>OY756963.1:23101554-25501554 GCA_963580455.1 Euonymus europaeus | reverse complement strand
AAGAAATGATGGCATGACAAAACTAACGAACATGATCGTTCATCTTGAACAACCAGTGGACACAATTTATTGCATATTCGTTAGAAATGCAGGAATGAAGTTGGAAATTGTTCCTTCAAATTAAGGGCGAGGTTCAAACGTGGAAAGGCTTATGGTGGATACCTAGGCACCTGGGAACGAGGAAGGGCATAGTAAGAAACTAAATGCTTTGGGGCGTTGAAAATAAGCGTAGATCTGCAGATTCCCGAATAGGTCAACCTTTCGAACTTCTGCTCAATCCATGGGCAGGCACGGTGATGTCGATGAGAATGTCAATTGACATTGTTTACTTGGATTTCCAGGTGCTTGGCAGCTGATGTCTTCTAAAAGAACTACTCTTAATTCTGCATCTACTTCTAGTTCAAGTTTGGAAAACCTTATCATAAATTTTCGATGTTGGCTAGGTTTGTTTTTTTAATGGTGGTGTTGATGATGAAAACTATTTACAGTTGTGGTGCTCCTACTGCTCTCTTAAGATCTGGGATTTTCAGATTTCTTGGATGACTATTGTGTCATTGCTTCATCATATGCATGGTTTCCTATGGGGGTTGTAAAGTGTCAAATGAAGTTTCTGAATGTCTGGTTGGATTGTTATATTTTGGATGTAGAAGAAGCTCTACTTTTGATCATAGAAATATTATTTTTTCTGGTCATTGCGATAAGTTTTTAGCAGTAGTCGATATCTAGTTTGCTCTTCGTCATTTGGTTTGAGAGTTTCAAGCGATGGATACCAAGCCAACCTTCCGTAATATGTTGCATTGAAATGCTTAGAGTATTGATTCATTTAATTATAATTAGTATGCATGGAAATACTTAGTAGTATTGATTCACAATTTGAAGAAAGGAAGCAGAATCTCAATTTGTTGGCTACTTTTAAATGCCATCTAATTTCTGCTTATTGTCAACTGTCTTATGCAAGAGGTATCATCATGCATGTTACTTGCTGCTTTTAACTGTTTGGTATCATTTTTTCCTGCACCCTTCTGCAAATTTGGAGACAACTTGGCTCGGCTCAGACTGCTAGGGGGAAACCGAACCCACTCAGAGCTTGGCAAACAAAATTCAGTTCTGCTGCTTGGTTCTTCTTTTGTTCATCATTTTAAAGTAATCATGTATATTGTTGCCTTTGTATATAACTTGAACTTAGTTGATTGAATACACTGGAAGCTCTATTGATTGTTTATATACACTGGAAGCACTACTGCTAGATGCATAGGTTGACTCTGGAAAAACAAACAGAAGCGTGATCATATTCTTTTCCTATATCATTCGGGCTTCAGGCATATTTTTTTATTTGAGAAATCAGATATTGGTATGATTAACAACTAATGCTTAGTGAGCTTAGACGCACAAAGCCTGACTGATCTTTCAGAGGTATTTGGAAGTAAATTTCACAATATGACAACCAAGAATTTCCATGTTGAGCTCTATCTGAAGACAATATATATTTTGTATTAGTACATTATTGCTGAAAACAAGAACCTTAAACAAGTTCTTGTTCCTTGACGAGTACACAGCCTGTAACACACTGAGAAGAATATTTAGCAGAAGAGAATATATTTAGCAGAAGAGAATATATTTAGCAGAAGAGAGATTTGTCTTCCTCATAAACAAGGTGAATTCTGTATACAAGATTTTTGATGTTTTAAATACGATCATTCCAACCATTCTGATTCTGGTTCGCAAGCTCACATACAAAACTAAGCTGTTCTACACAACTTAATTGCACTTGTTTGTCCAGTTTCAGTGAATATGAATGGATTATTGCACCTACTCTTTGGTTCTCTGATGCGGAACTTCTCTTCAGGTTGCCTTTGCCACAAATAATAAGAAGTCTCAATCCACCTGGGATGGACCGGAAATTTCTTCTCCTCTCCATGCCCAACAAGACTTCTTAGTCACGGAATTTGCCGAGATCACATGTGTAGCCATTTCATCAACCTCTGTGAAGCAATGAGCTCCCATCTGCTCTGCCATTCTCCATAGAGGGTGTTTTTTAGACTGGAACTTTGTGTGGGAAACTTGACTGAATACTAATCTTCAATCCTTCAGAACAGCTTTTCTTACTCCTTTCAACACCTCCCTCACATCTCTCTCATCAGGATTATCAGCCACCACTGTTTCTTCAAAATACAAGCTGTGAATTTGTTTGAGGACTTTGAGGACAGTAGATAGTGCTCCCTCAGGCTTGCTTTCATCAGTCTTCTGCTCAGATAGAGATTTAAGATTGAACCCAACTGGGTTACCATTGGAAGGGAAAAAATTATATCTTTCCATCAGAATCAGATTCTCTTTGTGCTTTGTCCATACCCTCTCTTTATCATCCAGTATCAAGACAACAGTTTCATGTACTGGAACCACATCAAGACTCTTTTGATGTTTCTGCGTACTATCTTGTCTAGATATGATTCTACCATTGAAGTATTCTTTTTTGGGGTCTAGCAGCTTTGCCATCTCATGTGCATAGGTTTTGTCTCCCATTGTGTAAATATACATCACAAACATCTCACTTGCTTCTCTAAGAAACTCGTGAACAAAAGGCCTCAACTTGGTCATGATCTTCAGAGAATCAAACTTGAAAAGGCTTTCTGTTGAAAGATGGCTTTCTTCTTTTGGTTTCAAATCTAGATTCCTAGTTGTATGGAGCAGTGTGTGATCAAGATCAAGCACCAAGCAGAGCTTTTTATGGCTCACCAGACGGTTCTTTTCTCTTATGCATAGCCTAACAAATTCTTCATCAAAGAGTCTTAATTCCTTCTGAATGCACTCAAATCTCACACTAGATTCCTTGTCCAATCCTGGCCACAAGACCTTCTTAGTCAAGGGGACTGATTCCATATGGGTTTCCTGTCTATTCTCCAAATTCTCTAACTTGGGCCTTTTGACCCTCTTAAGTTCTTCTTCACCCTTGACAAGGACTGGTGATTTAACATCATCGATATACAGAAGGTTCCTTGGGGAACAGATCCTCGAAGATGCAGCACCATAATCCTTCTCCAACCATCGCCCACAAAGCATAGACATTCCATCCACAGTTCCTGTAGAATGTCTCTCCAAATTGTCCAGTCGGGGCCTTTTGACCCCAATGGCGGCATCAATAAAAGCTTGAAGCTTGTTGAAATCATCGTTGCAGAGAACGACCCCCGGAGAATGGACTCGCGAAGATCTGATTTGTTTGGCTACTTCGGCGTTGAAGAGCGATTCCATCACGTTCATCAGGCTTGTCCGAGAGTCGCAATAAGGAGTAAGGACAACGTGAATCCTGGTCTCTAATATTTATAGTGGTTTATATTCCTAAATAGTCTCTGATTAGGAAACACAATTGGTCTCTAGGAAATAAGTGATACGGGCTTTAAAGAAAAAGATAATGTAAGCGAAAATTGTAGATAAGTTTACTTTTTGGAGAACTTATTAAGGTAAGGTCGCCCATCTAATTTTATTTGTAATTAAGTGTAGTTTTAGGTTTTTTTTTAATTAAATTAATCTTTTATTGAGTGAATTACATATTTTCCCTTCAAAATATGAAAAAGGCAAACTTGTATAATGTCACTCATTTAAATTAATTTGTAATTAGGTCTAATTTTTAGTTTTTTTTTCAATTTATTTAATTTTTTATTGGTTAAATTACAAGCGCCTTTTAGAATATGAAAAATTATTTCATTACTGTATATGGAAATCAAATATATTGAACATACACGAGCCGTTATGGTTTAGTGAATTCGTTCCCTTTAGGGTTTAACACTTATTGTTTATGTTACAACATAATAAGGGTATAAAGCTCAAATTGAAAGGAGATTAAATATTTTCTTAAACTGTGTGAAAAAGTGAAAGGGACAATTAAAATGAGACGAAGGGAGTGTTACTCATGAGACTAAACTGGCAAAATCATGATTGTGATCAGCGTTTTAAACTTAGTTGCAAAACAAATTATTGAGTGGACTACATACCTAATAGGTCCATCAGAATTGACTGACCTGCGATTTGCCCATAATTTAAAGGGGTCATACTGGGCTTTCCTGGAGGCCCAAATAGACATAATTTCGAGAAAAGTAATAACGCTATGATTTCACTTTTAAGTATGGAGTAGGTGGTCCGACTCAACAAATCAGCTTACAATGATATCTTCTATGTTCTATATTGGTGGACCATCAACGGTCTTCAAGATGCTGGGATGAATATTGGTCATGCAAACACTTCAAACAGTAAAGTCAGAAAATCCAAGGATTGGCTTGAGGGGTTTATCGTTGAGGCTCTGACGACCAAATCAGTCTAGTGATGAAGGATAGATTAAAACTGCGGCAGAAATAATTAAAAGATACATGCTTAAAGTTGAATGGAGGGAGATGATAATGTTTAAGGACAAATAATTTGAGAGAAGTTTTTTGAAAGTTCTTGAATGAGATTTAGCGTTTGGGTTTGATGTAATCAGCATCCAAGTTGTCCAATTTGCGTAGGATTTTATGGACAACAAAACAAAGTTATTAATTTAAGGAATGAGATATTGATACTTTAAGGTTAAATTTAGGTTGGCTTTTGGTAAATTTGTTGGGGATTGTCAGATTAAGAGGGAATTTCTAGGAAAATTATGGGTACTTTTCAAAAAAGTAAACCAATACGATAAAGACAGTCACAGAAGCAATTTAAATGCACTAAATGAAAAAATAAAAGTGGATACAAGAAGATGCCTTTGTTCACCTAGAGTCTGACTTGCAAGTTGTGTGTCAGACCGATTTGCTTTTACTTACTTTTACCGCAAAACAAAAACATTTTAACAGTCTCTCATTTGGTGCTCCAAGCGAGCCCTTGCTTCATTGGGTTAGGCCTAGTATTTTGGAAAGTTTTTTGGGCCTAGGCGTTAACCCAATGAGATTGTTTCGTGGGGCTTGAGTTTTATTTTCATTGGTTAATGCGAAATGTGTTTTCTCTTTTTCATGTTTATGCGTCAGGCCGGATTTTGGTGACTACAAGCATCAAGTGGTTTTGGGGATATTGAGAGCAGAGAGTGGATCTTGTTTTTGGTTATTACTTGGGCTTTCGCAGAGACTCTGTTCCTGCTTCATGTTTTGCAACATTTCTTAAGCACACGAGGTGTTCGATCATTTGACTCAGTGAACTACAGCCGGTTGAAGTTGTTTTGGCCTGTCTAGCTCTCTCTATGTTTGCAGTAGCTGGTTCACGTATTCTCTGACTGGAGTTTTTTTGTTTAGCTTTGTTAAATTAATTTTAGCATCAGCCTGCCTGGACCCTATTTGCAAAGCCATTGCACCCAATTTTAGGAGTAAGTGAGACATGGAGCTTCTGTTACATGGACTGAACATATTGGTTTTTCTACGTGACTGTTAAGACCCAATAATGCAAACCAACAAGAGGTGAGTTTTCAGTAACATTATTAGACTCTTGAGATTGACAATGGTTGGGGAACTATACTTGATGAAGATCTGTTCAACTTGTTGATAAGCTTTCTTCTGCAAAGTGGTCCATATCGTATGATATTTGGTAGAGCAAAAAAGGAAATCAGAAGTGCGAACTTGAGTCTAGTTGCTGGTTTGTCATTGCTACATACTGCAAACCCATAAGTAAGCATCCAAGAGTACATAGAGCTCTCTTTGGATAGTAAATCCTTCAATGAGTTAGTTTAATATAAGTATTCCCCATGAGAGAGCCAGTGAGTTCCCAATGAGGAAGACGATAACTTCATAAGTAGGTGACAGATTAGGAAAGGGTCGAGACAGTGATTGATCCAGTAGGAGCAAGACTAGAACCATTAAAGTAATTGACAGTAGCGGTTACTGAAGTTGTTGAACTTGAAGATGTCTGTTCCAAGACAGAAAGGAGTTGCAATCCTGCAACTACCAGCAGAGCACTTCGTTCATCGCCTGGTGAATCTCTGTTCTTCCGAAACTTAAAATACTTTAGAACACTCTCAAAACTGTATCTTGTATGCTCATCATGGCCTCATGGGGTGTTTGATGGTTTTCTTTGGCTTCATTTGAAGTAGTTGAAACTTATATAGATCCCTTATATATACATATACACACACACACATACACACACACATATATATATATATATATGTATGCATATATATGTACATTCGTGCTTTACCTTTTTTATTATTATTTTGTTATTCAACTCTTATGACTCCTTTTTTCCCTTCATTAAAAACAAGCTAGAATTGAATTGTATACTAACTAATAAAAATACTAAATGATCTTTGGAAAATCTCTCATCAAAACTATAAATAACTACTTGGGAAGAAATTACATTGGTTAATGGCCAAAGAATCAAAACTCAAAAAAAGAACTTTATTAATTGGAAAGATCTCGAAGTTTCTTGTCAATCACTTTGCAATCGATGCAGAAAATAGTCTTCGAAGCAAATCTTCTTCCTTCAATGCCACACCAGAAGTAGCCTTGTTCAATCTTTGCCCACAGAGCGTACACACTCCATCAATTATTCCTGTAGAATGTCTACACGTAGTGTCTACTCTATGCCTTTTGACCCTCTTCAAATCTTCTTCTTCGTATGAAGTTTCAGAAACAACAATGGTACTGGCATCAAGAAAAGCTGCAGATGCGTTAAAATCATCAATAACCATGGCGTCTCCTTTAGGGTTGCAGAGGATATCCATGATGTTTGTCACGCTTGTTCACAAATAACAATAGTAGGAGTCTTGTCCTTGTGTTGGTACTCGGTCTCTAAAATATATCTATACTCTATATATAAAGTACTCTATATATAAATTACAAACATTTCAGCTTCTCTCCGCGGGAGTCCCCGTGTATTAGCTACTCTCGCGATTGTCTCTCCCTCTTCCGTCATTGCGTCCGTCCATCGACCGTTGTCGAAACCATCATCTGCCGTTCATTTTCACCGCCTTTCTCCTCTGTTCTCCACAGCTAGTGCGGGTCACCGACGCTGTTTTCAGGTTCATGAACCTGGATCTGACAACTTTTCCGTTCTCTACTTTGTTAACCTTACATAACCGACCCATAATCTCACAGCTGTATCATCGGCGTCAGCCCTCATACACCGCCTGAAGGACCGAATATATATCTTTCTTCCTCCACTTTTAGTAAGTATTCTTTCACTGGGTGAAGGGCGTGGTTCTGGGGTTTACAAATTGGTTCCTCCGCTTTTAGTAAGATCCGAAGATTTTGCCCGATTTAGTGGCGAGTTCCCGCAGTAGAGCATCTGGGCGTCTTCATATGGGACATCAGCCGTCCATTTGGTTATGCGGTGCTCATCTTGATTCTTCTTCTCTTCTCTTATTTGGTTTCTTATTCTCTTCTTTGGAATCGGCACGACACGTGTCTATCATCTCGATTCTTCTGCTCTTCTTTGGTTCATTTATCTATTGGATTTCATCTTTGCCAACTTAATTCAAGCTGTGTGCGGGTGGCCGGGTGTACGACGAAGGTTTATACAAGTCTGTTATCATTTGTGGCTGCGAAGGTTGGTTCTTTTTTTTGTTTTTTCCCTTTTTCAATTTCTCAGATGTGGTAATAGTCTTTTGGGTCGTTTGATTTGGAGCTTTGTCGGACTTATGTTAATCATTTTTGTGGGTTAAGGATTTAGTTTTTTCTTATAGGGTTTCAGCCTTAGCTGCTGGCTGCGCCATTATTCGCAAACCTGCCAGGCAAACCCTGCTTTCAGCTCTCTGTTATGCTTATCTTGCTAAAAATGTAACTTCACTCGACTACTGACTGACTTATCATTTCAATCAAATGATTTATTAACTGGTGCGGCCATTTGACTGGTATTATTCTGCAAGTCCTCTAATATGCCAAAATAAGATTTTGTTCGTGTTTGGAGGTGAAGTGGAAGCAAATTCTTCTTGTTCTGTGGGATCAAGGACATATCGTGACAAGGTTAGTTCTTTTAATTACCCCAAATCCTCTCCAGAGCATATTCTTATTGTTCGTTCTAACTCACAGTGAAGGTGTATGATATCTATTTGTAAAAATTCCTCAAAGAAAAGTCCTTTGAAATTGCTGGATAATATCAATAATAAATCATGATTTTTTCAAACGCCATTTGAATTTTGTCTAGGGTGTTGTTTATACACATAGGCTTCACTGTAAAGGAGCAAGATTCTCCCACTAGATTACCAGGTTTATCTCTTAGTCTCTCTTAGCGTGTTTTCCAGCTTTTGATAGTTAAACCCTAAGCATGGTTAAATACTCATTCAAGTTGCGTGATCAATATTCAAAATGATGATTGATGAAGTATTATTTTTATGTGATGTCCAATATAGGTTTGTAATAAGTAGTTGGTGGTGCTGAGTTTAATTTCCCTCCAAAACTTGGCAAGTACATTCTCTCTACAGTCAAAACTTTTTAATTTGGACGTATATGATGGATTAAGGTTTGGACCATCAACTAAATTATCCATAATTTGTTTTGTGATTCTATTACTTCTCGATTTCATTATTGGTTCGTTCGGTGTACCTAAGTAGTCCCAACTTGCATCTCGACCAAATATGTCATATTCTGACCTCAATCTACATGTTTCTAAAAATTGATGATAAGAAAGGTAAATATCTTTATTTTTTTAAAAATAACTTGCCGCAAATTGTAAGTTTTTTCTTAAATGGTATTGTTAACTGTTTGGATTTATGATACAATATTTTAACCTCTATTTAAGTTGGCATCTTCATATTTTGAAATCGAATTAAGTATGTGTTGAATCTAAGCCAATTGAAATAGGATGGACCTTATAAGGTGCCTATTAAAATTCAGCTTGAAGGCACATTAATGGCCCCAGTAGATATGGGCCATTTAGAGAAATCAATATCAGTTCTTCTATGATAAAGGTTGTGGCTTTTGTATTTGCGATTTCCAGCTGTGTCTTCCATTATGCGATCATTCTACATGTTGCGCTGTTGTATCAGAATTTGGAGTTTCACCTTATTTTCTAGAACTCTTTTTTTATTAATCAGGCAAATGAAGTAGTTATGATATGTCCCCTTGCCATGCAAAACTTCTTTCTCTGTAGATAGTGTTGTTATGGTATGTTACACTTTCCATTTGCACTTTTATTATCTGATATTCAAGAATGGTACTGAGCATAACAATAACATAATATTCAGGCAAGTATCTGTACAATGACTTGCAAAGTTGCAATAGGTTCTTCAAAGAGTTCTCATGGATGTTGACTCTCAACAATGACGTCATACAAGAATCAAATTAGCTCTTATGGTGCATGAGTTCTTGATTTCACAGTCCTGAGGAGACTAAAGGATTGAGAAGTTGCCTAGAGTTGGTGAAATCATGGTCTGATAAGCATCCTGACCATTTGAGGCCAGCTGCAATATGCTCTTCATTATTCAAAGGTACTATTTTCATTCAAAAAGTGTGTATTTCCTATGGGAATCATTGCATTAAACTCTTCAACGCCATGTTGTTTGATAATGAAATGGCGCCCCCTTTAAGGGATACATTAGATTGTTGACCTGCATAGGTATCTTAGAAGTAGTAGAGACAATATTGATGAAACATTTAACAGTCTTTGCCGACATTACTATCAGTGTTTTTGTAAATTGAATATGGTATGCTTAGACTTTATTGGAAATAAGTCGTTCATGTTTTGCACTAAACAAATCATTTTGTGACTATTTGTCATGCAGAGGCCCTTCACTTGGACTATTTTTGGACGTGATATGTCATGGTTCATTTAAAATATAAGTTTCAGTATCAATGGAAGGGGAGTGGCCCCTGCAATTTAAAGTCATTCATGTTTTGCAGTGAATAATCCATTTTGTGACTGTTTTGAGTATCTATATAATCATAGCCCTTGAAGAAGATCTGTTTAAGTAGTATAGTCTTGGAGCTAAAGCTGAATAGCAGAAAAATGTTTGTCTTGCTTAAGCTATTTTCCTAATCTGCTGCTTTTTTTTTTTTGGCTTTTTTTTTTGGTGTTTAGCTCATTCTACTTGGTTCCATTTCTCATATTACTTTTTCAAAATATTTTTTTGATCTTGCAATTTATATTGTTTTTTTATCATGATTTAGAAAATCGTAAGTAACATGTTAAAACAGAATACCAGTGCAATATACCCTTGCAGTGAAAGGCAACTGGTATGTAGATCCCATTGTCAGTAATGGTATTTGTCATTTTCCTTTTAAATTTTTCTCAAGATTCATTTCATGGTTTTGAACTGTAGAATGTTTTGGTGAAAGAAAAAAAAATTGTCTACTGACAAACATGTCAAATTTGATCTACCGGGATTTCCTTGTCCTCACTCCTCTCCCTTTCCACTTATTTAGTAGCTAGCTAGGATCCAAACTACTACTACAGAGACAGCCACAATCAAAATAAGGTTAAATTTATGACATCATCTTAGATTGGTGTTAACTGGTGCTGATATTGTTTGTGGAAATTCATTGATGCATGCCAAACATCCCGAGGCGAAGCCCGGGCACATGATCCTAGTTTATATATATAGAGCTTGAATTTGTAAACAATTATGATTATGACTATGATTAGGGAAATCTAACTCGGCTAGGAAAAAGGAACTTAAATGGGCTTTTATTAAGCTTTCTTTTAGGCCCAATCAATGTAATTTCCATAAGATTAAAGGAACTTCAATTATGATTGGACATGATAATTATAGACTTTTAAATTTAAATATAAATTCAGTCGCGTTCAAGGGAAATTTGTAGATTTGGTTTGTTTCCGGCTAGTGAGAATCTTGAACAGATCCTGTGATCCCAATGCCATCTTAGATTAAGGATTCTCGCCATGAAAGCTCTGCGTAGTCCCACCGTCTTCGAAGAAACAAGAACGACAAAGCTAAGGAAAACGGGCAACACAGAACGATTTCTGAGTCTTTGAGCTCAAATGGGTCGCAGGCAAACCGAATCAGAACTGGGTCGATGTGCCCTTCTGATCCTCTTCGTGATGGGTATGATTTCTTGCTCCTTCGTCTACTTCTGCCTTTCTGTGCTCTTTAGACCGCCACCCAATAGCAACGCACTCTCTCTAACGTCAAGTGTCAATAGAAATGGAGGAGATTTAATCGGTGATGAAGATGGGGAGGATGAGTGTTGTAGGGGGGTTGAGCATTTGGAGCTTTGGGGTGATGCGGTGAGATGGGGATCCGATTTTAAGGTCAACTCTTCAATGGAATGCTGTATGGCCTGTAAGGAGATGTGTGGGAGGGAAGGTGGGCCTTGTTTATGTGATACTTGGGTGTTCTGTGGTGATAGAGGGGCTTGTGGGTCTAGATTTGGTGAGGTAATGGCTTTCCTTTCTTGCCTTGAATTTTAATTCAGTTCAATTGATTTAAATCTTTTATTATTGATGTTTGTTTTCTTGTTCATTTCTTTATATATCTGTTATCTATTCGGAAAGCAATTTTCTTGTTGATTGCAGATTTGTGCAATATAAATTGTGGACAGTTCAACAATAAACATCAATCAGAAATAGGAAAGGAAATAAGATATGAATAATTGTGACTAGATATTTAACTCGGATGGTTTCTGACTTTTTATGTTGTGTGCTTTTGATTGTGAAAGAGATTTTATTTTTTGTTTCACTGTAATCTGAAGTTGATCTCCTAGCATCATGTTTGGAAAAATAGAAACTATCTCGAAATTCTTTATGTGCGCTGTTGAAAATGCACATTAAGTTTTTTGGGGGAATTTACATTCTAGGGACATCCTAATATGCCTGTTAGATATAGCACGTTACAGTAGGCATTTATATTTCCTCAAAATTTTATGCAAGGCTGTTAATTTTGAGCTCCATTATTGTACAATAATACAATTATGCTCATGCATACTGACTCATTCGACCAACTTGGAAGACAGAAACTTTAACTATGTAGCATCTTGATGAAGCATTTGTTTCACCTTTTTGTCCTAAATGGGGAGCTTATATCTTTGTAAATCCAGCATGGCTATCTTGGGTCACCTCTTGCAACTTAGTGTAAAGCCTACGTTCTATTCCTGATCACTCCAAATTTTCAGAACCTTCTCCTTTTGTGGAACCGTCTCTGTAATTAAAGATGTTAACATAGTGTAATCATTTTAATTCGAATTTGCATGGAGCTATGTCATCAGCAATTTATAAAGTGATTGAGGAAGCACTTGAATAGAGTTGCATCATGTGTAGAATGATATTTGCTCAATTTGTTGTTTGGCATTGGTGTGGGTAATGCATTGAAAGGGTTTATTTGATGCAGGAGCCTGTGTGTTGCATGCAGTTATATTTGACAACATAGTTATGTTTCAAGTTATAAATGCATGTATATCATCTGAAAATTCTTCCTCAACTTGCTTCCAGTGTTGGCTGAAGAAACAAAAGGATACACTGCACCCTCAGCTGCACGACTTAGGTGATAAAGTGATTTGGACGTCCGGACAAGTCTTTGGAAAAAAAGAGGTTACAAGTTGTTGACTGTTACATCTATTTTTTAAGTGTGTACTAGTAAATGTAGTCTAATACTGGTGCTAATACTGGTGCACTTGTCATAATTTTTCTTCTTGCACTGTAGCATCTTTGAAACATGCATCTGCCTTACTACGTGTACATATGCATACTGTTCGCATGCAAGTCTACTTACTGAGAATAGAAAATTTCTTGTTGCTAAAGGCAATGGAATGTACACAGTCTGTCTTGTAGAGAATGAAAGCTAGAAATGCTAATTTTCGGAAGATAATAATGGCCGTGCTCAAATTGTTGTTTTTGGAGATTATGCATTCAAAGGACAAAGTATTCACTTTGGTCTGCTTTTCGTCTCTAGGGGTTTTTTATTTGTTAGATATCTTAATTATCTTCTGGTGGTTTTCAGTGCATGCCTTCACCTAATATCGAGAATATAATTTCTCTGTACTAAGTTTGGCTAGAAAAAAAAAAGGGTCATGTAATGATTGCTTTACCTGCAGGAAGATGTATAGTCTATTTACAAACAATGTAACGCATAATAATTATTTTTGATACCTTTGTTCCTTTAACGACACTTACTATTATGCATTATCTATTGCTGTTTTTGCAATTGAATTTCAAGTTAGATACATAATAACAGCTGATTTAGGTTGCTTTTTCATCTATGATAATTTGTTTGTCTCTTGTAGGGTATTATTGGACTGGATACTGAATATGGGATGCTTGGTATCAAAGTAAGTGCTTCATCTACTGGTTAGATGCCCAATATTTCTCTTTTGGAGTTTATTTAAACTAAGAATATTTCAACCACATACCTTGATATTTCTAGCATCTGGAACGGCTCAAACACATTTGCTTCTTCAATCTTTTGTGTCAGACTTTCATTTTTATCATAACTATTGTATGGAAGGCCCCCGCATTATTTAGATATTAGTCCCTTTTTGTGGGTAGTTTACTAGTTTAAGAGGTTAATGTCCTTATCACCAGAAGAAACCGAAGAGGAGAACATAATTATGATGGAGGGGATCCTCTCGAGCTAACTTTTATTTATGGCTTTCAAGAATTTCATTTTAAAGACCAGCATGATAACCATCATCTATATATAGCATGGTCAATGGCTTTTTTTTGCTCCATTTCATTGTGCTTCCCTTAACACCTTCATAGTGCTCTTGATTGCTAATAGTTAGCAACTTAGCATAAAAGAGCATGAGATTTCTTTTGTGTACTATAGAATAAACGATACCACCATCCCCCCAGACTTACCCGTGATCCTAATCACTGCAGCTTTTACCAGATTGCGCCCCGCATTCTGTGGCATATATTCTTGAGCTGTTGGCATCACGCTTCTGTGCTGGTTGTCGATTTTATCGTGCAGAAAGCCGAGGGGACTCTTGGGATTCAGAAGGAAATCATGTTGCACATGTAAGATGCTTTCAAATTTTTGACCAGGCTATTTTATTGACAATTAACTGAAATTCTGTGTTTTTGTCTCTTGAATTACAAAAGTTTTTCATCACACACTTGAATTCTTGATACATATATATTTTTTTCAATAAATGGTAGCTCAGTATTTCTGTAATGGTTTAAGGGTTAATATCCTTGTTCTCTCATTTGACTGAATAAAATAAAATCTTTGCAGAAATTACAGTTATAGAGTATCCTATTTGAGCCATAAGTTCTTATTCAAAAGCTTGTGGTATGAGTTTTGCAGGCTTCTTATGGACCTCCATTTGCCCTAATTCAAGGAACACTTGAGGCTTACGGGACGAAGTTTAAGGATATTCCAACCGAGGCCTGCCCAGCAATTAAAAGAGGATCAGTTGCCTGGGTTGGTTCGGGCCCTGAATTTTTCATCAGCCTAGCGAACCACGACGAGTGGACAGGATCATACACTGTATTCGGTCATGTTCTGCCGCAGGACATGGAAATTGCAGATAACATTGCGCAGCTTCCAACCAAATCCGAAGTGTTCAGTAACATTCCAGTGTCTGTTTTGGAAAAACAAGTCCCCTTTAAGTTCCAGAGAATCAAGACCAGTCCTTGAAAATATTGATAAATGATCTTGCAGGATTAAACGTAGATAGTCAGTCTCACTTTAAAGTTATATTTTTTGATGAAACTGTTTTAAGTTTTGGTTCTGTAATACACTGTCACTTCTTTGTACATGCTTTGGAAAAGGTTTAGACTTCACTGCCATATGACCCACCTAAAACCCTTTTTCGTTTGATCTGAGAAGAATGAGAATGAAAAGAAAAAGAACAATATACATATGAATGTATGAAAGAGATGATTTCAATCTAATGTGTTTGACCCAGGCCCTCAGGCAATTTAGAGTTTGTTCCTTTTCCCCTAATATAATCAAAAATGCCTACACTACGCAGTCAATAGTTCTGTTGAAAAAAGAATTGACATAGAAAACAAATTATAACAGTTGTACGACGGAATCTAACCTTGTTAAAGGATCTGTGGCGCAATGATTATGACAGTTTATGCGCTTATGTGACCCAAAGTGATACCTTTTGGCAGGACGGACAGACAAACAAAATCTGAGAACTACTCGCACAAGTGATGTTGCATTCATATTCAGGATTTGCATACTCGTTCACTAGTGTCTTTTATTACAGCAACAAGTGATCGAATTCGAGACCCAGATCACAAAGTAGACGACAGAGGGTATCAAAAGGAGCAAATGATAATTTGGCCAACGCCTTTTGTAGGTGGAAGCAAATCCATGTCAGAAAAAACATGGCTTCAGAGTCCAGGTCCTAGACCCAATAAATGGGGAAGTATATTCCAAGCATACAAGGATTTGGGACACAACTCTGAATCTCTGATGAACCATCTCCCTGCATCAGCATTACTACGATTGATACTTAATAATATTTAATGTAATCAAGTACATTCTTCAAATAATTCGGAGGAATACTTCAAAAAAGGTTCAAAACAGGCAAAATTTCCATCGTACCAACAAAAGTGCAAGAGAAGGCAGTGTCAAATTATGCCAAATCAAGCATCCCTTGATGGCCAAACGCAATTGCTATGAGAATATCCTATATCCACAATTCAAACATCAATCACAAGAAGAAAATGGAACTCGATAAAACAGCAGGAGAGACCAATTTCAAATTTGATGAAGGAAGCAGAAGCAGAAACTGTAAATAGGTGAAACAACAAGGTTTCAGATTCCAAAGAATTACTACATTAAATAGGTTATGTCAAGAAGGATAATCAAAAGCAAGCAAGATGATAACATCCCCAGATTAAGCATCCCTTACAAGATAAAACAACTTCACCATACAGAAATCCAAACAGCAGACGAGAAACCATTCTCGACGTAAGCAGAATATGAAACAACTTGGTTCCTCCACATTGAATCAATCTACAAAGATAACACGAGGGTTACCTCAACCCACAAATTAAGAAAGGAAAGCTATGAATCTAAAACAGCAGTCTAAACATTTAAAGTTCTACATCATTCTATTGCTCAAGATATAATAGAAATGCCACATGAAATTGAACTAGACATTAAAATTCTTGAGCTAACGTGAGTTCATCTTTAGGAAAAAACCAAGTCAGAGAGTGCTAAAGCTAGCACATTTGTGTCCCTAAGACTCCGGCGAAGGCATTCTCTTAGCTTTCTTCTTATTATCAGACATGGCCTTTGCAAAGGCCTCCACAATCCGTTGCTGAGATTCTAGAATCATCTCTGTTCGCTTCATCTCCATGTCCATCCGCATAGTCTCGATCTCCCTTGCCATCTCCATCTTCGACTGCTCCATCCTCACAAACCCATCCCCCAACACTTTTATGGCCTCCGCCATCTCTACAAATGGCTCCTTCTCCTCCTTCTCCTTTCCCCTCTCTCTCTCCCTCTTCCCTGCCTTCTCATCAAACTCCCTGTAAACCCTAGCCCCATACCCAGATTTAGAATTAGGGTTACTATTGTTATTTAAATTAGGGTTAGGGATTGGACTATAACTGTTGTCAATTTTTGTATAAAATTTAGACGGAGCAGGCTGAGCTATGCTCACACCAGTGGGTATCCGGATCCTATACCCACCTCCAGCAGCTCCACTGCTAGAGCCAGCGACAACATTCCGATACATCTTGTTCACACTCCTCATATTATCAGACACTCTGTTCCGACTGTTATTGAACAACCCATCTTCATAGAAATCTTGATTGCCGTTATCTTCATGATCGCTATCATCGACGTCATTCTCGTTATCACTGCCGGAATTGTAAGTGGGTTTCGCTGATGGACCCTTCTCCATAGCGTCCATACGCTTGAAGTGGACCCAGGACGACGAAAACCTAGAGACAGGCATAGATCTCGCACGCTGGATCTCCGTGCGGTACCGCTTACGCAGCTTCTCCATCTTGTGCCGGCACTGGACAGCGGTCTTAGGAGGCGAAGCAATAGGGCATCGTCGAGCCACATCGTCTGCTACCTCCTGCCAGTGGTTAGCCTTCAGATTTCCGCGGCGCAGGGTGTACCACTTGTCACGATAAGAATCAATTAGGGCCACGGTCTCATCGTGAGACCAGCAAGGCGGTGGGAGGCGCCGAGGATTCGTTGACGGAGTCGCCGATGACGGCTGCGGCAGAGCAGGAAGCGCCGGAAGCAGTTGAGCGTTGACCGGAAGAGAATGAGACGTCTCTTGCGGTGGGGATGACGACGGAGTCGTAGCCATTGCGTAATTCCAAGAGATCCAAAAAGAGACAAAAAGGGTCAATCGGGGTATAAGAGAAGAATTGTTCGATAGACAAAAGGAAGAATCTTGCGACGGCGGTGCCGGCCGCGGGTGCAGTATAACGACGGAGTGGCGCGATAGCAACAGTTCTAAGATAAGAGTTGAGAGTTGGAGAAGAAAAGGAAACAAAACCTGAATCCGTTGAACAAGGAGGTATTCGGTCAAGGTTGGCGGAGTATAAGGGAAGCGGCGAACGTTAACTGGGTTGGATATGGAGAGGTGGAGGATGACGGAGCTGTTTGACAAGGATAAGAGAAGAACTTGGAGACTATGGTGGGGGTGAGATTATTAGAGAGGCGGCGCACGATAGCAATCGAAAAAAAGCAGGGGGAGAGGAAGTGGCGGAGGAGGAGAAGGAGGTGGGGTTGTTGTTGATGTTGTATAGTGACATCATTGATTGACGTTGGGGTTGGGTGGGGTTAAAGTGGTGGGTGGGTGGACGGGTGTGCCGCTGATTTTGAGATCTACAAAGGGTAGATGAGGCCACCACCGCTTAGGTGTGCGCGGGTTGGGTGGTGGTGGCTAGGGATAAGGCCAACGTGAACCGTGGGTTCTGGCCATTGATTTGCTCCACTTTCATGTGCACTCCTATCATCACCACCGTCCATCATCCATGATCACAATAATGACCCTCATGATCATCACCGCAGAGGGAGGTTTTGGGCGCGGTTAGGATTGACATTTTTATGCTATTTTGTTGGTTGAGCTATGGTTGTTTTATTACTTGTTGGGTTATTTGATTTTGAGAGAGAAGACAAGACAGGAGAGAATATAGATGGCTACGATTAGTGGGTTTTTATTTATTTATTTTTTATCGAGATATATATAGATATTAGAACCCTAAAAAAAAGGGCCCATGCAATAATCCACTTTTGAATGTCATGTTACAATTTTTTTGTATGGTCATTGGACTGTAAAATATTTTTGTTAATGATTTATGGGCACCTAATCGGATCCACTTTCCAAACATAGGGCAGAATGACCTGTTATGGACAACAAGTTTGCAAATTCTTTATTATATTTTTTCTTCTCAAGAATCCAAGACTTACATTTCTTGCCAAGAATGGCCATTCCCTTCCATTAACCTATTCCTCCATTGACAAACGCACGAAACGGATCAAATTGGATCCAAGATTGCATAAAGCTGCCTCCACTTTGCTTTCACCAGCAATGCGACTTTTGTAGTCTTAACGAGTATAGACCATCAACCAGTTTCCTTCTCTGCAATGCATGCAAGTGGGTGTTCCTGTATCTTACAGAATATTGACACTTTACAGTACGGTACTTCATTCCTTCAACAACAAACAAAAAAATGAAAAGTAGAACACTATATCTTTAAGTGTTCTAGGGTTTTCTTACCAATCAAACTGTTTCATAAGAGAGATGGGCATCAAAGTTTTTTGGAATTTGTTGGCTTCTGCAGCACAGGTTCTTGGTTCTTGGTACCTCGTGATATTTTCTTGATCTTTCTGGCAATGCCTTGTGCATTAGCAAGCATGTGATGCAGAGCAACCATAGAGAACCTCCAAGTCCAATTTTCAGCGTAACTATTAGTGGAAAGCTTCATTATAGTAATTTCAAAACAGTAATTAAAAGCTCAAAATACTTTCAAGGTTGAGAAATAGCCGCTTGGCAGAAAGTTTTCCGCACTCATGTTCCGGACAAAATCATCCAATCCAAAGATGGAACCATAAGCTTACCCTGCTCCTGAGTCCTGATCGAGAAGAACCTCAGACCCCTCACCCTCAATGTCATCATCATCATTTTGACTGTCAGTTTTGCCTTTTTCTATAGATACTTTATTGCCAATGAGAGCTCCATCAATCGAACCAATATGTGATGATGGCCTCATCAATTCCACGAAGGCCTCCTTACTTCTCATGTCAGCTTCATCCTCACAAAGCTTCAAGAAAGCAGCAGTGCTCGCAAGCTTTGGCCTCCATTTGTTTGATCCTGCAGCTGCATAGGCTTCCTTCCAGCAAGACAGAGCCTCAGAAACTCTTCTCTTTCCAGTATGACCTTCAGCAAGTATTTCCCAGGTACTGGATTTTGGCTTTCCTCCCCCTTCAAGCATTTCATTGAAAATACTCTCGGCTCTATCCAGATTTCCATCTTTCACATGCCAACCAATTAGTAGATTTGCGATTCTTGGGTCAAAATCTGTTTTCACGGACAGCCACTCATCATAAATAATTTCTGCTCCCTCAACAGCCCCAGCCCTAACAAGAGAAGAAATCATTGCATGATATCCCATATTTGGAACACTAGGAAAATTTGTTTTATAAATATTCCACACCCGATAAATCTCATCTTTGTTGCCAACACTACCATATAAACTTAAGAGGTAGTGATACGGTATCCTATCTCGACCTGTGATTCTACTTTCAACATTCTTCAAGCAATCTTGAGCTTTGTCAAGTTGTCCGAACTTAATATACATGGTAGCCATTGTGCTGAATGTTGTCCAGTTGGGATTAATGTTTCTGTCCTCTTTCATCAGCTCAAATACATGTTCCATTCTTTCTGCAGATCCTTGACATCCACGAGATGATAACCAAATATTATACGAATATATATCAAACTGTATATTTTTCTGTATCATCTCTGAAATTATGGATTCAACTTTATCATACTCCTTGAGATTCATATACAGAGTCATCATCACGTTGAATGTAAGATGGTGGGTGGCATAAACTTTACTTCTCATGTCATAAAATAAACTTTCTGCCTTCTCTTTCATTGCGGCCTGTACATATGCATTCAGAAGAGCCCCATATAACCTCCTATCCCTTAAAGAATCAGGAAGCCTAGAGAAGAAATCTTCTGCACCAGAAACTCCACGCACTTTGGCAATCAGGTCTAACTGAATTGCAGCATCACTACTAGATAATCTAAATCTCTCACCTCTATTGTTCATCCACTCATACACCTGCGGAATCAAATGATCATACAGAACTAAGAGTAAGTCAGGCATGAGTCAACACTCAACACAAGGTCAAAAGGACTAGCTCAATATAAAAGAGCAAGTATGCAGCCTATTAAATGAGTTGTAAACAATATTATGCATTTATGCACTCACTACATAACTAGAGACCATTTGACCATCGAAAATATGGCTTTGGACTAAACTATAATGTAGTCAATTATGACACCAAAAAAAATGTCCTAAGAACCTCAAAATGTTAAAGCAGCACATTCCCTCGTTTAGGCATTTCTACACCAATTGCATCAAGTAGGAGTTCTGCTTGGAGTTTTAATCTTTTTCTACTCCACTCATGTGATATTGGTCCTAATCGCTTGACAACATCAGGTTTGAACATTAACAATTATCCAATCCTAAGCTGAAAATACTCTCCTGAAAATAAAACAACACTCTTGCAACATTGACGTAGATTCATTTATCAAACAAGGTGAGATCTAGCCCATAAAACAGAAAAATCACACAAAACACTCACCAACCAATAATAATAAAGCACTTTTTATCCGTACCAAAAAATCCAAAGTTTAGCTTCATGAAATAATAAGCTAATGACTTCAAAAAAAAAAAAAAACACACTAACGAATGCTTACTAGACAACATGCTTAAATGTCCAACAACAACCACAAGTAGCATTTCATCGATTTCCCAGAAAAAAAATCAAAATCAAGAAAGAAAAAGAAAAAATAACCCATGTCAAGAAAAGCCCAAAAAAAAAAAAGAGGCAAAAGATAAGCGTTTCGCGGACCTCAAGAGCCTGTTTGTGGCGTTTGTACTTCCTCAACTCCCTGACCACCCGGCAAAGCTCCCATTTGGTGAGCATATTTCCTTCTCTTTCCCACTGGTTCAACACACTAGCAGCTCCCAGTTCAGGTTCCTCCATGCGAGATACTTTTTTGTACACAACGTTCCATTTGACGATGGGTCTCCTCTCATAGTCCGTAGTGCCATAGCTGTGGATTTGTGATACTGAGCATGTCACTGTGACAGGGAATTTACGGAAATTCAGTGTTTTGGGACGACTAAAACGGGGAATTATAGAGTATGCTTGGGTTGATGTGAGAGACACCTTGTGGTGGTGGTGGTGATGAAGAGAAGGTTGGAGAAGCATTGTTACGAGGGTTTTGCAGCGAGCGGCCTCTGTGAAGCAAGCTAGTTCGTTTGTTTTCTGAGATAAAGTATGTGAAATTACCATAAAGGTCGCGTTGTTAAAATATTTGTTCAAGATTTTCCTTAATTATTACTATAATACATACAAACACTCCTGAAGTTTTATGTTTTCCATAAACATCCCTTTAGTTTATAATTTATATGTCTATTTTTTGTTCTGTAAATTGAAGCTAATGTTAGGGTGTGTTTAGTAAAAAGTAAAGCTAGGGTGTGTTAAGTGTTTCTAAAATAATACCCTCATGCCCTCTCTCTCACTTAAAACTCTCTCCTCTTTCATCTCCAGTCCTGCTTTAAAATTCCAAAAACTCACATCTTTGGTGTTATGCCAACTCTTGGAATTGGTAGTATGTCGGGTTCGAATGACCCGATTTATTCGATTTAGATTAAATTAAGTTTGAACATAAATTATATGTCTGAAATCTAGTTTCAAGTACAAAAGTTTTGTCTAGTTTAAAATGAGTTCAAGTCTAAACATACAAATATTCTAATACGGTTGTTGAGATCCCAATCCGAATTAGGTTATTGTTCGGTTTACTTGTACGAATATAAATCAATCCAAATTTTGCCAAATAAGTACATACAAAATTCAATCTAAGTAAAATATTTTATAAATATCTTATGTTGTCTGACACGAAGTTAATTATTTTTGCCACTCCTACATATATTCATGGTTGAGCTTAATTTTTAGAATACTTGAAGATGTCTATTTCTTTTCTCTCCTCTACAATCAAAAGGCCCAACACGTCCTCATGGAGACATGGACATTCAATCAAAAGACCCATCATATATGGGCTCATTTAACTTTTCAGTTCGGCCCCATAACAAAAGTGACCTGTGATCCCATGCAATTAGAGTGTTCACCGTCGGTTTTTATCCACCATATTTTGATGAAATTATTTAGTTGGTTATTTAGATTTTTCAATTTTTAATAGGAGTTCTCGATCGATTTTAGTGTAAAATATATAAAAAAGTTTGTTAAAAAAAATTAACGAAACAATTTGATTTTGATAGATTTCAAGTTTGTTAAATTTTTAAACAGCGATAGTAGAATCTACAGGGGCACACCCACTGACCCACAATCCCAAAGTCGAACACTTGCGGCGGCGTCCATTACAACGAGCGCCCACAGACTCCTGCACACGTCGTGGCCGTTGCTTGACTCAAACGATGTCAAATCCGCTGGTACCATCCCCAAATGTCCGGCCAATGGCAGCCCAGCTCAGCACAACCACCAGCACGGTGCCAAGAGCATCCTACCTCCAGTTGTAATTGCTCACCACCTGTAAGATCAAATTCCCCACTGACCGCTGACGACTGATCATGGACTCAAAAGACCCTGAAATTTGAAAACTGGAAGACCCCCCTTTTTTCCCCAAAGTAATTGGTTTGTAGATTGGATAGCAAATTAAATGAATGCTGTAGACTTTGCGGAAGCTATGCTCTCATTGAAGTGATATATAATTTAATTTAGTGCATAGTTTTCTGCTTCAGGTGTCTTGCTTTCTGCTTAATATCTTACTGTGTTATGTGCAAAGTCATTAAAATTTGTTTGCACAGGTTGATTGCTATGGCTGATAGTTTTTGTTTTGTTTTGAGAATCATGAGGAATTAAGTCTTACTGAAAGTACATAGAATCCTTTGTTACAACTGATTAGGTCTTGGTTTTAAAGTATAATTACTTCCTGTAGAATCTAAGACCAGGAAAGTTGTCCGAGGAAGTCGTAATTATAGATAATAGTGAAAAATGAGAAGGTAATGTCAAAAGGTTGGGTGAAGATTGTTAAGTGTTACCTGCAAGAAACAAATATTCTCTTGGATGCAACAACAAAAGATAAAGATCGAAGACAAATTAAAGGATCTGAGAGACATAATGGGACCCTCCAAATATCTGATGCCTCACTCTATCATCATTAGATCTTGGAAGACTTTTTGAAATTTGATTGAGAAGGGCCATGATTATTGCATGGAATTCAGCACATACTACCTTTATTTGTGTCTCTCCTATTGCTTCAAGTTGCAGTCTTTTCTGAAGTTCTTAGTTATTACAACTTAGAATTTAAAACCCAGAAATGATGAATATATACTTTGGGTCCCTTCATTTCCCGTGTGATCGTCCCTTTTTAATTGTTTGCTTGATTGAAATCTAGGGTTTTGCTCGTAAGGTACTCTAGCACAGTATAAGGTTTTGCTCCTTAACATGCTTTTTCTATGTTAAATATTATCTTGTCGTTTATAGGGCAAACAAAAACTCCTCGAGGGAATATATATATATATATCAGTTTTGATCCAACAGTGAGAGACACTCATAAAGTTGAGGCAACTATTCTGCAATCATTACTTGGCACAGAGGAAGTCACTCAAATGTGCCTCCCGTTGATAATAATTTTATCTTCGATCTTCTTCTTCTTCTTCCTGAAATATTTGTTCTGTAAATATTTTCTTCTTTTAAGAAGAAAATAAGCAAAGTTATTTTACTCTGTGCAAAATAAGCAAAATATTCTACTCAATCAAAGTTACGATGTAATACATTCAAAAAAAACCGTTGGATTCGTAAAACTAATCAAAATACAAATATAATTTTTTAATAATTTTTTATTAAAAAATTAGACCCCAAAAGTGATCACGATAATTAGAATCTCGCTTTTAAGATTTCATTCTAGAACCTCATGAGAATTCTTCTATTTACATATTAATGAGATTAGTCAGACATCTTCTACATAATATTAATTAAGATTGAAATTAATTGCCTTGTGTATATCTCATCATCATTCATCGGTTTCCTTTCAATTTTTTGTCGGTTCATAAAATGACTATTAATTATTTTTGTCGGTTTATTACATAACTTTACGCTCGGCTACCTAAAATTCTTGAATTCCAGCTGAATTACTTCTATCCAACTCAAAATTATCGCCGGATGTATTCGTATTTTGTTGACTTCAATGGAAAAAAATTGGTTCTTTATATTCCTACTTCGTGAGTTTTTTTTTTTTTTTTTTTGGTTTTATCGAATATATTAGAAGAAAAATGACATTCCTTGGCTGCCCCCAACCAAGATAATATTGTAAAGTTCTGGCACTTTCAACTATATATTGTGAGTTGAATTAAATTAAAGTAGTCCTTATATATATGTGGAAATTATTTGACTACAACCGTGAATCTACAATGTTTGTGTGTATATATATATATATATATATACCCACACAACTGAAGTTCCATGTCGGCTAGGGGTTTTATCTTATCTACTCTCCGTACAAGTATTATTTTTGATTCAAAATATTTCTCAATCTATCACTTTGAGCCTGCGTAATAAACCAATCTGTTTGATTAAATTGTGAGATTGAAAGTGAAGAAACAATATTTGACACCCAAGAATCTGCAGAGGAAGGATTGATTTAAGCATAGCCATTTGCCACACTATCCCTCACTAGGCTTAAGCCCACTTTGTAATTAGAGTGCTGACTTTTGATGGAAGAAACTTGCGAAGGGCTCGGATTATCAGAATCATAGAACACATTGAACTTCCCATTAGTGGGAGAGGGAGAGCTTGAGGTGCCATAGTCAATGGAAAAGGAAGCAAATTACAGTTGATTTACCACGTAGACTTGGAGTGGTAGATTATGAAATATTTTGAATTAGATGCCAATTTAAAAAATTATATTTGTACGGATAATAGATAAGATAAAAACTCTGTCGGCTAAATTTGTAGGCTTAAGCTAACCTTTTTTAAAAATATTTATTATTGTTTTGACATAAAAGGAGACTTCAGCCTCGAACTTGGTTGACATTCTAAGAAGTATTAATTATTAGGTTACCACTAACTCTAAGGCAACTCTTGGTTGATATGTATTTTTTGTATTGTGTTTGAAGTTCCAACATATACAACTGGTTACATGCAAACAAAGAAGAAAGAAGAGAAAAAATAAAAGAAAACTATGAAAAGAAGCAAATATTTGTGTCTGGAAGTTGTTGTGAGAGAGGGAGTTCTCTCTAGCAAGTTGTTGGTGTAATGGGGGAAGTTGGGGAGGTCTTTTCATGGAAGAGAGAGAGAGAGAGGGCAGTACGCGGAATATATGAACGGAGTTTGCAGGACAGGATAGGAGTGAGTGGAAGGCTAGAGTTATCATAATTAAGCTTTTTCTCTTTCTCATCCTTTTTCCAGGAAAATAAAATATATGTGTGTATATAATTAATGGAATATGATTTGGCAGGATTTGAAAGGCTCCATTATTAACTTTTTGTATCAATATCTCCTTTTCAACTGCCATAAGTCATACAGAGAGACATATTGACATAGATGGAAAGTTCTCATGTACTCCACCACTCATTGCTCCCCAAGACTATATTTCTCTCCCTCTCTAATTAATTAATTTTTTATATTAGTATATATAAAGCTTCAAATGTAATTAATTATATTCAAATAGAGATTAATGAAACATGAGTTCTGAAGCAATTAATTTCTTCTAGTGATGCTTACTTAAATTGATGAAGAAATCATATTAATTTTTTAGTGACAAGAAGGGACATGTAACTGAACATATAACTATATTCCCACTCTCTGGCTGATATAAATAGTGTTAACCATTTATTGAATAAAAGAAACCAAACTCCACTGGTAATAATATCTCCAATTTAGTCACCTATACTGATGAAATTTGAATTTGCATGTATCTATACACTTATATATATAGGATCTTAATTAATGAAAAACATTATAATCAGTAAATTGTCACATATATTAATAATTTGTTGTGTTGCATGATCACCCAAAATACCCAATATATCAGATAGCTCATTTGTTTCATGAATTTAAAGGAAACATATATTTTTGTTTCTCAATTATTTTGACCAATGACTCAATGTGAAAAAAATTATTTTGCTCACATGTCCAAATATCCATCTTCCAATATATACACATCCAATTAATTTTTTATTTCAAATATTTAAGGTGGACTACACGAAATTAACTATTAATCATGTTTATAGTTTTTTTTTTTAACAGAGGTTTAGGGTTAACTCAGGCTATGAGACAACGTTACTAGGCCAATACACACACATATATATACACTTTTTCCCATAGCTAATTTCACACCCACCACACAATCCCTAGAGTATTGGTTTTGAGTTAACCCTGTACACAAGTTAAGCGATTCTGTTTCTTCTATATATCCCTCTTCCAGTTGATGAGAAGGAAGTCTTCTTCCAGGGAATCAAACATTCCATTCCGCGTTTACTCTTGTTGACCAGAATCGTCTACACATAATTGATCAGCAATCGTGGGACACACAGCTCCAACTGGATCGGCAAGTGATTGCACCGACTCACATCTCTTTCTCTCTCTCTCTCTAAATCCAAATAGAGTTCAATAACAAGAGGAGGAGGAGAAGAAAAGGAGGGAGAGATCAAATTAAGTAATAATGGAAGCAGAAAGGCTAGGAGGTTTTGTTCCAAGTAGCTATGATCAAACTAATTTACAGGTCTCATTCTCTACCCCAATTAGTACTACCAGTACTAGTACTACTCCCCAAGGGATTCATGAAATGGGTTTTGCTCAATTCGAAGAAAACCAGGTATTAAGCTACCTGTCCCCCTCCCAAAACATATCTTCTCATCATCATCGTCACCAGATCACTACTGCTCCTCTGACCACCGCTGCTTCCACCGGTTTTACCGGCCACAACAATAACCAGGTAATTGATCAGTTATTACTGCTGTCATGTTAATTGTGTATGCGTTTGAGTTTTCATCGATTGATTTGTTGATGTAAATAATTTGATTTAGGTGGGAACATTGGATCCAAAGACTACTGTTAACGACGATGGTAATTCTAACGATGGCAACAACAATTCATGGTACATACATATAAATTATCATTTGCCCTAGAAAAAATTCCATGAAGAATCTAATTAGGAGATCTAATTATATATAGTCACACAAACACACACACACATACACATATGAAAGAGACAGCTAGCTAGCTAGCTTCAGATCAAGTTCTCTTTTATTTTCTTCTCTCTCTTTCTTTTTCTTCATAGTGGCTGCAGTTAGTACATATATGTGTGTGTGATTTCAACAAAGTCTTGATACCCATTGATGCCCAAATCTCAGCACAAGTAATAATTTCATCAATGAAGATATGTCTCTGTATACATACATACATACATACATATATATATATATATATATATATGTTTGCTGATTGGGCCTTGTTTGATTTGTTGGGAATGCTATCAGGTGGAGAAGCTCATCAGGATCCACAGATCAGAAAAGTAGTAATAAAATGAAGATGAGGAGGAAATTGAGAGAACCAAGATTCTGCTTCCAAACAAGAAGTGATGTGGATGTGCTTGATGATGGTTATAAGTGGAGAAAATATGGCCAAAAACTTGTCAAGAACAGCCTCCATCCAAGGTATATATTCTCTTTCTCTCTACCTATATTTGTATATATATAGTTTTATATAATCAAGAATTTTCATTTCAAAGCTTGGATTTTCTTTGATAATTAAGAATGCATGCATATTTTTTTTTAATAAATGAATATTGAAATTCAATTATCAAATTTGCTTAAAAAAAGGAAAAAGAAAAAGGATTTTTCTAAAACTAGAATTACACATTTGGTTTAACAAATTAACACGCTCTCAACTCGGATTAAAATTGTCAATGAGTTACGTTGAGTCAGCTCAACTGAGTTGAACCATTATTGAATGCATGCATATTTAGGAATCTTCCAAAATCAAATCATTGCTCAAAATTGGTCTTTCCGTCTAGCTTGCATATGAATACTGATTGTGAAAGAATTAAACATGTAGTCTTATTTGATTTTCTAAAGAAATAAAGTTTTTTTTTCTTCACTAATTGTAGTCTCTCTTGCTCAGTTAATTCATTAGACAAATATATATATATGATGTAGTAATTGTCCGATCGAGGACATTAATTTATTAATTAACTAGTTAATGAAATAAGCCATTTTGAAATCCATAATTCCATACATGATATTCATGTAATGATCAAGATGATAAAAGAATTATCACAATCAATGTGAGACTAATATATTCTGTACAATATTTACTATTTATACTTTGAATCGAGTTGTTCTCTATGACCTTACAAAAAAAGGAAAAAAAAAAGAGTCAATCTTTTGTAATTGGAATACACTTCTCACTTCACAAGAAAATCCATTTACAGAATGGTTAATGCTTCCTATACATGTACCTCAAGATGTACGTGAGTACGTACTATATATATATGGAATACTAGTCTATATATTATACATGGCAGTTATATATGTGACTTTTCATGTAAATGATTTTAAATATTTTTTGTTCGAAACAAAAATAAAATTCAACATGAAAAATACATGTCAATTCTAAATCGTTGGATAAAAACTCAAAACATTTGATGTTTTAATCACGAAGAATTTGATTTTTGTTTCGAACAAAAGATATATCGTTGGAAACAAATATAATTTTTTGAGTTATACAAATATACTTTTTCAATTTTTTTAAAAAATATCCTGTATCACAAAAATTATATGCACATGAAAGAAAACCTGACTAATATATAGAATTTATGTATATCTGTTCGAAACTCCTTAATTTTAGGCTTAACTTGAGAAGAGTTCGTGGTGATTGGGGAGAGGCAAGGGTTCGCAATGGTTTTCACATAAATTTTGTAAATTTCTATTGAAACCCTCACAAATTCTCAACTTTACAACTATCACAAACCTTCCTCCCAAACTTAACCTCATTAATGTCTATCATGTTTGCCTTTTTTTTCCTTCTTCTTTTGCTTACATATAAATTTAATTTGTGTATGTGCGGGAGGTTTCTCCTCCATCTTTTTAAATGAAGATTACAGAGAATTTTAAACATTTTTTTAGCTATATTTCTTCAAACTAACTAAGACATTCAGAGTGAGAGGAAACCAAACTTGAATCTTTGGCTGGTTTGTTAACTTTTCTTTGCCTGAAATTTGTATCAGAAGCTACTATCGGTGCACGCACAACAACTGCCGTGTGAAGAAAAGAGTAGAACGTCTATCAGAGGATTGTCGAATGGTAATAACAACCTATGAAGGTAGACACAATCACTCTCCCTGTGATGACTCCAACTCATCCGACCATGATAACTGCTTCACCACTTTTTAGCTGTAGTACCTATATTTCCCAATCGTACAAGGAACAGATTTGCCTTGTTTATATATATATATATGCACGCACGTGTGTGTGCAATGTATAAGATTGTGAAACTCCCAATCGTAGAGCAGTCATAATTTATTAGTACATTTGCTTTCTCTCCAGTGTTACCATGTATTGTTTCCAGAAATTCTGTAGTTGATGAACCAACAAAGATAATAGTTTTCCAGATACAAAATTGTTATGAGAATGTTTTTGGGTTCACCTAGTTATATTTGTAATTACCACCAACCAATTATTTTCGCTTGTACTCACAAGTAGTCATTATGGTAGAAGCCGACGATTATTTTCTTTTATTTTTGTAACAAAAATGGTGGGCATGGATGATCATGAGATTACTCACCCGTTACGAAATCGTGGATTTGAGCATAAAGTATCATTCTTAGGATGGACCCATCACCGCAATCTAACAAATTACACAATCACACAAAACCTATGATTCAGCCTGACCAAAGCAACTTGCTAGAAATAATGTAAAAGTCGCAGCTCAATAGACTTAACCTGTGAGCACCGCTAAGAATAGTCTTAAGGAATTGGGCTATAGCCTTGTTAATTGGTAGCTGAAGATTAGGGTTTTTTCTTATTTTCTGTTCTTCACTCAGTTTCTTTTTGAAATGAAGTGGGCTGAGTGGGGCAATTAGCATAGTGGGCCAACCTGAAATGGGCGGAATGAAAGAATCCATTAGACGGGCTGGGCTAAGAGATTAGTTATAACTTATAGAAGCAATTCACTATTTACCATCCCTTACTAAAAAAAATTCACTATTCACCATTCAGTTTCCTAAATCGTTTCTTCCTTCGTTTTAAGGAGGAAGAAGCAGGCCTGTGTGTGCTTTCACGGAGCCAAAAACCCTTCGAGATCTTCTCAATGAGTGCCAGAACAACTACAGAGTGCGTGTAGTTGAGCAGATTAACTGTGTTATGGCTTTGCAGATTAGTTGGTGCAAGTTGGCGCCAAAGTCTGTTAACCAAGTTGTAAGTTCATCCAAGGGTGATGATCCATTCTGGGAGGCGGCGCTGAATCCAAGGCTAGGATTTGTATTTGATTTTAGCTATAAATATAAGTAGTTCTTACGTAGAAAGGGGAGGAAAAATATATCTGAAGTTCTCGTATTTTCTTGTAGTTTCTTGAGGAGGAAGCTGCCATGGCTTCTCTCTGGTAATCTGAGTTAACCTCTGTAAACTTTGATTCAGTTCAATAAAACTTGTGGATTTGTTCTACATTGTATTGATTGGGAGCTTTGTGATCACTTGTTCATTCTTGGCTGCTCTTGGTTCTTGAAAATCTTACTGTGGTTCTTGACAGATTGTCAATCATCTCCGCACAAACCCCTGGGATTACGACGACCTCCTTAAGAACCAGCCATTGAACAGAATGGCTAAAGAAACCCCACAACGCCAAAAAAGTGGCGTCGGAAAGACGACGAGACCCCGTCCTCCTCCCTCAAATCCCACTGATTACTCCGGCAGCAACCGCCAGCCATTCGACACACAAGTCCAGCAAACCCTACCGGACCTAAATGAAACCGGAAACACCACAATGCCGCTCCTCTGCCCACATACCCCTCCGATCATTCCCACATCAACCCACAGCAAACAGCATCGGAAACACCACAATGTCTTCTCCTCTGTCCACAAACCCCTCCAATTACTCCCACTGCAATCCCCAGGTGCAACAGCAAAACAGCATCGGAAACACCACAATTCCGTCTCCTCTAGCCCACAAACCCAACAAACCCTTCTGATTACTCCGGCATCATGCCTCAGCTACAACCGCAAATCAGTACTGGAAATACCACTATGCCATCTCCTCTACCTAGAAACCCCTCCGGTTACTTCCACCTCAGGCCCCACTTAAAACAGCAAAACACCATCGGAAAGACCACAGTGCCCTCTCTTCCACCCACAAATCCATCCGATTACACGCACATCATGGCCCAGCTACAACAGATGAGCAGGATTGGAAAGCCCACAACGGCTTCTCCTCTGCTCACAAACCCCTCCCACATCAAGCGTCAGGTACAACAGCAAAACAGCATTGGAAAGGCCACAATGCCCTCTTCTCTACCCACAAATCCCAATTACTCACACATCAAGCCCCAGCCACAACAGCAATACAGCATGGGAAACACTACCATACCTTATCCATGCCACAATGAAAAGGAACAGTTTCATCTTCAGGGCAAGAAGAGAAAAATGAATGAAATGTACAATGCAGCTTTAAGAAATAAACAACCAAGTAATCTGCGTAGTTCTTCTACTCCATCATTATCATCCTCCGCATCAAAGGCATTCAGAACAACTGCAAGAGAGAATTACTCGGAAGCAGGAACACCAAAATTTAAGGAAGTGGAGAATAGCATTGGATTGGATGTGATGACTGGGAACAATCAGGGGAACAAGTGTCCAATGTTTAGGGATTTGGCGGGTATGGCTGATGTGATTAAGGAGTTGAATACGGAGGTAATGTTGCCGTTGAAATATCCACGGTTGGCACAGTGGATGGGAGCGCCACCAGCATCTGGGATTTTGCTTCATGGTCCACCTGGATGTGGGAAGACTAAGTTGGCTCAAGCCATTGCAAATGAGACTGGTCTGGCATTTCAGATGATTTCAGCTCCTGAGTTGATCTCTTGTGTCTTAGGTACCTTTTTTTTTTTTTTTTCCTTTGTTTTCATTTTTGAATTGGATAAACAGAGTCACATTCCCATATTATTGTTTAAGTCACAAGGACATGAATTTAAAGTCTTATAAAAATGCTTACATTAAAAATCGTAGCAACCTGGGTATCATCATTTATAACTTACAAGATCAAACCAGTTCCATTTATCCTCTAGGGGGAAAACAACAAGCCAAATGCCATCCCTAGCTACTTAATGATCTATGTGATCATTTTTGGGAAGAGTTGACACTTGACACTGTCCTTGATTTTCCAGTTGTAAAAATCACTGTGTCATTCTGATGAAAGTTGCTTATATAGCGGATTGAAAGAGTATGATAGAACATGCCAGAGGGGCTGCCAACATTTTACAAGCATGAGCTTTTCCGCACAATTTTTTTTAAAAAAAGGAGTAATGAAGTTCTTTGTGTTTTTTTTTTTTTTTTTTGCACGTGAGTTAGATCAATGAAATATTTGTGTCTTACTAACCACAAATCAGTTTCCTCTCCATTAACAGCTCTCTTTTCCTATTAAAATTAAGTTAGAAATGATCAAAGGGATCAAGTCAACAATTCCTCTCCGAGATGATGAAACACTTGTGCAGTGCAAGCCCAAGCTCTTATTTCCATCTCTATTAACTATTTATCTAGCCGTCTCTTAAGATGCTATGATTTTTAGATCCTAAACAACATCCTTCCTCCTTCCCCATCCACTTGTATGATAGGAATCACTATCATATTGCCTCCCTTACATGTAAAACATCTGTTGACTAAGTTTTTCTTTTCTTTTCTTAGAGGTTATTCATATTTCATGCTGGCAATTTAGCTTCTGGAGTGAAGTGAGTTAGTTTATTAGGTCTCAGATATTTGAACACAACTTATGTTCTTATGATTAAAATACTTGGTTTGGCCTCTAACGAGCAACAACTTATCAAATAACAACTTCTCTATACAACAGATCTAATTTGCAGTATATTCCTATGGCTATCTGTTGGCTACTTCGGAAGAAGAGAACTGCCAGAATCTTTCAAGTCAAAGAAACTTTTTTTGATTGCCTGAAGAATAATTGGCTTAGGACTGTAATAGTTTCGAGTAACAGTTCTCAGAGAAAATTTTGTGATGGCATACTAATATTTTTTTGGTTTGCAACCCCCCCCGGGTGATCCTTAATAGTGTCATTTTTTATTCAAAAAAGACGACACAGTAAGCTTCATATGTAAAGGGGAAGAGAGAAAATATTTGTCTTAATGGTTACAGTAGGCATATCGAAATCTGATTAAACCTTTGTGACATTTTTTACTACTTATTGATGTTCTTTATAAACCTTTAGGACTTGAGGTGTATGTTGTCAACTCAAATATGGATCGTTAATTTCAGTAATTTCCCTGTGCAAATGTTTGTTGTTTCTTGCATTTGGCTTTCATAGCCTCTGATTGCCTGGCGTAGCTTTTTATTGAGCAAAGTATGATTTATTTTTGTAATGTTTTTACCATATCATGAATATTTTAGGTGGTTCTGAAAGCAATATCCGAGAACTTTTCTCAAATGCTTATAGGACTGCACCTTCAATTGTATTTATTGATGAGATTGATGCCGTTGCCTCGAAGAGAGAAAATATGCAGAGGGAGGTGGAGAAACGCATAGTGACTCAATTGTTGACTTGCATGGATGAATACAACAAACAGCTGCCAGTAATTCAATTGTAAATAGCTCTTCTCATAGACCTGGATATGTTCTTGTAATTGGAGCTACCAATATGTCTGATGCTATAGACTCTGCACTAAGGAGACCTGGGCGGTTTGATCTCGAAATCAATTTGCGTGCTCCAGATGAGAACGCAAGGTTTGAGATTCTCTCAGTGATTATGAAAAATCTTAGGCTTGAGGGTTCTATTGATATTGCAAAAATAGCTAGGGAACACCAGGTTTTGTTGGTGCTGACTTAGATGCTCTGGTTAAAAAGGCTGGCCGTCTTGCGATAGAGCGAATCTTTGACCAGAGGAAAGCTGAGCTAGCTAAAGAATGTACAGATGAGCAGTATATTGAAGAGCAGTTGAGACATCTTGAAGATACGGAAAAGTGTGTCACCAATATGGCTGATTTTGAGGTAATACAAACAGTGTATACACATTCATCAATCTGGTCTTTTTTTATACTGTTTTATTTGGACATAGACATTGAAGATTTTTTTCATATTCAACCTTTTCGATATATATGGATATCTATGGAATGAGTCATGTTAGTGTGGCACACATTGTATTGCATTTGATGTTCTGCAGGAAGCAATGTTGATGATACCCTCATTGAGGAGAGAAGGGTTCTCTGCAATTGCTGGTGTAAAGTGGGAAGACATTGGCGGGATTGATTGCTTAAGGGAAGAGTTTGAGCTAAATATAGTTAAGCGCATAAAATATCCAGAAGTTTACTCGAGCCTCCGTTTGTTTTAGAGTATAAGCTAGCTTATACTCTGTCCCCATACTCTCAGACACTCTCAATTTTTACGTTTTACGAGAGCTTATACTCTATCAACATACTCTAAAAACATTTTACGTTTTATGCATCTGTTCATCTACTCTCTGTACACGCTGCTCAAAACAACTGGAAAATGGAGGTTCAATATGTTTGTTTGATAAAACGTTCTGGAATAGTGGAATGATTTGAGTTTAGGCTGGAAAGGTCAACCATCCGAGCCAAGTCATCAACATTTGTTAAAACGCCTCTAACATCAGCTAGTTTTCTTTTAGGGCATACTGTCAAATGTTGGCAAGAGATCGCCGAGCTGTTGACGAGTCTTGTGACTCTTGTCAACAGTAGGTTTGTAGGGAAGGCAAACAAATACTTTTCTTAGCTTCAAATTCAATTACGAGTAATCGAAATTTATGAATTGTTTAGATAAATGCCATATTTACTGAAATCTAGACTCTGGAAGCACACTGATTTAACTTGTGAAATGTAGTGGTTGGTATTGATTTTGTTAGTCTTTGGATTGACTTTGTGTCTCTAAATTATGTGTTTTCAGAGATTTGGAGCAGATTTACAGACAGGTTTTTTGCTTTATGTACCACCAGGGTGTGGTAAAACATTGATTGCAAAAGCTGTTGCAAATGAGGCACAAGCTAATTTTATTCACATCAAGGTTATATATCCAACATACCCTTTCTTTCGGCTTCCGTGCGTCTAGTTTTGTGCCCCTTAACTTTATCTAACATACCCTTTATTCTCGTGAGTTAATACTTACTAGGGTCCAGAACTGCTGCATAAATATGTTGGAGAAAGTGAACAGAACGTTAGGAAATTATTCAGTCGTGCAAGGGCGTGTTCACCATGCATTCTTTTCTTTGATGAGGTTTGCAATTTTCGTCTTTCGAACTATCGATGATTGCTTGACCAACATAAGAGTGATATTCAATAATTTTTGTATTCTTTGCCATCTGACTTACATGTCTCATGCACCTGTATTTTCTTCTGTCTCCATACTTTCTTCTTCTCAAAAGGCATTTGTATAATTTGAATGGGCTCTGCATTTAACTACAATGCTTTGAATTGGATCTATTGAAATAAAAAATATTGAATGACTTTAAAATCTTGTAACCATTGCAATTTAAAAAACTGACTTTTAACCATTGACTTGCCGTCTAGATGAAGAGATGCAAGACAACTATTATGTTACTGTTAAGTGATAGTTTTTGTCTATTTTAAGAATTCAATTGAAACTATAACCTTATTCTGGTTTGATGTGTTTTCTTCTTCTTGCTCGGTCATAATTATATCCTTTAATGTTTTAATTTTTTCTTTTGTTTGTAGGTGGATGCTTTGTCAAAGAAGCGTTCTGGAACAGAATCGGGAGCAGTTGTTGAGACTCTCCTAAACCAGGTCAACTGATTTAACATTACATATTAAGAAATATTTTCTTATGTTGTGCTTATCAGCAACATATCTGCCATTGCAGATGAAACTAATTCCTGGCTCATTTTTGCAGTTACTTATAGAGTTGGACGGTGCTGATCAACGGCGAAGTGTTTTTGTCATCGGTGCCACTAATAGGTAGAATGCAAATGCTCCCCTTTCCCTTCCAAACATCTTTTTTTTGTTCTTTATTTGATTGAGCAATCTGTTGCTATGATGTATTGCACCTTCTGCCACTTTTTCTTCCATCTCCCTGTAAAACCATCTTCTTGTCTCTGTTGGCTTGCAGACCTGAGGTGATGGACCCAGCTGCCTTACGGCCTGGTAGATTTGGCAAACTTTTATATGTCCCCCTTCCCAGTCCCACTGAGCGTGGGATGATCTTAAAAGCTGTAGCCAAGAAGAAACCTGTAGATGTTACTGTGGACTTGGGTGCCATTGCCCAAATGGAGGCTTGTAAAAATTTTAGTGGAGCTGATCTTACTGCACTGGTTTGTCTTCCTTTTCCATCACCACATATGTCATGTGAAATCTACAAAGCAATTTTTTTTTTACAAGCATTTGAATCTCATTGGTACTGGTACTCTTGTGTGTTGTCTAACCCCTTTATATAAAAATTAATGCTAGATGCATGAGGCTGCAACTGCTGCAGTAAAAGAAATGTTGAACAGCACAGCAAGTGAGAGCTGTTCAGACACTAATTCATGGACAATCAAGACAACCCATTTTGAGCAGGCACTGGCTAAAATCTCTCCATCTGTATCAGAAGAGGTACTTTCTACTGTACTTATATCTGGAATCCATATATATCAATTTCATCATTTTGTATTCCGTCTCTATTTTTAATGTCGTCTTGTATGCAGCAAATAAAACACTACGAGGGCCTTAAGAATAAATTCAAGTAGCATAAGAAACGCCAAAACCAACTTTGATCTCTCGAGGCTCTAACGGAGAATAGCACCAACTACTGACGCACTACCGTAGGATTTGCGAGAGATGAACAACATTTCTTATGCTGAGATTGCGATTCAACAAAGACAAGATAGAGAATAAAAGACAGGTCTTGATGGGTTCCTCATTGAGGAATAAGGAAAGGAAAAAAGAAACCAGTTATTTTGACAAGTTGATCGAAGTAGTGTTGTTTTTCTAGTATTTTTAGGAGGAAAGACAATATAATAGTGAGGTTACGAAAGATACAACACATACATGCATACCGTTTTGTCTGAGTCTTACAGCAAAGATTTTACTTTAGTGGTGCGAGTCAATCATCTTTAGTCTAACCTTGGGAGGAAGGTTCGTGGTGTTTGGGTAGAGTAGTTATTCATACAAATTTACATATTTTCTTTGGGAACATTCTCCGACCATCCGTGAACTCTCCTCCCAAGCCTAGCCTTAGTGTGTTGTGGGGAACACTATCATCTGGCCATTTAATGTTGCTTTGAGTTTACATCCACAACTTGCTTTGTTGAAGGTTTCGTAGATAGATGAGTACAGTAGGTCGCCACATTTAAAAACGTACAAGAGACATTGGAATTCTTTGGAAATTCTGTAGCCTTGAATCCACATCTAATGGCTGTAAACCATGACTCGTAGTTTCGTCCAATGGTGATAAATTAATGATAAGTTAATTCGAAAATTATGAATTAACATTTATATATATATTTTAGGTGTGTCAATGGTCGATTTTGATCGAAGTTTATTACATATTAGATTTTAGTCAAATTATTTAATTGATTATGGGTCGATTCTTCAAATCATATTTTCCATCTATTTAATGGAAATTTTGTAAATTTATTTTTGAAAACAATCGATCAATGCATTCAGTTTTGGTCTCTTTCAATTTTATCCATTTGTTTTTTTTACGTACCACTTTTCGCTAAAACATCTTTTGTGTCCGCAAAAGCAATGGCCCGCACGATGTACACGTGGAATGGAACATACAAATTAAAATTAAAGGAAAAAAAATCTTAAAACGAATATTCTTTTGCCAATCAGAGGCAGCGTTAGGGTTTCCATCTCCAATTGCCTATATAGAACCCATCCCCATAAGCTTCCACCTCCTTCAGCAGTCTCTAGTCTCAGCACTTTGCGACCGAAGGATCAACCAGACAGTTGAGCAAAGATGGAGCAGACTTTCATCATGATCAAGCCTGATGGCGTCCAGAGAGGCCTGGTACGTTTCACGATCCTCGCTGATTGGCTTCGAGGATTATTTGCGTGAAATACGAACTGTCTGCTTCTTTTTCTGTTAGACCTGATCTAGTTTTGATTGTAAGAAGAGAAATCTCGTGTTTTATGTGTTTAATAGGTATTGCCTATGAATTACAGGATGCGTTATGTGATGTCTCTTGTATTTATTTCGGATATATTGGTTTTGCATGTTAAATGAGAATGTTCATTTGTGATAAACCTGAGCTGGATTTATATCCAAGAAATGCGTTGCATGTGTTAAATCTGATTTGGATTTGTGATTATTTGCTTCTTCAAGTTTTGTTAGAGTGTGTGATTGTGTCATATCAGACAATAACTCACATCGCTATGGTTAATTTTAGTTTTCGTTGTGCTTATTTTACTGATTTGGATTGAGCTTGGTCCATATGTAATGTTCGATTCATAGTTTTGTTCGTAAAAGCCTGTTAATATGTATGAGCCTGATTAATTATTATTTAGTTTCAGTTTCAATAGGTCATGTTTAAGTGTTTGATTATGATGTGAAATCCTTATGTTCTTATCAATGTAAGTTTTCCAGGTTGGTGAAATCATTAGCAGATTTGAGAAGAAGGGCTTCACTTTGAAAGGTAACTTTTGCATTTTTGAACATCCGTTATCTCTTGGTACCAAGATTTTTTATCCTGTATTAATTTTTTAACAAAACTAATGGGAATATGTATACGTGTAACCGAAATAAATATGGCTGAAAGTTTTACTTGGCTTTGTGTATGATAAATACCATAGTGACATGGTTTTTTAATATAAATTATTCTAAATTTGTTTATGACATTTGGCTTTGGTTTGAATTGGCTGTTTCCATTCAGGTTTGAAGCTTATTACTGTGGATCGTCCTTTTGCCGAGAAGCACTATGAGGATCTGTCTGCGAAGCCCTTTTTCAATGGGCTTGTTGAGTACATCATCTCAGGACCTGTTGTTGCTATGGTCTGGGAGGGTAAGAATGTTGTTACTACTGGCCGCAAGATAATTGGAGCCACAAACCCTGCAGAGTCTGCACCAGGAACAATCCGTGGGGATTTTGCAATTGAGATTGGCAGGTAAATTAACTCCTCATGCCTGCCATTATAATTTTTCCTGAATCTTGTGGCTTTAACAAATTTGTAGATACACAGTTTTAATGTTTTATGTCCAAAAATATTTTTATTGAGTAATCAGTATATGATGTTTTCTTCTGCTTAGATAAAACAAGGCAGATAAAACATTTTCATGTCATGATGTGAAGATGATGTGATGATGTTTATTAATTGTTTGGATACTTGAGTAAACAGTTCTATGTCCTTGAGTTTATGTTGTGAAGATGGTGTTGGTTTCATGACCACGTAGTATCTGCAACTGTGAAACATAAATTTAGGATTCTTTTTTGAGAAATTAAAAGACGGTTGTCCCATTGTATTAGTTATTAAGAGCAAGGTTTTGAAAACCGGACCGGTCATCGAACCGAAAAATTCTTTGGTTTAAGGTTCAACCGGGGTTCAAACCGGATTCAATAAAATATAATATTATATATATTTATATGTTATTTATATGTTATATACAATTATTTATTGTAAATAAAAAATGTTTAGTATTCAATAATGAGTGAAAACATTTTACAAAAATACAATATATTAATTTTGTATGTCTAACTTAAACATAAAATGTGTCATAGCCTAGTGGTAAAGTGTTTGTCTTAGTACTTTGAGGTCATGTGTTCGAAACCTTCCAACAACATTAATTTTGTAATTAAAACTCACCAGTCCGGTTCATTGGGACCGGCCGGTTGAACCGGTTCAATGCCGGTCACAAAAAAATGACCGGTTCTATAAGTGGCCGGTTCATGTATGTGTGACCGGACCGGTTACATGGCCGGTGACCGGTTCAACCGGTCCGGACGGCTGGTCCGGTCCGGTTCTAACAACCTTGATTAAGAGTGCCTTGGCGAGGCATTCCCCAGTTTCCTTGCGCTGGATAAAATACTTTTGGATTTTGCTTGTATGAAGATTGATAAATTGGTTTAAAGGGATTTTCACTCCGAAAGATGAGATCCCAGCTTTTGTGCTGTACTAAAGGGAATGTTGGAAGGTGATAATGTTTCTGTTGTTTCATTCTTTCTAATGTCTACGCTTAAGCAGTACTTTCAATCTATTGTTCCATGAAGTTTGATGTGAAAAAGAAGTTCAAATGAAAACCGGTGCTATTGCTATTGACATAGTTCATGAATGTCTTGCAATTGAGTTGCTTCTCAATTGTTGCATTACCCCCTTTACTGAAATTTGTAATTTCTGATGTGTTCTTTTTCTCTTCAGGAATGTGATTCATGGAAGTGATGCTGTTGAGAGTGCAAGGAAAGAAATTGCATTGTGGTTCCCTGATGGCCCTGTCAGCTGGAGAAGCAGCCTTCACCCATGGATCTACGAGTAAACTTATCATGCTGCCTATCATTCTATTTATGTTTAATCTCGTATTTCGGATGTTAGACTTATTTAAAATTTTGAATTTGAAAGTAAGTTTTGTGACAGCGTGAGCTTGCCTATTATTATTGTATTTAATCCGATTGGATAACTTTGAAATTAAAATGAAGTCAATAACATCACCTTTGGACGAAGGTAGCACAAGTCTGCATTTTATCGAGCAACTACTGTAAGCTGGGTTTATACATTGCATGGCAGCTCGTCTTGCATCAATTAGTTGTTCGATTTACCGAAGTTATAGCTAGATGTGGGCTGCAGAACTTGAGCTTGTCCTACTGACTTGTTCTTTTGAGCACGGCTAAAATTATAATTGCTTATTTTTAGGTTGAATGTACAACTTTTTTCCTGTCATAAAATGCAATCGCTATGTAGGCTTGGCATCGACTGGTACTCACGGCAGAAAAGGACTGCGGCCTGGCCCGGAAACACTTTATCCTTTCTAATTTTGTTTTATTGTTAAGAGTTAAGACTTAACGAATTCTGCCATCCCTATTATGCAATCCAGGTTTCTCGAAGCTAAAGCTGTGAAATCTAATAAGATGTGCTGTACAAAAGGGTTCAACCCGGCTAAGTCCCAAAAAGAAAGTGAACTGTATTAATGTTAAGATTCAATAGCCGTAAACCCTAAAAGCTTCTACCAAATATGGAGTCAGAGAACCTTCTCATTAAACCAGAATGCTACTCCCTCAGAAAAGAGAACGGGGAAAAAGAAACAGAATGCCATACAGCCGTTGCTCGATAATCAAGATGCAACTACTCATTTGGAATATGAAGTTTTTAAGTAACAGACGGCTTCTCCCACAATAGTAGACCAAAGAATTAAAGTTAATTACAGTAAACCAAGCAACAAACAAGTGGAATGAAAAAGCTAACTACTAAAACGATAACAGTCCATTCAATCACAACTTGCAAAGCCGTGACAATTGACAGTAATCCATATTCATAAGAAAACACTTAAGAAAGCCAAATAGGATTTGTGAACTTTTCCGTACTGTTTGGTTTCTATCATGATGGATCACAAAATCTGATCAGACAACTCACTCAAATAATACACAATGATATTACATTTATCAGTCCTTCCATTGCTACTCGACACCCCTCGAAATGCAAACAGAAATCAATTTCATCATGTTGAGTCGCAGATATCACCTTCCGTAAGTGTTCCGATAACCAGGATGCAAACACAAATAATCTTCTGAACCTCACAAAACCTCATTAAAAACTACCTTTCTTCGATAAGAAGGATATTAGAGAAAACTAAATTTTTTCTCCAAGAACTCGAGTGGAAATTAGTTGGCATTGATTCTAGCAAAGTTATGATGAGCACCTTATCAATGTTAAAGAACACCTTGTTAAAAGTAAATAGGATAGAAAGAAGTGGCAAATCCAGGAAAAGACAATGTGCCAAGTGATAGCATGCATCTAGCTACCAGCAGCAGTAGCCATTCTGTCAAAACTCCAAGAGCTGTGCTAATTTTATCGTGCAAGAAGGCCATATGAGGGCAAGTCCTCCAACCGTGACATATCTTCACACAATAGCTCCCTCTCCAGCTGGCGACGTGTGGATTTCATAACCGCCTGGATTTTATAGCCAGCTATCTCAATTAGGTGGATTACAGATGCCAGAATCTTCCAGATTAGTTAAAATTCCTTTTCGCAATGATAAATAAAAAGTATGGAAAACTTTATGCAAAATGCTTATACCATGGGCTTTACATCAATAGTTCATTAAAAATGCCTAAAATTTAAGTCCGGTCTTATATTTGAAGAAAAAAATACTTTACCAAAGGCTTATACTGCACAACAGTCTCCAACATTGGCAATTGAACACTTCAAATGAAAACCAATATTTAGATTTCTTCTCCTACTTATGGTAAAACCAGGAAGATACCCCTCCATCTCAATTTGAAAACTTTGGTCAGATGCATTAATCAAAGCGCATGCCATGTATGACATAAGGGCAACCAACTTATGTACACAAAGCCATATGCCAAATTTATAACAAGCTTATTGAAAGGAGTATACATACATTGAAATCCATGTATGATGCACGCATGGAGAGCCATTGATGATCCATCAGCTTGAAAGTAATACAATACAGAAGATCAAATGCTGATTCATTTTCTGTTGGGCAATAGAAAAACATCACAAATTAGGAAGAGTGTTTTCTCGGACTGTCGGACAGTTCATAAAGGCGCTAAAAAAGTAATAATATCTGTCAGCTAAGGTTGTCATAGCTCATCTTTCAAGTGGAACCCTTGCAATTTGATAACTTGCTACAAAAAATAATTTGCAAACGAGCAAAGAGTTTCCTCCTATGTGATTTGACAAAGAATTCCACAAAACCAAATGAAAAAATGCAATAGCCAAGACCAGAGCAACAATACCTGCAAGAAACTTCAAGAAGGTTGCCCCCACCATGGTTCGTGGCTTTACTGCGAGTTAAGGAAAAATGTTAACATATAGAAGCATAACCTGCACACTATCTTATAAATAAACAAAAAAGGAAACAAACAACCAATTGGAATTACACTGGCAGAAGATTGAAAAAAATGAAACAGACCCTGAACACTTCCTTTTCAAAAAGCATTCATCTTACAAAAATTTTCAGAGGCAGATAACATAAGTCTTGGCTTTGGTGTAGCCGATTTACGTTTCTAGTACCAAATGCTAAACCACCTTTTCAATATTCTTAACAATGGTCGTTCTGCAAAATGATAGGCATGAACACCATGCTTTTGGATGCAACATATAAATTTATGCATTCTTTTTTCTTCTTTTTTTCGTTTTTCCATCTTCATCTTGAATTATGATTACACTGCATTTAAATACAAAAACTATGATGTCAAATCAAAAGAAAATTTCCGGAAAAACCTTGCAAAACTATATGTCAAGGAAAATTACGTCATTTAATGCAAAATAAGATGGAATGAATAAAGAAAGACATTATTTAAACACAGGAATTATATCTTCAAAACCAGCCAAAGATGAAGCTACATGACAGACAGTATACCTGCTTCAAGATCAAGCATCTGAATCAGCATAAATGTAATATTCACACCAGCTACAGCAAATGGGTATTCCCACACTGAACGATCACCTTCTTGCTTTTGAAGAAGATCCTGGAAAGATTTCTACAATAAATATCACATAACCATCAGAAGAACATTAGCATAATAATAATTCCCAAATTGAACATAATATAACTGGAAAAAATTTCTCAGGGCAAACGAGAGTCAATCACAACTTAATCATTGACTTTTACATACCGGAAAATTCCTAGCAAAATATAACAAATTTTCTAGTGATATAAAACCTCCACCCCTGCCAGATAAATTCAGATGGCAAAAATTAGAATGGTATAGAAAGTAAAAAAGAAAAATACAGCAGGCAATAAAAGGATTGTGGGAAAGACAAAATAAATTACAGATCTACCTAAAATCTGTTGATGGATCCTTTCCCTGCCACCCCATTTCCTTCCACTGTTCAGATATTAAACCATGAAGTTTTTCTTCAGGAAAGGCAGCATTCCATAACGCCTTCAAAGCTTCCTAGAGCAAAGAAGCAACAGCGAGTAACAATGAGAAAATGGAGCTTTGTACTTCATAAGTAGCAGATCTATAAACAAACATGCATTGGCCAACGGATTCACAAGCATATGTACAAATGAGGTACATGTGGCTCCATGAATGAAGGGCCCAGGTACATGAAAATCCAAGAATATGGCCATTAGTCTTTTTATCGGCTTCAAAAAGATAATAGTTAGCTTTGCATCATAACTCTATCATATCAAATTCAAAGAGTTAATGGGACCTACAACAAGGTTGGTACCTGGTGCTCAGGGATTGAACTATCATAGGCAACATCTATACGGCTCTGTAGCCTCAGTAAACATTCCTCCTGACAGAACCATAACAAATTGATTTTTGACATAAGTGGCATTATCTTATATAAAATCACTCATCAGGAAAAGGAATGCCAAACAGAAAATAGTAATTTGAAAATACAGAATTAGAAGCCTCAAAAAACGACATACGACATTATGGGCATACCAGCTTCAACAGATAAAATGAAAGGGGAGAACAATGAAATAATAAATGGAATGTACCTAGTGATGCACATAGAAGCTCATGTGTTGTTTGATAGATTTCATAATCAATGAATAATCTATTGGTATACATGGATTGTAATGCTGCATGCACTGAATATATTAGTGCAATAAAAAAAAAGAATTTAACCCCGAAGTCATTTAAGATGGTCACGCGTTCAATACAAGAAAACGGTCTGCTATTGCTTTTAAGGATGCATAATCGTATCCACCATAGATAAACAACATCCGTGCACAAGGCTCCCATGGTAGACGAGGTCAGGGACGGACAAGATGTACACAACCTTACCCCCATGTAATAAGTAGGAAATTTTAGCTTTTGACTGGAATTGGGAAAGACCAATAAAATGCAAGGACATTGAAAAAAAAAATAGTAAACCCCCACCGAAATCTAAGCCCTCCTCCCAACTATTCCATGTTGGATACATAACTGAATAAATTATTTGGAATTCCATGTGTGGAATCTTTGTATTTGCAATCTAAGACTATACTTTCCACTATTCCTAACTCAACAGTGTACCATCTTTATTGCTTTCATCCCTGTCTTTTTGCACTTCCTCCCCTATTCTTCACATCTAATAAAAAAAATTCGATTTAACGCACCAAATACTTACATATCAACATTGAATAGACTCATCATACCGAATAGGGTCCATGTGAGGAACTGATAATAAAAAATGGAAAATGTGGAATTAATGTGGAAGAAGGGGCTCCAAATCAACGATATCATGAGAATAGTTACTTGGGCTGGCGTTAAATCAAATGAAGGACGGGCATCGCCCTCTCTCCTTTGTGCACAGACACAAGAAAGACTGCGGCCAAGCCATGCTGCTGATCCTGCCACAACCTCAGCTGAAAAAAAATAAACATTGTCTAATGAAAAGTAGCTTACAAGTCTTTCAACCACAATTTGGATGACATGGAGTGCCAAAAAAAAGAGTTATATGATACACAGTCATGAGTTCCATTCCACAGCAAAGAAGAAAAGCAGCACTGAGAGCATGCTGAACACTAATTCTCAAGAAGACACATTCTGAAGGTTTCAAAACAAATCAATTCAATATTGATATTCCTACCACCAGACATTAACGAAAGATCTAGTAACGCTTTACATAAAACAAAACTTAGACCATGAAATCATATTTGAGGGCTAAAACAGTGAACTAGGATGTAAGACACGGCTAACTTAAAAAGTCAAAAACAAAAAATGCAAAGAAATTGTGGCTTAATAGGCAGCTATCATATAACTAATAGATAAGTGGTGATGAAGAAGTGATGCTTAATACTCTGACTTCTAACAAAAAATAATTATTGACATCATGACAGTCTGGCCCTAAACAGTCGTAGGGTATACAATTCAGATCCAATTAGTGTATGCACTATACCACAGAGCATTATTAATTAGCAAAAAAAAAAAAAAAAAGCTAATCTAACAAAACCAATAACTGAACAGGGAAAGTGTATGATCCCGAGGCAGCGATTGCTTGAAAAGGGAAAGAACTCAGGTGCTTGGTTTTACTCACAATTCTCTGTTTCGCTACACTAACAATTGCAAAAGCCTTTGTAACATTAAATGATACTAGATAAAATACAGACGCCCTTGTAACCAGCCTGTAGTGACTATCCTATTCCATAACACCGAGGGTAGTACCATTTTAGAGAGAGATGATAAAAGGTGAGGATTCATAGTGGTATCAAATTTGCAATCAACCGGAATATTATTCCAGGGGAAAATATTCTGGATAGACAGAAAAGAAAACCGATAGAAGAGACTAGTGTATTAGGTTGTTAAAATATTGCATCGAAAGAAGCGAAAACAAAATTAAAAACAGTAATCACTAACTGCAAACAAGCTCACCTACCAAAACAATTCATATCAGCAAACATCAAGTCAGCGTCAGAAATTTGGCATCACTCAAACAGTCAAACCTAGGCACCATACATGATTGATGATTCAATCTCAATCTACAGATCCAACTTCAAACCAACAGGAAAACAACTAGAGCGGTTCACAGAGAGGGCGAAGGACAAACGATTATTTCTAGGAGGAATTGAAATAAATTTTTCTAGAATTTAATAGAGAGAGAGGGAGAAGAATATTTAAGATAACGCGAAAATTAACAATTCAAAGCATACCAGAAGTTGAATGGCAGGTGTTACCCCTTTCGAGCCCTTGAGAAATCCTCCTAACAGCAACAAATGACCCTCCTCTATCATCCATACTCTCCTGTTCTCAGTCGCTATCCACTTCGCTGTCGCGCACACACTCCTATCTAACTCCACCTCATCGTCTCAAAAAATCACCTAACAATCCTCGCGTACGCAAATTTTTCATTCAGCAACGACAACACCTACCTCTCTCCCCGCAATCTGGTACAGAACAATAACGGAACCACCAGAACTCCCGCCGAAACAATCCAGGACTCAATGTGGACGAAATCAACGCTGGAAAAGGATCGGAAACCAGCAACAACGAGTTCGAGTACTAAAAAATCCACGACATGAAGAACGGATAAAAAACGATTCCAATCTTCCTTCGACTCAAACAAAAAGGCAAAGAAACTAGGGAGAAAATAAGAACATCGAGAGCAAAACAAAACCGATCGAAATGAAGCGCTGTTTAATTGCGAACCAGTACTTTCTTGAAACAAAATACTATAATCTTGACAGAAACTCCAATGATAATGGAGAGGAAAACAGCTAGGGTTTCGAGATCTGCGACCGAGTACACGGAGGAGCAACAGAGACACCTCTTCCCTCTCTCCTCTCTCGATATAATTCTCAGGAGTAGCACTAGTTGGACGGTTTCTTTGGGCGATATTTCATAGAGAGGAACACAGAGGAAAGAAATGTGAGATTTTAATTATATCCCATTATTTACCTTTTTATTTTTAAATTTTGATTAATTAAAATTAATCGCTCTTTTGTGTGTTTCTGTTTGTTCGGTAACGGATCGGGAATGATGAATGATGGCAAATAAAGGTCTAAAGCGGGAAAGGGTATAACCGGCAAATGAATTATTTTGGACGGTTTTTTTGGTTTTTTATGATTTTTGGTAAAATTTGGAAATTACGGTATTAAACAACGGCTATTTAGGCATCCCCGCCCCACAAAATAACTTTTCATGGATTAATACCAAGGTTTTCAGAACCGGACCGGTCATCGAACCGGAAAATCCTTCGGTTCATGGTTCAATGGTTCAACCGGGGTTCAACCGGGTTCGAACCGGTTCAATATTATTAATTATTATATATAAATATTTAAAATAGTATCCATAATAATATAGAAATACATTTAAATTTTTGCATTTTATATATTATATTACATGTTTAAACTTTTAAATTAACTATATATTTAATAAATGTACAAGATTAGTCATAAAAAAGGCATTCAGCCTAGTGGTTGCTCTCATGTCTTAACACTTAGAGGTCACAAGTTCAAATCTTACCAAAAACAAATTTCGAAGAATATTTTTTTAATTTATATATATGAACCAAAATGGTTGAACCGACCAGTTCTGACTGGTTCAACCGGTGAACCGGCCGGTTCAATGAAAAACAGCCGGTTCAAAGAAGTGCCGGTTCACATGCCCCAAATCGGACCGGAGATATTACCGGAACCGGTCGAACCGGTTCGATCGGCCGGTCCGGTCCGGTTTTAATAACCTTGATTAATACTACTTTCAGTCATTTAAAGATAGCTCATATTTCATTTTAATTACTGAAAAATTAAACATTTCAACTTTATTACTCCCTCCGTTCCATTTTAATTATCCCCTTCACTTTTTCACACAGTTTAAGAAAATATTTAATTCTCTTTCAATTTGACGTTTATAACCCTATTTATAATGACAAATACTTTGACACTATAATTAATGCGCAGGTTATTGAGTTTTCCAAGATAAGGGTAAATAAGGAAAAAATGGGAAAAAATAGCTTTCATTAATTGAAATGGACATGTATTTTGGGACATCCCAAAAAGGAATAAGTGACAATTAAAATGTGACGGAGGGAGTACTTAACTTTCTACTTTGTTCCAAGCCACTTGGTCAGAATTTCTCAAACCCAGACAATCAAAAGAGTAACGTGGCAATTTGACTTACTTTCGATTGGTTCACGTGAAAATGTTTTTAGAATTTTTAAAATAAAAATTAATAAAATATGAAAATAAATAATTATCCCCCCCCCCTCTCAAAAATAGAATAACAGGAGATAGGGGAAATCACTTTTTATTTTTCATATTTTATTAATTTTTATTTTAAAATTTGTAAAAAAATTTCAGGGAGAGCATTTTCTACGTGGATCAATCAAAAACAAGTCAAATTATCGCGTCACACTTTTGACTACCCAAGTTTGAGAAATCTTAATCGAGAGGTTTGACTGAAACAAAATAAAAAGTTAAGTGATCAGGTTAATACGTTTGATATTTTAGTGATCAAAATGAAACATGAATTATCTTTCGATAATTTAAAGTAGTATTAAACCTTTATCAAAATATTTATATATATATATATATATCTTTTTTTTTTTTGCAATATGCAAACTCGCTAATCTCTGTTCTTTCGGTGTATACTAATCTACCCCATACGACAAGAGATTATGAGTAAAAGAGGTTACTTGATCCGCCACGATCTTTGAATTAGACTCCACAAATCATGAACCTACAAATCATGTGGTGTCAAAATGGAACAGACGACCTCCAAAGTATAATCAGAGAAATTCCCTTTTAACCGTTAAATAAGGAGTTGATTCCTAAAAAAATTATATATTGGCTTCAGTAAAAAAATAATTTGTAACATATCGAAATTTGGAACGAGTAAATACCAAAAGTGGAATGACGTAACTGCCCTTTTTGGAAAGAATAAAAGAAGGGTCACATGTAATGTTTTGGCTGGCATGAGTCAATAGCATGATGGGATGGGGAGCATCATTTGTAGTTGCACTACTCGGAAACCAAAATGGAGAGTAATGGTCCACACGCGCATGGGTCTCTTTCGATTCCCTACTCCCCAGTTCAGTAGCTCTCCATCAAAGCTGTAGTCAACCTTTTAACATGGATGTGATTCTTGCATTTATAAACCTAACCAGAAAAAGAAAGCACAAAAGAAAAAGAAGGCCAACTTCTTTTATTAATGGTGCACTGACTACTTTCTTTCTTCTTTGGTGGTCTTTATTTATTTATTCTTTATATGCCTTTTTTGGTGGTCTTTATTATAGTGCTTACTTTCTTAGTTTCTCACACTTCCAAGATTTAATGTTATTTTTAAATCATGTCAAATTATGAAATTTTGAAGAGCCTTCTTCATAATTTGACGATGGGCTATATAATGTCTAGCAAATGAGCATGGATAGAGGTCATGTCCAAAAGAATTTGAATCTTTATTTATATGGTATAAAAATATAAAAATTTGAAATGCGATATTTTTTTTCCCTTTTTTGATGATCAAGTTGTAATATAATACAATGCAAAAACTTCTAAAAGAGTTTTTCGTGTTTTATGACTTGACTAAGCCGTAACATAAAATTAAAAAAAAGGGAAAGAATATATTGTATCTATCCATATCTCTCGATAATGAGTGGCACATTGTAGCTTGTCAATAAATCTAAATCTAAATCATGTGGGCAAGTAGTTTGTGTTGATGGAGAGAACAAGGATAAGTTTTGTGTGTGGTGAAAGTTAGGAAGCTATTGGAGACATCATCTTTACATTCATGCGTTGGAATCAAGAAACCCCACATAGGCTTTTGCACCATAAAAAGATATATGGATTCTAGCTTTTGCCTTTTTAAAGTGCATTACCCAAAAGTGGAGGGGTAAAAAATAATTTAAAACAAGTTAATATCAGTTTTTTAAAAAATAATGATAAATAACTCATATTTTAAGAGTACGAATTGACCCATCTCTAAATAATTAAATGTTGAGTACTAAGGGAACGAATTTCTTAAACCCTAACGGTTTGTGTATTAGATTTTTATGCTATAACTTAAATAATAATTTATGTTAAATCATAAGGAGAACAGATTCGCTAACCCTTAACAGACTAATAATTAATCAAAATAAAAAAAAACTAAATAAATGCTCAACATATTGATTAAGACAGTAAAATAATTAATTAGAATAAAAAATTAATAAAATAACTAGATAAGGACTATCATGAGTTCCCAAAATATAGGCTATATATCATTTTTCTTTTTTTAATTGAAAAAAGTTGACATTTTTTTATATATTTTTAGTAAAAATTGATAAATTTGAAACTAGTAAATCTCGTTTTATGGTTTTGGCATCCCTAATAAATAAAAATAATAATGTTTGGGATATTATTGGCTCAAAGCCTAAAATACTTATATGGATCCCACATGACTCCCTTCAAATAATAAAGCATAAGTATGTAATGGGTAAAGGGAGAGTGGAGTTGGAAGACACATAAACATGTCGGTCCAAAGAAAAATAAAGTTGGTCTGCTCATGTGACTGCTGATTGGACTAATACTAAAATGTGTCACGTCCTTAAAACTTATCGTATTGCGTGGCTTCTACATTTTTCTCGTTTACTTACCAAAAAATAAGGGGAAATTAAGCTTAGATCCAAATTTATTAATTTTTAAGAGTAAAAGGACAGTTGAATTTTTTTTGTTAGTTAAGGTCCTACTGATTTTTAAATTTATTGAATTAAGGACAAAACTTGAAATTTCAGATTTGTCATTGTTATTCCAATCAAATATGATTGAAAACTTATTTTTCTCGCTGTGGATGCTTCCGACTTTGGATTGAGAAGAGGCCAGTGGCGTTGGAATCATGAGGTCGAGACGAATCCAACTCCATTGTCCTTGCCAAGATTCGACATCGAAAACTGTCGATCCGAGGCAAAACGTTCATAACACAATTTGCTTTAATCCGATCGTTTCTCGAGTCAAATCGAGGTGAGATCAATTAGAATCGTTAGGCCCAGACAAATCCAACGCCACTAGACTTGTCGAGATCCGATATTGGAAACTTCCAAATCAAGGCAAAATAGTCGGCACCAATCAAAAACATGTTTTACCTCGATCTGGCCGTTTCTGAAGACGGATCGAGACGAGAGCGGTGGCTTTGAACTCATCTTGGTCGGGCAATTCCAACGTCACTGGTCTCGCCTCAATCCGTCATCGAAAAGTGATTACCTGGTCAAAAAACATAAAAGTATTTTCTACAGAGAAAAATAACACCGTACATTTTATGATGATATTATTGGCCCATTATCTTGGTCTTGTTTTAAGTGCTTCCAATGGTAAGAATTTGCTGGTTTAGTGAATCTGAACTTTCTAGTTCATCACTTGGGACATAGGTTTTTAATAGCAAATTCGGGTTTTGATCTGTCGAATAGAGAAAAAATAGTTCTACAAGAAAAAATAGTTCTAACCAATTTTGGAAGTTTGAACCCCCAGTATTTAGGGTACCCGAGCCCGTTAGGGTTTAGTAGTTAGGACCCTAGGGTTTAGTACTTGTGGCATTTAATATTTTAGTAATGAATTTGTTCCTTGAGCCCGTTAGGGTTTAACGAATCCGAGCCTTGAGGTTCATCACTTGGGACATAAAGGTTTAGTAGTGAATATGTGTTTTGGGTCTGTCGAATAAAGAAAAAAATTACATAGAAAAACGAATTGTACAGAGAAATAAAGGTTCTACAGAGAAATATAGGTTAATAAAGAGAACAAAAGTTATGCACTAATAGTAGAACGAAAAATGTGATTTCATATTTTTTGGTCTGACTTTTATGTCGAAACTGGGTTCATCAGTTGGGACATATAATTTTAGTATTGAATCCTAGTTTTGGGTCTATTGTATAGAGAAAAAGATATTTTATGAAAAGAAAGTGATTCTAAAGATAAATAAAGGTTCTACAGAGAAAATATAGGTTCTACAGAGAAAAATGTTCTACAGAGAAATAAAAGTTTTACAGAGAAATATAAATTATAAAGAGAAAAAGAGTCATACACTAGCAGTAGAAAGAAATTTTTGATTTCATAGTTTTTGGCCTGACTTTTATGTTTGAACCGTGGGACATATGATTTTAGTATTAAATCCGAGCTTTGGGTCTATTGTATAAAGAACAAAGTGATTATAAAGAAAAATAAAGATTCTACAGAGAAATATATATTCTAAAGAGAAAAAGAGTTCTACAGAAAAATAAAGATTCTATAGAAAAATATAGGTTATAAAAAGAAAAAAAGTTATGCACTAGCAATAGAACGAAAACTATGATTTCATATTTTTTTGCCTATGTTTGAACTTTGGGACATAGGGTTTTAGTATTGAATACGAGCTTTGGTTGTATTGTATAAAGAAAAATATATTTTACAGAGAAAAAGTGATTCTAAAGATAAATAAAGATTATACAGAGAAATATAGGTTATACAGAGAAAAATAGTTTTAAAACTATGATTTCATATTTTTTTGCCCAACTTTTTTGTCCGACCATCAAAATGATCGTCGTTGGTCTCAAAAGAAGCGCAACTATGAAAGGATTAAAGCCCGACCTACGGCAGCTAGAACAGAAGTTCATAGCAGCCGAAAAGCCACCGCGAAGCTCCGACGACGCCCTAAAACTTCTTTTCATTGCTGTAGCTGTTTCCAACGTTAGATGGAGGTAAGACTGGTGGCGTTGGAATTGTTTGGCCGATACGAATCCAACGCCACAAGTATCGCTTCAATCCGATGTCAGAAACATCCAGATCGAGACAAAATGTGTTTCGAACGTTTTGCCTTGATTCGATCTTTTCTAGCGGCGGATTGAGGAGAAACCACCCTCGTTAGACTCCTCTCGACGATACAATTTCAACGACAGTGGTCTCTCTTCTATCAGATGTCGGGAAGAGGAGATATGATTGTCGAAGATGAAGACCACATATAATGGATGAGAGAGATAGTTTGGGTAGTTTAATTATTTTGTCCTTATTTCTAATTTTTTAAATGAGTTGGACCTCCTTCTAAAATTAAACATGATTATGTCCTTTTATCTAATTTGCCCAAAAAATAATTCTGAACGACGAAACAGTATTTAAAATACACGTTTTTATTAGCTATTTGAAAAAAGTCGGGACATATTATTACTGAAATATATACAAAAATATGTGTGATAGATTAAAACCACTGTTTTTATTTATCAATTTATTAAGGTCGTAATAAAATTTTACGGAATCAATAAATACGAGTGGAAAATAAAATCAAAACAAAATAAAATAAAGTACTGATATGATTGAGTTAAGGGTAACTGCTGTGGACGCTTCAATCAGTGATACTTAGAGTTGATGAGCAGCCACCTAATCTATTTTTATGTTAAAAAAAACAGTGTGGATCTCACGCTATACTATTGATCCAACGACTGGACTCCTCCATTTACTGGAGCTTACACTGCAGCTACTTTCATTCCCATAGGATTTTGTATTGCTTACACTGCAGCTACTTTCATTCCCATAGGATTTTGTATTGCTTACATTGCGTCCCATACGTTACGCCATCTTAAGGAGGGAACTGGGAAGTGACCTACCCAAGATTCCCTAACCTGAAAAGAACATGAGAAAATATGTCATATGTTGCAAAATAGTTATTATGATAACCAATATAATATACATATTCATTATATATATTGTATAACGTACATCTTTCTGACTACAAAGACCAAGTAAAATTATATGGAAGTTTAAAGGAATCGGATCCCTCACCATGATTAAATTAAAAAGTTTTCTAAAGCATCTGGATCCTACTTTAATTCTCTCATTTATTAATCCAAGATGCTTGGCACAAAAGCTATATTGGATATTATTTGTATTATTATTATAATTATTTTTGAACATAAACACAAATACTAATAAATAGATTTCAGTTACAACTATAATACCCAAAACATGATGATATAATAAAGAAAAAATGATTTTAAAAACATTGGATTTAGTCAAGTATAGAAATAGAAGTGCTGTCGTCGTGTGCCTACCTAACTACACTGATATATCCATGGTTGAATCCTACATGGAGTTTTATTCTATATATCAAGACCTATGTCGGACGATCATATATATGCACTGCAGCTTAATAACTTCCAAGACTTTTTCTTTTTTTTTTTACATAATTTTTTTTCTTCTAAAATTTGACTCAAATCACACTCAAAATATTGTTGACAGATTAATAAAATCTATAAGGTACCGTTCCCTTTCATAAAAGTATAAAAAAAATAAAAAATTGTTGACAGATTGGGTTAGAGATTTATGTGCATTTTTGTCCTTATAAAAGTGCGGAGGAAAAAATTTCACAGCAGTTAATAATAGGTAACTGGAGTTCTATATATAGGGAGATTCAATATCATTGACGTGTATGGCATTCGGTTTTTCAAAAAAAGCTTGTATGTCTGTTGGGTCGGGATTTTCCTCACCTAATATGGGTTGGGGACAAATCATCTTCATCGCATTGTTTGGGAGGTAGGAGAGGAGGGGAACAAAAATTTATGGGGAATGGAAAATGGAGGGGAAGGGAGTGAAAGTTAATTTTACATTTTCTTGTTTAGAACTTTGGATACTCAAAAAGTAGGAGAGAGAAAAGTGAAAAAATGTATTTTTTTTATCTGTAAAATTAATAAAATTTATCATATTACCCTTTATATAAATTTATTTATGTATTAGTATTACATGGGACCCACCTATTGTATTATATATGTAATTAATTCATTGTGAGTGATAGAGTAGTAAATTACTACATGGGACCCACGTTTTTCCTTCCATCCGCACCTTTTCCTTCCAGTTTTTGGGAGTAAAAATAAACATATGTGGCCCACCAGATTTTGCTCACAAAACTCACCCCCAAATTTCACCTTATAATCCCAAACACCTAACATTTTCAATTTCTCTCCATTTTACCTTTATATTTTATTCACCCTCATTTTCCCCACTTCCCAAACAGTATGTATATATATTTTGCTTTACTAATTTGTACATTTGCTTTCATCAATACGTTTTCAACACTAACCCGCCATATGTTATGGCTAATGAATTAACTATCTAACCCCCTCAACCCAACCCCACATCAAGCATAGGCTAAGTGTGAGATGGAAACTGGTATAAAGAAACTTTTAATTTAGATTTTGCTCCTCAATTATAGTTGAGTTGGGTGGACTGAAAGTCAGTGATCAAGAGAAAAAGAATAGGAGAGAATGTAAAATGGCAAGTGACATCCACGTCACCCACCAATCTATTACATCAGAATCAGATAATCATGTGATGTGAAATCACATGCACTCTCTTTCCTTTTTTTTCCCCCTCCTCCTAAACTATAAAACAATTGACTAGCGAGAAAAAGAAAATTATTGAGCTTATCTTTTTGCTTTTTGAAATCAAAAAGGATATTCGGCTGAAGCCCAGCCCGTCTATGGTTTTAAAAAAGTCCCTCACTGGTGGGCCTATCATCCAACCCAACGAAAACTGCTTATTACTCGGGGCCCTAAACAAAGCTCTCCTTCATTTCTCTTCCATTGCAAACTATCTAATATATCCGAAGATGCAATCGCCATGTCTCCATCGCTGCAAGTCCTTGCCTCAGCTTGGAATTCCCTCTGCAATCTCTAAATCCTCCATTTCTGCCCCTCTTATTTGTCTGATGTCATGTAAGACAGTGTAAGAAAAAAAAAGACGGTAGCAAATAAACTAGGTCCTGGCTGGCTAGTGCAATGCGGAATTCCTGGTCCACTATTTCTATGCATGGCTGGACTAGTATTTTCTTAAACAGTGTATGAGAATGCGGTTCCAGACCTGGGGAAGCTTAAAGATTGTGTCTCGGAGATGCTTGCAAATTTAAGGCAATAGAAAATGTTCAGGAAGATGTTTGTAAGTGTTAGCGGATTTAGTATTTCATATGATGAAGGGGTGAAAAGGAATCCCTATGGTACAACCAACTGGGTTTTTTGGTGATAAAAAAAAAAAACCAACTGGTTTTTTGATCGAGTATCATTGTTATGAAAGTTACTTTCAGATATGCAATTTTAAGTTTGTTCTGTTTTCTTCAATGCCAGTGTTACCAATTTCCCGCACTAAATTAAAACAGTGATCTGGAGTTTGATGTGAAACCATTTTCTCAGCGGAAACGAACCCATCCGTCTGAGCTGACTAGTTCCTGGAAATTGTTTGAGGTGAGCGCTACGCCAATATTTGGTCACAAGAATATCTTTGCACAGAAAACTCGAAGAAAAGGAGTTTGCCTGAGAACCCAATCCACTTTGGAGAGGAAGAGTGACATGCAGGATGTAACCGTCCTTTGGCCACTAGGTGGTGTCACTGCTTGTGTTGACGTCAACAAGGATGGCATCCTTTGCATTGGAGTTGGGTGGTTTTCAGATGAGGGAATCGACCTTGTCATGGAAAGGGATTATGAGATAGATGGAAAGCTCAGAGAGGTACCATGGAAATCGGAGGTGGTCTGATCCGTTGCCCTTGTAAATTCACTCGATAGATCGATTAGCAGTTTACAGAATAACTATCACTTGTATGTTTGCTCAGATCAATCAAGCTCCTCTTACAGTTCAGGTTCATAAGGGTGAGTCACGGGGTGGGGACAGGGTGTACAAGTTGCCCCAAGGGTCAGGGCGTTGCCAAATCTACCTCTGTGATATGCCACTACTCAGATTCCAATCATCGAAAGGAAAATTTGAGTCGTCCTCAAATTAACGATTCGCCAGTCTTAAGACAATTGTGCAGTTCTCCAAGGAGACAAGCTGCTTTAACTAGGTTCCTGATCAAATCTACAAGACTATAACCTTTGGCTTAATTACACTAATATCCGGTGGCTGGTGCAAACTGCAAAGTACGATAAACTCTTCCTCAAAATTCATATTTGTCTTCGTTAAACCAAATCCTTAACATCCACATTGCAAAGAAGCTCGCGTAACAAACTTCAATGTCCAAAATGAAGGAAACCAGATCAAAACTTAAAACTAGACATTTACTGTATCGTCTGAAAACATGCTCCAAACCAGTAAGCAATCAGCAACAATTGAAAAATTAACCACTGATCAAATGTTTTCAAACGCAAATAATCACATCCATACACCAGTAAGATCGCTCGTCTAAAAAAGGCAACTCTCAAATGGCAAAATCTGCATACGGAAATGAAAGAAACCCAGCAGCTTTGGATGCACATGATAGAGCAGGAAATGGTTTCCTCTTTAGATTGGCTTGATCTTGAAGTGAAGGGAGATGAGTGAAAAAACAAAGCACTTCAAATCCTGCAATCACATCAAATGCCAATAACAATCTGTGTAAGAAAAGTGCGGAGAAGAGGTACGATAACGGAAACCTTGAAACTACCAAAAGCCAACTAACAGAAAACTGAGCAAAAGAAGAATCCAACCAATATAAACAGATAATATCCTATCTAAACAGATAACGCCAACCAATATATATATTCTTTATTTTTTTGAATGAAGGTTTTAGTCTCAATCAAGGAAAACGAAACAGAAATGTAGAAATGAATTTTAACCACTTGGAACTCTTACATGACAATTGCACGCAGGACAGCTTTGGATCCAATTAGTTTGTCCCATAACTATTCAGAACATAGCCACCTCAATTTTGCAAGTGTTCAGGGATTATATTCATACCATAATTCTAGTTCAGTTGATTTACACTTTAAAAAAAAGAACAAACCCACATCAGAATAGGTCATCAAAAACTCAATAATAAGCACCCATACATGTCTGAATGACTGCATATAACTACACACTCGTAGTCTCGTACAAAAAATAACACCCAATCTGCATTGCGGGAAAAAGTGATCAAACTAGCATAAATGATTTCACATACAGAGACACATGCAAGACCACATTCATTCATTTTAGAACAACGAGATACAGAGAGAGAGAGATACAAACTCCAAAATCACATTATCTTCAAACACAAACCCTACAGACTTAAAGACAAGCAAACAAACTACATATAAAACGACACAGCTTAGACAACAAAACACAATGACCAAAAAGCCCTTGACAGCACATTAATCCAACACTCCTCCTTAATGTGCTGACACAGAGACTGCATCCACTCCTAAGCTTGATCTGAATTTGAAGAACTTGTCTTTTGGTAAAGCCTTGGTGAAAATGTCAGCAACTTGCTCCTCTGTGGGACAGAACTTCAGCTCAATCTCCCTCTGGTTAGATGCTTCTCTTAGAAAATGATACTTTACTGCTATGTGCTTGCTCCTACTATGAAACACAGGATTTTTGCTCATAGCTATAGCAGACAAACTATCACAATTAATCTTGACAGGCCCCTCACATACAACTCCCATTTCATTAAGAATAAATTTCAGCCACAGAGAATGACTTGCAGCAAGAGCAGCTGAAACATATTCAGCTTCAGCAGTCGACTGAGCAACTGAGGATTGTTTCTTTGATAGCCAGGATATTGCACCTGATCCCAGAGAAAACATGTACCCTGAGGTACTCTTTGAATCCACAGTGGACCCACCCCAATCACTGTCAGAGAAACCAATTAACTCCATAGACTCCACTGATTTATAAATCAAACCATAGTTCTTTGTACCTTGCAAGTACCTGAGAATACGCTTTGCTCCTCCCTTGTGAACCTCCTTGGGATTTTGCATGAATCTAGAGAGAAGACTGACTGGATACATTATATCAGGTCTAGTAGCTGAGAGAAGACTGACTGGATACATTATATCAGGTCTAGTAGCTGAAATATACAGCAAACAACCAATCAGAGATCTAAATTCACTAGCATCAGCATTTGGAGAATCCTTGGCTTTACTAAAATTCTCCTTGGCAGCTAAAGGGGTACTCACTGGCTTGCATCCTTTCATTCCAAATCTCTTAATTACTGACTTCACATATTGTTTTTGCCTAACACAGATTCTTCCTTTCTCTTGATCAACTTCCATTCCAAGAAAGAAATGAAGCAGCCCTAAGTCATTCATTTCAAATTCTTGTTTCATTTCAGCCTTGAACTGATGCAAAACCTCCTTAGATTCACCTGTGTAGATGAGATCATCTACATACACTGACACTATCAACCTTCCTCTACTGGAACCATCTCTCACATATAGAGTGTGCTCATGAGCACTTCTCCTGAAACCCTGCTTCAAGAGATAAGTATCAAGTCTGCTGTACCAGGCACGAGGTGCCTGCTTAAGCCCATACAAAGCTTTGTTTAACTTGAGCAACTTGTGCTCCTCACCATTTTTGATATAACCTGGAGGCTGCTCTACAAACACCTCCTCCTCCAAGTAACCATTAAGGAATGCAGACTTTACATCTAGTTGATGAATTTGCCACCTTTTTTGTGCTGCAATTGCAAACACAGTTCTTATGGTTTCCAGTCTGGCCACTGGAGCAAAAGTTTCTTGATAATCTGTGCCCTTCTTCTGAGCATATCCCCTTGCAACCAGTCTCGCTTTATGCTTTTGAATAGACCCATCAGCCTTCAACTTTGTTTTAAAAATCCACTTGACCCCAATCACAGACCTCCCTGCAGGAAGCTCCACCAAATCCCAAGTATGATTTTTCTCAATCATACCTAGCTCTTCATTCATTGCCTGAACCCACACATCATCATTCTTTGCTTCTTCATAGCTCCCAGGCTCAACTGAAGCAAAATTACATCTTTCATAAATATTGGCTATAGTTCTAGTTTTCAATGGGGGAGACTCAGGAGAACTAACTCCCTCAGATGCCCACTCTTCATGAAGCTCAGGTGGTTCAGTCATACCAGGAGAAGAACTTCCTGATAAATGAGCTGAATTATCCAATCCTTCAGTTACCACAGGATCTGCAATTTCACCTTCACTAATCACTTCACCCTCATCTCCAGAAGATTGTCCTTGCAGAAATACTGTCTCAGCTTCTGATAAACTCTTTCCATCTTGATTTTGATCCCACTTCCAGGCAGAGTCTTCATCAAATCTAACATCTCTTGAAACTATTAAACTCCCAGACTTCAAACTATAAATTCTGTATCCTTTACAGTCAGAACTGTACCCCATAAACACCCCTTTTTCTGCCTTTTCATCAAGCTTCAGTCTTTTAGTTTTTGGAACATGAAAGTAGCACATACACCCAAACACTCTTAAATGCTGAACAGTTGGTTTTCTGCCATGCCACTGCTCAAATGGTGTTGAATCTACCAGAACTTTTGTAGGACTGAGATTCATTAGATGACAAGCAGTAAACACTGCCTCTGCCCAGAATTTCTTTGGAATGCCTTTTTCAAACATCAGAGCTCTTGCTTTCTCGACTAAAGTTCGATTCTTCCTCTCTGCAAGACCATTTTGCTCTGGACAGTAAGTCACAGAAAATTGATGAACAATTCCTGCTTCATCACATAATTTAGAGAAATCCTTGGAAACAAACTCCATACCTTGATCACTTTTTAATGCCTTGATTTTCCTCCTCTTTTGATTCTCAACAAGGGCTTTAAATTACCTGAATATGGAAACAGTTTCAGCTTTGCTCTTTAAGAAATAAACCCAAGTATAACGACTGAAATCATCAGTAAACGTAATAAAATACCTGTTCTGTTGAACACTGGCATTCTGCATAGGACCACAGAGGTCAGTGTGTATTAAGTCTAGAGGATTTTGAGCTCTGGTTAGACTACCTTTCTGAAAAGGGAGTCTACTAAATTTGCCTTTCATGCATCCTTCACATAAATTTTTAAGAGCTCTCACTCTAGGAAGATCTTTAACCATATTTTTCTTGATCAGTATCTCCATTGAGGCTGAACTGAGATGCCCCATTCTCTTGTGCCATAGCACTGAGTTATCTTCTTTTACAAATAGCCCTTTTTCTTCAGTATCAAGAATTATTGAAAAACTCCTCCTATCCTTCATTTTTATTTTTCCTACAAGCCTCCCATCCCTGGCAATTTGACATTCACCAAGCTCAAAAAGAAGAGAATATCCTCTTTCAATCATTTGCCCAACACTAAGTAAGTTTGCATCCAATTTGGGAACAAACATTACTTCTTTAATTTGAAAAACTCCTCCTTTGCCTCTCACTGACACAGTACCAACACCTTCAACTTTAGCTCGAGCTCCATTTCCCATACGAACATATGACACCCTTTTCCTGTCAAGACTCACAAAGAACTCTTCTCTGCTGGTCATATGATTACTGCATCCGCTGTCCACATACCAGACCCTTTCTTTCTCTTCTGAATCTGACAAACCAGCAAAAAACAACAAGTTCTCACTCTCATCTTCATTTTCTTCATCACTTTGATGAGCAAAATTGGCCTTCTGATTAGCTCTGCAATTTTTCTGTATGTGACCATGTTTGCCACAACTGTTACACTTGGGTTTCCCTTTGAACCAGCAGTCTTGTTCTTCATGACCCAGTCTGCCACATATTTTACATTCTAACTTTTGCTTCCCTTTCCCTTCTTTACTCGAGCCAGTCTGTCTCCCAACATTAAGCTTGGTTCGAAATGCATTTTCCATAACTTCCTCCTCTTCTTCACATCGTGACTCATGAGCTTCCAATGACCCCAAAAGATCACTCACAGCCAAGTCACTGATTCATTTGCTTTCTTCTATAGCAACAATAGAATTAAATTTGGAAGGCAAGCTAATTAAAATTTTCTCAACAACTCTACTCTCAGATAGCTTCTCACCATAAGATCTCATTTTATTAACAATCTCTGAGAGTCTAGAATAGTAGTTTAATACAGTCTCAGTATCTTTCATCTTCAGATTTTCTAAATCCCTTCGCAATTTTTGTAGCCTAACATTTCGAACTTTAGGATTGCCCTGAAATTCATCTCTCAATGTCTCCCATGCTTGTTTAGCAGTAAGAGCCCCAATAAATCTAGAAAAAATACCTTCAGTGACACTTGCTTGAATGATATGAAGCGCAGTGCGATCCTGCTTCCTCCATTTTTTCAGTCTCTTCTTGGCCCGTGCAGCTTCTTTGACTTTCAACGCAGCCTCTTGCTTCTTCTTCCAAGCGCCGGTCACTTCCGTAGCAGTATCAGCCTCGTCTTCTGAGGATGAGGTGAACGACCCTTCAGATACATCAGCCTTCTCAATTACTTCCCAGATCTCCCGAGATTCTAGGTAAGTTCTCATCTTTACAGCCCAACCATCATAGTCAGACCCGTTAAAGATTGGAACTGGGTACACCTTTGACATTGAGATTTCAGCCATTCTTGAAATCAGATTTTGAACAACTTATCCTTCAAACACTCAATGCCCTTAGCAGATCGAGAGATGCTTCGATACCATGATCAAACTAGCATAAATGATTTCACATACAGAGACACATGCAAGACCACATTCATTCATTTTAGAACAACGAGATACAGGGAGAGAGAGATACAAACTCCAAAATCACATTATCTTCAAACACAAACCCTACAGACTTAAAGACAAGCAAACAAACTACATATAAAACGACACAGCTTAGACAACAAAACACAATGACCAAAAAGCCCTTGACAGCACATTAATCCAACAAAAAGACTTTAGTCCTCATTCCTCAACTTGTCAGCAGTCAGCACCTTAACTAGAGAAGTCTCATGTATATTTCATCATATCAAAAAAGTTAGACTAAGATGTCAGAGTAGTTCCCACAGGAATTAACTAAATGTCTATGGTAACTTAATTATAGTTATTTTGGCATTTGCAACTTCAATTTCATATATGCATATCATATTATCAACTTCATCTATTTTAATACATATTCCCTAAATTAAACAGACTCACGCCATAGATGATATATAAGCAAGAAACAAATGACGAAAATGAGGCTTACCTGAACAAGGTAATAGAAAATTCTAAGGCCCTCAGGATCCTTGCTACTCTGAACATCAACAAGCGAGCCAATTTTAGAAGTAGTGAAGGAGATATGCTCGTTCCCCATCACAATTTCCAGCTCTTGCCTCCCCACCCGGTCCGGCTCTGGCCAGTTGTTGTCGTCTTCCTTCATAATCTGTACTTCAGTGACATTAACCATCAAACTAAGTGTTAAGCCATAAAACCTAGCAAAATTCTTTCGGGGGAGACGTACTGACCTCACTTTCGGCGATAATACGGCGGCACTCCTTGAGAACGGCGGGAGTGAGGAAAACTTCCTTGCGGATCATTGTGTCGTTCTTGTAGTTGGAGTTGTTGGCATACCGGAGCTTTCCGTCGGGCCTGAACTCGAACTCCAAGAACTCGTGCCCGAACTTCCCCTTGTGTCCTACATAGTATCTCAGGTAGAACTCTCCGTTATCGTCCTCTGCTGCCATTCTGTCCCTCTCTGCGTACGTATTTTGACTTACAATGGAGCCCTTGCTATGTAAAGGATCCAGAATTTAAATAGGCCGTGAACCTCTTCGACGGCCCAATTAAATGGGCTTCCGGCCTGACCAGCTCAATAGTGAATAGGGTGGGACATAAGCCCATAAAATATAATTCGTCATTAGTAATTCATAAAATAGTAATTTTGTTATTTTCTCGGACAAAAGTAATTCATCTCGCTTGTAACATTTAATTATGAGGTTTAGTTTGACAGTACTTTTGTGTCATCAAGACCTACCCCTATATATATATATATATATATATATATAGCGAATTGCTCTCATACGGCCTTAAAAAACGGAATTTGAATAGTAGTCATCAGATGAATCCAAGGGTTGACATGAGTTGAAAGTCACTTACTCGCCTCCTCCCCTTATTCCGTCTCTCTGTCTAGCGTGCGATTCTTTCCCAAGCAACTCGTGTCTCCTCTCAGCAGCGTCGGAGCGCGCCTCTTTCCCCAGCAGCTCGTGTCAGCGTCGGAGCTCCTCCTAGCAGCGTTGCGTCGCGTCTCGTCCCTCCATCTAAAGTCGCGCGTCCAACAGCTCACCCATCTCTTCCAGCGCGCACACTCCAGCAGCCTTCGCGTCTCCTCCAGCGCGAACAACCCAGCGCTCGTCCAGCCACATCAGCGTCACCTCCAGCTCTGTTTTCTCTCTTCCAGCGCCTTGAACAGATCTGGTTTTTCAGGCACGATTTGGCACTTAGGTTTTTTGATTTTGGTTTTCAATAATTGGAGTTTTACAGGCATGTATTTGAATTCCACTTAGGTTTTCTGGTTTAGGTTTTGACTAATTGGTTTGCTATGTTAATTCTTCAACCTCTTGTTGTAGATTCTATGGATTGTATGCTAATTTGTGACATGAATTGGGTTTTTTTGGCTGAAATGTTAACTGAATTGCGTTTCTTGTTGTAGATTTTACTGTGAATGTCTCTTTTTTGGCAGATATAATGTCTCTGTACCCATGTGTTTGTTTGTTTTACTGTGAATGTCTCTTTTTTCTTAGATCTCATGCTCTAATGCTTTCAAAAGAATCAATATCGTCTAATGCTTTCAAAAGAATCAATATTTTACTGTGAATGGCTCATGATGGAGGAAGAAGGTCGATAGCTGGTGCAAGAGAAGACGAGATGCTCGCGATGGAGGAGGAGGCGCGATGGAGGAAGAAGGCGCGATGGAGGAACAGGTGAGGAAGAAGATGGATTTGCGTGATAGAGGAAGATGAGTTACGGAGGATTTGAGGAAGACCCGACCTTTAGATGAATCGGACGGCGTAAAATAAAGTCCGTAAGTTTCATCCGTGAACGTCCTCTTTAAGAGAAATTTAAGGTTTGTTTGTTATATTTATTTTTCATGGATTTTTTATTTTAATTTACAGAAAACATAAAATAGTCCTAAAAAATAAAAATATATTGGTTGTTCATTTCAAGAAACACGAAAAATTAAATTTTTTTTCTAAAAAAACACGAAAAACAAAAAATAAATCATGCGAATTCTTAATATTTTCTTAGTGCAAAAGAAATAGAGCTTTATTTTAGGGTGACACTATTTGCATACCACTTATTTCCAATGACAAATAGTGTCACCCTTATTTTATATATTTATACACCACTAACAGATTTTAACTAGTAATATTCAATTATTATCGTTCGTCAGTATTCTAACACTCAAATTAGCTTCAAATGAGAGACGGCCACCAGGATACTTACAAAAAGTGAGTACCCTGGCCTTACTGATACTCAAATTAGCGTCATACGAAATAGTTAAACTAAATGAGAGACGGCCGCCATGGTATCTACAAAAAATAGTCCCCTCCAAATGGCTCAAGCATGTGTTGAGAATATATATATATATATATATTTCAACACACAAATTTTTCAAAAAGAGCAAAAAAGGGTCATTAATGTAAAAATGTTAACAAATATGCATATATCTCCATATCTCATTAAAATTCACACAAATAGCTTATAAAAAAATCACACAAGTATCCATGAAAGAAACAAATTAACAATCCATACAAAGATAGCACTGCCTCTTTCCTAGAGCATGAATGCAACAACTATGGTCCCTAACACACCCATCAACCAAACATTCATGTGCCCAAATACACCAATAGCTCCACTAGGGGTCGATGGTGGCGGCGGAGATGATGTGGTGGTTCCGGGCGTGGTTGAAGAGGGAGGAGTAGTCCCGGGGGTGGGTGTGGAGCCACCGGGGGCGGGGGAGTTACCAGAGGCAGCCAGAACATTTACAGACACCTTCATGCCTCCACCGCAATGACCTAATACTGGACACAAAAAGTACATAGTGCCAACCTTGTTTAAAGCAATTTTTGTATTTCCATCACTGTAGGTTTTGATCGAATTGCTTGAACTGCAACTGTTGTAGTCTGTCTCGGACACTTCAGATACTTGGTGGCTGTTATCATAGTTGAACACTGATTATTAAGGCAAAAAAAAAAAAAAAATTAGAGATTTGATTTCTGATGAATTTTATGATAAAAATTAAAATTGGACAGACAAAAATATGAAATTTTTTACTACCTAGATTGTCTCCAACAGTAAATGTTTGAGCAGCCGCCCAAGTGGAGTAAGCAATTCCTTGGGTCCAGCCGGAGGATTCGCCAACGACATGGTCCACGGCCTGGACTGCCGGAGCGGCGATCAGGAGAACAAGGAGAGCAGTGATAGCCACGGCCATATAAATATATATCTCCTAGCTATATAAATACTATAACCAGAAGAGATACAAGGGACAATGACGATGAAGTGGTAAAGACCCTTAAAGCTTGTTATATAGAGAAGCAGTGTTGTTAGAGGAAGTTGGAGAAATATTAATATGAATAAAATGGAGGAAAAATTCAACACTGAATACCTAAATATATGTATTTAATTATATATGTTACCAATTTCTTTTGTCTAGCGTCTATAATTCCCAAAATAAAAATAATAAGCTATGATTGAATTGATTAATATGTATAAGATGTCAACTAATATGTATTGAGAAAATAAATAAATAAAGATAATGATTGCACCATCTAACATTAATTTATTATTCTGCCACCTAATACTCATATAAAAAACGTCATCGTGTAGAGATTAGGTTTGCATGATCCCATTCTTTTAATTTCTGTTGAGTCTCGAAAGTTGGTTTGGTCAATTTTCAGCAGAATAGTGGTTATCATGTTCTGTTGCTTATATTTGAATAGGTAGTTGGTTAGGGTTGTTAGAAGCAAGTATGCTATTTTACTCAAACACAACTAGTTTGCTTGTTCAGACAAAACTTAATTAACATATATATTTAATATTAATCAATCTGCCTTACTTCCTTAGTACCAGTAGCATGCCAAGAATAATAGTCTATCTATTACCACAAAATTTTCCCTGACGAATGATGGGAGAAAGGGATTTTTTTAAATTTTTTTTTGATAACGATACTATATAAATTTGTTATTTAAACATCTAATATGGATTTAAAATTCAGAAGTGAAGAAAATGGCAGAAGAAGCGAAAGAGTTGCAGACATATTTTTTTATTTTTATAGAAATGACGCGGAAAAAATAAAAAAATATGCAATACATTTAACCATCATCATAATAATAAAATTCGAGATCCCTATCTTCCCTAGTCAACTTTTGACAAATGTGTTTCGGTTTGATTGAAAACTGGCTCGACCCATTCAATTAAGATTTGACCCAACAACTGTTTTTATGCTGTCATTTTCGTTTCATTTTTTTTATAAAACTAAAATTAAAAATGAAACTGCAGGTTGATGACTTGATGGACCAAATATCAGTTAATACAAATGAGTTTTTCACTCCGGTGACTTTCTTGAAAGCCCAAGAGTCATCGGCCAATCAGGCAATAAAAGTGTAATCGGCAAAATCAGAAATCCAGGAGTTGGGCTGGACTCCGCCTTCCTAGACCAGCCCACTTATGTTTTATACTCCAGTAAAAAAGTGCGAAACGTTGAAGTCCATATCATCATCCTATTACAAAAATAGTATTTGAGAGTGATAATCGAACTCAGTATCTTCCGATCATTTATTTTGCTTGGCGGATCAAAACAAATTAGGTAAAATGGTTATTTAAGAACACATGCATGCATATGCATGAAACAGCTTCGTAATAGTTTTGGTATTTTAGTTCATCGCTTTTGTCTTATCACCTCTTGATGATGATGAGATCACAACACACTTCATATTTAGTTTATCAGCGAAAGCTGGTCTCTTGCCTTTTCTGTACTGTATTTTTTTTAGATGGGTAATTTAACGAGGATGACATAGCTCACATGGAGTTTATTTAATTTATTGTTCACATATGTGGCTACCTATATATAGAAGACACAAAAGGACAAGTCTCCCAATTTGACTATTTGATATTTCTAAAAATAGATGCTATGAAGTGTGAACTTCCAACTAGGGAAACCCATCAAAATCAGAAACCCAAAATCCAAAAGTTATGAAACCTCCAGCCAGGCCCATAGAAACAAGATTTCACTAGGCCCACTAACATAGCCCAAATATAAATTTCTCTGATAAAATAAATAACAATGAGTATAATAATTTTTTTCAATGCATTAATCTTCTTTTTTCAACTTCCAACCGTTTGTTTAAAATTGATCTATTCCTTAATTTTTTTCTTTTCCTTTCCAGAAGAACAAAAAATTTTCTGCCCACCGACAATAGTCAACGGGCCCAGAAATAGTGAGGGCTCAGCCCATTTAGCTTTTGAAAAAATAATTAGAAAGTGCTAGCCCAGCCCGGTTATTGTGTATTTCAATTCCACACAATGCCGGCCTTCCTATGCTGACAACAGGCCCGAATGTTTTCCTTTGGAACGAGCCGGCCCACCACCTAACATTCTTCGGTGGGCCTATCTCCCATTTCTTAATCTCTGTCGCGTTTCTGATTCTTCAGCCATGGAAGTCAACAATCTTGAGCTCCTTATAAACGAACCGTCTTCAGATACTGCGGATAGTAACAGTTAACAAGAATTCCACCGATTCCCCTCTAACAATTCAAGCATAGGCTCCGAGCAATGCTCCAGCATAACAGCAGAATCCATCGAGGCAGTCACCCAAACAAATAACAAAGAAGAAAACCTACTACTACATACGTCAGGTCATTAGCAATCTCTGAGAAACTGTCAAAACTCGGACTCGTAGCATGCCGAATCCATGGCAAGTCACCTGCTCAGACATATTTCGGCAGGAGGAATGAACCGACTCCCAAATATCAAAACCAAAGAAGAAAAGGTATGGCATAAATAAGTTGCCTCCAATGCTCCTCTATTTCAAATCTGTAGTAGCAGTATCAAAGAACACACGAGACAACTGTAGCATGCATTTAAACCATAAACACGAGACCATATTATTCATTCTAGTAGCTTCCGTCCCCAAAGGGGAGAGAATCAAAATTGGAAGAAAAAAAAAGATAAGAAAAAAAGCGATTGCAAGCGGGGTCACTTTCCACCCAACGTTGGGAACTGCCCAGGATCTTCAATGGCAGGGGCTTTCACATTGCTTGTCCCGTCTCTAGCACTGAATCCTCTTGGACCACGACCACGGCCCCTGCCACCTGGGCCATGGTACCTTCCCCCTTCAGCAGGCTTCAAGAATTCATTGATGCTCACAGACTAAAAAACACGGGAGCAGAAAAACACAATCATTCAGTGTTATAAGTGAAAAATTGTTGAGTACTTGAATTACATGACACTTGACAAGAAACCAAAAGCCAGGACTGAGAACATCTCAACTCCAATGAACATAGTTAAAAGACAAGGCTATAGTCCGGTAAAGAAGAAGACTCCTCTACCTACATTCTTAAAATCTTCAATGGGTCAGTCTTGAGTCAGTTACGAATGAGACATTAATGGAACTCGTAAGATGTAGTTTTAAAAGGGAACAGCATTCCATATTGGCATGACAAACAGTGAAAATTTCTCCGTTCTATTTTTTTTCTTCGATTAAAGCTTTTTCCAATGGGAGATAGTGAACGTGCAAGGTGAAGGTGTGCTTTTTTTTTTTTTTTTTTTCCTGCTAAAGAAGTCAACAAGCCTAATGCCCATGACTTCTGCAGGGGTTGAAAGGTCTATGAAGGACAGCATAAGCAGCTCGCCTCCAATTGGAAGTCGGCTGTTTCTATTCTTTCAGCATACAATGAATATGTTAATCTGACGGAAGCCCAGGTTACAAGTAACTTAACCATTATTAGAAAGCCAAGAGGCCAAAAAGTAAACAAATGAATAAATAAAACAGGGGGAGATGGGCAGGATGACCATTGATAAGAGAAAAGAATGAAAAGTAATGATGCAAAGACCTGCATTTTCACATCCGAAGACAGGAAAATTGGCTAATCAATAGCAAAATTGTGGTTTCCTAAATCGAGAGCCCCCCTAACATTCATTTATAACATCTGATATGGAGTTAATATAATGGAAGATAATACCTTTTTCACTTTTTCATCCTTCTCAGCCTCCTTGCGTTTGTCCTTTTCAGATCCCTAAAAGAAAAATTAGTGTAAGTAAACAAATTTAGATCAATAAATTAGAAGCTAACTGAATTATGGAAAGGCACCATGGATCTCACCAATTTGATAAAAACATCATCATTGCCCTTCTTGTTTGAAAGCTGTTGCATGGATTCAAACTCTTTGACATCAACCTTTCTTTCCTCAGTCTTAAGTGCCTGGAGTGCTTTCCTCTTCTCCTCCAAGATCTTCTCATACTCCTCAAGGGTCATCTCCTATATTTAGGAGCAATTTCCAGTAACTCATCAATTTGATAAATACATAAAGAGAGCACAACTGAACCACTGCCCCTGTAGGACATGTAAAACTCATGTGGAACTTGCATAAAAGGTTTTTGTGTTTTTATCATATAAAAATGTGTAATAGAGAGTAAAGTAACCCCATAAAGAAGAAAGAAGCCTGCCACCCTAAACCATAAGTTCTACAATCCTGAAAATCACAGAGAATTTAACTTCTCACAAATGTGTGTGAAGAGCAGCTTTAGAACACAAATAAAACAGTTTAAACATGTAGCAATACAGAACATAATGACTTAAATCTCACATAATAGAACATTTTCAAAGGCTTTCTACGCAAAACTTCACAGGAGAAAGGGAAAAAAAAAACACCAACAAAGACCAAGGTTTTAAAAAGCAGAAGACGGTGAGAAAAAAAAAAGGAACTTGCTCCCTATACGTTGTAACATGTATTATAGTCCTACCTAAGATAATTAGATAACAATATTATGTACACAATATATTCAGCTTATCTCAAGAGAGCTTAGTGACAGGATAGTGACTAGAAGATGAAAGGAGATTTCGAAACCAGAGGTCCACTACTTGAACTTGCTGCAAAATCAAGACCAGCACTTGCTGTGCACACAAAGAAGAAGACCAGAACTTGCTGGCTGCAGCGTCCACAGAGATAAAGATAAACACCATAACGTGAACTTGCTGCGACCAACAAGATTGACACCAGATTTGGACAGTGCTTTGCAACAAAGAATTATAGTTGTGAGACAAGATTAGGTTATTCTTTCATGAGCTATGAAGTCGGGCTGTTTTCTTGGGCTTCTGTCGAAAATGATGAGATTTGAAGAAAATGATGGGCTATGATCTTGGGCTTCTGTAAAATCTGAAGGAAACCATGGGCCACCGCCAGGCTTCAGCCTCATCTCAGAAGGCGGAATTGGGCATCTTCCCGAACCGAGGCTGATAATCGATGTGGTTCACTCCGCAAGGCAGCGCCTCAAACCGATTTTTAAAACATTGAGAAAGACACAACGTAAAAATCAAAACAAAGCAGCATTAGATATGGGGTGAACTAAAGAAGTAACCTGATGATAGAAAAATATTTACCTTATCTTCAAGTTCTTTTTCTTCAGGTTCATTAGCAGGGTTTTCCTTGTTCAAATCAGTGGTATTTTCCTCAACCAAAGGCTTCACCTCATCCTGACTCTTCTCATTCTCATTAGTAACTTCCTCGGTCACCCTACATTTAAGATTAGCAAAAGATTAAATTAACAAATACTAAAAGTATACTCCTTGGTAACATTAGAAGCAAAAAACACAAACACCCCATAATAAAAAAACTTGAACTCAAACACACTATGTATTATACAATCATAAGACCCAACTAAGCTGCAGTCTGCATTATCCAATCTTTTTCCACAGCAGACTAGCATATATCAAGTATCCTATGTGTTTTAAGATTTCATAATCTCTTAAATTTATTATCTATAGTTGATCAATTGATTTGACACCTATGGCCTTTACTCCCTTGGGCGCCCAGGGAGCACCCAAGAGGACAAATCACAGTGGGCAACCCTTACAAATAAAAAAAAGGTGTTCTAAAAGAAAATAAATAATGGCCATTATTTTCAAATACAATACATGATTTTAATATATTCACTCACTGAGAAAGTTCATCTGTTGGAGTTCCCCAGTTACCGCGGCCAGACCCTTCACGTTTAAATTCATTTCTGCACATCAGAGCAGGGGAAAATAAGAGCATAGAATAAGTGACCTATTTGGGAAAAAATAGGCTAGCTAGGAATAAAATTATCAACTACATTGTAGCAAAAAAGACCTTGATGAAGAGAACAAACTATCATTTTTTTAATGGAAAATTTGAAGAGAACTATAAAAATAAATATTTACCCACGCCCAGTGCCACTACGTCGTTCAAAGGGCCTACGAGTCCGCTCCTCATCACCAACTTCTCCATTACCAAAACCACCACGGCGACCACCACGGTAAGGACCACGAGGTCCACTATAGCCACGCCTTTCAGAGGATTTCACAGCCTCACCCTCTTCCGGAGCACCTTGACCAGCAGGTGCTCCAGTGTTGTATGAATTTTCGTTGAAGACGGAGTCCCGCTCATATCCACGTCCACCTCCACCACGACTACGCCCAGAACCACGTCCACCTCCACGACCTCCGCTTCGGACAGCTTCAGTCTTAGTCTCCCTTACTATTTTCATGCAAAAAATAATTTAAATCTAATCATGTTCACATTCAGAACATTGGGCTCTAAATCATTTCAAGATTAAAAAAGGAATAAAAAGTTCAAAAAACTAACTGCTTTTATCACATAGATGGACATGTATTTAATATAATTTACAAAACAAAAACAGGAACAAAAGAATTTTAGTATCTGCAATTCTGCATAATAACAGTAACTGTTTCCAAGTAATTCCATAAAAAGGAAATGTCTGTGTTTCAACAAATATAAGTCTACCTCATATGTTAATTCCTTATAACTCTAAGCAGAGATCTTTTCTGGGGTCATGAAGCAATTCTCAACCAGCAACTGTTTTCTGCCAGATTGGGAAAAAACACTACAACCGCCAAAAGAGACAGCAAAGACTATACCACATGTTTCCCACTTAAAGTTTCAGGAGAAGTACCTTTCTCAGAACGAAGGCAAAAAGCGATTCAAATGATACTGGAAAAGATTTCCCCTTAATTCCATATATTTACAAGAAAAGAAAATCCATAAACGATGTTATCTTTCAAACCAAAATCCGTATCCAGGCAAAAGTCAATACATACACAACAACTACTCACAAAGTAACACAACACGCAGACTATCAGCTGTCACACATTAACGAACAGACAACACATGAAGTACAACACTAATGAAGAGCAATCAAACATGCAAATTCTAAGCCCCAAAGCGAAAGAAAGAAAAAAAAATTCCACATCAAACGCCATGTATCAAACCCTTCAAACGGGGGAAAAAAATAGAAGACAGCATAATGAAAAGAGAGTCACCATCTTGAGCCGGAGCGAGTGGCTTTGATGGGAGTTTAGCGGGCTTGTTCTGCTGAGCAGCAGCTGCTGCCGGCTTACCCTGACCCAGCTCCTTCTTCGTCGCAGCAGCGATCTTCTGCGGCTGAGCCGCGATCAGCTGCGACGGGTCCTCCGCGTCATCTCCCAACAAATCGAAAGGGTTCATGGTCGCCATTTCCGTATAATTCCAAAAATACCCCTCGACACTCCAAGAATTCACCTCTTCGGGCGAGCAAGAAAAACCCTAGCTTATCAAAACCTCCATAAACACAGGTGTGTACATAGATCTATAAGTTACAGTTCCCGGCGTTAGATACAGAAAGAAACTACAACAGAAAGAGAAAAACCCTAGCCGCAATGTGGAGAGAGAGAGAGAGAGAGACGTCTATATATTAGAGGGCGGTGGTGCGCGTATCTAAAAATATTATTATTATTATTATTGCACTTTGGAGAGTTTTATATTATTATTATTATACGCTATCAAGGCTTTGATTTATCAAAAACTTTGTAATTTTAGACTATCATTTCGTTATTGGATGGAGAATAAGTTTTGATATGTATAAACCCTAAAATAACTTATATAAGTTGTGTGATATTTATATATTAGCGTAAGTTTATGATATCGTATAAACGGTCAATTTTACTATTAAAGGTATATAAAATAGTTTATTAATGAAATAATAGTCATTGAATATATAATTTTTTTATTTAAAATCTAATATATATTTTGAAAAACAAGAGGATAAATGTGTGAAAGAGAGAGACAATAGGATAAATTGATAATTTCTTTTTGATGTGCTTGTTGATATGAATGGATAGAACGTATATGCCCAAACGGCAAATGGTAGCTTTGATCTATCAAACCCTTTGAAATCCTGTGCCCTTGTTTGGGTGAGACTCTGTATATGCTAGTTTATACTCTGTCACCCATACTCTCAGACACTCTCAACTTTTACGTTTTACGAGAGAGTATACTCTTAGACACTCTCAGCTTTTACGTTTTACGAGAGAGTATACTCTTAGACACTCTCAACTTTTACGCTTTATGAGAGAGTAACTGACTAGTCTGTTAAATGAGGTGATCAACCCAAAAAGGTTAAATTGATGAGTGATAATTATTTCAAGAAAAATCGAAATAGAATCCCAACAATTAAATTGATCACCTCATTACAACTGAGATATATATACGAGATTTCAATACATCATGTGACATTCACACATGTACTTAAAATCGCTCGTACAACTCAACATATGAAAATAACTGAGATTTTATCATTTTCATTTCAGGAATCAAGAACCCACGAGCCCAAAAAAATTAAATAAATTGATGAGTAATAATCTTTTTTTAAGAAGAGTCAAGAGAGGGATCCCAATAGTTGAGATCTCAATTATCCCAACTGTTGACTTGCATGTACGAGATTTCATATGCATCATCTCAGTCACAGTCAAACATTCACTATGCGCACAACTTAACATTCGAAAATAATTGAGATTTTATCATTTTCATTTCAAGAATCATGAACCCACGAACCATTCCTTATCCAAAGACAAATAGACAAAAACAGGGATGCGGATAAGGCATATCAATTATTGGGTCTCTGTGTCATAATTGAAATTCAAACATGACGGAAATGTGTGAATTCTCGATCAAATACAGTACTTGTATTATTTTTCAACCTTTGCCTAAGGAGAAAAAAAAACCCTCATACATGTGTTTGAGAGAGAGCGGGTTTTTTTTCCAACCCTTTATATGGTTGCAATAATAGTTTAAATACAAATAAATAGCTAAAAAAACGATAAATTAAACAATTTCACCTCTTCTTCAATCACCCTGCAGCCCACATTATTCCATCTCATAAATTTCAAACAAAAAAGACTATCTAAAATCCAGGCAAAACTGAGAGGTCCGCTACGCCTCGTGGAAGGTCTGCAATTTTCTTGAGTAGCGCAAGCCGGTTATTTCTAATTCTTTCTTCTTCCTGCAGAAAGGTAGAAATAATTTTGGTGATCGATGAACATCCAACTTTACATTTGTGCATCGCTTGTTCCATAAAACAAATAATGCAAGTTATGGGAGATTGCATTGGGATAGACATACCACCATCACAAATACATTATCAAAGAAATCATCCAGGGGTTGTAGGAGCTGTGATGATATCTCAAAAAAATCATCCACCTCAACATCTGTAGAGGAAATCATCATTTCAGATTTGAACAAGGCTATGTAAAAGTTTACCTAGAAAAAAATCAAAGAAATTGCTACTAGGAAAAAAGAAAAAGAAAAAGAAACTACTCTTATATAACAAAACAAAAGTGATCAAAATACCAGGATGAATTTTATTTCTTATCGATAAGAAAGTGCTCCATAAAGCTTTCTCTTCATTTGTCTCAAATGCAGCCTCGTCCACCTAATTACATGATTAAAAAGCATTCTGTGATGCCAGCATATACTAGTAATGAAAAGAATCCAGAAACCACAGAGTAAGGACAAAACTAGCCTCACCAGATAGAGAATCCACACATGGTAAAAATTGGACATTCTCAAGCAATAAGAAATCTTATAAGAATAAGCAATAACATAATAGGTGCAATTTGAATTGCAACTTAACGATGGCATCTCTGGCTGCCAATAATAGATTAACTGAAATCCACTGTACTTACATATTATCCTATCTCCGAAATAACATCAAGTTAGACCTAAATATGAATTCACACCACCAACTGAAAATGGTGCCTACCTTGAGTCTTCTTTTTTATCAGCAACCGAACACAAAATTCAGTCAACTGAAACGAAGCCAGCTAAACAGATTCTTCTTCTTTGTGTTATTTGTGCTATTATTATTAAGGTTTGGGACTTCTATAAGATTACTCGAGTGGATTTCTTAAGGGTACATAAATACTTCATCATTTACAGGACAACTAGAGTTGAGAAAACTATAAACAAATGGCAAATTAAAGTTCAAGAAATAACCATGCAGTCAATGCCTTGAATGAATAGCAAATTAAAGCAATAAATCCCAAATTCAATTGAAGATAGAACACTTAAGACTAGGAGATAAATCCTTATAGTGTTACTCCAGGTATAAAGTACCTCTGCGTCAACATCAACGTTCTTTCCTCTGACAATTCTTGTTGGCCGTGAATATGCTTCAACAACCTTTGGAAAGAGCTCCCCGCTTGACAATGTCTTCATCTATAAAATTTCGATACACCACAAAGCGTATCCATTAGAAATTGTGGAAAAAGCAAAGGAAGTAAAGGAATAGTCTAAATGCTTTCCTTCTCATCAATTATTAAGGATGAAACTCGGAGTTACACATTTCTAACATTAAGTTTTGAAACTTTTTCAACAACACGATAACAGAAAACAAGACAAGATGATTTTCCTGAAAAAAAAGAGAAGAGAAAACAGATACTAAAGAATGCACAATCATCAAAAAGCATCCAATTAAAGGTCGTGCAAGATGCTGCACATTATAATCACATGATTGTTTGCAGGTACCTTGAAACAGGTCCTGTATATAAAACAGGGTATTTAGCAACCGTATTTGTATTATATTATAATACAACACCGATTTAAAACGTGGATGTTTAATTAGCCAAAATAGGACATTCGACAATGCAAACCATGCAATCCATCAAAAAGTGACAATGAACTGATCACCACTAAAAAGAATCGCACATGAAACAACAGAAGAGTAAATGATATGTGAGAACAGTGAATGGAAATTGTAGATGGCTACAGTTGAGTATAAATTTTTTATTTTTGAGTGTTCTGAGTGAGTGAGTCTCAATCTTAGATGGACAAAATAAAAGATTAGTAAGATGCTACTCTTACTCATGTGCGCCTCCCCTACCTTCACCCACTCTCCCCCTTCTTTGACAAAATGGGAAGAAAAATTAAGACAAATATATTTGCCTTACGTAATATCAACTTACTTTGCAAGCTGTCTTTGCTGCCAAAGAAGGAAAGTTTGCACGCTCTGCCAGGGCAGAGCGAACAATTTCTGGGCTTATCCCTTTATCAACCTATGAAGATCAAAACAGACAAAAATGAATAAAACTCTAATTCACCTGTCTGGGTCGTCCAAACAATAAATTACAAAATTCAGTTTCAACAAAAAAGTATACTCAAGATTACAAAACCCAAACAAGTATTAAGAAAAAGTCACAGATAACAAATATACGAACACCTTTGTAAAGTAGAGTATCTAACTATTAGCATTTTTCAGGACATTATCCAATAGGCTCTTTCATATGAGATTTTAAGTTTCAAATATAGAACATATTAAACTGTAAATTATATTCCATCCTATTTGCCATTTTTTTCAATTATTATTATGAGCGTGGGAGGGCTCGAACCTTGCCCTAGTTTAAGTTTTAAGGATATTTTAACTTGAATTACAGAGAAACTATGAGTTTGATCAATGTAATTGACAATTTTGATATTTACTTGGATTTTGTAATTATAGCATCTCTCTCTCTCTCTCTCTCACACACACACACACAGACACACAGTGTGAAGCCCAGTCATTTGCTAAACTTTTTCAGATAAGTTATCAGCACTCAAGTTGCATTAACTATATCACCACTGAATTGAGATTTATTGACCAGTTACAGTTGAAGTTTAACTAGGTACTCAACATCAAATTCGAATATTATGATATTCAGCTTGGAAAGTCATGAGCTGAGAATGATTATACGTAATCTAATGTATGTTATTTTATAATTAATACACTTTATTTTTAAAAAACTTATAGCCTGTGTCCAATTAGGGCTTGATTTTTAACCTATGAGGCTCAAGGAAATTGTTTTTTTTTAATAGAATAAATTAGAAGTTAGAAGGTGCAAGGACAAAAACTACAAACAAGCTAAGCAAATAGCCTTAAGGACAGTAAAGAGCCTCATTCACATTCATATTTAAAGCGAGCTCAAGCCTACAATACTTTTAAAAGCAATTAGGCCTAAAATTCTCAAATGCAGATTAGCTCAGTTGCATTACAGCCCTACACTGACCAGCAAGAAACTAATTAAAAGGAGTTCAAAGTTTCAACATTTTCCAATACACAGCGTCCCATAATTTGAAAAATGTTTGCTAACAAGGCCAAGGATTTCCTTATCATTTTGAACAATGAACTCCATTTGGATTTAATGACAAGATGCAATAAATAAGTAAGGCAAAAGACTTTTTGGTTCAAAATAGCATACCAGAAATTGCTCTAATCTTCGAGTGACGAAAATATGTACCTAAAACAAAACTTAAATCATAAATATTTAATGTTCATGACAACAACCCATAAGTCAAATTAAGATGGCTATGAGAAGTACCGGCAAGCAGCAACATACAAACAGAGCAATGCATGATATACATGGGTAAACAGGACACATAAATGCACGGTGAACCCTAAATCCAACAACCAGATTCATGCACGGATTAGAACTCAGGCCCTAATGTTGTCTAAGGGCGTGCAATACCATTCATCCCAAAAGCTTTTACCATTTAGGCAGTACTCTAATACACGAAACAAAACCTAATCTTTTCTTGAGGAATGCGATGACAGTGAAGGGGTTTATTGATTATAGACCCACAACCAAATAAATGGGTGAATAAATGGAGCATGAGAACTTTAAGATGGCAAATGAGGCTAAAATGTTGCTAATTATCAATTTATCACGTATTTGAAAAATCCATGGCATAATGACAAATGGTCTTATTAGTGGCAATATACAAGTAATAATGTAGAATAGTTAAAAACACTTCATTTGTACATCTTCTACGATGCTGGCATCCACTATGATGGGTTGGACATTGGCAGCCACTCTTAGAGCACGCTCCAAATCCAGAATTTTATCCTTCTCTACTAGAATTTGAACCTACAACAAACGAAAGTGCTATTATATTTTCATGTATTGATTCGTGCTAACTTCAACATAATGATTATATCAACTTACAAGTCCATAAGATATTCTTCGTATGCCAAATGGATCATTAGCAGAACTAGGCTGACAACCCGCTGCGAATAAGCCAACAAGGCTATCTAATCTGCAAGCTATCATGATGTTATATGGATGCTTAATAGAAGGGTGCCAATATCAATGGCACATATAAATACGATAACATCCAAACCAAGCCATGGTCTGTAACAGTGAGGATGAAACAGAGGCTATAGGAAGCAATTTTGCACAAAAGACGCATCAAATTTATATAATTCTTGAACATTTGTATTGCAAGATTAAATACTTTTTAAAAAGAACAATGGAAATGCTATTATTAGAAGGAACGTGACCACACGCCAGTTATATCATTTTCAGAGGATTATAAGAAGTTGAAATACTAAAGTAAGATTACTACTTTAGGCTTTCAAAATCCTGGGTGCTGCGGCAGATGACCCTTACACTCACCTTCCATGGAGAATCCTCGAGATCTATCATAGTATCATTCCCTATGGATTCTAAGTTTCATAATTGACCAAGTCTTCCCCAATTTTTATTACTTTAATAACACAAAGAGGGTTGGCGTTAGACATCGCAAATTCACTATTCATAGATGCTAGTTTCTGTTTCAATATCAATGAAACCAACAAAGTATGTAGTCTTGCAATCACCCAAGCTCATAGCCATTAATTATGTCATGTGAAAGTAATGACCCCGGAATCAGTCTATCAGATAAATTTATAGATTTTACCTCTCAGCAATCGCCAAAACTATTCCAACATCAGTTTTAGGAAGCATGTCTCCTGAAAATCTTGGAAGTGTAATATCAAACAGCGCCTCTGCAATCTGCTTTGCACCAAGTATTAAACAATAAAAAGAAGCCAGGTCAACATTGAAACAGATTGAACAGCAGCACACATAGATGATAGAACAGAACTTGGCAATAAGAAAAGAGATAATTGCACATTTCTACTTGCAAAAAGAAAAAATAACGGATTAAGAACCTGCTCAGGATAGCCATCTCTAAGAGCATAATGCCGAGCCATTATTCCCGATAGGGAAGTGAATTCTGTAACGACCGCGGTCGCAAGATCTGACATGGCAAGTGATGCAGCATCCCGAACAATCTGAAGCATATGTTGATCAATTCGAAGGTGCACACTTAGTTCAGCAACCATGTTTTCAACACGCGTCATCTTGTCAAGCATTGTTCCTAGCTTCTCCTGTTATATTTTCATACGATCAGAAGTTTAAAGTGTGATTAAAAGATATCAATCTGTAAGAAACCACACATATATCCAACACTTAAAAAGGTGTATGATGTTCTCTGAAACTTGCAACTTTACTATTTTCGAACATCTATAATCTAGGAAGAACTACTTCCAGTATTTGGATATAATATCTTTGTTGAAGTTCTCAATTCTCCAAAGAGAAAAGGCTAACAGTCATTGCGGAGAATCTGCACTTTACAACTCCAAGACATGGTTTACCAATACGCTATGTCTCTATCTACTAGACACCACCAACCCTAACATATATTATTCCCCTATGACATCCAGAAATGCAATTAACTTACATGAAAGAGAATTCCTTTTAGTTGGCTTCTGAATTCTGAGAACTTTTTACGTGTATCCAACTCATAGAAAAATTTTGCATCTTCATATCGAGCTCTGCATAGATAAATAAAATTCTTTATTCATCTATAAAAGAACACAAAATACAACACAGATAGAGACAATTAATAATGGAGAAATTTTAGCTCATACTACTGGGATAAATAGTTTTTAACCCTACATAACTGGCCCACTGTATATGCTAATATTTTACGTGAACCACATGCTTTGAAGATATTTGGTGAATGATATCAAGAACCAAAAAGTACAAGGAAACTCCCAACGAACTGTGATCGATTAATCAGGTCATGTTGTACGTTATTGATGAAATAATAACAAGGTACAAAAGTAGAATCTGTGCCAACCTGAGTACAGCCTCATTTCCTTTTCGAACTACTATCTCATTGATAGCTCCATTTGCCACCTAAATGTTAACCACGTATCAGATTATCAAAAATGAAAAAATATATTTTTGCCTCAGGAAAAGTGAGCAACTTATAAAGCATATATGTTGGCAGGCTTGCTTACAGCAATGAAGTATGGCATCAGCCTTCCATTATCGTCAGTGACAGGAAAATACTTTTGGTGCTTTTGCATAACCTGAATAGACAACGTATACAGTGAACATCACATAGCACAAATACTTTAAGCTTGCACAGTTTGGAAACAGGATAATAGTTATTATACTATTGTATCGATAGATTAAATGAACTACAATCTATCCAACAAGTTAATTTTATACAAGAGCATATTCAGAATTGTAAATAGGGAACAATTATTATACACAAAGCTTGTCATACAGCATCCATTGGGAAACAAATAATTGACTTATATTTGCTCATAACCCAACAAAAATGCTTTTATGCGCTTAAAAATATGTTCAAGATTTATGCCGGTTTACAGAGACATGACATGCATTCAGCTTGAGGAACAAATAGTAATGGTTCAAACAAATTATGATCAAAGAACCATCAGCAACAAAATATCCCATACTGCCAAGTCCTAAAATGTCAAGCAGCTTACCATAGTCAAAAGATCCTCTGGGAGCTCTAGAAATGACTCATTAAACTTTCCAAGCACAGGAACAGGTGCCTCAACAAGATTAACGACCTAATATATGATAGGAATGGCCATTATATATAAGCATGACAAATTGACACTATTTACTGAACAGACGAAAGCATCATATTCTCACCTCATTAAGTAACCTTTCCTGGATAACAGCATGTCCATTGACACTATTTGCTAACATGACAGAACGCTCGAAGATTATGTTCTTACGATCCTGTAGAAGAAACCAATTCATTCGTGTTGGTAAATTGAGAAGTAACTGGGTGGGAGTAAAGTACCTGAAGGATGGGAAAAGTAATATATATTTTGTTCCACTGGCCACCAAGTGGATAATTTGGAGGAAGAAAAGCAAAAAGCTTTTCCAGGGGAAGGACCTATGTCATGAAGGTCAGGGATAGATTTACATCTACATTCAATTGGCATAGCGAGCAATATGATATAGAAAAGAGTTTTATATTGGATACAACTGATTCAATGTCCACTCAATGCCTTAATAAATTTTACCATTCACAAAAAAGTTCATTCATGACCACACAGACTGTTTTGAAAACAAATGAATTTTATATAGTCAAATATATGACATAAATTTAAAAACTTTGAAAGACAGAACAAAATAGTAAGTAGGAAAACTTTAAAAGACAGAACAAAACACTGTTTCATACCTCAATTCCACAGGTAATTCCAGCATTTCTGATAATATCTGCATAAGATTCAGCATTTTCTACCTGTAAAAAAATTTCTGGAGCTATAATTGAATGTCCAAATCATATTTTACATGATAATGGCAAAATGCAAAGGACATGTTAGCTTACTCATTTCACAAACTCCTAAGTTTTTTGAACAAAGATAAGCAAGCATTAGAATACTGAACAAGCACGCATTAAAAGCAGAGACAAAAATAAAGGAAAACTTGCAAATGCATAAGCAGTGATTTGTTGAAATCTCTAGCTCAATTGGTAATGCCATGGATTGTGTAAGTTAGATCTTTCAAATGATTTTTTTGGGAAACCATCCACTGGACTAGACCTATTATACATGTGCAGGATCACGCAACAGAAAGACCAATGATAGTCTCCAAAATAGACACTGGCGTGGATGACTGACGTTTTCTTGCACAAGGCAAAGGAAGAAAATATCAAAATAGTGAGGCATTCCTTCTCCATTATAATTGGGTTTTCCAACTAAGAGAAATCACTCTAAACCTTACTAATATAACAGTGAGGTATGGTGTTCTCAATTATTGCAAAGGTACCAATAGGGGTAAAACAATTGTTGCTTTGATATCACTACCCAATTTTTGAATTGTTACCAAAGAAAAAATGATAGAGGAGCCCTTGGGAGTAAGGATACACCTCATGACTTAAGGAGAGATGGTTTATAGCTTACTCAGTTAGTGGTACATGTGAAATGGATAAAAACATTGTCTTGGTGTAATAAAACTAGTTTGATGTATATGCTTTTGTACACAGGAGACAGTCGCTCGGTGCCATTACAAATAAGACAGGGAGAGAGAGAGAGAGAGAGCTATTTGAAATTTATTAAAATTAATTTTGTCTACATACCTTGACTGTAGCTGAAGGAGTATCACGCAGTCCATAAGAAAGGTTTCCACTGCACAAACAGAAAACTTAGTACAATGCACACTATTTATACATAACAACTGAAGCAAACTAAGCAATTTCAGTAAAAAAGGCGAAAATGGACAGGCATCCATTAAAGAAGAAAAAGACAAGATCATGTTATTCCAAGATGAAAATAGCAAATGATCAGGGGAAAGACAACCAATAGAAAATTATTCTAAGGAATAAAATTGTTAACTAGGTATTACTATCATTTTAGGAACTATGAAAAGGAGTAAGTTGTTCCATATCTCATAGACTTACACAGAAGAGCTAACAATTGTCAAGTTGAACTATAAGCCTTTCCAAAACATGAATTTGTATGCATTTGCCCAAGGATAAAGGTTTAAGTAAAGGACGAGAAAACATCAAACCACATGATTTAGGTCCAGAATCACCAGGCATCACATTAACAAACTAATCAGAATTGAGAAAATATAAATTGTATACATTTGTGACACTGATGCAACTACCGTACGCAAAAAATGTGTTGATTTTAGAAGATTGGTGGTAATGAAAACTTCAGTTTGGTTTACAGTTAACCTAACATAGAAACATGCGTTAAATATTTAAGCACTTAAAAAGACACAGACCAAATAAAACAGCAGATTGAACGATTATCAATTTATCATCCATTTCAGGATGTATCCCAAATCTGAGAGATACCTTGTAAGGGAATCTACTCAGCCAAACCATCCTACAGAAAAATCTATGTTACAGGTGCACTTGTAGGGCAAAAATATTTTCTTTCAATGTTTGCAAACATTCCCAGAACAAGCTAGCAAAGATTTGCAAATCCACTTCAATTTAACCATAATACTCAAATAGATCCTGGGAAAAAAAGGGAATATATATTTACCTCAAGACTCCAGCAAAGATGAAGGGAACAACCACGTCCCCGTGGATGGCCATAATCCAACGGACAGGTCTGCTGAAGAGAACCTAGTTACAGTAGCAATCAGACAAAGCAACCACCAATTATATCAAACAGAGATGGAAAATGCAAAAGAAACAAGCCACCCAAAATGATTAATAACCACCAAATTTGACCAACCTGGGAGTTCCAACGCATTGACTTTGGAAAAGATATTTTACCGATGGCTCCAGGCAAGTCTTCAGAAAGCACCTATATGTTTAAAATTAATGTTATGAAAGAGAATAGCTTAAACTGATTTCGGGGAAGTGGAAACTGCTATCATAATAAATTACCGAAAATGACTTAGCCGTCTATCAATCCTCACTGACACTACATGTTTTTATCGTTTGTTTTCTGTCTTTTCTTTTGCATCTGTTGCAATTTTACTTGTAGTTGTTCCTTCTTTCTTTTTAAAAAAATAATTATTCACTAATTTCAAGGGACAGCTGCCAGTTGGAAATAAATAAAATGAAGCAAAAAGATGACTGCATCACAATATTAAGTCACAAGTTATTTTCATATTCTTAAAATTACACTGTGTATATCCTTCAGCAAAATGACTATCATTGCTATTTAGAGAGTTTCAATATATATAAAAAAAAAAAAAGAAGACTGGAAGAGATAGGAAACACGGATGACCATCTAACCTCCGAAGCAACTCGAGCAGACTCCATCACACGAGCATAAACATACTCTGTTTTACCTGCAATCCAAAGCATCTTCTTGAGAAATGTTAAGATTTGTTACTTTGTATTCAACCCAACAAGTTAACGTGTTGGGGTGGGGCATTTCACATCATTTATGCAATATTCTAACAAGAAACGGTCATAATGCCTCGATATCAGAGGGATTAACATATTAACGAGGATGTGAAATTATGTTTGAGATAGCATCTAAACTTGGGATTCTTAACACTAGCAGTCTAAAAGTTGCTAAGTTATCATGGAAAAAGTATTTTTCCTCCTAACCACAGAAGAACAACACTACAACTGCCTTTTGCCAGAAAGCAGCCAATTTCATCTCTCAAGCAGGTTAAAGTTTGGCACTTCGTCTTAAACTGAAGTTAAAAAAGACTGACAAACCAGTATATGGCACCTTCATTTCAATAATTTAATATTCCTCTGGAAATGTGTTCAAAAGATGTGCAAACTGCATAATGCACGAAACAAATACAGCTGCAGATATGGGTGAGAAATTTGATTGAGCATGAGAAACTTAAAATTGCAACAGTTTCACAGTAGTATGGCAAGATACTCCACACCATGTAGATATGCACCGCTAGCTTTGGAGAGATTCTGTTACCATGAAAAATCATTTTCATACTAAAATTGAAACATGCTTCATACAGTTGTCTATAAACAACTCTTTTTTTTGTTGATAAGTTTCATTATAGAAAGGCCTCAAATAGTTACATATATGTCTCAAATGACTCACCATCAACCTTTTTAAACATCGAGTCCAGTGGGACACTGTATCTACGGCAAAAACCCTCGGCAGCCTGATCGGACAGCGCAAGTTAATTGTGAGAAATTCAGATTAGTGAATTTAAGAACACAAATGCAGAATACGTTAAGGCTGTATCAACATGCAAAAATATAATTTAGATACCAACAATGGTATAGCAAAGGCACAATTTAGTGATAAGAAAATGTTAAGCATTTGCAAATCAAGAAGTACAAGTGCATTAATAATATACTATAGCAAAGAAAGTAGATGGAAGTTGGATGATCATAACCGCAACAACATTCAGGCTAAGTATTTGAGAAAAACCTTCGTTGGATTTCCTTGATTATCAAAAGCCTTCACAACAGGAGGCCCCCGAACCTCAACCTCATTCGCCGCTTGTTTAGCACACAGATTTTCAACACAAACCTGGAGATGTGACCATAAGCTTCATGTGTCATTGTTCAGTGTAAGGTCACAAGTCTGAATAAAGGCTCAGAAAGTACCAATCATCCATTTACTTACCGACCACAAACACACACACAAATGCAGAGAAAGGGAGCCCTATAGAAGTAAAACATGCCTGAATTTTCTATGCTTCTTGAACATGAAATGGTCTCAATACCCATATAAACAATTAACATTCAATGCATTTAATGCGTTGAATGTTAAAAGAAACCAGATTACGCCATCACAATGGCAAAAGATCATATGATAAACGATCCCCAAATAATTAGTGGTAATTAGGCTATAATTAAGAATACAAAAAATAAATATAGTTGAATAAAATTGACTAGCACCAGACAACAGATATTGCTAGTGCAATGAAAATGGTCTCAATAACCATATAAACAGTTAACATTCAACTACATGGTGTTATAGTTCTTATGCATAGAATCCGTGGAAAATTAAAAGAAACCAGATTACGCCATCACAATGGCAAAAGATCATATGATAAACGATCCTCAAATAATTTGTGGTGATTAGGCATTTAGGCTATAATTAAGAATACAAGTAATAAATATAGTTGAATAAAATTGACTAGCACCAGACAACAGATATTGTTAGTGCAATGAAGTTACAAGGAAAACATCATCATCATCACCAAAACTTTTTTCACAGACAAAAAAGAGATAGTTGGAACCCACATAGCGACTCTCTTTCACCATTCGTTTCTAAGAAGAGACCTCCACTAATCCTAATAGAGCCCATTGACTTGATGCATTATGCAAGTAATGATATGGTTTCTGAAAAAAGTCCACATGTATCTTTACTCATATGCCAACAAAACTTCATCCATTTAAGCTCGTTGATGCCATCATTCTCAGACATGGTTAGAGTAAGGCTCATGTAAGAAAAGCTATCACGCCTAAAGAAAAACAAGATTAGGTACATGAGCTGTAATTAACATTAGTCTTGTACAGAGTGTCGAGAGCCTATACCATGCCTAAAGAAAAGAAGAAAGATTTCATTGAGCTATTATTTAATGTCTAACTTTTGAAGAATGTCCGGGATAAGTAAGCTTTAATTTCTGTTATTCTCACTGTCAACCAACAATCCGCAATATGATGGTGAAGAAGGTAGAAAAGTAACACATATGCACACTATAGAAAAAATATCCTCACAAAAACTTTAATTCACAAGATTCAGATGCTTAAGCCAATCATCGTGATGCTCAAGATTCGGCTAACTAATAGGGACATATTGCCACCCAGAAAATAATGTTTAAACACTTACATCACAGTGGAAATGTTAAGAAGATGAAAAGCAAGATATAATTAATAATTGTACCACTAATCTGCGAGGAGTGCCAAAAGTTTGCACCCCACCATGGCCCAATCTTTGTCCATCTAGTAACTGTACAATGAGATCTTTAAGCTGCAACGAGTAGCAGATTGCTTTGAGTGAACAGATACTAAATTGAAGATACACAAGAACAGAAAACAATTAACCACCAAAAAATCAACAAAATATGCAAAAACTTATTGAAATTTCAAAAAAATTGTTCTGCTGGGAGTGGGGACAAAATACGAAGCTGAAAAAGAAAATTCAACATAACAAATGCACTTCTTCAAAAATAATTATTGAGGTCCATGAAGTTTAAGATGACACAAATGAGCATGTTAAGATCCATGCTTGACACAGGAAAAAAAAAATACTTGCTGGCTTGCGTGATCTACATCTTGAGGGGGCATCTCTTCAGTACCAACTTCAAGAACAAATAACCTTGGAACATCCTGCACCTGTAAGATAAAAGTATAAACAGAAACTATAATAAATACTAAGGACATCCAAAAATGAGTCTTTAGGTTTATGCATGAACTTTTTATTGTAAAACTTTCATGTTACCATTTGTAATACACAATACAAAATACGAGGCATAGAAGAGGGTAGCAAGTCCAGACCATGAGATGATAGTAAAATTGAAAGCAAAATCAACACATTGGCATTCAGTTAGAAAACTACAGCATATAGATGCCAAAGACATTATGCTCTGCTTGTATGTGCATTAGACTATGCTTCAGAATGTTCGAGCAGTGAGGATAGTTGTGCATAAGTAATACTTGTAAACTTTCAAAGTCTTTCATCTGGTACTAAAAGTGGGGAAGAAAACGACTTCCCATAATCGTCAGGTTCTATAATATAAGACATCGGGCAGAACATCTATTGATTATTTGGAAAAGGGATAAGGGCTGCAGGAGCCCCTGTACTTTCAGATTAAGGTCGATTAAGCCCCTCTACAATTTTTTGACCTAAACAAGCCCTTGTACTATAGGTTTTGGTATAAGTTAGCCCCTCATACAATATTTTGTCAAGAATACCGTCAAGCTGCCGTTAAATTGCTAAAGTTATATACGTTAAAGATCAACCAAGACCTCGTACTTGATAAAATGGGTCATTTAAGCCCTTGTACCTGTCAAAAATGGTTCAACAATGCCCTCATTTCACATTTAGAAAAATCAAAAGCATTATTGTTGGTTTGCATTTGAACCTTATTCAGCTACCTCATCCCAACCTCTATCTCCGACGACTTCATCTAACGTCTATCTTCCCTAGAAAAATATGCTAACTCGTTCACATACCAAGCAATACTAGATAAATTGATTCAAGCCAAGTAGATATAAGCATGGTTTGGGGGCAGAATTATGCTGTAAAATCGGAATCACTGAAGGCCAAAGGCGGAGGGATATCACTGGTGTGTAGAGAGGAGAGAGGAGGCTAAGGGAATTTAGGGTTAACCACAAATTTGTAATTTAAAGTTTTTTTTTAAATTTTTGCTTGTCATGTCATAATATCACATTTCATTTATATTTTTGAAAATAAAAACCATGTCATATGTTATTTGTCACATAAGTTGTTTTTAACTGTTATTTGACGGAAGGGCTAACGGATACCGCTTTCCAAAGTTGAAGGGCTTATTTAGTCCAAAAAAAAGTACGAGGGCTTAATCGACCCCTTTTGCAAAGTAGAGGGGCTTTTCCGGCCCTTATCCCTTTGGAAAATGAAATGTCAAACTGCCTTTGCAGTTTACTTTCTTATGAGACCAAATGAATCTGGAGATAGTGTTTGCATCTCATCTTGAAATCAAATAATGAATTGTGATACTTAATTATGTCAAGATGAATGCCTTGATGAACAATAGATTATAGTGATGTTTTATGGTTTATCCTCTATTCTCTTACGGATTAATACATAATATTATACTAAATATCATTTGTTAAATCACAAGATAAAATTCACGAACAACTCAAAACAAAAAGAAACTTAATAAGTAATTCATACTACTCTTCATTAAATAAGATTTACTCCAAAAACTGAAGGCGTATATAAAGCCTAGAATTATGTAAGATAGAAGACTGTTCAAATAAGGAATCCATATTTAAGGAATTAGAATAAAATCAAAATGATATAAGAGGATAAATGCTAAAATTCTCCAAAGTAATACATGCCTTGATTTTACAACTTCAAATGATAATGCATGCTTGTCAAAAATACATTTCTGAAACTCAGAACAAGCAGGCCATAAGAACACGAGAGGATCCAAGTAATAATACATCAAAAAACAGCAAACAATGTAGTGTTCCCCAAGTATGCAAGGAGCGTTCAAGGAAAGACAAATAATTACAACAATCTAGTCAATCAAAAATAGAAGTAGAAATGGAATAAGAGAAGATTTTGAAGCATTGAAGAACGCCACTAGCAATACAAAATAATACTTGCAAGCTTGAATTTGAGACCCGATATTTGTAGAAAGTAAAAGTTATCCAAAAAATACACGCTGACCTTTGCTGAAGCTGCCTTCAAAGCCTCTCTAGGAAATACAGAATGACCAGGTTCAGAAGCACTGCCTAGTGGATGTCCTAGCGACTCCCGTGTCTTCAACCAAAGTTGGGAACATTGACGAGCTAAGCTGATAGATGAAGGTAAGCAAAGACACTGTAAGTGCAATAAAGTAAAAAGTCAAGTAAATTCATATTCATTCAAGTAAAGACTTGCTCTCCCAATATGGAGAAAGTCCATCAGCTATAAATTTCTACTTCAAAAATGCCAAACAATTTGTAAAGGTATGCATTTGTCCTCGACCTAGCCAACCACGAGAGCCTTGTGCACGGGAGTTTTGTTACCTTTACAGGCAAACATGTGGCCCAGTGGTAGAGTAGGTCACAGATTAAATTCCTGGAAACAACCTCACCACATATTATGTGGGGATGCGGGATGCGGAATGCGTATATCTCGCATGCCCCCAACCCCTCCCACTAAAGAAGCCTAGTGCACAGGTGTTGTTTACCCTTTTGCAAATGCCAAGCAACATCCAAATCTGATGTTCAAAAATTTTGAGGTGCGCTGTCAAATGAATTTTATTCTGAAAAACTCAAGCAGTATCAAAGCCACAACCCTCATCTCCACCATCACATCATGGCTATTGGAGAAACTTACCAGCTATAAGGTATCAGATGGATGGGAAAACTATGCTTTTTAGCAGCTCACTCATTCAATACTTTTATTGCCCTCTGAGACAGACCAGTTTTCCAATAAAACCAGACTTTGACGTCCAAAAAACTTTAAAATAAAGCTGACTGTAATACCAATGTTGTTATGGACAATCAAACACTCAGGTTTCTTCTACTCACTTGATCATCACAGCACATGATAGCATTGACAAACACCTGTCTCCCAGGTCCATATTTCTGAGTTCTGACACTAAGCCACCACAAAAACTGAATCATTTATCCCTAAAAACCCTTTAATGGCCAGCCCGGAGAAGAAAATTTGAGTAAAGGAAAATGAGTTTTCAGGGTAGTAATCTTGAACTTCCAGAATATATTGCTCAATACCTAGCCACAAATTGATCAAACACTTGTCAACTGTAGAAGCACAGAATTTTTCCCTTCGCAAATATATACAAGACAGAGAGCAGAATTCGATGTTTTCCCATTGTATTAATCTTAGAATATTTCCCAACCTTTACAGCCACTACTACCTTAGAGTCTCAAACACGATAGTGCACCATAGAAGCTAGTTTTTGACAATTTTTTCATCAATGCATGTCACCTCCTTGGGGAGAGTCAACAATGTCTTCATAGTCCAGTATAACAATACCTTAACAAACACATTCACTGAAGGCGGTGTTTAAGATCCTTCCTATTCCTTCTCTGACTTGAATTTTTTTATTGAGCACTGAGAAGGTACAGTTTAAAGTCCCACATTGACAATCATAGAAACAATATAGAACTCAGCTTGTGAATTGAATACAGACTATAGTCTGTGCATGTGATCTAGTATATACATCTTAAAGTTTAACAGAAACCTAGATGCTTTAGGCCTTCAATTCAATCCCAGATTAAGTCCAACAACCTACTGGCAGTCACAATCAGCAGTGCTCCAGCTTGGTCGCAAATTCTACAGGGTCAACTATATTTAACCCTAAGACTAGAATATCATCCGCTGATGATTTTCAGTCACATTAACCGGAATGGAAATTTAGAAAAAGATAATATGTGAACAAAGGATACAGCAGATTTTGGAATATGAAGTGTCAATGCATGCTGTTGTCAAATGTCACCACTTTTAAATTAGAGCGTTATCATGGAGAAAAAGAAGTAATGAACTCCTACGTTCAAATTCAACAGTATGTAATTAATGGAAATAAAAACAAAAAATGCCTGCAATGTCAGGGAAGCTTTTCCCAAAGCAAGGGAGCAACTTACCTACGCATCCGACCAAAATAGCGAGCACGTTCAGTTACTCCAACGAATCCTCTAGAATCTAGGATATTAAAAGCATGAGAGGTCTTCAGAAGTTGGTCATACCTAGCATGTTACTGACCAAATGTTAACCTTAAGTACATGAAAGAAGAATCCAGGAAACACAAAGTGACGACAGAAAATAATCAAAATTGGAAAAACATACGCAGGGATTGCAAGGCCTGAAGCAAGCAAGGAACGAGCTTCTTCCTCAAAGAGATCAAAGTGTTTTTGAAGATGATGAACACTGGCATTTTCTAAATAATAGGAACTCATCTCTTTCCTGAAACAGAAGCACCAATTATACAATCTTCAACATAACCAAAAACCAGAAAACACATCTATGAACTGAAGATATGCGTTACAAAAGAAAATAATATATATAAAAAAATGAAAGAAACAAAGGCAGTCATATGAACACAGGTGATGAATACTGATAATGTAATATGACTTTGAATAGCAGTAAAAACAATCAAATATCATTTCCTTAAATCAAAGAGTTTTAAGGAGCAATATATTTGCAAAGAGTCTGTCATACAAGGTAAATAATGTAGGAGTATGACAACTGGAAACTTGATAGTAACAAGTAACTAACTGCATAAATAAGTAACCCCACATGACTAATTTTTGTTTTTAAAAAATAAAGGAATTGCATGGAACATGTGATGAAGAAAACACATGTTTAGTGGTATGCCAAGCCGACCAATAACCTCACCTTTTTAGCAGAAAAATAACCCAACCTTGACATTATTCATTCTAAAGAAATTATAATCTCTCAATACATATCTCAATTATTGGTGGGTGTAATATGATTCAAATAGTTGCACATATCCTCGTAAACTTAGAGTAAAGTTTTTCAGTATTAGACAAGTTGAAACTGGTGCCTTGTGCAAGGGTTTAGGAGTCAAGTTGAGGGGCAGTGCAGCTTATTAGTCAATTAAGAAAGGCTCAAATCTCAAAGGATATGGTTTTATGTAAATAAAAGAATAAGGATCGATGGCAATGTGAAAAACAAAATAGTATTAATATGCCCTGGCGATTCTTGAAAACATACGTATGCAACCACAGAAACCTCAAATGAAAGCATTTACATAAAAATTAACAATTGAGTGGTCAGTAATGTATAATTTACTCATTTTCCAGGAATAGCTCCCCGTATGTAATGCCATCAGCATATTCAATTTTCTTGAAATGATCAACTCCCTGAAAATTGATTATGATCTAAGTGTTGGGAAGTCATACAGAACAGACAAAAAGAAGTGAATAAAATGAAATGTATTTAAGCAACCTGAAGCAACATGAGGATACGCTCAAGGCCGTAAGTAATTTCAACAGATATTGGTGACAATTGAAGACTTCCAGCCTAGATAGAGAGAGAGAGAGAGCAAAATCGTAAGCACAAAAAACCTATGAACTGCTTCACAAACCCAGGAGAAATTAACCTAACCTCCAGGGAAATAATTGTCCTAAGCAGTTAGCACTAGAGGTTTCAAATTCTAAATGCAGAAGAAAAACCTGCTGGAAGTACGTGAATTGTGTGATTTCCATCCCATCCATCCAGATTTCCCAGCCTAAACCCCAAGCGCCAAGTACCTGTGAGTATTTTCACGAAAAATATTATGGAAAAAAACTGTCAGTAAACTTGGCTTCATAACTCTATAAACAATTAGGGGAAGATACTATTTAACTCTGTAACATAGTTCACAATTAAAAGACAGTTATTTACCGGGCTCTCCCAATTGTCCTCCACAAATCGTATATCATGTTCGCTAACATCGATACCTGTCCAGCACAAGGTCATCAAATGACGAAGTTTAAAAATAAGAACTAAGAAAATAACAAAGTATAAAAGATGCAGGTTGCCAGAACTCACATAGTCAATTACAAATAGTCAATGTGTTCCAGCCAGGCTTCTTTTTGGTTTATAGATTAATCCAGCAAAGCAAATGGCAACAATTCATTTTTCCCATTAGGTACAAAAACTAATTCGATCTGCATATATGATATTGACTACCCTACCTTATTTGCAGTAGCTAAAATGTGCACTCACAGAGGACACACTTGATGACCGCTGCTGACCACAACTATTTTGACTGGTATATATATTCATTATCAACCTCAATGACAGGAAAACAAGAACATTATCATTGTCAAATAAAGCAGTTATTATCATCTCAGCAAAGTTACTATCGACAATCAAGTTACTTAAAATTTCAGCCTTACAATATCAAATATTCAAATGAATATTCAAATGAATATATCATTGTGAACAGCATCACATAGAAATTCATGTGCTTGCATTTGAACAAGTCATGCATACAAGAACATGATTTTATGTTCCAACCAAGGCCTAGTCATTTTATTAAGAAGATTTTTTTACTTTATCAGACCATACACTATGGGTTAGATATAGTAAGTCTTAAGTAAATATCTTAATAACTACTATAATGGCATCCAAAAAAAATGTGATGTTTTATTTCACATGTTGCACAACAAAAGAGAACCAGTTTACTACCTAAAGCCGATAGGCTGCGAATAAAAAGATCTTGTGAATTCCCAGGATCAGGTTTTAATATAACCTGGAAAAATCAAAGACAAAAATATAACCTCAGATCAACAAAAATTTGATAGAACAATAAAAGAGATTATGGGAATTCTAAGAATCAGGTTTTTAACGGTACCAGATTAATAAAACACAAGCAAAAAATGAGAGCTCCAAAAAAAGTCAAAATTCTGAATAGGTTAATCAATAAACTTTAACCAAACAAACCTGAAACTGTGTGTGACGTTGGAGCCTGTTTGGGTTTTCCCCATATCTACTATCATCTGGCCGGATACTTGGCTCCACGTACCTTTGAAGAGAGACAAGAAATCATCACATATGCAGGGAACTTAAAATACTTGCATACGCTATTAATGCAAGTAAAAAATATACTATCAACAAAAGATCAGAGAGCTTGACAGGGTATATATTAGCGCCTATGCAAGCGATCACAGGTCTTCAAGAGGCTTTTCTTAGTTCAGAACCGAGTAAATGATAAATTCATGAGGAATTACTTCAAAAGAAATGCTTGTACCAGAAGACAAACAAGGGTAGAGAAAGAGAGAAGATTTGAAAAGGGACAAATGCCTAGCAATGGAGGTGGAAAAACTGGAATATAATATATTATTATACACAGCGGCAACCGCAACCAAGGCGTTTATCCGCTGCTTTCCACTTAGGAGCTCTTTTCAGGTTATTTTATGTATTTACCCTATCATTAATGAATTATCCTCCCCTCCCCCCCGGGGCGGGGTTCCCTACCAGCTCTGGTTCACAAGACATTCTTTTGATTAAAATGTTGCACTCAGAATGATGTGTTTATAATACCTATATGAGTAGGATAAATGAGATTATTGACTACACTAACCCAAGAACGCCCATGGGGTATTATGGTATTGATATTAATGAATACTGCAGCCAAGGATAATGATTATACTTATCTTCTTCCCCAGGACATTTTTTCTCACTCGCATAATAGGATCACTCACAGTTAAAAAACCTCAATAGAACTTGCATACAATAATACTTACGCCACATTCCATGGCTCTGGTCCGAGAACCCTCAAGAATGTAAGGGGATTCATAGTCCCAGCTCCAACCTGGTCAACATAGCGAAAAATGTTTACCAACTAAAGCAACAAAAAACAAGTGAAGCTAAGTCGAACACTATCTCTCCACTCGGCACCCGCCAAAAAGAATACCGTACCTCTGTGTTACTGCACTGCATGATGGCACATCCTACAGAAGCCCAATATTCCTAAAAGAAAAAAAAAACAGTAATAACGCTTTCAAATTAAACTCGAATTAGTATTGAGAAAATTACAAAATGCTAATAACGAATTTCCCTTTAACCTGAAGTCGCTGGATGGCTTGTTGAAAAGTAAGGACGGAGGGTTTTCGGTTCTCACTGTTAGGTTTCGCCGAGTGCTGCTGATTGGCGGAGGCGGAAGTCGTTGCAGAGACGGTGGTTCTGACGGATTGACGCCGGCGGTCAAACGGTAGCAGCCGGCAGAAACGGGTAGTAGTCGTGCGGAGTAGGGAGAGCTGAGTTCCGTGGGGTTTAAGAAGAGAGATAACCAAGGGAAGCGATAGGATCGCCATGGCTTGGCTATGTCGGGCGCCTCAGCCACTTCCCCAACCAGGAAGCAAGAAGGTGTTGTGTGGTGGCGATAAGGGGCTTCCCTTACACAGGGTGTAACGGTCTAAATTTCTGATCCAACGGTGCCTAGCCCGATCTACGAGTTTTTTTATTATTTTTTCCGCTGAAGGAAACTTTTGATTCAGGCCCACGGTCTATATGAATTTAAAGCCCAATTTATTAAGCCCAAATATCAGCCCAACCCAACTTGTGTCATGACAAAGTGGAAACCTTGTGTCTATTGTGTTGGGAGAGTTGTTGGAAAGGGTTGGGAGGGATTCCTGAATAAGTAAACCCTCTATACTCTTATCTGACACGAATACTTTTCAACACCGCTTTTCTTAATCCCTGAAAATAAGAGGTTATGAGGTGTTCACTCTTATAAATCCTCTCAAACCTTCATAATCACTTTCAAATATAAAATAAGAGTTTATTTTTATGAACCCCTCCCAACTCAACCTCTCTCAACCTTCATGTTAAGCATAGCCTAAGCAACAAACTCTTTTGACCAACCTTTTGGGCCAAACTAGATATGGGAAATCTCTTTGATTGTGCCTACCCACTTATTAGCCCAATTTTAGGAGACATGGGCCCAACGAATTGTTGACGTTGTGCTTTTATTTGTGTTTGAGGAAGCCAAAGTGGGCCGAAGCCCAAACTACGAACACTTTCATTTTATGAAGCCCTAGCTAGTTTTCTTTTGCTACAAACACTTTCAGAGTTTGGAAACAAACTAATAGCAATTTGAATTTGTTTTCCTGTTACAATGACTCACCAGAGTATCGGAGAACCCTTGGACGGTCTGACTCATCTCTGCATCGAAAAACCGGGGATTCGCTCCAGCTCAACGTACATTGGTCATCCCTAACAACTCATGTAAGTTTAGCCTAGTCTCATTCTAAGTCACAAGGTGATAAATTTTTGTGCGCTCGGGCATAATTCTCTGAATTTAGGTCCATATAATATTATAAATAATAAATTTGTATGATATCGTTATCGGCTATAAAAATAGAGTATTTTTCGACAAGAAGGCCTAAATTGAAGTTGTCCCGATATCCTTCCAAAAAATATTTAAAAAAAAAACTGTTCTAATATCATAAACCCCAAGAAGTGCTTCGCTGGACAGCAGATAAGAAAAGAAAAAAAAATACTTGATAGACTAATATCTGGTCTTCTAATAACAGTCTTGGATATTTGAAACCAGTTATTGTCTGTAGATAATTACCTTGTAAGCTACGGACAAAAAAGAAGTGAAAATAATTAAGAAATTATAGAAAATGTCCAATATCTTCATGTTATGATTTCTCAATACAGTAAAAAGACAGGGAACCAAAGCACCTGGAATATTTCCCCTTGGTTTTTTTTTTATTATTTAATTTAAATCATAAATTATTGTAAAGGTTCGTTTTTTCTTTATTGAGACGGATATACATGGACAAGGGACAACTCATTGGTCTCATGTAATTTCCATGTCACCCCATTCGTGGTAGGGATGTCCTAATCCATGTACTTTCTTAGCTAGAAAACATTAATTGGGGTATTCCACGCTAATATTACATTCCTTACTTATTCTACTTTTCTATCTATTAACTAGTTTTTTTTATAAGAGATAATTGTGTGCATGTTTTTTAGTTTGAACAAAGTCTTGATTACTCCGTCTAATCAAATTCAAATATTTTGAAGATATAGTAGCAAGATAACGAGTCAAACTTATGGGTGACTCAAACACAAAACCGTGTTGATCGATTTAATTGTCCAGACTAACCTGTATTGAATTATTGTTCGATTTACTTGTCCATATTTAAACCAATCTAGTATGGTACTCGATTAAGTATGTTTGAAAATCCAAACAAATATGAGTTTGAACATGCAAAAATTTCTTAAATACTTATATTGTTTGACCTGAAACCGATTTTTTACCACCCCTAGTCAAACCCTAACTAAGAGCTTCGATCTTTGTTTTTCTCAATTATACTGTTAGCTGGCATTGTTATAATTTAAAGAACTTGAGAAATTTGAAAGAAGAAAAATCAATTGTAGTGTCTACAACGAGAGAGAGAGAGAGAGAGAGAGAGAGATAAAAACAAAAGGAAGCAATCATTCATAACCATGGTATGCAAAAAAGGGAAAAAAATAAAAGGGCATGTGTTTGACAGCTTTGCTAGGGTTTATCAAATGGTGATTTTAAGGGTATAATGCACTTGTTAGGGCTAAAACTTGGAAAAAGTTACGACCAAAGTCATTTGCCATCCGACTAGTAACATGCTACATATCACATAAATAGTATTTCGGCAATTATGATTTTATTTTGGATGGAATGAAGGACAAATTGGCCAATTTCGAAGGGCACATAGGGTGGCGACAACACAAGTACTTCTTAATAGATTATCAGAAATAGAATCACCATGCCAATTCATGCATGTTTATTCAGTGTCATTTTAATTTCTAAATTCATACATGTGAAAAATTATTTATTTGACATGCAATAGAATAAAATATTTATATATTGGATCGATCGAAACCCAAATACTACTTCATTAGCTTATTTTTCTAGGCACACACGTGATAACAATAGTACAATTTTTATCTAAATATTAGAAAGGAATTCCCATGGAATTCATGAACCTTATGATGCACATTTTGCTCACATGTTATGTCATGCATGTTTATTTAATGTTATTTCACAAACCTTCTAACGTGTCTATATATATATATATATATGGAAATGCTCACATACGGAGTATTTACGGGCCTTCCATTTTTCTCCCATATCAGACGTATTTTCATTATGAGTCCCATAAATTTGAAATCTGTGAACGATTAGTGATCGCCCGTAAATTAAAAACTCACGGACGCATACGAGCGATGTCCAATAGAGAAACGAGAGAATTTTCATCATTCTCACGACCAATTCTAGCTACCTTAAGATCATAGTACATATAAATTACACATGTCATGAGATTAATAATGTAAAAGTGTAAAGTAATATAACTTCTTAACTATATGTGGAGGGTCCCACATAAAAATTGAAGTGGCCATCTTTTTTTGTATATATATGTACATACACACACACACTTTTCTCTGTTTCTTGGGATATTTAATCCTCCCCTGAGACGGAATATTTAAATACCAAACAAGAAAGCAAGTTGTAATAATTATCGCTTTCGTAATTTATCCATAGGAACAAAAATGAAGTTTCCAAAAAAGAACTGCACGGACATTAATTTTTGACATATTGAAATGCCACTTTTTAATTCCATGCAAGGGAACTTGGGTTTCCATGGAAGAAGTGATCAACACCCACTTTTCATCTTGTTTTTATCTATAATGTCAAGAAATGCAAAATTGGAATCTGATATTGGGTGTGTTTGGTAAACAATTTGCATGTAGCATGTAGCATGTAGCTTATATGCTGGTAGCGTATATGTTGTTTGAAATGCTGACATATATGCTGTTTGAAATGCTGTGCTGTTTGGTAAACAATTTCAGAAAAAACATATATGTTGTTTCAAATGCTGTGTCAAATTACATATAAGGGCAGTAGCACAAATTAAAAAGTATTTTTTAAAAATATAATAAATTATTAAATATAATTGAATATATTATTTAAAAATAAATATATTATTAAATATAAATAATTAAATATGTTAGTAAAAATGTTAATATATTATTAAATAAAAATGAATATATTATTAAATAAAATAAATAATTGATTGTTACATATTAAGGGTATTTTAGTCATTTGACTGGAATATAAGGGGTAGTTTAGACTTTTCATCTTTGATAGAAAGTAAATGTTGTTGAAAATGGTTTTTTATGTAGCATTTGAAAATTGTAATATATATGCTAAAATTGTTTTTGGGTGTTTGGTAAATGTAGCATTTATAAGTAGCTTACATGCTATATTAACATATATGTTGATTGAAAATGGTTTGCCAAACAGACACATTATATATTTTCTTCCTTCTTCTTCATGAGTGGAATCAGATATATTCATTCGAGGGTATATCATATATTTTAATCAATAACGTCAGAAGAAGTTGACGAGATCGATGGGATGTTTTAATCGATTATATTCATATCTTAGAAAGGTGTTTTTTTTTTCCTCTATACAATTGATTTACCATTCCTAAAAAGGAAAAAAAAATAATATTGGAATTAGATTTAGAGTTGTGATCATAATTGCATGCAGTTTACAATCATTCACACTTTCTCTTGATCTTCGTGTATCAACGTATGCGTGATACACACACACATATATATAGTGTTTGTCAGATTTATATTGTAAAGTGTATATAGATATATAGAGTAGATAAACCAAGTGGAGTAGCAAAGTTACTTTTACATATCTTATTTAGTTCTTCCACTTTACGCGCATGGCTTCTATTACAAGTAAGTTAACTCCTTTTTCTTTTTCTTTTTTTCCTTTTTGCTTTTACGATTAGCTATGGTGCTTGCAAATTGATGTTCAATGATTAATACACATCACTTTCACTGTAGATGGTTCCTTCGAAATTTGGACTCATAAGCTTTCAAGAATATGTTTTTGTCATAACCAAAATCATTAAATTATATCCGAAATCTTTCCTATTTCCTAATCTTTCTTTAATTAAGAAAACGACCAAAACCAATGCAAAGTAAGAATTACAACGTGCACGAGTCATCAGACTAGTTAATGTAAATATATAGATTAAAACTATTTGAATTACTGAAAAAATAAATAATGACTAAATAAACATGTTTTGAATTTTGACTTGTTTGTCCAAACGAGTGCACGTGGCATTACATAATTAATAAGGATTACATTTTAGATCTCTCGAGCATTATCAAAAGAAAAATGTATTATTTAGCAGAAGGCTTGATAATCAAGCCGCGAGCGCCGAGCGCGAGCTGAGAAGGAAGCGGACAGGATCGGAGCTGGCTAGCTAGGTGAGGGTACATACATGATACATGCCTTTTTCACATGAGAATATGAGATACGGTCGGAAAGTGGAATCAATTTTCATTAAAAAAAAGTTTGGAGTGTAGTTGTAGGAAGAACAGTGCGTAATTACTAAAGTACGTGTAATTCCGGCCAAAGTCAAAACTCTTTGGGGTTTGACTGCCTTTGTGGTCCAACAAAACCCGCGATGTGACTTTAACTCTCCCGAGAAAGCAACCTAAGCATTTTAATTATGGCGCTGACTTGTATAAACCACTAAATCGCCTATAAACATTCCCACATAAACGTTCATTTTAATTTATTACATCAATTTTGTTACACGGTTTTTACTTGTTTACACGTCTTGACGTTACAGAAATACACTTAATATTATATAAAACATGTTTTAATGTAGTGGGTCGAAATTAAATATTCAATTGGAATGACTTATCCTCAGTAGATTTGTCTATTTAATTTGATGGCTAATTTTCATGTGATAAAAAACTAGATCATAGGTATTGTTTTGAGGAAGTTTTTCTAGTTATAGAATCTTGTCTCCAACAATCTAGCCATTCCCACTTCAACCATTAACATATATACCAATTTTTTTGGGATTGGGTCGGTCTGGTGTTAAAAAAGGGGGGAAAAACTCAAATGTTATGTGAATGTGAAAAAATTATAAATATGTAGTGTTTTGTATGACAAATCCAACATTATACTTTTTTCGAGACAAAAATCAACATGATAATTCTAAACCGTCAAATATAAATTCAAAACATTCGATTTTAGATCTTAATGAAATTAATTTTTACTTCAAGTAAAAATCATTTATATTATTATATTTGGGATACTAATTACTAAATACTACGAGTGTGTTTGTTTGATGTTTTCAAAACTATTTTCTGTTTTGAAAAATAAGATGATTGCTTAAAATTCATTTGGCTAACTTGTTTTCAGTATTTATTTTTAAAAACAATTTTCATTTTTCAGTTTTTAAAAGCTGGAAAACCAAAACAACATTTTGTTGTTTTGTAGGATTTTCAAGTGGCATAATTGTAATTAATATGAATTTATTTTATTTCTCTCTCTCTTCTCTCACTCTCAATGGTGACTCACCTCTCTCTACTGACATCGTCGTCCGGCTACCGAAAGGCCTTGCTCCGGTGTTGACCCGAAATCACATTCGTTTTGACCCGATTGATGAATTTGAATTTCATTTTGATAAATTTGAGTTTTATTTGAATGAATTTCAATTTCATTTGACTAAATTTCAATTTTAATTTCATGTTTTTCAGTTTTCGAAAACAAAGTCAAATATCACCAACCAAATGAATTTTTTAACAGTTTTTTTTCTTAAAAAGTGTTTCTAAAAACTATACTCAAAATCGTTTTTAAAAACTAAAAAAGAAAATAATCGTTTTTATAAACTACACATTTATAATATTTTCAAATTACTTTTAAAAAAATTGGTGCACCATTGCAAAATATGAATGAAAAAATGATATAATACAAAAGAAAAAAATGTACATAAATAGCAAAAGGTCTTCGAACACAGTCTCGGCTCTCGAGCGCCCGCACACTCTCTCTCTCTAGGCTCTAGCGTCATAAAAATATCGTACTTTCTAATTTTCATCAACGCTCACCTTTTTATATATTCTCTCTCTCTTAGCCCCGAACTCTGCTTTTTCTTCTCTCATTTCGTCACTCTCTCTCCCCTGTAAACTTTTTTGCACTTATAAAAGGCTTGGCCATGGACGGAACCATCTACATCTCATTCCCATCACTTGATCTCCTTTCTTTTCTCTATCTCTGCACTACTACACATTTTCATCAATTCTCAAAAGGCCCTTTCAAAGTAGACTACTTTATTTCCTCCTATCTCTGGTTCTCTTCAGCCAGAGAGATAGGAACCCAGAAAAATGAAGCTCTCCTCCGGACTTGCAAGGCCGTCCACAATCTCAGCTACTTCAAATAATCTCAGTCGTCATTCCATAACAACACAAAAAATGAACCAGACATTCCGCACGTGTTGCACTCTCACTACGACACAGAGACTCAGCGAAAAGACGTTGCTCGACTTGAACAAGCAAGTCAAGAACTGGGAACAATTTCTTGACCCAGTTGAGCATTATCCGGCCACTTCCCGATCAGTCAAACTCGGGCAGAGGTGGATGGAGTACCAAGGTATCTGTAATTGGGACGGATTACTTGATCCTCTTGACGAAGGATTGCGTGGCGAGATCTTACGGTATGGAGAATTCGTTGAAGCAGCTTATAAGTCCTTTGACTTTGATCCTTCTTCTCCTACCTACGCCACCTGCCGGTTCCCTAAAAAGTCATTGTTGGATCGGTCCGGTTTGCCTGAAACCGGTTACCGTATCACTAGAAATCTCCGCGCAACATCCGGGATTCAATTGCCACGTTGGATTGACAGGGCTCCCAGCTGGGTGGCAACCCAGTCTAGCTGGATTGGCTACGTGGCAGTCTGTCAGGACAAGAACGAGATTGCAAGGCTCGGCCGCAGAGACGTCGTGATTTCCTTCCGTGGCACCGCTACGTGTCTAGAGTGGCTCGAGAATCTCCGCGCTACTCTCAGTCCAGTCCAAGAAAATGCCCAAACCTCCTCCCGTCGGCCCTGCCCAATGGTGGAAAGTGGGTTCCTCAGCCTTTACAACTCCGGCACTGCCACGTCACCGAGTTTGAGAGACATGGTTCGCGACGAAATCAAGCGTCTTCTACAATCCTACGGCGACGAGCCTCTCAGTATAACTATTACAGGCCACAGTCTGGGAGCTGCTCTGGCTACGCTCGCGGCGCATGATATCAAGACAGAATTCAAACGTGCGCCTCTGGTGACCGTCATTTCCTTCGGAGGTCCGCGTGTAGGAAACCGTTGCTTCAGGCGCCAACTGGAGAAACAGGGAACAAAAGTTCTCCGGATAGTGAACGACGACGATCTAATAACTAAAGTACCCGGGTTCGTGATCGACGACAACGTGTCAAAAAATAGAGACTTACACGTGGCAGGACTTCCCAGCTGGATACGAAAACGGGTGGAGGACACACATTTGGTGTACGCGGAGGTCGGAAGAGAGCTTCGGTTGAGAAGCAAAGACTCACCGTACCTGAAAAGCGTGAATGTGGCCACCTGTCATGAGCTGAAGACGTATCTTCATTTAGTAAATGGATTTGTGAGCTCCACGTGTCCCTTTAGGAACACCGTCCAAGACGTTCTCAACAACCATTGCTGAAAATGAGAAGCAATCTAGGGTTAATACTTCATACAAACTTGTACATTGATTATTGGTTCATTCCGTACATTTTATCGTACGGTTGACGAAAACAATTTTGCTGTAGATAAAATCATAAAAAGTCCTTGCCTTCCTGCCAATTGCAGCCAGAGAGGTGTAAGAAAATTATATGTTTCTCTCACAATAATTGGGTTTTCTTAATTGTTATGAAAAAATAATTAATTAAATAATTCCAAGTACTGAAAATCCAAATTCAACTACTTTAGTCAACGGTATTTTTTTTTTTTTTGACAAGAATTGTTTTTATTAATATTACAAAGAAGAAAAAGTCGCGTATCTAACGTATTATTAGATCGTGCCTAGTTTGGCGGTATAATTGTGAAAAAGGCCGTGGTCGTTTTTATCCTGGGGCTGGGGAAAGCCAATATCACGCGGGGAAAGGATGTCGAAATAAGGACAATAACCTGAGCACCGACTTATGACTACGTTTGTTGCCATTCGCGTTGTCTTATGCTGACACCGGCCGGTTAGACCCGGTTGAACTTTGAAGAGATTGGACCGCGGGATTTGGGCAGGCTTTTCTGAATGTTCTTCAATCCAATGATTCAGCAATCGAATGGAAGCGCCGTCCATTCGGCCAGAATTACAGAAATACCCTTCCAATATATTTTCCCCTCAATAGTGATACCTACCCCATTACCAACCATGCAGTTGGGATCACAGTTATCGCAGCTCCCTCCTGATATTCACAAAATTTCATGTGTATCAGATAGAATTCACGCATTTACTTGGATTGTATACGTAAACTTAAAGCAGTTGAAATAATTGAGATCCCCAGAATCTTTATCATTTTCGTTTTTCTCTACATTAATTGGTCTGTTTTCAAATTGGATGCGTTTTACATTTATGAAGCACGTACCTAAGTCTTAATAAAACATATTATTATATATCTAACTTTTGAAAGCCAATGATCTTGTTGCTATTCCGTCAACTATTGTTTCCAACTCATGCTTAGCCAGCAGTTTCGGTTTAGTCAACAAATTGAAGAGAATTCGTAACAAATTTTAGACGAAACATAATTAATTAATATATAATGTATTGAATTTGTATGCAGAAATCACTCACACAATATATATATATATTTGACATTCCTCGACATGGACATTGTGGATCTTTGAATCAATGAGTAAAAAAAGATGGAGTTGATATGCTGCAGGTCCCAAATCTATTGACTTATAGAAACATATATAATCTCACAATATTCCAGCGATTTCAATGATACATGTTCATATTTATACCCAATCTCGCTCAAACTTTCCTAGTCTTTGTTCATTAATTTTCTCTTGTACAAAAAAGTCAAAATACCCATCCATGGATCCTATATACTTCATACATATTGATCTTTGTAAATCTTGACGTGTATGTCAATCATATCCTTCTTTTTCATGCACAACGTGAACGTCAAGGGGAGGTGACGCACTATGACTTACGAGTTCAATTCGCTAACAATGTTTGGTTTTTGATCATCTATTAATTAATTATCGTTGAATCATCTTAACTAACTAGCTAAGTAGTGACAGATGATCAATAGGCCAGCCTAACGTGGGTCCATCAAAATTACGCGATCCTAGGTCGTATAGTTAATTAATTATGTAGGTGATTGGTCCACATATATATATATATATATATATATAGACTCTAGGCCCTAAAGTGATTTAAGTACATAACATTTTTGTATCATTTTTCCTGGCTACAGCATAACGAGAAAGAACGTTTTTTGGGGAGAATGATTTATGGTACCCTTCAAACTTCAAAGTGTTGAAAGACTACCAATTATTCTTTCTATCTATAGTGCGCCAGAGAATACGTATATATATGTAACACGCATGAATGTGACCATGACAGATTCACGAGTGTACGAACGGATACCGTAGTTGGAATGTACTCTTGAAGTTGATTTTCCCAAGTCGGTGGTCAGCTCTCTAGCAAGAAAAAACACTCGGTTGTAAAACTCATGGAAGTTGTACAAGTAAATAATGTGATCTTCATTCCCTTATTTTCAGCCTCTTTGAGAATTGCGACCTTCTTTTGTTATTTTTGTTCACACACGTTAAGTGTCATGGTTTGACACATTAAAGATACAATCAATTATAATTTGTAGTTATATGATGAAATCATGAAAAGTAAAAGTAAAGCTGTGAAATTAATGAAGAAATAGGTAGGCAGCTAGCCCAATGAATGACCTGAGGCATCTCTGTCAAACAACAGTAAATAACTTGACTGAAAATTAACCAGCAAAAATCTTCCATAGCCCTTGTCGGAAAACGTATATACAATATGCGGCTTCAAAGACCAACTAAGTCAATATATATTCACTGTCACCGTGTCACGGCCACGGCCACCAAACTTATGAATTCCTTGAAACTTGGAGTATTGGAGGACACATAATTCATGCGAGGCGACAGTCTGGATATAGAATATAGATAGAGGACAAAAGAAAGGTGGTTAGGGGTGTCATCTCTTTAAAAAAGAAGCGTTGGTTGATTGGAATGGTGAAATTGACTGTAATAATTCTTTGTAAATACGAAAAGTTATAAGTTCAATTATCAATTTCGGCATGTGTTAGACCCATGAATTAGGATCACTGAGGGCACAAAATAACGATACCACTGCCCTCAGGCTTCTTTTTTTTGTGCAAGTTTTATATTATGGGTTAACAATTCAATGATATTGACTGCAAACACAAAAACAAATTAATAATATTTCAAAAAAGAAAAGAAAATGCATGGTAATGTTTATAACAAATATGATGGATAGACATAGCAAATCTCATCAATCTTAGTACTTTGAACCACCTCAATTAAGAACATCTTCTAGGTTGCATCTTCAGCGAAATCATCAAAAAATTAACAATATTATATATAATAATTCTAGAAAATAAGTGGATCATCGATCACTCCATGGTAATGACATCCTCATTAATTAACCCTTTTACGTGTTGGAGCTTCTAATATTGGCAGTGTAATACTAATCACATGTTCATGAGTCATGATGAAGGGCGGTGCATGAATCTATCTACCTTTGAGGACCAAGATCGACACTCATAAACAATACAAATTAAGGTTTCAAGCTGTCCCCGACTTTCTATACATGCATTCTACTACACATCCTAGGAGTAAAAACGAGTGGTTGTGAAACAATAATCGGTTGAATTTAGAGCTTGTACCTCACCGACTAGCTAACTAATACATACATACATACATTTTATTAATTTTCAATATCAATATTAAAAAACGTTCGGTACAAACACACACCAAAAAAACTTATAATCCACTACATATAATATATATATATATATATATATATATATATTTGGGGGTCGGCGGGGGTATAAAATGGACATATGACAAAAATGTAAGAGTGAAAGGCACATGCACAATTCAAGCTAGCTTGCTAGTCTTAAAGGCGAGGTGAACATCCATGATAGATTTTGTAACCGAAAAAATAAAATAAAGGTGAAAGGGAAATGATCAAGCCCGTTTGTGGTAAGGGACGATTAGTAGCCACGAATGTATTGACTTGTTTATATATCGATTTTGACTCGATTGGGACTGTTACTTGTCCCACCCACCCATTTCTTCTAGTCGGAGGTGAACTACTTATATATATATATATATTGGGGTTAAATAAAAAGAACAAAAAAAACGTAAACATCGGTGAAAAAGGGGTGTGAAAAAATTCGTGAGTGAAGCTGATCAATAGAAGTTCGGCTTAATGACAAGCCGAACTCCGAGTGGCGATTGGAAAAGCGCATAACGCGGCTCGTTGAATGCACGTGTAACTAACGTCGTACGCGTCATATAATATTCTGGACGGAAATAATTTTTTGTTGTCTTACGTGTTTCGATTTTTCAAAATTCGAACCCTGAGAGTTGAAGTACGGTTGTCCGGGGTCTGCTGTAATAAAACTACAGCGGAAATCCGCTGCAAGGTATTTTTAAGCTAGTAAATTTTTTATTTTATTGTATAAAAATTATATAAAATGTCTTTTGTTTGAAATTACGAGTCTAATAGTATTTTTTTTTATGTCAAATAAAAATCAAACAATCCAAATCTCCGAGATATTCTAGAATCAAAAGGGATACGTACTTTACATGCATATATGATATATTATGCATGTTTCACATTTATTTATTTAAAGAAATAAATATCAGCAAGAACACTGAACCTTATAAAAGAAAGAGGGTGACAAGGACTCCGGTCGGTTTGACCCGTTGAAAGTATTATTAAATTCCCCCGTTTATCTCCACTCCAAAGATCTGTAACTGTCTAATACTGAAGAAGGAGGAGGAGGAAAAACGGCTGAGTGGTTTTCGGGGTTGGGTCCCACAAAATTGATGAATATGATTGTGGATCTAACTTATAATGAAATATATATATATATATATATATATATATATATATATATATATGTAATTAGCTTCACTTGTTAGTTTCTTTATAAGCTAATTTTTTGATGATCTAATTTATACATTGTTCGATGCGCTAACTTATGAACTCCACCCTATACTCAACCAAATGTCTAACATATGTTAGTGTGTAGGTTAATTTAGTAGTGAATTCATAAAAAAATTGAGTGGCTTGGTTAGTGACAGAGTAAAAATTTATAGGAGGAAGTTAGTGAAAAGTTGATGAGAGTTTGAGATGCAACACTTCGTTTTTTTTGGACATCTGGGTTTAAGAATTAAAATTTTAGAATTAAATCTATATGGGATTAGTTTAATTTTTGCTGTTGAGAGGATTTACATTTGAGTAATCGACTCTTAAGTTAAAATATCATTATATATATAAGTTTTTTTTTTATAAAAAAATGGCATTGAAAGAAGAAGATTCTCCATGAGAAACTTATTGGAGTTTATACAGTCTTCATTTACGCATCTGTTTGTTTCAGAGTATAAGTAAGCTTATACTTTATGAGAGCTTATACTCTATGAGACATATACTCTTATCCAAAAGGACCCGTAAGCTAGCTTATTTTTAAAAGTTTCACCATAGTCCATACATCAAAAGTTTATAAGATAGCTTATTTTTTACCGTTTATAAATTTATATTTTTTTCAACTATGAACTCTATCTAATGGAACTTTATTCATAATAGTTATGGATAATCTTATTCGCAATAGTTATCGATAAATATAAATGTCTTATTTTCTTGTTAGCATCATTTAGATTGTGTGGGAGCGCGGGTCCATGATAATGTGATTGATTGAAAGCCCAACTCCTTAATTAAATGTTGAATACACATCGTTCACATACTACATATATACCAACATATGACTCGATTGATTGATAATCGACTGGGTTAAATTTATGTGCTCAAGGTTTGATTCCAACAAAAACATATTTCTCGGCGGTATTTTGAAAATTATATGTATGTATATATATATATACACATAACCAGCCGCAATTATTGAGGTGGACAAGAAAAAGGACCTTTCACAAATTAGTGCAAGGCTCGATCTCAAATAAGTCCAAATAAAACCTAAAACAATTGTAAACTAGTCAGCTTTTGTTTTTACTGTAGGGTTTTCGGCTTTTTATGCACATGATTTAAAATTAAATCCATTGTGATGTAACGTATTGTACATTTTGATGTGACTTCTGATCGTGACCCAAAATAACAGTCGAAGAGGACAATTATTTCTACGTATAGTAAGATTGATCTGGAATAAACACTCGAGCTTTATTAGCTGAAGAAGTATTAGCTGGAGAGCAGAGAAGTGTCGGGAACAATATCCTAACTCACTCGAAACACGTACAACTAAGAAGCGAATAGCGAATAGCTTGGGTAAAACTAGGCAATCTTCTATCCTGGTCATGGTTCTAGGTCATGTTCGGATCCTTTCTTGTTCTGGCTTGCGGTCTCTTCTATTGCAATTTGCAAGTCTGGGTAAATTGTAGCTTCCTGATGAGTTTTCAAATAATACTATGGGCTGATTTATCACAAAAAAAAGAAAAGAAAAAAGAGCGAAGGTTCGGGAGATCAGTTCGATGTTTTTTTTTTTTTGAAGATTATTAATTTATTTATATGAACAAATATAATCACTTGTGATAGTTTCAAACAATATATAAAGCATCACATCTTAATTTATCACAAATCTTCTCCACGAATTTTCTTATTCTGCAAATACTGTATTGAATGTGGCATTATTCTTTCCTGTTTTCTTCCACAAATTTCTTAACAAGGTGAATTAATGGCAACAAAATGTTGGCTTGTAGTTTATTTTGTGGACAAACTGAGAGCATTTGGACCCACTTGTCTAAAGCATACATGATTTCTTTCCTAAAACAGGAATTCGATTACCTTGACGAAAAGGTGGGGGAGCCAACGTTGGTTTCACATTCAACACGAGTCTTCGAAGCTGTCAATTACTTTGACCACCCCACACCTCAGGAGACAAGTCTCGACAAAATCTCGTGATTAGTTTTTTAGATTAAAATTTTGTGTGAGAACTCCAAACGAACTGAAAGATTTGTTCCCACTGCAACATACAAATCCCTTATTATTCACATAATCAGCTTTTAGTCTGACCAAACCATGAAAGTTCACATTTGTAACTGAAAGATTTGTTCCCACTGCAACACACAAATCCCTTATCATTCACATAATCAGCTTTTAGTCTGACCAAACCATGGAAGTTCACATTTATAACTGAAAGATTTGTTCCCACTGCAACATACAAATCCCTTATCATTCACATAATCAGCTTTTAGTCTGACCAAACCATGAAAGTTCACATTTATAATGAATTGTTACATACAAAAGAACCCAAAATCAAAGACAATATGAAAAATGAAAATGGCAGCTTTTTTTTTTTTTTTTTTGTTAACGATGAAAAAAAATAATGAAAACGCATAAAATTCACGCACCAGAGGTCGAAACCAGCCAACAAAACCATGGAATCCGATATCAATGGAGTCGTCCAGTTCGTTACGGAAAGTGTCCATAACAGAATCGACATCCACATTCCTCAATGCTACCACTTATCTAACTAGTTATTGCGGAACAGTGTTCTCCCCTGGATGACTAGTTTCCTTGTATCATATTCTTTTACATATGAATATTAAATGATAAGCATATAAAAGAGAGGAATACTGGAAGAGTAATAGATATACAATTGAGTATTATCTGCGCCTACGAACATCTTCTAGCTCTTTCATATGAGCTTTCAACAAAGCATGTTCATGTCGCATCCTGTCTAGCCGAGCCTCAACCATAAACATCTCGTCCTTAAGATGGTGCATCCTCCTCTCCAGCCATGCTAGGGCTTCGGCTGATCTTTCACCATATCCACCACTCAACCCATACATATATTCTACTGGAGAAGCCACATGGACATTTTGTGGTTTGTTTAATAGCACAAGTATGCTTACCTGGGGAGTACAAAAGAAGGCAAACCGTAGTTCAGTATATTATTCTGGGTCATGGGAGATAGCAACTGGAGAATATGGTATTATTTGTAACACTGAAAGTTCCTATAACAAAAGAAAGCAAAAAAAAAGTAGATAACGCTGTCCTCCCACACCTGAAACATTTGATACGGAATGGAAACTAATGGAAAATAAAGAAGAACAAGAGACATAAACTATTAATTTTGATAGGTATAGGAGCTGCACCAGAATCGAGAATATATATATATATATAATCGAAAAGGTCTGTGAACCAAATCAGCAGTTAAGAAAATATAAAAGGACGATGCATAGCTAATTTCAACAAAGCCTCCTGAAGATATCATCTCACTAACAGTATTTTCATTTCTTTTAAGAGTGGGCTGGTACCTGAAAACTTAAAAATGTTTTTTTTATGCTCCTTCATAAAATTACAAGTTTCTCCTACCAACCAGCACAAATATTATAATTTTGTGATTCTTAAAGACGAGAGAAAGAAACTGTAGCTTAGCAATACACAGGATAACAACAGAACCAGCTAATGACAAAAAATTCACTAGTATCCAGCTAATTAGACATGTGAACTGATTCTTTCTTTTTTCTTCACCATGAATGGGAGAAATTTCACAGATTAGCTGGCAATCGCTTACCTGCATCAGGATGATCACCGCAAAGGCAATAACTAGGACAAGTGAAACTGGACTCTGAGATTTCAAATATGAAGAGAATTTCTTCACATGTTCACTCAACAGAGGCGAAATAGGTGCTGTGTTGCTTGGATTTCTTTGCATGAAACTGCCAGCTTGTCGCTTAACATCCACTGAATCAGACAGCCGCCGCCGCCTTTTATTCTCAATGGAATCCTGCACCCTTTCTAAAGTTTCTCTAGTCTTTAAATCCCTCTCAGAGTTAACTTCACCAATTTGAATCATGTTCACAGCAAGATCCACCTCTGCTTAAAGCAAATAAAATACAATCAAATGAAGTTAAGTCACTGTATTATGTGGAACACTGCAGAGATCATGAAATATTATTCATTTGATCAAAGAAAAACATTAACCTTCTTGTCTCTCAAGGTTCCTCTGCTTCAAAAATTTGTGTGCCTGAGAGAATTATTGATGAACAACTTCTTATTAGGTAATCAATCTTAGCTTAATATAGAATTTAACAAATGCATATCGAAAGATAAAAGACTTAACCATCTTAATCCATAAAGTATAAACTTCACGACATTCATCCTGAGTAGACTGCACTATTTTCCCTGTAACATCATAAACCCGTATGTCATCAAATTGTGCTCATATTCATAACAAAAAGCAACGCAAGCTATTGAGCATGGACAAAAGCATTTGTTTGAAAGATGGAAATTATCAGAAAAATTGAAAGGATGATATCATATTTGAGAAATTTTGCATGCATACATTAGAAGGATTAAAGGTTCTTGAGATCCTCATCAAACTTTGGAAGCTTAAATCCTTTCAGAGGACATTTGGAGCTATGGATAAGCAGGTGAATAACATACGATTTATTCTATCCATCCATTTTAATGTGTTTGGCTGTCCAAATGGATAGCATAGTATCCATCGTGTCTTAGAAAGCCATCTATAGCTGGATTATCAAATCTTGGGGATGGGATTGTTTTAGGAATGGGAAGGCATACATCCCTCATGTTAAAAAATAAATAAAAAAGAACTAGTGCCCCAAATTACACCTCCAAGAACCAGCTCTTCAAGATCTCTCAAAGCTGACTTTGAAATGGATGATTCAGCTGCTCACAGTCAGTAAGAAACCTCCAGTCAGTCAGCTCTGGCAAGTTTCCATCGGGTAATTCCCCAGGTCTTCCACAGAAATTCATTCCTGAACAATTGTTGAAACCCACTGCCACTTCAGTGGCATATACGTTGCTATGTACAATTTATTGTTTCTTCAAATTTGTTATGTGTCTAATTGGATTCCACTTTATGATTCAGCCATCGAATTCATGGATTTCTATTGATGGGTTGGATTCGATTGCAGAAGCTAGTATGGTATCATGGAGTAAAAGTATGCGCTGCTCTTTTTTAAGAAGGGGATGAATTAAAATGGATTGGTATCTTGGATTCTATGACTTAGTTCATCTCCATTTTCATATACTAAGAGCTATCCAGTTATTGCATAGACAGTATACTTGTGTTTGTATTTACTATTTACTGCACTGCATCAGACTATATAAAAGTATACCCTGCAGTATGTATTTTGTGATTACATTTTTTATACAAAAGACTTCTAGGTTATGAAGCTCGTTTAGAATAGAAAAGACAGTGGCCATTAGCCTAGAAAATTGGAAGCTTATGTGGTGGTTATCAATCTAGTAAATTTTGCTGCTTGTGCCACGGAAGGTATCGGAAAAGTTCTGATCAGAATAGTTTCTAAATAAAACCACACACAACACCCATACAGGTTTGGCACATGTGCATACATAATAGAAAGATAATTTATAGCGGTGCCTTGTACATGAACGAAATATATTTATTTTACTTTAAAAAGTCTTTATGGGCAACTTGAATAGCATAAGCATATCCATATCCACATCCACCCCTTATGAAAACCTTTTATCCATAACCAGTAAATCTATCCAATCCGTGCGCTACCAATTGTGCAAATAGAGCCCTAAAGGCTATAAAGGTAATCCTTAAATTATAAAATTATTCATGAGGCATAAATGGAAAGGTTTTCATTACAGATTCATTTAAAACCCATATATTTGAAATTCAAGCATAAACTAGAATGAATAGTACAACCACTTGTTGGGTTTTCAAAATCAAAGTAGCCAATAGCAATCTTATTAGATAAGGTAAAGCGGTCAACTTATGTGTTATTCAAAATCTAAAAAACACTAGAAAAGAAGAAAGAGAGTCCAAGACACTTGAAGAAAAGATGAATGAATAAAGAAAAAAATCATTTTCTCCACCAGTCATTTCAATTAACATCAGGCATAAATGTATAACGATGAACCAAATAATCCATCAGATGTTTCAGTAAATCTAATTGGCAGAGGCAAACCTTTCCAGAAAGTTTTCTTCGTAAATTTCACATCTATATATATCTGCAAAGAACAGCCTTCCGTTGATTCATCGCCATCTCTCTGTACATCCCATCGCACCTAATATTGAACCAAAAAAAAGGGAGAAGAAAAGACAAAAGCCACACAGTTAAAATTCCAGAAATCTATGATAAGAGGAGCACCGAGAGAGCCACGCCAATGATATAACTTGCCAAAGAGGACAGATGGCACTGCCAAAATCCAGTTCAACGATGATGAGTGTAGAACTTCAGTAATTGACATGAATACTACAAAATTATGCAAATGACAGTATGGCAATACTCCCTATGCTACATGTTCTAGTCCAGGCACATCACATAAACCAAATTCCCAGGAACATCCCCCAGGTTGTATTTTCTTCACGTGGGTCCTCAGCAGTCAGCACTATTGATCATTGAAATACTTCACAAGCACAATATCATATTAATTTCAAGGACATTAATACATGTGTACCTCAACTCAAACTATTAAAAGAAAAGCAAACCTTTATCATTTTCAATTATACCCAATCATATCCCATAGAGATATACGACCAGGGTCTATCCTGAAAAGAATCAACAAAAAGAAGAATGATTTGAAACTACTCTCGATTTTCCTTTCTTTTCATCTTCATTATGCTTCTGACAGAAGACTGGCCAGACCATTTATCAGTGACCAAAATGATAAATCGTTAAACCGAGGAGCATCCTTCACTGCTATCTTTTTTTTGCTTTTCATTTCATCATAAAAGACTTCAGAATGTTCTTTTTTTTTTCTCTCTTTCCCCGATTTTTTCAGTAACAGCCAAACTCTTCACTTAGAAGCACTATTATTCAATTCACCGATGCTCTAATAACCCATCGGTTCAAACAAGCCAACCCACAATTTTCACATCGTCAAATGAAACAATGCCAACTAAAAATCCCAATAAAAGAAGCAGTTCAAATATTTAAGCAGCAGAAATACAGATGAAGACAATCAGAAAGATTAATCAAATTACTTTGTTGCCATATTATAAAATGAAGAACATCAGTTACCAGGAAGAAATCAGCCAAAAGACATGGATAATATGAAGAATCAGGCATCAGCTGCCCATATACCTCCCATCCTACAGCTCCCGCTCATAAGGTCTTAGCAGCCCAATGAAGGTAGAAGCATTAGGCATAATCTCTTTCTTTATTTTTTCTTTTAAAGAAAATATTTTTATTAAAGAGCACCAAGGGGGTGCAGCCACAATTTATATGGTAGATAAGTTAAACATGGACCTAATGGCTTTCCATATAGCAAAGTACCACAAGCTCATTCGAAGTCATACACGTTCAGTATTGCGCTCAAATAGATAAAGAAGACAAGTTCAACTAATAATATACACCTGTTGATCACAGCATATTAAGGAAAGAGGATGCAGTTGAACTGTAGTAAAATGGAGCTCAATTTTCATATATGTTAGTGGGAATACAACTCATACCTCCACGCTAAAATGATCACCATAAGGTACATCATTGACTGTTTGTGATGTCTCAATAACCAAATGACTGTCCCTGTAAAATCGAATTTTTTGTACCTCTTTGCAGCTACCAAGTTTAGCACCTTTGAAGAAAAACAGAGTCTAAATTTTCCATTAATAGAAAAAAACCAATAGTACCATCTATCTGAAGATGAATCAAACACATACATACCAAGATACAATTTTATAGGATGTCGAAATGAAACATCACGAGCATACCCAAATTCTTCATGTGGGGACCACGAAGTGCTCCTAAAATCTGAAAAGCAAAAAATATTACAATTCACCACATAAAGGTTTAGAATAGGCTAGAGGGATGGGGGGCAATCCAGAACAGACTACCTTGATCTTTGCATTGCTGATGAAAAGACTCAATAAAACTAGCTGAATCATCCGAGAAGAACAAACTGAAGAACTCTTCTACTTTTATCTGGAATTCATATGTTGTATATGAAATCAGATCATAGTTTTCAAACATGCCAAAGACACTTCAATCTGTACTGCTGTAAAACTAGAAGAAAATTCACAAATTATTTATCGTGACAAAATTGAATAATTACCGGAAACTTTGTTTCTGCGACTTTCGTATAATATTCTGGCACTGCAAGTTACAAAACAGCAGGTTATACTAGTAAGAGCAGGCTCAGAATGATAAATGCGAGTCTGAAAAGAAGCATTCTCCTTCTAAATTCAAAGATAATGCCCATGAACTGCACAGGCCAAGGAACCCGAACTTCACATATCCCCCGTGGTTGCTGTCCTTGGTGAAATATGGGTTTCATTTGTCATAAAGTGCAACATATTTTGACCAACATGTGGTACAGTTAAGACAACATTTAGAGGATTATATGTCCTAATAGAAACTCAAAGCTATATCAGATCAATCACAAAATGAGAGACATTAGCTATTTAGTTTATAAGACAACAGTAAGATGATTAAGTATCGTAAAAGAAATTCAAAGCTATAAAAAAATTGAATACAATCCGAAAGACATTAGCTGGCATGATCAAACTACAATGATCTAAAATCTGGGATGTTAGAGAAGACAAGGGTCACAGTCAATGTTAAGAGGAAGAGTGGACGTACTCTCAGGTGGATCAGAATTCTCCATTTTCCACGCCCAAGCATTTGTTGAAGCTGAAGGGAAAGAATATACAGCTGGTTCAACATCCCGTTCCACATCATCATTTATTTCTATATGTGGAGTTGAAAGAACACCATTTTCAGGATTTGGTAAAATCATTGGATCAGTTGGATAAAGAGCATCCTTAAACCTGATTGACAAATATCAGTAAGCCCTATACTAATTCCCAATAAATAAATCTGAAATTAGTGATTTTAGCAATGATATTGCTCATTAAGCCACCTCTCAATAGTATCCCATTCATCAATTGGCTGTTTGGAGCTATTATCCTTTTCAATCGAAATACTTCCATTCTCTTGGCTGCCAGATTCAGAAATAGCATCCTGAGGTAAGACCAGCAGGTAAGTGAAAAGGAAAAAAAATGAACCTAATCCAACCACAAATTTTCATCAGTTTATAATGTGCTGTAGGGAAAAAAAATTATGCAAACAATATTCATACACATTATGTGCCCATACTCTGGCAGTCAGTTCTATAAATATATTTTTGAAAAGGTAGTTCAAAAAAACATTGCTTTTGTGTCAGTAAATCGATTTAATATATGTATAAGAAAATAATCTTCAACTTCAAAAAATAAAACCATAAGGAAAGACAAAAAAAAGGGTCAAAATGAAGCAAGGCACTCCATTCAATGATGCAACTGACTAAGGACCGTACGCCTTGACAATGGTGCCACACTGAAAATCAAACTTCATATTAGTAGCAGTTAGCTGGTAGGTGTTTTCACATAAAATTAAAACTGCAGTATCTCTGATAATTGATAGTATTCAAGTTACCAACCTTATCCCAAAAAATCAATGTTCTAATAATTTCACCTAATATCTACTGCAGCTCCTATGTCATTTAGCAACAATAAAGCCAAGAATACAATTCGTCCTTTCAAAAGGATGTATAAATAAACAAAATATATCTTACAACAACTGAGGGTAGGGGGATTCGAAAAACCTGCCCCCATGTGCAGGGTTGAAGAGCCTGTTCCACTAGGCGGAGCCATCCTCAAATACCCCATTACTTTAGAAACAACAAAGAACAGGAAATAGGGCAGTAGAGTCTTCAAAGGCAAATTGAGTTGATGCAACAATTTTCCCAATAATGCAAACTGCAGTAAGGCAGTATGGATCCATACAGATGTACAGGGGACAAAGGTCCCTATCAACTATCAAATCACTGAAATGATAAAGTGACGAATAATTTCATACAACAGCAAAATACAAGCTTATGCCATCAATACATGCTGTAGAGGCAAAACAGGGTATATATGCATCATGATTGACGCCCAATGGCAAACTGAATTTGACATCTAGAAGTAGATTTGGAAAATTAAAGATATAACTACTCTTTAGCGATGACTAATAAGTTTACTTATCACACCTGCTGTTCTATAATTCCTCTGGCACAGCTACCGTGCTGCAACCATCCATCATTAATGATCCTGAAAGCTTCATCACGGGACAGAAAAGACCCAAAGAAATACTGCAAAATCAGTATTTAGAAATTACAGGTCAAATAGAAACTCCAAAAAGAATTGGGCAATACTTCCATAGGAAGTCAGAAGAATATGCGAAAGACAATATTAATGATCTAGCACTACCTTTCTCCCTCCAGCAACTATCTCTATAGCATTAGGAAAGATCCCAGCTGTCTTCGCTCTTTTTACACTTGTGACTTCATGGAATGGAATTATTTTCTACAGCATGAAAAACCAAATTTCCAAGACATCATCGAGATTGAGGAAAAAAAAGAGATTAAATTACTCTTAGAAGCAACTAGAGAGATAATCAATGTTTGCAGGCTACCTTTGTCTCATATCCAAATATGTTGGAATAAAAGCATATGTAACGAGTAAACAGGTACATGTGACCCTGAAACAAATTAAAATGTAAAAAGGTTAAATATATGTTCCAGTGGACCCAGTTAGCACTTTGCAGAGATTACCACATAGGTAGAAAGCTCAATATAGACTAAAGACAGGAACACAAATTTAGCTTAAATTAACTAAAGCTAAAATAGTCTATATAAAAGAAGAGAAATCACCATGTGCAGTCATTAAAAGGCCAAAAGGGCTAGGAAAGTGCAATTGCACTGCAAGAAGGAAAAATGCAGGCATGCATAACAAATACCCATTATCAAATGAAACTTCTAGCATACAACGTAGAATTACTATCACCTGAAGAAGAATACTCTCCTGAGAAGCACAATTAAAGTCTTGGACAAGAACCTGTCAGTTTAAAGAACAAATGAAATTTATAGACATATATTTTGATAAAAGAGTAAATAGTCAGTGTTTGAAGATAGAGAAACAATGAAAGGAGAGAGGGAGTCAAAAGGAGAAGAAGCAGTGAACTTCACAAATTAGAAATATTTTAAGAAAGCTAAAAAACTGTTTCTTTGATTCCTTTAGGTATATTGCTATATCTTGGAAAATCTGGTTGGCTTGGAATTCCAGGCCTTTTTCACAGAGCAACTTCAAGTCTTCAATAATTGCTGTAGAGAGTTGCGCCTACTTGACAAAAGTTTCTTTATCTTCTGGAAAACTATTCAGTGAAAATACTTAAATATTCACAAATACTTTTCAGATTCAACCCATGGGATAGTCAGTTTCATGTCAAGAATGACACCAGATCACTCACTTCCTCGAGAGGAAGACGAAACAATTGTCGATACTCTTCACTCCTCAATGCTGATGGAGACTGGAACAAAAAAAGATAAATAACACACCAAATGAGCTTCTCAAACTATAAAATATCTTATTTCTACACAGCATAACAGTAAAGTGAAAGAAACAGTAAAAACAACATAACATGAAAAAGCTTATACATAAATTAAGTAGTAATTGCCTCAACAATTCAAACCAGGCAAGCTATTTGTTCATGTGCTGTAGTAGAGAGATGTTTATGGTAGCCATATAAGCAAATACTTGTAACAATTAAATCCCACTCATCTAAGCTCAATGTAATTCTTGAGAAAAACTAAACATTAGCTATCTAACAGATTAACTCAACGGCAGGTGTGCTTAACTTTAGACATGCATGAATACGTTGATGTAATTGCAATCTTATAAACTACAAAAGTCACATTCAATAAACCACCACCATTGGGTTTAGTTAAAGAGAGAGTCCTTAGCTTTTAGAAAACCTACTTGACATGAGGGAGATATCAGTTTTGACTAGTTCACATTTCCTACATTGACTATGTCATTTTTTCAACAAAAAAAAAATCAAGATTATAATACTTTGTTTCATTGGGGTCATTGGGCTGCAATAACTTACTACCCCTGTAAGCTGTAATAGAATTGCCTGTCTACAACAATACACACTTTTCCAAGCATGCAGCAGATCCTCTAACTACAGATGCTGCCCATAAGATTTTCATTCATTTAGATTGATGTCCAAAAGTTGTTCTCTCCAAAGACAACACACAAAATAAGATGCTCCAGCAATCCTGCGTCACTTTTCTAATGTATATGGCACCAGCAGACCAAGCCTTTCAGCCTCTTTTGAATATCAGGAATCATCAAAACCCTTCCAAGTTGCTTGTCATCCAAAGATACGGTTATCAGTCACCCAACCTCATGCCCAACGCAGAGAGATTAGTGGTGTACCCCACATATTTTGTGGGCATGTGGCTGAGTCTGTTGGAGAAGAGCTACGGGCTTGAAGGTTGTACCTTCCAATCATATTGCCATCCCCATAATACATCCAATTTTCTTCTGGTGACCATAACCACCCTAACATATTCTAAAAGAAAAAATAAACGTCTTCAGACCTAATTGAAATGTAAATTATTCTTCTTTTGAATTACTTTGCACGACATTTTGAAGCCGGTAGAGGAACTTTCTACTACTAACGTCTCCCCGATAATATATGTACCAGATTTAGATGAATGCAACGCCACTAACTCTCATTCCATTCTAATCAGATCATTTGAATTACTGGACTAATTACTACTAATAAAATAGAAGGAATTCAACTAATATGTAAATCAATCAGAGTCACCGATGCATGGAGTGTGACGAACCTCCGATTGAGAAGTCTCAGTATTTTACGTGTCTCTCATTCCACAGCAACACTCAGTCCTCCTTTTAATGTTACTATATATTTTTTTATCAACGGAAAAATCACCAAAAGAATGCACGAATCGTATTCAAATAGAAGTACCTGGAATTCAACGCTTCTTTTAGGGCTGGAACCGGAAATTGATTGGTCTTGATCGCTGCGATCCTGCGCCTCGGCGGTACTGCGGAGAGTAACTGGAGAGGAGCGATCAGACGACGCGTCAGAGTCGCGTTTTGAAGGAGACGCATCCAATTGCGGCGACAGATCAACCCTCACTGGACTCTCAACAGCACCCATGGCGATGGCCGATGGAGATCGTAAGGATCTAGCGGGCGCGCAAGAGATGAAGAAAGCGTGAATGATTAATATATATATATATAAAAAGGTGTCGGCAAGTCAAGAAAGGTAAACTTCACTTCAAAAAATGGATTCAAGGACTCTGGAGACGGCAGTGACGTTGGGTCTTTCTGACGTGGTATATGCAATTCTCCCATAAATTTAGTTGGGCCCTTCCCTCCAATAAGTCTCTTCGAATTGGCTCTGTATCAATGGAATCTCATCCACACAACGAATTGGTGTGGTATATTCAGCAGTTAACTAGCATTGTTATTCAGACGACTAGCACTACCGTTGTTTAGGAAGGGTCATGGTCAAGAATCAATATTTCGTTAATAATGTGGAAGTGAATATGAGGCTAATAAGATCTCGAATGGTGGATCGTGTGTATATGACGTAACTACCATTATATAACACTCATATATTAAAATGGATCATTCGAACTCAATATGTATTTTAGTTTGTAAAATGCATCTCTATGAATTAGAGATGTAAATATATAACCCAAGCTTCCAATTATAACAAGAATAGATACAAATGTGGGAAACCTAAGTACCATTTTCACCTTAAATAATCAAAAATATTGAAGATAATAAATAGTATGTAATATACATCGCGAATTATACATCATACCATTACAACACAAAAAATTTACATCCAAAAAAATAATTATTTAAAGATGTATATATCACTTTACATCCTCAAATATACACACTTGCCTTTGAGATTCTATAACATGAAGACAAGCAACATGTTTGGATGTTTGATATGAAATAAAGAGTGAGCATGAAGATTATAATTATAATTTTATTTATTTATTAATTAATTAGGAGTATAATAGTCTTTTGAATATTAAAATGCTTTTTCATTTGTATATATTAGTCCCTCTTACTATTTTGATGAGTTTGGCTAATCTCCGTGAGAGATGAACGAGGGTGAGATGAGTTTGAAATTATATATCTCAAAATCAATCGAATAAGATAATAAATAATTTTTACCCTCATTTCCCCCTCTAAATGACAATCAAATTCCCCCTTTATAATAGAATCTCAAACGTTCGAATATAATATTTCACACAATAAATGATTTATTTTATTTAGCAACTTAAATGCAAAAACCCACACAAATCCAATTATTACTCGATACACCATACTTGAAACACTAAAAATTTGGGATCCTGTCGTTCTTGGTAATGGAGTGGGTGATTTGTTAATCAAACCATGGTTAAAACATAAAATTTCATTAACATCTTGAGTTAACACTTTTTTATTTTCTTAATTAAAAATGGTACAACTTTGAATCCTTAACACCTCTCGTTACATTGAAGAAATCAAGAACATGCAACCATTGATCCCACTTCTTAAGCCTATGAACCGCCACGGTTTTCGGAATAAGCTTGTGAGAACACCGTCCATTCGTTCCCGGATAATCATACATCCCGGGTTTATCACTAAACCGATTCTTCCCTTTATTCCCAATATTCAACCACTTCCCAACCAACTTATACTCCGGTCCGACCGTCTCACTTCGAGGAATCTCGGTCCGTTCAATCCACTCCACAATGTCCCAAGACAACAAAAACCCCATCCCGGACATGTACTCCACGTGAGGATTCATGCTCGTGCATGGAATCACAAATCCACCCTTGGCAAATGTTGTAATGACAGTGATAACGGCTTAAGCCTAATGAATACATCGTCATCAGCTTTCATTACATAATCGTAACGCTTAGAGAGAATTTTTGGGCCGAACTACAAAACAGTCTAGTCAAATAACTGTACAAAAACAGTTCACTTTCTTACCATTAGATCAAATGACATAATCTCCACCATTGAAAAAAAAAATTTAAAATAAAATAAAATTACAATATGCATGTCATTGCACACTAAATACCCAGCTTGCCCCTAATTAATATTTTTAAGACATATACTTGTTTAAGATATGCGGCACCGTCCCCTATCTACCATTAGATTAAATATTTTAATCTCCACCATTAAAAAAATTGCATAAATGTCTATCTTGCCTCATCTAATAATTTGACAACGTTAATCTCACTACAAAAATTTCACGAATTATAGACATAATTTTTTGTCAGTAATCCTAAAAATCCATCGATAATATTGATTACCGATCGAAAATTTTCATCGTTAAAACCGTCATAGGTAATATAAACACCGATGAAAAAATTTGTTGGTAATTACCGATAGATTTTTTCGTAGATAATCCATCGGCCAAAAAAAAAAAAAAAAAAATTCATATCCGTCGACAAAAAATTAAAAATAAATTTCGCCTGTAATCCGTCGGCAAAAAAATAAAAAAATTCATCGGTAATCTGTTAGCAAAATAAAAATTTTGTAAATTATTCATCGACAAAATAATGGAAAAAATAATAAAAAAAATCATCGCAAGTTTTTTTTATTAGTAATAAGTTAAAACTTCATACCCATTTTTGTCATATCTTCTCATAATTAAATTTTGAAAAAAAATAAAAATTATTTATAAATATTGACCAAGTCAACATCCACGTGTCGTCCAGTGAAATGGACTGTACAGCGTCCAGTCTTTTGGCCAGACTGGACGCTAGTAAAACCCAGAATTTTTGGAAGAGAAGAAAAGTAGGTGTAAGTCTTGCCTTTGTTCATGTTCTCTAGGCAATTGAGAATAACAATGTCGTTAAAACGTAAAATTTCAAGAGAGATCAAGACTCTTTGTTCGGGTTTTGTTAGGTTGCAGAAGACGAATTTCATATCTATGTCGGCTATAGGTGAGGATTGGATGCCATAGACAAGGCGGAGGAAGTGGCGGTGGTTGTAGTTGTCCGGACGGGTTAGGATTCCGATGAAGATGCTGAATTTGGATTGTGTGGTGGAGTTATCGTCTGCAAGTCTCATGGTGTTTTTGGATGAATGAGTGAGTAGCGATGATCTAAAAAATGTGTTGAAGTAGATGTAGGTGAAGAAGAAGAGGAAGAGAAAAAGTGAAGGTAGTGAAACTAAGATTACTCTCTTTCGCAGCATTGTTGCGGATTAATGGACAAATTTGTGTGTTTGTGTTCAATTAATGTGAGTTTTGTATTATTGTATTTAATTTGGTTTTTGTTTTTTTTTTTTTTTTGAAAAAGGAAAGTTAAAGTTTGAACTATATGGTAAAATTAACGTGACTGCATGTGAATTTGAATAAGATCGAACACAATTTGTGTGTTTTTCTTTATGACAACTCACCTTTGGTGTGTTTAGAGTTGGTTCTTTTCTCGTGCATTTTGTATGATTGTCGTTACATAATATGTTTTGAAATTCATCTGTCACTACAAATTAATATTGTCTATTTTGAATTATCCAATTTATTATAAATATATTATATTTACACAATTTTATTCTTTATCATCGTTTTTTGGTGTTTGAACTCAAGAAAAAAAATATTGTGTGACAAGAAGTGAGTTTTGCTTATAAATTACATTGTTTAAAATTCTCCGAAGGATGTGAGATTATTAATATTCTTTTGCTTAATGAAGATGTGCATTTCTCTTGTCAAATGCTGTGAACATGCGAATGCCAAACTTCGCAATGATACTCGTGGGAAAACTTGGGCCTGTAAATTATGGCTTTCACGAAATTCGTGGGCCATGATAAAACTTGGGCACGCCACACGTGTGATGGATTGGGCCACAGCGTATTTGGCCCAATTTTTCTGGGCTGAAGGACCTTCATTTATTAGGACTCAACTTGGGCCTCTGGGTTCTTTCTCAAAGTTCTCTACTTTGTTAGGTTGTTAATAGTGTTTTTCTTCTCTTTATTCAGCCATCAAACAGAAGCTTTCTCTCTCCCCCTATCATTCTCCCATCAAGATGAACATAAATAGTAAACATATGCACCAAGGTTAATAGAGGATTTATATAGAAATGAACCAAGAATGTGCACTGGAAAATCCTTTTGGAGGACAAAAAACAGTGAGTGAGAAAAATAATCATGAAGGAAGTAACTTTTGAATTCCTTCACTTACCCTAATTCCAACACAAAACTCATACTTTCAAACCTCTCTAACTCTGCTATTTTCAAAAAAGCAAAACCAGCCACCCCCACACATATGGAGTTCAAAAAATACAGTTTTTTTGGGAATGTGGACAAATTCATGAGTTCATTAACTCTTGAGTAGTAAAATATTTGTGCGCATCATTTCAATCACTAGCACTTTCGTGGGATTTGAGCGTCCTCACATGACAACCAACCCTGTGCCTAATTGATCTTGACCATTAATAAATAAATACATAAAATGTCTATTTAACATTTGAAAAAGTTTTTCAATCACGATCCACATCAACTATTGTTGTCTTCCCACATTATTTTTTTTTTGCTATAAGTCTTCCCACATTATTGTTCTTTACTTTACCTTTTTCGGTCATTGAGTAGTGTGGATATGTTGGTATTGCAAGTAAGATGAAGTTGGTGTACACTTTTTTTTTATTTTTATGCATGGTGTACAATTTTAGAATAATATAAAAGGTGGATGTGAACCTTTTTGATGCTTGTAATACTGGTAGTCTGTCTGTCAGTTGTACATAAGTGATATATAAGTAAATGTTCAGTTCTCTCATATAAATAATGTATTTTTTAGCTTAAGTACTTCGAAGACGGTCATGATAATAAATTCATGTGAACATTTAACTCAGAACAATGAATATCACTTTAATTTATCTAAATCAATTTGCTAACATATAATTCAATTTAAATAATAAATTTACAACAATTTGAGGGAGGCAAACCCCAATAATTTTTTAAAATCCCCACTTCAAATCACAGTTTCTTCAGTTTTTTTTTTGTTTATTTTTTTTGTATACATTTATTCACAAAAAAGGCATATAATTTTCTTTTTAACTTTTCGTTAATTACTTTATTAGATATGACATACCTAATTATCTACGAAGTGAGGCTCAATTAAGCTTTGGAAGGAAAGAGATTTATGTCCCAAATACTTCACAGAGCTAGAAGCGATACTGGATATAGCCATATAGGCAAGAAGAGCCGATTCAGTGAGAATATTTGTCGTAAATGGCTACACTTTAGGCCAACAAGGGGCCGGAGGAAGCTGACCACTCACTGACCCGGTCCGAACTCACCTCTCCAAGTGGTCCTTAACCCCCCGAACACGTTTCATTGAACCAATTTGTCAATTGTGGTCCTTGTGGACTGCCATGCTCGACACTGACTGACCTCTTGCACGCGCGCTCGTCCCTTTCTCAATCTCAAAATTGACCTCTGCCTGATACTTTAAAATTTTATATGCGGGTATCTCCGCCGGTAAAGGGTACATTCGTCTTTGAATATTAAGATTCACTTGTACTATGCAACGCGCCCTTCCGATTACGTAGAGTCACGCTCCCTATATGACATGACCCGACATAAACATTCCATTTAATGGACAAAGATTAGTAAAAAATTCATACCATATAGTCATAGACTACAAAAGTCATAAACTTTGACAAATAAAATAAATCAATCAATAAGAAAATATTATTATGACAAATGTGCCCAACTTGATCGTCATTGGTAGAAAGAAGAAGCCAAGTTCTATAACCATGGACCGTGGCCCACTATTTTCCTCATTTCCTTTTTTAGCAAGAAAAATAATTCCATTTATAAATATAAATATATTTTATATTACTTTAGTGTAAATGACAATTTTAGCTTTAATTGCCTCGTCACTCCTTAATACACACCACATACTCCATCCATAATGCCTACGGTCCCAATGGTGGTACAATGTTAAAGTTCTCAATAATCCAATTTCAGGGCCCGTTTTTGCCCATATATGTTATCATATTGTCAAAATATTTGCAGTCTCCATCTCCATTTGAAATGATTTAAATTTTCAGACGTATTTAATTGATTATATTTAGATAGATTGGATTAAATCCGAATAAGATGATTAGATAATAATCCATCCAGATTAAAATTCAAACAACTAAATAAATAAAAATTGCATTTGTGTTGTAAATGTTAAAAAACATTTACTTAATGTGGATGATACACTTTACCAACTCAACCACTAATCCATCCAAATATATTAATTATGTTATACACCTAATGAACATATTTTAATAGTAGTGGATGGAGTGTTACACACCTAATAGACATGATTTAATAGTGGTGGATGAGATATTAGAATTAGTGGAGAAAATGCAATTAGCATTTATTGTATTAGTTGATTTAGGTGAGTTTTTGCACTATAAATAGGTGCTTAAACTTCATACTTTGTACACATCAATTGAAGAAAGTATTCTCTCATTTCTATCTTATTTCTATCTATTCAATTCTCTCCAAATATTATTCTAAATATTATTCTTATAATACAAGATTCCTTAATCTTGATTTTGGGAATGATTTAATTCCTTGTTTTTCACAACACGTTATCAGCACGAGTCTCCACCGCTGTATCAAGAGCAAGCTTTTGAGGTTGTAAGTAAGTAATCATCAATTGTTATATTTTCTAAGTTTATTATAATATTTCATTATGTCGAATTTAAAAAGTTTAGATTTCACGGCACTTGATATTTCTGGAAGCAATTATCTATCTTGGGTTGTTGATGCTGAGACTCACTTGGGTGCTATGGGACTTGACAACACCATAAAAGCGGAAAATACTGAGTCTCCACAGAATCAGGCTAAAGCAATGATTTTGCTTCGCCGCCACCTTCATGAGGAATTAAAAGCCGAATACCTCATGGAAAAGAATCCTCTTGCATTGTGGATTGATTTAAGGGAAAGGTATGAACACCAGAAGAATATCATACTCCCAAAAGCTCGTTACGACTGGATGCACCTGAGGATGCAAGACTACAAATCAGTCCGTGAGTATAATTCTGTTATGTACAAAATTATCTCACAACTTGATTTTTGTGGTGAGAAACCTACTGAGTCGGATAAGCTAGAAAAAACACTGTCCACATTCCATGCTTCTAATATGATATTACAGGAGCAATATCGGCAGAAAGCATATGCAAAACATTCTCATCTAGTAGGTGCTTTACTTGTGGCAGAGCAGAATAATGAGCTGCTGTTGAAAAATCATCATTCTCGCCCTACTGGCAGTACACCGTTCCCTGAAGCGAACGCTGTTGTACATAATAATCGAGGACGATGACGTGGACGTGGTGGAAGAAGAGGTCGAGGCCGTGGTTATGGCCATCGAAACCATGGAGGTAATTCTGGTTATAATCCATACCACCAGAAGAGGTATGATGGTGAAACAAGTCAGGCAAATAAAAGATTGCCAAATAAACCTCAGAAGGGTAATAATGAAACTTGTTTCAGGTGTGGTGCTCAGGGGCATTGGTCACGTACCTGTCGTACGCCTAGACATTTGGTAGATTTATATCAAGCCTCAATAAAAGGAAAGAGCAAGGTGGCAGAAACAAACTTTGCTAAGTTTGATAATAATGATGACTTTGATGATCTTGAAGATCTTGGCAATTTAACACATTTGGATGTTTCAGATTTCCTAGAAAATCCTGATATATATAAATAAGTTTATTTACTTGTTGAGTTTAATTGTTGTATTGTATTTTGATTGTAAAAGCATTTAATTGCAAGCAATAAAATTTCAGCATTTTATAAATATCATTTTGATAAGTTAAAATAATAATAAAAAAAAAAAAAAAGTCCAGAACTGCTGACGGTGGGTTCGATCCTCGGACCTTCTTTTCTAAACTATATTTTATTGGATCTCGCCACCACTCGGCCACCAGTCCCGGACTTATCAAATTTATACGTTTAATATATTTATATGCAATCTAATATTTATTTATATTATACTTTTGGATTAATATGTGATGCAAGTTATTTTGTTTCTCTTTAGAAATATGGTCGATGAAGATATATGTTTAATTGATAGTGCAACAACTCACACTATCCTTAAACATAAGAAATATTTTCTACACTTGACATTTCTTGAAGCAAATGTAAATACCATCTCAGGCACATCAAAAATAATTGAAGGCTCCGGAAGAGCTAATATCATATTGCCTAGAGGGACAAAAATATATATTGAGGAAGCATTATATCTCCCAAATCAAAAAGAAACTTATTGAGTTTCAAGGATATTCGTCACAATTGATATCATTTTGAGTCTGGAAGAGAGGGTAATAAAGATTACCTATATATTACTTCTATCATTTCAAGCCAGAAGCTTGTACTAGAAAAGTTTGTGGCTTTTTCTTCAGGTTTATATCATGCAAGTATAAAATGGATTGAAACACATGTTGTGATGCACCAGAAGTGTTCTGATTTTAAAGAATCTATACTTTGGCATGATCGTCTTGGTCATCCAGGTTCTACTATGATGCGTAGAATAATTGAAAATACAAATGGACATCCATTACAAAACCAGAAGTTTCTTTTACCTAAAGATCACTTATGTGTTGCTTGTTCACAAGGAAAATTAATTGTGAGACCATCTACCCTGAAGGTAGGCGTAGAATCTCCTAATTTTCTGCAACGTGTTCATGGAGATATATGTGGACCTATTCATCCATCATGCGGACCATTTCGTTATTTTATGGTTTTGATAGATGCATCATCTAAGTGGTCACATGTATGTTTATTATCTACTCGTAATGTTGCATTTGCTAGATTCTTAGCTCAAATTATTCGTTTACATGCACAATTTCCAGATTATCCCATTAAGTCTGTTCGATTAGATAATGCTGGTGAATTTACCTCTAAAGCCTTCAATGATTATTGCATGTCATTAGGTATAGATGTTGAACATCCAGTTGCACATACTCATACTCAAAATGGTTTGGCAGAATCACTAATAAAACGTCTTCAGCTGATTGCTAGACCTATGCTTTTGAAAAGTAAATTACCTTTTGATGCTTGGGGACATGCCATATTACATGCTGCATCATTAATTCGAATCAGACCATCTGCTCATCATTCATATTCACCTTTACAGCTAGTGTTAGGTTCTCAACCCAATATTTCACATCTTCGTATATTTGGTTGTGCTGTTTATGTTCCTATTTCACCTCCACAACGTACTAAGATGGGACCACAACGTCAACTTGGTATCTATGTTGGTTTTGATTCTCCTTCTATTATTCGATATCTCGAACCACTAACTGGTGATATTTTCAAAGCTAGATTTGCAGATTGTCACTTTGATGAATCTATTTTTCCTCCTTTAGGCAACAAAGATTCTCAACATCATAAACATGATGATATCTCTTGGAACACTGTGACACAATATCATTTTGATCCACGAACAAAGCAGTGTGAACTTGAAGTTCAGAAAATTGTTCATTTACAAGGTATTGCTAATCAATTACCTGATGCATTTAATGATACTTCAAAAGTTTTGCAATCACATATTCCTGCTAGAAATTCTACTGAACGTATCAATGTCCCTGAAGGACAAATAGCAAGTGATGAATTAAAACCACGTCAGAAACGTGGAAGACCACTGGGAGCTAAAGATAGAATTCCCCGAAAAAGAAATGTCCAAACTCCTATCAAAGCCCTAGCAGAGCATACTCCAGAAGAGCATATTTCTCCTGTAGAGATTACTCCTGAAGAGAATAAACTTATTGAATCCCAACATTCTGAAAAAATATCTCTTGAAGAGATACAAGTACCTGATGATGAAAATAATGAGCGCTCAATAACTCATAAAGAAGTCTGGGATAGAAGTAAGATTATTGTTGACGATATATTTGCATATGCAGTTGCTACAGACATTACCAAAAGTAATGAGGATTCTGAGCCTAAATCCGTTGATGAATGTCGACATAGAAGTGATTGGCCTAAATGGCAAGAAGCTATGAAAGCAGAACTAAATTCTCTATCAAAAAGAGAAGTTTTTGGACCTGTAGTCCAGACACCAGAAGGTGTTCAACCAGTAGGATTCAAATGGGTGTTTGTGCACAAGAGAAATGAGAATAATGAGATTACTCGTTATAAAGCGAGACTTGTAGCACAAGGTTTCTCGCAGAGACCAGGAATTGATTATGATGAAACATATTCTCCTGTCATGGATGGAATTACTTTTAGATTCTTAATTGGCCTAACGGTAGCTGAACGATTGACTATGCGTCTTATGGACGTAGTGACAGCTTATTTATATGGATCATTGGATAGTGAAATTTATATGAAAATCCCTGAAGGATTTCGGTTGCCTGAAGCAAAACCTAGAGGATTGTGTTCAATCAAACTCCAGCGTTCACTATATGGATTAAAACAATCCGGGCGCATGTGGTATAATCGATTGAGTGAATATCTTATTAGAGAAGAATTTACAAATGATCCAATTTGTCCATGCGTATTTATTAAAAAGTCAGAATCTGGATTTGTTAGAATCGCTGTTTATGTTGATGACTTAAATTTAATTGGGACTCCTGAAGAGCTCACTAAAGCTGCTGATTATTTAAAAGCAGAATTTGAGATGAAAGATCTAGGAAAGACAAAATATTGTCTTGGTCTTCAGATCGAACATTTGAGTAATGGTATCTTTCTTTATCAATCTACTTATACCGAAAAAGTATTAAAGCAGTTCTACATGGATAAGGTACATCCTTTGAGTTCTCCAATGGTAGTTCGTGCACTTGATGTAAAGAAAGATACATTTCGACCTCAAGATGAGGGGGAGGCATTACTTGGTCCAGAAGTACCATATTTGAGTGCAATTGGATCTTTGATGTATTTAGCCAATTGTACTAGACCAGATATTGCATTTCCTGTGAATTTGTTGGCCAGATATAGTTCTGCTCCTACTCGACGTCATTGGAATGGAGTTAAACATATCATGCGTTATCTGCGAGGAACAACCGACTTGGGTTTATTCTACTCATCAGATCTCAAGTCTCAGTTGGTTGGATATGCAGATGTCAGTTATTTATCCGATCCTCACAATGCCAAGTCTCAGACTGGTTACGTATTTCTTTTTGGAAATACTGATATTTCTTGGAAATCAGTTAAACAAACACTCACAGCAACTTCTTCCAATCATTCTGAGATAGTGGCGATTTACGAAGCTAGTCGGGAATGCGTATGGCTGAGAGGAATGATTTCTCATATTCAAGAGAAGTGTGGATTACAATCTGTTAACAGTATCCCAACGGTAGTCTATGAAGACAATGCTGCTTGTATAGCTCAGCTCCGCGGAGGATACATAAAAGGTGACAGGACTAAACACATCTCCCCGAAATTCTTCAGTACACATGAGCTCCAGAAGAGTGGTGATATAGATGTTCAACAAGTTCGTTCTTGTGATAATCTAGCAGATTTATTCACTAAAGCGTTACCACCTACAACATTCAAGAAGTTGGTCTATAAGATTGGTATGCGGAAACTCCAAGATCTTCTTGCATCAGGGGGAGTAAAGACATAAAGACAGTGATATTGATTGTACTCTTTTTCCTTCGACCAATGATTTTTTCCCACAGGGTTTTCCTTGGCAAGGTTTTAACGAGGCAGTCTTCTCACTGATCTCACTGAGTTGCTATACAAGAATGATGTACTCTTTTTCCTTCATTAAGGTTTTTATCCCATTGGGTTTTTCCTTAGTAAGGTTTTAATGAGGCATACTCTTTGTATACGTGATCATCCAAGGGGGAGTGTTGTAAATGTTAAAAAACATTTACTTAATGTGGATGATACACTTTACCAACTCAACCACTAATCCATCCAAATATATTAATTATGTTATACACCTAATGGACATATTTTAATAGTAGTGGATGGAGTGTTACACACCTAATAGACATGATTTAATAGTGGTGGATGAGATATTAGAATTAGTGGAGAAAATGCAATTAACATTTATTGTATTAGTTGATTTAGGTGAGTTTTTGCACTATAAATAGGTGCTTAAACTTCATACTTTGTACACATCAATTGAAGAAAGTATTCTCTCATTTCTATCTTATTTCTATCTATTCAATTCTCTCCAAATATTATTCTAAATATTATTCTTATAATACAAGATTTCTTAATCTTGATTTTGGGAATGATTTAATTTCTTGTTTTTCACAACAATTTGAACCCAAACTTAATTTTAAATCGATAACAATATGTGTTTGGACTCAAATTTGAAACAGATAATTCATCTTAACAAGAGAATCCGGATCCGAACCCGTAAAAATTTGGCTTATTGGTGAATGACTGGAATGAGGAATTGAGGATGACACGGAGGAAAGGTGGGAGAGGACCCACAAGCTTGAAAAGAAGTGTAGCTTAAAGAAGGAACACGATGGGTCCCATCATACCCCCTACCGTGGACTCCACATACCACATTCTCTCTCTCGCTCTATGCATAGTCTGCTCTGTACTACTGCCTCCGTCCATACAAAGCCAGAACCGAAGAGGAGAAGAGAAAAAGGCAAAGCTACAACTCCTAGGACCAGCTACAGCCATTCAAGAGGGAAAAAAAGCTCCAGTTCCTGAGAGAAGAGAGCGGCAGATACAGAGCTTTCTGGTCGCTCGGGCTCAGCAAATCTCGAACGGCTATTTGGAGAAAAAGGCTTAGTGGATTGACAATCTCAATGAAGTATGTAGTACATGTAGGGTGAAGAGAGCCAGAGCTTAGTGCTCCTTCTCTTAGTTCTCTAGGAAGTCCTCCGATTTACATGCCCGTCTGTCCGGACTCTTGCTATAGCTGTTGCTGGTGAGTAATTCTATTTCTCTGGGTCTTTTTTTTAATATTACTTATCTGGTAGTCGGCTTGATTTTCCTTTTTAAAATATCCGTATGCTTTTATGGGTTTCGAGATCTCTTTGTGTCACTGGATTCGGATTGGGTTTTGCGTGGAATTTAAGGGTTCGTATTGGGAATGTGCCCTGTTGAGAACAAAAGAAGTGCGAGAGAATTTCGATTCCTTTCCTCTGTTGAGCTATTGGGCATGCTTTTTCCTGCACTTTGGATACTTTAGTATTTCTTATTTGCATTCAGTATACCGAGAATGTATTGGAGCTCATCTCTGTTGAAGCTAAGCGTATGATTATTTGCCTCATCTGGTGAGAGGTTTTTCAGAAACTTGGAAAATAGAGGTTTTCTACATCAAGGGGTAGTACAAGGCTCTTGTAGTGCAGGTTAGCATCGATTGTAATTTATCTGATATAGGGCATTACAATCTTGACAGTGATCCTGAATTTGATTGTCATTTGTTGTGACTTGTGAAATCTATATTTCTGGATTATTTACCCTTTTATTTTCGTTTTCTTGTAGAAAATGAGATAAGAGAAAATTGTGGCTCAAGCCGCTTAATAGATACATAGTAATCCATGTGTTTATGTTTATGCTATAATGCCCATATGCTAGATACTGCTGCTTTTAGAAATCAAATCAACATGATACAACTGAGTTGAATGGCAAAAAGGAATAAACGTAATGAAATCCCTTTGATTTTTTAACCTGGTCATGTAGTCGGCGCCAAATTTTTGGGGTAAATACTTGGATGATGATGTTCACGGGGTTGAGGTGGCTCGTTTTCCGCTTGTTCTTTGACATTCAATTCCACCAATTATTGAAAAAATTGATATATGTTCTAATGAATTAATTTGTTAATAGAAGTTAAGACGGTTAATTCTCCTTAAACAAGCTTGAATTTGAGAATATTCTTTTGCGGCTTCTTTGTTCTTGATTATGTAAAAATGTATTTAATTATTGATGTAAGAGGGACATTGAAGCAGAAGCTGGTGTGGAAGTTACATTTCCAGTGGATCATGTTTCTTACTTGCAGGGTTTCTCGCTGAAGATAAATTTCTGTAATGTTATACAGAGATTGCACATGGAAAGGATTCCAGAATCAAACGCAAAGGTTCCTCCCAGGAAATTGCCTGTAGCCATTGAGGTACCAAATACAAGCATGACCTCGAAGAGAGAAGGGGGTCAGTTATCAAGCATGCACAGAGGAGGCCTAATAAGAGAACAAGTAAATCAATTTAATGCACGAAGCCCCAGCGATTTAGACTTAGCTGCACCCATAAGAGCACGGAAAGGAAAAGACTCTTTATCTAAACAAGTTGGTCAAGCATTTGACTGGCACAGTTTTGCAAGAGTTGATCTGGGTCATTATAATGGACGAGACTCCCAAGATTCAGACTCTCCTGCACCCATCAGAACATGGAAAGGAAAAGATTCTTTGCCTGTCCCAGAAGAACTGATGACTGATGTTCCTTCATTCAAAGGCAGTGGTGATTCTTTCGAGGAAGGTGGCCCAAGTTCATTCTGCGGGGCTAGTCATCCCCCAGAACCTGTTGACATGGATTTAATGAGACCGGTCTATGTACCGATTGGTCAAAACAAATCCGAGGCTAGTTGCCTGATGAAGAGTATGTCTGTGAAGGGGCCCTTTTTGGAAGATCTTTCTATTCATGATCCTGCTAAGAAACCAAGTCAATTTGTTCTTTGCCCTGCAGAAAATATAGTTGAAGAGCCTAATGACATGATTACTTCGTCTCCTCCATTTTCAGTTCCCCGGGCATCGCAAAATACGGACAACTCTCCCCTTCCGCAAGATTCAGAGGAGAAGGAATGTGTTTGGGATGCTTCTTTACCTCCGAGTGGTAACGTAAGCCCACATAGTAGCATTGAAAGTTTGGGTGTCGTCACAACTATGAGCATTGTCAATAGTTGTTCCAGTACATACAGAAGCGAGGCCATTATGAATGATTGCATGCTTAGCCTGGAGAGGAACTGTGTGAGCACAAAAGGGAGTGTTAGACTGGATTCACTTGAGAGTGCAAAGACTAGTCTTAGCCGAGCAAGTGACAGCAGCGGTCTTAGCGATGACAGTAATTGGAGCAACATTACTGGGAGTGCTAATAAGCCTCACAAAGGAAATGACCCTAGGTGGAAGGCCATTCTTGCCATCCGATCACGCAATGGAATTTTGGGCATGAGTCATTTTAGATTACTTAAACGGCTTGGTTGTGGTGATATTGGCAGTGTGTATCTCTCAGAGCTGAGTGGAACTCGTTGCTATTTTGCAATGAAAGTGATGGACAAGTCATCCCTTGCGACCAGGAAAAAGTTGACTAGGGCTCAAACAGAAAGGGAAATTTTGCAGCTGTTGGATCATCCATTTCTTCCAACTTTATATACACATTTTGAAACAGACAGGTTTACTTGTTTGGTAATGGAATATTGCCCTGGTGGGGATCTTCACACTTTGAGGCAACGACAACCTGGCAAACATTTTTCTGAGTATGCTGCAAGGTATGGTTTATTATTCACTTACATTCTTTGTAACTTTCTTGACATTTAGCATTCCTTCACAATTTCTTCTCCTCCATGATTAAAGGCTTAGCACTCTGCCTTATTTTGCCGTCATGTTATTTCCGTCTTTGTTTAATTTCCCTTTTCGTAATTTCTGCTCTGCATTACTGAAGTTAGCATCTGGTGAAGGCTTCTGTTCTGATTATTTTTTTTGTCTGCCTTGCTTGCCTTTTTATAATTTTTCGGTTACTTCATAGCCTAAAAATGGAATGAAAGATGATTATGAATACTTAAAATGGCGCCACTTGTATTTGCAGCCTTGCTTCATAGCCTGATAGGTTTGCTTCTGTAGCTACCAGTTTCATTTAGGCGACATTGCATAAATCATTTTTTAGATAATGTTGTTTCAACTTCTCTGTTCAAAGCAAATTTTGGCTATTATTTAGTAATGGCATGATACTTGGTCTTATAGTATAAGTAGTATATGCCTTCTCACTCTTTAGCATTGCACCTGCAGAACTGAAAAATCTAGATCTGTTGGTCTTGAATTTAAGGTGGTAGTGTTGACTTAGACTCTTTAGTATAGCCATCTGTTTGAATTTACACCTCACTTGATTCTTCTCTCAGCCAGAACTAACATTCGATCAGAAGAGCTAGATAAGCTACAATGCTAAAAAGTAATGATTGGCTGCTTCAGGCATTTATTAAGATTCACACAGTTTTCTCTTACTTGTGCACTGTTGTCTCTGCCTCTTTAGTGCAACAAAGACCATGGTTTACTCTTCTTGTTATAAAGGTTTTCTACTTTACTGGAAGTAAACAGAGAGAGCCATGTGCAGGAGGGGTAATTGTTGACATAAGATACTTTTCACTTGTAGTAATTTACTTAGTGAGTCCTGAGTTAAGTAGTATGCTTGTTTTTATGCACTCCAGGCGCTTACAAGATTCATGGCCAAATTACTTCATGCATTGCCCGTCATTAATTGGCTGCATGTTTCCTCATCCAAAGCAAACTAGAACCGAATCATGATCCATAAATGTCCCTGCAAGTTGTATGATTAAAAAGAAGGAAAGAGACCAGGTAAGTTCATTTAAAGACCAAAGAGCGATGAAACCTTGGAGATATGAAAAGTTATAAACACTTAGTTGGAGAATGACTAAGCAGCAATTAGATTAGCCAATCTGCTTTCTTTATCATATGCTGGAAGTATATCCTGTGGTTTTGAAAGTGTGTTTTGCTGTATATAGATGATGAAAAGAAAATAGACTGGACAAATGGATGAACTATCGACGACATTGTTATTAGACTCACTAGCAAAGCAACATTTTGCAAGTGCATTGTGCTCGCCTCTGTTCAAAGCTTGAAAGGCATCAGAGCTTTTTACGCATTCACTCAACAAAATGATCCACGCTTGACCTGCATCTTGGCTTGTAGGGTTGCAAGCCTCTAAATATATCTAGGTTTCCAGGGAGGGACGTAGCGATATTATATAAAGAGATGAAAGGTTAAAACGATTCTGTGCAAATAATCGCTGACCTCAAATAGTTTCTATTAAGGATTCATGCAGCCAACCCTAGATGTTATGTATTGGGGCTGCATGTCATCATCGTTGTTAGTGGCATCAAAGTAGTTTGCCGCCTTGATGTTTATGCTACTCAAGTTTTTTCCAAATCAAGCTAAATGGTATGGCAGTAGATGATGAGGAGTTTACTTCATGTGGAAATATAATAGTGTCAGATGTCTTTCCTTGTGCAAGCAGGTTTTATGCCGCAGAGGTTTTGTTGGCGCTGGAGTATCTGCACATGCTTGGAGTCGTCTACAGGGACTTAAAACCTGAAAATGTTCTGGTCCGTGATGATGGGCATATAATGCTGTCAGATTTTGACCTTTCACTTAGATGTGCAGTTTCACCGACCCTGATTAGAACCTCTTATGATTCCGACCCTTCAAAAAGGGGTGCTGGTGGTGCATTTTGCGTTCAACCTGCCTGTATTGAGCCTACATCAGTATGCATTCAGCCTGTCTGCTTCATTCCTCGAATCTTCCCTCAAAAGAGTAAGAAAACCCGAAAACCTCAGGCAGAACTTGGGTTGCCTGCTGGCGCGCTTCCAGAGCTTGTTGCTGAACCTACCACAGCCCGATCCATGTCTTTTGTTGGCACCCATGAATATCTAGCCCCCGAAATTATCAGGGGAGAAGGCCATGGTAGTGCAGTCGATTGGTGGACATTTGGCATTTTCTTGCACGAGCTACTCTATGGTAAAACCCCATTCAAAGGCTCAGGTAACCGTGCTACACTGTTCAATGTGGTAGGGCAGCAACTTAAATTTCCAGACTCTCCAACAACCAGTTATGCTAGCCGTGATTTGATCCGGGGGTTGCTGGTGAAGGAGCCCCAACACCGACTAGGAGTGAAAAGGGGTGCGACAGAGATCAAGCAGCACTCTTTCTTTGAAGGTGTGAATTGGGCTCTAATAAGGTGTAGCACACCACCAGAGGTGCCAAGGCCAGTAGAGGCAGAGCTTCAGGGAAAATTCGGTCAAGTCGACCCAATTGGCGCTGGCGGCCCTGGTAAAAAGATTGTTGGAACAGACATGAAAGCTGGGGGTAAATATCTGGATTTTGAGTTCTTTTAATTTTGGATTAAGGAATTGTTCTTCTGAGTCGTATGAGTAATCGTCATTAGTTAAAATCCCCAAAGATTTTATCTGATAATGAAATCCAGCACAGCATAGATTTACTGACATTTTAGCTTCTCTATTTACTTTTTATATTAGTGTATTTTGGGCCTGGGTTTATTTTGGGGGATTGTGGACTTTGGGCTTATTGCCCTTTGGAGCCCATTGGGACGAGGGTATCAATGTATCATAGCCTAGTATGACTGGGCCAGTTGAAAATATTGGGCTAAGAAGTAGCTGAACTTCTAGAACCATATTGGGCTTTATATCCCTTTTTTGAGGCCACTCTGATGGCCCATAAACTCACTAAGAGCTAGATAAATTGGGCAACATCAGATTTAGAGGCATCAAAGAAATAGTTTCCTGACAATTGGAAGATATGACATTAGCAGGACAAGACCACTTGGGGAAGTGTAGCCTGTTTAGACATATGACTCACAAAGAGTATGTTATAGATTCTCAAAATATGTGGTTCATTTTATTTTAAATTTATGTGACATGAGAAATAAATATCGACATCCGATAATTTTGGAATAAAATCGGATTATATTTTAGATTTCTCAAGCATTATTCATGAATTGGAGCAGCAACACAAACCCTCCAATATTATCTATTTCAATGTCAAAAGATGTACAAGGCAATGACATTTACTACAAAGGATTGAATCCCACAAACTTATTATATATCCTTTGCTTGCAATTTGCTTCCCCACTCCATTTTATTTTTTTGTTCTTTTCTTTGTGCTTTTCCTAATACTTTACAAAATTTCACTTCTCTTTTTATTAAAAAATGAAACTAAGGCAACACAAACAAACACAAGATTTCTGTGGGTACAGTATGTGAGTTTTCTGCGGGTACGCATGATTATGTGGGCACAATATGTGAATTTTTTAGGTGAAATCATTATCATATTAATTAGCATCCAAGATTGGTATCAAGAGAGAAGGTAGATGATTGTAGCTGGAATCCATAATTTGAAATGATTTCCAACCATGCTTATTTAAAAAAAAAAGTGCAATGCCACCAGATCTGGGTCTTTTTGAACAGTCTGAGAGCACAGACAATGTTTTCTATTGGTGGAAATAGAGAAAATGTTGGTTCAAACTGTTACTGGTGATGATATCTTGTGGGTTCTACTTTGGAATCCAAATCATTGACATAAAACACAGAGGGTTGTCAGATGGGAAGAAAATGATCCTAAAAATAAAATAAGGAAAGCCTCTGTAGTCTGACTTTGCATTTGTAGCTATGGATTGGAGGAGGAAGATAATATATTATTAAATGCAAGAAACATTTGGAGAAAGCTCAGAAGAGAGAGAAGCTAGAAAATGGATGTCAATAAATAAAAGATTTCTGTAATTTCTCCAATTCATCAAACAAGACAGAATCTAAAATCAAGAACGAAGTTCTCACACAAATACAGAAGGCATAAATTTATTTACCATTATGAAAATACATGAGCTGCTCATTAACCAATCCAAGCAAATCCCTGTGCAGACATACTTTAGGTCTTAACAAAAAGGGATGCAAGAAATTTCGACAAAGGACCTCACAATATTTACATGTTAAAAAATCACCAGCTAACAAAACCCTGCCTATTTGAAGGAAAAGAGAAGAAAACTATAGTCATATAAGAGCCTACAGCCAAAAAACTAATCCCAGCCCCTCATGAATTTGATTTTGTCTTAAAAATACAAGCAGCAAAATTATGTGTTTATCTATTTAATTCCGTAGTATCGGTTACATACCGTCTCCATTGCCTCCGTAAATAATGCAGAAAAGCTAGTCAATGCCTGGAAAACCCCAGGCAAGCCCGTTTGAAGATTATTCAGTGTCATTGCTCGTGTCACCTCCACTGCCTTGGCATGCTTCAGCATCTCATCTTCAACCCGTCTTTGGCAAGCAGCAAGCTCAGATTTCTTCTCTGCCAGGGGATCCCTAGCATCTAACATGTGTCCATTATCAGGGCCGGAATCAGGCAGCCCAATACCAACCATAGAGTACGAGTGATAGAACTTTCTTTCTATATTTCGGAGAGATGAAGCTTTCTTCTCAAGCTCTTTTGATGCAGTTTCAGTCCTTTTTCTAATCTTCAACTCTTCACTTTGTTTTACAGTTATCACGTGGACAACATTGATAAAGCTCTTAATGGCTTCAGAAGCAACGGTGTCAGGCACTCGGTCAAGAGCAAGCTTCCACTCATCACAGAAGGAATATACCTCAGATGTTTCCTGGTTGCCATTAACGTTGTCGTCGCTGACAGGGATAAGTGTAAGCTTGAACCAGCCATGAAGGGACTGGATAAAATCCCGTTGGAACTTTATCAGTCGGCAGAAACTAGAATGCCAGGCAGATACAACGGACTCGAGGTCGCGAGTCGCCTGCTTGTGCAGTTCAGAAGTTGCGTCACCCTTGGTAGATCTGTTCACAAGTCCACGGACTTGCTGTACAATGTGGTTCTGGATTTCATGGTACTGGTTCATGGATCTCCACATATACATAAAACTGCATTCCATAGTCAGATGCAAAGAAAAATAAGCACAACATTATAGCAATGTTCCTCATTCCAACAACAGAGACTGGATAATCTGACTATGAATTTATGATATGACACAGAGACTTCCTCTGACACTACTTAACGTATATTATGTACCTTCTCACCTATCACATATGGTTTATACTATTGTTTCTATAGTGATATGTTTCTGATAGTTAATGAGCCAATGTACTTCTATGAATGACTACCTCGAGGTTAAGCTAACTGTAAAACCCAGACTCTATTGCAAAACGGCTACGAATCTTCAATCTGAGCCAAACTTCCAGAAATGAGGAAATTTTTTCTTCCACTACCTTTTTTCTGTCAATAGTATTAGCACTAGTAAGAGGTTAAGGTGCTGTGAATAACACCACTTCCACATTTTCTATTTATCTCCTCTTTTTCCCCTTTTCATAAGTTCCTACAATTACTAGAAACAAAAGTTCCTCGGCCAAATGGTGGGGAGCTGAAAGAATAATTATATCCAGTCACTGCAAGTTGGACCTCCATTGAGTGTGATCGATGAACTGGAAGTTGGCAGTTACCTTGCTACTGCAACCTATAAATATTCAGCTATAAGATCACATTTAGATTCTTAGACACAAATGACCTAGGACTTTTTTCTTCTTTGGTTCTTTTGTAGATAGGACAAGTTCTGAAAAAGAAGAAGTACCAATGTTGATGCTTACTCATTATGCCACTCTATCAGCCAGTCTTCAATTGATGCCAATTATAACCACCACAGTAACGGCAACAACAAGAACTAAGTAGTGAAAAAGTAAAGGTTTTCACTTGTTTCACAATATCTATAATTCTATAGAACCTAGCTATCATCAATCTAGATACAGAAAACGACGTGGGACGTATTATAGACAAGTCTTATGCACCTCACTGTTATATGGAACACAAACATCAGATAGGAGAAATGAGTAGGCCAATATCTGAATTAATTGGGTACTAGCAATTGGACAGTCAAGGACAATAAGGTCATGCGGTTACAGCTTGGATGAAGCAAGTGGCATAGCAGAACGGTGTCCTATAATGCTTCACCTACCAGATAAAAAAGGCCAGTAACTAAATAATATTGTTAAAACCTAGATAAATTAGGGAGAAAGAAGGTCAAAACATGATTGGCATATATCATTCGTCATTTTCTTCTTTTGAATGCATAGCTCGCATTCCATCATCCCATGTCTTCTCTATGAGTACTTTGTTCAAGACAAACAGCAAAGAGCTAAAAAATCTCCATCAAACCTCGCTGCCAGTTGCACTCCCAAAGTGTTGTAATTCGCAGTAGAAAATATTACACTGCCTATGTGTGCATCTTTTAGTAAATGGAACCAGATACCGGAAATAAATGTTGCTAAAAGATCAACTTAAATATCTGACACAAAATCTAGAATTCATCCAAGGGCACAGTGGATGGGAGGTCAGAGAAAGACGGTCAGCATGCATTTGCAAGAAGCCATCAAATACAATGAGTGCATGTCAACAGTAAAATTCCATCATAAATTTCTAAAAAGTAAATGACTAACCCATGGCAGAGTTCAGCAAGCTGAGGAACAAGATCACTATCTCTGAGACCGATGATAGCAGTTGAAGTGGTGGAGACAGCCTGAGAAGTTACGATAATAAGAGACTGCAGTTTTTTAATTGAAGTCTTGGTCCTGTCTAGCTTTGCTTCATCCTCTCCTTTGTACTCCTGACTCTGCAATACGCCCAGCTTCTTTTCATGCTGGATCTTGGAAACTTCTCTAGCCTAGATTCATCAATAGAGTATTGCTTACATTAGTTGCTTTACCAATCTGAAACCACAAAGCTCACCCATGAATACAAAAGCAATAAATTACCTACTAATCCAACTAAAATAAAGCTTCAAGACTAGACAACTTACATTTATTATCAATGCTTGATAATTACAACCTTCTCGGGGCGTAAAACACCATGAATTGTTGAAAGTTCAACAAATTTCAAGCAAAACTTTCCCAAACAAGTTTTCTCTCATTTTGACGTTAAAAGTTTTTGTGAATCAATTAGGAACTTGCCCAAACAAAACAAGACAAAAAAATTCCATCTCATTTTTCATGAATTAATTAGTATGAGCAAAATGGCCTAATTCTTGGCTAATATGTTCCCAGAATAATCATCTAACACAAGCTGTCAAGGTGTAGGAGAATGGGCAGATTGGGTGATAGCAAAATACTGCGGTGGACTCTCCCTATCAAGTTTCCTACTTTGGTGGATATCGTAGTCATTTCCATGGGGACTGTAAATCACCAATAATTACAATAAAAAGAGCAAAAATAAGAGAGTGAAAAATTTTGCACCTTGATTTCTTCATAGAGCTTCTTCTCCCACGCTAAGAGTCGTTCCAAAGTCGAGCAGAGGCTCTTTGGACCACCCGTTAAGTTGAGGGAACCAGTGTCGAGGCGGTACTTAACGGCCAATGGCGGTTTTGAGGTCCAGCTTGAACTCAGGTTACCAAACACACTGGTCGAGTGATACACCGTCTCTGCAAACGAAAAGGGAAATAAATAAATGAAATCGTTCATAATATCAAGAATAAAATATGATTCAAGCATTTTCCCTCTATTAATCTCTGATCCAATGCTCAATTTGCATACAAGAAACTCACTTTTCAACTGGCTGAAGCTCCGGTCGAGCTGGGCCCTTCCTATCTCGAGCATCTCGGAGACCTGATCCCCAGCGGCTGCAGCCTTTTCGAAGTTCTCCTTTATCGCATCCACGATCTCCTTCAAGTCCTTGTGCCTCACCACCATCTTCATATCGGAGATCTCGCCGGTCCTGTAACCACCGGACGACTCCGACTTTTCTGATTTACTTGCCGCACTTGGTTTCCCATACTTTGGAGGCTTCTGCTGTTGCGGCTGAGGCTTCTGCACCTGTGGCTGCTGCCGCACGGATTCTGACCCGAAGTTCGAGCGGGCCCCAATGTCTGATCTCGACTCCCTATCGTCCTCTTCACCAGACGACGTCGTTGTACTGCTGTAGTGATCCCCCCATTCACTGCACTGCACCTCTTCCCTCTCCGTCTCTTCACCGACGGCACTGTAATTGCTGTTGTGACCATTCCCATAGTGTTTCTTACTGAAGGGATTCTGATTCGAGGTCCTGGATTGAAAGAAATCGTACTCTGACCGTTCGGTTTCAGTTGCATCACCACCTTCGTCATAATCATCTTCGGCATCAGGATCATAGGTGTCTAAGTGGTGGTCGTTTCTATAGTGATGCTTGCTTTGATTCGGGGATTGAGCTTGCGTGTGAGCTTTCCGCTCGTAGAATTCAGAGTCCGGAGGAGAGGGAGGGTAGAAATTCTCCCAATTCCATACAGAGGAAGCTTGAGAAGGCGTTCTTGAGTAGATAGGATTGGCTTGGTGCGCCGTCGGGAACTGGTAATTGGCACTGAAATTGGACTTCGGTGACGAAGAAGGACTAGTCTCCGATAATATGTGCGGGAGCTTCGTTCTTGGAGGCTTCCGGCGACGATGATTGGCGGCCGAGTCCATACTCGAGGCAGAGATGATGTGAGGGAGCTTTGAACTAGGTATGGTAGGAGAAGGAGATGGAGAAAACGGCGGCGGCGGCGGCGGGTGGATGGACGAAGGAGCAGGTGATGGCGGAACAACACGTGGAGGGATCGAATTAGAGGAAGCAGAATAAAGAGGAGGAGGAGGAGATGGAGACGGATTTGTAGTGTGTAAGAGGACTGCAGGGGTCTGGTCGGAGACCGATAGGGGTTCACCGGAGGCAAAAGAGGAGATAGCAGAGCCAGTTAGGCGAAGAGAGCGGCAGTAATCGGCGTGAGCAGCAGCAAGGTGGTGGCGAGAGTAAACCGCCTCCTTCATGAGGCGGCGGCGCTCCTTGCAGCGTCTGACGGCGTCCTCATTGTCGAGCTTGGAAGCTGAGCAACCCATAGAGAAAAGCGATAGCGAGGGTATTGCACCGCCAGTTGGGTGGCGCGTAAATGAAATGAAGAAAATTTGAGCACTCTCTGTAGTGGTTTGTATGACAGAGAGCGGAGAAGAGAAGTGAAGTAAAGTAAAGTGAAGGGGGAAGAAGAAGCGACTACTGTTTGGGTCGGCCTGTCAAATCTCTATTATTCACATTAATATTTGTTTTATTTCATTATACTAATTGTCTGTTTAGTTTAGTTTATTTATATAACAATATTTTATTCCATTTTCACCATAAAAACTGGGGAGGGGTTCCTCTAATTATTTAGGCCATAGTTCTGTGTAATTTTTTAAATCTCAGCCATTCATCTCATCTAATGATTGATATTGAATGATAACTCATCAGTATTAAAGGTCCAAAAATTTATTTTATTTTTTTCTCTTCCTTAATCAAGACTTTTTAACCTAAAATCATCTGAAAAAAGCTTTTTATCTTTTTTTTTTCTCTCCCCCAATTGATACTTTTTGTCCTAGAATCATCTGGAAAAAACTCACTGCCCATAGCAATATATATCATTCAAAATTTTATAAATCAAAGCAAATTCTTCCTCTAAATTGTCATCGCACACCTCTTGAATATGGATTGAATCACCTTTTGGCAATGACATTCTTCAAAACACAACTAGACTAAGCAGTGATACACCAGTGAATAGGCCAAATACACCAACAAATGAGCACCTAAACAACTCAAAAATATTTGAATCAAAATCGTAGAAATATGGCTCTAGATTATGAAATTGACAATAATTAATAGTTTATATAAGACTTGAATTGAAATAGCAAATTATGGGGAGAGAAACAAACATTTTAGACAGCGAAATAGGAGAGAAGAATTTCTCTATGGGTTTAGAAAGAGAAACAAGGGTTTGGAGAAAAGGGTAAAAAGCTAGAAGAGGAAGAGAAACGTGATAAATCAGTCTCTTTCATTATCATTCGTCAGATGAGATGGATGGCAGAGATTTAAAAAATTACACATAACTACAGTCTAAATAACTATTGCGCCCCCTCCCTAAAAACAGGGCCTTCTTTATACTTTCAGATTAATAAAATATTATATCTAATTTAGCAAATACTGCCTAATTGTTTAATACAGATACATATATAGATGCCTGTGAATGTCAGGCATATGTTCTTCATTTAGTTTTCATTTTTCAAAATGTTTGTCGAGTGTTTCTTCCTTTTTTTTATGAGAGATAATGATAACGTGTATTTTTAGGGTATAAAATACAAATTCTGTGTATAGTGTTTGATGAACACTTGTTCGAACTTAAAATATATTTTAATATAACTTTCCAAACTCCAATCCATTTTTTCATCTTTATCTAGTGTTTAAGACCCACGTTAGTGAGAGGCTCTCAGCAAATGTACTTTTTATGTATGGATTCCTGTGTTATTACTACGTCTTTTGGATTAACTTGCTCAAACTTTTCTTAGATTAGGGTCAAAGAAAAGTAGCTGTCAACAGAAGGCATACAAGAGAGAAACACAGTTAGAGTTGAGTTGGGTCCTACTGGACCACACCTCAATTACACATCATCCTTCTTTCTTCCTTTATTCTTCTTTTTAATTTTTGCCCCGCTTTTATCAATAATTTTCAAAACAAAGTTTGCACTTTTTTCCAAGAAAAGCTCGACAAAGAACTTGAAACGATGTGAAAGTGCCTTTAACCAGTATCTAGTTCCTCTTCCTGGACCGAAATTTTCTTCAGTATTTTAACTCTGGCGAGCGCGTTTGAATTGAGGAATTTAGAGGGATGAAAAAATAAGAGAAATAATCTTTCTTTTAATTCCGTTGTTTAGATATGTTAAAAAATAATAAAAAAATATAAAAACTATCTAGTTTTCCGTTAAAATTCTTCCTCTTAAAAATGGGGTAAAAATTATATTTTGCCTTTATACATAATATTTAACTTAAACATAGGAATAAATTAAACCATTTTTTCTTTCTTTTATTTTATAATGATTATTCAAACAAAAGAAATGTCAATTACATTCTTTTATTTTTTTAACACATCGAAGGGAAGAGAAAAATATTATATCTCCATTTTCTTCTTTTAATAAGTTTTGCTCCTCTTCCCTTCCCTTCCCTTCCCTCCTTTTCCCTTCCCTTCCCTCGATACAAACACACCCTAAAGACAGAAATATAATTCCTCTAACTAATGCCTCTTTTTTTCTTCATTTTATTATTTTAGGATAACTTTTATTTTCATTGAATCCTATGATGTATGTGTTGTCGGATAATATTTGAAAGACTTTGAATGTTTTGTATTGAGATCACTAACACCATCCATTAAAAAAAAAAATCCACTATTTAGATGGCTCCACTATTTATGTACAAAAAGTAATTGATTTATAAAATAGGAAAAAGACACAAAACAATGCGTTATCTAACCGACCCCCAAAGCAAAAAGGTCTATGAGGATGAGGTGGAAGGGTCAGCACTCAGCAATCCATAGAAAATGATACAACTGTTGTCCTTCAAAATGGTAAAAACATAAAGTGGGTCCTACATCACTTTCAATCAAAACCCAGCTGGGTGGGACCAAAACAACCATTCTTATCTCCGAACCCAAATCCAAGACACACTTCCTTGATGCATGATAATGTAGAGAATAATGTGGTGGTCTTCGATATCAGGAAAACAGAGAAAAATAAGACAAAATTTGAGCCAACAAACCCTTCATCCCTCCCATCCTCGGGATACTGTGAGAGAATTTATTAATTCAAAGGCATTATTCTATATTAATCTAGACATCTATTCTAGGTCTAGCAAGTGTCGATTTCTTCTTTCCAGAAGAAAAGAAGCAGCTCCTGTACTCCTGTAATAAACTACTTGCATATATTATACGTTCCAAATCACTTTCAAACTTGTAAAGGGAACTTTTACCATTTCAATATGCAGATTGCAGACGATAACGACCAGTCTTTTAGATTCAATCCAGAACACAAGTGCATTAGAGACCAGTGATGGTTGATGAAGACGACCAAACATAACAACATTAATTACCTCAGAAGTTCAGAACCACATTTATGACAAACTATTTTGAAATAATTCAGTAGCGAAATTGTAAAACACTGTCAGACTCGACTAATATGGCCTGCCACATACCCCAAGTCTGGTATCACCCACTCAATCTAGTCAGGGCCAGCTCTGCCCTTTTAGAGAGATACTTTAGTAAATATCGCTATCCTATCGTCGTCGGATGGAAGCCGGCACATAAAGAATGAGGTCTCCAATCTTGGGGTACGGTGATGATTTTCACAATATCACATTGATTTTGGAATATTTACCACTCCGGTGGAGGTTCAGGTATTGGTCATCCGGAGAATAACAGATCTCTCACCAGGAAAGAAAGCCAAGAAAGAGGAAAAGGACAAGAATATTGAAAGGAACAAAATCAAGGAGCTGTTTTAGAAAGAGCTACAAGACAAATTCATATAGCTTCCCTCATGAACCCGAATAGATTGACACAATTTGGGTGTGGTGTGGATCCCACAAGTTTCTTTGCCTGACAGCTAGCAATGGCCAATGCCCAATGGAATCTAACAAAAGTATGACAAGCACGACAACAATAACAATAATAAATCCTAGCAACTAGAGACCAAACAAAACAAAAATATGCAGTTGACAATGCATCCACATATGCCTGTGATGTGAGGATTTTACATAAAGACACTGCAATCTGCATAACCACTAGATTTAGCAAGAACGACTGTTCACCTGACAAACCGTAACATGTAATGTCACGTGTCTTCAGCTACTAGCAAATTGTTAAACCAAATAGGGTAACCACCCCATGGTTTAGCCTTGTTTTGTCCTGCTGGTCAGTAGGGAACCCAAAATTTCCAAACAATCCGAGTCATGTAAACCTGGTATCACTATCCAAACCGTATCCATGTCAAGTGGACCTTCTACTTATATTTGTTAGATATAAACCAGCATTCTATATCTTATACAGCTCGTGGTCGGAAAAAGGACACATAAATCTCAACAATTTCACCTATTTGGTCATATCATTCTTTCTACGAATGATAGCAGAGCTTCTAACTTCTAAGCCGTCAATGGCAAAAGAAAAGGAAAGAACGAAAAGTAAGCAGCAATAAAAGCTAATTTTACTCTTGACTCTTGAGTCTGAGATGCTCAAAGGAAGATTGCTCCAAGTTGTCTAGCCAATAATGTTTGGATCTCCACCTTAACATTATAGTTAATTGGCAAATTAATTTGGAAACCAATACAATCAAGATTAAGGGTGAAAACAAAAATGGCAGTACTGCCAGAGAAAAAAACTGAAATTCATGATCACCAAAGCTAAGCATTAATTCAGGAGAATGCAGCCACTATTGTCCACCTTAAAAGAGAGCCCATGCCCGAAAAGTGGACCTTTAGTCAGTAGCAGAAGACAGAAGTTAATTAGTTGTATTTGGTCCAGACCAACAGATGCTAATAACAACGACCAACTATCGAAATAGCCAGCAATTTTACTAGAGCGCATGAAGGCTTGACTTACTACTTACCTGGCTCACGTTCCACTCTTCAAATTCATCAAGTAATTCCAGCCGTTCAATCCTAGTTAGGGTAACATCAACAATAAGAATCTTTCAAATGATCTTGAGAAAAGGATAAACTACAAAAGATAAAAGTAGATGAAAAGAAAGGAAAAGACACACAACCAAACAATGCAAGAACTTCCCTTTATATCAGACTGGAAGACACCTTAGAATCCCAAAATCTTCAAAGGGAAAAATGATTTTACAATAGGATCTTTCCACAACCCAATCCAGGCGTGAAAGAATTCCGGAAGACCTGAATCAGGAATTTGCCTTCCAGAAAGGCGGCATCAAGAAATGTGGCAAGGGCATGTGCAAGGCTGTCAATGAAAATACACATGAAACCTGCTGAAACAGGGTGCAATGTATATACAGACGAATAAGTTCATAAAATGTTGCACAATTAAAGATTAACCGGGGCTGTATACACCTTCGCCTTTCTTGAACTTCAATAAATTTGCTATAAACTCTGAGCATGTCCTGGAAACATATCTGAAATTCATTGCTGTTCCATTTTGCATGGAAGCTTTTTATGCCCCATGGGATGACATATTATAATTGCACTTCATGCAAATATTAGTGAGGCACAAACTACTGTAGGTTTTGCATCCAGTATGAAAAAGGATGCTAAGCACACAACACTAATGACAGATTTGTCTCAGAATCCTCATACCGCTAGCTAGAAACAATAAAATTTTGAAAAACATATCATCCCACTTTCCACATGATAACAAACAATCATAGGCCATTTCCCAAATACCAAGGAATATATGCCATAGAAAGTCCTCATCCAAAATTTTGTCCAAATCTTTATTTCCTAAGCAACCAAAACAGAAACTAGCTAGAACAAATGATAGATCGTGACAAAACAAAGACTCTTCTGATTTCCATTTTGCAGGAAACCAAGCTCCATCTAGAAAATTCACGTATGTACTAATAATACGAACAAATATTCATCATGGACGAACACGAACTATAATGCAGTAATGCAAGTCATAATAAAACATAATGGCATGCAGGTTAACTTAACATTGCGTCAGTCCTTCAATCCAATATCCAAGACAGCAACTGCTTGAAAATAACAAAAGAATGAAAGATCGATCTTCTTGAAATAGTCTAATATTCTTGAATTATAATCATTTTGTCCTTTTGTAGGTACTGCCTTACGATCAACTAATGCAGGAGATAGATGTTAGAAATGTGCGTGAACCTGAAGATTTTCTCATCAATGAGTGCATGTATGTATGCGGTAGGTTTTTCCCTACCTTGATTGCAATCTTCTGTCCTTGAATAGATGATACTTTTTTTTCGTAATTGTCCTGATTGTTGCTTGCAACCCTGTTCTTTTTCTGGGTGTTTTAGGGGTGTAGTTAGAGGAAATTAAGTTGGATCTGTTGCGAAGGTGCTTTGAGGTCCGAGACTTAAATATATCCTTCCTACCTCATATTATTTTTACCACTACTACTTTTTCCTTTTTAAGTTTTTTTTATTCTTTTTTGAATATTTATTTTATACTTCAGTTCCAATTTTCAGCTGGGAGGGATTTGAGGCCTAGACAACTTGGAAGTTTGATAGAAACACTATCTAATTTGTAAAGATTTCCAATTCATCTAGCATTTTGAATGTGTTGGGTTATGATAGTTTTATATCATTTTATTTTCTCTAAAGTAGCGAGTAAAGGAGATGGGTTGAGGATTGAGTCATATTCAATTACGGGGATATGTTGGTCGATGTGTCTAACTTACGTTATGGTAGAAGTTACAAACTGTAACCAGGCCGAGATGGACTTCCGAGGGCATGATCAGGAGATCTTCATGGAACCTGGTGGGGGTGATGGACTATGGGCAAATCATCGTTAGCCTTCACCATATGACCTGATATATCTATCTTCACAGAGTTGGATAGTTTTATTCTACTGTTTGACAAAATGCCTTGGAAAAAATGCAGAAGGCGACATCCATTTTCGTAAAAATTTAGAAATCGGGAACTCATTGGATTGGAGTTCGACATGCAGCCAGATTTTTATTCATGTCATTCAAACGCAGATTTATGCTTTTTGGAATGATGATGGCAAGAGATTTTGAATTTGTCAGTTACATTTGAGAAGTCTGTTGCTTGTCTGGAACAAACCTGAAAAGGCTCATGCAACTTTCATGAAATTGCCAGACAATAATATGATATTATTTTTGGCTAAATAAGTCCTTTTACTTCTCGTATTGGTTTGCTTAAACTTAACTCAAATCTCAGTTTAATCGTTGTTGATGTGGTCAAAATTATTGTTCGAGTATTTGTGACACATTTCATTCACGTAAGCAAGCTAAAAATAATAAAAAGCCAAGTTAGATACCAATTTAATGAATATTTTTATGGTGTTTGGCAGAGCGTAAGTTTTAATAGCGTATAAGCTGACAATTTACGATTAATGGTATATAAAATAAGACTTAATACTTGATAGGTCCTTGAAAATAATCTTGTGACCCACTAAGGACACTCATTAATCTCATAGCCCAATAGATCCATGAGTTCATAAAATTTATTCAATTAAGTCCAAAATTAATTATTTATTTTTTTTAAGGCAAAAAATTAACATTGCTTGCATTTATTTCAATGGAAATATTTTTGTGGTATTTAGTAGAACGTAAGTTTTAATAGAGTATAAGTTGTCAATTTACTACTTATATATAAAGTAATTTAATAATGAAATAAAAGCTATCGAATATGCGTCTTGTTGAAAATAACTTTACGCATTGAGTTCCAATTTATATATATATATATATTTGAAATTTAACATATATTTTGAGAGATAAGAGAATAAATTTGTAAGAGAGACAAGGATAATAAGGAGAATTGAGAGAACTTTTTGATGTATGTATTGACATGAGTGAATAAAGTGTATAAGCTTATGAGCCAAAAAAAATGAGCATAAGCTCTCATAGCTCAAATAAACTGATAGGAAAAGTAGGGTGTTGATTTATCTTGGAATGTAGTCCAAGGCTTTGATAAGATCTCATGTCGAAAGATTATGGATTGTCACTTTAGTTTATAAGGGATGATAAGCCTTTGTTAACCTAGATTTCAGTAGATCTGAGCATCTCCAATGCTACATGATTATCAAGCACTCCAAATTCTGTAATTGGGTCCCACCTCTATTACACATAAATGGGTTTCATTTACTTATCTCCCAATACAAACATATCAACAAAACACATATTTTAATACAATTTTTTTTTTACTTTCCATTTACCAATACTCCAAATATCAAGTTTCAATAACATCTCTCTCATACTTTTATACAATTTTTCACTTTTTTCTACCATTCTACACATATTTTAATATTATTTTTCAAATCACTCTCTCTACATACTCCAAAATTTCCAGCACTCCAAATACTTTCATCATCGTACTTGTTCAAGTTTGAGTTTCGAACTTCATATTACGTGTCTACGGTCATCTAGAATCATGGGTCTCCATCAAACTTATTCGACGGATTTTATCATTTTAGTTTCTGAAGAAAACAAAATTGGTAGGTCTATTCCAGCAATAATTGGCTGTTTTCTTTTTTGAAATTGGACAAAAGTCAGCTAATAAAATATGAAAGAGTTCGAAATATTTTTGTACCAGGTCCACCTGACCTCCATAAAGTCCAGCTCTTGTAGATTCTCTATGTTTCTCCAATGAGTTCCATATGGTTCCATTTTTAATATTTAACGGTCGGTGATGGCTCGAGAATTATATTCTGGTTGTTGGGTTGGACCCGCGTTAACAGATTGTAGATATTAGAATTGAGAATGGGTTAATCTAACATGTGATCAACGAAAGATTTCACATATTTCATTTTAGCCATCAACCTATATTCAGATGTTTCAACTCAGTCAATATATATAATTTTGAAACTGTATCAAATAGAGCACTCGAACAGTTTTTTTTGGCAAAATGGGTAGCCAAACTCTCTTTAACCGTTAGGAAATTGTTACCATTAACAGATGTTACACGACGACGTCAATGACTAGATACACGATGCTGAAGTGGCTAATTTTTTTGATTATGTTATTAAAATCAAAAAACAAAGTTTTTATTGACTCATAAAAAAACAACACAAACAAACTGAAGAAGATTGCTCTAAGATACAAACCTTGAAGAATTGTTGCAAGTTGAAAGCGAGATCTTGCTACAAGAAGTTCACTCAATAGGGGCGGGGATTTCTTCCTAAAGTAAGGGCGAGGAGAGGTCCCGTTTATTCCAATATGGCTTTTAGGGCTTTCCTATCATTTATGTGGTTCAATACAACTTTGCATATCATGTTTGATGATTCCCAAACATACCTAAAATTGAAGTGGGCATTGAATCCACCCAGACACAACACCATCATCCTCTGCTTCACCTCACCTTTCATATCGCTCTTACTAAAGTCGCTCTTTGAGCCATACAGAGCTTTATCGTAACGACTGCTCCCAGTAGCTTTGTAGTCGGATTTCATGAGAGGGAACAATTTGAGTTTACAAAATCGATTCTCCAACTAACTGAGAAGATCAGAATCAGTGAAACCAAAGCAATTGATTGCAGACACTTGCTCCAGAACACAACAGTCTCTTGATTGCTAGGGTTTTATTTTATTTTTTTGGGTTTTATTTAAAACATTTTTTTTTGCCTTTACATGTGTGTGGCTAAGATTTTGCCTCATCTAATATTTTTTTAAAAATAATTCAATCCTAACAAGAATAATTATTTTTACATGTGGCCTAATTGTTACGGGTAAAAGTATCACTGGAGCAGTTTGATTGCCCGTTTTGCTTAAAATTGTCCAAGTGTTCGATTTGACATAATTTCAAAACTACGTTAACTAAGTTGAAACATCTGAAGATAGAATGATCAAAATGGAACATGCGAAATCTTTCGGTAATCACATATTGCATTAACCCATTAAGAATGTAATAAAGTTGTTATTAATGTTAAAATAAGCAGAGGACTAGTTAATAGATATTTGATTCAGACGTTGTTACCATCTTTTTTCTCATTATACGGATCTCAAGTGGCTTACTTAATGAATTAAGTCGTATATCTTGAATTCGAGTTTCACCCTCTTTGCTAATTTAAAAAAAACATTTTTCCTTATTATTAATCTCTTGAAACCTTTACACCTATACATTTTCACGGGAAGATGAATTATGTATCCCAGAAATCATTCTGCGAGTGAAAATATCAGTGAAACTTCAATTTTTAAATTTGTAAAGCAGGATGGTTCGATCGAGATTGATTGAACCTTTAAAACCAATATTAATTGAGTGAAAATTAAAACCTCAATTGCAAATATTCAAAAATTAATTAATTTGCATTTATTTTGAAAAACTACTAAAACCACAATTTATCAAGCATGTAAAAAATAGTGTCATTTTCTAGGTCAGCTTGACCCGCAGATCCGACCTCACCCATCTCTGCTTCGGCTTTGGAGAATTACAAAATGAAGTCGACATGGATGAAGAAGACGACGACGATGAGGAAGAAGTCTTTGGTGATCTGCGTTTATTAGTGACTCTAACCGGTTCATACTCATTGGAGCCAGCTAGATGAGGAAAGTTGAGTTTAGCCTTGGAGCCGCGCATCTTGAAAGCGGCTCGGTCATAAGCCACAGCCGCATCCTGTGGAGTCTCGTAAGTCCCAAGCCACATCCTCGCACCGCCCCTTTTAGGGTCCCTAATCTCCGCCGCAAACTTCCCCCAGGGCCTCCTCCTCACTCCCCTAAAAGCACACACCTTCTTCCGCGCGTCTGATACAAGCGCAATTTGTCTGGGTTCATCAACAGTTACGGCTTCCGCTTGGTACGTGGGAGTCGGTCCGGCGTTAACGGCCTCACACAAAAAAGTTTGGTAAACGGCATCGACGTTTAACGGGAGAGTATCAAAGTTGACCGATAAAGTTGCCGGAATTTCAAAATCATCACTGAGAAGGTAGTGGCTAACGGAGTCCAAAAGAGCAACATCGGACTCCGACATCAATGTGGTAGTACAAGTGGACTGCTGACTCATCGCTTTTTCCTTTTTTGGGTGTCTGACAATGGCTTTTTACATTGCTTTTATATAGGTTGAAAACGCAGAGGCCACCTGTTTTATTATTATTATTATTATTAATTTAATGGCGAGCTGGACGGTTCATTGAAGTTTCATAGGCCCGCACGTTTTATAAATTATTTTACACGTGGGATTCTTTTTATTTTATTTTATTTTATTCAAGTCTGTTTGTCTTTCATAATAATTGTGGTCGTTGGATTTAGAATGCCATGTTTAAAACTCTGGCTTGTGTTGTGTGTAAATTAATCGGGTCAGTCAACAAAATTGGAAAAGTAAAGTGTAAACATGTTGCACTTCCAACAACTACCACCTTAATTAGTGATTAAATCTTTCTCTAAATGTTCATAAATAAATATTTGTTAACACGATTAATGGAACTTTTATATCTTATATGGAAAATGAAAAAAAGCATGATAAAGGATTGATAATAATGAGATGTAATGAGAGTTTATAAACCAAAGTTCTAACAAAACGGCTTTACGTAATATGTATCGAAAATTCGGGTTTGGTTGATCCAAGTCGTATAATATAGAGTGTTTTAATTACGTGATATTTGCATGTCCGGATCCGGATTAGTTTGAATTTTCGAACATACTTAATTGATTATACTCGAATTGGTTTAAATCCGAACAAGTGAATTAGACAATAATCTAATCATTCTTAGGTTTCAGACAGCTAAATCAGACAAAATGTTCGTGTTTGGGTATGAATTTCAGACATAAAACTTATATTCAAACTTGATTTAATTCAGATTGGACAAATCGATCAATCGAATTGGAGAGAATTTTCTCACTCCTTCGAGATTGGAGTAACACGTCTTCTTGTCCCCTCCCTAATTGAAAGTGTACTCAATAAAATGATATCAATTTACGAGTAGTTGGAGACAATGAATGGATTATTGAGAACATAAATAGATAACTTACAATTCAATTAAATTTTAAAAATACACCAACTGACTATGAACTACCATTGTCTCATTAATTATATATGGTGAATCACATCAGCATATGATATGGTTTAATGAAGATTGAATGAAGGTTCTACAAATATATAGTCACGTGCTTAAAGTTCTTAAGGATCCATATTTCATATATTATTCAATCACTCGTTAATTAATTACTACTACTCGTTAATTAATTATTACTGTAATCTATTCGTCCATACCCTTCGAGATTGGAGAAACATGCATCAGTGATCCTCGAGGTATGTTCCTCGGGAAAGAATGATTATTTTTCATTCCATTTTCTACTTGTTATGTTTTATTTTGTCCATAATAAAAAAGTAGACTGAGAAGAATTTCAGAAAAATATAAATAAATAAATATTTGCAAATCCACACAGACATGGTAAAGTCTAAGAAGCTTAATTAAAACATAAATCTTCTAATAAACATGCATTTTTGTCCAACTCTTTATTTTCATTAAAAGGAAATTAAAGACAGAGCATATAATATGTTGTCATTAATTTCCCAATTAGCGATAAATGGAAAAATAATAGAAATTCATTTTCCCTCACACCTCTGATCAAACCCCACTAACTTCCTGCTCCACTTGCAGCAGCAGAAGAAGACTCCCCGAAACGGCTGTTGCGAGTCACCCTGACTGGCTCAAACCCATCCGGGCCAATCAAATGAGGGAAGTTCAGCTTGGCTTTCGAGCCACGCATCTTAAAAGCTGCTTTATCAAAAGCCAGAGCCGCATCCTCCGGCGTTTCGTAGGTCCCTAGCCAAACCTTGGCGCCGTTCCTCTTAGGGTCTCTAATCTCTGCCGCGTACGTTCCCCACGGCCTTCTCCTCACTCCCCTGTACTGCGCTTTCTGAGGTGGTGGACGCGTGTTTAGACTACACTCACGCTCCACCACTTCTTGACGAGGCGCCCATTTTGGCGTTGAAGCAGATTCAGGTCGATCCAACGTTTGAAATTCAAAGTTGGTACATGTGGGGTGATCTGAACCATTGGTCAGAAGCTGTTGGTAGACGGACTCCATGGTCTGGTAATCTGACTCGGAAAGGCTAGCACTCTCCCCGTTGTTCATATTTTGATGAAACAATTGAAGTGGGGTTGCTTAACTAATTGGTAAATTAGGTTTCCGATGTATTAGGGCGTCGTGAAGATTTATTTATATTGTGTTGGGAAATCTTATAATATTCATATAAAATTTTCCATTAATTAGTTTCTAAGAAACTTCATTATAATATTTAACTGCATGTACATGTGATTGTGAATGAATATTTTAGGTTATATGATTCCAAGGGACACGTTCTTTTGGACTTTGTTGGGGAAAAGGTCAAACCTCGATGTCAATTTTTATTAAACAATGTTGTTTCGAATTCCGTGGGCCACGTTTGGCTTTTCTTTTTTCCTCCTCTCTTTAGGTAGGAGATGGGAGATGGGGATGGGGACAGACCCTTTGGCTTAATTAATTAATGTATGATTATTTATACAATTTTTTTTTAGAAGAAATGATTATTTATACAATTATACTTTAGTCTAGGAATGATTGAGCAGGCATGTTGAACTACCCAAATAATTGTGTAACGTATACACGCCTTTTCAATAATTACAATTATATGTAGCATCTTGGTTTCTTCCTCGCTTCCAATTGTCACATTTAATTGTTAAAGTTACATAGATCCCTTCATTTATGGTTTTTTAATTTTTCTTTTTTAAAAAGGGAGAATTTATTTCATAGAGTGGATAAAATTTTCCGGGGCTCACAAAAGGGGCCAATGGCGTCAACACCACATTTTTTAGAAAGAGAAGAGGGGGCCTCTTTGTTTATGTTTGGAAATTTAACGGTGATGACGTCTCAAATCAGTCCAAGACGTATCAGGATAGGTTTGAACAAGAGCTTTCTCGTCTGATGATATCCTCCCTCGTTCTAGCTTCCTCTCAACAATAGAGTTACCCTGTAATAAAGAGCAAACGTAAACTAGAGGCCCGCCAGAGAGTGTTCTCTGGCTTTGGCGCTCCGACGCTCAAGTCAGATGCTAGCACAAAGTAACTCTGTAAAGTGCACTGCTCGGTGCTCTTGTCATAAGTTAAAAGTCGTCCCTTTACCTGAGGGTTTCCCCCTTTTTATAGTGAAGATAGTTCCTGTTTGGGTAGTTCATGACAGCTTTTCACCACTCTGAGGATGAGTACCGAGGAGTGTACATCCTTCTTCTCGGTACCGAGCATAAAGCTGGTGACTATTATATCCACGTGTCGTGTTGTCATTGTAGGGGAAAATCATCCTCATCAGTTGCCCCCTCAGACCTGTGATTGGTCATCGTAGGACCAATGATAGGTCTGTATGAGTGGACGTTTGGGTTCCCGAGGCTGACATTAATTGTGAGTCGTTGAACGGCTAAGATTTGATTGCTCTTGATCCAGTGGTCATTTGATGTGCAGAGGTTGAGCGGCCTAGATGAGAGAATGCAGTACGTCTCGTCATCGGGTCCGTTGACCGGGGCGGTCTTCGGCTATAAATAGCGAGGATGTCACTGTCCAATTCATTCGCTGCCAAGATTGAGAGCCCCGAGCATTGTCTATCCGAGCAAACGTAATCTTCTTTTTCCGAGCAAATACTATCCCTTCTTCGTCTTATCAGGTACGAGAAATGTCTTCCCCTTCTTCGGATAGTGATATTAATGTGTTGGAGGAAGCCGATTTAGGAACTTCTCCTTCGACTTCTAACTCTCCTCCCGTTAGGACGAGCATTAGGCTACCCCTAGCAGAACGCCCTTTCTTTGCCCCTCCTGGGTTCGAACTACAGGAGGCCCGAGCAGCAGGTGATGGTTCTCGAGAGCCTAGGAATCTTAGTTGTAGCCTTTCAGCCTCCGAGGTGGAATCCCAACGTAAATTGTTCGGTATTCCCTATCCTTGCAAGCCTGTGCCTGAGGGAGTATCTCCATTCCGTCCTCAACATGGGGAGTTTGCCATTTCTACCACCGCGCTATCATTTGGTTGTCGGATACCGATTGCCCCAGCGATATGCTCCTTCTTTGATCGGTTCGACATTTGCCCTACCTGTCTCACTCCCAATTCTTGGGTGTTTCTCGGCACAATTCTCTACTACTGTGCCGAGCTTCGCGTCCCTTTTTCTTCTAATGTTCTTCAACACATTTTCTCCCTTTGTAGAGCTCCGAGAAACCCTGGACTTTGCTATTTAAAGTTCAAGAAGGGTTTGGTTGCTCCAAAGTATTCCTCTTCCAATCATCATTGGAAGTCTAGTTATTTCTTTGTTCGGATGCCTTTGGGCAAGGACGAGGATCTTCCTTTTAGGACCTCGTGGGTTGTCCCAAAATTCAGTAAATTCAAGCGACTTCCCCAACTTTCTCCTCAGGAGCTTGACTGGTATCTTACTCTCAGAGGCCCTTTCACTAAGCCTTCTGTGCCTTTGATATGCCGAGCTGTAGACTTTACAAGGGCTCATAGGTCCGAGCAAGCGATGCAAGGTGGGGACCTGCTCTTGGTCGGTTTTGTTTATAACTTTCTTATACTAATCATGTTGATTACTGACTCTTGTTACTTCTCAGATATGTCGTCGGCTGCTGATTACCTGAAGTTGCAGAAGAAGACTGCCAACTTGGGCAAGAAGAGGAGACCTGACGGGGGTGTTGAACCGAGCAAGAAGAAGAGGGTTATCCCTGCTGAGGGTGCCCAAGTCAAACCAGGCCGAGGAAAAGACTTGGGTCGCGGTCGTGGTGTCTTCATTTCTACCCCGTCTTTCCGGGCCGTTGGATCCCCTTCTCGTACATCCGACGCCCGCTCTTCTTCTCCTCCTCACAGGATGGGGGACGTTCACATTCCTCGATGGAATGTGCGTCTATCTGATACAGTGGCCAATTCTCGGGTAGCCTTGGAGATGCTAGAGAATCTGTCTCTTCCGTCGGACCAAAGGCGAGCCGAGGAGATGACCACCGAGGAGAAGATGGGCGCTTCGGCCGTCAAGCTGATGGAGGTACATGCTTCTGCTCGGAACACTATTTAGCATGTTTTCCTTCAGCTTGCTTAATAACTTTTTTTTTCTTTCTTTCTTGATCGAACTCTGTTCTCTATGTTTGTATATAACGTTTTTAATTTCATTGAAGTCGTGTTCTTTTCTCCTCATTCCTTGTCTATCACTGTCCATCTTTTTCTTCGGAAATCATAACTTAAAACGCAGCTTGTTGTAACTGATTTGGGAACAAGTAGTGCTGTGGCCCAAATTTGCTCGGGTCGTAGCCAACTGTCTCGACTTGGCTGTTGTAACTCATATTCAACGAGTTGAAACAAAACTATGTTTGCTGTGGCCCAAACTTGCTCGGGTCGTAGCTAACTTGTTTCTGATTGGCTGTTGTAACTCATATTTAACGAGTTGAAACAAAACCATGTTTGCTGTGGCCCAAACTTGCTCGGGTCGTAGCTAACTTGTTTCTGCTTGGCTGTTGTAACTCATATTTAAAGAGTTGAAACAAAACCTATTTTTCCTCGGTCTCCTGACCTTAGCGGGCTTGTAATTATGCTCAGGCATTGCGGCTGACTTGTGCCGAGCAACGCTTAATTTTGAGGATCCTTATTGCAAAACAAACTACTTTCATTGAATCAGCAAAATCCTAAGTCTCGTGTAAGAAACGAGTTTTGAAATGGAAATTATGCTTAAGTACATGCCAGCAGGTTTAAATTAAACATAGTATCTTCGGAGGTTCTCGGCATTCCAAGGTCTCATTTCTCCTGGCTTCTCGGGATTTTCCAGCTTGTAAGTACCATCAAGCAGAACTTTGATAACTCGGAAAGGTCCTTCCCAAGTTTCTCCGAGCTTACCTGGATGCCTTCCAGCCGCAGTAGCTTTCCTTAGAACCCAGTCTCCTTCTGAAAACTTCCTTGTTCGGACCCTTTTGTTGTAATATCGGGCCGTTCTTTGCTTGTAAGCAGCAATCCTGATCCGAGCAGTCTCTGGAGCCTCTTCCAAGAAATCCAGATTATTGAGCAATAAGTCATTGTTACCTGATTCTTCAAACTCAGTTATACGAGGAGTGGGAACTCCAATTTCAACTGGGATAACAACTTCTGATCCGAATACTAAGGAGAAAGGTGTCTCTCCTGTTGATGTCCGAGGCGTAGTCCGATAAGACCAGAGGACGCTATGGAGCTGCTCGGTCCAAAGTCCCTTGGCTTGGTCCAGACGAGCCTTGATTCCTTGTAGTATGATTCGGTCGATGACTTCTACTTGCCCATTAGCTTGCGAGTGAGCTACGACAGTAACCCTGAGGTTGATGCCGTGTTCCTCACAAAACTGCCGTATGTTGGCACTCACAAACTGTCGGCCATTATCAGTAATGAGAATCCGAGGAATGCCATATCTGTATATGATGGTTTTCCAAATGAAGTCTTTCACCTTGTGGTCAGTGATTGTGGCCAGAGGCTCGGCTTCGACCCACTTCGTGAAATAATCCACTGCTACTATGAGAAACTTCCTTTGCGCTGTTGCTTGAGGAAAAGGTCCTAACAAATCCAGCCCCCATTGTGCAAACGGACAAGGGTTTTCCATCATTGTAATCTCCGATGGGGGGTGATGTGGTACGTTAGCATGTCTCTGGCACTTGTCACACTTCCTCACCAACTCCTTTGCATCCTTGTTCATGGTCGGCCAATAATACCCGCAGCGTAAGACCTTGTTGGCTAAGGTCCTTGCACTAGAATGACTGCCGCATATTCCTCCATGAACTTCTCGGAGAGCGTAATCAGACTCTCGTGGAGCAAGGCACTTGAGGTAAGGGAGTGTGTAGGATCGTCGGTAAAGGGTTCCTTGAATAATTGAATACCTCGCTGCCCTTGCTCGGAGACTTTTAGCCTCGTTTCTGTCTTCTGGCAATCGTCTCTCAGTGAGGAAGGCTCGTATCGCATCCATCCAAGATCGTTCAGTACTGATCTCCGCAATTGCCATAACAAAGATGCTCGGTTTAGGAAGCATTTCTATCCGCACTGAGGAAGCCTGATCTTTCTTCGTCGTCGACGCAAGTCGTGCTAATACGTCGGCTTGCTGATTTTCTTCTCGAGGCACTCTCAGTATTTCAACATTCAGGATCTTACTTATCAGCTCCTTAGCTTTTGCCAGATATTTGATCATATTGGCGCCTCTCGCCTCATACTCCCCCCGAACCTGCTCGATGACGAGCTGTGAATCACTGTGAATCAGCAAATTGCGAACCTCTAGCTCGATGGCTAGCTTTAATCCAGCTAGCAATGCTTCATATTCAGCCTCGTTATTAGAGGCTTTGAATTGGAAACGAAGGGCATACTCAGTAGTCATGCCCCCGGGTCCGAGAAGCATAATCCCTGCTCCACTGCCGTCCTTGTTCGAAGATCCATCGACGAAGAGTTGCCACTGCTCTTGCGGCGCTTCTTCCTCTAATGGATGTTGGCATTCGGTAATGAAATCCGCGAGGACTTGGGCTTTAATGGCTCTTCTCGGTTCAAAGTAGATATCAAACTCACTAAGTTCGATTGACCACTTAATAAGTCTTCCCGATATGTCAGGATTCTGTAAAATGCTCTTGAGCGGCTGATCAGTCAGCACTGTAATTGTATGGGCTTGAAAATATGGTCTCAACTTCCTGGCCGTGGTCACCAGTGCAAGGGCCATTCTCTCGGCCTTCGTGTATCTCTTCTCGATCACAGAGAGGACCTTACTAGTGTAGTATATTGGCCTCTGAACTTTATCCTCTCCCTCGCTTATTAGCACGGCACTCACTGCATGCTCTGTTGTAGCTAAGTAAAGGGATAATGGTTCTCCTTCTTTTGGAGCAGTGAGTAGAGGTGGTTGGCTCAGATAAGATTTGAGCTCCTCGAAAGCTTCTTGACAATGTTCATTCCATTGAAAATCGGTTGTTTGTTTGAGTGCATTAAAGAAGTATTTACACCGATCCCCTGATCTGGCGAGAAATCGGTTTAGCGCTGCAGTTCGCCCGGTGAGTTGTTGAACTTCCCTCTTGTTCCTCGGGGCTTGCATGTTGACTATCGCTAATACCTTTTCAGGGTTCACCTCAATTCCTCGTTTGGAGATTAGGAATCCGAGGAATTTACCCGATGAAACCCCAAACGCACATTTCTCGGGATTGAGCTTCATTCCAAAACTGTTCAGAACATTGAATACATCTTGCAAGTCGCCCAAGTGCTCCTCGGGTTTCTTGCTTTTAACGACTATGTCATCGACGTACGCTTCAACTGTCTTTCCGAGCATTGGGGAGAACATTTTGTTGACTAGTCGTTGATAGGTAGCCCCTGCATTCTTCAACCCAAAAGGCATAACTTGGTAGCAATACGTACCCTAAGGAGTAACAAACGAGGTGTTCTCCTCGCCTGCTTGATGCATTTGAATCTGATGGTATCCTGAGTAGGCATCAAGGAAACTGAGGAGACCCTTTCCTGAGGTTGCATCTACCAGCTGGTCGATTTTCGGGAGCGGGTAACTATCCTTCGGACAGGCCTTGTTTAGGTGAGTAAAATCGACACACATGCGCCATTTACCATTCGGTTTGGCAACCATAACAACATTAGAAAGCCATTCTGGATATTGTACTTCTCGGATGAAGTCGGCATCCAGAAGCTTGTTAACCTCTGTTTTGATTGCTTCTTGCCTGTCTTGTGCGAAGTTCCTCTTCTTTTGCTTTACTGGTCGATTACCTGGTTTGATACTCAGATGGTGAGTGATAACATCAGCACTGATACCCGGCATCTCATGTGCACTCCACGCAAATGTGGTGATGTTCTCCAAAAGTAGATTCATCAAGCCTTCGCTTAAATCTTTGCTAAGCTCAGAACCATAGTACAATTTCTTCTCTGTTGCATGCTCGACAGGAAGAGCAATGAGTTGTTCGCCTGGGGAGGGCTTCGAGATTTGATTGTTCTGATCATCTGCCAACTCTATGACCGAGACTGGCTTTTTCTTTTCTTTAAGATCGGTCACATACATCTGGCGGGCGAGCTTTTGGTCGCCCTGAACTTCTCCTATTCCTTGATCAGTGGGGAATTTCATTTTCAGGTAATAAGTTGAGACAACTGCTCGGGCCTTATGAAGCAGTGGTCTGCCGATCAATGCATTGTATGGGGTCTTCACATCGACGACCAGAAGTTCCACCATAAATAATTTTGATCTCGGGTAATCTCCCAAGGTTATGGGTAGACTTATTATACCGACAGGGACAACTTGTTCTCCCGTGAAACCGTATAGGGGTGAAGAAAACTTCTTCAAGCTCTCTTTCGGAAGGTTCATCTGTTTGAAGGCGTGATAGAAGAGAACATCTGCTGCGCTCCCGTTATCAATCAAGACTTTCTTGACCGTGTAGTTGGCGATGATGACATCAATGACCAACGCATCGTCATGGGGCTGGTGCAAACCGTCCCCGTCTCTTTCTGAGAACATTATCTTCTCCTCTCCCGTTCTCGTTTTCTTTGACTTCTCGTTGATCTGATGCACAGTCCGAGCATATGCTCTCCTCCCAGATGAACTTTCTCCTCCCGAATCTAGACCACCGACTATCATACCAATGGTACCAGCTGTTCCACGATTCCGATGACGAGGAGACTCCTCTCGTCGTCTCCTCTGTCGTCTGTCCTCATTCTCCCGAAGACCTCTTGGATTTTCTTTTCTTCCCTCTCTTTCTCGCTTATCTCCCCCCGAGCTAGTAAAACGCTTGAGGTATCCTCTCCGGATTAAATTTTCTACCTCGTCTTTCAGGTGGCGACATTCATCAGTATCGTGACCAGGGCCCCGGTGGAATTTACAATACTTGTCGCTCTCCATCCTACCTGTAGTGGGCCTCATCTTTGCTGGCCACCTGACGATGTCGCGATCCTGTATCTCATTCAATACTCTTTTCAAAGAAGAATTGAGTGGAGTGTAGGAATCATATCTCTCAAGTTTGGCTCGGTCATCTCTTCTGGTGAATGATCTACTGAATCCACTAGTTTTTCTCTCGGGTGGTCGACCAGCGTCTGACCTTCTCCTCGGGGGAGATCTGTCTAAGTATTGCTCGGTTACATGTGGTTCAGCCATCATTTCGTCAGCAGTAATGTATTTTTCAACTCTTGAGAGAAGTTTAGGGATACTTTTCGGATTCTTTTTCGACAATGAATGCTTCAGCGTCACATGTCGTACTCCAGTCGTGAAGGCTGTAATGGCTATGATCGGTTGAAGGTTCGGTATCTCTAAGCAATCATTGTTGAAACGGGTTACAAATTCTCTTAAACTCTCCTGGGGTTTTTGTCTGATAGTAACCAGTGTGGCATTCGTCTTCTTCACTGGTCTGGAGCTTGCAAAATGAGTGACGAACCTGTTCGTTAGGTCGTCAAAGCTGTGAATGCTGCCTTGTGGCAGAGCTCCGAACCGACGCCTTGCCACTCCGACAAGCGAGACTGGGAAGATTTTGCAGCAAGCTTCCTGAGAGGCCCGCTGAAACTCCATCATGGTTTGAAAGCCGATAACATGGTCTAGTGGATCCCCCGTCCCGTTATATTTTTCCACACTGGTCACTTTAAAGCTTGTCGGTACCCGAGCTTTTTGCACCTCGGTCGACAATGGAGTCAAGTTCCTATCCCAGTCCATTGTATCCAAGAAGGGACGGCCTTGCAAAGCAGCTATTTTGCGATCCACTACCCCTTCGATAAACTTGCTATCCCCCTCGTAAGTATGAGTGGGCTGAGTTCTTCGAGCAATAGTTACCGAGGTTCCTGGAACGTCGGGATTTCTTGACTCGTCAGTGTGAGAGTGGTCATTTCTCGTCTCATGAGAAATGCTCTCATTTTGGATTGGTTGGTGACCCTGCACTTGTCCTTGGATCGTATCCAGGCGTTGCGCGAGAACATTCATCTGTTGCAGTAGTTCGACAATTTGATCTTGCACCAAAGGTTGAGGCTGCTGTTCGGCATTTTCGTTTACTGCCTCAGCCTGTTGTTCTTCTCCTCTAAAAGCTCTAGCCCGAACCATAATTTTTGTTATGGAGTTCCCACAGACGGCGCCAATCTGATGACGTCTCAAATCAGTCCAAGACGTATCAGGATAGGTTTGAACAAGAGCTTTCTCGTCTGATGATATCCTCCCTCGTTCTAGCTTCCTCTCAACAATAGAGTTACCCTGTAATAAAGAGCAAACGTAAACTAGAGGCCCGCCAGAGAGTGTTCTCTGGCTTTGGCGCTCCGACGCTCAAGTCAGATGCTAGCACAAAGTAACTCTGTAAAGTGCACTGCTCGGTGCTCTTGTCATAAGTTAAAAGTCGTCCCTTTACCTGAGGGTTTCCCCCTTTTTATAGTGAAGATAGTTCCTGTTTGGGTAGTTCATGACAGCTTTTCACCACTCTGAGGATGAGTACCGAGGAGTGTACATCCTTCTTCTCGGTACCGAGCATAAAGCTGGTGACTATTATATCCACGTGTCGTGTTGTCATTGTAGGGGAAAATCATCCTCATCAAACGGCATCTTATTTGAGGCAATTGCAGCCCATTTTTGGGTCCACGGAGTAAGAGTGATTGCCTTCAGATTCTCGACTCCTTCACAAGAAGCCGGTGTAAGATTGTTTTCTGAAATTAGGTATTGCATGCATGCAAGCAGTGATGAATCCACCTGCCCGCAACTCACCACTGCCTCTCCTGGCTTCACTATCAGCTGAACCAGGGCATGGCTAACAGTCTAACACAACCAACATTGTAATGACCACTAGTACTCCCTTCATCTTTTTTGCAAAAATTGAAAGTAGTGCTAGTTTAGTTAATAAGCTAGGCTTTGAGCTTGGGCATTTGTCTCTTTGATGAGGTGAAGAGGATGCTGTAGAGGGTAGAATATATAGCATGTTACGAGGTATGGAGATGAGGTAAATTTTTTACAGAATTTGGCTTTTTATTGGGTTTCAAATGTCATGTTGGCTAATAGAAGATAAACTGTTTTTTTGGTATATTGAGATGGGATTGAAGAGGATGGAACTCGCGATCTATATGAGGGATGACACATGAATATGACATCTAGGCTACGAGCAATTTTTGGAGTCATATACTCCTTCACTACTGTTTCTGATATTATTATTATTATTATTTTTTATAGCATTTGGCCAAGAATTCCCTTGTCATCATTTCTGTCCACTTCAAAAGAAACAGCCACAAATAACAGATGTCAACAGAGGATAAGCACCAAAGTTATCCGTTGGAGATAAAATATTCCCGAGGTTACCAACTTTGGGCCTGCCTTTTCTCTTCTGTCGGGGATTGGAATCATTGAGTGGGCCGGTGTCTAACAGCAAGTGGGCCTGGAGGTTATCAAGGTCTTGAACTTCTTGGCTTCTCTCGTATGTCCGAAGAGAATCCAAAACATATGGGGCCAACTGCAAGCCGGTTCAAAGTCAATATTTGTTAAGCTGTAAGTCTAGCCAAAACATTTCCTTTCATTCCAGTCTATCGTGTTTGAGCTGTTCGAAGCAAATGTGTTTTCAATGACTTTTCCACAGCACGTGTCATGGTCTTCTTCAATTCTTCCCTTCGTTTTTTTTTTTTTTTTGTGTTTACCATGTTTTTGGTTTTTTTTTATTTACTTTTCACAATGATTGTTACTGTTGATTTTTTATTTGTCTCAATCGATTTACTTTATGAGTAAACAATAAATTTTAAATTTTAAAGGGAACGGATTCGCTAAACCCTAACGGGTTCGTATATTGAATTTCCATACTGTAACCTAAATAATGAGTGTTAAACTCTAAGGGGAACGGATTCCATAAACCCTAACGGGCTTGTATATCGGATTTCATGTTGTAACCTAAACAATAAGTGTTAAACCCTACGTGAAACGAATTCGCTAAACCCTAACGGGCTCGTATATCGAATTTCACGCTGTAACCTAAATAATAAGTGTTAAACCCTAGGTGGAACGGATTGGCTAAACCCTAACGGGCTCGTATATCGAATTTTATGCTGTAACCTAAACAATAAGTGTTAAACCCTAGGTGGAATGAATTCGCTAAACCCTAAGCATATTTGATTTTCATATACGATAATAAAATGATTTTTCATATTTTAAATGACACTTATGTAATTTAACCAATAAAAAATTAATTTAATTACAAAAAACCTAAAAACTAGACCTACCTATAATTTTGCCTTTTTCATATTTTGAAGGACAAATATATAATTCACTCAATAAAAGATTCACTTAATTAAAAAAAAACCTAAAACTATACCTAATTACAAATAAGATTAGATGCGTAACCTTAACCTTAATAAGTTCTCTAAATTAGACTTATCTACAATTTTCCCAAACATATATTCCATGAAAAATTGTTAGAAGACGAGCCGGGAGGATAGTTCATCGTTAGTTAAAGAGTGGATAGTTTATTGCATACATCTATGCATGTAAATACCTGTCGAAAACAGAATTGGCCTGGTGGACTTGAATTTGATTGTCTTTGTTATTTTTTGTTGTAAATTGACAGTCCGAATAAAGCATGATTGCAGCTTCAAATGAACTTGAAATAGTAAAGAGCGAATTTGACATACAAATTTTACGTGAAAAATCCCTAATGAACAGAGTAAAAATCACAGACCAGTATAGAAGAATTCAATATGAAATAGAGGGCTACAAGATTCTCTCTAATTTAACAAGGAGAGAACAATGATACTCTCTCTTGAAATTAGGAGAAAAACAAAAAACCTCTCAAACAAAAACCTCTCTTTTTCTCCCTCACTCTCACCCTCTCTTTCTCTCTTCAAATGTTGTTCTTGTGTTGTGTTTTAGAACAAATGAGGGATGCCTTTATATAGGCTTGAGAAATGCTTCTCACATTTTAGCCAACTAATACTTCCCAATTAAATCCAATTAATGAATTTAGTTTGGTGCAACATTTTTAACATTATATAAGAATTAGCTTATGTTTAGTAAATGCTACTCGATCAATTTGAAATCTAGGTTATTTATGGAGTTTTCATTTCTTGGTTATATAATTATGTGTGACTAATTAATGGATACTAATATATATATATATATATATATATATATATATATGCATGCAATATTTTGAAGAGAAAAATTGGAAAGATATTTCACTCAAAAGAGAAAAAAAATTACAAAAAAGTAGTCCTCGAATGCTAACTAACACTTAATTAAGCCACCAGAATTTTAAACTAAAGCAAATCTACTTTTTTATGAATTTAAAATTTGTTTTAGCTTCCCCAAAATGGCTGAAGCAGCGGAAGCTATCTCATTCAATCTCCGCTTAGGTTTCGGTCGACAATCAGCATCTGACGACGACGTAGAAGACTCTGGCAAAGCTTCCGGCAAAGGTTCGGGCGATTTACGCTTATGTTTCACCCTCACAGGCTCATAATCATTAGAGCCAATTAAATGTGGAAAGTTGAGCTTAGCCTTAGAGCCTCGAATTTTAAAGGCGGCTCGATCATAAGCCAAAGCCGCATCCTCAGGCGTCTCATACGTCCCGAGCCAAACTCTTGCACCGTTCTTCTTTGGCTCTCTAATCTCAGCCGCATAGGTCCCCCACGGCCTCCTTCTCACACCTTTATATTTCATTAGCTTCGGCAGCGGACGAGCCTCACGCGCGTCCTTTTTTGGTTCCGGTGATCGAACCTGATCCAACGGAGCCTCACAAATACTATAAATGTTGTTGTCGTCCGACACTTCAACATCTAGCAGCACAATATTATCATCGGAATCAACCACCGGAGCCTCACATGCCTCCACATTTTGCTCCGGTGATTGAACCTGATCCACTGGACTAGCCTCACAAACAGTATCAATGTTGTTGTCCGACACTTGAACAACTTCTGGGGGCACAATATCGTTGATCACCGGAGTGTCGGGAAGTGTAAAGTATGTGGCATTGCTGTTATTCTCCGAGTCTTCAACTTGTAAAGTAAGTACAGCGGTGTCGTTAACGGCAGCGAAAGGTATCCAAGGAAGCTCGAAGAAATCATCCTCCTCCATTAGATGAAGCCTAATTGACTCCAAAACGGCATCATCCAAGTAGTCTAGCCCTCCTCCGATAATTCTAATATTCTCACTGGTACTGGTAGTCATTTTTGATAAGTGGGTTTATTGGAGTTGATTAATTGACTAGTACTGCGTGAACCTAAAAGAGCCATATATATATATATATATTGATGTGTGGATGTGTGTATGTATGAGTTTCATGCAGAGTGTACTGTACTGTATTATATTGATTAATTAAAAGTTGAGCAATAATCGAGTTGCTGCACATGCTATGCGTTCATTTGTTTTTATATGAAGGTGTTATCACTTGGGTTTAGGTATATATGTGATATTTTTGGCATCCATCGAAAATCGTTGAGGATAGTAATCTTGATCCAGGAGTGCACCACGCGATATTATATCTAGTGTCAGGCATTGATTCAAGTTTTTTCTGAATTGTCTGTGCATTTTTGTTTTCTTTTTCTTGTTTCATTTGATTGATTAATTATAATGTTGGACAACAACAATGATGAACATTAATTGAATGATTTCTTGCAAATTATTCTTGATCTGGGCTCTACAACTTTTGGATTTTGGATTGTATAATTCTCATATAATGGTTTCGAGATGTGTCGAATCACATCGCATTTTGTTTTGTGTATTTTCCACTTAAGTTATTCTCCACCACCCAATGATCGATAGTTTAAACTACATATATGAAATTCCAGAGTTTTCTTAATTGCTCAATTATTCTTATATCTGAAAACTTTTATAGCATATATGGTAAGATTGACAAGCTTAATTCGTTAATTAATCATTCAGAACACAAGTGGTCGATTTGGGTGGGCATGAATTAATTAATATAATTTTATTAGTACCTGAGAATTTATTTATTTATTCTGAGAAAAGACACTTGCGGTTGAACGTGCACCAGATAGACAAGTATTTTTTTCCCTTGTTGCATCAATTAATATATATATATTCCTACCGGCTAGACATAAAGAAAGAAAAATCATATATATACGTATGTATACTGATGGATAATGTCCACGGTGAGAGCTGGAAAGAAATTGTTTAAATTCAGAATTTACTGGAAAGCAAATATGGATAAGATTTAATATGATTCATAGGAATTCGATATATGTTTTTGTCATTTGATTCTTTCACACACTCCTTCCTTGGAATTTGTTGTTGAAATTACTGGCTATGTCGTATATATGAGTAAATCCACACACACACACACATATATATATATGGCGTGAACACGTATTTGTTTTAATTAATTACCATTTGATTTGAGTTGATAATTATTATTCAATGAAAACTAGTATTTGTATCGACCAAATGAATCTTTTATCATTATTTTAAGTTGTATTTATATTGTAATCATTGGTATAATGAAATTGTAAGGATAATTTTTTTTATTGGAATTTCTGCCTACGTTGATCTGATGATATATGTAATCGTTCAAAAACTCGTGCAAACTATACACTGTAAAGTTGGCTGTGTCAGAAGATGCAAATAATTGTTTTACATGATATTTTGTTATGAAATCAGAAGACGCAGTAAAAAAAAAACACAAAATTGAGACTAAATCAATGTCTAATTCAACAATACAAAGGTCCTGGAAAAATCAATACCGACAGTATTTTATTATTAGTAGTTCACTACAACAAAACATCTTTTTGGGAAGGAGTTTTTCATGGCAAATTTTATTTTTTATTTTGGAATAGAAAAATTATCGGAATATTTCATCGCTAATTTGCGACCGAATATTTAATCGCAAATCCCCTCGTAATTATCTTTTTTCACACTTGTTATTATTATTTTATTTTATGTCGGTTTGTCCTATATAAATAATTGTGGAGGTTGGATGTGGAATGGAATGATATTAGAGGATGTGATGGGCATTCTGATTTATTTATTCATAGAAATCACTTATTTAAAATAAGAAAGGCAAGAACAAAATATGCATAAAAAAGCAGCTAGCTTTCTTTCCTTTCTTGGTCTGTTTGATGATTATTAATTATATGCCCACCTAATATGGACAATACTTCACATCAGCCATTTGATTATAATTCACAGGCCCTCCAGGATGACTGCATCACCATTCGCTAGTATTTTCCTTTTTTTTTTGTATGTACAAATATCAAATACAACAAATCACTAGATGAAGCCTATGAAGGTACAAGTGTCAATAAATTCGAAGTAGGAGGCACAAATCAAGCTCACACAGGGACAGAGAAGCCCACGCAGGGGCACAAATCAAGTCCATCTAGAGGCATAAATAAAATCCGACAATCTCACCCTCCTATGACTCGAACCTAGAATCTCCAATTCGAGCACATATGTAAAGTCATTGACGCTCAACCGCAAGCTCATTTACTATTCGCTAGTATTTTAATGTTGATTTTTTAAAAAGAAATGACACTCATCCAAAATTATTTAGCCAAAATAACATTTGACGCTGGAAGTACTCGTAAAGAAAATCAAAATTAATTGAATTATGGGTGACTAATTAATGAATTATTATTATTATTGCGTAGTATTATTATGTGTATTTCCCCCATTAATTAACATGCATGCAATATATATTCCCCATTGCTCTATGGAAGAGAAGAATTGAAGTTGAAAATCATTTCACTCAACAAAATGAAAAATCACAAAAAAAAAAAAAAAAAACTATTCGCATGCTACCCAATGACAACTCAAGCAACCGAAATTTTCAACCAAATTAAATCTTGTTTTTATGGATTTAGAATTTGTTTTAGCTTCTCCAAAATGGCTGGAGCAGCGGAGGCTATGTCATTCAATCTCCGCTTAGATTTCGGTCGACAATCAACATCCAGCGACAACCTCGAAGCCTCGGGCAAAGTCTCCGGCGATTTACGCTTGTGTGTAATCCTTACAGGCTCATGAACATTAGAACCGATTAAATGTGGAAAATTAAGCTTAGCTTTGGAGCCACGAATTTTAAAGGCTGCTCGGTCATAAGCCAAAGCTGCATCCTCAGGTGTCTCGTACGTCCCAAGCCAAACTCTTACGCCTCTCTTTCTCGGCTCTCTAATCTGAGCCGCATAAGTCCCCCACGGCCTCCTTCTCACACCTTTATATTTCACCAGCTTTGACAGTGCATGAACCTTATGTGCCTCCACGCTTGGCTCCGGTGATTGAACCTGATCCACCCGATCAGCCTCATAAATTCTATCGACATTGTTGTTCGAAACTTCAACTTCTAGGGGCGCAAACTCGTCGACGTAGTCGACCACCGGAGTGTCGGTAAGTGTTATGTATGTGACATCGATGTTATTTTCTGACTCTTGGTCTTGTAAAGCATCTATGCAGGTGGTGTCATTAACGGCATCGAAAGGCATCCAAGGAAGCTCGAAGAAATCCTCCTCATCCATTAGATGAAGCCTAATTGACTCCAGAATGGCATCATCGAAGTCTAGTACTCCTCCAATAATTCTACTCTCACTAGTATGATCACCATTGATTTTTGACATTTGGGTTTATTTGATCAGTTGGTGGACTCGTACCTCGTGAATGCCAAACATATATATGCATTGCATTTAGGGCACTGAAATTAATTAATTGAAAATTGAGCAAAAATCGAGTTGCTCCACATGTGAACATTTGTTTTATATAGATGTGTAGCCACTTGGGTTTAATTATGTGCATATATGCTACATACTCGATGTATAATTCTCATTCATTTTTCACGTTAAATTTAATTTTAAATTTTTAATAAAAAATATATCGTTGGATTCATTATTAATATTGGTATTTTTTTTTGTCTCGCTGCATCAATTATATATATATTCCTAACAACTATGAACACATATATATTATAAGAATTCTCATATGTGTGCTTAAAATACACACCTAACCTTTGGGAATTTGAAGTTCAATATATTTTTTAAAAAACTCAGAAAAATTATATTTATTTTGATCAGTTTTATGAATCTAATAATATTTTTTTGTTCAAAAAAAAAAAAAACAACCTGAAAAGTGTATCGAATATATTGTATTTTATATTTAACGGTCTAAAATTATTATACATTTTTCATTTTTCATTTTATTTTTGTTTCGAACAAAAAATAGATTGTTAAATTCATAAAATCGATCAGAATAAAAATATAATGTCTAGACTGGTGAATAATTCCAGGTTTGTGGCGTGAAAAATAAAAGTAATTTCCAGGCTCGAAAGAAATTTTGATTCTTTCGATCACGCACTGCTTGGCAGGGTTGTTTCTGTTTTAGTGGCAATCGGCGCAGGTATTGTTCAAAGGAGATCAGTTTCCTTAATTTGTTCAATGAAGGGGCTGTTTGCTGGAATAAACCAAGTGCTGGCTGGCTAAAATGTAACGTGGATGGTGCACTATTTCAAGCTCAAAATAAGTTGGGATTTGGCTGGGTTTTACGCGATAGGTTGGGGCAAATGCTGGCTGTCGGTAGTGGACCTTTGATGGGGCAAATGGATGCTGGATTGACTGAAGTTTTAAGCTTTCGAGAGGCTCTTAAGTGGTTAAAAGATAAGGCCATCTCTAATGTTATTCTTGAATCGGACGCACTAAAAATTGTGCAGGCTATGAAGTCTTCGAGCTCGGATAGTTCTTAAATTGGCAGTATCATTGATGACTGCAAATCTCTTTTGAATGAGATAAACAATTCTAAGGTTTGTTTTGTGCGGAGATCAGCGAACTCTGTCATTCATTTGTTGGCTAGAGCGGCAGGTTCCTTGACTGATGTCCATGTTTGGGGTTGTATACCCCCTGATTTCATCTGTAATGCTCTTATTTTGGATCTAAGTTAATGAAGTTGACGTTCAAAAAAAAAATACGGAGATAAAAACGTATTATGTTTTTAATTAATTAGCATTTGATTTAAGTTGGTAATATTATTCAAAAAAAAAAAACCCCTTCGTTGGAATTAGTATAATGAAAATGTAAAGATAATTTTTGTTACAATTTCTGCAATACATTGCAGTACTAATTATATTTTTTTAAAAGCATCTCCAATGCTACACTCTCCAAAATTTCCAGCGTGATCCCACTTCTATTACAGCAAAACATGACTCCCAATATAGTCATATCAACATAACACATATTTCAATACAATTTTTTTCACTTTTCATTCACAAACACTCTAAATATCAAGCATCAACACCATTTTTCTCATACTTTTCTATCATATTTCACTTTTTTTACCATTTTACACATTTTTCAATACAATTTTTTCAAATAACTCTCTCTACACACTCCAAAATTTTTAGCACCAATTTCCAGCGCCCCATTGGAGATGCTCTAATCATGCAAAAATTTGTGCAAGGTATCCCCTGTAAAGTTGGCTATGTCAGAAGATGTCGATAATATTAATTATTGTTTTATATGATAATTTGTGATAAAATAATTCAATAAAATCTTCTTAATCTATGTATCATAGTTTTTCCTTTCATTTTTTTATCTACAAATTATTTCTTCAGCAATACAATTGGAAAGAAGAAATGAATGCATGATATTGAAATTATATTACGAATCTAAATGCACTGTGAAGAATTATATATTCTATTTTATGGAAATCAATTTTGACATGAACATTTAACTTTTCTTTAAGATTATATAACAAAATCCAACAAATAAATATGATTAATTAAAATTCACACAATTAACATGAATATATATATCGACCAAGTCAGCCTCAACTATCGATGGCTGTCTAGGTCTACATGTTTTCTACAGCACATATATCACAGTATTGTCGCCAATCCAAGCAAGATTTTGTTCCCTCATTTAGATACCAGTAAAGAGTACTCAAATTATTTTGACTGATAAGAAATTACACAAAAACCTGTTTCCCCCTCCCCACCTCTTGTTTTTCTTTTTTGTATGGTCTTGTATCGAGTAGTTTTGATTTTTTTTTCTCTCTCTTGTAATCACCGTATTTCTCCAGCAGACTTTTAATAAAATCTAAAGATATCGTCCTTCTTATATGAAAAAAAAACCTTTAATCATATATTAAGGTTGTGCTTGGGAAGAATTGTATTGAGAGAAGCTCATCAAAGTGAACTTTTGCTTGGTATGAGAGAGGTTGAGAGCCTTTAATCTGAGTGAACACTTCCAAATCCCTCATTTTGAAGTGTTGGAACCCCTCCAAACACTTTGAGATGTTCGCACCAAATAAGATTTCGGAAGGGTTCGCGAACACGTCCTCTCCCAAGCAGGGTGTAAGAGAGTCAAACAAGGCCTAAGGGAGTCAAACTCTGTTGGCCGTTGCAGAAGCTCTCGCAAAGCAACGGGTTCACAAAAGAGATCTTTTTGGCCGTCGTACGTGGTTGGGTTGGTGGGTTTGCTGCCTGGGTGGTTGCTCGCCTTGTCTTTCCGGGTCTTATGTTGGGAGTATTGTGCGGCAGTGGTTTGGGGTTTCTGTGCTGTTTTTTGGCCTCTTTTTTCTTGTTGTCTGTTCTGTTTAGTTGTTCTGCCCCAGGGTCTCTTGTGCTAAAAAATGGCCCCTTAGTTTGCTGGTTCTTCTAGCCTTTTCTCTCTAATAAATATATAATAAAAAAAGGGTAAGTAGTAGGAGCACGTAATTAAAACGATAGTGTTAAACATCTCAAACTTATATATCTTATAATATCTCATACGCAACATAGTTATTTCATTATTATAAGCACAAAAAATAAAACAAAGGAATACCATGAGTTGTATATGATACATATCATTTTCTAATTAAAAAGGATGTCATAGATGATGCTCATTTTTGTCCTAATGATTCATATACACTTGTGATCTCGATCTCCAAACAATTGATACAACTTGGATTTGAACAATTAGTACTTTGAAAACATAATGACAAATGGTTACAATTGGTACATGTCAACAATCTCACAATACTCTTTAGGGAAAATGGTTCGTCCAAATTAATTAATATATACATAGTCTTGTTAATATGTCAACAAAATTATGGTTAGTTTTTGCTTATATAACCGAAAGGAGGAATTATAAATAGAATTACGAGCTCATTGGAATTCTCCTCATGAAGAAGATCCTTTAAAAATTAGAAGGTGTTCGTGATATTGAAAGCTTATCTTATTTTATATTTTAGTAATCAAAAAAGAGAGTGGCATGTTCAATTTTATAGAAGAAGCCAAAATACCATATGTTCCATGACCCACCACTTCAGAAGACAAAACTTGCATTGAAGCCTCTCGAAGTATCATAAGAGGCAGAGCATTCTCATCTAGATATTCCTCACAAATGTGGGGCAGTGAAATGTGTGATGCATTGTCCCATGCATCTCTCTGACAACACGTGTCGTACCATGTCAGTGGCGGGATAAGATCGGAGAGTGTCCATGTGGTTACACACGCATTCGAACGTACATGTTTGGAACCCATATGAACATAAAAAACTTAAGTTATTAGGTTCTGGTCCATCTAGGTATATTAAAAACTTGAATTTTTTATTCTTATTCAATGTGGGAACTCCATAATTTATGAATTTCCAACAAACTTATCTGATCATATAATTGATTTTTCATATATGAAATTAAATAAAATTTTAAAATGTAAGAAATTTATCATTCTTTGTTACACAAACTATTAAACAATAGTTCAGTATAATTATCCAATTGAAGGAATTTGGATGAGATACTAGTCTCTGATCTTCCAAGTTAATATCTAACGAACTGTACTCCTTCGTATAATTACCATTCACTATTTCTTGAATCTCGATCGATCTCTTCGTTGGTAGTATTTATCTTGAGAATAAAAAAAAACTATGTGCATGCAAATTTTATTTTATTTTTGACGAAGAACGATATCTTCAATATTTTTGAAAATCCTCACTTAAGGCGATGGAATACGGAATCTACACCATGATAAATCACTAAGCAAGAGTGAGAAAACTAATGAATATGCATGATTTGTTTTAGCTGCTCCAAAATGGCTGGAGCCGCAGAGGCTATTTGGTTCAATCTCCTCTTAGGATTTGGTTGATTATCAGTATTGTTCTCAATCTGTGATGAGGAAGATGAATGCAGTGACGTCGCTGCAGAAGGTTCCATTGAACGGCGCTTATTCGTCACTCTTGTCGGCTCATATCCATTTGAGCCAATCAAATGTGGAAAATTGAGCTTAGCTTTGGAGCCTCGCATTTTAAAGGCGGCTTTGTCATAAGCCAGAGCCGCATCCTCAGGAGTCTCGTAGGTCCCGAGCCAAGTTCTCGAGCCGTTCTTCTTCGGGTCCCTAATCTCCGCTGCGTAGGTCCCCCACGGCCTTCTTCGAACGCCTTTATAGTTTCTACATTTCGATGGAGCGTGCACCTTTGGCACATAATCAGACTCCGGTAGTAAACTCTCCGTCTCCGGCATCGTCGTTGACGTCGATGGAATCTGGTCGGCACATGCTGCTAATGGTAAAATATCATCATTACAAGTAACTACGGGGCTAGTATCAATATTGTGTGTGACATTGATGTCTGAACATTCAAGTTCTAATGGCACAAAATCATCACATAAAAGATCATCTACGGCGGCGGCGGCGGCGTAATTGTTAACCTCCTCGAAAGTGGTGGGAGGAGTTTGGAAGAAATCGTCTTGGAGAAAGAATTCCAAGGCAGCCACATCAAAGTCTAGCAGTGGACTACAATCACTAGTGTTGTTCATTTCTAGCCACTTCTCTCTCTCTCTCTCTCTCTCTCTCTCAATGTGTTTATTAGGGGTTTTTTTTTTAAAGTGAGTCGGCTGAAGGATTTATATAATGAAGACTTGATGTTGATTTCTTTTCCCCGAGTAAGTAATATTTCATTGTCATTGGATTGGTTCCCATCTTTATAAAATCACGAGTTTTATAAATAAAATTTAAAATTTTCACATAACGCAACATATCATGCTGTACAATTTTTTTTAAAAATAATTCATGTTATACAGGTGGTGCGCACTTATCCCATGCAAGTTTAGCTACATGAATCTAAAAGATTTATTTTTATTTTTATTTTGATTAATTTGAGATTAGCTACATAAGTTTTTCATCCAACGACAAAATGAGTTAGATCAAAACTCAGCGCGTGATCACAAGAATATTACTTTTGATAAGAGTTTAACTAAAGACCTTTACGATTGGATGATAGAGAGAACGTTGTTTTCGGGTTCTATCAATTTTTTGGTGTGTAGGTACAAATTCTTTTCAAGTTTGGATTACAACTTTACGACTAGAATGCGAAAGGTGTTTTGGACTCTTGTCAATTTGTTGGTGTTGGCACGAATTATTTTCAAGTTTGGATTCCAATTTTGTTACATGTTAAATATTGAACGACTAGAGATTGGAATGGGAAACTCGTTTTTGGATGGGAAACTTGTTTTCGATTGGCTTCTATCAATTGGTTGGTGTTGGTATAGATTCTTTCCGAGTTTGGATTCCAATTTTTTTTTACATGATAATATTAAATGACTAGAGATTGGGAAAGGAAAGTTTTTGAGGGAAACGTAACTGCTTCAGAATTCTCCTTCTCATCTGTTTTACTACGACGTCGTATCAATGTTTGTGTTATCTAGATTAGTGCAACCACATCATTCATTCTCTGTAGTTTTTTTTTATTCAGAGGAATTGGGGATGGAGGATTCGAACACGCCTCTTATCCATCATCCATCATTGATGAATGTGATCAACTGAAGCATCAGAAAGAGAAATGTTTAATTTTATGAGCTGGTAATGAAACTAGTTGCAAACGATTGAGCGAACAACAAGAGCCAGTGGCCTAAGAACCAACGGACAACACACACACATACCCTATATATATATAGTCGATTCTGAAGCCATTTTTTATTTACCATTTTGAGCAGCTAAATGAATCAATGCAAAGCCACCTATATTTGACCAAATGATCCAGTCTTTTCTGTTTTCTCACCCATGTTGTATTTCAGGCACTCATATATATATATATATATATATGTATATATGTTACGATTTGAACCTCAAATACGCAGCGGATTGAACAAATCGCTGAAATCCTTGTTTTGGAAATCAAGAACAAACCAATGGATTGTGTAAAATCACAAGTAAAAATAAAGAGTAATCGAAGCATAAAGAACATAAGAATTACGTGGTTCGGTGTTAGTCTACGTCCGTGGGGAGAAGGGTGATTGATTTTTCGTATTAGGTTGAGAGAGTACAAGAACATACACTTTCACTCTTCTAAACTAAACACTGGGTTCTGTTTTTAACCCAGAAAACGCGTGTGCGCCTAGGAGCTACAGTAACCTGCCTAGGCGCTTACGCTCAAAATCTCTCTTAAAATCACACTCTGTACTGGACGCTACAGTACCCGCCTAGGCGCGCTACAGTAACCCGCCCAGTACAGAATTGTCACAGATCAACCAAAAATGCCAAAAACTGATTCTGCTCTAGGCGCTACAGTAACCACGCCCAGTCCAGATTGTTCACTGATCAACCACAACACCAAAAAATCGAATCTGCTCTAAGCGCTACAATAACCGCGCCTAGGCACACCGCCCAGTACAGTTCTGTCACATATCAACAATATATATATATTTGTTGCGAATAATATTGTTGTGTACCATGTTTCAACACATGGAAGAATATAATATTTGAATGAATAATGAAGAGAAAATATTCTGTGGACCACGTGGAATGCTGATGTGGTGCGCCTGGTCCACTAAGATGATGACACCTAAGGCAATTTAAAAAAATGAAGGAAAAGTTATTAACAGACTCTCTCTCTCTCAAACGGAACAACACTTCCGTTAATTCAAAAATCAAAAACGGCATTGCAACACTGACATCCGGAAGCGTCATTTTTATTTTGAGGATTCCGCCCAAAACTTTATCTCTCTTTTGGTTGAAAATCTCTCTCTTCTGGTCAAAAATATCTCTCGATTGTGTTGGTTTTGGCTTACCAGTCCATTGTTCGTGAAAAAAAAACACCGCTCTAAGGGAACGAATTGATAGTCCATAGTGGCTTCATTCGGTGAAAGTTATCAACGTTCGATGAACTTGTAAGTTATTTAGTTTCTATAAATTTTGTATGGATTATAAATTTTGTCTGGATTAGATGTCATTGACGATTTTGACTGGAGATGCAAAACGAATTTGGGTTGCAAGGCCATTGGCCATTTGATGCAGCGGGCCCACCCATGACCAGGTCCTCCCTGTCATGGCGTGGCTGTCAACCCCGAACCCACCCATGGGTCTCCCATCCCTGGGCCTAAGGGCCTAGCCCACTGACATCAGGGCTGCAGCCCATACACCCCAACCCGTCGCTCTCCACTCCGTTCCCAGAGTGGTGGGTTGTTGGTGTGAGGATTCGAACCCTCACACCCTTTGTAAGGGGCAACCCTCACAACCAACAGCCCACCACTCTGGAAATGGAGTGGAGAGCGACGGGTTGGGGTGTATGGGCTGCAGCCCTGATGTCAGTGGGCTAGGCCCTTAGGCCCAGGGATGGGAGACCCATGGGTGGGCTCGGGGTTGACAGCCACGCCATGACAGGGAGGACTTGGTCATGGGTGGGCCCGCTGCATCACCATTTATCTACTCATGAGATGATTTTAGTTTAAATATCTGGTCATCAATTTTGATCTTTAAAAAATAGTGTCAGTCCAGTTTAAATTGTTGGTTAATTTTTATCTTAAATTATTCAACAATTATATGGAAAAGCTATGGATAAATTTGATGTCTAATAAAGATACCATTCATTGCAGATTGAAAAATTATGTGTGACGAAACTCCATTTGTTCCAAACAATAAGAATGACGAATTCGAAATCGGTGTTGGAATGATTTTTGACAATGGAGATGGGGCTTACGACACATATAACAGGTATGCTATCAATAAAGGATTTGGAGTTCGGAGGGGGAAAAAATATTATAATCGTAGGAATGAATTGAGTCGGTGTATTTTTCTATGTTCTTGTGAAGGACAGCCACCATATGTTCCCCCACATGAGAAAAGAGAAGTTGAGCGAATTGAGAAAAGGTGTGGTTGCAATGCTCATATTAAGTTTAAGATTGAAAATGATATGTGGGAGGTAATTGAACTAATTTCTGAGCATAATCATGAGCTGATTATAGAAGAACAAAGGCATTTAATTAGGTCAGGGAGAAAAATGTCTCAAACAAGTAGAAGAGTCATAACCTCATTAGCAGGTGCTGGTATTGGAGCAACAGAAGCCTATTCATATATTGCGAATGAAGCTGGAGGTGTGAAAAATGTTGGGACTTCTCTGACGATAGCAGTGAATCAGAGGAGGATATAGCCGTTAGGGCGGGAAGTAAAATTTCATATTCAAAACAATTTTTAGAGATAGGTGCTCTTTGCTTCAATAATCTCCGGTTTGGCATCGATCAATTCATGAGAATCTAACATTATTATTTACTACGGTGATTGATCGAATAACTCGATCTTTTACCAGTGGACCGTGGGAGGTACACATCAATTCCGTTTCTTCAACTTTGAGAGGTTTTAAGTATAATCAATGAAATTAAACCATCAAATACGATTAATTAATGTATTTATGGTATGAGTAGCCAAGCAGGGTGGTGGTAGGCAAGACTTGCTTGGCTGTGGGACTTTTAATTGCTGTGTTGTTGATTTGGTCAAGTGTTTTGGTGTTGCTGGTTGTTAAATTGCTGGGTTTTATTGTCACTTTGTGACTGCTCCTTCCTGCATTTAGTGTGTGTGGTCGTCTGATCGAGCTATTGATCAGTTTGCTGGTGTTAAATTGCTGTCTGTGGAGGATTTTTGGCTTCGGGTTAGGTGTTGGAGATGCTCTGTGTCTCGACTTGTCAGCTTTTTTGGGTTTTTCAGCTTACCAATTAAATTTCTCTCATCTCCGTCATAGGTGAGGGGGTATTCTTTGGTGTGTGCCAGCCTGCTAGGTGTTGTACGCTGGCTGTTCTCTCTGGGTTGGGTTTTATGTTTAGGGTCGGTTGGTAGAGGTTTGTTAGATAGAGCAAAGTGTTGGTTGGTGAGTGCTGTGTGTTGTAGTTTGGGTTTTTTTCCGTGTCTGCTGGGTTCATGAGATGTGTGGGAGGTTAGCTGTCTCTGATAGGGCTTCATTTCAGGCTCCTTCTGAGCCTCTCGGTGATGTTTTTTGGGCTGGGTCTTTTCACTATGTCTTTTTCCCTCTAGTCATTTGGGTGACGTTTGCTGGGTTTCAAGCTTTTGTTGGAGCTGGCTTAGTTATTGTTGGATATGTCTTCTTTTTTTAGCGTGATGAGGAAATTGAATGCGGCGTCGTTGCCGAAGGTTCCATCCATCGAACTGCGCTTATTTGTCACTCTTGTCGGCCCATATGTTTTTGAGCCAAGCAAATGTGGAAAATTGAGCTTAGTTTTGGAGCCGCCCATTTTAAAGTATCATTGTATCTATATATATATATATATATATACAATTTTTCTCACATGCGGTCTTAATTTACGGTCTCAAAAAATGGACTTCTATTGTGGCCGTCCGATTGATCTAACGCCTTGTCTGATTCGCTAACCCTTCTCCCGCTCTCGTCTTTTCCTAAATCAGATATCCTTCCTCGCGCTCTCCTCTGCTCCGGTCTCCTAGGCGATCGTCTTCTCCAGCTAAGATCTCCTCTGCTCCGGTGAGTGCTCCTCCGCGCGACCAAGCTTCCTCTGCTCCGGTGCGGTGCTCCTCGCGCGGACGCGACTCCAGCGGACGAAGCTTCCTCGCGCACGGTGCTCCTCGCGCGGACGCGACTCCAGCGGACGAAGCTTCCTCGCGCGACTCCAGCGACCTCTGCTCTGTTGCGACTCGCGCGACTCCAACGACCTCTGCTCCGGTGCGACTCCAGCGACTCCAGCGACCTCTGCTCCGGTGCGACTCCAGCGACCTCTGCTCCGGTGCGACTCCAGCGACTCCAGCGACCTCTGCTCTGTTGCGACTCGCGCGGACCAAGTCCCTCTGCTCTGGTGCGACTCGCGCGGACCAGCTTCCTCTGCTCTGTTGCGACCCCTGTGGTCCTTGTTTGAGGTATTATGATTTTCCTTTTTTTTTTTGAATTTGTCAATCAATTTTCTCATATATTTTTCTGCAGTATTTTTTTTTGAATTTGTCAATTAATTTTCTGATATATTTTCTGCAGTATTTTTTTTGAATTTGTCATTCAATTGGTTTGTTAGTGTTATTTGTTATATGTGTTTTCACTAAGTGCCATTAAGGATCATATTAGCTGGTGTGTTGTGGCTTCTATCAAATACAACAGATTAGTTGTTTGGGGGTTTATGATTTTCATTTGGCATTTTTGCTACTGGTCTGAGGCTGCATCATTGTAGATCCCTTATAACTTGAGAGTTGAACTGTGTAAGCATAAGTGGAGGTGTTGTTGAATACTTCATAGCTAGTTGCCCATATCTTATTGTCTCTATAGCACTAAGTTGGAATGACTCTTTATAAACTCTTAGCTGCCTGGATATTTTCACTGCCTGGATACATTCGGGAAATTCTCTCAGAAGGTCTAAGTGACAGGGAATCATAATTATGCCATGGCAACTCCTTGTTAGTTTGTTGTTTTGCTGACATGCCATTAGTTTGTCTGATTCTTAGTTTTGGTCATACTAAATTATGAAGCTGTTATGTGTGGCCTTTCTATGATTATTTCGCATATGGTTCTCATGTATGCAACTGTAATGAATCATTTACTGATACAGTACATGCTACTTGCAAGTGATATGATCTTGTATAAAACATATTATGTTTTCAGAGATAATGAACTTGAGAGGACAAGCTGCTACAATTCATTGTTTATTTACTTTAATCATTCTCTTCTTGTCATGCAGACCAAGAGCGTGTTGATTTTGAAGCAAAGAAGCTGCAAAGCTTTGTGAATTGGTTTATCAATTTTGAAGATTGTTTTTCAGTCATGTAATTATCTAGGTTTCTTGTTTGATTTCTTTGTAAAATATGCTTTAAATCCATGTAAACAGTTTGAAAAAATTGCTGCAATGAAAGCTCTTGTTCTTGGTACATTGTTTAAAGTTCCACAATGAAGGCAATATTCTGTCCATGTAAACACTTTGAATAATTTTCTGCAATGACAGCTTTTCTTCTTTGAACATAGTACAATTCTGGAAAGTTCAAAGTTCCACAATGAAGGCTAGATTTCATTCCATGTAAACAATTTGAAAAATAAAACTACAATGATCACTCATAAAATTTCAAAGTTCCACATTCAAGGCAAGTAATGAAAAATTATCTCAGGATGTTGTACTTCAGTTTTACAAATACTGGGAAGCACATAAATAACACAAAAGGTACACATAACAATTGTAGACATAGTAGCAACATTCCATCTCTACAGCAACTCCATCACCATGACAAAATACTCCATGTCTTTCCTGCAGCAGCCCCCTCTCTACAACAACTCCCCATCACCACAGCATCATACTCAAGAGTCATTTCTGCAGGAAAAAATATATAGTAATCATTACAGAAAAAAAACAAATACAACATAAAAGTCAAATACTTGGCTTTTACTTACGTAGCATTAAGTGCGGGACAATTCCTCTTGTCATGTGATTGCCCGGTTAACCCGCAACCATGACAACGCCTAATCTTTTTTGTCGCAATTTCTTTACCTCCCTTTAATCTCTTTCCACAACCTTTTGCTCTAACCTTTTCAGGATCATTGCAAACTACTTGTGAAAGAGCAACACTAGGTGTAGATGATTGTCCTCCATCAATTGGCATCATTGTGCTAAGATTGCATTGGAGAGACTCCAAGGTTTCAAATGCAATCTTATAAGTGTCATCGTTAACCAATGCGGCCTCGACGATACTCCTACTGAGCTTACTTAATGTATTATGCCTCAGAACAATCCCTGACCCTATCTCTTGACTGCCTCCATATGAACATATGGCTTTTGCAGATTTGGTCCACATATGTAGTAAATATATACTAGGCAATGGAGCATGCAACTGCAGCCTACTGAACGCTGCAAATATGTGGCGACATATGAATCCACAAGACTCAAATTTCTTACAACTACAAGTCATACGATTCAATGATTTTTCCTCAACAACTTTTCTCACACTTAGAAGACTATTATCAGCTCGCCCAACATTATAGATGCACAAGTCCTCTCTGTCATTCTCAATAGTAGCAATATATGTCATGCTTTGAAACAACTCATCTTGAATTTTGTAAAATATAGAGTGTGTGTACAACTCACCCATTGACTTCTCTATATTAAACATCGTTTTCATAATGGGTTGTTCGTTGATGTCCTTGTGATCCAGACTTAGTTCTTGGTGTCTTTGATGCTTGAGTGCTCTAGCGAATCTGACCACAAAATCCATCAAAGAATTTTTCTTTGAAACGTAAGACTTGAAAAATGCGTGGCAACTTTCTGCCCTTTGGCTACTAGACATCCCTGCAAAAAATCATAGTTGTCAATAAATGGCAAACGGAAACCCGATTATATAAAAGAACAACAGGTTATATAAAAGAATAGAATACCTGCAGAAAATGTATCATTAATGAAAGCAGGAATCCACTTGGACCGGATTTCATAAATAGATTTTAACCATTCATTGGTTGCCAATCCACTTTTCTCAATAATATCACTCCATTCAGTTTCAAATTGCTCCGGAGTCTCTGAATTCCATATGCACTTATGAAAGCACTGATAGTGATCTTTCCATTTGACAGCATCTAACTTTTCTAAAAATTTGTTTAGGATATGCCACATACATAATCTATGCACAATGTTCGGGAGTATTTGAGCTATAGCTTTAGCCATTGCAGGATCCTGATCAGTGATAATCATTTTGGGTGGACCTGCTGGCATAGCCGACAAAAACTGCTGCAAAAGCCATGAAAATGAATCTGTGGTTTCATCGCTCAAGAATGCACATCCAAACAGGGTAGTCTGTCCATGATTATTGACTCCGACAAAGGGTGCAAAAATCATACCATATCTATTCGTATTATAAGTAGTATCAAATACTACCACATCCCCGAAAGAATGATATGCATTCCTGCATTCTACATCTGCCCAAAAACAATGAGTTAACTTATTTTCTTCATCCATATTGAATGAAAAATAGAACTCAGAATTTTTTTCCTTCTCAACCTCAAAGTACTCATACAACATTTGAGCATCATGTCCTGCATACATTTTAGCCTCATCCCGTCTAGCATTGTAGAAATCTTTCTCTATGCATCCTATATTATCAATACCTCCGGCCTCTAACTCCAAAATGCTAATTTGTTGGTGAATTGGCACATTGGCTGCACTAAGTTGTTGTGTCAAAGCCTTCTTAGCCGGAAAAATTGAACGGTGAGACCGTAACAAATGCACTTTTCGCGGCGTAGTAAGATTGTGATTATGGATCTCGTAAAATGTTGAAACAATGAATTTTTTATTGGCATCTGACTTCACAAAAGCAATCCTAGCATTACACCCTTCTCTAGTTAATCCGCGTTTCCTTTTCGGAACATAATTTGAGTTTTCAACATCTCGATTCCCTTGTTTATAGCAAACAAATTCTCGCCTAGTAATTTCATTACACATGTTTTTCTTTGTAGTCCACGCCCGAATACTAAATCCTGCTTCCCGTGCATATTCATTATAGAAACGTTGGGCATCATCTAAAGAATCAAATTGTTGCCCGATTTGAGGAATGACTTCAAATCTTACTTTAGGGACAAAGGTTATATCATTAGACGAAGTTGAACCCATATCCATTTGTGAGACTGCATTGCAATAAATTCAAAAAAATACATCAATTGGACTCCTAAAAACAAAACAATGATCTGAATCAACAATAAACAAAGCCTAAAATTATACAAGTTGTAATCAAAAAATGAGTGTATTCACCCACTTGAAACCACAGCGAACAAACCATATTCAGTTCACAATTCAGCGTAACTAATTCAGTACTATCTAGCAAACAATTCAACATAATGAAAGAGACTTCTTCAGCAATACTATTTGGCAACATGTAATTATTATCATCTCAAATTCATTAGCATAGAGATGTCACAGTGCCTTAACTAATTCAATTTAGATATCACGGGCCTTAACTCAGAATTGATTTCCCCAAAAGAAAGTATAACAAGACAAGAGAATTTTCAAGCCAAAATCATTTCCAACTAAAAACCCGTAACCATGAAACCAGCACATATATTTCACTCTTAATTCACCATCTTCAGTCTAAGTCCTCATTAGTATATCAAACAACAAATGCAAAGGGTCAACAATAATCTGGAAAATCATGAGGGATAAAATCAAGTAATCGATAATTCAGATCGTAACTCAAGAAACTAAAGCAGAACCGACAATCCAAAGCAGGCAAAGCTAAGCAATCGAGATAAAAAGAAGAAGCTGCGACTCTAATCTCTGTAGGACCAGAATTCACGAAGCTTACACTCACTATGCAGGAGCTCCAGACAAAGAGTAAAGAGAAATTGAAGTGAGATTGCTAGATAGAGAGTGTGAGAAAAGCAAATATTCGACAAGCAGTATCGATTGATCGTTAAAGAGAGATGCTTCTCATATCACCAAATGGGAAAAAACAATTAAGGATTGAACGAATTACAGGAAAGTTTTGATTCGCATTTACTATTACGAAAAGTAATTTTAAAAGGAAGAAAAGGAGAGTTTGCGCCTTATTTCTTACTGTGAAAGTAACGAGCACTGTACGCGGCAAATGCTCAGGTAGTACGTGACTGGTTTGTTATGCACCGGAGCAGAGGAAGCTTGGTCGCGCGGAGGAGCACTCACCGGAGCAGAGGAGATCTTAGCTGGAGAAGACGATCGCCTAGGAGACCGGAGCAGAGGAGAGCTCGAGGAAGGATATCTGATTTAGGAAAAGACGAGAGCGGGAGAAGGGTTAGCGAATCAGGCAAGGCGTTAGATCAATCGGACGGCCACAATAGAAGTCCGTTTTTTGAGACCGTAAATTAAGACCGCATGTGAGAAAAATTGTATATATATATATATTATAATGTCTTCGTGGCAGTATTCAAATACAACATGGATTTTATATTTAAGTTCCAAATTAAATAATGTAATCATACCTAGAAATAATGTCTTCATGGTAGTATTCAAGCTCAACGTTGATTTTGCTGAGCTTAACTTAGCTCGGCTCGAGCCCCAAAATATATATCTAGCCGAGCTTGGACATGTTAAAACCCGGCTTGGTCCATTTGAACCCGTCTTTAAAAAGACTTCACTAAAATCACATTAATGGAAGTTGCCACAACGAGAATTAAATGGACATGAATTGTTATACGGCTTAGATGGCACGAGTAGGTTTGACGATGATACTTATACATGTGTGATATCTCATTTAAGTCTCGAATTTAAATTGAATATTCTCACTCTCATTTTCTCTACCCTAAAAAATAAAGACATATTTTCATTTGGTGGAGCGAACTAAATCGTTAGCGATTACGATTGCTTAAAAATTTTACGTTGGCGCATATGTTTTAAAATTAAAAACTCCTAAATGAAAGTTTATTTCTCTAGTTACGCTAGCAGACAGGTTTTGCTTCATATTTTTTCCCAAAGATAAGCTCTGTCAAATTTAAAAGTATAACTAAACACATTATATGCAGACTTTTATTGACAACTTATATAGTTATTTTTAATAGTTACGACTTACGACAAGATTACGTTTGCAGTTCACGCGTCCTTTCGCGCTTTCGGTTACGTGCTCACGGCCACTGGACCGTCGGCGTTCTCCGATGACGCACTTTCTTCTCCCTCCACCGGTAAACTACTATTCAGGCACGCTTTCTCTTTCTTTGGCTTACTAAAATTTGTCAGTTTTGTCCAGTATACTATGCTCGTCGGCCCCCTACCCACGCCCTACTACTAACAATGATATTTCTCTCTCGTCTCTCCTCTCCGGCTTGGCCCATCTCCATCTTCCCTACCGCCATTCCAATCCCATCTGTCTACTACTCTACCGTCATCCCCATCTCCATCTCTCCACCTTTGGTCTTCCCCACCCATTTGAGCTTTGAAGAATCTACAATCTACATCAAGCTTAACCTCTTCATCTTTGAAAAATCTACATCAAGCTAGCTTTGGCCGTAGATCCAGTTAACACCTCCGTGATGCCAGCCTCTAAAATTCTTTCTAATACAAGAGCTACAAAGATCAATGGAACACAAGCGTCAAGCAAAGACCACCACAGTATAGTAGATAAAACGTGGATGTCATAAAATGCCAAATATAATATTGCTCTTCCTCCACCATTGAACTCGATCCCCATACTTAAAATAAGGATAAAAATACTGCTTAAAATGAAAAACTCATCCAAACACCACCTATGTCTTTTTCCCCCTAGAGTATACTATTCTGTCATGCGTGCGTTTCTGCCATGGAAACTTCTCTATTCATGTTAAATATAATCACAGAGAGAGAGAGAGAGAGAGACTCAGTTGGGTCCCATCTAGGAGGAGAAGTTTAAAATAGGATGAGTTCAAAATATAAAAAGCCTAAACTAATGGACACACAACTCAAAATTATATAATTAAATAATAAATGATCAGATAGAACACCCTCTTTCAAATTCACGTACGGTGGAGGAAAGAAGCGACATTGAGTTTGAAAACCCTAAAAATGAACTGAACCTCTAACAGCAATCAAGCCAACTATGAGCATTTTCTTATTAGCTGCATTAATGAAATATATACGTTTGCTAACATCAACTGGGTCACGGTTCAGAGGAGGCGATCGACCACCACTTTGCATATGGATCAACTTATTGAATCATTAACGGCTATGAGAGGGCTCGGGATTTCGCTACATCATTAACGGAAAAAGAGGGCAATTAGTTAACCACATCATGCACTACATTGAAAGCAATTTATGATCTTATAATAAGCGTAACAGCAATTAATTAAATAATTTTCAATTAATGGACAAAAAGGATGGTACCCAATATCCCATGCCCTGTAGTATTAGCTAGCAACTCCATGATTGATCTGTGTTAGTGGCCTGGGGTACCTTCGGGATTCAACTGGTCTATGTTAGTATCTTCTCGAGTGTACGTTGGGTCCCCCTTGACACACATGCGGTTGTCAATGACTCGAGACATCTTCAAGATCCTGCCCTAGCAATCAGAAATAAGAAAAGAGGAGACCGAATCTGTAAGTCAGGATCATATATATAATATTTAACAAAAATCAAATTAATAAAAAAATACTTTGGGATTCTGTACTAGTATAGGACCCCTAGCATGACCCTGCCCTTCTGCTTAACTAAAACTAGCTAGAGTTAAACAAATGACACGGATTAGATTTTAATTTGAGGGTTTTAAAGAATTGAAAAAGTATAGGATTTAATATTTAGGAAGGAGTAGTGCAGTGCTACTATTCCTACCGCTCCAGTGGATCAGATTCATATTCAAACCGTAGCGGTGCATTCGGTATTGAGAATACGAGAGCCCGATTATGTGCCAAATGTGAAACGAATCACGTAAGAAGCTTCAAATTTGGCGCATAATCCGGTCCGGTATACTCTCCGGCCGTCGACATAGATATTGTTGGATGAATCTGATCGATCGGAGCGTCAGGAAGAGTACTGTTTAGTTTTATGAGCTGATAATGATAATGAAAAAATTGACATATATGCGTACATTTATCTATATATATGTATGCATGAACCTTTATATAGAGATGTACATATATACTGATTCTCTGAAGCCAGTTTATATTGACCATTTTGAGCCTCTAAATCAATACGGAAGCCACCTATATTGACCAAATGATCAAATCGTTTTTGTTCTTTGTTCTTTGTTTTAATCTGTTTCATATTTTCATAAATGTATTGTCCATGTTGAAACACATGCATGAAGAATGTAATAAAATGCAATGAATGATGAAGCCACCTAATGTTGACCAATGATCGAACCTTCTACTATTATTGTGTTATCGTATAAATATATTTTTGTAAAAATGTTATTTCTGGTGAATATATATATATATATATATATATATCTGTATATTAGGACTTCTCAGGTGAGCTTTAGCTCAAATAAACATTTGAGCTGAAACTATCCTAGCCCTCCATTCTTTTTTTACTCAGATCGGACGCTCAACCTCCATTCTCTATCTCTCCTCTGGCTCATCTCTCCTCTCTATTACACTCACCTCCCCTAGGTTCTTCCGTCTCTCATTTTCGTACAGAACGTTCTCCGTCCGTCGCTCTCTCCATCTCCGTCCGACCTTCTCGACTGAGCATGTCTCTCACACCTGTTTCGTCTCTCCTCTCTGGTTCTCCTTCCCGGCCTCATCTGTTCCGGTTCTCCCAACTGTTTCGTTCGCCTCTCCTCTGTGATGGAATTTATTTGGGTTGATTTGGATTGGATTTTTAGTATTTCAAATGGGTTGAAGTTTGAATCTTTAGATTAGTTTTATTTGGAGTGATGCTGTGCTGGAATAATTAAGAATGTTTTTTTGTTAATAAGGATTTTGTTTTGCAAGATCCATTTCCCTTCTTTCATTTGCTTCTGCAAAACCTCTCTTCATTTCTACACTAGCCATTGGGGCCAACAAAGATATTGTTGATGTTTCTAGACCATTTGATAAAGGAAATTCTAGGATATTTGGAATTCCACTAAGCCTCCCATACAAAGAATCAGAATGTCCACTTGATAGATTTGTCGAGTCTGAAGAAAAAGAAGATGATGGTTATGAATGCATTTACATTACTGGTAGCATATCAGTCACCAAACTACACTATAAGTCTGAAACCCACCTTGTATATGACAATTACAGACTATGTCTCTATTAATATCAGGATCAACAAATTGATCTCCAACAGATTTCAACTAATTAAAGAACTTTATTTTCTTTATCATGCATTGGATATCACATAATTGAATCCCATGAATGCATTTCTTTATCACAAGGGCCTACAAATTCAGTTCCAATAACTTTTGTGTCAAGCTTGATGCGTTTGAGCATATCAAAACTTTGTGCATATGCTTGGATGTAATCAAGGACTTTGTAATGGGTAGGAAAATCTTTTGTGATTGAATCTGGCCATGGGAAATCTGAGAACTGATTACCTAGTTTGGGATTATGGAGCTTTGTAGTCTCACAAGTGTTGTTCCATACTCCACCAATGCTACTCGAAGAATCGAAAAAGATGGAAACCTCTGGAGAGGGTGTATTTGCAAGCTAGAAGGCCACTAATACCAGATCTCCAAAAAATCCAAATCTGAAATACTTCAAGAGTAATCCAACAAATGAAAATCAATTCAAAAAAATTCAACACAAAACAACCCTAAAAGTAATCCAAGTCTTATATCCAATTTTAAAAAAAATAAACTCAACTCAACCTTAAAAAAAAAATCCAAGCCTGAAATCCAACTCAAGGACTGCAGCTTCAAGATGGATCTTCGAGATGGAGATTGTAGATAGAGTTTCGAGGTGGAGACGAGCGCGAGATGATGGAGCTCGGGAGGGAAAATCAGAGTAGATAAGAGGCAATGATGAAGGAGAAACCAGAGAGAAGAGGCGCGACTGACTTCAAGAACAAAGGAGTGATTTGACGGAACTTAAAAATAGAAATAAACCTGTGCCGTCAGATCTGGAGACAATCAAATGAATGGTCAGGATCATCTCAGTTCAAATAATTCTATTTGAGCTGCAGCCCACATGAGAAGTCCTGTATATTAGTAAACGACAACTCTCTATCAAGTTTAGACAAGTCACATGTCTAACAAATTGACAGGCTAGCGCACATAAACTCTAACAATAGATTATTAAAGTTCTCATGTGTGCTTCGGCATGGAAGGGTAGCCGAGCTCGTAAATCATTTTTGATGTAGTAATTTAAAAAAAAAAATTATATATATATTCTGATTAGGATTATGAGTCCAACGGTATATTATTTGTGTTAAACAAAATTCAAATGAATAGTAAAAATTGAGATAAAATGTTTCAGATTTATATTTAACGGTTCAAAATTATCGTGTATTTTTAAACGTTATATTTTATTTTTGTTTGTCACAAATAATATATCATTAGACTCGTAATTCCGATCAAATATATATATATTTTTAATTATTTTTTATACCAAAATTGATTTACAACAGGATTCACTGTAGAAAAACTACAACATACCCCAACCACCCATGACCGAGACACATGTAAAGAGAGAGGAAAAAACGAAATAAAAAGAAAGATTAAAAAGAGGAGACAAACTGATGAAAAGATCACGGAAAATCTGGACCTGGTATTTATTAATAATTAATTGACTGTTTTGGATTTTATTTTAGGTCAGATAATGATGATTTAAATATAATTTTGAAGTATATATATAGATGAGATCAATGAAGCCATTTTGAGAGATTCCCAGTTAAAATGGAATATTGAAATCATAATAAATTTGAAAGAAGGATTATATGGACAATAAAGTACCCAAAAGTTGCTGTTAAAATCTATAGCAGACTCCACTGTAATTAATTTTTGGCATCAAAATATTTTTTAAAATTATATTCATATTTTGATTGATTTTAGGAAATTAATTTTTTTTTGTTAAATAAATTAATTTTTTTTATGAAAGAAATTAGATTCAACATGAAAAATGCATAAAATTTTGAACCTGTAAAAAATAATCAATCCATTTTTCTAGTTGAATTTAATTTTTGTATCGAACAAAAAAATATCGTTGAATTTGTGATATGAAACTGATCAAAATACAAATATAATTTTTTACGCTTAAAATACAATTACAGCGGGTGTCCATCAACAATGACTGAAAAATTGTTGGGCTCAAAATGTCAATATTGGACATCTCAATTCTGCATGTGTTATCCGAAGAAAAATTGTTCTAGAAGAGACCAATTTATGTAACAACAGACATAAGACATTCATTTGGCATAAAAGATTATGGGTCTATTCGTATAAGGTTAAGCTGGCTCACTGAAACAAAAAAACATGTTATCACTAATTAATAAAATTACGCATTTGCCCCCATGAAATTTCCTACTGCTTTCCCATCCAGTTGAAAGGTTAAAAACATATTAATTCTAAATTTGGGAGGAGAGTTTGTGATGGTCAAGGTGTGTACTATTTGAGAGAGTTTCTACTTGCTATAGAAAAATATGTAAAGTTCTATCGAAACCCTTGGGATGCTGACATGCCAACAAACAAATATTTATTCAGTGAGTAGTGATTGTCATACAACAAGTCAAATACTAATAGGATGGATCATCATCAAAACAAATTGACACTTCATAGTTGATATGTTGATTGAGAGAGATTTGAGATTTGAATTATAAACTAACACATCTCCGATCACCCATGATTTAATATCACAACGCATGAATTGCTGTCATTCTATTTCCCAATGCACCATATCAGCATATGAGATGGGATACCAGGATCGTTGGATTCTTTCCCCTCACCCAACAACCGCAAATCTTTTTTCCAACCCTAACCTAAGAGTTTTTCAATATACTATGTAAATAAGGCTACTAGAGACTCAACAAACGATTTTTTCTTCTTCAAATTCCCAAGGTAAAATATGTAAATATTTGACACACATCTTACATGTTATGTGTGTCTGAAGTTTGAACCAACTGTGGAAGACCATCCTTTTGGAACTGGGTAATGATTCTCATTCCAAACAATACTTTCAAGTTTCAAAACAGAATGCCAAACTGCAAATGATAAAGGGCAACAGTCTTGCAATCCTGCTTATCATGAAGAGGCCTGTAAAATAGAGGAGTTCATGATCTAAAAAGCTTATCATATTCTATATTTCAGACAACGAAGTTGCACATTGAGCTTAGAAGAAGCCAAAACACTCCAACTTCCATGACACACTACTTCAGAAGTTCTTAGAACCGAAAAACACTACAAAAAAAACATAAGCCAGTGAAGCCTCTCCAAGTCTCGAAAGATGCAGCATCTGAACTAGCAGAACCTAGTTTTGATCATCCAGCCATATGTGCGTTGCCAAAGATGAGGTTAGTTTTTGCCAGTACCAGAAGTCCAGAATGATGAATGCTTGACATAATTGCCGATTTGAGTAGAGTCTCATGAAGAAGAACCTGTAAGAAAGAAGAAAAAAAAGAGAGTTGCCCATCATCTACAATCTTGTCTTCTATGGTGTTGAAGACTAGACAAAGTAACACACATTAAAGCGTAGAGAAGAAGCCAAAACACTCCAACTTCCATGACACAACTTCTAAGGCTTTTAGTAACAAAACACACTATATAAACATAGAAACCTCTCCAACAATCACATCACAAGCAGAAGCCAAGGAACATAGATACCCAAAGGGCCATAATTAGCTTAAAGCCTTAAAGAGGGAAAAAAAATGAAGACAGCTGTAGTTATCTTGGTTGTGGTTGCCATGGTTCATTTCATGGCAAAGCTAGGAGATGCAGTGGTGAGTTGTGCGCAAGTGGAGTCATCATTGGGTGCATGCATGCAATATCTCATTTAGGGCAGCAATCTCACACCGGCCTGTTGCGAAGGTGTCAAGAATTTGAAGACAATCACTCCAACAACCGCAGATAGGCAAACAGCCTGCAACTGCCTCAAACAAGCTGCCGCTAAATTTTCAAATATAAACTCAGATGCAGCCACTTCTCTTCCTAAAAAATGTGGCATTGACATCAGCATTCCCATCTCCAAAAACACCGACTGCACCAAGTGAGCCCTTTTCTTCTTTTTCTTTCTTCCTTATTCGCACCTTTTGGATTTTTTGATTATGAACAACATTGTTAACTAATTTGTGCTTTTTATTGCTTGCCTTGGTGCAGGATTAACTGAGGAGGATTTTGAGGACATGCAATAAATAAAGCTAAATGAAATTTTACGTTCTTGTGATGATATTTATCATCACTTTCATAAAATTAAGGCTTTCTTGTGATCTTATCAGAGAATATTATATGATAATTTGGTGATACATCCATGAAGATGTACTATGATTTCAATAATATGCAATGTGAAGCCTATAATTGTGTTAATACCTCTCTCTATCCCATTAATAGTATTTGCTAGCAACTTAGACAAGACACCTAAATATAACCTACTTTTTTCACATATAAAAAATGCACAATCTGATTTACTGATTATATGTTCAGATACTTAAGTATGATCCTTTCTTTATTTTCACTAAAATATCACATATTGAAATTTCAAAAAGGAATGTCGAAAGAACAAACAATGTTACAAGAAGATCTACAAATGGTTCCAAAAAATAGCTTTCGAATGAAGCCACAAAGTTCCCTAGAAGGTTAATGCAGTATGCTAAAAGTCCCTCCATATAATGAGCTCTGTCATTCATCCCAAGAGTTTGGGTCGGCTACATGAGTTTATGAAAAAATTAACAGAAATCCAACACGTGTATCCGTTTCCGCCATTCATTTCCATCTAGGATCATAAAATCAGCAACTCCTATAGGATCAATGTCCTTTCGACACTTAAGGAGCTATTTGTCTTTAGAACAAACCTCAAGGGTGCAATCTGTAAGTCAGCCTTTTAATGTTTTACTCAGCTATGGGATGAGGTTCCCAAGTCTATTAGTCCTCCTTAAGTTGTTGATTCTAATTAGCAGTAGCTAATTGGCACAACTGCACAAGCATAATGTGTCAGCCCATGATATTGCAAGGCACATCTCAAGTTTTGTGAAGACTACGAACCTTTTCGGCTTGCTAATCTGTGAATTAGAAAAACTAAAGCTACGCTATCTTGTCGTCCATGTCAATTTTATCACTTCCATCCAAATCTTTGTGGATATTAGTATATTTTACACATCCTAATTTTTTTTTATCACAGCAACAAGACATGCATGTTGCACTTGCTGAAAAATGATCACATAATCATGCAAGTATAATGGTTACCGCATTTAAGATTATTTCTTTTCTGAGTTTCTCACATACATCCTACATAAAACTTCAAAAAATCTAAGAATAAACTAAAAGGTGCCAACGAGAACGGAGGACTTGTAAGTGACCAAGTTTCTTATCCTATTCAGTAAGTCCACATTTCCCTGCCCCTTTCCCCATATGATTTTCAGAGATGTCCAATCCTTGGGGCACCGTACAGGCATACACACACATAAACCAGGTCAGTGAAGACTTCTGCATCAGCTTGTGAACCCACTGAATATAGCAATCAAAAAGTTCCATACTACGATTATGCCCAGAAGAATAATAGTTGGATTAATGCATTCCCTCGTGTGAACTAAAAAACTGCCCTCATAGTGCTTAGGATTTTACTAGCAAAAAAATGGTCTATATAAAACCTCACAAACCTAAAGAACATTAATAATTAAACAAACACCGGAATTTGCATGCATTTATGAGGTAGCATGCTGATGACAAACAAGTTAGCCATTGATGTGCCAAATAACTCACTCAGACAGCCTCATCTGTATCGACTTCTTTCTTTTTGCGTCTTTTCCTATCATCGGGACCCTGTTGTTGTTGCTCAGCCTTCTTCTGAGCTCGGATCATGGCACGCCTTGCTCGGGGCCGCATTTCTCTAACTTTTCGAGGTGGCATTACATAAGGTTCGATGGGCCTGTCATCAAAAGGGTGTTCACTCCCAGTAAATATTCTGAGTTTACGATCTCTATCCTGCATTAACACGAAACAATGGTGTTTTAAGAACTGGGCAGTCTCTTAAAAGCCTATTGCACTTTTAGATTGATGACTGTTTCTAAGTTCTGAGATTTACAAGACACTCTTCTAGCCAAAAAGTATAATTCTCACGAGAGAAGAGCTACAATTTAGCTATCCACCCTAGTTTTCCTAAATAAACATGTTTATATTTTATAATAACAATTTCTCAAAATTTCAGCAGTGATAATGGAATTATGCACCAAAAATCATTTGTTCTCATCACTTCATCTTGAATACCAAATCAATTCAAATCAGTTGCCCCAACAATGATTTTAGTGAACTAGATACATTAGGCTGCATTTAGAATACTCTGGCACACAGTGGTATAATTTTGTAATTTACCCTCTAATTTTTTTTTCCAGATGTTGATTCTATGACTATAAGTGACAACTAGAATTACCGGTTTTACATAGAGGTGTGTTCCGTCACTGTACACTGTGTGTGTGTTGTATTATTCAAAATAAGTGCCAACTAGAATAAAAAAAACAAAAACTAAGTACATTTTATATTGTACAATGAGAATCACTCACATCACGCAACTTGTTTCTGGGAAGCATGCGTAGGACAGCTTTGCGAATGACTTCTGTAGGATCCTTGGCCATCTGGTCTTTTAAAGTTCGTTCCTTGAGATGCCCCACATACCTGAAAGAAATATGTATTAACATTAGGACAGTGATATTCATCAACAGCAAGTGAAACTACAAAGGTAAAATATACTTCTTTAAACCTGTGCAAAAGCATCAGATCTCTTTCAGTGACAATAATATTTGCAAACTTCTAAAGAAGTTTCCTGAATTCAGCTGATTAACCTTTTTCAGTGATAATTTGGCCACAATCTCAAAGGCCGGAATGTCCACAAGGAATAAGCTTTTCCACCATTCTACAGCAGGAAGTGATAAATAAAGAGGTCTTACTTACCCAGTATGCCGGTAATAAACTTTATCTGTAAGTTTCCTCCCTGTAACGCATACATCCTTTGCATTTAGCACAATGCACATATCTCCCTCATCACGGTTAGGGGCGTAGGTTGGCTTATCTTTGCCTTGAACAACGGTAGCTATTTGAGATGCTAATCTCCCAAGGACCTATCAAAGTAAGTAAGTGTTACTATTCACAAATACATGACAAGAACAAATTACAATTTGACACCCAACAAGTTCTATCACTGATTAAGAACGCATTGATATGACAAACCGTTTGCATTGGAAATCCTATATTAGTCCTCCACCAGCCTAATTTGACAAACAAATCACTCAAAATGGGTACTTCAGCTTCAAAATGAAAGGTAGAAAACCAGCATTACTAATGAATAAAAAAGGAACCATAATCATATAATTTATCACGCAAAACTTCCCATCTAAATCAGTTAGAGAGAAAAATATTTCAAACACAAACATTTAGAAAACCTAGCAAATGGCAGATCTGAACTGAGTGCCAAGTTCCAACCTGGCCTTTGGCATCAAAAACTCTCCAACGCAGGCCTTCTAGATCAATACGTCTCAGGCCAGCAAGTGCTTTCTGTATAAATAAGATAAACCCTCTTAATAATAACAAATTCAACATTAAAACTTCAATCACAAAGTCATAGACCAAACTGCTACGCAACAAATATTATGTTGTCTACACTAGAATTCGTGATTTTCTGCAAGAAATATAAAATTATAATACTAGGAGCCTACTAGTCATGCAAAAAAAAATTAAGAACTGATTCTTGAAGCATCTATACGATATACAGTAGGGAGCCAGGCTCTACAGTATGACACATAAGGCTTGTTTGACGTTGCTTACTTTTACCTATATTTTACTGCCAAACTAATCCAGTAATCCTTTAAAGACGTTGGCAGAATAGGCACAGCTTACGTCTGCAGTGCTACCAGAGTCTAGAACAAACCAATAAACCATTTATCAACCAAAACACCAGAAAGGATTCTTACATGAATACACATACATACACTGACATTTTATGTTTTTAATCATTTGGTAAATTTTACTGTATAAGCACTGGTGTGCTTGCCTCTTTAGTGAGTTTTACATGATGAATTCAATTTTTGAAGACTATGTATGAGCAGATTTGATTCCCTGAAATTAAAATTTTATAAAAAACTTGCCTTCATGTTACCACTGAAAGAGGTAGCTGCTTGACTTGCCATTCCTCTTGGATCCCTACTTCACACAAATGACAAATCATTCAATTTTGCCGAATTAAGCGAAGATAATAGATTGCTAGTGCACAAAACTGAATAAAAAGAATTAATGGACACTATTCATTCTATTGGCAGTAATACCTCAAGAGCTATAGAAAACCACTAAACGCAGAAGAAAAAGACCTTTCTCTGGAAAATCAAGTATTGATATTGAATTAATATGCATAAAAGAGTGAAAAGGAAGAAAAAAATACTTGCTGAAACACCGTTGTTCTGGTGTCAATGGCGGAGCCGTAGACAGAAAGGGACGGGAGTACAGAAAGGAAAGAGGGATGCGCGGTGAAGAAGCCAACCAGAGCAGTAGAGTATGCGTCGCAGACTCGCAGTATTCGACGGAGGGAGGGTTATTAGGTTGGCCCACTGAGCTGATTAATCGGGTAAGGGATGCTAACCCGAATTAGCAGGCCCAAGTACAAAGGCTCGCCTTCTTCTTGCACAATCCATTAAGAAATTCATCATTTCCTAACCAGGCCCATCAAACAAGCCCAAAATCTCTTGCGAGACGGCAAGAGTAATATCGTTTTACTTAATCTGTCGACAGGCTGTGCGTTGAAATGCGATCTGAGGATATTAATGCTAGTTTGTCGTACCGTGATGGCGTGATTTCAATAATACATATACGTTAAGCTTTAATCTCTCTTACATGCAAAGTGTGTAACTTAAATACTTAATTATCATGTTTTTTATGCTAATTAAAGGAAAGACATTGGGCTGAGCCGTTATAATAGTTGAGGTTTGGATTCAGATCGGGCTGGATTTGTTATTTTTATTTGATTTTCTGTCTTAGCCCAAATAACTTGGGCCGAGTCCAGTCCAAATGAACGAACGACGAGGAGACCGAGAAGCAAGAGTTCTCAGTTCTCTCTCCATCCTTCACCCGTCTCAAGCTCGTAGTCGTCGATATCCTTGTAGGTCCATATACCATAGTCTCTGAAGTCTGAAGGTATGATATATTTTTCTTCCTCTCCCCTTTTTCCATGATTCCTCACTGAAACTTGGTTCCTCAGCGTTTCTTTCAATTTTGATATTTCGTCCTTCACGGGTCGGTGTTCGGGTTAGATTTCCTCTACTTTGAGTTTTATATATCGGTCCTGTCAATTCCCTGTTAAATTGAATTCGAAATCATGGAAATTTTACCGCTGTATCTTGACATTGGCAATGTAGACTGCTGAGCTCTTGGTAGTTTGTGATCAGTCTAGCTTTTTGAGTATCCATTCTAGGAATATAAAATTCAGTAGACTATGTAAAGGGGGAGGAAGTGAATATTTTGATATGTTTAAGGATGAAAATTTTATGTGATTGAACGTTACAGCTTTGAGATCAAGTTTAATTTCGATTGGAATAGTCCATCTCCTTTAGTCGATGCAATTTGTTGCGATTGAAGTTGATAGAGGGAGAGAGACCATATGTTTGATCATTTTTATCATCTGAGTAAATAAAAAAATTAGTGCAATTTCTAAGGTGGAGGAAGGGAGAATATTTTGATTTTTATGAGAAATTGAAGGCTGCTACTTTTTTCTTGGAACAAATGCGTAATTTGTGTCTCTGGAAACTTTTATCGCATAGCTGATGTGAACTTGCTTTTACTTGGTCGTAAATTATATCTAGATTTGAATGAATGGAGAAGATACTTCAACGTCTTTAGTGTTTGTGGCTCCTTATTGGCTAGTCCAATCATCAATGAATGCACTCACAAAGTTTATTACCCCTTGAGTTGAGAGAATAAGCTGTGCCTATGCTGCCAACGAGTCAACTGTTTCTTCTTTTCTTGTAGCATGATTCATGGACCGTTGGACTGGTATTTTGAAGGTTCCTGTGGCTCCTACCAGCAGAAATCACTATAGAGTTGCTGCATCCCTGCACCTCTCATCTACCTCGGAAACCCTGGATGTAAGTTTCTTTAAATTAATCTCTTAATGGTGCCAATGCCATTATGATTTTTCTGCAGTCATACCTGCAAGAAGATTTTTTTGTGTTTGTTTTCTGTGGAACTGTGTAGTCACTGTCCCATACACTGCTTCGCCTTTCACTCGAACAGAGGACATTACTTTTTATGTCATTTAAAGCTGCAATACTTGGTATATCCGGTTTCATCTGTTCCCCACTGACGTAGACTGCTTTGTCAAACTGTTATAGTTGAAATTCCACACTTGTTCGCTATTGATTCTCTTATTGAAGAATACCGAATTCTCATTTATGTTTCTCAAAGAGGCAGGTGCCTGCTGCAAACGCCATCTTTTTCAATGGAGATCGAGTTCAAGGGACCAGAAATCCAGTGATTGAGAGACTGTCTGATTTACAGAAGTTAGCTGAAATTCTGATTTCTAAATTTGGTTGTTCCGTTAATGCATGGGTCATTGAAGCTTCCATTTTCAATGGGCCTTTTGCTGTCTACAAGGATTTTATTCCATCAGTAAACCGGTATGGGGAACCAAAGTCTTACAACCCAGTTGGATTCCCAGCTTCTTCCTCAACTGTTACTCTGTTGTCAAATTGCCTCAAAGAGGTATGTATGGTAAAGCTTAGTACTCTAAAGCCCCAAAAACAATGATTTATGAGTGTCTATGTCATTGCAGTTGCATTGTTTAGTACCCATTATTTTTGACTTAGTTGTGTGAAGCCGTGAACTAAAGATTACTCTTGCTCTTGGCTTGCACAATCATCCGGTTTCCTGGAAAGTGGCTTACTGAAGAATCCATTTATGTTCGCTGTTGGACATTCATAAGTTTTCCTGTAAGGCATAAAGCATACTTGAGTGGATAGGGTAAAGATAAGTAGTGCAAATTCCATTTTAGGACCTGCTTCTTGAAAGAAACAGGGAATTTTATGATCCAAGAATTTTATGCATGAATATGGAGTGGATCAAAGTGGATCAGAATGTTAGATGGTTAGCTGAAAAGCACAAATGCATTTGTGCTGATGAACATGCAATAGATTAAATGATTTGCATATTTTCTGAACCATGAAATAATTTGCATGCGCTTTTTCTTGTGAACTATTTCTTCATCGGGTTTTGCTGAATTTATCTAGTTTACAGAATCTTCGGCTGTTGCAGCAATGTATTCTCAGATGTTTCCAAAGTTTAGTCATTCAAATTGTAGCTTTGTCATCAATGCAGGTAAAAGATATCATTTCAAAAAGACAGAAAGGACCATTACCTGCTAATTTATCTGCATCATTTTTCTGTCAACCCAAAAGTATCATCCTTGGATTTAGCAAGGGTGGTACCGTGATTAACCAGCTAGTTACTGAGCTCAGCTTCTCAGAAGTAAGATCTACTGGAATCCCTTCCGGACAAAATGAACTTCCTGCGAGTGAGGACTTCAATAAACCTCAAGAGGTCACTGAGATCATACCAAGTACTAAAGAGAGCCTTTTAAACAGCATATCTGAGATCCATTATGTGGATGTCGGCTTAAACTCTGCCGGTGCATATACCAACGATCCCAATGTAATTGAGAAGATTTCCAATCGGATCACTCAAGGTGCTCGAGGACTGCGTTTTTTCGTTCATGGAACTCCTAGGCAATGGTGTGACAGAAGGAGATCTACAATACGCAGTGAAAAGGACAAATTGGTTGAGCTGCTTGAAATGGAAGCTGCAAGGAGTGACGGGAAACTGCACGTGTCTCAGAGATTCTACTTCGCGGATCGGCCACCTGACCTGCAGATGCATTTTCAAATAATTGAAAAGCTGGATGTTAGCTGACTGTCTCAAAATGCACATGTTTTGGATCAACACAACCGTCTGTGTTACCTAAGAATTGATACAGTTGTACAGGTACGACCGTACGGGAATATTCATGTTAACTTGTGTGTTCTGTTCTTTCCTATGTCCAGTATTTGTCTTCTTCGGATTACGCTCACCCACCACTTAGCAGCCATGTTTAGCTCATGATCCTTCACGCGAGTATTCTTCTTTTGCATTGAAATATTCTCATTGGAGGCAGCTTCAAAGACTTTGTTGGAGAATCAGATAGGAGGTTATCCGTGCAGAATCCTTTCAAGTGCAGTACTTCGCCGTCGTTTGATGTGTCCAGCAAAAACAAATATAAAACAGGAGCAAGAGAACAAGACTTCCATCCTATTGGCCAGGTATATCAGTTATTGAACCAAATAATACTATACTAAACTATCTTGTTGACAATATTGTTTTTTTTATACATAGAATTAAAAAACAGTTGTTGGAATATTGCATTGTATTGTGATCTACATAGTGAAACTATGTTTGATAGATACTTTTTGTCTTTATTTTCTTTTTCTATCTGGCAATTACTCACTTTGGTCACTTTGGTGTACGGAAAAGGCCAAGCACATAGCAAAGAATGGGAATCACAATGGAAATGTAGAAGAGAAAATGAATTGAAAATTTGAAATCATACATTAAGGGGGAGGGAAAGGAAGGAGAAAATCTAAGAATTTGTTCAGTGCGATTGTTTTTTATTTTCCAAAAAATGAAAAATAATTTAGAAACAGCGTTTGATTGATATTTTGAAAAACATAAAAAAAAAGAGAATCACTTTAAAAAAATTACGTTGCAAAATAAAAAATGAAAACGCAAAAAAACTATAATGGAACCTAGACTTACCAAACCCAACCCAATATTGGTCCATCCGAATAAGATGGTATTATCTGATATTTTTAATTTTAAAATAATGAAATTGTCATTTAATCAAGAACAATTCTATTAATATAATAAGTTTAGGTAAAATGTAGGTAAAAAATATATTTACCAACCTTATAATTTGAGTAAAAATTGCAAGCGAAAATAAGTTAATAACAAATACTTTCTCTTTTTTATAACCGAAAATTCCTCTGCCCAACATGACACCCTTGTTATTAAACAAATAATTAACCAAAAATAGAGGTTTTATTAATTAATAGTCAAATTAAGAATGTATGGTGGCCATATGTAGCGAATAGATAATTCTCTTGTCACCATTTCAATTCTTGATGGACCCTCCGATCATCACTTCTTCATTTAATTAAGCAAAACCCTTTTTCCAACTTATAGTAATCCAATATTGTTTTCTTTATAATAATGTTATTTATCTTTAGTAAATAATATTATTTGTGTTATTATTAATTTAATTAAAGGGCCCAAATGGCAGTTACATGGGCACAGGCCCATTAACATTCAAGTTTGGAAACTATGGAATCTGTCTGTCAGTACATAACCGATCATAGGTTCATCCGGCGACCGGCGGACCTTCTCAAGCTGACTCGTCGTCTTTCACGCTGAGCTTTCACTCCACAATGCCAACTCTTATTTTATATAGTTTTCATTTTTTATGTTTTTCTTGTGTAGTTCTTTGCCTGTTATACAATGTGCGTTTATGTATGTATATATACACTCACTTCTTGTTCCGAATCGTGGAAGGCTCGGTCCAACTCATCGATTTTTGTGCTCCGAGCTGCAAAGGCTTCGAGGGTTTCGAGGATTAGAGTTTCTCTGCTGGTATTGGTAAGGCTTCTGGTATGAGAGTTACTGGGTTGTTATTTTTGTTTATTGTTATTATACTTTATTTCCTTGATTGTTACCCAATTTAATGATGTTTGACGGAAAATATGTTTGATTTCACCTTCTTTTTTTTCTGAAAAGCTTTGCTTTCTGGGTTTTTTTTTTCCAGATTAGTTTTTTTTTTTTTGAGATAGAGAGATATTTGTTGTTGGAATTTTAACTACAATTGAAAGAAATGGTGAGTGTGATATGAGGTATTTTGCAGCCTAAAAGAGATTCAAAATGGTTGAGATGGGATTAGACGACATTATCAAGGAGGCAGTTGATTTGGTATGTGCTTAGATTTACCATCACTGGTTTCAGTACACCTTCTGTTTTTATAAATTGACAAATGGGTTTTTTTTCCTGTTTTTCAGGAAAACATACCCCTTGAAGAAGTTTTTGGCAGTCTCAAATGCACAAGGGATGGCTTGACCTCTGATCAGGTTAATGATAGATTGGCATTGTTTGGATACAACAAACTTGAGGAGAAAAAGGTAAGAAGATTGGAATCAGTGATCATCTTTTCATCTTTTGGTCTTTGATTGTTTATTGTATGTGAATTCTTTTCCAGGAAAGTAAGATATTGAAGTTTTTGGGCTTTATGTGGAATCCTCTTTCATGGGTAATGGAAGCTGCTGCAATCATGGCCATCGCGCTTACTCAAGGAGGGGTAATTCTATACAATCCTTACCTTTTTCTTTTTCTTCTATTTGATTTTCTTTGTTGGGTAAAGTTGATATGAACAAATCTTCAACATCTGTCTCTAATATCTTCAAAATAGCTCTTTTAAGCGATGGCGTGATTTTGAGAAAACCAATATTTTAAATAAAAACTTTGTTTATGCAGGAAAAAGATGCGGATTATCATGACTTTGTTGGCATTATAATCTTGCTCATAATCAATTCTACCATTAGTTTCATTGAGGAAAACAATGCTGGCAATGCAGCTGCTGCTCTAATGGCTCGTTTAGCACCAAAAGCAAAGGTTTTTTTTCTTTACAGATTGATCTTGAAGGGACTACTTCATTCAGGTTTCTAACTTTCTAAATACTCTTTTACCAGATCCTACGTGATGGGAAATGGAAAGAAGAAGATGCCTCCTTACTGGTTCCTGGTGACATAATTAGTATCAAACTTGGAGACATTATTCCTGCTGATGCACGCCTTCTGGAAGGAGATCCTCTTAAAATTGATCAGGCAATTACTCAGTGTAGTACCGTCTATATTTTCGAATCGATCTAAATTTTAAAACGTTTCTTCTCAATGTAGCTGTAACAGTTACATCCATATGCACAGATGAATATTATCTCTCAATAATGTTATCAGACAGTTAGCTAAGTTGATCTTCTAAATCAATTTACCCTACTCAGTTTGGCACATATTTCATTCTACTTTCAGTCAGCTCTTACTGGAGAGTCACTTCCAGTAACCAAGAATCCCGGTGATGGCGTGTACTCAGGGTCAACATGCAAGCAAGGAGAAATTGAAGCTGTTGTTATTGCAACCGGAGTTCACACTTTCTTTGGGAAGGCTGCTCATCTTGTGGAAAACACTAATCATGTTGGTCATTTTCAAAAGGTTGTTGAATAGTTTATTCGTCTTTATAATTTCATACTAAAAACAAATTTCCATTCGATCGAGTATAACCTTCACAATGTCTGAATGTTATTCATAATCATGACAAATAAATGAATAATAACCTTACATAAATTTAAAATTAATTATCAAATTTACTTGCTTGTTATAGGTTCTAACATCCATTGGAAACTTCTGCATTTGCTCTATTGCTATTGGGATGGTTATTGAAATAATTGTGATTTATGGACTTCAAGAGAGGGGATATAGAGTTGGCATTGATAACTTGCTTGTCCTACTTATTGGCGGGATCCCAATTGCAATGCCAACTGTTCTTTCTGTCACAATGGCCATTGGCTCACATCGCTTATCTCAACAGGTTTGTTGTTTCACTAGTAAAATTTATATTGTTGAGGAGATCAATCGACCTTGAAAGCTTATATTTTGGACAATCATCAGTGTGACATTAATGGACATGATTCTTCTTCAGGGTGCCATAACAAAAAGAATGACTGCTATTGAGGAGATGGCTGGAATGGATGTGCTATGCAGTGATAAAACCGGCACTTTGACACTTAACAAGCTTACTGTGGACAAGAACATGATTGAGGTTACAATCACGATCTCTATATATGTATATATTGCTTTGAGTCTGCATTGCATGGCATATTAGCATTATAACATTGTAGAAACATACTTGCTACAAATAAAATGGTTTTAAAACCCCACTAATGATCTGGGAAGAAGAAAAGGAACTATCTAGAATCCATTTCAATCCTTTAACACACAAAACGTATTTTTTCTTAGGGATCAATTTATGAAGTACTATTCATGTTTCACTTTCAAAGTTATTAAAGTCTTCATCTTGTTGCAGGTTTTCGCTAAAGGCGTTGACAAAGAAATGGTCGTACTCATGGCTGCAAGGGCCTCAAGATTAGAAAACCAAGATGCTATTGATGGTGCAATCGTCTCCATGTTGGGAGACCCTAAGGAGGTATTCATTTAAGCTCTTGAATATTAGGAAATCATAAGCAACTATATCATTATATTCCAATGTCAATTTGCTGTTTTTATTCAGTTTCAGCTATCTGTAGAAAAGTTCAAAGCTCAACATTATGATAACTATTTAGATAGTGCATGAAATTGTATGGACTTGCATGTACGATGTATCTTGAATCCAGTAGTATCTGCTATCCTATACTGTTGACTGACTACAATCATCTTTTCACTTTTAAGGCACGAGCTGGAATTAGGGAAGTTCACTTCCTTCCATTTAATCCAACTGATAAAAGGACAGCACTTACCTACCTAGATGCTGCTGGTAAAATGCATAGGGTCAGTAAAGGCGCACCAGAGCAGGTAAAACATATAAAATCATAAATATTAAACAGTCCAATTGAGATAATATATGCATTTACAGCTGCTGAGCTATTGCGCATATTTGCTGCATAGATCCTCAATCTGGCTCATAACAAATCAGAAATTGAAAAACGAGTACATGCAATCATTGACAAATTCGCAGAACGTGGATTAAGATCCCTTGGAATTGCTCACCAGGTTAGTAAAACTACATTAACTCTTCAGTATTCAATCTGCATTTTTTTGCCTTGAGTTTTACTGAACGAAAGGGCTTTCTTTTGCCTCTAGGAAGTGCCTGCTGGTACAAAAGATAGTCCTGGGGGACCCTGGGAATTTGTTGGCCTTCTCCCTCTCTTTGACCCTCCTCGTCATGACAGTGCTGAAACAATTAGAAGAGCTCTAGACCTTGGTGTCAGTGTTAAAATGATCACAGGTTCATACCTCTGCTATTTAGGCATTCAACTGTCCTTTCCGTTTCTTCCTAAAATTCAAGCTTACCCTTGCTCGAATTTATTATATATTTTGTGCAGCCACGTATTCTCCTATTGTTTTATATTTTATTCTCAGAAATGGTACTTCAAATGTAATTAAATGACATCCTTTGCAGGTGATCAGCTTGCAATTGGTAAGGAAACAGGAAGAAGACTTGGAATGGGAACAAACATGTATCCCTCATCTTCTTTGCTTGGGGAAAATAAAGATGAGGTTGGCGCACTTCCCATTGATGAACTCATTGAGAAAGCTGATGGCTTTGCTGGAGTCTTTCCTGGTTAGTTCACTGCTTATGATATAATTACTATCAAATGGATGTCTTTTTTTCTCTGATTTCTGATTCTGCCTTTTCATTTGCAGAACATAAGTATGAGATTGTCAGAAGATTACAAGATAGAAAGCACATCTGTGGAATGACTGGAGATGGAGTGAATGATGCTCCCGCGTTAAAAAAAGCTGACATAGGAATTGCCGTGGCAGATTCCACGGATGCTGCTCGTGGTGCTTCTGATATAGTTCTTACGGAACCTGGATTGAGTGTAATCATTAGTGCTGTCTTAACAAGCCGTGCAATCTTCCAAAGAATGAAAAATTACACGGTAATTAATATCATCAAAAACGTTAACACCTTCCAATACAACACTGGAAACCCAATTTATGTGATGCGGAAAATCTAAGTTTCATTTCTTTCCCACAGATATATGCCGTGTCTATCACCATCCGTATTGTGGTAAGCATCTATTGTTGACTTGATTTTCACAAATGAAATCTTTTGTAACACAAAATATCATCTAATTTTCATTTGGTTTTACATAACAGCTGGGTTTCATGTTGTTGACTGTCTTCTGGAAATTTGATTTCCCTCCTTTCATGGTTCTTGTCATTGCAGTTCTTAACGACGGTCAGTGTTTCTAGTTGCTATATTCCTTTTCATTTCTTGTGGATTCACTGTACTTTTCCGTCTTCTTGTTGCCTGAATTATTAGTTGGCTTGCAGGTACCATTATGACCATATCCAAAGATAGAGTCAAACCTTCTCCCATTCCAGACAGTTGGAAGCTGAGTGAAATATTCGCAACTGGAATCGTCCTTGGAAGTTACCTTGCTCTCATAACAGTTGTATTCTTCTGTGTAGTGTATGAAACAAACTTCTTTCCGGTATTTACCCTTCCTTTTTCTTCAATAATATTTGCCACATTTATTGCAATAAAGAAACAAATAACTCCGATAACTCGATCTTCGGAAGCCTAAAAATTGCTATAAAGTTAATTTACTCGAAATCACAAGCTCCGCCCATCATTTTTCTTAACATTGAGAATTGCCATGAGCAAATCAATCATTATCTACATACAAGTTACCTCAAGTTTGCATTATATAAATTTGTATTTTTGCTTTGTTCTTTCTACTAGCCTCTTCTTTCTCATTGGTGCAGAATCATTTCAATGTGAGGAACTTCAACAAGCACCATTTTAACATGTCAGATGAGGAAACTGCAACTAGACTTAAAGAACAACTGGCATCTGCTATCTATCTTCAAGTCAGCACCATCAGCCAAGCCTTAATATTCGTTACTCGTTCCAGGAGCTCGTCATTCACTGAGCGACCTGGTTCTCTGCTTCTCATTGCCTTCGTTATTGCTCAACTGGTACTGAAAGTCTCTTATATATCATATAGTTTTATCATATGAAAAGGCTTAGCTGGTTGGGGAAGCTATCTTTGAACTGTCGATAACTTTAAATGGTTTGGATTTTAGTAAAGAGACTGAATAACTACAGATTATCAAAATGATTTTTGAACTGTGATTAAGTGAACTCATATTCAAAATTACAAGTAATCATAGAATCATGTCGTGCAAACGAAGCATAATGGTAACTTTGTTTTTATTCAAGTTTCATAGACGTGGAACATCATTTTCTAAAACCTTGCTAGAAAATTCAGCTGTCATTTTATCTGTTTAAGGACTATATAAGAAATGGCAGGGCTATGCCATTTTACTAGTGGCTCTTTTGCAACTTCTTCCGATTTTCAGTTGCAAATTCGTAATGTTTTGCAGATAGCAACTGTGATTGCTGCTGAGGCAAACTGGAAATTCGCTGGCATCAGAAGCATTGGTTGGGGTTGGACTGGTGTCATTTGGCTGTTCAATGTTGTGACATACTTGCTGCTTGATCCTATCAAAATTGCTGTCCGATATGGCCTCAGTGGAAGAGCATGGGGTCTGGTCGTAGACAAAAGGGTGAGTAAATCTATCCTTTCCATGTACTCTAGATCTTGTCTAATCTGACAAATTTTCATCCTAGCTCATTGATTTTCAATGCTTTCAGTTTTTTACTTAAGCTCAACTTTTACGCATTTTCTCAGACTGCATTCACCAACAAAAAGGACTTTGGTAAGGAAGCTCGCGAAGCTGCATGGGCAAAGGAGCAAAGAACGCTCCACGGCCTGGAGTCTGGTGAGTTCAAAGTGTTCTATGACAGAAGCACCTTCAGGGACATTAATTTCATGGCAGAGGAAGCTAAAAGGCGTGCCGAGATTGCAAGGTTAGTGTCCATGAAATAAGAGTTACATTCAAGCCATTAGCCTAACAAGTCAAAAGTAAACAGTAATTTGATTTTCTATCGCACCTATATGTACATATAATAGCTTTTGAAACCATGAATCCTAGTATGTCAAAGAATCACATTAAGATTATATAACGAGACTCTTTGCTCCATGTTTAGAACTAGTTTCTGAGTTGATCAATTGCTTCTTTTCATTGGGATATTCACAGGATGAGGGAGCTTCACACTCTGAAAGGCAAGGTTGAGTCATTTGCCAAGCTGAGGGGCATAGAGATTGATTCAGCTAACCAGCATTACACTCTCTGATTTTGATCTCCTACCTTATTTCACCTTTTTTTGCCATTTTTTGATGAATTGGCTTCCACATGTAATGTGATCATACACCATTTACTTTTCTTTTGATTTTCTTACACACTTGATCCCAGCCCTAACCAACAATTGCCTTATATTCTCCATTTTAGTTCATTTGAAAGACACCTGAGAAGGTTCAGTTCAAGTCCTGCATGTTTTTGTGCAAAATAAGTTGCTAAATATCCAATGTATAATTGAGGTATTGCAATATCGAATCATTTTGTGAGGTGGGCATGTTCAATATCCTACACAATTTGATTATTCTCTAGTTCCAACGAATGACATGATTTTCTTGTCTCATATTAACATTTTGATATTGTCTCATAAATATATACTATTTTTTTTAACGTATTTTTTTATAAATATGTTTAAATTTGAGTGGAAGACTGGAAGAGTGCATCCGAGATTTTATGCGATCAAAGGATTCTCTTTTGAAGGGAAAATTCTATAGTTCAGCTGTACGATTGACAATTATATTTTATTATGACTATTAGGCTATTGAGAAACAATATATTCAAAAAATATGTATGTTCTATAAATACAAACCAGTCACAAACTCCAAACCTTTGTAGTCGCCCGTCGAATGGCAGGAGCCAAAAAAATTCCAGTCACCCGTACACAAGCACGAAAGCAACAGAGGAAAGAAGCCTTTGGAATTTGGATTGGCAAAACGACAGTCCATAATGGATTGAGAAAAAGTAAGGCGGTAACTCCAAAAGCAAGTCCATGCACTGCAAAGGAAACCCAAAAGCATATCAAAGGTTATGACACGTGGTTGAAAGCGTTGGGTGTGCACTCGCTAGCAGAAAGCGACACGAAGGGTCAAAAGCAAAACAGATGACAATACGATGTTGTTTTGAGTCTTCGAGCATAGGCTAGAATTGGTGAATTTGGGAAAGCAAAGTGAAAGAAAATCGGAGCCCAGCCAAGCACCACGCACACCACTTTTTAGAAACAGTAACTCTCCACCGAAAGGCTTGAATGTGTGTACGATTCTTCTATGATACGGAGGCCCGTGTTTTTGGTTATTTACGAGCTCCTAATTTCGACCGTCCGATCTAATCGATGGTCATGATTCATTTCAAAAGAATTATCTCCATTTGCGATTAATCTGACCCATTCTTCTTCTCTGGAATGCTTCTCTTGCTCGCGTAACTTGATTTCTCTAGCCAAATCGTGATTCCGCCCAAGCTCTAACCACAATCATTCGACTCCAAACCTTGCTCAGTCCACAATCGCGACTCCGACCTAGAGCAGCAACAATGGCGGCTCCGACCTAGGGTTCATCTTCTCCAACCACATCGTGATTCAATTCTTCTTCGACCTATCTCCGCAAGACTATAAGCATCGCGATTTCGATTCTTCTCCAGAAAGACTATGACAAATTCATGCTTCAATGAAGATGGAATTTACGTAAATGGAGCTTCGTATATGGAGATTCACGGTTCAACTTTGACTGATTGTTATTTTGATGGAGATTTTTGTATATGGAGATTTTTGTTATGTTCAATGCTTTTTGTAGTGCTTGTATATACCTTCTTAGTATAATAGTTCCTGCTGATGTTGTCATGCTTCTTATGGTTTTTTCATTGGATACACGAATTTTTTGTACTAAAAACTCTTGAACTACAAATTCTTTTCTACAATTTCATTATGTTTATAGCTATTGCTTCTTTACTTGTTTGTAGGATCAACATCAGTGTGGTTTAAATAAAGTTATTTCAAAATGAACTTGGTTAGTAAAACAATTTCATGTAAGCACTGCTTGGATTGTGTTTTTCACATGTAAAGCATTGATTGGATCGCCCTGCATACAATGTCTCTATTTTTGCGTATTATTAAGCCACAAAATCATACACTGTCTCTACTGGTTACATTTTATTGAACACAGAGTAGTTCAATGTGGGTACACCATATCATTTCACTTCTCGAATCCAACCATCATTGTCGGATCTACCAAATTTGAGACAGTCCTTCCATTCTAGTTTTCCATGTATGCAATAATTTAAGCAGGTCCCACGTCAAGTTAAAGCAAAAAATCCTTCCCAACTATACTTTATGGCATGCCTTCTAAGAATGATTGGCAGACTATATCTTCCAAAATGCGATAAAGCATAGTATAAAAAATTGAAATTCTAGGAAGACTGATAGTGAAATAAATACACAAAGCACAACCATGGTTCAAGGATGAAAGAAAGAAAGAAACAAACAAACATAATTAAGAATCTTGTTTTTCTTCCCGGATGAAAGAAACAAATAAGAAGCACATTCATGGTTCAAGGAAGAAAGAAACAAACAAACAAACATAACTAAGAATCTCGTTTTTCTTGAATCTCCATATATGAAGCTCCATATACGTAAATCTCCATCTTCATTGAAGCATGAATCTGTCATAGTACTTATGGACAAGAATCGAAATTCGATGTTATAGTCTTTGCGAAGATAGGTCAGAGAATAATTGAATCGCGATGTGGCTGGATAAGACGAACCCTAGGTCGGAGCCGCCATTGTTGTTGGCTGTAGAGAACATACCTAGGTCGGAGTCGCAATTGTGTCAAGAACTAGGTTGGAGTCGTGATTGTGGACCAGGCAAGGTTTGGAGTCACGCGATTGTGGCAAGAGCTAGGGAGAATTCGCAATTTGGATGGAGAAATCAAGTTACGCGAGCAGCAAGAGAAGTAGAATGGGTCGGGTTAATCACAAATGAGGCTATTTCTTTTGGAATGAATCATGATCATCTATCAGATCGGACGGTTGAAATTAGGAGCCCGTAAATTACCAAAAACACGGGCCTGCGTATCTGAGAAGAATTGTGCATGTATATATGTATGTATTGATGTATAATGTATTGATTGATATTGATGAAATCTTCCGCGTATATATATAGGCAATTAATGATAATGGTATGTTCCAAATTAGTATCACAGTGAAAACAAGGTTAGGAGTTTGGGCCTGATGTGCACATTTAAAGCCCAACTCAAGACGACCCGGCCCCAATGGGGTTTACCAGACCAAACTACCGTTCAAAATGCTATGTAGGGCACAGAGAGACGACGAAAATGCAGAGAGAAACATCTCTATGGAGTCCAGTAGAAAGAGAGTTCCTTTTTCTCCTTCAACGAAGCAAATACACGAGGATTTCTCTCCTCCAAATCCACTCTTTCATGCTTCGAAGAGCCCTCGATACCAACGTCAATCTGCTCACCAAATTCCTAGCGGTCTGTGCTTCTGTGGTGGGTACCTGCCACGCTCGCCGCGTTTTCGATTACAGGCTCCATAGGGACGATACCTTCCTCTGCAACTCCATGATCAAAGCCCATCTTGGTATGCACCAATTTGGTGAGTGTTTTGCTTTATATCGTGATCTTAGGAGGGACTCAGGTTTTGTTCCCGATAATTTTACGTTCACTTCGTTGGCAAAGTGTTGCGGCTTGAGTTCAGCTGTTCTTGAAGGTCTAGAGATACATAGTCACGCTATAAAGAATGGTCTTTGTTTATATTTGTATGTCTCTACAGCGTTGGTTGATATGTATGCGAAATTTGGGAAGATAAATTGGGCGAGAAAGTTGTTCGATGAAATGACTGAAAAAAGTCAAGTATCTTGGACGGCTCTCATTGGTGGCTATGTGAAGTCTGGGGATATAAATGGTGCGAGGAATCTTTTTGATCAGATGCCTGAGAAGGATTCTGTAGCTTATAATGCAATGATTGATGGTTATGTTAAAGTAAAAGATATGGTATCAGCTCAAGGTTTGTTTGATGAGATGCCAGAAAGGAATGTGATTTCTTGTACGATTATGATTTATGGGTATTGCAGTGATAATGATGTCATATCTGCTAGGTCATTATTTGATGCCATGCCTGAGAAGAATCTAATATCTTGGAATACAATGATTGGTGGATACTGCCAAAACAAACAACCTCATGAAGCATTGAATTTTTTTCATGAATTGAAGTCAAGCACGTCATTGGAGCCAGATGAAGTGACCATTGTAAGCATTCTTCCAGCTATTGCTGATTTGGGAGCTCTTAAGTTGGGTGAATGGGTTCATCATTATGTTTGTAAGAAAAATCTTGATAGAGCAACGAATGTGTGTACTGCACTTGTTGATATGTATGCAAAATGCGGTGAAATTGCCAAAGCACGGAGAGTTTTTTATGCAATTCCTAAAAGAGAAGTAGTTTCTTGGAATGCTATGATAAATGGATTTGCAGTCAATGGGTATGCCACAGAAGCATTGGAGGTATTTTTGGAAATGCAACATGAAGGGTTTAAGCCAAATGACATAACTATGATGGCAGTTTTGTCCGCTTGTAACCATGGTGGTCTAGTGCAGGAAGGGAAAAGGTGGTTTAAATCTATGAAGGACTTCGGAATTACGCCCAGAATTGAGCATTATGGTTGTATAATAGATCTATTGGGGAGGGCAGGCTGCTTGGAAGAAGCAGAGAAGTTGATCACGAGTATGCCTTTTGATGCAAATAGTATAATCTTAAGTTCTTTTCTTTTTGCATGTTCGAATTCTATGGACATTAAAAGGGCTGAAAGGATACGAGATGAGGCAGTTAATAAGGAGCCGTTTAATGATGGAAACTATGTTATGTTGAGGAACTTGTATGCCACGGAAAATAGATGGGGAGATGTAGAGGAAATTAAGGGACTAATGAAAAGGAATGGGGCGAAGAAAGAGGCCGGTTGTAGTATTATTGAGGTTGATAGTAAGATTTTGGAGTTCGTATGTGGACATAGAGAGTTCTCTGAGGGGGAAGCCACACATTCAGTCTTGGGGCAGTTGGGGACTCACTTGAGAGGACAAGACAGTTACTTAGAGTTGGCAGCACTCTGAGCCTTAAATGAGAAATGATTTCTTTTAAAACTAAAATTTCTGTCTTGCATCACACTGCATGAACCATACTTGGAACAATTTATTTACAACGAAGGATTCTTTGAGGGTAGGCTTATTTATGATTAAATGATGCATGAGATACAAGATTGTTGCTTGAGCACAGGATGAATAATGCAGTTACAGATGGAAGCATGGAGAGTCTGATTAACCTCTTCTTAGCCACCAAGCGGGTTATTGCTTTTGTTCTCTTATTTTCTGGTGGTGGGAACACGGTTGAATTGTTGATTGAAACAATTGTAATGCCGCCATGGGCTCTACCAACTGTAAAGAAAGTGTACTTTCTGGTGGAATTGAATTATTGATGACTTGGTCACCATACATGGTCCTCATGGATCATCTTGGAATGGTGTTCATGCACTTGTTTTTTCTTGTAATTTGGGTAAATAAAGAATCTATATGAAATTCTCGAGTAGGTACCTCTTACATTTTAAAACTTGCGGACTTCTACTTTTAGCTGTTCTATGCCTAACTAAATACCAAAGTTGGGTAAATTTTGAAAACTAACAGCTAGCAGCTAACAACTATGCTTCATACTTTCAAAATGTGACCGCTATTTCACCCTAAATTCATGTGAATTATAAAACGGTCCTTATATATATATATATATTAATCAATGGTTAAAACATATATCATGGGGATAAAATGAGGATTATATTTTGGGTGGATGCAATATTACTCAAACTAATATCATTCTCACTAAGAAAAAGACTATAATTATGTTAAATAATGGGGATATGTCCTTTTGGCAATGATCATACAAAATTTGTTTCTTTTTGAAATATATGTAACCCTTTTTAGCCACAATTTTTAGGCTGTTTTTGTCCGAGCAACTATATGATTATGTCCCGTGTAAGTCCCGGTGTCTAATGCCGCACTTATATTCTTAAACATGTTGTCGTCGGCGCGTCGCCTAGCGACCAATTAGAGTTTACAAGCAGGTCTTGACTTCCTGCCAGAAGAAAAGACAAATGTAATGTAGATAATTTTTTGGATACATGAATGACCTTTGCCACTTGACAGTTTCGTTAGAAGGGTAGTTGGTCAAACCCCAACATTTTCTCTACAAAGGTCGATCGTGTGCCCGGAATTTCACAATCCATGGCACCAGAAAACTTGGATGAACTCTTCACGGTGCTGATGCTCCTTAACTTGAAAGATTTTTAACACCCGTTTGATTCTCTCTTCAACAACTATATATGGCGGCCCCAATCTTTTTCTTGATCACACTCATCTTCCTTTACAGTTTTATCATACCTGTAGCCTTCTCTGTCCCTTTCGTAGTTCTACACGGTACATCTTCCTTTGCTTGTATCGTATCAGTAACTTTCATTTAGTTTCTGAGTTCTTTAGTATTTCATGTCCATGTGATTCTTGAAAGTTTGTTTCTATTTTTGCGTTATTATTTTCTTTAAATTTCCTCTGTTATTTAATCAGATAAGTTTATTATCGTCTGGTTTGTGCCAGTATTGATATTTATTATCTGGTTCATTCCATATTTGCTACTTCTATACTTGGGGTTGAAGTATGAGCAAGTATTGCATTTTCTTGTTTGATTACTTGGGAACTTTGGAGAAAAGAAGAATGGAAGTTATAATACGGTGATCTTACTTATTTTATTATGGAGAGAATATAATTTTTTTTTTCTCAGACCGAGTTTAAAGCATATGGATGCCCTCTTCGTAGATTTATCATCGGAGAGCTAAATCCAGAAACACTGTAATGAGGACGTCCTATATTTGATTCAGAATTTCTTTTTTTGTTAAGTATCTCACTCAGCATATGCTGCATTTAGTAGGGTAGCGATCCTTTCAGGCCATGTCTCTCTTAGTTTGAGGTAAAGATTGATGTGGAAGCAGGGTGTCCTGACATTGTTCAATGTATGTTCTGATTATCGAAAATAATGTCCATTCATAGTTTTTGAAGAGAGAATCAAATGGGTATTAATACCCGTTTGATTCTCTCTTCAACAACTCCATTGCATTAGTTCAAGATTCACTTGATAGTCTGAAATTTCCAAAAGTACGTCTTTGGATGTTAATAAATCCCCTGATTTTGTGAGATTCTTCGTAGGAAATGTGAGAAACGGTTTGCGAGCCGAGGTTTTGCATATCCGTGTCAACACATGTAGTCATTCGTTTCTCCCCCACTAAAGACTGATCAGCTGATTTTTCTCATAGCAAAAGTCTTAACCAGATCTTCCAAGGAAACATATTCCTTTGAGGGTTTTGTCTTTTTCTTTTCAAGTATGTATCTTTTGATCATGGATTGCATCATGATCAAAACTTTGGGTTCCCGAGGGATAGGATGCTTTTACAAATTCCACAAAAAGCAGACCAGGATTCTCTTTCTGCAATTATCTGTATCATATCACACTAACTTTTTGTATGTGCTTTGAGGCAGGCCTTAATGATAAATGCAGTAATCGAGAAGTCGCGCGTTTCACTGGGCTTTTAAGCAGTTGGTCTAATTCTCAAGGATATTGCATGTATGCTATTGTCTTAACTAATGCTAGTGTCAGAGAGGAATTTTGTTTGGCATCTCAAAATTAAGTCTCACCCCTTGACCACTGACATGATTACTCAGTTCATGCAACTTCTTCAAATTGGATCAGTTGCAGTCCTCTGGGTTACCACTTACCAGATCTGCATTTCATATCTTATTCATTTATTTCTGTGGTTCTTATAAATTCTTATTCACCATCCTTTGGAACTTAAAGCAACCAGAAGGACAAAAAATACAGCCAGAGAACTTGATTATGTGTGTAAAGTTATGTGTGCTCTCATGGATTTGACAAAAATGAGTCTGCTGCATATGTGCTTTTGGGCAATTTTTTTACTCTTAAGATGCTGGTGTCATGAGCAGAGTCTAATATCGTCCCATCATGTCTTTCTTTTGCAGAGAAATTGGCGATGGTATATTGACTTCTTGGACTATGCCGCTCTTGGAACAGGTGAAACTCCATCTCAGTTTGAAGAGTGGTGAGCCGTTATCATTGTTCCATATCTAATAACTTAATTTATATGATATTCTTCTTGCAGACAAAAATTGCTTGTCAGAAGGTGCTAAATCTATTTGGCAGGAAGATTTTATTTGCTTCCTTTCTCTTTGAAGTTTAAGGTTTTTTTTCCTCTTCTTTCTCATGGGATTTTCTTTCCAATGAACAGGTGAAGAATATGAATGAACTAAGTGAGGGTTACAACTTAGTTGGACTTTCGCAGGTTATAAAGATTGGTTTGAAATTTCACTCGTTCTTTGTTCAATTAGTTCTTTTACTTCAAGGCACCATTTTGATTATATCAAGTACTGATTTTCTTTTCAAGCATATGAAGAGTATGTCCTGTGTATTTTTTGCATGTGTGTTAATGGGAATTGTATGAATGGTAAGATAAGAATCCAACAAGTGGACTGTGGTAGCTTGCCAGTGTCTTTTTATTCAATGGCTGAGTCAATATATTGGTGATTGGTCTGTTAGTTACTGTTGTTTTCATTTATTTTGAAGGTTCTACATATAAACTAACATTTCACGACATTATAATGTTTGACAGGGTAACATGATTGGCCGTGGGTTAATTGAATTTTGTGATGGAGGACCTCCTGTAAGAACTACCTCGTCAAATCTGTTTTTCTTTTCTTTTATGTGGAAAAATCATCAAGAATTCAAAATCTGTGTGAATTCTGCTTTACTATTTGGCACATTTTGTAATTGGCAGTTCTTGATTAAGTGTTAATGTTCCTCTTTTTCCTTCAAACATAAAACAGGTTAAGAATTTCATATCACTGGCAGGTCCTCATGCGGGTACGGCTTCAGTTCCATTCTGCGGAGTAAGTCCTTTTATTTGTAAATTGAACTATTTCATGCATGACGCTTGACATGAACAATGTTTAACCCACTGTATTTTTAAAAGATACTGTTTTTCTCCCTTTATTGAAAGTTTTATTAAGGAAAACCCATTGCCCAGTGATATGTCTTACGACGATCTAGAAGTCATAGGAAACCTGGGAAAATCCTCCCTGCGTCAATGCCAGGGTTAATGCTGATTGCATCTAGCCCATACCTGACTCTGTATCAATTGTTGGAGCTTTGTGCATCAGAATCATTTACCAATCATGATACTATTGTTGCAATCTGGTTAAATATGTCTAATTTATGCAGTCTGGCGTGGTTTGCATTCTCGTGGACTTTTTATTAGGGTTAGAGATCTACAAAAATTTTGTTCAGGTACGTGATCATTCTTGAGTCTTTCAAATATGATAAATTTATTACAAAGAGAAGCGATAGGCAATTTTCAATGGAAGAAATTCACTTCTATTGAAAGCAATTGACCTCCTCTCTAATAACTTCTCTGCCTTTTTTCTTGTTAATTTGTTTCAGTGTGCATTTTAATACCATTTGGTGTGTCTTTTATGACATTGCAGGAACACTTGGCTCCCAGTGGTTATATTAAAATCCCAACGGTGAGTATTGTGCTTGGTTTAGCTAAATATATTGTCATGTCAATCTTCCATAAGATCACTTCTCTCTAGTTTGTTCTACCCCCATCCTTAGCCCCGCTCCTGTTATTTCCACCTCGATTCTGTGTATTACGTTCAGCATATCTAAGAGCTTTACTGAGTCTTGCTTGAGTTAGCATCTTTCCTACCATTTATGCAAGATATATTGTTTCTTTGACAAATCTGTTTCTTGTTTCAATATAATTGCATATACATTTCTTAATCTCTTAGCATTTTTCCTTTGTCAAGATATATTAGTATGTGCGTTTATTATTTTGTTTGCATTCATGTTTTGAATTTGTCTGTTTGCTGTGTTTTACTTGAACTACTTTCAGCATATATGAACGCTATACTTATTCTGTTTTTAGTTTTTACCAATCTCCAGGATATTCGGGACTATACAAGAGGATGTAGGTTTCTGCCAAAACTTAATAATGAAGTTATTAATAAAAGAAATTCCACTTATAAGGAACGGTTTGCTAGCATAGAGAATTTGGTGCTTATCATGGTGAGTTGAAGACTTTCCTTTTGTTTCCGTAACATTTATTGCATAATTGGGATTGTTTAATGCAAAGAAGCCTCTGAAGTTTGGTGATGCTTACTTGTTTCTTTTGCATGCTTAAGTTTGAGCAGGATACAGTTTTAATACCTAAGGAAACCTCCTGGTTTAGATACTATCCAGATGGGTCTTTCAATTCAGTTTTGCCCGTAAAACAGGTGCCTCAACTATTCTATATGTGGATATCACGTGATTTTTTTCCTTCTCCTTTTCAGTCAGATGGAAAAAAAAAGTGAATTATGTCAGCTCTCGATTTCGTTTTCTGTACAATGAAATATGATTTTATCGCTGAAAATCATTAAAACATATAATATGGTTTCATACACCAGTATTCAATTACAAAATTCGTTGCTCGTTCTCGTTTCTTTCATTTTAGCTGGTGAGAGCACTTAATTGTTTTAATCATATAACTTTCCGCAGACAAAACTCTACATGGAGGATTGGATTGGTTTGAAAATCTTGGATGATGCTGGGAAAGTTAAATTCATTAATGTCACAGGCGGTCATCTGAAGATCTCTACAAGAGATATGAAGAAGTATATTTTACCATACTTGATAGACCAAGAACCTGCATCATCAGCCCAGTTTATGCAAACAACAAAATCTTCATCTTATATATCACTTTCATCAATCTGGAACTTTTTCCTAACCAGTCCCTCCGTAGATCAACATATGTTGCTTGTCGTATACTAAATTATGGGCCATTATTTCCCTTTTTTTTTGAGATTATTCGTGTCTTCGCACGATAAATAATCAATGATATGTAAACACTGTTATTCATGGCCATGGTGTTAATATATGGAATTGTTCTGTTGATTTTTTATTTTATTTTGTTGTTGCTAGTAGTCAATGGACTCTTTGCCTCATACATGTAATATTCAAACTCCTTTTGGCTTAGCTCTCGAAGCCCCAGCATCTAAATTGTCTCAATTGTTTCTTTTCTTTTTATCTTGTTTCTTTTAATTTGCAATTAAGCTCTGCACTCTAGAAAGAAGTTTTCTCTATCTCAATCTGCAAAATTATTAATCGGAGAACCAGGCAATGCTCTCGCAATGGTGCACAACTGAGTGACAGAGAGAGTAGGATATGAACAGAGCCAGGAAGGAGGCGATTTGTTGGATAGAGCAAGCCAGCTATGGATTCAGCCGGATCATTTCCAATGATGGCTGCCACAATTGTTCATATGGATATGTGCACCTATTGTTGATAGTAAGTTTTCTCACTTATTTTTTACTGGCACTGTTGTGCGTGGCTCACCTACTGTTGACAGTCAGTTTGCTTGCCTATAGAAATCGGTGCTTGCAAGGAAAAGTTTGGTAGCATAGAGAATTGGTGCTTCATGGTAAGTTGAAGAGTTTCCTTTTCTTCATACCGTTTCTTTACAATCAGGGTTATGTAATGCAAGTAAAGTCTAGTAAGTTTGGTGGTTTTCTTTTTGTTTCATTGCAAGCTTTATCAGTTTGAGCCGGATATGCCCTCAAAACCTTAGGAAACGGCACGGTTTCCATATCGTCCAGATGGGGCTTTCAGTCCTGCTTAACATGTGCAAAAGGTAATCTACCTACTCCAACGTATATGATTTATGGTAGCAAGGTAAACTAGCATCTACTCAGGCTTTAGCATGTAACTGTCAGAAGGGGAACATCTCTAATCTAGATATTAATTTCAACTGAAAAAAACATATTTCCGTTAGGAAAATTATAGCCCGGGAAAAAATCTAGCCAATTACTAGAGCACATTCTAATGTTTTTGAATTTCAATGATATTTTTTCAATTTAATCGTCATTTGCACTGATTTTTGGAAGCTTTCTTGGAACATTCTATCTTTAAATTCTGACAAGTGACTTCATGATTTCTTAGTTTAAACACAGAAAAGATCATATTAGTTACTTAAAGTCTTAAACACAGTCATATTGCGTAGCTTTGAACTTGGGGAAAATGTTGCTAGTTGCATGACATATATATTATTGAAATCACCGTACAATTTGGTATAGATATAACCGAATTAGCTTGTGATACCCTCCGATCACATCACAACACAAATCTTTATTTCATAAAAATGACGATAAACGTCATGGAAACGGCTCAAAACTTCTTGAGCCTTTATTCATGGCATGTCCTCAACCCTATCTCAGTTGACCCTGCATCAAGAAAAGCCATCAAAAATGTAAATTAACAGATATAATTAATAATCAAAAGGCTAAAAGTTCTCAGATGAGTAGAAATTATAAAAGAAAAGAACTGACTTGGTGCAATTGATGTTCTTGGAGATAGGAATGTTGGTTTCAACCCCACATTTCTGTGGAAGTGAAGAGGCAGCATCTTGGTTTATGTTTGGGAATTTAGCTACAGCTTGTTTGAGGCAGTTGCATGCCGTTTGCCTATCCGCGGTGGTCGGAGTAATCACCTTCAAATTCTTCACCCCTGCACAGCAAGCCGGTGTAAGATTACTGCCTGAAATGAGGTACTGCATGCAAGCACTCAGAGATGACTCCACCTGCCCACAACTCACCACTGCCTCTCCTGGCTTCACCATAATCAACTGAGCCATGACTACCATAACCAAGATAACTGCAGCTCCCTTCATTTTTTTTTATCTCTTGACTTGAAGCTGATTGTGGGAAATATATTTCCTTTAGGGTCTGCTTGTTCTGCCAGATGGAGATGGCTTTAATGCAATGCAGCAGGGCATGTATATATAGTGTTTTTGTTCATTAACAACCTCTGAAGTTGTGCGTCATGGTAGCTAGAGAGTTTTGGCTTGTTCTATGCCTGAATGTGTCATTTTGTTTGTCTTAAACATTAAAGAAGATAAGGTTGGCGATCATCAACACCTCCTCTCCTACTTGCAGGTTCTTCTTGAATCAGCAATTATGTCGAGCATTCGTCTTCCTTGCATAAAAAAAGTAACCATATCTTTTCAGAGTAATGTATTATTGGACTACTATGAGTTTCTGTTTTTGCTCAGATGCAGATGTTATGTTAGTTCACTTGTAGATAAAGGGGCCCATTCAAACAAACTTGTTGATGGGAACTGCAGACAGCAGATTAATTGTCTTTCATCCATAGCTTTCTCTGTTATATACTTGATTTAGCCCCTATGGACTACACTATTTGCCTCTATTTATGTGCCATTTTTAAGTTTTATAATTGTATTTTATACCATGAATGTTGTTGCTTTAGGAATTTTGTTGGGAGATAGTAATGATAATGACCAAAACGATGATGGTGATGAGGGGTTGGCAAATCTCTCTCGGGTCCAAATGACCGAATTTATCCGATCCGGATTAAATCAACATAAATTATATTTGAAAAATTCTGGTCCATATCAAATACAAAAATATTTGTCTAATTTACTTGTTCGGATCCTAACCCGAATTAAGTTATTTTCGAATTTATTTATCTGAATTTAAAACAATCCAGATTTTGTCAATTAAGTAAGTCTGAAATTTCATCCGGGATAGAGTTTGGACATATAAATATTTGCGTAAAAATTTGACCCTTTCCCACTCAGACGTCAGAACTCATTTTTTTTCTCACCCCTAATGATAATGATAATGATGATTGTAGTAACCGTTTAACCATACTAGTTGCATTGCTTTCTTGAGAGGTTGACAGCGGAGTTGTGCATTAGGGTCTAACAATCTCAAAGGGAACCTATCGGGATGTCTTTTATTGCATCTGTTGTTCGATCATGAATGAGACTTCGATCACCTTTTGGTCTTTGGTCGATCATCAATAATAAGGACAAAGTCGAGAAAACATTCTAATAAGGACAGCAAAAAATATATATTAATACTGTTATCTACATGTTCATTTTCATTTAAAAAAGAAAAATGACATCTATCTCATATTTTGGAAACTCATGATAGCTCATATCTAATTATTATATTAATTTTTATTTTAATTAATTATATTACTGTCCTAATCAATATATTGAGCATTTATTTGATTTTATAATTTTATTTTAATTAATTATTATCCCGTTAAAGTTTAGTAAATTCGTTCATTTCAGGATTTAACACTTATTGTTTAGGTTAGGACATGAAAATTCAATACACGAGCTCGTTAAGGTTTAGTGAATCCGTTTCCATTAGGATTTAACACTTATTGTTTATATATGAGCTACCTATCATGAGCTCATAAAATATGGGTTATTTATCACTACCCTTTAAAAATATTACGATCAAACGAAATTTAACAATTAAATTGAGGTTTAATCCTTAAATCATAATTAAACTACGCTCAAATCAAAGTTTATCATTTCTACCTATTTTTATGTTTGTTAATTAGTATTTTAATATTTTATTTATAATTATTTTTTATTTTTATTTTAAATAATGAATTTTTTATTTTTTATTAATTTTGAGTGTAGAGTGTGAATTATGAATTAAAAGTTGATTCATTGGAGAATTTCATTATTTTTTATTCCATTCCTTAAATTATGTATGTTGGTAATATATATTATATAGTTAAATATATAATAATTTATTATATATTATAAATTTGAAGTTCAGTTTTTATAATAACGATTGAATCTTGAAAAAATCTTGACAGTTTGATATATGATTGATATTAAAAAGTAAAGGAATAGAGAATGAATCATTTTATTTCACTGTTTGGTGTATTAATTTTTGGAGAAATCCATTTCATTTCACATCATCTCTTCCCTCTATTCTTTTTCCACTTAAATTTTGTGTGAATGGTTAAATAACTAAAATGTGCCTTTGTTTTTGTAGAATCTTTTTCCCATAATTTTTTTTGACTTAGTTAAGCATATAAAATAATAATATAATAAAAAATATATTTTTGCAAATGGCAAAAGCACACTGCATATATTATATTACTAGTTTAGGATAAAATAGACATAATCCATATTTCATTTCCATAAGCAGAGTGTGTTTGGTAAACAATTTTACCAGTAACATATAATTTAGCTTGTATGCTGATTGCTTTATGCTGCTTGAAATGCTGACATATATGTTGTTATAAATGTTGTGGGTGTTTGGTTAGATTTTTCAGAGAAAAGCATATATGCTAGTATAAATGCTGTGGCTAATTACATGTAGGGGTATTAACACAAATAATTAAAAAATAGATTTATATTTTTTAAAAATAATCTTTACATTTTTAATAATATTAAAATATTATATATTTTTTATACAATTTTTTGTATTAATATTTAACATTTTCTTAAATTTTCTTAAATATAATTAATATATTATTTAAAAATAAAAATATTATTAAATATAAATAATTAAATATGTTAGTAAAAATGTTAATATATTATTAAATATAAATAAATAATAGATTAGTAAATATAATTAATATATTATTTAAAAATAAAAAAATTATTAAATAAAAATAATTAAATATGTTAGTAAAAATGTTAATATATTATTAAATATAAATAATAATAGATTAGTAAATATAAATAAATAAATTAGTAAATATAATTTAATATATTATTTAAAAATAAATATATTATTAAATAAAAATAATTAAATATGTTAGTAAAAATGTTAATATATTATTAAATATAAATGAATATATTATTAAATAAAATAATTGGTTTTCATCCGTACATGCAAGGTAAACTCGTCATTAGTTAAGAATGTAGGGGTAATTTAGACATTTCATGCATAAGTGTCAAAAAAATGCTAGTAAAATGACATTTTGAGAATGTCATAATTTAGAGGTAAAAATGTTAATTAATATGCTGAATGCTGAATTGTTATTTGGTTAGGTTAACAATAATATGTAACTTACATGTTATATGCTGTATTATATACTATTTACAATGATTTACCAAACACCACCTCATTTCTACTTAAATCATTCTAAAGATCTAAACCCTCTTAACTGTGGAGGAACATTAATAAAAAAAAATCAAAATTTATGTTAAAAATGGAAAAGAAAAAGGTAAGAAAGGTGGTTGGCGGCATCGATGACGATAACCCATCTGTCAAAAGACTCAAAACCAGAGAGCGTCTCTCTCCTTCTAGATAATTTGATGGATCGTGCTTTTAAAACAACTGGAAACCCAGAATCCCAGTAAATTTGGAACCCATTTCTCTCCTTTTGATTCTCTCTTCAAGAAAAATGACTTCTTTGCCAAAATCAACGGTCTCTCTTATCACCACGTTCATCTTTGTTTACACTTTCATCGTCCCTGTAGCCTTCTGTGTCCCTTTCATAGTTCTGCACGGTACCCTCTCGTCTTTTAGTCGACTTATCCTATAATTATTACTTTTTTTTTTTTACTTTCTCACTTATTAGTGACTTAATGTCCTTGTGATATCTATTGTTTGTTTAATTTTCATTGTCGTTTGATCAGATGAGTATAGATTGTTGGTGGGCTTCTGGTTGTTCGAGACTCTGGGTGTTTATTATCTGATTCATTTCATTTACTGCGATGCAATCGGTTAATTTAGTTCGATTTGTTCGACTGTAAATTGGATTTCAAATAAAATTCTCTCTAAAAAATGGGTTCTTTATCTGCCTATGCCAAATTAGACTACTGGGAAACAACCAAGGAGAGATAAAAGCGCAAATTAAAGTGACGTATGATTGTTGGATCTTTCTTTGAAGACAAATTTCTTCTCCCTGACTAAGTTAAAAGGATTTTTAATGTATTCATGCATTTACCTTTGTTGATATTTTGCAAGAATTGAAACCGAGCAACAATGACATGAGAATTTCCTCGTATATATCCTGATGCAAGTCTTCAGGCAGCATTGTTGCATTAGTGTCCAACCTGGCTGCATCTCTCTTCAGTAGAGTATGCAAACAGTTGACACAGAGGTGAGATTGGATTTGCGAACGTCATATGCAATAGCTTGTGATCCACATATGGTGGAAAATAAGCAGGTATTAAGTTAGCTTGATGTCCAATTGAAAATCAGAAACTACATAATGTATGATAAAAACTTGACACTTCCTAGTTGTGAGATGTGAGCAAGAGTGCGGATTTATGATCTTATCCCAATGGTGTGTCTGTGATGGGCAGCAGATTACTTCCTTTCCCACAAACCAAAGTGAGCGAGCAGCCAATTATGCTCTTGGTTAATGGCTACTAAATTTTTAAGGAGATCTTTGAAGGAAACATATTGTCAAGATTCTCTTTTTTTCTTTTTTTAAAATTCTGTTTATATATATCCCTTCTGTGAAACACATCTTGATTCATACTTAATCTCCCTTCCAGACAAGCATACTTTTCAAATTCCATAGAAGGAAATATTATTCTTCTAATCCGAATGACACGACTGACTAGACTAACTTTTTGTCTGTGCATTGGCTGCAGGCATTGGTGATAAATGCACTAATCGAGGACTCACACGATTCACTGAGTTTCTAAGCAATTTATCCGGTTCTGAAGGATATTGCATGTAAGCTATTATCTTAATTATTATGACTGAAAAAGTATAATTAGTTAGCTTGTATATCAGACGGCTGATAAGCCTGAAGCTAACCCAGGCATCTAGCCTACCGCTGTAGCTGTTACTGGGACTTCATGACTCAATTTATGGTATTGCGACCAGTGGGAGTCAGTTCCTGACCTCTGGGTCCAAATTCCAAAAATATGCAGTATATATCTTGTTTGTTCTTTTATGTGTCTCTTGGAATTTAGCTAGCTGATTTATTCCTATGAAAAACTCCCTGTATATGATAAATACCTGGTCACTCACCAGATAATTTGGCCTTTAGCCATTAAGATGTGAGTATTTGGATTCGTTTGTCCTTGACCATGCTTATAAATCATAGAATTAAATGTATTATGGTGAAAAATGTTGTTATTATGCATGTAATTTTGCAATTGATGGATTCGACACTACTATTCTTCCACATACATGCTTCTTTGCATTTGTATTCCCATGTTCATGCTGGTATTGTGAACAAAATTTAGTATAACCCTGTTGTGACTTTTACTTTGCAGAGAAATTGGAGATGGATCATGGGATTCTTGGACCATGCCTCTACTCGAGCAGGTGAAACTTCAACTCTGTTTGAAGTGTATGTCATCCTTGTTCTCGTTTACATCTAATGAGTTAGTTTTTGTATTGTTGTTCTTGCAGACAGAAATTGCTTGCAAGCAGGTGGTTACGCTGTTTGGTACCTGGACTTTATATTGCTTTTTTTTTTCCTTCTCTTGTTTGAGGTTTGAATTTGTTTTCCAAAAATATTTTCCTTCTGATTAACAGGTGAAGAAAATTGATGAATTAAGTTACGGTTACAACATAGTTGGACTTTCTCAGGTAATTTGAAGGGCATGAGTTGTTTTCTACTTCGCTGTATTCTTTTACTTTACTATTGAAAATGTACTTATTGTCCATTTAGGTCCTGTGTGTATGTCTATGGTGGTGGGTGGGGGTGTAGTTGTGGATGTGTATTTAGATGTCTGTGCGGATATTGATCAGTATCATCTCTCCCTCTACTTCTGAAAATGAAGAGAAAAAAATTAGGCCAAGAAAAGGGTAACAGGGAAACTGAGAAACGTAATTGTGAAATGAGCATACGTTTGGTAGCTAAAGAGCTTAGTTGAATTAGTATTCAACTAAAAAGGAAAGTCATACGCAAGCAAGGACACAGAGACTGTACTATGAGACAATTCATTGGAGTTCCTCCCCCATTTTAGCGTTCATGTTATATTACAAAGCTAATCTTCAGTGTCTTTAATTTACAACCACCATGCCTTATATCGCCTAATGTAGCTGGGTTGAACTTCTGTTAGTTTTCAAGCAATATTGATTTCAGTCCTTTGGTTTTGTAATCCTGGTTTATTGTTCAGTTGACTTTGGCCACATTTTAGGTATAACCATTGTTCAATAAGGTAATTGTCCATCTCTCTTAAAGTCTATTTATTCATAAAAACTTGATTTATTACAATTATTTCTTTTATTTTTGTTTGACCATTTTACTTCTTTGAACTAGCTTGTTGGGAGAAAAAATTGGGTATTTGCTTCATCGAGCTAAAAATCATTTGCTAATTACATGTTATTGTCCCATATCCAAGAAATTTTTTACAGTGCCATCAACAGAGTGTTAAATTACGGTCAAGCCTCTCAACAGAGAGTTAAAAGGATCATTTCTTCAATTATGTGAATCAACTGTATTTTGCCCATCCCTTGATCAGTTTGTAGATCTTGAATATGTCCAAACTTAGATATTCTGTCAATTCTAGTGAAAGTGCACGTATTAAATGTTTTACTCATCTTGTTTTTATTACATCGGCACTTTGGCAGTCGTTTCTAATTACTGCGACGTCCTTGTTAGCTGCTTTCCATTTTAATGGTTTAATTGACATTTTACAAAATAATCATGTTTCACAGGGTAACCTGATTGGACGTGGTTTAATTGAATTTTGTGATGGAGGACCTCCGGTAAGAAATACCTTATAGACACTGTCACACTGTTATTACATTTTCCACTGCATTCTAAACATTTATAATAATCTTTCAGTACCATTTGTCTCATAGCGTTTGATTTTTCCATACCTACACATAAAAGTTTGATTGATGACTTCGATTCTAATTGAGACAGGCAGAAAATTAGAGACAAAAGGTGATAGTACAGCATGCATTTGGAGACCTCCTTAAGTTTCTAAAGATACTGTCTATGTACTCTTATACTAATTAGTTCAAGAGAGGGTTCAGTAGGTTAACCTCCAAATCAAACTCGGGTGCGGCTTCAACCCTAATGTCTGCCACTCCCGACCTAAAACAAAATAATCTAATAATTTAAATATCGTGTACTTAACAGCCAAATTGTGCTTTGAATATGCTGAATGGTTGATTCCAAAATTTCCTATTTTCTGTTTAGGTTACTTTTCTCTTTTGAAGGTAGTGGTTTTTCTCCATTATTAGCTCTATTTCCAATAATGATGAATGGAAAATGTTTCAACTAATCTTAAGAAAGCGTATGAGCTTTGGTTGACTAGTAATTTGTAGCATTATGGTAAATTCTTTGTTGGTACCAGGTTAAGAATTTCGTATCACTGGGAGGTCCTCATGCGGGCACTGCTTCAGTTCCATTTTGTGGAGTAAGTGCCATTTTCAAATTTACCTAGTTTATTCTCACTAATTTCTCTTATAGATTAATTATCTAACCCCAAATTGTTTGGGATTGAGCTTTGATGATGACGATTGAGACTCTTGTTTGCATTTTGGTTTAACATGTTCTGTTTCAGCAGTCTGGGTTGATTTGCATACTTGTAGACACATTGATAAAGTTACAGATCTATAGCAACTATGTTCAGGTAAATATATATGCTTGAGTTCGCAAGTCTGTAATCTTCCATTCTGTTTCTGTGATTCCACACACACTTGCGTCCTTCTTTTCTTTGTAGCAGTTTGTATTGGTTGACATTTAATAACATTGAATCTAATTTTGATTGTTTTGCAGGAGCACTTAGCTCCAAGTGGTTATCTTAAAATTCCAACAGTGAGTATACTTCTTTATCTCCCTCTCATAGTGTTAGACTTCTTTCCTACCATTCATGTGGAATCAATTGTTTATTGACCCTTTCTAATGGGTCAATGTGCAAATGGCTATGCATTTGTTTTCTTGTTTCCTTTGCATGCAAATAGAAAATTTTGAAAATTTTGGGCGTGTTGGTTAAACTGCTTTTATCATCTTGGAGAGCTATATTGGTTTTTACTTTTATCATTATCTAGGATATTTCGAACTATATCGAAGGGTGCAAGTTTCTTCCGAAGCTTAATAATGAAGTCGTTCGAGAGAGAAATTCCACTTATAAAGAACGGCTTGCTGGCATAGAGAATTTAGTGCTTATCATGGTGAGTTGGAGAGTTCCCTTTTTTTCTTTCCCTTTTGACATTTTTTGCATAGTTAGGATTGTGTAAATGCGATAGTCTCAAAATTTGCTGATTATTTGTTCAATTGCATATTTGATCAGTTTGAGCAGGATACAATTTTAATACCTAAGGAAACCGCCTGGTTTGGGTATTATCCAGATGGAGCCTTTAATCCTGTTTTGCCTGTAAAAGAGGTAAGTTACTTATTCCATAGACGGATATTACCTCATGTTTTCTGGTTGGTAAGTTCCTTTCGTTCATTCGTTCGGGGAAATAGATGATTGTTATTTGAAAACTCGTATTTCCATGTGGAATTGGGAGATTGTAAATCCCCTAGAAACTAACATCGAAGTCAAGTCATCACAAAATGAAATACACAGTATAATAAGAAATTTGAATGATGTTATCTACTTCCCTTTACATCGCACAACAATTAACTAGGCTTTGTAACATCTTTTCAGAGCACAAGAGTATTATGAATCCAATTTTCTTGGCATCTTTGTGAAATCCAATGCGAAAACTGCTCAACTAATTAGGATATCTGATGGCATTGTAAAAGCGTAAAATGATTAAGTTTTGGTTACCCTTATCGTTTGACCATATTTGGATGAGTTTTTTCTAATTGGTTTTCTAAACCAGGACTTTCCTCGACGGAAAAAAAGCTGTGTGCTTTTGTAAAAAAATTACATTTTAGCTAGTCAGTTATTTCACAAATGATCGAGAAAAGTTTATTGGTTGAATTTTAATGGCATTTATCATTCATTTTCTCTCATTTTCCCCTTGGAGCCAATGACAACTTAAGCTTCTGTTATCGTATTAAACTCTCTGCAGACGAAGCTCTACAAAGAGGATTGGATTGGTTTGAGAACCCTGGACAAAGCTGGGAAAGTCAAATTCATAAACGTCACAGGGAATCATCTCGAGATCTCTAACGAGGATATGAAGAAGTATGTTGTACCTTACTTGGTAGATCAAGCACCAGCACCCTCAACCCAGTTGATACCAGCAACAAAATATTCATCCTACATACCGCTTTCAACTATCTGGCGTCTTCTCACAAAGCTCATCGATCTCACAGGGGATCAACCTCGGCTTCAGGCTGTGTACTAAATTAAGTACCAATGTTTCTGTGAGTTAAAAAAAACGTAACCGTATTTCTCAATTTATCGTGCCATTATTAACAATGGATCTTCACACATTATGCAAGAACAATGGTTTCACGGCCATGGTGTTGATGTTTGAGAGTGTTGCGTGGCTTCTCCTTTTTCTTTGTTGGAAACTAATGTAGTTAGTTTTTTTTCCTTCTATTATTTGCATTTTGCATGAGCCTAACATTTTTGTGTTTTTTTACTCTTTATGTGCTGATTCCTGACATGTGATAAAGCCTATACCAGATCTGATCTTCGGTGTGAGTTAGTCTGCTAAGTATTTCGTCGGTTTGTTAACTGGGTAGATTGGGTAGATCTACCATATCGGTAATGTAACGTGTGTGTAGGATATATAGGATTCCGCGGTACAATTGGTTGGCCCTTTTGTATTGACGTGTCCTGTCTCTGTCCTGTGTGTGTGTTGTATTATTCAAAAGATCTGATTCAAGTTTCTGCCAAAGCTTGATAATGAAAAATCACATCAATAATGAGAGTGAAACTGCATACTGTGTCCATTTGAAAGGGTGTGGTCTTAAAACCCCAGGAAACAACCAATTGTTGTAGGACCATATCAAGGTCTCAAGCTTCATCCACTAATAATTATTATGAAGTCATCAATCCCAAAATAATCCAATCAAAAACAACAAAAAAAGACCTCCATAGAAGTTGGAAATACCATTTAATACAAAAAGGGTAGAAAACAGCTCTGAAATCTTACCAGACTACTCTTCCAAATGCCTAACATGTAGAGGGAAAGAAGAAAAGAATACTATGAAGAGTTGCTCGGTCATGTAGTTTGATTCTTTTACAAAGTATAACACAAAAAATATGTCGTTTACGACTCATTATTCCACGGGCCTGGGCAAGGGAGCTCCACAGCTTCATATGTGATCGGCCTCCACTAATGATTCCAGAATGAAATGGTTGTTTCAACAAGTATCTTCTATATTGAAGGTTCTTTGAGGTGGTGCTCAAGGTTTCGCAGCACAATGCGAGAAAATGTTTTGACTTCAAATGGAGCAGTTGCCGATGCAGTAGCAGTACGAAGAGAACGCGCAGCTCCAATAGTTTGCATGAGGCCTGCATGGTGCATAGCATGTCGCCCGCCAGGAATGGTGAACTGCGATCAAGAGATCATATTCCACCAGTAAGAGTCTAGAATACATACAGAAAGTACAGGAAACAGAAACTTATGTAATCATTACCTGTAGAAGAGCAAATGCAGCACATGCCTTGAGCGTCGTACAAGGATTTTTTAGCATGTTTACAAATCTTCCAATTTCAGCTCCACTAGGGAAAAAAGGAAGAAAGAAACAAAGATTAATAAATCAAGTGTAAGAAAGAATACAAAATACCGTTTTTCTGATTCCACAATTGCTTGCAACACAGTTTTCTAATGCAGGATCTATAATAACCATAAATGTAAAGAAATAAGTACAGCTTTAGGAAATTGGAAATTGTCTGGTACTCAGTACAATTTAACAATAACTGATGAAGTGAAAATTACGGATGAAGATGGATCAAGCCAAACATAGAGAGAGAAGACCAACCTCAGAATATACACAACAGCCAACCCCCAACTAATTGGATGAAACTATAAAAAAGAACTTATGCTGGGTATGCTAACATGAAAGCCAACCAATTGAGACTTCAACATATGTGAGAGAGAGAGAGAGAGAGAGAGATGCTGTAGGTTGCGAGGATAAGAACCTGCATCTTAAATGTCCTGCTTCTTGGATGCGAGCTCTTTCTGTCACTAATGCCAATGCTGCTGGAGCTGATGATGCAGAAGTAGTAGAAAATGTATGTCGATCGGAAAATGTACGAACAAAATCATGAATTTTCTTTAATGCAGCACTTCGAGCATCATGCAAGTTCACACTCTTTGAATTGCCTTCTGACGAACTCCCTATTAATGCAAATTCATCCATTCTGCATGAAGGAAAAATCATAAGAAAGCAACACACATCTTTCAAGCACGTTTGACATATAAAATACATTATTTTAACTATTCATAAATCCAACAACCATTCAAGAAACTTAAAATAATTCACAATTTGCTGCAAGAAGCAATGAAGTCACAAATAAAACCCTAAACTTAAAATAATGCACTATTTTCTTGGAAGATGCAATAAAGCCACGAGTAAAGGCAATGCCTTCAATAAAATGAATATGAGCTTTGATGCAGCTTCCCATTGTCAGTGAGGTGATCAAGAAGGGTTTAGGCACTTTAGGGTGTCAATTTGAAAGTTCTAAGCCAAATTTGCTGTCTTCTTTTCAATCAGATTGCTGCCCTATTGAAATCTGTCACCTTACATGCCAATTATTTACCTAGCAGAGTTCACCAACCTCAAAAAAAGGATGCAATAAAAAGGATCCCGAACTAATCAGTTGCGTAAAAGCCACTTCTTAGTGAAGAAAGCATCGCCAACATAAAGTAGCCCACTTAATATGACATACCAAAAAATTACCAGAAATATTTGTCAAGTACAAATTTACTTACAATTTACAAAAGACATCTAATTACTATGTATATAGAAGCAAGTCTCATGTGTTATAAAGGAACTTAACCGGGAGAATACGTTTAAAAGGTATAAAAAAAAATAAAAAAAAAGAGCTAAAATCCACAATTAGCTGTAATCAAATACCTCCCGTCAAACATGTAAGCCAATGCCAAGGCAGCCATGAAGCGTGCCATCTTTGATACTGATGATGAACAGAGATGAACAAGCGCAGAAACTCCCCCTTCCTCCACAATACGAAGAGCATTAGCTGGGTTGAAAGCAAGATTCCACAGAGCTCCTGCCGCAGTTTCATGGACATCCTGGAAGTGAAGAAACCATTAAGCTGAACTGAATGAGGTTTGACTTCCAAGGACAAAAAGATTGTTTTGCATAAAACTATATACAAACTTATATACAAGTATCCAGATGAAAGGCTGAATACACAAGTTTCTTATTTGCATTTGAAGTCATGATAAGAAGATTTGAATCGGGAAAAATGACGCCACAAAAACAAAATTCCAAAATACAGGAAATCAACTGATGCACTAGATAAGCTTTCCATGCACCTGTTTCAGGGGTGCGATAACATAAAAGCCTTTCTGATGTGCTCTTCATTGTTAAAAAAATAAACATAACGTTATTGCTAGCTCAATCCACGGTTTTCAAAAAAGACACCCGATCTTCCACTTATTTATACCAGAACCCGCTATCTTTGTTGTTGAACCAGAGACACATTCCACCTATTTTGTTCTTCATTCTTTTTTTTTTCCTTTTGTGGATGACACTACTTTTGTGGTGCAGACACACACCAAATTATTATTTTTTAATCTTATACGAGTAATAGTGAACCTATTTTGGATAATCTTCTTATCATTATATCAGAGTCCATTATATCAGAGTCCCACTTTGAGAGAAGCTGGAGAACAACATATATAAATATAATTCAAAGGTGGGGGTAGTATTTGTTTTTGAATTCGGTTGTTCTACAGGGCTAGGGATCCGAAAACCTTAGGGCATGGTGGTGAGGAGCTTGACCACCAAAGCCAGCCTCCCTCCTAAAGAGGGCGGAGGATCTTGGTTGTAAGAGGGATGCTTGTAGAATTCTATTTATTGAGAATGCAGCTGTTCTTCCCTAGTGGTCCATCATTGAACTATTTATGGGGACAATAAATGCTAGAGAACAATAGAAGACATATTGTCTACAAAAGGAAAGATATACAGTAATACCTTAAAAATAGATGCAAGATTTCTAATGATACCCAATCCCTTAGTGAAAATTCTTGACTAACAAATGTCAGAGAAATAATTCAAGCTACCTGATATTGAAAACTTATACAGCATAAAACCAAATACGTGTAGAGAAAACTATATTGACCAGATTAATATGAAACAATGAGGATTACCAATGTTCCATTGGTATAAGTTACATTATATTCGCAACAATGTTGAGTAGTACCATCAATCATGTCGAGACTAAACTATCTTCTGAAGGCAATTACTACAAGAAATTACTCACCTCAGCCTCAGAGCGCGCAAGAGCAATCAGAGGTGGAACACCTCCCTCACGTCCAATAGCAATGCTAACAAGAAACCAATAAGCATTATAGCATTAATATCAACATAACAGAAGAGGAAAAGCCATATTCTCCTAGCATTAAAATAACAAATAATTGCAAGAACGGAGTGAAGATGAACGAAAAATTTATTTATGCTAACAGAATTTTCACCCAAAATAAATAAATCGCAAGTGTGAAATGCATATCATCATGGGATGCTGGGTACCTTTTCTTGTGAAATTTTTAAAAATATATAAAAAAAAAAATAATGTTAGTTGAATGGTGAAATGGTGAGAAATTCAAGGTAAATTGAAGGGTTATATACTCATATAAGTATCAGATTCCAACACATACTCAGAGAATTTATATCAATACCTATTGGCTTCTGACACTGACAATCCCCAAAGAGCACCAGCAGCTCTCTCTTGAAGACCTGGGGAGGCATTTGAACACGACAGCGCAAGAGCGACCTGAATAAACCGCGTGAGATCAATGCCTTTGGCTTTCAGAAACATCTAAATTCTAAACTCACAGAGTTATCATTTATCACACAAAAAATGGTTTAAAGCCTCCAAATCGAGAACAATTGTGGAAACTAAGTTGTTCACAAAGTAAGCATATTTGACAGGCCATCGAAACATTTTAATGGTTATAGCAGAACTTTGAAACTGCAACCCTATTCTGACAACTAGAGAGGAGCACGAGCAACCGCTAATTTAGTAATCTAAAAAATGAGAACATATTACACCACTAACATATAAAAAATATTACTGCATCTTATGATATACGCAAGATAATACAAGGAAATTCGACTGTTATTGGGAAGAGCTATAGGTTCATGAAGCTTCTAATTGCATGGAGTTATTTGATAATAAAAGAGGCTTTGTCTCAGCAAACTGAATATCTTACCAAGGCCTCAACACCACCAGCTGATGCAATTGCTTCTCGATTTCTATCGTCAAATGATAAATTCCAGAGTGCACCAGCAGTTTCTTGCCTGTTAGATAAGTAGAGTGCATGCATCAGACAAAACCCTTCAAGAAGATAGTATCTTGCTGGTATAAACAAAAAAATTGATATTAGAAGGAAAAAAGAAGAAAATAAAAGTAGTGGTCCATAAGATTCCGAACTTAAATAGTAACAGGTTTTATCTGCTACACAGGTTTATACAAAGTTGTGGAAGCAGCTTCTGAACTAATATCACTCGACAAAAAAAAATATGGGTTGGATATTTAAAATAGAAATTATAATTCATGATAGACTACCTGACCCCCTCATGGGGAGAACGAGTAAGTTGAACAAGGGCTTCAAGAGCACCTGCTTCTTGTCCAACAGCAGCGTTGTTATTGTTGCTATCTCCATGAGCAGCCAAATTAGCCAAGGCACGAGCAGCCTGGTATAAGTTAAAGGTGACATATCAATCTTCACATTCATACAACAAAATTTTGATCATGTAGGAGGGGTGGGAAGAAGGAGAGAGAGCGAGAAAGCATCCAACTTCACCATGATGAACAATTAGAGCCCAATGATTTTATAAAACTATTTAAAAACGTGAAACGGAAAACAGTCACTGAAATTACTAAGTAACAAAGACTGAAGAAAGCAACAACCACCAAAAAAAGACAAAGTGGAAGTTAAGGGAAGCAATTATATTTTAAGGACTCATTGTATAATCTACAAAAGCTTGAGGAAGAAGGCATTCCAAAGCAGAAGATAGTCAAACTAATTGTACAAATCGTCCATACAACAAAAGCATTAACTTTAGACCACCCCCATGAAATTACCTGCAACTGTCCCCTCAGCATAGCTGGTGACTCCAAAATAGGTGTTCCAGTACAAAAAAACACAAAAGGAGGGATTCTAATGAGAAGAAGCAAATCGAAATTTTAAACTTCCAGGCTTGGCTCGCAAAAGGAGTGATCAAACTATGCTTGAACTCGATTTGAAGCTTAAGAGCGCTTTGCTAAACCACAAGCTTGATTCACGGAGGAACATAGCTTAATTAATAAAAGTACCAAATTTATATCTTACCATCTTTTGAAATTATCATAACCCTACATAGGCTCCATACCCGATCCTTTTCTAGGCTTCATTACCTCTAAGTGTTTGCCTCAACAATAGAGGCCTCCCTCTCAAATTGAACTGACCTGCAGCGGCTGAAGATGTTACACATTTATCCGACGAGGGAGCGAGCAATGGAGGGCTGCATTGTGGATGTCAGCTTAAAGTAGCTTGGCCATTAGTCAACCAGAATGGTAATGTTGAAGTTATTTTAGACTACAAATGATTTTATGATACTAAGGAACCAAACTTCCAGGTGCTTGGGTTCAGCTCATAGAGTGAATCAAGCTTGAACCAAGAACCAAGATTGGGTCATTTCAGTTACTGTGTAAGCTGAGCTTGAGTAGCTAACAAGAATAACTGTTTGTTGCCGGCCCAAACAAGCCTCCAACACAATGCAGTTTTTCAAGCCAAATAACCAATGACCTGGTTCACTCTAATCAAGGGAACTTAGACCTCCAGGAGATCAGTGAGGACGCAAAAAAAAATACCACAACAATATCACATTTTATGGCCTTTATCAGCATAATTTTCTATAAGTCGCCAGGGAAAAAAACTCTTCTAGTAGTTGAGAATGCAACTATATAAACTTTTGAGAAGTCAAATAATAAGTTCTAGCAAAACTGAGCTCCAGTCACATTGTCTGTCTTGAAATGAAAAAAAGATGTCTCCAAGATAATCACTTGAATTTGAATATCGCACAATGCTTCCAAATCTCCACTTACAGATACAAAAAGAATACCCTTCCAGAAAGTAGCACTACCTGTTCTTGCACTCCCTCAAACTTGCAGTTACGAGCAAGCAACACCAAAGCACGAACACCACCTGCCAGCGCAACCTCCAAACTACACTTGTCATCAGCTGCCAAATTGGCCAATGCACCAGCTGCTCGTTCCTTACAAGAGGATAATGTGAAGCAATCATAAGTTTTCATAAATCGCTGACCAAGAATGGAGAAGTATGTGACACGAGTAGAGAAGCATGTGATCAGAATCTAAAGAATGTTGTCCAAAAATGTACCAAAACTCCATCACCACCAGAAGACCATTTGAATATAAGATCAACTAACGCTTTAACTCCACCAGCTTCAGCAATGGCACCCTGATAAGTGAAGGAGAAAGCAAAGACAAAATTACAAGTAATTCACAGCAGGAAATAAGAGCATTGATCATTACTATATTAAGTTCAACCTTGTGCTCTTCTCCAACTGAAAGATTCCATAGTCCTCCAGCAGCTTCTTCAGCAACCAACCGGTTCATTGACTTTGCCAAGCCAGCAAGGATACTGATTCCACCTTCTTCAGCAACAGCTTTTGCAACATTGGCATTTACAGACAAGTTTGCTATAGCCTGCAGAGTTTGGCAAACCCACGCATGTAAATCCACATTTTTTGTTTAACATCAATCTTTTATCAATTGAAATCTAACTAATGACATTTACAGCAAACTAAATATAGTTACAGAACGAAAATGTGCATCTTCTAAATCAAATCCAACCAAAAGTTTGATTAAGCATTGAGAAATATTGTTTGAAAATTGTTCCATAAATTATTCATGTGGCAAAACAAGAAGCATGGGTAACATATTATGCAGCTGACTGTAAATTCATCGAAGTTAAGAGCTTTGATGAGCTAAGTCTTTGAAGAATGACAGGTCAAACAGTAATTCAGCGATAAGCCAATAAGTACATCATTCTCTATTGCCAAAAGAATAATACCTTCGCAGCCTCAGACTGAAGACCCTCCCGCCAAGAATTTGCAAGATCCAGAAGGAGGCATATCCCACCATCTCTCATTACAGCTTCAGCCCTTCCACAATCTATGCTAGCATTGTCATCGTCAATGACGACAAAAGTTGCAAGGCCAGTGGCTGCCCTTTCTTGAACATCCTCCTGTGAGCTCCGCATCAAGTTGAGTAACAATGCTGCACCCTGCTTAAGCCAGAAGTCATCCATACCTTGTGGATTGCTCTCAGCAATACGTAGAAGTGTATGGGATAAGATCCATTCAAGCCATGTCACAACATCATCCATGTTTCTATCCCTAGTTTTTGAATTCCTCCAAGCTAAAAATACATCTTTCCCATTCTTTGTAGAATCGACAAATAAAGAAGCTAGTCCCTTGAAAATATCAGTAAAGAGAGCAAGTAACAACTTGCCTTTAGTCTTGCCCAAACTAAAGCCTGCATCTTCTTCAAGAACTGGACAATTTAAAGCACACAAAACCTTCAAGCTCTGTGATGAAGATAATAATCTGGAAACAGCACTTGGACCAATATCAGTTCTAGAAACATCCAGCCCAGTCAACTTTGGCAGCTTGTGCCAAAGATGAGAAACAACACCCCACTTCATATTTGATGTTCCTGCAACCGAAAGGAAACGGACTGACACCACATTTCCCAACGCCCCCTCATCCACATTTAGACAGTCCAAAAAGCCTATATCAGCCAAATTCGGACAATGTTTGGCCAAAGCATTAATGGCATCGCCATGAACATCCCTAATTCCAGACAACCTAAGCTTCTTTAATTTGGGACAGCAAAAAGCTATAGCTTTTATAGCATCGCCAGTGATCCTCTCACAGAAGTCTGGACCAAGCTGGAGACTCTGAAGTTCCTCGTGTCTAGCAACAATCACAGATAGAGTGGCATCTGTTACCTTTCTGCAGTAGTCACCACTTATTTCATTCAAATTTCTTGCTTGAAGATACATTATTGAATCAGCAGACTCTGCCCCGCGGAACCTGAGCTTCCGAAGATTTGCACACCTAGAAGCAAGTGTACCTGCCATGGAAGCATCACATTTGTGTGCACGAAGATCTAACGAACTCCACAGGCATGGAGAAGCACCGATACCCCTCCATGTCCTACATGTTGACGACAAGCTTGCCCGATCCCGATAATTAAGACATGAAAACAGCTGAATCACAGAGTCATCGGGCAAGCTAGTCCAATCAACGACACCATTCCTCGCTGAACCTAAAACCTCACTTTCAACTTCAGGATAACAAGGCAAAGCCACCTTAGCCCTAGTTGCCACTTTCCTCCGCACCCTACGAGTCATATCACGACCGCCCAAAAAACTAATTCTTAAGCGCGAAGAACCACAGAATAACCATAAACGTTAGCCAGTCTCGAAACCCAAATCAATTAACTCAGGAAATCCGAGAAATCAGTACTTGTTCACCCTAACATCCCAATCCACAAATACCACCGAAATTTCATGTGCCGCATAGAAATAAAAGTCCGAATATACAAGAATCCAAACCCAGAGTTATCGAAACCCCGATATAATCTTGAACTATAAACGCATTACAGGAAGACAATTAATGGTGGTTACCAACGTTTGACAGCTCAGGCTTTGTGGGTTTGTCTGTAGTCCCTTAAATCTTCAAACTTTCACGAAAAATCACCAACCTTCAACCGATAATTGCATTCAGAAGCTTCAACAGAGCTTGAATTAATTAGATAGGAGCCAAGAAAGAGTGAAAGGAAGGAGAGGAGAAAAGGCTGGAGAAAGAATTCGGAGAAGCTTGTGATATGCATGAATTAAAAACCCTCAAAAGCATGTGCCGACCTCTCTCCAGTTACCTCTATGTCTTGGGAACCAATGTAATAAGAAACTAGAGTGCGAGGGAGGAGGGATTTGACGGATTGCGTAGGTGGAGAAATACGTATAGGGCGACGGAAATTGGAATTACGGCAAGGTTAACGATGGCCAAAAATTGGACGGAAAATCGCATATTCACCTCTTACATACAATATATATTGGATTTATTGGATTTTGATGATGCAGGAATTAGCCCAGAGGCCTTCCGTACATCATGGGTAGAGGCCTGCCCTGGGCTAGGCCCCACCTCCATGGACATCCCCTACTGGGCCGCATGGGCTGCCAGGGCCCGTAGGATATACCGTAGGCTGTCGTGAGGCTCAGTAAGCGCCAACACTCCTCACGACAGCCTACGGTATATCCTACGGGCCCTGGCAGCCCATGCGGCCCAGTGAGGGGGATGTCCATGGAGGTGGGGCCTAGCCCAGGGCAGGCCTCTACCCATGATGTACGGAAGGCCTCTGGGCTAATTACTGCATCATCAGATTGGATTAATACAATATTACTATTTAATAGATCAAGTTCTATTTTCACGTCAAAAATTAGAACATTCCAATTTTATAGTCGAAAGTTCAAATTTGTTCCAATTCACATACTCTAATGAAATTTCGTTATTTTTTATATACAATCCGTTAAACGGATTGACTGTCAAATGATATCTTGATATAAAAAATATTTATTTTCAAACGGAAAAATAGATGACAAAGTGTAAATTATATATCGATAAAGACAAAAAAATTAGTGAAGAGGGATATTAATGCTTCTCAACCCCATCTATGTTTATTTTGCGAAGACCCTCTCTAGTTATTTTACAAAAAACATGAGATTCCATGATGTTCATTCTTGAGATTGTTTGACCGTTAACAATGCAATTATGGCTTCAGACTCCCAACATAACTTAATTATTAGATTGTGGACTTGTAGTTCATGATATCATTCCAGTTTTGAGAGTCTCACGCTGATCTATGACTCATGTAAATATGTACTTCAATGAAACAAGCATCCCATTTACTTGCTAAGAAAGATGTTTTGTCTTCTTCATTTCAATATTGGATAGACGATGATCCCCTGATATTCTAAAATTGGCTAAAGATTGTTCTTTCGCGCATAGATGACATACGATCTATTGAGACTTACTGATAGTGGGGTTTATTTAGTACTCGATCCTTCAAGTTTTTATAGTTATTTTATGCTTTCATTTCATTTATTGTGGCAGACTTTTTTTTGTTGGTCTATGACTATGTGTGTTGCTGTTTTGTATATTCTATAGATGAAGAATATGACCATTGCATGTGGTATTGTATTGGTTATTGTAATACAAAAAGTTTGAGACCTTCTCTTCAACAAAAAAAAAAACTATATATTTAAAACAAAATAAAAAAATATTTGTTGAAAATTAATTCTTTAAAATATGCGTTGCTAATCTAGTCAAATGTGTCATTCTGTTTGTCATGTCACTCAAGTGAGAACATCTTTTAACATCAACCTTTTGAACTCTGGACAATAGAATTATTTGCAATTAATAACCTTGATTTTTGAAGGCAGAGTAAAAGGTGCTATCCAGTTATTTCGTTCAAAATGTAAAAATAAATAAAAATCACGCATCCTTAATTATCTATGACTGTCATTGGGCTCAGCAACAGACCTCAAAGCATGTACTGGACCTGGACCTGGACCTCATGAGACCGAACAACGGCCATGTAATGAAATGGGCTTGTACCTGGACGAGGTTTGAACGGGGCAGATCGCATGGGATCAAAGTTGGGCCCAACTGAACGAAACACTTTGAACAAGGAAGTGAACGCGGTTCGATTTATGTCCACGTGCAATTCGTGCATTATAGAACTTAACGAACCGTAGATCCCAGACCGAATCATTACCTACTTTTCCGACATATAAATCCTTCCCGCGATCGAGCAAAACGTGAGCGTAAGGACAATAATTAATCGAAGCAATGGGAGGCCAGAGGAGGAGCTACGGCGTTGACTTATCTACTTCTTCTTCGTCTTGGTTTACACGTTTCTGGTCGTCGGCACTTAGGACCAAGACCTTCGACTCCCCGAACAGCGGCGCCGATGTCCGTACTAGCTCCGGCGAGGGTCTTGTTCGTCGGCTCGGACTCCTCGACCTCGTCCTTATAGGTGTTGGCGCCTCCATCGGTGCCGGAATCTTTGTCGTCACTGGTACCGTCGCGCGCGACGCCGGACCTGGTGAGTTTGGCATCTCGGACTCTTTATGAATTGGTTGTGGAAGAAATTGAGATTGAGCTTGTGTCCTTTGATCTTATGCTGTTTGGTTCTCCCTAACTGCGCCATGTTTTTTGGTGAAATTGCAAATGGAAGTTTCGGACTCGAATTTAGAGTACCTTTTACAGGATTGCATCCCCTGTTCTCTAGTAGTTTGGCAATCTTTTGGTCCTCTTGAATAAAATATCTCACACTCGAAAAGAAAAGAAAGTGTTTATGGACATTGTAAATGATTCTATCAATTGTTCACAGTGACAGCTGAACTGTTTTACATTCTTTCTTGCGTTGGTTTTCACTCGTTGATTGAGTATTTTTTAAAGCGAGAGTGTAGTTGATATATGACCAAATGATAACTAATTGAATGTCCACTTGTATTTTTGGTGTGGTAAACATGTAAGCATATCTGGCAACAATAGAGTTTTTTCTAAAGGAGGCATCAGTTAGCTTCTCAATTAAGATCTTCTCTAAGATTACTTTTACATGAAAATGCAGTGGTAGCAGCCTTTATAATTTAAAGTTATATCTTTGATTGACCGATTATCTTGTATGACTCTGTGAGAAGTTTGTTGGATTTCATTTCATAAGCGGTGAATTGAAATGCTGATTAGTATTCCTAATCGAACTAAACTGCTTTGTTTTTATACAGAAAGCTTGTTTTTTTATGCTGTTAGTGATGGTTTCTTATAATATTGCAGGAGTGACAATTAGTTTCATACTTGCTGGAGCCTCGTGCATATTGAACGCACTTTGTTATGCAGAGCTAGCTTCTCGGGTACCTGCTGTCGTCGGGGGAGCATATTTGTATACATATGTAGCTTTCAATGAGCTCACCGCTTTTCTTGTTTTTTCTCAATTAATGCTTGACTATCATGTTGCGGCGGCTAGCATAGCACGAAGCTTGGCTGGATATATCATCACTCTTTTAGAGCTCTTTCCATTTTTCAAAGAAATTCCTGGGTGGATTGGACAAGGTGAAGAGTTATTGGGGGGAGTTTTATCAATCAACATATTAGCTCCAATTGTCCTTGCAATTCTGACAGTTATTCTCTGCTTGGGTGTTGGAGAATCATCTGTGGTGAACTCATTTATGACTGTTACTAAGGTGCTTTCTTCGAACAGTTTCTTTTGAATACTGTGGCTGTAGGGGAAAGATGTTCATATCAGTCGCTCAAGTCTTAAGCATGAGTTATTTATGGCACCCTTCTCCATTTTAAGGCTCACGGTATTAGAATGTCCAAAAATGATGACATGGTTGTTATCCTTAAATAGCCTCACATTAACTTTCTTTCCTGCAACATATTTTGGGCACATCGAAAGGTGCTTTCTTCGAACAGTTTCTTTCCAATATTGTGGCATTAGGGAACAGATGTTCATATCATTCACTCAAGTCTAAGCATGAGGATTTAATCGCTCCCTTCTCCGTTTTAGGGCTCGCAGGATTAGAATGTCCATAAATGATAACATGGTTCATGGTTGTTATTCTTAAGTAGCCTTACATTGACTTTCTTTGCTGCAACATATCTTGTTTAACATTGAAATTTATTATGGGACCACTTCTCTCAAGCAGTTCTTGCTCGTTATCGTTGTCCTCAATCTCATCATCATCAAAGCCCTAATCCCATACAATTTGGGATCGACTACACAAATCCCCATAAAAATGGCTGGAATCGGTTATATAAATGATCTTATGCTATTTATTTCAGTCTGCAACTCCATGCTTTTCATTTCTCACAAACAGTTGAACATATTAAGTGTATAACATGAAGCAGGAATCTTAAAAGAGCTCTACCCGCAGGTTGTCATTGTTATTTTTGTGATCTTTGCTGGTGCTTTTGAGGTAGACGTGTCAAATTGGTCTCCTTTTGCTCCAAATGGTTTTAAAGAAATCTTGACTGGAGCTACAGTTGTATTTTTCTCATATGTTGGATTTGATGCGGTTGCAAATTCAGCTGAAGAATCAAAGAACCCTCAGGTGTATACCATTGGACTTATTTGATTCCTTCTGGTACTCTATATTCTGGTTGATGTGAACTGTCAATTTGATCTTTCTACAGCATTACCAACTTCCTAACCTTTTCTATTTTTTGTTTCTTTTTTCTTTTTTTGCCCCTTTCGATTTCAATTTTCAGCGGGATTTGCCCATAGGCATCCTCGGAAGCCTTCTTATATGTATTACACTATATATTGGTGTGTGTTTAGTTCTCACTGGGATGGTACCATACAGCTTCCTTGGGGAAGATGCTCCTTTGGCTGAAGCTTTTACATCGAAGGGGTTGAAATATGTATCTATTTTAATCAGCATTGGAGCTGTGGCTGGACTTAGCACAACCCTTCTAGTTGGACTTTATGTTCAGGTGAACAACTTCTATAACATATCATTATCAGCATGTTATAATGTAGCCTGTGCCAGTGTAACTAATAACATGTTCTCATGAGCAGTCTCGGTTGTATCTTGGGCTTGGAAGGGATGGTCTACTGCCTTCTGTATTTGCTAAAGTGCACCCAAGACGCCACACTCCTGTGTTTTCTCAAGTCTGGGTTTGTATAATTGCTGGTGTTTTGGCTGGGCTGTTTAACGTTCGTGAGCTCTCACACATTCTTTCAGTCGGCTCATTGGTAAGCTATTTTCACACTTAAGTACATATTGGATCAGGAAGGACAGGTATATATCTTCTGAAGTTACTTCACACACTCACATATCACATTGCTCTATGGCACTCAGACGCTGTTAAAATTCAGATGGAACTATCAAAAGTGCAATAACATGAATGTTGTGATTGACTCTGTATGATTTATAAGAAATAAAATATTGAGAACGGGTGGTTATTTTCAGAAATGATACGCTTGAGCATTTTTCCGTTTCCACCATTGGCTTGCGTTTACTCATGTCAAAATTTGGCTTGTTTCAGACAGGCTATTCTGTTGTTGCAGCATGTGCGGTGGTTTGTCGATGGAAAGATAAAACGGAAAGTCTAGTTTCTTCAAAATGGATTACACCCTGGAGGGAAGGTGTACTTTGCCTCATTATAGTAGCTCTTTGTGGTTTTGGCGCTGGAGTTCTCTACCGTGTCGATGCTTCATTTGTTTTTATTCTTGTAGCAGTAGTTATAGCTTTAATTGCTTCTGCTGCTCTCTCGCGCCGCCAAGTGAGTATTATTCTGTATTCTCTGCGTGCTATCTTGTTTATACTCTAATTGCATAATCACAAATCTTCATGATTTTTACGGGTAAAAAAAACTGATGTGCGAATGTCATGGACTGATGTTTATGGGATCAAACAGTTTCATTTATTTTTTTGTAAGGAATTTTTCCGTATTAGTAAAGAGGGTTTCATGAGTATTAGCATGGTTTTCATTGATGGTGTAATATCATCAAGTTCTAAGTGGCTTGAGAGTCTTGATGAAATCACTTATGCTTATTTTCTTGTACTTATTGTCTGTTCATCTAAACTGACAAGCAGTAATTGTTGAGGGAGATTGGTTTACACCATAACAATTCTTAATTCTCCCATGTAGTCGATTACTCGATTTGTTCATTTGTAACTCACATTATCACATATTTGATCTGCTACCATTACTCCTTTTATTTCCCAGCACTATGTGGCTCCTCCGGGTTTTTCTTGTCCTGGCGTTCCCATTGTTCCAGCCATCTGCATCTTTTTCAACATTTTTCTTTTTGCTCAGGTAAGTGCCCTAGCTACATACATACTATAATTACTGTTTCATATTCAGGAGAACTTTTTCCTTTTTGAATTTGCTTTGGTATTTGTATAACTTCTGACCGGTGATAACCAAATTGTTCTCTGTGCAGTTGCACTATGAAGCTTGGGTGAGATTCATCATTCTTAGCCTTATTACAATGTGTATTTACGCATTTTATGGACAGTACCATGCCGAGCCAAGTTCAAATGAGGCAATTATTTATCATCAGGCACCGGCTGAAGCGAGCTAATTACATATTGGATGCGTTCCTTGCATCTCTATTACGGCATTCGCCTGTTGTAAAAGCTACAGTCTGTCTTGTATTTGTATGTGCATTAGTATTTAGCACCAATTTGTAGTATGAACTTGTGTGTACAAGAATGAAGTACCCATTTTTGATTATAATCTTTTTCAAGTGACAAGTTCCAGTAAAAGTAATAGCAACATCTTCAACGAAGAAATCTTGCAAGGAGGAAATGCTACATTGTTCAATGTCGAGCTAATACTTGATAGGTGGGTTCGTGGTGGTTGGAGAGGGGAGGGTTCGGATGGTTCCATTCTAATCAAGCCAACCTAACAGAGAAAAAGCCTTTTCACTCAGTTGCACACAACATCAGAATAAAAGCCTATGGTTCTCCTTTGACAATCCTTAATGCTGAGCAGTTCCACATCAAAAACTTCAAACTGTTTCGCACTAAAAAATGTGGAAGGTCCGACCTGCAAAAGGGAGATTCCTCATAATTAGCAAGTAATTTCAATGGTCTATGAAAAGTTTAAAAGAAGAGAAACTAACCGGAGGCCCAAGCTCTGGCGGAATAATGATCCTTCTTTTCCCCCCAGGTCTCATGTCTCGAATACCTTCTTCAAACCCTGTAAATGTTTTCCAATTTGAGATACTTCTTTTTTATGTCTATTGCATGTTCTTCTCTGGAAAAAAAGAAAAAAGAAAATGCGGCGTGGATGCATAATCGTGCAAAGTACATCATTAATCATATAATCACAACATATAAGTTTGCTGCAATATTCTAGAGTTGTCAAGCTTCACCTGGAACCAATGCATTGTTGCCCAAGCGGATTTTGGCAGGCGAACCTTGTAAGTAGGTACTGTCAATACGACGGCCTGACTCATTATAGCCAGTGTAGTGGAAAGTCACCTGCAAGGAGTTTCACTTCAAAGCTGAAATAATTTTAAACTGTGTCATGGGAATTTGACCTCTTATTTAGCAATATTATAGCAATTTGAAAAATGCGAACACTAATGGTATTCTTTTACAAGGAATCCTGTGCATAAAGATGTCAAAATTGTACGTAATATTTCATAACACGAATTGCAATCTTTCAGGGACATTAAAAAGAAGTCATGAAGAACCTGCTGACCAGCCTTTGGGCAATCGCCTTTACCAACTTCAAAATCCCGATATACAAGCCCCGAGTCACGCTTCACATAATTCTCGGAGGCTACCACCTTAACCTCGAAACCTATGTGAAACCAAACAATATTGTTGAAGCCATAATTAATAACAGGGTGATACTCTTGGAAATATTGTAGCATGTTCTGCAGAATCAAGAATGACATTGTCGCTATCATCACAAACCTTCTCTGATAAAATTTGGAAATTCATCGGGTGCATTATTGTCTTTCTGTATCCGTCTGTTTTGCTCTAGCAAACGTTTTTCGTTGTACGGGTTCTCTCCCTTCGTCTTTGCAGAAGAATATAGAGCTGGATAAAAGCCTGATGAGACCAAGAAAAGTACAAACCTGCGCTTCACTTTCTCCTCATAATTTAATATATTCTGTGATCTGTCCATGCATAAAGGGCCTGTTCGTAAGTGACTAGCAACCTTTACAAGTAGAGAAACCAAAGAACTGAAGCAAAAGTCTCACTCATTATTTTTCGACTTGTGACTTGAGAAGCAACGTACTATATGCTTATTTTGAGCAAATAAACTTCCTAACAAGGATTGTGCTTGAAAGGTTTTACCTGCAGAAAGTGTGAGCACAATATTAATGCCAGAGGAGTTAAGAATACAACAAAATTAGTGAGCGAAGGAAAGAAATCATTGACTGTACATTAACATGCTAGCATTTCACTTCATAGAGACAGAAATTCGTTTCTTTTGTTATATTTTTAATGTCAACTCAAGTTTGTAATCCATCCAAACTAATTGAGATCATAATGTATTGTAGAAAAAAAGTCTGTAGAAGCAAAGTCAGACGATCAAAGTACTAATTTATTATATAAGGGGATCAGGATCAGGATCAGGACTATATATATTCATTCTCTATCTCCAGAAAAGGAAAAGGGAAACCATCTGAAGCAACACTCTAATATTGTAAAGTGAAAGTTTGAGGAACAAAAAAAAATCGTCAGCACAATAATTTCTACTACACTTTCATTGCCAATTGTTCTGCCCCTAGCTACCTACTTCTGGAGAAGGAATAGCAAAATATAGATTCAAACTCACTCAACTCTCACTTGTCAATGCAAGGGAAACAAACGAATACACCAGAAGTTATAAGCTAAATCCTGTAGTCCAGCAGATTCTGACAGTCGATAAAGAGGTAAAACAAGAATTCATAATTAAACAGCTGATTGTTACTAAGAATGTCTTCACATCAAAACCCAAAAGGTATCACAAATCGACATCAAAACCGGTAAGGTGTTTAATGAGTTGGATCCCCTAGATGATAATGTTAACAAAGGAAAAACTCAGACTGAACTGACAAACAAAGATTGCGAGATATTTACAAAAACCTTAAGCAAACTTTAATCCTAATGGTGCACAGGTGTCCTCGACTGAGAATTCACACTCCATTTATAGAATTCCAGAAATCTTGTTGCATTGATAGTAAATAAACGGTGTAATAAGCAAAATCCATTATAAATATTAACTGATATTGACTTCTAGAGAGAACGAGTTGCTTATTTTTCAGAACATTATGCAATACAAAAATACCTCGCTTCTACTCAATTGCTAGGCAAAACCCAACAAATTTACCACCAACCCAAATTTCTTCATGTTTCAACATGAATTCATGGGTAAATAAAAAAAAAGACCAAAATTCAAGACATCACCATCATCAAGAGCTCCAATAATCACAAATTTAAACCATAATTTACTGAGCAGCCCAGTGCAGAGAGAGAGAGAGACTTACAGGGCAGCGAGAACGAGAGAGGGCAAGGTCTTGATTGAATGATCAGCATGGCTTCTGAAGAGCAATAATCAATAATGGGTTGTGTTATTGCTACTTCTTTTCCTCTGTGTTATACGTTATCCTCCCGAGTCCGGTAATTTCATCTGTGTGGGCGGCCTCGCGGGTCAACTCGGCTTTATAATATTGTTAATTTTCGTATATATTCAAAGAATTTCAAGGAAGATATTGTATTATTGAAAATTGTGAAGAATTAAAAATATAGTCTCTCTCTTTTTTTTCTTTTTCTTTTTTATTAAGTTCTATTAGTATTGGGTTAAAAAAATTATAAGGGGATTTCTTAATATCATATTTGAGGCAAACATAAGAAATATTTGTGAAGATTTTTTGTAACATAAAATATAATTAGTATATTTGTTCTTTATATTTACCATATGCAATCAATCATACCTCTAAAAACAAAAATGTTTTAGAACCCAACTTTTATTAGCCCAAATCAACCCAAGTCTACATGACACTCCATGTTGGTGTGCCATGTTGGACTTTTTTAAAAATCTATTTTTATTTATCTTTTTTATAAACGAAACTTTAAAACGTTTTATCTCTCAAAATACATGTTAGATTTCAAAAAAAATTACATATTCGAACTCAGCGTGTAAAACTCTTTCTAATAAGACCCATTGTCGATAGTTTTTATCGCGTTTTTTCAATTACATTATTTTTAAAAATAATGTAATTCATATATATTATGTTTAAAGTGTTTATTCGAGCTGAAATTTTATTATATTATGATAGTATAATATATATTCATTATTTTTTTGTCTTTTTATTGAAATTACGTTGAGTATATGAACCCGTCAGAGTATAATAGTTAGGACCCTAAGGTTTAGCACTTGAGACATTTATGATTTTGTAGTGAATTCGTCGAGGTTTAGTGAATATGAGTCTTTTAGGTTACAAAATTGAAATTCGATACACGAGCCCGTTAGGGTTTAGCGAATCCGTTCCCCTTGGGGTTTATAACACTTATTGTTTGGATTACAGCATGAAAATCCGATACACGATCTCGTTAGGGTTTAGCGAATTCGTTCCCCTTGGGGTTTATAACACTTATTGTTTGGATTACAGCATGAAAATCCGATACACGATCCCGCTAGGGTTTAGCGAATCCGTTCCTCTTAGGGTTTAACATTTATTGTTTAGGTTACAGTATGAAAATTCGATATACGAGCTCATATCGGTACCTATAAATAAACACTAGAAACTACGTAATCAACATATTAGTACAAAAAAAACAATGTAATTAAAGACAATGTAATTAAAAACAATGTAATTAAGAATGAGTGATTAAAACCTATCGATGATAGATCTTGTTGGATAGATCTTTACTTGCTGATTATGGATATGTAATTTTTTTTGAAATCTAATATGTATTTTAAGAGATAAAATGTTTTAAAATTTTGTTTAAGAAAATAAAAATAAAAATATGTGCTGTGAGTTTTTCAAATGAGATATTTTATTTTTTAAAATTTTAATTTTTCATGTCATTTGCTTACAAAGCATGACATGTAAACTTGGGTTAATTGTTGGGTTACAAAACTTGGGCTATTTAGCACTACTCCTCTAAAAATTTTATCTAGTGTAGATGCACGCAAGAAAATGTTTGAAATGACTCACCAATCATGACGTCTCATTTTCTAACCAAATATGATATTATCATTGCACCACTTAATATTTTCATGAAATTGATTAGACCTTGATAAAAAAAATTATCCAAAAAATTTGGGATCAGCTAAACCAATATTTGAAAAAATCAACGAAATCCATCTACGGGTATTCGTTTTCTCCATTTATTTCTATCTATGATCATAATTTCATCAAATCCATATATTTTATCCTTTTAAGTCGTACTATTTGCTTCCCACAATCTCGATATCTCCTGTACAAATTCTCTCGATGCAATAGCATTTGGCTTTTTTATTTCATGAGATGTGTCAGGGAATAAAAATTAGGATGCTGGTGGATTTACTTCCTTCTATCCTCAGGAGCTCTTTATACAATACATGTAACTCTTTCATCTTGGTGACCACTGTCCTCATGAGACACTGATAGCTCATCCAACCTTCTTTTCTCTGCGAGTAAGCCGGGCAGAAGCGAAGGTAATACAAATCTCACCAAGAGAGCCTTGAAGTGAGCTCGCCACACTCCCAAAACCATGGCAATGACTCCGTAAACCTAATAGGCTCCGGATTAACCTTTTCAAAGAAATCTATATAACAAATCTATAGTTGCTTGCGAAGAAGATATGCCTTTTGACTCCATGAGGTCTAAAGAGGAAGAGCTACTGACAGAAGATATCATCTCAGCGTAACGATTACAAGTTGTATCAATAATATGCATAGGAGCATTGAATCTATCCACTAAGTTAATAGTAATGCACTAATGTTCCTGCCAGAAACAATGAGCGATGCTAAATCATCTATCTATGGAAGTAAAATGAAATGTAATTTTCTTGTATTAATTTACTTCGTCGATAAATGTCGTTAGTTTCCCATACTATACAAACAATTCAAGGTATATGCCAACACAATCATATCTTTTAGTCCTGTTAAGTGTTAACATCTGAGTTTTCCCTGTACTTTCAAGAGGATGCAAACTTCACAAAAAAATGTTACCATATAAGAAATAATGTCACTGTGATGGCATAACAATTCTGCCGACAAGAAAATGAAGAATCAATGAACTTTTAATTCTAAGGATGAAGATTGAAGAGCCATACTTGCATCACCTTGTGTTAGCAAACTCTACATTTTACATAAAATAATTACCATTTACATGCAGCCCTCTTGATTTTCTGAATGAAGCCACCTTTTGAAGCCTAATTTGCTCCCTAAACTTGGCTATGAACTCACCAGCCTTTTTATCAACCTCATCAAGCTCAGGTCCTGCATCATTTACGGTACTGTTAGACATAGCTTTTGCTTCTTCATCTGAACTTGCTTCCAAGTTTTCAGCTTCCTCAATGCTCTTTCCCTTCTCAGTCTCTTCAGCAACTTTTTCATTTACTTCTTTCTTTTCTCTCTTCTGCTGATTGTCATTGACTTCATTTTCACCTCTCTCTCCAAATTCAAAGGCCTCTTTGGCATAACGACTGCCTCGAATAGTCCTCACAGATTTTCCCTTCAACGAAGCTTTGACCCCATTTTCAGGTTTCACCTCCTCCTTTGGAGAATCAATCCTCCTCTCCTCTTTTCTACCCAACCAATACTCTCTCTCTTTATCATCTAAATCTCTCGTCTCATCATTTGAGCTTCTTTGCAATTTTTTCTTTGAAGATTTCATTCCCATCTCTATAATGTTCAATGATTTCTCTTTTCTCTGCAACCCCAAGTTATTCAAGCTACTCTCTCTCTTTTTATCATCTAAATCTCTCATCTCATCATTTGAGCTTCTTTGCCATATTTTCTTTGAAGATTTCATTCCCATCTCTATACTGTTCAATGATTTCTCTTTTCTCTGCAACCCCAAGTTATTCAAGCTATACTCTCTCTTTTTATCATCAAAATCGTTCATCTCATCATTTGAGCTTCTTTGCAATTTTTTCTTTGAAGATTTCATTCCCATCTCTATACCGTTCAATGATTTCTCTCTTCTGGGCAACCCCAAGTCATTCAAGCTATCATTGAAGTTTCTCTCCAACTCCTTCTCAGAGGAAGATCCACTTCGACAATGCTGAGAATTATTATTGAAGTTTCTCTCCAATTCCTTCTCAGACGAAGATCTGTCACTACAATGCCGAGAATGATTATTGAACTTTCTCACCAATTCCTTCTCAGATGAAGATCTGTTGCTACAATTCCGAGAATGATTATTGAGCTTTTTCTCCAATTCCTTCTCAGATGAAGATCCGTTGCTATAATACTGAGAATGATTATTGAACTTTCTCTCAAATTCCTTCTCAGACGAAGATCCGTTGCTACACTGCCGAGAATGATTATTGAAGTTTCTCTCCAATTTCTTCTCAGATGAAGATCCGTTGCTACAATGTGGAGAATGATTATTAAAGTTTCTCACCAATTCCTTCTCAGATAACGATCCATTGCTACAATGTCGAGAGTGATTCGACGAATTCCTTCCTCTTTCTTCAAAGCCATATAAATGCCCATCTCCTGTGGCATCCATGTCACTGTAGTCTAAGTTTTCCTTCCCATCATTCTCAAAAAAGCAAGCATAACTTTTCTCACTAGATTGCAAGGAATTCAATGGAGCTTTTCCTTTCATAGGTGGTGACTCTGAAGCCAGTGGAGAAGAGTGAAGAGGACTCTCATCTTGTACAGATTCTTCTCCTCCTGAGCTATGTTCTTCTGAAGAAATAGAGTGTGAGGGAGAGACTCTATTTGGTGAATGTGAGCTTGAACTACTCTGGGAAGAGTAGGAAGGCATCGTGGACGTGAAAGATCTAGTTTTGAGGGTTTCAAGTTGGGTTTCATCGACTGATTGAGGACTAAAATGAGAAGGCCGAGAAGACAAAGCACCCATATTTTCTCTCATTTCCATCCTTCCAGATCTGGAACGCCACGGAATTGGAGAAGGCATTGGAATGGCGGTTTCCTCGAACTTTTCATCCAAATTAACAGGACCCTGATCCCCAAAATTCCCATAGTTACTCCTGTCAGAACAATTAGATGCCGAACTCTTCATAACTGAACAAGAATAACTATCCTGGCTATTCGCTCTTGATCTTAGACTCCTAACAGGTAATCCCAGTGGCTTATACTGAAAATCAAGACCATGATTTGGTTGAGCCACTACAAGCATGGATTCTCCTTGAAAATACTGAGAATTCCAACCTTGAACAGTCACATCATCCCCACCCTTCCCCGATGACAATTGAAGCCCATTTTGACTATCTACGCTACTAACAGGGATAGTATACTCACCTCCATAGTACGCGTAGTTCTCATCAAACCCACTTGGATTATTATCAAAAATAGAGGAAGCCTGAAACTCACCACTAGAAACAAATGCCTGCGAATCACAGTTAGTTTCATTGTACACTCTGCGACTGAACAAGCCATAGGAGACAGCAATGCCGATGAAAAGAAGGTGGAAGAGCTCCCAGAACTTTCTGAGGACGGTCTGGTTGAGGAAATCTGGTGCTTCTGAAGGAAACATTGGAAGTAGTAAGAGAAACAGTGCGAAGAAGAAGGCCTTGAACAAGAAGTGACTGTGACTATGAGGCCTAATGTTTGTTTGCAAGCGAATAGGCTTCGGGTGTGGAACTGAATCTGCCATTGTTGAAGAGGAGAGGCTCCTCCGAGAGGTTTTTTTCTCTCTGTTTTTGTGCAGTGTGAAATGGAAGATGAGATTGTGAAGAAAGGAAGACTTTGAAGCAAAGAAAAAGCAGAGAGGAACATAGAGAGAGGCACAAATTCAAAAGCCACAATCATTATTACCGTGGAGTTAATTGACAGTATTAGCCTTCACTTTCTATTCATATATATCTTTTTACAAATTAAATTTTGGAAAAATAGTAACCACTAACCTCATCTTAAGATACGTTTGACAGCCTATATACGTTTGAAAGTGTATAAGTTAACGGATAAATTGAATAGCGTATAAGTTATCAAATAAATTAAACTGTTTGATTGATCGTAAATTTTAATAGTATATAATTTGTCAATTTATTATAAAAAATATGTAAATATAATTTTAAGAATTGAGTTTAAATATATATATTTTTAAAAATTTAACATATATTTTAAAAAATAAAATAAAAAATGTGTGATAAAACATGAGCATAAAAGAAATTGATGAATTTTTTTATTATTATATATGATTGATGTGATTAATAATCTGTGAAATTGACCGACCTTACAAGCCGACTCTCGTATACGGGAAATTTGCTAATATGACCCATTTTGAAAACGAATTTAGTGATCTAACCCCTTTTTATTTTTTTTTAAAAAGTAACCCTTTTGGCAGAGAAAATGTCATTGTTGCCCCCCACTTCTCATTTCCCTCCCAAAATAATAAATATATTGATTATAATAAAAAAAATAAAACATCAGAACTGCCAGCCATTTGAACTGTTCACACGAGGAGTACCCATGAAGACCCACTGCACTGCTCAACTTCCAACCACTGTAACGGAACGATTCTGAAATTAACACGAAGTGAACGAACCATATTCATCATTTACAATCTAGAATCGAGTACCATATTCTTCCATTGCGAACCACTCGGTCTTTTCATCTGGTTCGATAGGAGCACTATCTGGTCGAAGCCTCTGCGACTCATAATCTCAACGCACGGAGGTTCGTTCCGTGTCCCCTTCTCTTTCTCTTCAAAATGCAATCATTTTAGGGTTATGGGATTGGCGTTTGTTCCGATTGTTATGGGTGTTTGGTTTCTCGTTTAGGGTAGGGTTTATGCATCAGTAGTTTCCAAAGGTTAGGGATGAACATTGTTTCTTCGATGTTGCTTTTTTAGATTTCAAAGGCTCTGTTGTTGTTATTATTTGATTATAAGCGTTTGAAGATGGGTTTAGATTAGTGATATATACAGTTTTGAATCGTAGATAATATGGTTTAGAATAGTTATATATGTTTTAGAATATTAGTTTAGGGTTTAGAAATGTTAATTTTGTAGTTTAGAATAGTTTCATTTCCGGGTTAGAGTCTATTGCTCTTATATGGAATAGACTCTGAAGATGTTTTCAATGCAGGGTACTATATAAATGGATTACAAGATTGAACACGACAATATATTTTCAGCAAAAATAGCTTTCCTTTGCAGACTCCCACAATGCTTGAATATCTTAAATGAAAATTTGAACAACGAAGAATTGAAGAAGCTTGAGGAATCATGTTTTGGATGGTTTCTGAGGGTACAGAATCCAGTGAACCAGCCACAGCTCGTTCATCAAATGCTACTACACCAGGTAGTAGCGCCCGTCGACGAACGCGAGGGGAGACTTGTATTTAATTTTTGTGGCAAGAGAGCATGTTTTACAATTAAGAAGTTCAATCTTATCACGGGCCTGAATTGTTCACCCATTTCGGAGGTGGTTAGCCAGTCCAATACCATGAAGCTAGTGAAGGATGTATTTGACGGTAAGACCATAATATCCTGCAATGAGCTGGAGTCCAAGTTCAAATCATGCAAGGATCCAGACACTAAGTACAAGTTGGCGCTGGTACTGCTAGTTGAACTAGTCCTGCTTGGAAAAGAGACGAAATTATCAATCGATCTAGAATGGTTAGATTTGGTTGAGGATCTCGAGGCGTTCAACAAATTTCCGTGGGGTACTTTATCCTTCACACGAACAATGCGAGCACTTAACTCTGCTCTAATTGGGAGAGGCGAAAAGTTCAAAGAGAAGTCGCTGAAGACAGATTTCTATAGCCTTGCAGGCTTTCCATATGCATTTCAGGTAAAACACTTATAATTTTTGGTTTAGAACGTAATTACAAATAGTTTAGAGTATATATTTGTGTGGTTTAGAGGATAATTAATATTGGTTTAGAACCATGTATGATTTGGTAAAAAAAGTACCATGTTTGGTTTACAACACTAATATTATTGGTTTAGAATACTCTTCTATAAATGGTTGGAATAACAGTGTTTAGTTTAGAACTATTTACAGATCTCTATTCAATCTATTATTACTTTTCCAGATATGGGCGTACGAGGCTGTGCCAGAGCTGGGTGCGAAATTCGAAACCATGTTTGAGGAAACACATCCAAGGATGCTGAAGTGGAGACCACATAAATCTCCTAGATCAGCTGCTGTTGAGGAGGTTCTCGATTTTAATGGACTAATAGTCAATGAAGTTATTTTGCCGAATTTGAACGAGGTTCAGTAGGAATATTCCATGCAGAGTAATGCCAGTGTCTGCATATTCGTCAAGACACCTGTTATTAGGTCCGAAAAGGGGAAAAAAATTAAATAAACAAACACTGCCCACAGAGGATGAGATTAAAGGCCATGAGGTTTGGACGCTTCTATTCAAATACATATTGGCACTATTGATTTGGTGTATATGTTTATATCATGACAATATTTATTTAGAAGAAGATTATGATTTGGTTTAGACCACTATTTTAATTATTTTGATTTGGTTTAGTACATGAGTTATTTTGGTTTAGAATATTGATGATATAGATGTAGTGTACTTTTTGCCGAGTTTAGTCATCTTGTAGTGTGGTTTTCGTATTTTTGCATTGCAAGCTTAAATATTATTTTTCATTCCTTGAACACAGGGTGACACATATGCATTGTTGAGGGGTTTGATCATGGAGCTGGAGAAAAAAATTAATGGTCGCAGCAGTATGATCCTAAAAAGACTAGAGAGAATTGAAGAGCTAGTAACTGGTGATGCAAACATGGCCAAAAAAACTAAGCCAGCCATTGAGAAGAAGAAACACGTGGAAAAGGAAAAAAGGCCGAAGAGGAAGGTAGTGCAAAATAGGTCGAATGAGGAGAAGGAAAAAAGGCCAGAGAGGAAGGTAGTGAAGAAGAGGACTGATGGGGAGAATAAAACAAAACAACAAGGTTCTACTCCCTTTCCAAAGTCCTTGGGGAGAACGAACTAAATCCCTGGCCGGTACAACGACAAACGAATGTCCCTCAACAGGAAAATGGGTGAGAGTAATCGAAATTTGACTCCCTCTTCATGTTCATAATGGATATTCATTAATCTTGGTTTTGAATTTTGTCAGGTCCGACTATGGAGTATTCACAATAAAATTCATCGAGTTGCTAAGTGCAGACGTCCCCTTGTCATTGTTGAAGCCATCTGAAATGAAGAAATATCGAAAGATGATTGCAATTGAGAGTTGGATGGGAGAATGGGGCTGTTAGAGCAAACGTCTAGTCGTGCTGAGGCATCAGAACATCGTTTGGAAAAGGCTTCTTTTGGTTTTGCATAGGTAGTAGGACATGGTTTAGAATGGTTCAAAATGGTATGGGACGGGGTTTATAACATCGTTTAGAATATCCTTATTTAGGGATTGACTAGGTTTAAGGCTAGGGTCTAGAATCGTTTGAAATGGTTTGGAACAAGTCTAACTACATCGTTTAGAGTAGCCTTCTAATGGTTTTGCATAGGTTGAAGGACATGGTTTAGAATGGTGTTAAAGGGTATGGAACAAGTCTAACTACATCGTTTAGAATAGCCTTGTTATTGGTTTCGAAATGGTACTGAACGATTATAATTAACGGTTTAGAATAATTTTATTTAAAGCAAGTTTTTTTATTTAACTCAATTAAATGGAAGAAAATAAATTATTTCATTCAGTACACCCAGATAAATGCCAAAAACAGAGTTCCTAATTCATTGCAAGCTAGCAACAATGAGATTGTAAGCCCTGGACACCCGTTTTTCCTTAACTGCACAGTAACAAGCGGAAAACAGTAAGAAACATATAAGAAGGCTATCATATTCTGAATCGCTCGAAACATATAAGTAGGGGGCTGCTAACGCATACCTATTGGTTGGGTGCAATGGTGTTGCTTCTTTACATGTTTGTCTATTGTGACCACTTTGTTTGCACCGACTGCACATTCTCACTTTTGCTGTCTCCCCTGGAATTGGCATAATTAATAGTTATGTACATACATATAAAAACTTGTAGTCCAAATTCGTATTTGATTGCATACGTTGATATATAAATTACCTGCAGAGTGTATTCTGCGTTTCGGTCGTCTCCCAGGTCTTGCAGTGAACACTGGAGGAAAATGTGTAATAGGTTCAGGAATAGTAGGAGGCTCATCGGTGCTGACTATTGGGTATATCGGCTCCGCGTATGCAAGGACCAGCATATCAGTTGTGTAGTATTTCGAGCATAAGCTTGTCGTGGATAAATTTCTAGTAGCTATGGCAGCACAAACATGTGCGCAAGGAAGATGATCAATATCAAATACCTTGCACGTGCAACTTCTGCTCCCCAAATCCACTTGTCCTCCCACGTCTCCATCCCTGACATGGAACTCATTGTAACTTATTGGTTCGACATGCATTCGGCTGGCCTTCTCACGGCGAACTCGCAATATAGCCTCATGGTGGTCTGTGATCTCATTCGTCATGGCAGCCGCACATTTTCGACGATCGTGGAACCATCTTTGAAGCATTGCAACCAGATATTTCATCAAACTAGTTATCGGTAACATCCGAGCTTCTTTCAAGGTTCCATTCATGCTTTCTGCAATATTAGTCGTCATAATGCTATATCTATCCCGAGGAAAATGACATCTAGCCCATTTTTGGAATCCGGCATCTTCAAGATACTTGTAAACTCGCCCGTCCTCAAATATTCTAAGGTGGGACATGACTTGATTGAAGTCAGATACCCGATAACACTTTGCTGCCTTGTAGAAAAGATTCACCGCATGGTCAGGAAACCTTTTTGCCTTCATATTGCCTCCAATGTGATACATGCAAGCCCCATGGAATGCTTCTGGGAAAACACGTCGGAGACCGTTCTCTATACTTTTATTTCTATCTGATATAATTGAAAAATTGGGAATACACCCAATAGCTCCACGTAACTTCTAAAAAAACCATGTCCAAGAGGCATCGTTTTCGGAATCACCAACTCCAAATGCCAAAGGGTAAATTTGGTTGTTACCATCTAGAGTATTGGCAATGAATAACATACCTTTATATTTACTCTTCAGGTAAGTTCCATCAACACAAAATACAGGCCTCATACACGTGGTAAATCCTCTGACGCATGGACCTAGAGCCATGAAAAAGTATTTAAATCTGTTCTCCGAGTCATATTGGATGTGAGTGATCGTACCTGGTTTAAAAAAAAGGTATTGCATGCTCTATAAACACTTCTAAACAAACTGTAAAAAAAAAGAAGCAATTATAAACCAAAACATTAATTCTAAACCAAATAAGTTATTGTTCTAAACTATAATAACACAATTCTAAACGAGTTATAAACCAAAAAAGCTATCAATTCTAAACCAAATCAGTTACGATACTAAATTAAAATAAAACAGTTCTAAACGAGTTCTAAACCATAAAAGCAGTTCTAAACCAATTGTAAACCATAAAAGCAACTAATTGCACACAAAAAATGTCAGGGTTCTAAACTAAAATGAAGCAGTTCTAAACCAATTTTAAACCATAAAAGCAACTAATTGCACACAAAATAATGGTACCTGGATTTTTTATCTCCACTTGCTTACAGAATAATGGCAGATCAGCATAGCCTTCTTCTGCAGATCCAAATATAGAATTCAGGGCGAACTCCCTAGCCTTCCAACCTTTCCAATAGGTACACTTCACTCCGTACTCTTTCTGAAAATCTTGAATAACATCGTTAGGCCTATAAATGCGACCAACTGCCTCATATTTCGACTCTATGACTTGACCAATCAACGCCCCTGTTGCTTGACGATTGTCTGTGAAAGTAAGGCAATCGATCGAGCTGTGTTCATCACGTAACTTCTTGATGACAAATACAGAACTGCCTTTCAGTGAAGTGGCTCGCAACCACCATCTGCAACCACTATTATAGCATTCAGCCACAAATAAAGTTTTAGTGGACTTCGCAACCTTGAATTGAAAGTGTTTTTTCACGGCGTGCATACACAGCTTGAAATGCAAGCTCTTTTTATCTGGAAAGTAGTCACCAACCTTCAAACCATCTGAGAACTCATCGGAGAATGAGTTGCCCGTGCAGTTCACAGAAGGAATACTAGAACCATGTTGTGATGCATTAGTTGTCTCATCCAACACTGCATTTTGATGACCGTTAACTACATAAAAAACTGGACACCCGATTGGATCATCAAGAGCTTCGTAAACTTCATCATATGTCTGACCGATTTCTTGATCATTATACCCGTCATGAAAACAATTATCGAGAGGATCAAGCAAAGGTGCAACATGTTCATCACACTCATCGTGATGCGGTTGTACTGCATCAACTTCTATCGGTGTCTCAATGTTCCTACTGCATCCAAAAGCAACAAATTATCTCTTTCCTCTATAGAATTTAGTACATGGTCCCGACGTCGTATATATGACAAGTTTTCCCAAAATGTTCGTTTACTACTCGGACCTCTGAAGAAATGCATAAGGATGTTGCAGGAATGCTTCTATCCATGTTACAACAAATGAAAAAACGAACATCCTCGTCTCCTTCAATCTCAACTGGCTCTGTTGGACCATGCACATTGTACAGATACTTCATCTGAATGTTATGACCCACAGAGTCAAGTTTTGTAATATTATGAATTTTATCCATCAATTCAACATAAGAAATCTCATCTGAAACTAAGATACCCTTGCTTTTCCCGCCTTTGTATATGTAGTTGAGGTCATACTTTTCCCACTCTCCAGAATACCGAATTAAAATACTAACCTCTTTCATGCCTTCAAAAAAGTTATTAAACAGGTATCAACAATTGAAAACATAAATTTAAATTATTAGAAAATGACATTAACAGTATTCTAAACCATACTTTTAAACTGTTCTAAATCAGTTGTTTCACTATTCTAAACCAAATAAAACACTTTTCTCATCGTCAAAGTTTACAATATTCTGAACTAATATTTACACTCTTATCAACCAAGGTTTACCAAATTTAAACCGAAATGTTGAACTATTCTAAACCAAGCTCTACATTATTGTAAACAATTGTTTACACTATTGTAACTCGCAATTTTTTTGCAATAAGGACTATGAAAATCTCTAGTAAATAAGTAGTACTCGGTGCGCATAAAACCCAAAAAAAAAACCCCAGATCTCCACAACGTAGGTCGTAAGAGAACAGTCATGCATTACAAAGATATTTAACAAAAACCCACATAATACACCAGAGTTTCAAGATCTAACCTGAGTGAGATCAATGAAAAGATAAAGCAGTAGTGTTTTTGCAGTGACCGGAAGCCGATTACAGGCTGCCCAAAATCAGTCGACACCAGTTTCGAAGATGCAGCAGGATCCAAAACTTGATGAGATGACCTGCGGAACTCCTTGTCCGTAAAATTGTTTTCACCCAGACGCACTCCTCTTCAATGTCCGAATCAAGTACCTCTTCTTGTCCGAAATCGAGTCGCTCTTCCTGTCCGAAATCGAATTTTGTGCAGAGTTTATACTTTTTTGTGTTTTTCAATTATTAAAATGGTGAGAAATGAGAAGTGGGGGGGCAACAATGACATTTCCTCTGCCAAAAGAGTTATTTTTTTTAAAAAAATAAAAAGGGGTAAATGACTAAACTAAATTCGTTTTCAAAATGGGTATATTAGCAAATTTCCCCTCGTATACGGGTATATACTCTCGTCCAAACATATCAGGGAAACGCCAGTCGGCCGTGATTTTCTCGGGAAAATTTCGGCTGACAGAAGAAGAATTTGAGAGCGAGAGAGAAAATGGCTACGACGGAGGAGGAGGCGATAATCACAAGAATCGAACACAAGTCTCGGAAGATCGAAAGTTTACTCAAACAGTAAGCAGAAAAATCCTGTAAAATCTGTTCTTCAAATTCCCTCATATTTTCGTTTGCCTTACATCGATCTCTGTATCAGGTTGAAACCCGTCGAGGCTCTCAAAACTGCTCTTGAAGGCTCGCCTCCCAAGACCAGAGATGAGCGATGCAAGGTCTTTCCTTTATTTTGTTCTATAACTTTTATTTGCTTTATTTGGAAGATGAAATGGCAGGAATATTGATTTGTGATTTTGGGTTTTTTTAGTCTGCCAATTGGATAGTGGTGCATAGAGCGATAATGGCCATTAAAGATGTGGATGCGATGTTCTCTGCTTTGGATCCTGAATATTATGATATCCTCATGAAGTAAGCATCTCTCTGGCTTCTGCTTCTGCATTTCACTCGATTCATTTTTTCCCCCTAAGCAATGAGTTCTTTGTAGTTCTTTTTAGTTCTTGGTTGAGTGAATGCTTGTACAAATTGCTTCATAATTTGTCTGCTGAAAACATACATTGTCCGTTTTTAATTATTCATACTATTCTTCTATTTTACTTGTGGAATAAATAATTTAGGCTGTTGAAGGAATTCTGTATTCTGGATCTAATTGCATATGATCTGTGATAGGATCATTGTGAATCACCTCCTTGTGGTCACAGGGCTTGGATGAATCATTTTTATGGAATGAAAATTGCGATGCTAAATTCATAATTTTCTTGTCGTTGGTAACATTCATTCATACAAGTGAGCTTGATTTGATTCAGTATTGAAGGACAAACTCATCGCAGTTTCATACCACAGATACAATCCCTTTGCATTGCAAGGTAAGGTTGTGAAGTGATTATGAAGTAGCAGGATTTAGAATAACATCGGTTTCAGCACTAAAGAACTACGATGTTATGTGCAATATATATATGCTGTTCATATAATATCATTAAAGCAATCGCGATAACTTTCTCTGTGGATGGGGCATGATCTAGAAAAACCCACAAGAGATGAGTTGGTACTCTTTGGAGCTTATGTTTGAATGTCGTTGACAATCAGTATCTATAATTACTTTGACAAACCAAATTTTCTTTTTCAGATGATATTTTTACCTATTTATAGATCTTATGCACTGCAATGTAGTACTAGGATTTCTGAAATTATTTGGCTCCTAAAATATCTAAATTTCAGTTTAGGTTCTTTAATTTCATTCCAAATTTCTTAATACTTCAAAAGTTTCTTATGGATCTGTCACAGCTTAAGTTTTACTTTTTCTTATTTTTATGAAACCTGTTGTTATGTTGTCATATATTTGCCTTTAGCTGAATATGTTCCCAAACCCAAAGTTCTACAATTTGTAATCATTGAGAATCTGAGGACGAGTAATTGCTAGTACTGTGGTGTTGTTCTTTGTTTATGAGTTGCTCTTTTGTTGTGATGACTTTTCTTTTTGAAACCTTAACAGCAACGTCTACAGTTAGAGGTTTACTTTAGATGCCTCAAGGCTATTCTTCTGGAGGTAATTTTGCTATTAAAATACTTTCTCCAAATAGTGAGTCTACAATCATCAGGAAGTGAATGATTTTCACCATATTCGACCATTGGTTTTGTCTTGTACTAATGTCAAGGAGAATCTTAAAGGATGGAAGACCAGATAAGATCTTCATTTTGGTGTAAGCATCTACACAAAGTGACCACTTGTGCCTACTCACCCTCTCTGTTATAATGATGTTGTGGGATCCCGAGAATGTTTCAATTTATATAGTCATCGAGCTGGTATAAATTTTAGCTGTATTGTTTTTGTTTAGCATATTATCCCAATCAAGAATCCTATCGTAATTGTAGTTGCTCCATCGCGATTGGGTGTTCTGGCTTCCTACCAGCATAGCAACCTCTTTGTAATGTGGGGGGAGACTCCACATATTTGTCATATCCAAATCTACAATGGTAAAAACCTTTTGCACTAAGTTGCCCAACCCTCATCTATGGAGTAAAGTACCTCATTATTTCATTGTCGTTTTGCCTTGAAAGGATCATTATCGTTTTGTCTTGAAAGGATTCATTCAGAGATTAGATGTCTTGTCAGAGCATTTAAATCCTCCTTAAAGCCTGTTTTCTAGGAGGGAGAGTTCCTTGGCCAATTCTCTTTTCTTAATTTTACATTTCAACTTTCAAGTCAGTACAGTAGAAAATTAGAACGCGTTGCATTCTAATTTTGCCAATATAAAGTTTATAGATATAGGCTATTTGATTGCGTTGGTTTAGTGTGTTAGGTCTTGTGGATTTTAGGTGCACCCGCACAGGTATAAGAAACCACTTTTGATACTTGGCCATTTGTACGTGAATTAAATCCCATAGAAATGTCACCCTTCCTAACAATTTAGTCACCATTCTCTCTCTCTCTCTCTCTCTCTCTCTCTGTGTTTGTTGTACAAGATGCCGAGTTTTGCCAATATAACACGAGTTATAAGCAGGTACTTGTATAGAGGCTTGTCAACAGGAGATCGGCCGACATGTGACCAGTGTTTACGGATTCATGAAAAGCTGACAGAAAGAGCTGGTTTAGGATGCATACTGCGTGCCCTGGCAGACACGGAAAATACAGTTTGATTTCTTTACTCCTTTTATCTTAAATTTTTCTGAGAACTTGATGAACTCTCATGTGTATCCAGATTGCAAATGATAGTGTAGTTGATAGCCTTAGAAGTATTAGACACAATATACAAGAAGCTTTTGATATTTCTCAGATCTTATGACAATAGTTGTGCCTTTAGGTTTCCTATTGATGGTTGCTTCATCATTTTCTCCTTCACTTTCACAGTACAGGATTTAGACTTGGTACATGTTACTTGTTGCAATTGCTGTAACATTCCCCAGTATGAAACCCTGACCATGAGATGGGATGGTGATATTGCAACGACTTCAACTAAAAGTGATATATTTCAATAGGGCAAAGCATTGGAATGTGAAGAAAAATGTGCAATTCATGATCGTTCTTTTCACTATCATCGCTGGTGTAATTTGACCCTTCCTACACCAGGAAAAGATCATTTTCTCATATAATTACACAATTAACATATTCAATTTATTTTCTCAAGTTAGTCTCTACTAGCCTAAACAATTCATCCATCCTCTCAAAACAAGGTTTGACCTAAGCAAAGTCATATCCTAATAACCATTACTGGTCTTATCATCTGTTCCCAAATAACAAAAAGCAAAAGAGAACCCCTTATCTAATTCTTCTGGGTTATCACAATGCCATTAACCCAAGCTCACTACTATGGCTGGGAAGTAGGAGCATCGAACCGCCACTGTTGGATTTGCAATGCTGCCCAAGGACACAGAGATATTGGCCTTTGACCATTGGAATCCACAGGATTGTGGGCAGAGGGAATTGTCGCAATGGCTGACGAAGACGACGAAACAGCAACACGCTCACATGAAGGGCACATGGTGAGGGTGGTGGGAGGTTTCATGCTCATGTAGAGGTTTGGAGACAGTTCTAAGGCCCTAAGTTCCTGAACCTCCTTCTGCAATCTCCTGTTTTCCCAAGTCAGATCCTCACAGCACCTCTTAAGGTACTCACAGTCCACTTCTGTTTGCTTCAACTTGGTCCTGCATCAATATTTGATCAAACCCTTTCAGAAAAGGCTCGCTAGTGCAAGCTCAATTATTAATATCAAAATTATGAATCAACATATCAAGTCATTTGAGTATATGACCAATCTTTCTCTATATATATTTTTTTTTTCTCTTCTTGATTCGTCTCATCAGTCTCCGACCCTTTCCACCGTGGAAGCCTTATGCACGAGAGTTATTTATCTTTTAGTATATCTAAATCAACTATATTTTTTTGCAAGATTCTATATAAAAACTAGCTTACTTTTGTTTCCAAATGAAGAGACAGAGAGATAATTCAAAATTACTCCTAACAGAGTGGGAAAAAAACTCAACTGGCCCTCCTGTTCTGAAACCACACCTCCACTTGTCTTGGCCTCAGATTCAGTTTCTTTGCCAGAGTCAGCTTTTGCCTCTGCAACCAAAACTCCACCTTTAATAAATTGCAAATTAAGGCCATAATGCCAATGACTAAACAAAACTGACCATAACAAATCAATCAAGTAGCCTCTATGTCCCTCACAGGATTAAGTGTGCTATGCTCCTTGAAGGTTTCTTCAAGCACCATGGACTGTTCCCTTGACAGCCTGAGCTTCTTCCTTGACCCATCGCCGTCCTCGTCGTCACTGCCACGAGAACAGGTGGCTCTCTCAGCCTCATTCTCCTCTCCAATAGTCTCTGTCTCACTCCTCTTCCCACTTAAGCTTGAAATAGTGCTGTTTGGTGATGAAACCCCTCCTTCCTCTTCACAATCTGTCACTATTGGTGCTTGATTCACATCTATACCTCTCAGAAATGATCTGGTATCTGGGGTTCTATCTGTAATAAGATTACTATGCTGAATTAGAATTTAGGACTGTCACTATGGATTCATAAATCATCCTTGAAACTAGGATGCTTTATGAGTTTTTTTCCATCCATTTCTTAGGGAAGTTGCTCAGTGAAGAATAGCAACAAAACTGGTGATGTTGAGACTTACAATCGTTAATGAGGCAATGAATCAAATGTTATCACTATTTTTTTAGCAGTAACTGCAAATCAATGAAAATCAATGCTGTACAGAATAAAGAGATATATTGCATGGAATGTACAAAGTATCCATGTTTAATGGTTAATGCAAGGATGTCATGAAAATTTTATACCTAATATTACCATAAAATTATAATATCCGTTTCCATTTTTTCCTAAAAAATAAAAGAGAAATCAAGAGACTAAAAATCAAAAGAAAAATGAAGAGAGAGAGAGAGAGTAATAGTAGTACCAGACGATTGGAATAGTTTCTTCAAACAAGGCTGCTGGTTCTGTGCAATCCCCAAGCTTAGACCCAAACCCAAACTCAACCCATCATCTTTCTCACCCATTTTTCTCTACCACTCAAATCACAAACCAATACCTACCAAAAAATTTCCTGCTTTCCAAACAAATTTCACTCCTTTCCCTTACTGGTACTTCAGGGTAATCTGTTTGGATTCTGAGAAAGAGAGAGAAAATTGAAAGGAAACGGTGAGAAGACGGGCAAAGTTCCTTTTCTTGCCTCCTTTTGTGTGGGTTTTCTTCTGTTTTGGCTCAGATGGAAAAGTAGGCATAAAAAACCACAAAATTCGTCATGAATTCACTCCTTTTAGGCTCTCTCTCTCTCCGAGAAAAAAGTGATGGAGATAGAAGGAAAAAAACATGGAATTGGGAACAGCCACATCCATCTATTTATATATGTATGCATGCATGCATGCAGGCAAGATATGGATATACACAAAAGGGAGAAATTTTCAGAAAGATACAGGAGGTGGATGTAGGCTCAATCTTGACTTGTGTAAGATACCCTATTGGCTTTTAAATTGATTAAAGGGACAATGTATGCTCATTTGACTCCTAATTAACTTAACCCAATCATCTTTAAAAACTTTATTAACACTAGTTTAGTTTAGAGGAGTTGTGGAAAAGGAGTAGTTTTAATTGCGCAGGACATTTTGTATACTGTGGTTAAATATTAATCTCGCTGACCATTGACTAAAAAGCGTTTGAGTGATTTGACCATTGTTCTTTTATTGGATTTACCGTCCAAAAATTTAATTTTTTGAATGTTAAATGGGTTTTGTATTTATATTTATAATCAATGATTATTTCATATATCATATAACACTGTGGATAATGAGCGTTATATTTCCGGGGTCTTTAGCATTACTTTTAAGAAGCGTCGTTGCCGATCTGAGGAACATACAAATGGTAATAAACCCATTTAGGGCACTCTTTAATGACCTAATTAATGGAATACCCTATTTAACTTTTTTTTACTGTTTTTATTAACTACTCCTTCCGTCCCATAAATGTAGTCTTATTTATTTTTTCACATAAATGAATAAAATCTAATTAATGCTGTAAAAGAAAAATTGCTTGTATACTTCCTAATATACATTTAATTAATGAATTTTTTAACTCACATAGTTATAAAAAGATAGAAAGGTTTGTAAAATAGCGAAGCACATTAAATATAAATTTTGTAGGAATTTAATTAATTAACTATATTTTAAAAAATAAAATTAGACTATAATTTGATATATAAATATAGAAAATAAGACTATCTCTACGGGATGAAGGGTGTATTAATCTTATATATATCTTTCTTATAGTCAAACTCAAATGTTCGAAATAGTTGAATGCTTTTGGGTCAATTCATTAATGTTCATTGATTTAATAACACTTGTAATTAAATTAAGGTGTTTTATACAATTCAATAAGAAAAAAAACATTTAAAATTATAAATTCAGATTGTTACACAAACTTAAAGGAAATATCATCATCACAATCTGAACCACAGAAGTTTAGGGTGGACATGAGAAAATCTGCGAGAATCCATTATTATTTATTTCCATTATACATTGTTATGAATTCATACACTTCCTTATTACTTAAAGAACTATATTATTGTTTTATATGTTTTTAGGAAATTTTGATTCTGAATAAATTAATTTTCTGAAGGAAAAAAAACCAAACATATACTAATATATATTTATATTTATATATGCGCTGAAAACCAAAACAAAAGAAAAACATCAATATCCGAATTTAACACATAAATAATAATTAAAAAAAATTGTGGGGTGGGTTTGGGGAGAGGTCACGTGGGAGACATGCATGACTTCACGTGCACTAGCATGTGATGTAGGAGCTCGTGGCAACACGTGGGTCCCTTGATTCAACTCGTGCGTCTCACTGTGTCTCTGACGACCAGACACGCACTTCTCATACATATACAATCATTGGATACTCTTCCATCACTCTCCATGTGTCCCGGGATTTGATGAGGTCGAGAACAAATAAAATGTAGGTAGACTACAACAATACTGTTTGGACTGGGCCAAATTTCAAAACATCGGGCTTCTTAAAGTGTTCTAGTCAATTGAATATAAGCCTGTTATTCTCTTGGGCTGGCCCATATAATCACCCTGATTTTCGGGAGAGAACGCTAGCAGGGTTTTGGATTACACAAAACATGATACCTGATGATAAGGCTTCGAAGCAAACTAGAAAAAGCAATAGGCACTGACAGTGAATCAGAGGACTTCAATGGTATGGAGGGATGAGCAGCTAATGGTCTATTTTCCTTTCATTTTTCTAAGCCTGTGATTTGTGACGTTGGTTGACAGAGGATGATGGAGGGCCAGATATTGATGATAGAAGTGAGAGGGAGGAAGAGGGGGGATGAGGAGGAAAAATAAGAGAAGGTTGTGCTTGAATTAAGGGGATTAAAGGGAGGGTGTGATGTGAAGGGAAAGATTTTGCCCTCATTTGGATTGAGGGGTTGAGGGGAGGATTAGTGAGGGAGTGTTTTCCTCCTCCTTTGACTCCAAAACAATCCAACCCCCAATTTTGAGGAGTTAGTGAGAGGTATATAGCTATAAACCGAATAAGATTATACATTTTCCCCTTCATAAATATCCCTCCCGATCTAAATAATCCACAACCCCCACTCTCCCCAACTTAACTCTCCCCTCCTCAATCCAAGAGAGTCAGACAAGGGGAACTCGAGGTGGAGGAGGAGGAGGAAGAGGTAGATGAACAAGTTCTCTAAAATTTCTGGCTTTTAGTTGAGAATCTTTGGCATCATTTATACCATTCTACAGAGGTATGAAATTACAATATCAGTAAGGAAATGAAACATACACTCTAATTCACCACCAGTGGCAGTGCAATGAAATTTCACCTCCTCTCCAAACTCAATTCCACACAACACGAGATTACTCTAAACAAAAGAACTAAAAGATTCAAAATCCAATACATAATAGTTGCATCAACGAAGAAACAGGCCGTATAACTGAACGCGTGATATCTACATATAAACCGAATAAGCATAAGGAGAGAATTAAAAGCAAGGAAACAGATTTTACACAGTATATGTGAGGATGGACACCGGCTGGTTTCCCTTGTATGGATTCCCAATTTATCATCTGAGGTGAAAAGAGAGAAAGATCCATCAATCAATGGGCAAAGACGCAAAGTATTGTAAAAAATGAATTAAGAAATGAGTAATTCCCACAGTTATCTATTCACCAAGCACATTGACAGTGGAAGTGTATGCCATAATAAATACTGAATACAACTGGCATTTCCCAAAGTGCAATACATACAGTAGCAACATAACAATCAAGAGAAAAGAATGTGGATGTCCAGGTATTTACATTGGTTGCTGAGCACCAACTTGTTGCATCATCTGAGAGTATATGTATTCATCAACTCTCTGCTTTGCCAATGCCACCTGTGCACCAAAGTAGTTGTTAATATAATCCATTGATATTTAAAACTAAAATCATTTAGCTAACCGGCATCTTCGTTCTAAGAGGCAACCACCCCTCAGCCGAGGTTGGTGATACCTAAGTTCGATCCCCACCCTACGTACTTAAAACAAAGAGATCCTTTGTTCTATGGATAACCAGCATCAGTAAGCAAAACCTCATATGTGATGTTTCAATGTTCCATTATTTTATTATGTAAGAGTCATAAGACAGCCTCTGAACCAACATTATAAGTTTCTGTACTCGCACAGTCGCACAATAAAATAACATATTTCACTGAGCCCTTCGTATTAACCTGAAGAAGTACAGGCAGTTTTGTTGCAAACAGATTTAGCAAACTTATGTTCTTTCCGTTCTTTAAGCCAGCAAACTTTTGCAAGTAGTGATTCGTTGGTTCTATACTTCTATTATTACTACATCAATATGTTTTAATATTTCATTAGCAATATTCTCAACTCAAATAACCTAACACATGTACAATTTGCAAAGCGTCGACAAGACGACCATGAATCACCTGCACAAGATATAAGTGAATATGACAGTCTTCACTCAAATCCACAACAGTTAAACCAACATCTTAAACTCCTGTTAGATAGATTTAATAATACTTTAATAGCCCGACAGAATACAAAAACATATTTCTCCTAGTCTTTGCTATAACCTGCAACCACAAAAGGTGGAAATACCTGCTGAGCAGTACCGCCAAATTGAATTTGCCTATGCTTCTGTTCCCCTTTTCCCCCATACACCTATAAAATAGGATACAACTGAAGCTGAAAAAAGATGCAGGCAAGAAACAAAGCAATAAAAAAACTAAGTGGAAAACAAATTTACTAGTTACTACTTCTCATGTTGGATAAAAAGATGGAGTTCCCCATCTAGTTCAAAGAACGAACAGATTATTAACTGAATATTGAGAAGACAATTTTACCTAGCATGAAATTTATATAAACCCATTAATAGAAATCCCAACCATTTGGGTGTAATTCAAATCAACAACTTAGATGTGATTTAGGTTTCCTTGGATCTTGATGGCTGGACAGGTAGTGGTCACAAAATCATGGAAGAGAGATACATGGATCCTAGGCAAGCAGGCAATAAAGAAAATTTGTGAGTCCAACAAGATGAGGAGAGGAAGTATTGAGAGTGAAGAAAAATACCAACCCCTATATGAAGTACAAACAAGAACACATGTTGAAGGAGTTGAACAACTCCCCATTTAGCTTTTATTTTTCATCTCTTCTTTTCTTGTAATAAATGTATAAAGTGGTCCGGTTAAAAATGTCAGTTTTGAGCTTTAAGAGAATGGAGGTGAGGATGGGCCTGTTGATTGAAGTATGAGTTTTCAAAGCTAGATAGACAAGGGAAAATGGAGCTGCAAAGGTAGCAACAGGCTAACAGCTGAAGGGACTATGACCAGTGAAAGAAGATGAAAGGGTGGGGAGACATGCGTAAAAGATCCCACCCCCCACACCCCCTCCCTAGCCTTTAGGGTAATGGCCGTCTGTGTCATTTTTTAAACAGGAGGAGAGTATTGTCTTTTAAAGAAGTGAGGGTTTACTCTGCAGTATTAGGTCCAATGTGGCAGAACAATGGAACGGTTCCCTATTATCCAGCAAAATTTACACGTGAAGGGTGGTGACTGTATTTGACCCAAAAACTCGTCCTTAATTTATAACACATGGCTGTGAAACATTAAACATCACATGGTAGACACTCATCAGTAAAATGAATCGAAGGCTGCCTAAGTAAAAACAGGTCTAGAATGGTATTCTCAATCACCCCTGTTAAGTTTAAGTATGTAATTAATATTATTGGTCAAGGGTAATATTGTAAGTTCATTTGAACCCTAAGTATGTAATTAATATTATTGGTCAATGGAATTTGAGAGGCTGTTTTGGTTCTAGTTCTTGATTCCTAACATGGTATCGGAGCCGGAGGTTTCAATTGTTCTTTAATCTAGTTCATAGTTCATGTCTTCACTGATCATCTAGTTCATGCTCTGGTTTCTGCGACTCTGGTTTCTGTATCTCACTCAACGAATTTCTGCATCTCGTTGAAGTCACGGTCGATCTGGTTTCAGTTCATCGATCTAGTTTCTGTTGTTGTTTTCTATCTAGTTGGTCCACTTGTGGTGCGCGATCGAGGTTCCGGCAGCTGTGTGTTTCCAACAGTTGCGTGTGGTGCGTGATCTACTTTCCGGCAGCAGCGCGTTGTGCGCGACTTGTCTGGTTGGTCCAGCAGTGTTTCTGTTTCAGTAGTTCACGTCTGGTGCGAGGTTGGCTTTTGTGCAGCAGCAGCATCTGGATTCTGTTCCGGTTGCTTACGGCAGCAGCAGTTGTGTGGTGAGTTTGGGTGGTGGTGTGCCTTGCTCTGGTAGTAGTGCAACTCCTGGGTGACACTCGGAAATTCCAGCAGCAAGCTACTGGGTGACGAGTCTTTCACATAAAAAAAAAAAAATTCTACTACATTTAATTTGGGAGTCCAAAGAGAAAACTCAGCCAGCCAGTTTGGCGTTGTGGAAAGTGGAACCAGTACTAAACAAGGGAGAAATGCTTTAAGCTTGGGAGCTCCAAGCTTGGTACTTGTTTCAGCAGCTTTGGTTGGCAACTGTGGTTTTGTGCCCTATTTCTTTTCGGGTTATTGTTGTGTACTGGATATTGAAAGTGCTCTATTACTCTGTTTCATATTTGGTGGTTGGTGGTTCAACATGTCTGAAAAGAATTCTGTGTCAGATGTTGCAGCCATCCTCATTTCTTCTGGTAAACCTTCTTGTTATCATATGTCAGGTCCTCGTTCTTAGATAATTGATTCAGGTGCATCTACTCATATTACTGGTCAGTCTAATAAATTCGCTTCTTTTCATCCTATGTCTTCTCGTAATGTTACTGTTGCAGATGGTCGCACTTGTCAAGTGTTAGGGAGTGGTACTGTATCTCCTACATCTTATTTTTCCTTATCTGATGTTCAATACATTCCAAAATTTCCTTTTAATCTTATGTCTGTGAGTCAACTTACTAAGTCTTTTAACTGTAGTGTCACTTTCTTTCCTTCTCATTGTGTTATTCAGGACTTGGAGTCGAAGAAGATGATTGGTGGGGGTTGTGAACATGCTGGTCTCTATCACCTGGATCTTCCTACTGCCTTGGTTTCCAGTAACATCACTTCATCTTTATCTCCTTTTGAATGGCATGTCAGATTGGACCATCATTCTCTGAAACTTCTTCGTCAGATTGTTTCTGTTCCTGCATCTGTAACTAGCTTAAATTGTGAGGCTTGTGAGTTAGGAAAACATCATCGTGTTTCTTTCTCACCCTCTGTTACTAAACAACGCCTAGTCCCTTTCGAACTTGTGCATTCTGATATATGGGGACCTTCCCGTACTACTGGTTTGCGTGGTTATTCTTATTTTGTCACATTTATTGATGATTGTTCCCGTATGACGTGGTTGTTTTTATTAAAAAATCGTTCTGATGTGGCGTCTGTTTTTGAAGTCTTTTATAATGAAATTCTCACTCAGTTTGGTTCTCATATTCGTATCTTACGTTCGGATAATGCTCTTGAATATGTTAAAGGTCCTCTTTCTGTTTTTTGTGCCAGTAAAGGAATTATACATGAAACATCTTGTCCTCATACTCCACAGCAGAATGGTGTGGCTGAACGTAAGAATCGTCATCTTCTAGATACCGCTCGTACTCTACTTCTTCATATGCATGTTCCTAAATGCTATTGGGGTGATGCTGTTTTAACTGTCTGTTATTTAATTAATCGCATGCCTTCATCTGTTTTAGGTCTCTCTCCATTTTCTATTCTGTATCCATCTACATCCCCTTTTTCTCTTCCCCCCCCCATGTTTTTGGTAATCAGTGTTTTGTTCAGGATTTGCAGCGTGGTGGTGATAAATTGAATGCGAAGTCTACATCTCATCGCTACCTTGTTAGTGCTGATGTTACTTTCTTTGATGATATACCATATTTGTCTAGTATGTCTTCCGGTTCATTTCCTCCAGTTTCATCTTCTCCTCCATTACCTCTCCCCCCTTCCCATGTTCCTAGTTCGGATGTTTCTTCTCTTCCCTTGCAGGTTTATACTCGAGGTACTTGGTCCAGGAGTGAGCTGGCACTTCCAGAACCCCCTTCACCATCTTCCTCTCTGCAAGTTCCTGAGTCATCTCCACCATCTCCGTCTTCTTCTACCGATCTTCCTATTGCCCTTCGTAAAGGTAAACGCACTTGTACTCAACATCCTATTTCTAACTTTGTGTCCCTATCTCATTTATCTCCATCTTATACCTCTTTCATTAGCTCCTTGTCCTCCACTAGTACTCCTTCTTCTTTACAGCAGGCTGTTACTCTTTCTCACTGGAAAGCTGCCATGGATGATGAGATTGCTGCCTTGCATCGCAATAACACTTGGAGTCTCACTGATTTACCCCCGGGCTGCAGTGTAGTTGGTTGTCGATGGGTTTATGCTATTAAATATTTACCGGATGGTAGCATTGAACGCTACAAAGCTCGGTTGGTAGTCAAGGGCTATACTCAAACTTATGAGGTTGATTATTTTGAGACATTCTCACCAGTTGCTCGCTTGTCTTCTGTCCGTTTGATTTTAGCAGTTGTTGTCACCAAAGATTGGCCATTGTATCAACTAGATATTAAAAATGTTTTTTTGCATGGTGACTTGAAGGAAGAGGTCTATATGGAGCAACCTCCAGGCTATGTTGCTCAGGGGGAGTGTCGGAAGGTATGTCGTTTACACAAAGCTATATATGGCCTTAAACAATCTCCTCGTGCATGGTTTGAGAAATTTAGTAATGCAGTGTTAAGGTTTGGTATGAAACAAGTGGCTGTAGACCACTCAGTATTTGAGACATAGAGTCAGTGGGTGTATTATTCTTGTTGTTTATGTGGATGACATTGTGGTGACTGGAAGTGATTTATCAGGTATTCAGAAATTAAAAGTGTTTCTGAACAGTCTCTTTAGTGTGAAGGATCTTGGTAAATTACGTTATTTCTTGGGCATTGAGGTTGCTAGATCTAGAAATGGATTATCTTTATGTCAACGGAAATATGTTATTGATTTGTTACAAGAGACTGGCCTATTGGGAGCTAAACCTGTCTCAACTCCTATGGATCCAAATGTAAAGTTTGGTAAGGACATTGGTGAACCATTTGAGCACCCAAGGAGATATCGTCGTCTAGTTGGAAAATTGATATATCTGACTGTTACTCGTCCTGATATCTCTTTTGCAGTTGGGGTTGTGAGTCAGTTTATGCAGGACCCTCGTGTAGAACATTGGGATGCTGCTTGTAGAATTGTTAAATATCTTAAAGGTGCTCCTGGTTTGGGGTTATGGTTTAGACCTAAATCCTTTGAAATTAGGGGTTTCAGTGATGCTGATTGGGCTGGAGATTGTATTGACAGAAAATCGATCTCAGGATATTGTGTTTTTCTTGGTGATAATCTGGTTACTTGGAAAAGTAAGAAACAGAATGTGGTAGCTCGGTCTAGTGCAGAAGCTGAGTATCGTGCTATGGCTCATACTGCTTGTGAAATGATATGGATTAAGTCTTTACTCAGTGAGATAGGGTTTCCATCTCTTTCTCCTATGAGGATGTTTTGTGATAATCAAGCAGCTATGTATATTGCCTCTAATCCTGTTTTTCATGAACGTACAAAGCATATTGAGATTGATTGTCACTTTATTAGGGATTTGATTGTGAAAATGAAAAGCATTCATCCAGTGTATGTTCGATCTAAAGATCAACTTGGAGATATCTTTACTAAAGCTACGTGGCGAAGCCAATTTAGAGAGATATGTAACAAGTTGGGATTGATTAATATTTATGCTCCAACTTGAGGGGGAGTGTTAAGTTTAAGTATGTAATTAATATTATTGGTCAAGGGTAATATTGTAAGTTCATTTGAACCCTAAGCCACATATTCTCTGTATTCTGTATTGAATCGAGTAATGGAATTTGAGAGGCTGTTTTGGTTCTAGTTCTTGATTCCTAACAACCCCAAAAGATGCTTATATTAATTAGTCCAGTCTCCCATGGCCAAGAATGATAGCAGAAGCTAGCAACCAACAGCAGCCTACTTCCCTAAGAATTCCTAGGACAACCATGAGAAAACATAGCTAAATGATCAAAAAGTATAGCTTGGGTATTGACAATCTACCTACCTTGATCATAGCTCCAGACTCACTTCTGATCCTTGATATATTGGAGCCGCATCTTCCAATCAATCCACCCACAAAAGTTTCCGAAATCATCATCTCGAAAGTAACATAGTCAGCTGCAAGATTGGTTGTCCTAAAGATGATGTTGTTATGACACAGAATATTAAAACTTGATATTGCCACAAGATGTAGCATTTGAGAGACAGTTATTTAAATATTTGAAACATAGAATAACCTGAAGTTGGGTCCACAAATGGTTGGGCCGGTCGGATTAAGCTATAATTGTATGTTGGACTGAGAGAAATCACTTGTCGGGGAGGGTTTTCCCTGCCAAACACCAAAACTTATGTAAATAACGAAGAAATACTTTAAGAAGAGCAAGCTACCAGGGAGCAGAAACATCAAACAGGGTCACTAAAATTTAATGTGAAACCTGAGTTGATGACCAATCTCTTCTAGAGCCTTCAGCACTGCAGGTACTTCACCTGATATCTGAAGATGATATAAATGTCCATCATTTCTCAGTGTAAAAAAAATATAAGAGGCTTTAAAGACCAAATTAAAGAACATTCAAATCTGGCTGAACAACAGAAGGGGAACAGCAATTATATAACATTTTTTAACATTTCAATCCCTCAAACATCATGAACTCGACACCATGCCACAAGTCTAACTAGAAAAGTACTCAACATCTAAATCATTAGACCCATATTTTCTGAGAAATTTAATTCCAAAATGACAAAAAAACTGTCATTTATTCAAAGCAGTGAACCTAATATCAGGAGTAGGAAGTATAATTTGTTCAATGATTGGCAGGTTACTATCTTTAGCAAGCCATTGAACAGTCCCTCACACCAATGCTATTACAGCTAATCAATATCATGCCAACCTTCTATCATTCTTAAAACTATACCGAGTTTCTCAAAAGTGGGCCTCAATAATTTTCAGGGACTAGAAGATATATTAGGCACAGCCGTAGAGATCTAAAGAACTGCATCATTCATTGCTCTTGAAGCCCACAGGACAGAACTTCCACAAACATTCAACTTGTAAGAGGTAAACCCCTTAATACCCTGTAGCGAAGAGTTGTCCCAGCGAGGGTACTAAGATAAGACTAAGGAAAAGCAAACATGGGAGGGATTCTTAATTGAGGGCGGCTTAATCTCACTTTAAATAATGGTATCCCCTAGAGTTATATAAAAATAAAGAGCAGAAAGGAAGGACTAGAGTCTCTTCAAATTGTCCGGACAAATAAATGGTTATCAAAAAGTCTAATTATCTATTCATTATTTGGAATTTTGGATCCGTTATTCGTTCCACATCCTCCACAATAAAAAGAAGCTTTCCATTCTACTTACAATGTATAGGCCAGTACGGTCAACAACAACCAAAAAAAAACAAGATAAAAGATTTAATGGTGGAGTTAGTACGTAAATGTATGTTCATTTCATAAGTAACATTTTAGAAAGCTCACCTGCACAACCCTATCAGATTCATAAGCTGATGCACACAGAGGTAACTGATTTTGTGCGAGTACCGTGATTGTAGCACCAGAGGAATTCCTTAATTTCTCGATATTTTGACCAGACATTCCAATTAAAGAACCTGCTTGGGACCCCGCAATCAAAAGTCTTATTGTATTGGCGGCTACATGTCCTGCAGCAAGTTTAGATGCCTCAGAATTGCCATCATCCTCCTGTTAAATAACAAAATGAAATTAATAAGTTTGTTAGTGCCACACCAACAAACCGAAAGCACTTGCTAGGCCCTTGGACAGGTTGAAAAACAGAAAATTCAGCATAATTAAAGAAGCAGGCAACAAGAATTTTTACACAATATTATTTCAAGCAGAAAAAAAAACGATAATTTTTACCAAATATATTATTTCAAGCAAAGAAAAACTACTAACTAGTAAAAGTAAATGCCTAAGATTTTACAAAGAACAAGGACAATTTTGATTGCATTAACAGTGTATAATTGCAATCCCCATTTTTCCATCACCTTCAGAATTAAATTGGCAATTTGCTGCAAGGCGTTCTCTGCATCACATTTTCCGTTCTCACTTTCTTTAGAACTTATGATAATCACTCGTTCTTCATGTCTCTGCACATAACACAACAAAGTTAGCTCAACAATAACAAAAAAGTAACAATCGTTTGAAACATAAATCCTAGAAAGTAGAATACTTAACGGCGATGGCATCAGCGATCTTGATTGTAGCCTTTGTGTCCTCTCTTATCTTCTGGACACGGTGCCCCTCTTTGCCAATCACCTTCCCGATCTGCCTCGAAGGCACCACGATCCTGAATATCACGTCCAGCGCCACGGCTCGGCGCTTTGCGGCCGAATCCACTGTGTCCCCAGCCGCCGAAGCAGACGATGGGTCTCCCTCTTCTCGGCGGCGCTTTCCGGTTCCCGGAGGCTCGAGTTGCGGCTGAGGGTAAGATTGAGGCAGAGGGAGAGGCTGAGGCTGAAACTGATACTGGGGAGGGGGCATCATGGGTGGTTGTAAGGGATAGAGTGGGTATCCGCCTCCCATCTGAGCCATCGTCAACGGGTCGGAGAGAATCGCAACGCAATGGAGAGAACAAAGTGTTTTATGCAATTATGTTTGCGATTACTGATACTGGTGGCCGGTGGGAAACGATGATCCAATTACAGATATGCCCTTTCGTTCTTCATGAATTTTATTTAATACAAGTTTTAATATTTTTGTGCAAAAAAATGCGAAAAAGAAAAAAAAGGAAAAGACAATACGTCAACTTCATGAGAAGAACACCCCCAAAATGTTTCTTAAACCCTAATTTTTAGAATTTTCTTCCCTGACGATCATGCCCATCCCAAATTATCTCTACACCCCTCTAGTCCGCCACCTTAGCACCACCACTGCCGCAGCCGTACCTGCAAGGCTTCCAACTTCGGTATTCAAGATACCTTCCAAGTACAAGCATTTAGCCATCAAAGAAGCTCAGCAAATCCTCGCCGAATACCTCCACTCCACCAGGTCCATCCCTTACACATATGCCGAGTATGTCGCCAAGAACTCCCTCTCTTCTATCAACTCTCTGATTTCCAACGCAAATCTCCCTCGCTTCTCCACCCACACATTCTCCAAGTCCCTCGTGAAACATTTCCGGTACCACCCCATAAACGAGTTCGAATTCTTCTTCGAGAGCATCGGCATTGACCACTGCCAGGTACACCATTTCTTGCCTGCCAACAAGTTTTTCTTCTGCGAAGATAGTGTCATTCTAGATGCTGCCCAGACTCTGGCCGGGTTTGGGTTTCCTTGGACCAAGTTGGGGAGCTTGTACAAGGAAGAAGTTTCGATTTTCAGGAAGGATTCGAGCGACTTGGCGGATAGGCTTTCCGGGTTTAAGAGGGAATATGGTTTTACTAATGTGACTATTACTGGGATTTGCTTGGCTTTTCCTTATGTATTGAGTGTTGATGGTGAGTTGAATGGAGATGGCGAGATTGGTAAGTTATTTAATGATTTGAAGAAGGTTTTTGTACATTTTGATTTGGAGAGTTGTGTTGAAGGAAAAGTGGATGCTTGGTTAGACATTTGCAGGAAAATAAAGGTATTTTATGATTTGGGTTGTGAGAAGGGGAAGATGGGTGAGCTTATGGGCAGGAATAAGAGTCTATTTGTTGATTACTCAGAAGAGACTTTGCTTAATAAGGCCGAGTATTTTTGTCGGTTTGGTGTTAGGAAAAAAGATGTTGGCTTGTTGCTTCTCGATAGAACAGAACTTCTGGATTTCGATCTGGAGGAACAGGTGATTTCTGTCCTGGGATTGTTGAAACATTTTGGATTGAGTGCTGAAAAATTGAAAATTGTTACTGAAAAGTACCCTTATGTATTGGGCAGGAATAAGATGGTTAATTTGCCTCATGTGATGAGAGCAATGGATCTACATAACTGGTTCTTCAATAAAATCAGAAACGGAAGTCATCTACTGCTTGGAAATTATGTTTTAGGCTACCCTGATGAAGATGAGGATAAAGAATTTACAGATACCTTGGAGAGGATACATTGTTCTAGATATGCCATTCATACCATGCTCAAGTTGAATGTCTTGCATGGAATTGGGTTTGGAGAGAACTCGTTCACTTTGAAGGTATTAGCTCACATGCATGGCACTAGCAGTGAATTACAGGAGAGGATTGATTACCTTCTTCATACTGGTATCGTATTTTCAAAACTCTGTATGATGATAAAAATGATGCCCAAGATTCTGAACCAAAAACCGGAAATTGTAGAAAGAAAAATAAGCTTCCTCTGCAAGGAGATGGGATCCTCTTTGGAGTACCTCTATACGTTTCCTGCATTTTTGAATTTTAACTTGGATAATCGGATAAAGCCCAGATATAGATTCCATATCTGGCTTGTGGAAAAGGGTATATGTACTAATAACTACTCCATTGCGAGCATGGTTGCTACTAGTGAAAAGAGTTTCATAGCCCGGCTTTATCGAGTTCACCCAGCTGCTCCAAAACAGTGGCTTGCACGTTTCTCGTGTAAAAATCTCATTGAAAGTTGACAGATGCACGGTATCTATTGATACTTGATAGTGTCTTCCCGCCTCCTCTTTTTATTCATAATCATCCATTATAGGCTGTTATAAATATTTGTTTGATCTCCAGGGACTACTGACACATCCCTTTGGTCTTGGTTTTCTACCTTAAGTTGTATGTGTCCAAGTCTACTATCTGAAGGGAATTAGTTTGATTCATTCTCTGAAATTTCTCACTATTTAGGCCAGCATTTAGAAGTGGAGAGGACAGGATCCTTTTCACAATTTTAACTGCAGAGCATCTCCAAAATGCTAGGACATTCCAAATTTTCTAGGGCGATCTCACTTCTATTATAACAAAACACTACTCCCAATGCAATCATATCAACAAACACATACAAACACTCTAAATATCAAGCATCAACACAATTTCTCTCATATTTTTCTATCATTTTTCACTTTTTTCTATCATTCTATCCATATTTTAATACAATTTTTTCAAATTACTCTCTATACATTTCAAAATTTTCAGTACCATTATCAAATGTCCCATTGTACTTGCTTTAAGAACTCCTAGCAAAATGACACTAATCTTCATATAATGAAATTGACCAAAACGTAAAATACAAGGGTTAAATCATACTCACCCCTTAAAATGTATCATTTTTGTATGTTCTTGATTCAATTTGTTTCTCACCTTGGAGACAAACCATAACTCATACATGGATCTCTTTGAAGCCAAGGAAAAAGGAAACATCAAAGAAGTAAATCCAGAGACTAGCATTATCTTTCTCTTGGAATTTACAGTCTACTATTTGATAGGATATTTATTACACAGGGAAAAAAAATCAACGATGGTGAAAGAGATAAAAAATAATGCAGAAAGCCAAAATCTGATACACAAGAGCAAACAAAAAAGAGCTTTAACCATTACACTATCACTATGAAGTAAATTGGATCGTTGCCAATAAAACTTCACATCTTTGGTCAGACGAAAATTGAACTATCCCACAACTATTGATGGGTCAGGCATGGAAATATTCCATGAAAATTTTTTACAAGAAAAAAAGGAGATTCTCCTCAGTCCATGAGCTTACTCATGCTCTATGCCGGCAAATATGACTCCAGAATCAACTGTGTTTTGGAAGGTGATGAAATCTCCACAATCAAATAAGTAAACTTCCACTGCTTATCCACCTTGTCCTTGAACATTGAAGTATAAACTTTCCCAGCTCCATGAGGCCCGCGAATATGAAAGTTAACCTGCATTTAGTTAGCCAACAGTAAGAACAAACAAACAATGCTTTATGGCAAAAGAGGAAGTCAACAAGGATCAATAAAAAAAAAGTCCCTTGAGCTCTCATTATTTATTATTTTTTCTTTCGGTGAGGACATGGTATTGCCATTGTTCACATTCAATTACACTAAAGTTTTCCTAATATACAGCTTGAATGAAAAGTTTCTAATCGTAATAAAAAACAATCATCATGTCCGTCAGTTCGTTACCTCGACATGCTCAACGCCGTCTTCATCATGGTGTATCTTATGAGGAATTCGTTGGCGAGCAGCACGATTTCTGCTTTCCTGTCCATAGCCCTTGATAGGGGATCCAATTCTTACCCTGACCTACAAGAAAACAAATCCAAACCAAATTGAGCGGCAGAATTGCAATGCTAACTTTTATGTGAAATTCAAATGACCTGCAATTATAGTCCCCAATTGAACAGTAAAACATTATGCATGATTTGGTACTCTTTCAACTTCTTTGTTGTAAAATAAAGCCTAGTACTTGCATGCCATATGGACAGGTCAAATATTTTTCCAGATTGCATGATAATAAACCTTAGAACCATGATGCCTCTCACACCATAATGTCTGCCTATACTCATGAAATGTTGCATGCTTAAGCCATAACTATATTCCTTAATTCTGAATTTCCCTACTTCATTATGGAAAGGGCTTATGCATTTTTCTTAACATCAAGGTTTTTCTGTTGATAACCGGCAAATTCTTTACATGTAGGACTTGAGTATTGCTATTACATGCATAAAAACGAGCATTTGCTGCCCCTCTTGCATCCTTGTACAATAGCTGAAAGATAGATGTAATTATGAACAGATGGGTATAAACATCATGATAGTTCATACCTTTCTTATTCCAAAGAGACTGAAATTGATTTACAATAAAATGGAGGCTCAAGGTTAACGCTTCAAGACCAATGTGACACACAAAGGGCTACTTTGAACTACATTTGGTGGTCCCAATGCCACTGGAGTAGCTGACAATGGCCGCCGATTCAACATAATAAAATTTAAATACAAACCATGGCTCCATAAAAAAGAAAGAATAATTCTCACAAACCTGACTGTCATCTTGAATTCTTTTTAGAGCTTTGTCAAACACCTTGTACCTATAAATAATGAGGAATGAATACTTATCAGAGAAATAATGAAGACAAATGAAGATTTAAGAGAAATCCCAAATTGCAAAGCATAATGTAGTTAACCAGAAATCCAATTATTACTCTTTTGGTTTAAATATTAGCTCCTTGAAGACGCCATATCCTGCAGCAGCAGCAACTCCAAGCCCAGCAAGAATTATAAGGCTGTAGGAAGCTCCCTCAGTAAATGTCACTGGCTTCTCTGGGATATTGTATGTTGGAGAATCGAAGGGATCTTCAGTAGTAGAAATTTCCTTTTTAGTCTGTGCGAAAAAGAAGTGTACAAGTTATATCACTTGATCACAAATGAATATCAAACTTCTAAATTAATGTGAAGGTTTAATGGTCACAGAACACCAACTTCATGAATCCAAGTACGACTCCTTCCTTAAAAAGGCAAAACCTTAGATTCACAAAAGTAGAATTTAATGAACAACGATAAGTTGGTCAATGCCCATTTTAGCATAACACAAATAATGAAAATCGGCAACTTCAAAAGCCAGTCCAATCCCTCAAAAATATAAAAACACACACCCCAGAAATATAAAAATGAAAAAGAAAAAAAAAGGATAAAAAAAACTTAGATTCAAACCTCGGATCGAGTTTCCCCCGGTTGCTTTGAACTCTTTGATGCAAAAGATCTCGCAAGGAAAGGATTTTTGGCATTCACTCCATAGCTTTGAAAAAGTTGAACTGGAGACTGAAAACTATGCATGCATTTCCTAGTATGTTGTTCTCCAATTAGCACAGGGAATACTGCAAATCACTATGTTAACAAACTAATTCTCACATACAAAAATAAGTAATCTGAATATAATGGGAATAAAAATGTCCTTGTCATCATTCCAGTTGTGATTTGCAATTTTCTTTGGTTGAAAAAGAAAATGTAGTAAAAGGCACCAAGGGGGTGTAACCCAAATACAATCATTCACAATTGTGTTATGCTCAACTTGTCTTCAGTGCCAATATCAACTTTTGCCAACTTTTAAATGCCGAAAACTGCATCCGGGGGAACCGACATCAAAGCTACTACAAAGAAAGACTTCAATGGAAACCTTAAGAAAGACATTTTTTTTTTTATTTTGAAGCACTACATAACAGGGGAGAGAGGCTTTTTATCGCAAAGGTATAAAAAAAGAAGCAGAACAGTTGCCAACTAAGAAATGTAATCTATAAGGAAAGAGAGGCCGATGTTGTGGACAGGGTACAGATTACTAGAAAACAAGACCATAAAAAATGATAATTATTATAAAGAGAGGCTAACTGACGAAAAAGGACCCATCCATGACTAAAGATCCCTGATCCTTGCATTAGCTTATCCACCTCGCATGATTAGAGCAAAGGTGCAGCAAAGTCTTCATCATTAATGGGACATTTCACTAAATTCACAATGACAGACCAAGATGCTGAGGTCTCAACACATATCCTAAAGATGCAGTACAATCACAACCAAAGATGCAGTACAATCACAACCAAAGAAAGATCCAATACAAACATTGAAAGAAAAATCTGGCAGAAAATAAATGGTTATTTGGGAAGCAAAACAAAGAACACTTAACAGGGTACTACTATAAGAAAGCTTAAGCAATATGTTGAGGTAGTATCAAGTATCAACCGTCCCACCCCACACATGATGACATGAACACTGAATTTGGGGCCAGGTACACAATCCAACTATCAAACTATGATTCCCCCAATGGAAAGATAACAGTATGCTTTATACACTGATGAAGAAATGTACATGGTAGTCACTAACCATTAACTCCAAGTATGTCCTGTAGAATAAAAAGAAGGATTACAATCAGTAATAATTAAAAGCAGCGGAAATTGGAAAAGAAACAAAATGAGAACACTATTCTCTCACCGCTCTCACATAGTTGACATCAGCAATAGATTGTCTTGCAAAACCTGACTTTGATACCGTCGGTAACTGCTACATCACCAGAAAGTGACTTAAATCAAAGAGAACAACATAATTATCCTTGGAACAAACATGACTGAAACAAAAATAAAGATCTCGACTATACCGTCAAGACAGCTTACACATGTTCCTACTAAAGCAGAATTATTATCGGTTCCTGCCAGTTTATTATCCAAAGACATACCTTGATAACCAATTTATTCATGACCGTGAACTCCAAAGCAAAACTAAATAACTTGATCACGATTCTAAGTTCTTTCAGTTAAGTTCCATAAAATCCATAACTATGACAAAGAAAATTATGCTAAGAAATTGAGTATTAGTTGGATGATTTCTTACAAAAAAAGACACTGCAATGTAAAAATGAAAGAGAAATGCGCACACACATTCGCATGCCTCCCTTAAAATAGAGAATGCATGTTAAAGAAAATTGTGGCAACAAAAGTATGATAATGCTGTTTTGGGCCTTCTGTCGCATCACGAATTTGCTACGTTATCAAAAAATGTGAAGTTAACTTTATCCATTTATATGACATACAAGAAACATTTAGATGCTAAAAATGGTTTTTGTATTGCTTAATTTTTGTTTGGCAGTGAAAGGATCAACATCAATGAAAGGAGGGAAAATGAGATGGAATTGGAGTTCAGGTACTACCAGCAGGTGGTGAGAACAAGACATAACTTAAAGAGCTCTGTTATTGTGTTTTTTATTCTGTGAACAAAAAAAAAAAGACAACACATACCTTTTAGGGCACTCCATTTAATTTCTATAGAAAAATTGATTTGTTTATAATGAATCCAAAATTGAGGATTGGATATAAAAAGGAAAAACGAAAAAGAATTGTATTTCCACTGGGTAATTTCTAAATGCATACAAGTCAATCATCTGCCAACCACTGAAGACATTTACATGTGTAATAGGGCAAATATATCTCTCCATGTTTGACAAGGATTCATGATCAAAGAGCTTCCAACTTATTCCATACGGATCTATATGCATGTATATTCTGGAAGCCTGCAATGAATGATGTTGCTCTAAACCAAAAGAATCAACATGATAACTGCCTTCAAATTCAGCCACCAAAAGCCCTCTTTAACAAGATGTAAAGTGCTACTAGTGAGATATCATCAATACCATCGTCAAAACATTAATCCGAAGATCCCCTCTGTAAATTACCTTTTGCCATTCAATTTGATACAACGCTAAAATCTCCACACAAAAAAAACCCGCTATAGCAACCATGTTTCCCTCTCTATAATTTTCGTCCCCCTCTCCCAGTCTTATGATGCCTACTTTAACTTATTCAACTTTTTACATTGGTAAATAGTACATACATATTTCATGCTCAAACCCTCTTAGAGAATTCCTTCTCATCTAATATTCAATGGCGGATTCTTATACCTTAGATCCAATAAACTCATCTGTTATCATGTTTTTAGGCGCATCTAGCACAAAAAATCTCATTCCTGTCATATTCAGTTTAGACTTACAGCAAGCTGAACATATTGACTCAGCTTGTACTTGATCTTGAAGCAATTTTTGAATCCTAAAGCCAAAGTAACAGTGAATTACAAAATCCCAAAAAAAATCAGGATATATCATAGAATATATCGCATGTATTTTGTTTTGTCCATCCAATACATCCTCTGGTTGATTCAAAAAACAACAAAATATGATACAATTAGAATTACCCTAAACCACTGAACCATTAGATAAACAACTTGCAAATGCATCAATGAGTAAAAACACAAACAATGAAAAATACCAATTATCTAAGTAACTAGTAAATGAGTAAAGATACCTCCTTCTTCCTGTACAAGGTGAATGTAGAGTCATAACACAACAACATCCCATTAAAAAAATATCGTAAAAGTTAAATATGTTCGTACCCATCTAGCCGGATTGTTAATTGAATGTTCCAAAGAGATATCGGATAAAGACTTTGCAGAATTATACTCTGAAACGGACCGCAATCCACCATTGGTTTTCAACACATCCGACGCCCTGCTCCTGAGGGACATAGCTAATCTGTGGATATTTGGCATCTTCAAAGTCGAAATCTTTACAATATACTTACGACGGGGAAAAATTCAAACAATGATGCCGAGTGGAGGAAGAGGAACCCAGTAGATTTTATGTCAAACACTTAAAAGGAGTGAGGCGGTTTCTGCTTCCATGGATGCGGCTTCTCTCCTAGTGTAGGTAGGTACTAGGTAGTGCGTCTGATAATGTTATCGAACCCTATCAAGGCCCAGTTAACAAAAAGCCTGTTATGAAAGATAAGCAAAGCCCACTAAAAGGATAAGCAAAGCCCATCAATAATTTTTCAATTAGCAAAGCCCATTAAGTTGGGCCATCTTTGTCGGCCATGAATAAGCCAGCTACTAATTTCTCTGCCAAGTTTTGTTCAACACATCCATTGCCAAATCATTGAACCTAGATTGGTATCAAGAGATGCAAAATAAGTCAAGTTCATGGTGGATGGTAGGCCTATGGGATGGTGCAAACTATCAGAGATTTTAGTCCAATTTTATCCGTTTTCATTTTATCGATTCTCGTAACTATATTTGATTCACAAGAAGTTATTCTTATGAATCTTCTCACTTAATCAAGTCTAGCGGAGAACTTCTAGAACTTAATAGTATTTATTAGTCTTTTTTACTGTATTTACTATTTCCCAATATATAAATATATTAGTTCCATTCTCTTGTTTTTTTTGGGTAGGTGGACCTCTCAACAGACTAAATGTCTAAATCGCTTCCATAATCAAGACTTTTTTAGTCCTCAATAATTTTTCATTATCTTATGGAGAAGAATTTTCTATAATTGGTGGTAAAACGACATCTTTCTAGTTTCTAAAAAGCTTCTGGGAAATTGTGAAGAAAGAACATGGATTTGGATAATGGCCAGACAGGAAGTACGTGTAACTTGACTTTGACAACATAGAAAAAATAATACTATATGCTCAACAAAAAGTATGGATATATGTACACACATAGTACAGTCACACATGGAAGAATTTTCCAAGTGAACGACAATGGTGGAAGCTCTCGTAGGCGACCAGAGACCACTCCGACATTTCCTGTAACATTCGCGCTGTCTCTATTTCAACGTTGTTGGATCCTATAAAACCGCAATAACCTTTTAAGAAGGGAGAAGAACTCACAAGGAGCTTCAAACAAACCATGGAGGAGAACAATAAGGAGCAGGTGGAGTCGTACCAAAACGTCGTCGTCATGAGGCACGGTGACCGAATCGATAATTTCGAGCCTCTCTGGGTGACGACGACCGACAGGCCTTGGGACCCGCCTCTGGTGGAGAAGGGTCGGGTCAGGGCTTTTTGCACGGGTCGGAAGCTCCGGACTTATCTTGGGTTCCCTATCCACCGGGTATTCGTATCCCCTTTTATCCGATGCGTCCAGACTGCGTCCGAGGTTGTCTCTGCACTCTGTGCCGTTGGTGATGATCCCAACGCCACCATCTCCGATGAAGTCTCGATTGATGCTTCCAAAATCAAGGTACGATCAGATCAAGCCTAATGTTTTGTTTTGAGTGATTTGGCTTTGAAACTGCGAAAGATGAACTTAAAGACACAAAAACATTCGTTGGTTGTTCTAGTTTGTGGAAATGCATTACACATTTGCAATCTATTTTTTTCGGGTTAGTGATAGAGAATGAAGAGCTAGCTCAAATTGAAGATGATTGAATGTGGAATGTATATGAGAAAGTGTAAGATTTGAATTAAAGAAAAGGAGGCCGGAGTGGTTTGAAGGAGCAGTGATATTGAGGAAATTAGTTTATATAGAGTTTATTCTCTACACATTTAGGGAAGATCATGTGATTGACAATGAGTTATTTTTTATCAGTATCAATGGAAAAATATTTGTGATTAAGCTGTGTTGTTACTGTTGCTTTTTGTTGGGATTTAGATGAATAAACGTAAAAGGCAATGAAATGGATGAATACAATTACTGGAAGGCATTAATGTAGACAGATTTTGAATGGAAAAGAGATTTTACTCGATGGAATCGAGTATATTTTGATCCATTAATATAGATAAGTTTTTTGTTGGTGTTTGCTTAGTTTGTTATGTTTTGTTAGAAATGAAAGTCACAGAGTTTTATAGACTAAGCGGATAGAAAAGAGATTGACTCTACTCAGGTTTGAGTGGTAGAGTGTTCAGGGGTTTCTTTTGATATTTTTTTTTCAAGAATGAACTTAACCGAGTTATTAGCATTACTGGTACGTCACCAATGGTGTTTACCAGGAATGGACGAGGGCAGTATTGCTGTTTCCTTCAATGTCCTGCAGTTTAGGAATCAAATTCCACCTTTAAATTGTATTTGAAGAAATAACCGTTTATTTAGCGCAAGAGATTGGGTACGTTAGTATATTTGGCTTTGCTTTGATCTTCCATTGTTCAGGTGTCAGTTGAGTACGGATTATGTGAGATGTTGAATAGGGAAGCCATAAGAAATGATTATGCGCCCAAAGATGGGGACTTTGGTTTCAAAATCTCAGAGATTGAAGCAGCATTACCTGCTGGGGCTGTGGATCACTCGGTTAAACGAGTGTACAAAGAGGTATGCCACAACACTTCCATTTTCTTCATTTTGGAAGAAATTCAGGTTATATTGTTCAGAGATGAATGTGTAGCACTGTTTCCATGCCTGACATCAGATCCTTTGATTTGAACTATAGTTGCCCCAGTGGGAAGAGACTGTGACTGGTGCAAGGAGTAGATATGAACAAATCATCAAAGCTCTTGCAGATAAATACCCTTCGGAAAACTTGCTTCTTGTCACGCATGGTGAGCTTCGTAATCTCTTGCGCTTTTCTTGAACTTTATTTTTTTGGATCATTTAAAAAACAAAAAAAAACATGGAGTTTTATTGTTCTTACATATTGATCCAATGGATTCAAAGATTTTCTTGGAAAATTTTCCTGTTTGGGCTTTCTTGTCTTTGGTGTCCGGGTTATCATCCTTCTTTGAATGTTCTTGGTTCCTCTAAATCATCAACACACGATATCTTTTGCTCAAAGGTCATTGCACTTATTCTTTTTTTGCATACACAGGGGAAGGAGTTGGTGTTGCCGTCTCTGCATTCTTGAAGGGCGCAACTGTGTACGAAGTAGAATATTGTGCGTTTGCAGAGCTAAGAAGACCAATAATGAGCAAGGAGCAGGCCAAAACTGCTGGAGACTTTGAGTTGCTTACAAATCCAGGTCAAACTGGAATTGGTTATTTACCAGGAAGCACAGCAAGTGATGGCAAACTTGAAAATGTTCAAGCATAACCTCTATCCCAAACATCCCAAACATCGTAATAATGTCCGACTCAAAACAGTCATTTTCTTTGGCGAATTTGCCTTGATTTATTTCCAAGTCAATTGTTGAGAGAGATTACAATCTCAGATCCATTGATGGTAAAACTATAAGCCGATAACTGGCTTTATTTTCATTGAAGTTGAAGTGATTCAGTTGTGTTTTCATTGATACAAATGGAAAATTCTGCTATGGAGTATTGTTTACAGGGAAAAGTAGCAGAAAGAATTTCTTGGAAGTGATTCATTTTTTTTCTTTTGATTGCTAGAAGTGAAAAACGCTGCGATATTTGCAGTGAAAATAATAGCTGACTGGAGACACACTGGTAGAATACCATTCAAGTAGTTAAAAAGAGTCACTAGCCACTACAAAGAATAGCAGTACAGGGAAGTGGAAACTATAGATTAACAAGGCTCTTCACATCTTGCAGCAAAAGGAACAAGCTAGAAATCCATACATCCCCGATGTAAAAAGAGCATCTGAAGTACTATAGCCCCCAGTCTGATGGACTGGGAAGCTTCTCAATTTGATCAAACACGTCGATAGGGAAGTCATCAAAGAAGGTAAGTGGGGTTGCAGGGTTATTGATGCTTCCATCCATTGCAGCAGCAGCTGCACCTGTACAACTTACTACAGGGTCATAGAAAGGTGGTCCGAGAGAAAGTTGTGATCCATTTCCGAGTTCAGGAGCATGTCCCTGTCCGAACATGTCAAGAAAGTAAGGGTCCTGGAGTCTGGACAAGAGCTCTTGACTTTCCGGTGAGAATGCCAGGCCTGATTGAGGTTGTGGAATCTGAGGAAAGGACTGTGACTCAATGAACATGTCTTTCTCAGTAGGATTAAGCTCAAGCTGGAAATGGTTAATGTCAAAACTAAACAAGTCAGGTTTGACCATTTCTGGTAATGGCATTATTCTGACTGCTTCTGGGTTCTCTGCATAGGATGATGAACATGACTGAACCTTCGACGATGATTCTTCCTCCATAGATGAACTGAATGTTGGGGCCTTAAAAAATTTCCACAGGACAAGAAAGTAAGAATACACAATACTAATTCATGGCCAGAAGAAGACTGCTAGTACTAGATTGAACCATATTGTTCATATCAATCACAAAATCCCACAAGCAAATATTAATTTCTCAATTTCCATTTGAAGATCCAAAATTTACTTGAGAATAACAGCATATGATGGTGATTCTGTCTACTTACCTCCACTGAGGAAACATAGTGGAAGGCAGGAATAACCCTCTTGACCTTCTGTGACTTGGAACTGGAGGGTGCTGCTGAATGAAGAATCCTAGCCAGTCTCTTCTGCCTGCTACTCCAGAAATTTTTCACATCATTGTCAGTTCTCCCTGGCAAATACGTTGCTATTTTCGCCCATTTGTTGCCGAATTGTGCCTGCAACTCTATCACCACCCTCTCCTCCTCTATTGAAAATTTGCAACCACTAACCAAAGAAAGCAACAGGAAAAAACAGATCATTTGACCAACTACTCATCGTACTGATTACTGAACTTTCTTTCGACAAAAATATGCATGAAAAAATCCGATCATCATCATCAAAGAGAAATTCATAAACAAAATATTTAAGAAAAATATACTGACTAGAAATCAGACACTATCGCAACACAATTCTCTGTGAAATTTTATACTTCGTGAAAAAAATCATTGAAAAGAAACAGCAAAAACAAGGAGAATCAAACAGTATTTTGAACACGAACCCATCAGGAAGTAGAGACAAAGTTTCTGACAAGTAACCCATCATCACCAAAAGTTTGTTCACACATCAAGAAAATGAATGCGACGGTAAGAGACAGAGCAAAATAAACAAACAGGTAGAATGCATCACGATATCATAACTACATGTAGAATACTATTCGATGAAACAGGGTGAAGAGGATCATCAAAATCATTATCATCGATGAATGGTGTTATACTTCTTCAAGTTAGGTCGAAGCTTATTGACCCAACGAAGGCGACAAGACTTTCCGGTTCGCTGCAGAAGGCCTTTGGATCGAATGGAGCTCCAGTCTCTGGGTCCATATTTCTTGACATGATTGATTAGCACTTCATCTTCTTCTGCCTTCCATGGCCCTTTCCTTATCTCTTCTTTCTTCGCCTCCATTTTTCTTCGAAACCCAAAAAGATATCCGTTTGAAGTTATCGAAAGAGACAGTGACTGGTCTCCGTTTCAGATTCCTTCCGAATCTTCTTCACTCTGTCGTTTTTTGAGTTTTGGGGTTTTATTTTCTCTGTTTTTTTCCTCTGTTCGTGTGTTTGAAAGAAGTGGCGGTTAAGGCGGTTACTCCCCACTACCCTTCCACTAATTAGCCCACATTCCCAATTTTTTCTCAAATTCGAAATGGTTGTTAAATGACATGTATGCCCTTGTATTTTTTAAAAGACTTCTACAGATTATTTTCTCCAAGTTTGTAAGAAATAAATAATTATATGAAATAAATAATTATATGAAATAAATATTTGTAGGGAGGAAATAGGATTAGGGTTCAAAAGACATTTATTTTTGATAAATTAAATACAAATATTTGAGGAATATTGGCTTCAAGAAAATAGTGAAAATAACAATAGGCAATATTTACATAACAGAAGCCTACCCTAATTCACATTTTCTATTCTCATAAATTGCCCTTTATAATATTTCCAAAATACTGTGAGAAGTTCCAAGTATATATCTTTCAGAAAATCTAGGAAATAGTTCCATCCCTGTAATAAAAGATCATCCCTGCCTTCCTGTGTGTGTACCAGTACTTTCTAATTCAAAACTACAACTAGGTGGTTTGTGTACATGAAAAATGAGCAGGCAATAGTCAAAATATTAGCCATGACACAGTGACATTGTCCTTTCTTTGAGATTTGTTAAACTAAGCTTGAGGCTGCGGCATCTACCCGCTCAGGATTGGTGGTCTCCCTCGAAATATCATTAGCCTCCTCTAATTGGCTGGTAAAATCACTGTCAACACTACCATTTCCATTTCCATTTCCAGGAGCCTCTCGAAGCTTGCGTTCGACTGCAGATGATTTATTAGTTAAAGACGGCTTTTCAATACAATAAGGGGAGGCAACAACGCTATCCGCATATGCATTATCACCATTATCACTCTCGGTGCCTTCTTGAAGTCCGCTTGCACTAAAAACGGATTTTTCAGAGGCAGATAACTTCTCACAGGAAGCAGCTTCCTCATCTCCAACACTCAGCAATGGTTGTTTGTGCAGTGATTCTGAACCCAGCAGATCATGGCCGGCATTTGAATAATCTCTTTTCTCATCGGAAACTCCATCAAACGAAATAGCACCATCCATAGAGAAATGATCCTTAGTCAAGCTTACATTCTCTCTTTCCAATTGTGTTCCTTGGTTTTCTGTAATAGCAGCTGAAGTTTTGGCCACTTGTGATTCAGTTTGAACAGATAGGGATGAAAACGTTTTGTCCGATAAGTTAGCAGCATCAGCTGTGCTGGAAATTTTTGATGCCCCAGCATCATTGCTGCAAACTCTATCCTGATGGGTTATCATGCATTGTTCCAGAATCTCTGTTGCTGAAGCAGGGGCATCATTGACTGGCAGATTCACATTGTTCATGGTTTGAAAGCTATCCTTGCCCAATATACCTTCTTCAAAAGAAATTTTGTTAGTGAATGCATCATCTTCCAAAATAGTAATTCTGCCCCCATTAGCGCCACTATCCATAACCAAATCTCCATTTTCTGAAAAGAGATTTCCAGATACAACCTCATCAACAGAGGGTAAACTGGGAGGAGAAATGCAGATGGTTGACGGGTCAATATCCATCTCAACATGAGCACTCCCTTCTCCGTCAGTCTCACTGCAAGAGCCATTTGCACTACCGCTGTGAATATCATCGATAGTATCTTCACAGCCATCAATTCTGCCCGAACAACCATTCCCATCTTGTGATGGCACATCCTCATGCATAAAGTCATTCTCATTCACTAACTCTCTATCTTGATTAGAAGGAACTGCCCCATAAGTTTGTTGCTCAATATGTACTTCGGCTAGTTTCTGAGTGGGATTGGCAGTAGTCTGGCTATTTTCCAAATCAACTAGTGCACCTAATTGCTTCTGTATAGAGACTGATAAGGAAACAGCATGATCACGAAACAAGGAATCATGTGGTGGACAGAAGAGCATGTCAAACAAGGTCCGGTTGTACTGAAACATGGTAATAGATGGCTTAGTATGCCCTTTATCACGAAATAGATTTATAAGTTTGATCACATGCTCACATAGGTTGCCCATTTCTGACCAAGTGCAGTTACAAATAGCAAACTCTGAACCAGGGTTCCAAACAATATGAGTGATGTTTCGGTCACACTGGTCAGTAACTTTTGCACTTCCACCTTCCATGACGACATCCGAGTCAGAGATCTTCAGTGCTTTACGCCAAGATGTCAAACCACTGATCCATTCATCTTTCCAGTATCTTGCAAAATCATCCTTCCCCGAGTACTCGTCAAGCCAAAAGTAGGAATGTATTTTGGTACCCAACTTATCAACCAACCAATCAGCACGTTGATAAACACAAGGGTCCTTTTCGTTCAATAATCTTAGCTTCAGCTGGTTGTGGTAAAACTCCATTGCCGCACAAGTCTCCTGGCTAGCCAGTGCAATAGTTTTGAATGCAGTGGTCCAAACTCCTGAGACAAGAAATTCAGCTTTCAATTTTCCATATTTCTGATAAAAGGAAAGGTCAAACCAAAAAAAGTCCAAGCTCAGTCATATACCCCTAATACACTCTGAATGCAAACTGGCCACTGTTGATCTGGTTCATTAACTGTTCGCCTTAATTCTTATATCATCCCCCTTATACACACTCCAATAATGCTTGCCCCCATAAGCACAAAATTCTTTCGTTTCTGACATTCGTTTCTATTTAGCTTCCTACTTTCTTCCATACAAATTCTCTCGATTCTCCTCACCGCCACAACGTTATCTCTACGATGTACATGCACATGCCATCTTAAATGGTTTTCGCAAATTATCTTCAATTGGTGTTACTCCTACCTTAGCTCTAATAATCTCGTTTCTTATTTTATCTTCCCTCGTGCAGCCACACATCCAATGAAACATTCACATTTATGCTATATGTATTTTTTGGATATGTTGTATCTTAATAGCTCAACACTTAGAACCATACATCATTGCAGGTTGTATAGTGGACCTATATAATTTTTCCTTCAACCTTAAAGGAATCCTACAGCCACATAAAACTCCGGATGCACTCCTCCACTTCATGTACCTATTTTTAATCCTATTAGCTAAATCTTCACTAATGTCTGTCATCTTGGAAAATCGAGCCAAGATATTTAAAAACCTTACTTTTTGTTACTTCCATCACATCTAATCTAATTCAATTGTTTGTTTGTTCCCTTGTTCGCTCTTACTAAACTTACATTTAATGCATTCTGTTTGTCCTACTTAATTTAAATCCTTTAAACTCTAAGGCTTGCCTCCACATCTCGAGTATTGAGCTGCCAATACATATCAAAGTTACACCCACATTAAATGTGAGGCTTATCACTTAGATTTAAATAAGTAATAGATCCAAATGTTAGCAATCATAGTTAAGAGGTGAAATTTGGAAGAAAGGAAAAAGTGACTAACCTAGTCGAGGATACCAGATTGCCTTGAAATAATCCATAAAATCAGATGCATCAACAAAATCTTCCATTAAAGTGTCAAACAAATCAACAGTTCCATGTCCTCTGCATATATCATCCACTATCTGTCCAAGCCTTTTTGCTATTTGAATACGCATCTGTGTTTCTGAGCATCTCTTCAATAAGTTCTTTAGCCATGCATGGCGTACTCGCCAAGAGGATATCAATACAGAGCACTGAAACACATCCCTGCTTTTAAATAGGCAAAGGAACTGGTTTAAAGTTTAAACAAGTAACATCAGTTACAAAAATACATAAGAAATGTTAGATATAATCATGATACGATGGCATGCCAGGGCAATAAGCCATATTCCCCCGCTCAGACGTATTGTCCAAGGTCATCTAATTGAATAGAGTCAGGAACTTAGAACGACTATCCATGCATTGAAGAGATTGTAAACCTTTTAGGCTTTTACAAGTCAACTATATTGCACACTTTCTATGCATTAAAGTTTAACTGGTAAAGCATCTTGAAATCACATTTACCAAAGCACTGCAAAAAATCAACAATGCACAAGAGATAATGCATCAACTCAACAATCTGAATAAACAAACCACCTTCAGCAGTCAAGTAGTACAAATGATTCTTTGCCAGCTTTTGATATAGACAACAAAAATCCAATTAATTGAAAACTATAAAAGATAAGAAGGGGAAGAACCCTTGACTTCAAATAACAGCAAACAGGATGACACAGCAATCATACAACCAGATCCCATCTGAACCATGGAATGTCTATCATAATGATAAATGCTTGTTTAAATAATAACAGAAAACACATTTTAGGGACACATGAATATATAAACTCAATTCAATGGTAGCCGACCTTATTGTGAGTACATCGGCTGAAGGATCGTCCACAATAAACCCAGCCAATTTCCATGATGGATCTTTTGAAAGAATTCTATTGTAGAGAGCCATCATCCACTTATGTGCATCTGCACTAGAAAATCTCGGTGTGATTATCCAAGCTACTGGAATAGCCTTGTTATCAGAGTTGAACACGATGAGACTGTGGATGGGATACTGAAAAACAAATATGTAAAAACAAGCTTTATTAGCTTCTAAGGAATGTGCAAGCAAGCTGACAGCACCAATTAGCAGGACTATGTTATAGAAACTAATAATTTACAAACCTTCAATTTGTTAGTTCCAAACCTTGAATCATAAGCCACAAGGTTGCAATTGCCAAACCGAATCATTTGCTGTAACTGCCACTCTGTTTGAATGCCTAAAGTGAAAGGGTCCGAATCAGAGAAATCCTTAAAGAAGAATACATGACTCTGGTGGCTTTCAACCCATATACTCATGCTAACTGCATCATCTGGATCCAGCTCATACGTAGACCGCCGAATGCTTCTCTCTTGTCTCCTAACATACCTATGAGTTAAAAGGTCATCCCGATTACATGGACCTCCCTGTTTGTCCACTGATTCATTGTGTCTCTGCATTATGGTCTCTACTGAGACACCAACATATAACAAGGACAATACACGAAGCCGAAGATCCTCTGAGATGTACGGAGCAAACATAGCACGTGTACCGGCAGCCATCTTGTCCAGTGGGCCATGGCATGGTATACCTTTCCTATCCACATGCTTGTCTTGATTATATACGATAAGAGCTACAGATGGATCAGCAATTAAACGTTTCACAATGAAGTGGCACCTGCACCCCCTCTTAGTATTTGGTCGACCAGCATTTTTCTTCTTCGGTACATAAGTACTCCTGCTAGGCCGAATCATGCCTCCTTTTCTATGGTCATCAGGTCCAAAGGAACACCAATACCTGAAGATTCAAAAGAATTGTTATATGCACAGACCAAAGAAACACTTAGTAGGTAAAATGCCAATAAATTAATAAGGAACTTACAGTATATACTCGAGAATACCATCAACCTTCGGCTTGTAAGGCATTTGAGAAGGCCGGCGTCGCCTTGCTTCTACATGAAATCGCGACGGACAGTCCTTATTTGCAGCTTCACCTCTCACAAAATCATCCACCCTAGCAAAGGGAATTAAAGCAAGCCTGTCTATCTTGTCACGCCAGCCTTCCACCTTTGACCAAACCAGTTCAGCAGAAGAAAACTCCAAATTTGGTGGGTTCTGTACAGGAAGTGAAAAAATCTCATCCCATCTGGCCATCTGCAGTAAACAGAAAATAAATCATACTGAAAAATCCTAACAAAATTAGCATATACTACATGTTAATCTGTAATGAGATTGACAGAAAGCTGGACTATAGGCCCTCAGATAAGTCACATTCCCAATTCTGCCGAAACCAAATCTAAATAGTCTTAATTCTCACCCTTAAACAGAATCAAATTACAGAAACTGCAAAAAACAAACCTATAAGAAACAAAGAAACTGGGACAAGTATCTCTGAATTTCAAGAAATTCACATAATTCTTACTGCATCAATCCTTGGTAAATACATTTATACAGGGAAAACTAATAAAAAAAGAAGCCACCTATTCATCTTAAGACTCTTCATTCTCTAATCTCGTCTTATCGTTATACAATATGCATATTCTAGCTAAGAAAAAAAATTCTTGAGTATCAATCAAATGAACCCATGGAAATCTAAATATGAAAAATGGATGCAGTGGAATGAAAGGAGAATTCATGAAGCCTGTTTATTATAAGACCCAGAAACAATCATAAGAAATCGCAATCAAGACTCTAATTCTATCAAGCAAGTAACACGAACAACACTAAACCAATTCGGTATCAAGGCTTTATCATTCTCGTTCCACAGAAATGAAGTGTCTTTACACACACAAAAATCACAAATACCTATATGTGCGTATGAGATAATTTCAGGGTTTCCCGTCGAAATAACAGTCCTGCCGCTTTATATCTGTGGAAGAAAAATGGCAGATGGTAAGAAGAGCAACTAGATTTTATTTAATTTTCGTTTATAAAAAAATAAATAATTATTTTCGCCCACGAACACGTCGAACGGAGAACAAGTCGGCATCTCTTTGCCACTGGCACAGTCGCGTCTAAATAGAAAACCCAATCTCGTGGGCTCATACATTCGGCAAAATGGGCTTGTGGTTGGATCGCAGAATTGGGAAATCAAAGTGGGCCTAGCTATATCACTTGGGCCTTTTGAAAGGTCTATTATTATTCTCTACGGAAAGCAATCGTAATGCGTAGACATTCAACCGTTCTCTCTCTTTTTTACAAGAAAATTACGTAGTTTAGGCCAAATGAAAAGAAAAGCCCTAAAAATTATTTTGTTCTCTCACTTCTTCTCGACAGCTCCTCTCGGTCTCTCTCGCTCCGTCAAGCTCCCGGTTCCCATCAAGCACCTGAAGCATAAACAGGGGCTTTATACTGCTTGATAAAGAAGAAGTCTTTGAAATGCTTGACGCTTTTAATGATATGGATCAAAGGCTAGGTATATTTTCCAGTTTTATTTCTTCCTCTCTTAAGTGTGGTTTTTCACTCTCTCTCTCTCTCTGTGCTTATATTTGTTGTTACCAACTGTTTGTTTCTGTTCTTTTGTTTTTCTTCTCATGCATTACTTTTATAATGAGAAAAAAAAATGCTTCTCATTACTTTTACTCTTTATGCAGGAGCTTGGCATTCTATCCAAATGGTAAAAAGGATGCTCATGCAGATGGCCTTATCTCCCTTTATTTGGTAATCAAAGAGACAGAAAAGCTTCCAGCTTGTTGGGATGTCAATGCCAGTTTCAAATTCTTTGAATTTGATCATATTCGAGACAAGTATTTGACCATTGAAGATTTGAAGGTTGATTGCTCTCTCATAATTCTTTATAAAAAGAACAAAGAAATTCAAACCATTGTGATTTTCTGTGGCTTATACAAAGCTCATTCTGCAGGTGTTGATGGTTCTTCAAAGAGATTCCATGCGATAAAGACTGAATGGGGATTCTCTCAGTTACTCTCCCTAGATTCTTTGAAGAATGCATCTAATGGATATCTTGTTGGTGATTCATGCATATTTGGGGCAGAGGTATCCGTTGTCAAATCGAGTTTCAAATTGGAGTGTCTTTCCACGATTAAGTACACTCGTAACAATGTCATGACTTGGAAGATTGAAGATTTTTCAAAGTTGGATGAGAAATATTATGACTCCCAAGTGTTCGATTTTGAAGAATCAAAATGGTATTACTTGCTCCATTTGCATATTCGTACTTCATGATTGAATATAACATATTCTTTTGTGGTCCATTTTTACTGAATCCAGGCTGTTTAGGCTTTATCCGAAAGGTGATGAGATTGCAAAGGGTAAATCCCTTTCCCTCGTACTAATGTTGGTAGAGACTGTAAACCTTCTTCCTAGCCAGAAGTTGTTCGTCCAATTCAAGCTGCGTGTGAGGAACCAAATTAAAAACTCTGATCATGCTGAAATGAGTAGTGAGGCTAAAATTATTAGTCATCGCATTTTTTGTTCCCCAAAAATACATGCACTATCAGAATGAAAATTCTTGTTTTGCATCCCTAGCCCTGCTTTTTCATCGAAGGTGTTGATGTATCACTTCTCTTATAGGTTGCGCTTGGCTTAACTTCAGGCATTGGCGGGGATTTGGATTTAATATCCCTGCAGGATCTGGTGAACCCTGTTAAAGGCCATATCAAGAAGGATTGATAGTTGAAGCAGAAATACTTGACATATCAAAACCTAAGAGTTGATCTTGAGATTTCTATTTATACTGTTTTTGGTGACAAATAGGGCAGCTTATCAAGAATATGTTATGTCTGTAAGAGCAGCAGATGTTTTTAGTTACCCAAGTTTTGGTGGTTGTTTTTGAGACAATTTGATGATCTCTGTAATAATCCCTGTGTAATTGCTCTAATCCAATGGTTTTGCCACTTTTTCAGTTTGTTGTGCACTGTATTAGTGGAATCCTTACGATTACAAAAGATTCAGAGTTTCTAAACAGAAAATGTGATATAAAGCTGAGAATCAGGAAGAAACCCTGAACTAACTCTGGTGAAGGAAGACGACTGTTAGTCTATATGCATACGCACTCAACAAATGTCAATCTGAACAAGGTGAATGCGAAGGCATACTGATAAAAAGCCAGGAACATACTCTGTGCTAAGACTGGTGCAGAATAAACTAAAACATGTGTACATGACTTAACAGGAATAAAGAATTGTTCTTCATCACACTTGGCTCAAAACGCATTAACATTCTATTTTTTCTAAAACAATTTTCGCACTCCCCCACCGCATGCATATGCTTTTTCAAGATTCATGAGAAATGCTCGACTTTAGACGGGGCTCGAATCTCAGCTTCAATAGCCAAACAATCCTATCGATTTAGTGGAGGTCTGGGGTTATTGGAATTTCATATCCCTACAGGATCTCGGGAACATGGTTAAAGGCCTGTTCAAGTTGGATTGTACGAACTTTTACTGCATTTTAACGTTCAGCTTCTCTCTCTCTCTCTCTCTTTTACAAGATAATCTACTGTTAGACCTGCACTCAAATTGTATAAGAGGAGGGGTAATTCTGGAAAGGGTAAGGCACTTGTATGATGGGTATTGGGACACTTGTCTTTGTCCTATAGGATTTTACTTTATTCTGTTTTAGCAGTACATTAAGTAGTCGTGGTTTGTGCTCTGGTATGGCACAATTCCAGAGTAAATGAAAAGGAGGTACTGGTTCCTCGAAAAACCAGATTATCCAGTTACCAAGTTATCTTCATCTTTTCTTATTGCATTTGTTTAGTGTCCTGTTACTGGTTTGTTGTTATCAAAGGTATCGAAGCCGGTGGTTTTTCTGTGGGTTATGGTTTCTTCCAGAATGGAGGTGCGTCAAGAAAGTTTGGAGAAGGAGGTGGGGGTTTTGAAGGGTTCAGTCGACCATTTACAGGGAGATATAGACCAGATCAAATCTTGTCTTTCTGAAATGCGGGAGTTATTGCAAGCCCGTGATGCTTCTGGGAAAGGCAAAGAAAAACTTGATGGTGAATCTTCCTCGCCAGGTGATAATTCTGCGCAACGCGTTTCTGAGGTCGATGTGAGCAGACGTCGTCTTGAACTCCCTCTATTTTCCGGAGATGATCCTGCTGGGTGGCTTTTTCGTGTTGATCGTTACTTCTCTGTGAATCAGGTGAGTGAGGAGGAGAAGATTGCTGCTGTGGCTGTTTGCCTTGAAGGCAAGGCACTTAGCTGGTACCAGTGGGCTGAGGTACGCTCTCCCATGGCTACTTGGCGGGTTTTTCGCGCAGCTTTACTCAAACGATTCCGAAATTCGCAAGAGGGCAATAGCTATGAGAGTTTAGTGGCTCTCCGACAGGAAGGCACAGTGGCAGAGTATCGGGAAAAATTTGAGCAGCTTTCAGCTCCGTTGGCAGATGTTGGAGAAGAAATGTTGGCTGGGGCTTTTGTTAATGGGCTTCAGGAAGAGATTCGGGCTGAAATTCGTCTCAATCCCCCTCTTACGTTATTGGGCCTAATGGAGTTAGCCCACAGAGTAGAAGAAAGAAATCTGATTTTGGCACAAGTGAGGCATCCCAAACTCCAGCGACCTTCTTTCATAAATTCCAGTCGTGGTTTTGGTTTACCCTCTACTTTTAGTAAACCTCCTGAAAGCTCTCGTTCTCTAGTCTCCTCGCGAGTCGAATCTTCTGCGACTTCCACAACTACGGGACAGGTTGGCACACCAACTCCTAAGAAAGCTCCGTTTCGTAGATTGACAGACAAAGAAGCGCAGCTTAGGCGTGAAAAGGGCTTGTGCTTTAACTGCGATGAAAAATTTCACCCGGGCCATCGATGTAAAAATCGTTCCTTACAGGTGCTGATTGTTGCTGAGGAAGAGGAGGACTCGGATTGTCCTGTTGACACTATACCGGAAGCTCCGGTGGGTGCCGAAGAAGAAGCAGCAGCGTTGGAACTATCTATGAATTCTATTATGGGCTTCTCGACGAGTAAGAGCACGCTCAAGGTGCGAGGGATATTAGGAGGATGCCCAGTGATTGTTTTGATTGATAGTGGGGCCTCCCACAATTTTATCAGTACTGAAGTGGTCCAGAAATGGTGTATCCCTGTTGATAGTAGCCGAAATTTCGCAGTTCAGATTGGGAATGGTGTGTGCGTGAAAGGCCAGGGTCTATGTCGAGATCTTTTGGTAACGATTCAAGGAGTTGAAGTAAGGGAAAATTTTCATGTGCTTGACCTGGGCAGTGCTGATTTAGTGCTTGGAGTTGCTTGGTTGCAAAAATTGGGAGACATCTCCACCAATTATCAACAGTTGACTATGAAGTTCAATTTACAGGGACAACAGATTCAGTGGCAAGGCGATCCTACTCTGTCCAAAACCTTAGTGTCTCTCAAAACCATGCTGAAGTTGTTGAAAAATGATGATGTGGGTTTTATGGTAGAGTTTGGTACGCGGCAAGTTCTTGATCTTCATCAGCCTGAGACCAAGAATGGAGCAGTATTGAATAAATTTCCAGCAGCTTACAGTCCTGATTTAGAAGCTCTTTTGCAGAAATTTGCTGAAATCTTTTCTTCAAAGGGAGGATTACCTGTTAAACGATCACAAGACCACGCAATTCGCTTACAAGAAGGAGCTACTCCACCCAACCTCAGGCCCTATAGGTATCCTTACTTTCAGAAGACTGAAATTGAAAAACTGGTTAAAGAAATGTTAGCGGCAGGTATTATCAAGCCCAGTAACAGTCCTTTTTCCAGTCCTGTAATACTAGTCAAGAAGAAAGATGGAGGATGGCGTATGTGTGTCGATTACCGGGCTCTCAACAAATTAACTATCCCTGATAAATTTCCCATTCCTAATATAGATGAGCTTTTGGATGAGTTGAATGGCTCCACCATTTTTTCGAAATTGGATTTAAAATCGGGTTATCATCAAATCCGAATTTGTAGTGAGGATACGGAGAAGACTGCCTTCCGTACGCATGAAGGCCACTACGAATTCTTAGTTATGCCGTTTGGTTTGACCAACGCGCCATCAACTTTTCAAGCTTTGATGAACACTATATTCAAGCCTTTCCTTCGAAAATTTATCTTGGTGTTTTTCGATGACATTTTAATTTTCAGCAAGGATTTTTCTACTCATCTCCATCATTTGCGCACTGTTTTTGAGGCCCTCACACAGCATGAGTTGGTGGTTAATAGGAAGAAGTGCATTTTTGCAAGCCCTTTGGTGGAGTATCTTGGCCATCTTATTTCAGCTCAGGGAGTAGCGGCTGATCCTTCTAAAATTCAGTGTATGGTGGATTGGCCCAGCCCTTCCAATATCAGATCCTTGCGGGGTTTTTTGGGTCTTACTGGGTATTATCGCAGATTTGTACAAAACTATGGGAAATTGGCTGCACCTTTGACTAGTTTATTGAAGAAAAATGCATTTCACTGGAATGTTTCAGCACAGCAAGCTTTTATGACTTTGAAAAATGCCATGACTCAGGTTCCTGTTTTAGCCCTACCAGATTTTACAAAGACCTTTGTTGTTGAAACTGATGCATCTGGGTTTGGAGTCGGGGCAGTTCTTATGCAAGAAGGGCATCCCATCGCCTACTTTAGTCAAATGTTGTCCCCACGAGCACAATTGAAGTCTGTTTATGAGAAGGAATTAATGGCTATTGTGTTTGCTACTCATAAATGGCGGCATTATTTGTTGGGACGAAGATTTATTGTACGAACTGATCAATGTAGTTTGAAGCACCTTCTAGACCAGAAATTAATTCATGAGGGGCAGCAAAAGTGGGTTACTAAGCTTATGGGATTTGACTTTGAAATTCAATACAACCCGGGGCTGCAGAACAGGGCAGCAGATGCATTGTCTCGAAGGGGAGAATCACCTACAGCCCTCCTTGGGGAGACTTCGTATGTTCAATCCACGCAGTTGGCAGCCTTATCAGTCACTACTTGTTCAACTCTGACAGCTATACAAGATGAAGTGCTTCAAGATCCTGAGCTGAAGCAGATTGTTCAATCTCTGGTCATCGACAGCAGCAGTCATCCTTCATATAGTCTCATTGGGGGTTGTTTATTTCATTCTGGGCGGCTGGTCATCCCCAGAAAATCTACCCGCATACCCGCCCTCTTACAGGAATTCCATTCAACACCACAAGGGGGCCACTCGGGTTACTTCAGAACAATGAAGCGAATTTCTCAGGTGCTGTTTTGGACTGGGATGCGGTCTGATATCAAACAATTCGTTGCTAAGTGTGAAGTCTGTCAGCGCCACAAATATTCTACACTCAGTCCTCAAGGCTTGCTTCAACCTCTTCCAATTCCTACATCTTCATGGGAGGATATCTCCATGGATTTTATAGGAGGTTTGCCTCGCGTAAACAAAGTTGACACTATTTTTGTTGTGGTTGACCGCTTAACCAAGTATAGTCATTTCTTGGTTTTGGGTCACCCCTATTCGGCAAAAGATGTGGCAGAACTGTTCATTAATGAAGTCGTACGACTTCATGGCTTCCCAAAATCCATTGTGTCGGATCGGGATCGTATTTTTGTGAGCAATTTTTGGTCTCAATTGTTCAAACTGTCAGGCACTTCTCTGAAAATGAGTACCGCCTATCATCCACAATCCGATGGTCAAACGGAAGTTGTTAATCGTTGCTTGGAAGATTACTTAAGGCGCTTCGTCAGCACTCAGCCTAAGCAGTGGGTTAAATGGGTGGCTTGGGCTGAGTATTGGTACAATACAACCTTTCATAGTTCAGCTGGTATGACTCCCTTTCAAGCCCTTTATGGCCGAACTCCTCCCACGTTATTCAAGTTTACAGGTGATGTTTCTTTGGTTGAGGAAGTCAACCAGCTCATGCAGGAGCGTAATGCTATTCTGGGACACCTTAAGGATAATTTGGCCATTGCCCAAGGTCGAATGAAGCGTTATGCTGATGGCAAACGCCGTGATGTTTCCTTCCAGGTTGGTGATCGTGTCTTTCTGAAATTGCAGCCTTATAAATCTCAATCCCTGGCCAAAAGACCTTTCCACAAGCTTAGTCCCAGGTTTTTTGGACCCTATTCTGTTCTGGAGAAAATTGGAGAGGTGGCATATCGGTTGGAGTTGCCTCCTGAGACTTCCATTCACCCTGTATTTCATGTGTCTCAGCTCAAGCTTTCTTTATCTCCTGATGTTGTCTCTCAGCCGTTACCAGCTGCACTTAGTTCTGATTTGGAATTGCTGGTTGCGCCTGAAACTATATTGCAAGTTCGCCGCCTCTTAAATGGCCAACAGGAAGTTCTAGTGAAGTGGCAAGGTTTAGATGATTGTGACAACTCTTGGGAGTTATCTACTGATATTCAAGCTCAGTTTCCTTCTTTTAACCTTGAGGACAAGGTTGCTGAATTAGGGGAAGGTATTGTTAGACCTGCACTCAAATTGTATAAGAGGAGGGGTAATTCTGGAAAGGGTAAGGCACTTGTATGATGGGTATTGGGACACTTGTCTTTGTCCTATAGGATTTTACTTTATTCTGTTTTAGCAGTACATTAAGTAGTCGTGGTTTGTGCTCTGGTATGGCACAATTCCAGAGTAAATGAAAAGGAGGTACTGGTTCCTCGAAAAACCAGATTATCCAGTTACCAAGTTATCTTCATCTTTTCTTATTGCATTTGTTTAGTGTCCTGTTACTGGTTTGTTGTTATCATCTACTGTTATTATCTGTAAATTTTTGGCACGCGTAATAATCCCCAAACCACCACTGTTGCCAAGAAATTACGTAGAAAAACTCTCTACTTAATCTTTTTCTATTGGAAAATCCGTAGTATTTATACATAGTTATGCAGTATATACTTGCATTTAATTCTTGCTTGTTTACGAGATCAGAATTAAATGGTCAAGACTTAAGATAGAAAAAAGGAATTCGAAAAGCCTAAAGCTTTTATTGGCATCGGTGGGTTCTGTTCATCTGTTGGTAGCCTTTCTCTTCTCTATATAACACTGAAGCATAAACATGGGCTTTATCTGTTACACACCAACAGCGCATAAGACTCATAACATTATCCTACTTCATAAAGAAGAAGTCTTTGAAATTCTCGACGCTTTTAGTAATATGGATCAAAGTCTAGGTATAATTTCCAGTTTTCTTTCTTCCTCTCCTAATTGTGGTTTTTTACTCTGCTTTTCCCTATTACTACACTTTTTTGGATCAATTATTTTCCTATGCTATATTTTCGTCTGTTTGATTGAAGTTTTTCTGATGTTTGTATGAATGCGTATATTCATATGCAGAAGTAAGAACTTACAAAAGGGATTTTCCTCCTGCTCACTTCATGTTCAAAATAGACTCCTTCTCTTTATTCTCTGAGGCAGAGATGGAAAGATATGAAACTGGTGATTTTGAAGTTGGGGGCTACAAATGGTTGGTTACATCTCCTTCCCTCTCTCTCTCTCTCTCTCTCTGCTTATATTTGCTGTTACCTACTGTTTGTTTATTTTCTCATGGATTACTTTTATAACGAGAAAAAAATGATTCTCGTTACTTTTACTCTTTATGCAGGAGCTTGGCATTCTATCCAAATGGTAATGAGGAAGCTCATGCAGATGGCCATATCTCCCTTTATTTGGTAATCAAAGAGACAGAAAAGCTTCCATCTTGTTGGGATGTCAATGCCAGTTTCAAATTCTTTGTGTTTGATCATATTCGAGACAAGTACTTGACCGTTGAAGGTTGATCGCTCTCTCATAATTCTTTATAAGAAGAACAAAGAAATTAAAAACATTGTGATTTTCTGTTCATTTTGTTTTTGGCTTTTACAAAACCTCATTCTCCAGGTGCTGATGGTTCTTCAAAGAGATTCCATGCGATAAAGACTGAATGGGGATTCTCTCAGTTACTCTCCCTAAAGTCTCTGAAGAATGCATCTAATGGATATCTTGTTGGTGATTCATGCATATTTGGGGCAGAGGTATCCGTTGTCAAATGGAGTTTCAAATTGGAGTGTCTTTCCACGATTAAGTACACTCGTAACAATGTCATGACTTGGAAGATTGAAGATTTTTCAAAGTTGGATGAGGAATATTAGAAGTCTGAAGTGTTCGATTTTGAAGAATCAAAATGGTACTACTTGCTCCATTTGCACTTCATGATTGAATATAACTATTGCAGTAACAGATTCTTTTTCTGGTCCATTTTTACTGAATCCAGGCAGATTAAGCTTTATCCAAAAGGCGATGGGATTGCAAAGGGTAAATCCCTTTCCCTCTACCTAATGTTGGTAGAGACTGAAAACCTTCTTCCTGACCAGAAGTTGTTCGTCCAATTCAAGCTGCGTGTGAGGAACCATTTTCTACATTCTGATCATGCTGAAGTGACTTGTAAGACTAAAAATTATCTCGCACTTTTGTTCTCATGGTCTCTCCCTCCTTCCCCCATATATGCTTTTATCGAAACTGGCGCATATTTTTTCGCAAAAAACCTTAAAACGTGTGCATGAACACTTTTATGTGAAAGAAAAACATTGTTAAGTGAAGCTTGGGTACAACCACATTTTAGAAGCCATTCAACCTCTATATGTTACTCTAGTGTAGCTATTAATTCTCCAAACAAACTAGGGTTTTGAATTAACATGCTAGGCAAATCAAAAAATTTGTTCACTTTCGTCAATTCTAATGGCGCATGTATCGCCTAAATGCATTCCTAAGCCTTTATTTCTTTTTCTTATAGGTAGCAGTTGGATCCGCTCAGGCTATGGCTGGGGTTTTGATGATTTAATATCGGTGCAGGATCTCGAGACCCCTGTCAAAGGCCATATCATGAAGGATTGCTTGACAGTTGAAGCTGAAATACTTCACATTTCAAAATCTAAGAGTTGATCTTGAGATTTATATTGAGAAGTTGTTTGGTGACTGACTAAATGTCTGTAATAAAAGCATATAGACAAGCACTGTCAGCAATTTTTGGTTCTTGTTTTTGTGACAATTGGATGATATCTGTAAAAACCCTTTTTTAATTGTTCCAATCCAGTGGTTTCCAATTCACTTAGTCAAGTGTTTTATAACTTTGTGATAGTGCATGTATTGACTTAACTGGGGAGAAAGATTGAATTTTTGGTTTCCTGATTGATTTTCGATGAACAAGACGAACCTTTTTCTCAGTTTTTCAAGTGAATTTGAGTTGAATTCTTATAAACTTTTCACGAAACAGTCACAACATCAAGAATATGGTTTGATTCGGTCTTGGTTTTAGAGCTCATGGAAGGGGTTGTAATAAGTTAAGAAGATCATCAGAGTTTCAGAGTCAGAAGTTCATTGCAGAATTGGTGCCATTCATACGAGTTAAGCTGATCAAGGTAATGCCACAGGAACATACTCTGCTAAGACTAGCGCATGTGCTCAAGATTCAATAGAAATGCCTGAATTTAGACCGTGACTTTATAAAATGACTTCTTCTGCCTTGATTGTCCTGAAGTTTTATACATACTCAATGTTAACTAATGGCATAATTATATCCGACCTGAGCGGTCAATTTGTTCGGATTAAATTAAATTTGAACATATACAAAATTTAGGTCCAAAATATAAAAATTTTATCCGATTTAAAATCGGATTTGGGTCAAAAACTAAAATTTGGTCCGATTTAGTTATCCGAAACCTAACATGAACTGAATTATTGATCAATTTATTTGTTTAAATTTAAACCAATCCAAATATAAATAATTAAGTACATCCCAAAAATAAAATTCAATTCTACATATAAAAATATTTCACGTTATTGAATTTGCAATTTTTTTTTTCTTTTCACGTGAGGTCGTTCCTTTCCTAAAGCCATCAACTACGACCGTTGTCAGTTCTACCCAAACGGAGGGACCAGATCTTCTATGACCCTCAGGTGCCGTTTGGATAACCATTTTAACAAGCATATATGCTAAAAAATAACATAAATGCTACACATGGATAAAATCACAACCAAACAACAATTTAGCATGTAGCATAAAGTTTAGCATATTTTGGCAGTTTTTGAAATGCTTGTTTTTGTAGCATTTAAAAAACCATTTAGCATTTCACTAATGAAATGTCTTAAATGCCCCAACTATATTTACATTTATTATTTTTGAAAAAATGTTAATATTATTAAAAATAAATGTTAGAAATTTTTTAATATTATTAAAAATGTTCATATAAAAAATACATTTTTTATTATAAATATATTAATCTCATTGTTTTTGAATTTCTGCTAATACTCCTGTATGTAATTAGCCACAGCATTTGGAATAACATTTATGTTATCAGAAAAATTGAACTAAACACGCACAGCATTTGAAACAGCATAAATGTCAGCATCTTAAACAGCGTATAAGTATATACGCTACCAGAATATAAGCTAAAATATATGCTAAAATCCAAATTGTCTTCCAAACGGACCCTCGGTAGTATTTGAATCTTTGAGATACGTGCCTCTTGTGACGTACATCTAAAATATCTTCGTCCGACGTGGACCAATAAAATGCCAAAACATTATGAAAAGTCATTTAAATAAAACAAACCTGAAACTCTGGGCTTTTAGGTTTAGAGAAGAAGAGAGCCGTTCGCAGAGACTATCGCGCTTTCCTCTCTGAACCTCTGTTGGATCTCCTCCTCGCGCGGACGTCGTTTCAGGTACCGCTCTCTTTATGCCTTGTGATGAGTCGATGAAGCTATTATTGTTTAGATTTGTTTGTAGTTGTTATGATTATTTTTCGATTTTTACTGGATTATGATTCTTAATGAGTTAATGGTTCCTTAGTTTTGAATCAATAGCTCGTCTTCTAGATTTATTGTTTGCCCTTAGTGAATTCAACTTTTATTTTGTCATGTGGGTTTACGTTGTGGTCTTTGGTTTTGGATTTGGGATTGACCTCAGTTTAACGATCTAGGACAGGTGAAGTAATCTTTGCGTTGACTGATGAAACCGATATTTTTAGGATTTATGTAGAATTCTTAGGACTTCTTCCCCATAATTTTTATTTGATAGTATAGTTCAAACCCTCTGAAAATATGTTGGGCAGACGCTTTGATGGTGGATGTGCTTTCAGGTTTATACGTTTCACTGCAATTTTCTGCTAGTAGTTGTGTTTTTTTTTTTTTTTTTGGTTTTGTGGTCATGTGCCAGATCAACATCCAGTTTTGCGCTTCCTTCAAATACAGTGCAATGGATTCCCTGATTTAGTGAAGCAGCTCTCAGCCGCAGCTAGCATTATGCAGCTGAAAAAAGAAAAAAGAAAAAAAATCTAGCTGCATAGCAATGTGCTGTATGTTTTTCACGTGATAAATAGGTGAAAATTTATCTGTCAGTTTGAAGAGCTTTGTGCCTTCATGACAATTTGCAGTATGTTTTCTTTGGGTGTGTAGAACGGGTGTTTGGGCCCTCTCTTTTTCACAGAACGCTCGACTGCTGCCACAGCAATAGCGATTATATTCTCATTGGTGGGAAGTTTGCAAAGGGATTTTTTGTGGTCTGTTTAATCAGAATATTCACCGGAATACATTGCATTCCTGAAAAAGGAAAGTACTTGCTGATACTTGGTAAAGTGTCTCAAAGCTCTCACTGCTACTACAATGTTTGGGGAAGGCATCTGTAAGAAACCTATGTTGTTGACAGCTTAGAGATTCTAGCAGTGACTATTTGTTGGAAAGTGGATTATTATTATAAGGAGAAGCAGACCAATTAAAATTCCAGAGAGGAAAACCAAATAGAGGAAAATGTTTTTGTTTAGATATCAAAGTGTAGCAGTGTTTAACTAACATGTCATAGGTAATTTTTTTTGTCTCTGCCCCACTCTCTTTTTGTTGAGAAGTATTAAACTAGCCAGATTCTATTTGTAGGTTGTTGAGTTCACAAGTAAAAATTCTGCAAGACAAAAAAAAAATTGGAGGTTATAATGTCGCTGAAATCCTTCTAGGCTTCTGAAAGGAAAAAAGAGAATGTAGCCCTAAGTTTAAGTGTGCTGCTTCCTTACTTTTTTCTGAATTCTTTTGACTTCAGTATTTTGTGCGCATGTGTTTATCATCTTATAGCTTCCAAATGTAGTAGTTGCATATCTTCACAGCTATTTAAACATTTTAGATTTGTATATAGAGCATGTTTGATTTTCCCCAATTTCGCCATTTTGAGGTTGTTGGAGTTTAATCCTGTGTCTTGTATTTCGTCAGCCATCAAGTATGTTTGGTCGGACCCCGAAGAAGAGTGATAACTCCAAGTACTATGATGTTCTTGGTGTCTCTAAAAGCGCAAGTCAAGATGAACTGAAGAAGGCATATAAAAAAGCTGCTATAAAGAATCATCCTGACAAAGGTGGAGATCCTGAGAAGGTCGATTCTTTCAATCTCTTTAATTTACAGTTTCATTATGCCTCCCAAGTTTTATAGTAGTAGCACTAACTCCATTGCTAAATTCCATTTGATACTCTCATCACCAAAGAGCAATAGCTTTTGGCCTTAAAGACCTTGAACAGGTTGAAGTTCAGGTCCACAAAAGGCACGATTGTCGATTTTGTGTTCATTTTTTGGGAATCCTGACTTGATTATTTTATTTCAGAGCTATTTATTTTAAAAATGGATTTGACTAATACAGTTTTTTAAACTTCTTTTTACTCGAGTCTAGAGTATTTGACATAACATCTTTTCTGAATTATGGTATACATATTGGAGGTCTGAAGTGTGTTTGATGCAAGAATATCTAAAAGAAATACAGAAATAAACCCTTTTTTGGCTATATTGGATAAAGAGTCGGTGATGATAATTGATTATGTTTTTCTTCACGTTCTCACATTGTTGTATTTAACTTCTGGAAAAATTGCTGCACATTTAAAATCGAGATTTTTGTGTTCCGTCAAACTTATGTTTCTTGAAGGGTCATTCACTTCATTTTTTGACAAGTTGTTTGTCTTTTTGTATCAGTTCAAGGAGTTGGCTCATGCATATGAAGTTCTGAGTGATCCTGAAAAAAGGGAAATCTATGACCAGTATGGTGAAGATGCTCTTAAAGAAGGCATGGGTGGAGGTGGCGGCATGCATAACCCATTTGACATATTTGATACATTTTTCGGCGGAGGAGGTTTTGGCGGTGAGAAATTGTTGCTCGACTTCGAGTCTTTTTCAGTTTTTTGGCCTCTCTCTCTCTCTCTCTCTCTCTCCCCCGTGTGTGTCTCTTGTCTTCTGATAAGTAGTTACAAACATTTCTATTTGTGTAGCAGGCGGTAGCTCGAGAGGAAGAAGGCAGAAACAAGGTGAAGACATGGTGCATACTTTGAAGGTGTCCTTGGAGGAATTGTACAATGGGTCCACTAAGAAACTCTCTCTGTCTAGAAATGTTCTGTGCTCCAAATGTAAAGGGTATGTTCTCTTGTTCTAGTGGTATTATTACATATTATTATTTTACAGTAGTTTTGTGTTATTCATGTGTGGCTGTGACTTTCTCGTTTCCTTGTTTGTGTTGATTTCCTTGTGCAAAATACTGAACGTGGACATCATCATACTGTATCTATTATCTATGCTATTGCTATAACATGTACTTATTATATTTGATGTTTATGTGTAAATCTTGTTTTGATTTTATCTTATCCCTCTGCCACTCGCCCCACTGTTGAATTATTGGAAGGATATGAAAGTAAAAGCACTTTCCCCCACAATTGTATGCAAATAATCTCTGAAGCTAGTGTGTGTGAGGGAGCCAAAATGATGAGTGATTTTTTCATTTAGCATTTGGATCCAACTGTAGGGTTTATATCACATTATCACCCCAGTGGGCAAGCTGCATTTCCTTTTTGAACCAAGAACCACAATTGAAAAGCATACATGTTTTTGTTTTATGTTCTAAATATATCAGGAAAGGTTCAAAGAGTGGAGCTTCTGGGACTTGTGTTGGATGCCAAGGCACTGGTATGAAAGTTACAATGCGACAAATTGGGCCGGGCATGATTCAGCAGATGCAACATATTTGTCCTGAATGCAGAGGCTCAGGTATGTGATCACTCTTTCTCAACCTACATTTCACTTTGAGATGAAATCCGGATCTTCTTTTCATTCTGAATTTATTTCACTACGACCGCAGGAGAGTCGATCAGTGATAGGGATAGATGCCCACCATGCAGAGGGAAAAAGGTAACTCAGGAGAAGAAGGTGATGGAGGTGCATGTTGAAAAAGGAATGCAAAATGGACAGAAAATTGTGTTTGAGGGGCAAGCCGATGAAGCTGTAAGGATATTTTATTTTTTCCCTTTCTTTTACCTGGTTACCATTTGTCTTTTTGTTTTGTAAATGTTGGAAATATGTTATGCAAATTTTATGGGTTTTTTAAGCAAAATATTGACTAATATGCTGCATTTATTTCCCATCTGTGATATTGCAGCCTGATACAATTACAGGAGACATTGTCTTTGTCTTGCAAGTGAAGGAACATCCAAACTTTAAGCGGATACATGATGATCTTCGAGTAGCACATACCCTCAGCTTAACAGAGGCTCTCTGCGGATTTCAGTTTGCCATAACTCATCTTGATGGTAGGCAGCTCTTGATCAAGTCAAACCCTGGAGAGATCATAAAACCTGGTAATGGCCAAAGACACGTGAAGAAATTTCCTTTTTACTCCATTTTCTTCTTTAAATAGTGGATGATCTTTAATTGTTCTGTGTTCATTTGGTTCACTACTTGATGCAGGTCAAGCCAAAGCAATTAATGACGAGGGAATGCCTCAATACCAAAGGCCTTTCATTAAAGGGAAGCTTTATATTCTTTTCAACGTGGAGTTCCCAGATTCAGGGTTTCTCAGCCCTGATCAGTGCCGAAAGCTGGAGGCAATACTTCCCCCAAGGCCAAGCAAACAGCTGTCTGACATGGAGCTGGATGACTGTGAAGAGACTACCTTGCATGATGTCAGCTCTGAGGAGGTGAATAGGAGGCAGCAACAGCAGCAGTCCAATCGGAAGCGTGAGGCATATGACGAAGATGACGACAATGAAGAACAATCAATGCCTCGAGTGCAGTGTGCCCAGCAGTAGTTTGTCCGCCATCTTATGTGATACCCAGGTATTTTTTACATGCAGGTATTTTATCAGTTATTTGTTTATGACGTGTATTTTTTCGGCAATTTTTTAGTTACCTTTCTATAATATTTATCGTATCATGTAATTTGATTTATTGGCAGCTTGTGCTATTTATAGTTACATTATATATTATTGCTTTTGTCATTTGTCTACTCCATTGCTAGTAACAATCAAAGTTGGTTGTCGTCATTTCATGCTGTGAGAAATCTCTAGGGGCAGATACAATAGGTCAGGTGACGTTTTAGGTACTTTACTTTGGGGACATATGATAAAATTGGAACGATACGGAGTAGATCTGTGCTGCAGGTATATTACTAGGCTCTACAACTAGTCGATTAGGTTGAACTAAATGGACTTAGTTTTAATCTTCTTTGATGCCCAGAAGAAAGTTTAGGATTCGAGACTGGTAGTAGATAAATACAAGCAGTGAAGCAGACAAAGAATATTGTAAAATGCTAGACAAGATAGTTAAATTATTGATAATTGTTTGCCGGTTGCAGGTTAGTTATTTTTAAATTAAATTATGCTACCAACTACACAGTCGCTTGTTGGGGATTAGAACAAGATGTACATTCCTAATGTGCCAATCTTCCATTTATTATTAGCTCGCGTGCCTCTCAATTGAGGTAATTTATATATGTATAGATACGTGTATATGTAGGCATGTGTGTGGAATTATGTTACATCACAACATTCCCTAAAATTGTAACCAAATCTTGTCCTATATATATATATATATATATACACACGTTGACAAGCATGCACAGGAATTGTGCTTAATCTCCTTAGGATACCCTTGAAACACAACTGGTTTGGTATTCTTAACCACAAAAGTTTCTGCACATTTTACTTTCCAGAGCCCTCTGATGCCCCCATTAGTGACCCCTTTCTTCCACTAATTGATTTTTGTTAGCAAGCATAGAGGCTCCATCCAACCTATATTTTTACATGAACTAGTCTTCCAGGTAATCTAGTGTGGGCCCATTATCCATATAAAAATCAAAAGAAGAAATCGAAAGTAATGTTAGTGGGCACAATAAATCTTAACAAAGCATAGATTTTCATGAAGGAAAAAAGGCAGTGAGGGAATGACAGCTTCAGTACATGATTAGATATTGGTTTGGCCCATAGTTGATGCATAATGATGAACCTAATTGAATTTTAAAGGATTTAAATATTAGATTTGGCTTTCAAAAATGCCAAATGGAGATTATTTATTTATTACATTCGGGACCACCGAGTAAAAAATCATAAAAAATATATTTTATTTAATTCAATAAAAAAATGCAAAAAACTATTGACATATTGGGAAGCAACAATGGTACTAATTACTAAAATCAAAGCCCAAGTGCAACGGTATCAAAAAAATACTTCTTTTGTCTTACAATTTTATTGGAGGCTTAATTGATTTTTTCATTGGGGACCTATTTCTTTTTTACCTAGGCTTGGTATTTCCAAAGCAGAGAAATTTTTTCCAGAATTTCTCTAGCCCCAGTCGAACCTTCTACATCCGCCTCTGTATACGAACATGAAAAAGCATATATATATATATATATGTATGTATTATTTTTATCTGTAAACTCCATTGAAATTCTAGCTATACCTATTACATAGCACTTTGGTTGCATTTTGTCTTTAAATTAAAGTTGGGATAACTTGACTAATTATGGAGGGTTTGGACAAGGCCAGGGGGAAAAAAAGACCAAAAAAATCTTTGGGCAATGATGGTGGCAAACTATTCTTTCACCAATTCAGAGTTGATTAATCGATACAAGACAAAACAAAGAGAGGCTTCTTCTCATCAACAAATTAAGAAGACTTGTGTACAAGGCACATTGAACTTCTCCCAAGAAACCAAACGAAACCTTAAAATGATATTTAAACAGAAAATATTCGAAGAATAACAATAATAATAAACAATTAAAGTTTTAGTTTTGAATATGTATTAAGAATTGGGAAAAAAAAAAGAGAGAATTTGCTTCCACGCATGGTTGACTCTTAACATGTTTGGCTTTTTCCTAGCGTCCCATTAGTGGCATGTGCACCTCCATGTGATACTTGTATTAATAGAAACTTTTTAAACTTTGTTCTGTATCCATCTTTGGAGACCCATTGAAATTGAAATTTCGAACAATAATAATAATAATTATTAATTATAATATAAGGGAGTAGTTAATTATCTAGTTGCTTCCATCAACGTGTCCTACAGTGTTAATACAAACCCCCCACTTGTTCATTTCCTACTTGAGACAAGCATGGCACACCACATAAGATTATATATATAGTCACATTTCAGTTGGTCAAAATTTTGCTTCTAAATCAGCTGTTCCCACCGTGTGCCGTGCGGTGTTCGATGAATTAATTAGGTGAACCATACTATACATATAAATGTGTTGCTATACATATTATTAATTAAACCAGTGTCAGTGTTCCAGCAAGGCCAGATCACGTTCAGGACATTTTGGGTCCATTTGGAAGTTGACATACCAACAAAGGCTTTTAAGATATATAACCATGAAGGAGGCCGCCCTCTTTAAGGTTTAGTGCGAATCTTGGAATGTGTCGAAAAAGTGTATGTATCTAAGTAATTTAGGGTACTCAAAATTATATATAAGGACGTATTGTTGTTTCCGGGGTTTACCATGCAGGAATAGGCCCTGGTATCAACTCGGTGGGTTTTCTCCCTCACACAAAAACAAAAAACAAAAAGAAGAAGAAGAAGATGCATATGAACATACACACAGATGGGACAACATACGAGTGTAAAAATACCTCAAAAATTAAAATTAAAAAGAAAAATAAAAATTTGCCACATGGTTTATAAGTGAGCTGAACTGTATAGTATGATTTCGTTTTGTGTAATGGGCCCCTTCTTTCTTTCTTTTTTTAGTAAAAAAACCAGAATTTAAAGCCCCAAAGGGACACCCCTCATTCATCATTTGCAGTTTTGCACAAACAATATGGAACAACAAATCGACATAGAGACTACTACTGATGCCCATACAAACCTAGGCCTCTCCTCCACTTCCTCCTCCATCACCGCCACCACCATATCCGCCACCTCCTCCTCCTCTTCTTCCTCGGATTTCCATGAAAACAGGGGAGCAAATAAGAAAAGCCATCATGATCAAGGCATTGAGAGTGGCAATGAAGGTAATGACAAGAAGAAGCAGAAGGGCAATGATAGTGAGAAACATCCCACATACAGAGGAGTCCGAATGCGGAGTTGGGGCAAATGGGTGTCCGAAATCCGAGAGCCACGTAAGAAATCAAGAATATGGCTTGGAACGTATCCAACGGCTGAAATGGCGGCTCGTGCTCACGATGTAGCTGCTCTAGCCATTAAAGGCCGTTCGGCTTACCTCAACTTACCCGAGCTGGCTCACCAGCTTCCCCGCCCCCTCACCACCTCTCCTCGGGATATCCAAGCCGCCGCCGCCAAGGCTGCTGCAGCGGCTCCGGAGGAGGCTTGCAGGAGTCATGAAAATGAGACCGAAGCTGAGCCCATCCGACAAAATACTTCAGCCAGCTCGGACAGTTCGCAGGGATCTGCAAGCTCTACTTCCGTTGATTGTGACGACGCATTGTTTGACCTTCCTGATCTATTCGTCGACGGCTGTGATCGAGGCGATGGTTTGTACTATTACTCTCCCACGTGGCAGTTTTGTGGAGCCGATTATGGGCTCCGGCTTGAGGAGCCCTTCTTGTGGGAATATTAATTGAACGCTCAATTATAGACCGTCCGATTGTCCAAAGACATTTGATCACACGGAGGACCACGAAGATTGGAAACTGGATGCTTACTTCATACGATCATGTCTCCAATTACTCGGAGAAACAGTAGAGAGAGAGAGGGAGAGAGATTTACATTGATTGCTTGACTGGTAACATGCATGGAAATGACAGAAAAGGGCTTGCAGTACTTCATGTGATATATGTATATCATAAATTTTAATTATTTTCTCCACTCTTTCTACTTCTTGCAATACTACAATAGGCTAATAAATTTTTGTCCAACTGTCTTTCTTCTTGACAAGGTATAATTGCTTGTTCTGGTATTTAGATTGTCTCAATACTACTGTTATCAAAAATATTTCTTGTTGAATTTTGACCTAATTTATCATATTGTGTTGTTATGTGAGAATTTTATGTATGCGGATTTAGACCATATCGATTGTTCAAAAGGGAAGCTTATCTAGTGTTATTCTTAATTATTAAAAAAAACTTAGGTTCTCCTAATATACTTAGTTTTACGTATCTTTAGAAGAGTTTAATGCACGGAGTATTTTTTTTAGAACGACTTTATTACAATGAAATTTCCATATATACATATATATATATAAATATATATATTTAATTTAATCTGGATGAAAGCCACATTACTACTCCATATTTTAAACTTTATCCGATTGTGTACCATTGTTTTCCCTTGTGACTAAAATCCCCTTTACGATTGCTTCTCAACAAACATCTTGAATTAACTATTCTATAAATTGAATAAATTAAAAATTAAGGGGAAGAAATTTAAAAAATAAAATCCGTTACTTTGCTATAATGGATAATGATTGACGATGATGCATTGACATTGAATAGCTACAAAATTCTAAATAAGTCGGATGATTTTCTTTTAGGTGGAGTCTCTAGCTAGCTATAATAAGACCTTTTTTTTTGCCATCAGTAGGTACTCCAAGTTGAAGATTACACAATTAACTATAAATTGATAAAAGTGAGCCATAAGTGTTTTTTAACGTGGAAATATTTTATTTTGCAAGGTTTCCTTTGTTGACCAATATATGTCTCTATTCAACCCAAAACGAATGCATACTATTTTATTTTCTGTTACTCAAAAATGTTAAATTGCATCATATATATCATAATAATGATGTTTTTTGGGCGCGCACACAAATATATATGGTTATTCTCAAGCGTAGGATCGGAATCCCGCGCTTGAGTAATGCTCTGTGTATATATATATATGGTGGGAGACATATTAATGCATGTGGAGATGATGAATACCAGAGAAATTGGAGTAGTAGATTCCAAAAGGAAATTCCTGTTGGAATTTAGTTTAGCTTTACCCATTCTTACTATTTGTGTTTAGGGTAAATGTAATTATTGTTTTACTGTTTTACATATTGGGTGTGGACCTTTATGTATATATACCTCTAATAGAGATGAATAAGATTAAAAGAAGATATTAAAACATATTCAAGTCTTCTTGGTATCGGAGGTGGAGGTTAAAACCCTAGCCGCCTGCTGCCGAATCTGCAGCCGTGAGCGTGTCAATAACGCCGGATCTGCGATTGACATCCTTCTTTGAATTTCAGCAACATGACAACTTCTGAGTCCTCATCCTCTGCCCCACTCACATCAGATCACTCTACCTTTCATGCTGGAATCATTCTCACAGAAAAGAACTATGATACATGGGCACCTCTCTTAGAGATGCACATCGCCGGACGGAAGAAACTTGGTTTTATTCGAGGAACTGCAATTGCACCTGCAGCAACAGATCCAAAATATGAGGAATGGTATGCTGAAAATCAGAAGGTGAAAACATGGTTGTTGACCTCTATGCAACCGGACATTATGAGAAGGTATCTCCGTCTCAAGACCGCGAAGGAGATTTGGGATACCCTTGCTACTGCTTTCTATGATGGCACAGATGAAGTGCGAATCTTCGCCTTGCATCAGAAGGCTTTCAACACAAAACAAAATCATCGATCTCCACAAACCTATTTTGGCGATTTAACTGAGATTTTTCAGGAGCTAGATTATCGCGACCAGACTGTGATGACGTGTTCCACCGATGTCAAGCTCTATGCGAAATCAATTGATAAGCTACGGGTCCATATTTTTCTTGCAGGCCTGGATGACGAATTTGAGCAAGTTCGTGGTGAACTTCTAAGGAAGGATCCCGTACCTGGCCTTCAAGAATCCTATGCTTATATTCGTCGAGAAGCTGACAGAAGAGTAGCAATGACTGGAACGCTTGACTCACCAGAGAGTACTGCTATGGTGACTCGAGCTCGCTCGAATAAAGTAGGACCAGATCGTAATCCTCATACAACTGATGATCGTCCTCGTCCGAAATGTCCTCAGTGTGGCCGTACCGGGCACTCAAAAAATCGATGCTATGAACTTGTGGGCTATCCTGATTGGTGGGACAAGGCCCGGGATCCTAGATTCAACAAAGCTCGTGCCTCTATGGCCAACACTGAGGAAAAATCATCATCTGGAGCTGAGCCAGCATCTGCTCTTCATACTACCGCAGGTAATGGAGGTAATGTTTTTAGTTTTTCTGCCTCTGTTTCGAATAAACATTGGATAATTGATTCTGGTGCTACTGAGCATATGACATTTGATTCTAGCCAAATCACCCATTTGACATCTTCTTCTCAGCCCGTAGTTACCACAGCCAATGGAAGTGTCATCCCTGTTCTTGGGGAAGGCAAACTGTCTCTTACCGACACTCTAAGTTTGGACTCAGTCCTTGTAGTACCATCTCTTGATTATAGCCTCTTATCTGTTTCTCAACTAACGATGACCTTACATTGTGTTGTGATTTTTTGGCCTCATGGTTGTGTGTTTAAGGATATCCAGACCCAGAGGACGATTGGTTATGGTATTAGGCGTGAAAAGCTTTATTACTTGGACATGGCATCTGATAGTTCCAGTTTATTGACTCAAGCTTTTGCTGTGCATGATGGTGACTTCCAAAAGAAGATAACTAAGGAACCAGATATATGGCTCTGGCATCATCGTCTTGGCCATGCTTCTTTTGGATATTTGAAAAAATTATTCCCTAGTTTGTTTCTAAAGACTGATGTTTCTAGTTTTCATTGTGATATTTGTGAACTGGCAAAAAGCCATCGTAGCTCCTATTCTCCAAGTTTGAATAAAAGCATGCTTCCGTTTATGTTAATCCATTCTGATGTTTGGGGTCCTTCCAAAGTACCTACCTTAGGGGGAGCTCGCTGGTTTGTTACCTTCATTGATGATTGTACCCGCATGACTTGGCTTTGTCTCATGAAATCCAAGAGTGAAGTAGCAGTGTTGTTTGAAAAATTTCACAAGATGATCTCTGTTCAGTACAAAGCACAAATTCAAGTTCTCCGTAGTGACAATGGTGGTGAGTATATTAGCTCGACCCTTCAATCATACTTAGACAGAGTTGGCATCATCCACCAGACTACCTGCCCCTATACTCCGCAGCAAAACGGCGTTGCTGAACGAAAAAATCGGCATCTTTTAGAGGTTGTCCGTGCTTCTTTAATAGCTGCACATATGCCATCTTCTTTTTGGGGTGAAGCTGCTACATCTGCCGCCTACTTGATCAATCGCGTTCCCTCTCGGACACTTGAGTTTCAAACTCCCTTTGAAGTATTACAGAATCTACAACGCTGCCCACCTACTCCTAACTTACCACCTCGTGTCTTTGGTTGTATAGCTTACGTTCATCTCCCGTCTCACCAACGAAATAAGCTTGAACCGAGAGCTGTGAAGTGTGTCTTTGTCGGTTATTCTTCTACTCAAAAAGGGTACCGGTGCTATCATCCTCACACAAAAAAATTGTATGTGTCCATGGATGTCATGTTTCATGAAAACCACATGTTTTTCCCTTCTCTTACTGCCTCACTTCAGGGGGAGTATTTACGGGAAGTTCAGCTACTAGAGCCGTGGAGCATTGGTTCCTCAAGCAATAGTGAGCTATTGGACACTACATCTGATGGTGATACTTGTAATGGTGATGCTTCGAATGGTGATGCTTCGGGTGACAATATTGGTGGTGACTTAAGGGATGCCGTGGGTGAATCAGTAGGTGATATTAACGCACAACCAGATGGAGACATGGATAGCTCAAATGAAACCCAACAATATTCAGATTCAGATGTACCTGGAGGTTCTTCATCATCTCCAGGTGGTAGTTTTGAGCTAAATACTCGTAACCAATCATCCTCAAGCACGGATATCCTTGCATTACTACCTCAAAAGATTCTTCCATCTCGTTCAAATAGAGGTATTCCTAAACCCACGTATGAAGCTGACCCTCATTGCAAAGTGAAATATCCCATGAGTAACTACATGTGTACCAAAAATCTATCCGAATCAAATCGGTCATTTGCACATCAATTATCTACTGTGTTTATTCCTAACAATGTGCAGGAGGCCAAAGCAGACCCTCGTTGGAAAGCAGCAATGAATGAAGAGTTGAGCTCTCTAAAGGAAAATGCTACATGGAAAATAGTGGACTTACCTGCTGGAATGAAAACCGTTGGGTGTAAGTGGGTGTATACCGTGAAGTATAAGGCAGATGGTTCTATTGAAAGATTCAAAGCACGATTAGTGGCAAAGGGTTATACTCAAAGATATGGGATTGACTACACAGAAACCTTTGCGCCTGTAGCAAAGATGAATACAGTTCGTGTTTTGTTGTCTTTAGCAGCAAACTTGGATTGGCCTTTGCACCAATTTGATGTAAAAAATGCATTTCTTCATGGAGACTTGAATGAAGAGATTTATATGGATCTTCCTCCAGGTTGTGAGGCTCCTAATTCGGGCAGTAAAAAAGTGTGTAAATTGAAGAAGTCCTTGTACGGTTTGAAGCAGTCCCCTAGAGCGTGGTTTAGTCGGTTTACCAACTCCATGAGAAAGTTTGGCTATAAACAGAGTAATTCCGATCATACTTTGTTTATTAAGAGAAGAAAAGGGAAGTTAACTGCTCTCATTGTGTACGTAGATGATATGGTGGTAACTGGTGATGACCCAGAGGAGAGATTAGTTTTGCAAAAATACTTGTCCACAGAATTCGAGATGAAAGATCTAGGTTCCTTAAAATATTTTCTTGGCATTGAAGTCTCTCGAGGTAAGTCTGGAATTTTCTTATCTCAAAGAAAATATATATTAGACTTACTCCATGAAACTAGCTTGTCTGCTTGTGCACCAGCGGTGACACCAATTGAGGAAGGGCTTAAACTTGAAATTCTTCCTGACCAAAAACCAGCTGATAAAACTCGATATCAAAGACTTGTGGGGAGGCTGATGTACTTGGGTCATACTAGACCGGATCTTGCGTATGCTCTAAGTAAGGTTAGTCAATTTCTTCATGACCCAGGTAAACAACATATGGATGCTGCCTTGAGAATAGTTCGGTATTTAAAGGGAAGTCCTGGTAAGGGGGTGCTGTTTGGTAAAAATGGACATCTAGAGATAGAAAGCTATACCGATGCTGATTGGGGAGGTTGTGTTGAAAGTCGTCGTTCTACGTCAGGTTATTTTACCTTCGTAGGAGGAAATCTTGTTACTTGGAGGAGTAAGAAACAGAACGTGGTGGCGCGTTCAAGTGCAGAAGCTGAATTTAGAGGTATGGCTTTGGGTGTATGTGAAACTTTGTGGCTCAGAAATTTGCTTCGGGATATTGGTTTCCCTAATAAGAAGCCAATCAAGTTATTCTGCGATAACCAAGCTGCGCGAGCTATTGCTCTTAATCCTGTTCAGCATGATCGAACCAAGCATGTGGAGATCGACAGATTCTTTATCAAAGAAAAATTGGATAGGAAAATTATTGAAGTCCCTCCTATTAGAACTGAAGACCAATTGGCTGATATACTCACGAAAGCTGTATCTGCTCGAAATCTCACAAGATTCTTAGACAAGTTGGGCATGTGTGACATCTATGCACCAACTTGAGGGGGAGTGTTGGAATTTAGTTTAGCTTTACCCATTCTTACTATTTGTGTTTAGGGTAAATGTAATTATTGTTTTACTGTTTTACATATTGGGTGTGGACCTTTATGTATATATACCTCTGATAGAGATGAATAAGATTAAAAGAAGATATTAAAACATATTCAAGTCTTCTATTCCCTTGTGTGGAGTGTGATGTTTGCTACCTAAATATTAAAATATATATGGTTACAACCATCACACAGAAACTAAAAATATAAAAAATCTTCCTGTCTCTAGTGAAAGTGGAATTTAGAAAAGTTAAGTGTGGGGATATACTGTATAATTTTATTTTTTTTATAGAATTATCAAAACCCACTATATGTTTTAGTGCGCTATGAGTGGCTTCAGTGTGATTATCTCCAATATTATTTTACATTCAATTACTTCATCATTAGTTTAGGGCACTCTTCAATCCCCCTATTGGACCAAAAGAAAAGGAATTAGTTATTAGAGTTTTTTTTTGAAGGTAGTTATTATAGAGTTAAAGACCAAGAAAGTAGCCTAATCATTGGAGTAATCTTTGGGCATAAGTAGTAATTATCATGCAATATGTGACAAGTGAAAAGACAATATTTTTAAGGAAACTGACTACAAGAATCTTTTACAATTATTTCTGGGTCAAGAAAATTGTGACAAGTAATTAATAATGTTATTTTCTTCTTTCTTTTTTCCTATATAAGTCTTTACCATTGATAATGACAGTACAGATATAGAAGTTTGTTAGGAGATTGGTTAATTTAATTCAGAAAAGTGTGCATTCATTGCTTTGTTAAGCATTTTGTGGCCATTCATCTTCAGAGCTCCAGGTTTTGTGATCATAAGTGGAAGACAAGGTCAATTTCGTGGGGTTATATATAAAGTATAAATAATGTTAATGGCTCATGTTTCATATTTTTAATATATGGTTGTTAACACTTATATGTGTATGGTTTTTTTGATATTTTATTTTGAGTGGAATGGTTTTGTTCAAGTCAAAATAATTGATTTGACAATGCTACTATGTTTTCTTAAGCAATTATCTGAAGTATAAAAACATATATTGATGTTCCATTAATTTGATTTTTTCTTTCGATTTGTTATCTTGATTCATCTAATGGGTTGTTAAAGTGCAATGTTGATGCTGCTATTTTTAACTCTGTGAATTTGCTGGGTTTTGGGTGTGTAGTGCGGAATGACTATGGAAGGTTGGTGGCTACAAAGAAAGGCCTTCTTGCTGGGATTATGGAGCCTAGTGTTATGTTCAAGGTGGTGGTGGATGGATGCTCAAGTGGTTTATTATGCTCTTCAAGGAAAATATATGGATTCTTTTTATTTGGGTAGTATTATTGACGATTGTAGAATCATAGTAGTTAACAAGCAAAGTAACAGAATTCAGTAGGCAGTGAATAGTAAGACAGTAAGCTCAGTGATGTAGAGAGGAGAAGAGAGAAGAGTTTCGTGTGTTATCCATTCCTGGAAGAAGAACCCTAGGTAATACATTACACACACCAAAAAAGACTAAAACATCCTTACTAAAACACCCTTACAACAGCCCCCCTCAAGCTGGAATGTACATATTGTACATACTCAGCTTGGTACAAAACTTATGAAACATGGAAGGAAACAAAGGTTTAGTAAAGAAATCTCCTAACTGGGACGTAGAAGAGACATACGAAGTACAAATATCCTTCCTTAACAATAAATCTCTAATAAAGTGACAGTCTACTTCGATATGCTTGGTACGCTCATGAAAGACAGGATTATTAGCAATATAAATTGCTGCTTGATTATCACAATACATAGGCATGGGACGAGGTACTTCAATACCAAAATCAGAGAGAATAAAGAACACCCGTAACATCTCAGACTCAGAAGCTGTATGTGCCATGGCCCTATACTCAGCCTCAGCACTAGAACGAGCAACAACTTGTTGCTTCTTAGAACGCCATGTGACCAAATTGTCCCCAAGAAAGGTACAATATCCAGAGGTAGATCGACGATCTGAACGAGAACCAGCCCAATCTGCATCACTATATCCCGACACTTGAAAAGAGGAGACACGATAAAGTAAACCACGTCCAACTGTGCCTTTGAGGTATCGTATGATTCGCCAGACAGCATCAAAGTGAGGAGATCGAGGAGCTTGCATGAACCTGCTAACAATACTAACTGCATAAGCAATATCAGGACGAGTGACAGTGAGATACATGAGCTTGCCCACTAGACGTCGATATCGACCAATATCTTTGAAAGCAGCACTAGTGTCAGGATCAAGCTTGGATTTAGCATCAATAGGAGTGTCCGCTGGACGAGCTCCCAATAATCCTGTCTCAGTAAGAAGATCAAGAATATACTTCCTTTGTGAAAGAAAAAGTCCACTAGATGAACGAGCCACTTCTATACCAAGAAAATATCGAAAATTGCCCAAATCTTTAGTAAAAAATTGACTACTTAGGTAACTCTTCAACTCATTAATACCTTTAAGATCACCACCAGATATAATAATATCATCAACATAAACAATGAGAATAACCACCCCAGATGGTCGTCTCCTAACAAAAACTGAATGATCAAATACAGATCTTTTATAGCCATAATCCACCAAAGCTTTGCTAAAACGATCAAACCAAGCACGAGGAGACTGTTTCAAACCATACAAAGATTTCCGCAGACGACAAACAAGTGTTTCTCTCCCAGGAATAGTATATCCTGAAGGTTGATCCATGTAAACCTCTTCCTGAAGATCACCATGAAGAAAGACATTTTTTATGTCAAGTTGATATAAAGGCCAAGATTTACTTACAGCAACAGCAAAGAGGATACGAACTGAATTCAAACGAGCTACTGGAGAGAATGTTTCCATATAATCAACCCCATATGTCTGTGTATACCCCTTGGCAACCAATCTTGCCTTGAGACGTTCAACAGACCCATCTGGTAAGTATTTCACAGTATAGACCCAGCGACATCCTACTGGTTGTTTCCCAGAGGGAAGAGTAGTCAACTCCCATGTATGATTCTTATAAAGAGCACTCATTTCTTCATCCATTGCTTGCTTCCACCCCGGAGAAGATATAGCATCTTTATAGGATGCTGGAACAGACACAGTAGACAAGCCACAAACAAAAGCATGGAAACATGGAGAAACACGATGATATGAAACAAAGTTAGAAAGAGGATATTTAGTACAGGCACGCTTACCACGACGAAGAGCAATAGGTAAGTCAGTTGTGGAAGTAGGACCTTGAGTCTCAAGTGGTAGGACTTCAGAAGCAGATGACAAGTTGGATGGGCCATAAGAGATGACTTTCCTGTTTGAGCTCCGATGAAATACCTGTAATGGAGGATCAATAGATGGTTTATCACTTGAAGTAGAAGAATCCTCAGGAGTAGATTTCTTAGATTCCTTGGAAGAAGACTCCCCCTCACTTAGAGAAGACGGAAGATCCGCACTAAGTGTATCAGGCGAAAGAGGGAGAACAGGAACATCTGAAGGTAGGGAGATGGGAGATGGGAGAAGGAGGAGATGGTGCATCAAAGAACAGTGAGGAACCCTCATCAGAATAAAAAGGAACATTCTCAAAGAAAGTAACATCAGCACTAACAAAGTAACGACAAGAGGAAGAACAATAGCACTGATAACCCTTTTGAGTGCGAGAATAACCAAGAAAAATGCATTTTCAGGCACGAGGAGAGAGTTTATCTAAACCAGGATCTAAAATATGAACAAATGCAACACAGCCAAAGACACGAGGGGAAACGGAAAAAGAAGAACGAGTAGGATATACGAGAGAAAAAGGAGTTTTGTTGCCTAATACGACACTAGGCATTCGATTAACGAGATGACAAGCAGTGAGAACAACATCACCCCAAAAATGTTTAGGTACATGCATCTGAAACATAATAGTACGGGCAACATCTAACAAATGGCGATGTTTGCGCTCTGCCACCCCATTTTGTTGAGAGGTATGAGCACAACTAGTTTGATGAATAATACCCTTGTCAACACAAAATTTAGAAACAGAAGTCTGAATATACTCAAGAGCATTATCAGAACGAAGAATTTTGATGCGCTTGTCAAATTGTGTAAACACTTCATTATAAAAACGAACAAGAACATTGGGTAATTCAGAACGATGTTTTATTAAAATAACCAAGTCATACACGAGTGATCATCCACAAAGATAACAAAATACAAATGACCAGACACACTAGAAACACGGGCAGGGCCCCAAATATCAGTATGAACCAATGCAAAACATTCAGGCTCACGAGGAGCATTACGAACAGGAAAAGAACTACGATGATGTTTGCCTAATTGACAAGCTTCACAATCAAGACTCGAGATAGAACTGAGTGTAGGAAGAACAAGCTTCAACTTTTGTAAAGATGGATGTCCCAAACGACAATGCCACTGAAGAGGAGTAAGAGATGTGTGGAGTGCAGAAGATGTAGTGGAAGTAGGTCGCAAAGGATCCAAATAGTAGAGACCATCCCTTTCATGACCCAAACCAATCGTCTTCTTGCTCTGAAGATCCTGAAAAATACAAGAGTGAGGAGTAAAAATAATGGAACAATTGAGAGTATGAGTCAATTGACTAACCGATAAAAGATTGAAGGGAAATTTTTTAAGGTAGAGACTATGTGGTAAAGAGAACAAAGAATGTGGATTCAAAGTTCCTTTTCCAGAAACAGGACAGGAAGACCCATCCGCAAGAATGACACTATGATTAATGGAATGTAAATGAGTGAAAAGTGAGGAATTACCAGACATATGAGAACTTGCACCAGAATCAAGAATCCAAGGATGAGTGTGAATAGAACATGCAACATTACCTGACTTGGCAAGTGTGACAGTAGTAGGAGTGGAAGGGGAAGCACGCAATGTCTGAAGAAGTTCACTGAGTTGAGCAGTAAGTTGTTCATGTGTACCAAGTACGGAAGCAGTAGGTAACTCAGAGCCAGAAGAGTGAACTGAAGTAGATGAGTCTGTTACTCGGTTCACATGATCCGGTTTGCCATATTTAACCCAACAATACGGCTCAGTATGATTGGTGCCACCACAATGAGAGCATAGTTTGTCACCACGACCTTGAGAACGCCCTCCTCCGCGACCTCTTCCACTACCACGGCCACGAGAGGAGCGAGCGCGAGAGAAACTTCCACCACTACCACGCTGGTTGGGAGTAGATAACAGAGCTGTAGCATCGACAGGTGTTGAAACAGAAGAACTGTGACCCAAAGAAGAGCGTAACAACCGAGAATAAGCATTGGAAGCAGTAGGGAGACTCTCACTAGCCAGAATTTGATCTTTAAATCCTTTGAAATCAGAATCCAAGCTGGCAAGTAGAGAAGCAAGCATAAACTCCTCCCAATATCGTTGTTGTTCAGAAATATCGGGAGTGAATGGACGATGTTGCAGGAGCTGATCCCACAAACTTTTAAGGCGACTATAGTGATCAGGAAGTGCTAAACCATTTTGTTTGGTGGAGAAAATTTGTTCATACAATTCATAAACCCGAGAAACATTAGAATGCTGAGAATGAGCATTAGCCAGAGTATCCATATTTGTTTGGAGCTCTCAGCAAATTCAACAGTAGATACAATATTGGACTCCATACTATGCCATAGCCAACCCATGATAAGAGAATCTTCACTTTCCCAATCTGCAAGTGTAGGATCACCTTTCTTTGGAGGATCATCGGTAAGAAACTTCAATTTCTTTTAGCCACGAAGGTGGACTTTAAGAGCATGAGCCCATGACATATAATTATAGCCATTGAGCTTTTTGGAAGTAATTGAACGAGGGAGGTCATCCTCACGAGAAACAATTACTTTAGCAGAGGCTTTATCCATAGATTCTGGAGAATCAGACATGCTGCACACTAACACTAAACACAAGTAATGGATGATCCAGCAACAAAGCAATGAAACCCAAAGAACAATAGGGATTGAAATTCCAAGCAACCAGAGCAAGAGTCCAATTAATCCCAAGCAACCAGAATAAAATGCCAAGCAATATATCAAACCAGAGTCAATAAACACAGCAACCAGATCAATATTCCAACGCAAAACACAACCAGATCAATTGATTACCCAAAAATGGAAGAATCAAAGACAAACCGAGAACCATAATTGCAAGAACCAGAACCATTTCAGAGAAATGAGGAGCAGAAACACCTGCGGGTGAAGCAGAATCAGCAGAAACACCTGCGGGTGAAGCAGAATTAGCCACCAGCACCTCCAGTTGACAGAATCGAAGTCGCGCAGCAAGGAGAAGAAACGACCGAACAAATTCAAGAAAGAGGAGCCGAAACCAGGACAGAGATGGACGAAATCATGACAGAGACGAACGAAAACGAAGACAAAAGGAGTCTGATCATCGTCGCAGAGAGAGACGGAGCTCGGCGCCGAACGCATCGTCTCCACTCATCGCGACTCAGGTACTCGCGTTGTCATCGGCCAGCAAGGATCTTCTCGGCTCCGATACCAAGTTAACAAGCAAAGTAACAGAATTCAGTAGGTAGTGAATAGTAAGACAGTAAGCTCAGTGATGTAGAGAGGAGAAGAGAGAAGAGTTTCGTGTGTTATCCATTCCTGGAAGAAGAACCCTAGGTAATACATTACACACACCAAAAAAGACTAAAACACCCTTACTAAAACACCCTTACAACAATAGTCAAAGATTTTGAGCATTGTTCTTTTACTTTTGTTAGGCGATGATCGAATCAGGTTCTGTTTCTATGCTTGGTCTGAAGTCCTGTCCCTCCTCCTTTTAGTTGCGATATTTTAGCTCAAGATTTAGTTTAATGAGATTTTTGTTTTCTTTTAAAAGAACAAAAAACTTGATTCATTAAATCATATAGAGAGAGAACAAAAATCAATATCGCAATTAAGGTAGTTAATTAATGAATTCCAATTATCATGCATTAGATTAATTAATTATGGTTGGTTTTTCATTTTCAAATGAATAAATTAATTATTGGTTACGATCTTTCGAAATCTCTTGAAAATCAAACATCAATATTCTTATGTGGTTGCAAGATTATTAAAATTAAACAAACTAATCAACAACATATACAACATCTCCATTTGCTTTAAGAATGTACAGGCACTCGCATATAAAAAGAATAATCATCATAACATAATGATTTGAGATCCAATTGGTTGCTCAATAAGTTAATTAAAATATTAATTAACAGACTAATCACAAATATATTATTCATTCTTACTTAAATAAAAGTCATGGTCATAATTCAGTAATATTTAGTTGTCTGCCTAAGCTTGGCCAACTCTAACATCATCAGTAAGAACTTCTTGCTTTCCTTGGAGAAGAAACAAAAGTAAAATATAAAAACATGTTACAGCTTGTAAGTGTGGGCTCAACAGATAATTCTACTCAACCAAGATTCTTCAAGGAAAAAATCAACTGTAAGAAATAAATAGTACAAAATTTACATCATCATCAACCTACAACTGCACAGCTAAGTATCAAATAATAAAACTATACGATGCACAATTGTTGAGTTTCTAATATTTTACAAGCTGAAATCATCGAGGACTGAAAACACATTTACCTCTCCAGCCTTTCTCCGGTGGATGGAACCGACTTCATCGGTTCAGCCATAAACAAGTCAGCAGCAAGCTATATTTCTGAGGCTTGGCACCTTAGCTTTGTTCAGTACATGGGTCATGCAATGTTGTTGAGGGTCTTTGGAAATAGTATTTCAGCAATTCTGAAATCAAGTGAAAAATCGCATAGAGGCTCCAAGCAGTAAAAATGGCAACAAATATTATGACTGACTACTGTAAAACGTTAAAATAAATAATTTCAGCCCAATCAATCTCCTACAACAAATCTAAGCTGATTTTCACAAATAAGATAGATGTGAAATAAGATAGATAGGGAACCAGTGTTTTGGTTCTTTTTCTACAACACTACAAGATGAACCTGTGGGCATATTTAAGCAAAAGCCAAGTCCACGAGCTGATAAATGACAATCCCACAAATAACAGGAGAACACAGAGTTTCCTCCTTCCCATCAGATATATACAGGTTTGACATCATTCGGTCCAAAACTTGCAGAACATGTTGGACATTTGCGATGACGACTTTCGATGATTCTATGTACGCATGGATTGCAGAACAAGTGGTAGCACTTTGTGATAACCACCTGAAGTAAGAATGGTAGAATTTCAATTTCTAAGCCACCAAAAAAAGACTAGAATGAGAAGCGAAGGAAAGTACCAGATAATTGTTGTAGAACTAACATAGATGCACAAAATGGTATTACAAGCAATCAAGACAGTTTCATATAGTGTCAACCAACATGGCTTGCACCAGACAAATATGCCACATAAGTGTTCTCCACTCCTGTGAAATAGAAATGCTAAATGTGGCATCAACCTATAGAGTACGCAATGCTTGTTAGCATGTGCAGAAGTGTAACAGCAAGCAGGGTCCAACAGGCATCCCTAGATGTTCAAAGAGCACAAAGCATTATTCAAGGGAAGTTAGTGACTGCTACCTTGATGCTTACCACATCTTAAACCAATTATAACACATTTCATAAGACTCCTAATATAAAGGAGCAAGAGTTGGCCTAGTACCAGTAGTGGCCAAACCCCACGAATTATTTAAAAAAAAAAACAGAGACTCCTAATATCCTTTCTGTAAAGGGATCCCCTACATGGGCGAAACCTACTCTCTTCATCCGTCACCATATTCAGACCATTATGAGACAGTATAAGACTCCAAGTATCTTCTGAAATCCTCACCAAGCTACTACTGGATATAACTTCATAAACAGGACGAGAGACCAAATAATCAAGCCTATCCCCAATGTTGGAAAAGAGCAAATCATAAAAATTCAATTGATTTTCATGCGTACTTGATCATTATCGTGATAAATAATTTTAAATTACAAAATCAAAAACAGTAGACGTTAACAACAATGTGACTACCGTTCACAAAACCAAAATCATGCACCCCATCCATCTAACAAATTAAAGGGCAAGGAAATTCCAGGGCTTTCGACGCATGTTCACAACTCCAAATCCAACATGAGCAGAATATGGAGTTTTACACAGAATGATCTTACCAATAAAAGTTACATTTTATGCTTAGGTAGATCCTGGGAAAGAATTTTAACCTCATGTGACCCATAAAAATGAGGTATCTTTTGCGACTAAAATGTTACTTGTGCAACAAAAGTAGAAAACATAAATCACACCACCATGCCCTCAAGCGTAGGGATTGAATCGTCCAGAAAATAGCATCACTCACATCACTCTACGCAAAATGGACTTCTATTCTTAAAGAAGCCTACAAATCACATGGGTCTAGTGGGTGACAGCTGGTTAAGTGGAAGAGAAGATCCAAGCACAAAATATTTAACTAGCATTGCAATGAGAAGAATTTTGCAAATGCAATACTATTGGTAATAATATGGGAATTGGGATATTTGGGAAGATAGAAAGACAAGCACCTTTGATTGGATAGAAACTAGTTTGACCAGAGTAAAAGACCGATGGCCACACACTCTTTGTAATCGACATGGTGGACGTATATAACACGATTCATGAATTTTAATTTTTATATGAGATAGAAAACTTCATAGCATCTGATTTAAGTTATCAGATCAGTCTCTTCCCCTCCATTTCTTCCCACTAAAACAAAGAAGGCAGAAAGCATACCCTTCATAAAAAGTTAATCTAAAATAAATTATTTTTATGCCTTTAGTCAATTTTGACCTGCTTTCTCAAAATTATATTTTTCCCAGATAATGATTAATGACTTGTTTACTTATTCTTTTTAAATATTCGGTCAGTGTTTCCAAGGGTCCAGCAGTTCATCTGTCAACATTAATTAATCATTAACGAATTCCAAGAAGCTAGCATCCGAACAAAAAGGCATAAAAACACTATTCAGGATTGAATCTTTACCTCTTTTGGCCTGTCAAGGCAGATGCTACACTTAAGTATTTCCTTGTATTCTCCAAGTTCCTGTCGAAGCTTCTCTAAAGGAGACGAACCTTCTGTCTGTACTCTAAGTCGTGAAAGCTTTCTCCTAGCAACCTCCATTTCCTCTTCTATTCTTCTCTTGTTAAACCTACTTAAAAGTTAAAAATAAAGGTCAGTCCAAGCTTGCATTTTGCTGTTGAAAGAGAAATAGAACTTTTACTTAATTACCTTTCTCTGTCTAGTTCTACCTGCAGCTCCAAAAGAGCTGTTCGACTTCTTTCAACCTTAGACTGAGATTCCTCTAAGTTATCCCTCAACTGATTAGATGACGTTCTAACATCTAGTATTCTCTTCTGAGAATTCTCCAGAGTGGTAGTTTTTTTAAGCCTGTCTTCCCCAAGTCTCTGAATCTGGTCTGCGCAAATTCTCAACTGCAAATAGAGTATCCATGGTCAAATCTACATTCCGAGTCTAATTGATTCAATAATAGAAAACCATGGCAAAAGATACCTGATCTTCAATTCTAGCAGTTTTCATGTGATAGAAATCAACTGATTCATTCACTAGCTGAATCTCCCTATTCATTTTTCGTTTATCCACAAGGAAAGCATCTTGCTGCTGCCTTGCCCGTACCCCTTCCATAACAAGCTGAAACATCAAAGCCAATTCAATTTGCTAAGATAACAGGAAACTGCAAAAAAAAATATACTCACGTCACACCACGATAAAAAGTAAAGTGTCACAACCATCACATAGCTGAACGAATGCAGACCATTTAAAGAGAATATTCTAATAACCTTGATGTTATAGTCATCTCTCTCAGTAATTTGCTGCAATAGTTGTTGGTTTTGAGTCTGGATATCATCATAAGCTCGTTCAATTGTCTGCAGAAATACCAAACTAACAGCTTAAACATCATGGTTGAAGAAAGACAAAGAAGACAGACATAAAATAACAGAAACTAACCCCAATCTCAGATAGGTAGGCTTCATTTTCTTCATTTTTTGCTTTCACATCATCCGAAAGTTTGGACATATTCCTGTAAACAGGAAAAATTGATAATTCGAAACATCTTTAGCCAATGAGAAAAAAAATGCATTCAAGTACAACATTAAACAGCACAGTTGTGATGAAGTTCAGAATTTTTTAGCCAGTAGGCAAAAAGCTCATATTCATAGGAGGATTCTATATAGAGTGAAGTACGCAAAAATTATAGAATTATTTAATGTCAAGGATTAACCTTTTAGAACCTTCCAACTTCTGTCTCAAGTCTGCAATTTCAGCTTCAGCAGCAGCTAGCCTTTGTTGTGATACTGCTTCAGCCTCATTAGCAGTCTTAACTCGTACCTCAAGGTTCTGCTCATCAAGAGAGGATTTCAAACTTTGAACATGCGCCCACGCCTTGTATTCTGAATCCCTAGCTTCCAGGACATCCCTGCAGTTACAGAAGAGGCATTTAAGGGCAACGGCATCATCTGGAGTCACAAACTAACTGCATGCATTGTTAAATTAACTAATATAAACAGATAATTGCAAAGAGTAAATAGAGGCACTCTGGAAGCAACTAAACAGTTCTAAGTCGACTCAATATCCAGTGTATACAATAAATGTAATCATGTTCAAGTCTTCAAATTGTTTCTCATCAAATATGAAGGCAGTTCATCAAATTTGAAATCTTTACAGAAAAAGCCATCTTATGCTGATATTCCAACCTTGGATCAGAGGATTCACGTCTATACATTTCCAATACTCATCAAATATGAAGGCAGTTCATCAAATTTGAAATCTTTACAGAAAAAACCATTTTATGTTGATATTCCAACCTTGGATCAGAGGATTCGCGTCTATACATTTCCAATATCAGCTTGAACTCCAGTTCACTTTCCTTCAAGTCTTGGGCCTGTATCCAAGAGATTGGTAAACCATTTTTACTCTTAAATGAAGGAAGAATATTTAATATTCAATGATTTTGACTAGGCAAATGTGCCATATTTTTTTTAATTGAAAAAACTTTATTCAAGCCACAAAAGAGCAAAAAATATTTTATTTCACAGAGAGAGTTCCGATCAAATTATTTTCCTCATATGACTGGCTACCTTATCACAAGACAAATCCCACTGAATTTGCAACACTGGGAACTACATCTTAATCCTTTCAAGAACAAAAGATAGAAGGGAGCAAGCAATCATTTAGTAGCATTGATAAAACTCTTGACAAAGTAAATTTAAAACCAAGCAAGGCACGTCCAAACCATATTACTCCTCAATTCAAAGGACAACAGTAATCTCGGCAATACCATCAAGGCAGCAACAACAAATGCTACCAAACTTTCATATCTTTTACGCTAAGAAAGATGTATTACAAATCTATCTGAAGTTGAGAAACATAGAAAGTGTCAACTGCGTATGATCATAGTTCATTGAAATACTTAAAAGCTACAGAAAGAAACAAGCAATAAGTTTCAGCACGGTTTTTATCCAGAATTGTTACTCACACAATTCCAAAGTTGGTTCCAGATGCCACCGAGATTCAATAACCATATCTATTCATCTCTTCATAATACAAAAATATTCACATGAAGCTGTCCACATCTGGTAACTACATATTACCATTCAAAAAAAATCTCAATATGTTAAGTACTTCACTAGAACCTCTCAATTCCCAAGTTCGAATTAATAGTATATACTTTGCAATATTCAAAAATATATACAAAACCAGTCCATTTCGAAACTCGAATTTATCAACAACAGCCTCTCTCTCACATTTGACATCATAAATGCATAATTTCCACTGTCATTTCTAGATTCTAGCTACCACAGTTCCAATAGATAGAAAATATCTTTTTACTTGTTATTGGTGCCCTCGATAAAGTTCTTTTGCATTTGAAAAGAAAAGGCATATATGTTTTGTTCCCCCAGCAACGTGAATAAGATGGTTGCAACTGAGAAGTTCAGCATGCAAATTTTCTTATAAGCTTTCCGTGTTTTGTATGTGATAGACGTGCTATATCTATCCTTACAGGAATTTAGAATAGTACGGTTCAGAAACATCAAACAGTTAATCCTACTCATTTGGTAAGATATAGTAAAATATTCCAAAACAACTGGGTCCCCAGGAAATAATAGAGATATAGAAACTAAATAAAATAAGAAAAAATAAAATACCACAGCCAGTAACTTTCGTATCTCAGAAACTTGATCAGCAGATCTCAAAGATAAATGTTCACACTCTTTCACCTGTTCCATAAAACAAACCTTTAAGCCACCCAAATGATGCAAGGGACAGAAATAAACAAAAAAATTTTTTTTAAAAAAACAACAACAACAAACCAACCTTCCTATCAAGAACACCAGAAAGAGACTGCACATCAGCACGCAAAGTATGTATATCAGAAGTAGATTCCTTGTATTTACTAAGTTGACTTTGCATAGTTCCCATCTCCTCAGGAAAGGATGAAAGCAGAGCTTTAAATTCACCAATTATTTCTTTTCTTCCTAAAAACACAGAACAGTTCCGAAAAGCTTTCAGCATAAAAAGCACAGATAAATGCAGCACCAGCTTCAAGAGAACAAGAATTAAGACGGAAATGCAGAAAGGGAAAAAAAGGGATAAAGTTTATCATCATTCCTTACCTGGCTCTCTTGATGCCTCTTCCAATTTTGATTGAATCATATTCCGTTCACTAATTTGTTTTTCTATCTCTACCTTTAGCTCGGAAATTCTAGAATCAGCAACTGCAGAAGATCTTATTGAAACATCAACCAAGTCATTTTTTATATGTAATTCTTTTTCCTTCCACACAAGGCTATCCTTTTCAGCCTACAATCAGGGACAACAGAAATGTCAGCATTTGGGCCAATCCCTACCATAACTAAATGACAGGAAAAGGAACAATGAAACTACCGACCAGTAACAACCTGTAGTTTCTCGAATAATGCCTGATACTGCAAGACTTCCAATCTTGACTTTTCTAGTTGATCTTTGACCAAGAGGTAGGCTTGGGAAGAGGAAATAGACTTCACACTCTTCAACTTGTTCTGTAAGACCAGAAATCCCCATTCAAATCATAGAACTACTTATAAAGAGCTGCATTTAGAGATATAATCCCTTAGAAGAACAACAAGGATCAGATGTACACTGAACCCAAAAAACAAAGATACTAACCCGCAAATCTGACAAATGCTGCAATATCTTTATCCTTTCTTGATGAAGCCCTTTCAACTCTAGTAGTCGAGAAGCAGCTTGGTCCTGCAAGCTACACAGATTACAATACATATTTTCGCTAATCTCATATATTGAACAAAGAAAAAAGAAATAGACTTACTGATAGCTCTTTCAGTGCACATTCCATGTCTCGCATATCTTTCTGCTTATCTCTAACTCTATCATTAGCAACATGTTTACTGCCAGATTTTAAGACAGGGAAAAATGTCCCTTTGGTCGCATCTTTCTCTGCTTTAAGAGCTCCCAGCTTGCGATTACTATCTTCCAATTCCGCAACCATGCTCCCCAATTCCCCTTCAGGAAAGGAAGAATCAGGTTTACAAGTCATAAACGACCTCTCATACATAGGAATAAAAAAAAAATAACATCAGGCAAAAAAAATTAGTATTTGACAGAACTTGCTGAACAACGTCAGTTTAGAGGTATCGTTTCAAAAGTTTGTAAATTGTCCATGCATCAGGAAACCAGTTCACACATTATCAAAGGAAAATATATACTGGAAAAATGCAAGCACACGGCATTCACTGTCCCTTCTAGATTTTTATTTTTGAAAAAAAAAACCATTATGAATCAAACCATGCTTGGCAAGAAATGTAACAGAAACAAAGAAACAAAATCTTCTTCAAATCAATGGAAATGCTTCTTGAAGTGCATATGCATAAAATACATGAAGTGAGATGCATATAGACAAAATAAACAGATAAACTTCTATGTGTCAGCCGCATCAAATTGATGTGTTTGCTAAATCTGTTTAAGCAGAGGGTCCAAAACATTCCTAGCCAGCATAAAAAGTTACCTTTTAAACGCTTAAGCTCTGTTTTATTCCTTGCATCTATGTCTCGATGGCTCTGCAACTCCCTTGCTAATGATTTGTGCTTCAAATGAAGGTTACTTAGCTCTGACCTCAGGCTCTTTACTCCAATCTCTAAATCACAAGAAGCCTTTTGCTTGCATGAACCTAGCAAAAGGAGAAGTATTCAAAGGAAACTAAGAGAAACTTCTCACATAAAACAGGCTTAGAACAGACAACAACAAAAAAAATACTTCTGCCTATCATACTCCTACCATCTTCAGCAAGCTCTTTAAGAACTGCAGAATGCAATCCATTCCTCCAATTCCAAAGGTTGTCCATGGCAGTCACTATATTTTCTAAAACGTTTTTAATCTTTTCACAAGTAGTTCCATCATTTTCTTCCATTCGATTTGGGCAAATATTTGTAGACGAACTCTCTGTTGCACCAGTTTCACAGAGTCGGTGAAGAAAAGCATCCTTGAAGGGAGATGAAGCTCCATCTGCCAAGAGATTTGAAACATCAAGAACTTAGTTAAATAAAAATATGAGACATCCGGTTTTTGTATGTACGTGTTAAAACGTTCACTCAAATGATACTCAGAAAATTATTGAGACTTTTTTTTGAAATGATTAGACACAAGACTGATACCACAGTGCTTATTCCTCCAGCACAAGGTCACAAGACTCATAACTCAATAAAATTTATACCTGACACTATTAAACACAATTCCCACAGCAAGGACTCAAGGAGAAATTTAAGCTCTTCTATGTATAATTTGAAGCACATTGTGACAGGTTTTTGGGGACAGATTGAAACATTCAACAATTTTTTTTTATAATCTATCTTCTAAAAGTTTCCCAAAACACAGCCTACAAAAACTTGAACTTCTCAATAGAGAGCCATATACTTACGCCATCAAATCTGCTTCAGACTACTGAAACTTTCCCTTAGAAAATGCCAATTAATGTAGATAAGTTGCGAACGCCATTTTTTAGGGAGGGTATCTGGGTATGCAGGAATGAGGCAACTACAAACTCATAAATTGCTGTAAATTTGTATTATGTGTGACTTATGACTACATAAAAATGTAATTTTAAAGTTAAAAATGGTTTCTCAAATTGATTTCCCGAATATGATTTAGGTCCAACTTATTCTCATAAAAATTAATTATCAGAAGTTATTCATATAACAAGACCAATTTACAACTTAGCTTCCAACATTTCTGCATTCATTTGACCAAGCAGGCAAGCATACATTACGACCACATCAAAATCTTGTAAAGTTATCCAATAAGTTAAAGACTTAAAGGTCCTGCAGCCTTCTAAACCCTTGCTAACTTAATCCTAAGTTTTGCCCCTACAATGCCAATCCATTACAGTAGCAAGACAAAAATATCATAAATGTAAAGCCAACTATCACACAATTATATGTGTTTAAGCACACAAAAAGGAACAACATAAGTTTTTTTTTTTAGAATGTGGAAACTCTCCAAGGTTGTGCTTGTGCCACATCGGACCCACTCATGAGAGGTAAACTGGTATACTATCAGTCATCTGACAAACCACTAGGATCATTTTAGATCCAAGATACAATGCGAGATTCGCACCCAAGACCTCCAAGTTTGCAGCTGGTCCTAAAGACCCATCCCCATTCCATTGACCAACCTATTCCGGTCAAAAAGGAACCACAGATCTAAGCAGCATGATGGAAGCTTAGATATAAATGAAGGAAAAAAAGAAAAAGAAAAAAAGAAGGTAGTCACAGGTAAGCTACAACATACAAAATACTACAGAAAAAGATAATGACTGGAAACAAAGCAGAGAAAACTTACCATCTGTTATCAACAGATGTTTAACATCTTCTCCACTGTTTGACTCTCTGATGCGGATAGAAGACGTTTCTAAGTCAGTAACCAGCTATAAAAAAACAAGAAGTTAATTTCCATCAAGCAAAAAATTTAGTAAGTACATAACCATTTATAAATTGTGCAAGTTGCAGAAATAAAGTATACAATATTTAGAAAAACCAAAAGTTAAGGATTACCGCTTTCCATGATGTATCGACAATCTCCAGTGTGGATTCGTATGGCTGCTGCTGTTCCTTTATTTGAGATAACTTATTCTCCAGTGCAGAATACTCAACCTTCTGAGCTTCTAACTTCTGAAAAAGCTTCTGGTTTTGGAATTGAAGAACAGCAGCATCAAGCTACATCATTGAAAAGGTAGAAATAATTCAAAACGTATTTTTTTATTCCAAAAGTTAATCACGATAACCTCCTATTATTTTTATAAAAATAACTAGGGAATACATATTTTCCCTCCTAACAAACCAGAAAATGGTTGGCATTACATGTAATCAAAAGAGAAATTGCAACCTTGAAAGAAAAAAAGGTGCTCTAGCAGAGCATTAGAAACTCGAACCAGAAATTAAAATATTAGGATCATCCATCCAGCAGTCAAGCTGAGTTAATAAATGGTCCACAAGCCATACGTAAAACACGCAACAAAGCCATCATAGACTAAAAGTTCAATTACAGTGAGGTTAATAGCAATTACCATCTGATAGATGATAATTTCAAGGGGCAAGTGAAAGGCTAAACAACTCTTGTGCACAAGGCTCTTATGGTGGAGGCAAGGGTTAGAGAAGAGCAACATGCAAACAGCCTCTCTGTGGAGAAGCAACTTAATCACTACACCAAGGAAACACTGTAGCAATAATGAGTTCAAACACCAAAAATAAAAACAAATGTTGCACCTAGAAGACATTCAACTCAGCAAAGATATGAGTAAATAGCATATTTACACATTCGAAATTCTTAAGATTAGTTACTTTGTCAATCAACCCAATAAGTCAACTTGTTTCCTTGAGGCATTTCACATCACTTATATCATATTCTAACACTCCCCCTCAAGTGTGAGCTGAGCAATCTGATGGCCAAAAAGTGCCCAACAAAAGGGCTACTCTCACACAAGACCCTCGCTTGGGGCAACAACAAACACACGAAGGCCCACACTTGGGGCAATAACAAATGGGGTTTAAATGCGAAAGGTAAGGTAAGGCTTAAACCATGGTTTTGAAACCGGACTAGTAGGTCAAACAGGTCCAATCGGTGACTAGTATTCTGCTAGGTCCGGTCTAGTACATATAAACCAGCCATTTTTTTAACCGCTCATTTCTGTGAGAATTGGCCGATTCTCGATTGAATCCATGTGAACCGGACCAGTGTAAATTTTATCCCAAAAAAAAGGTTTTTGACAGATTTTGAACTCATGACCCCTCTTCCAAAAAGAAAACTCTTACCACTAAACCATGAGACATTTCATGATTCAAAGAGAATGTTTATTAACTATATTACATTCTTTCAAAAGTATCCATACACATTATAATAAGATATTAAAAATATTTTTACAAATTTCTTTATTTTGCACATTATAATAAATATGTATTTAATACATTTAATTATTTTTAAATGTATGTATTGTATTTTCTCCAACATGTTTCTTAGAATTTTCCACTACTAATTATTTATTTATTTTATCATTTTATATATTACATTTTTTTCTATGTGAAGACCTATCAATAATAGTGAATTACTGAATTTTTCAATAGAGATATATTATAGATGTATTTCTACATATTATGAGTATTATAAAATATGAAATATTTTAAGTACTATGTCTATTAAATAAATAGGTATATAATAATATATCGCGTTGAACCGGTTCAAACCCCAATTGAACCAATGAACCAAGAGATTTTCCGGTTTGATGACTGGTCTAGTTTTCAAAACCTTGGTTTAAAGACAAGATTCCCTCTGATACCATATTAAAATTAGTTACTTTGACATTCAACTTATTGCGTTGGGGGCATTTCACGTCATGTGTACCATATTCTAACAGAGTTAAAAACACTTCTCCTCATTCATTTGTAAAAAAAATAAAAAATTATGCTACTAAACAAGGTCTTTGATCAGTTTAAAGAAGCACAACAGGGTGTGAAATAAATGAATTTTTTGTCAAAAATATCAGGAATTCACCACAATGATCTTCTTTCACCACTCGATCCTTCCCAGCATTGCACTCTCTGTATTTCCTTTTGAATTGATATCCTTTTTCAATATTTGATCCATAACTGTTTAAGCCTCCCTCTTCTGTTTTTAACATCTTTTGATTTATTTATTTTTATAGATTGGAGCATCTTTCACCACAATTGTCTCAATTTCGCGCAAAAAGCACTAACATCACGATGTGCAATATGTTTATGCCATGCCAAACAACATTATCTCATCTCCTCTTCAATCAGATTTACCTTTCCTTCCCCTCAATCTACATTTGACATCCTATTTTTCCTTCTATTGAGGAATATCTTCCCATTTCTACTAAAAATTTTAAGCATGTTGTCATTCAACAACAAACAATTGCAGATCATACACAACTAGGAAACAAATAACATATCTATAAAATCTTCTTTTAGGTTTCAGTTATCTTTCAATAAAGCAATACATCATATGCAATTTTCCGTTTCATTCAAATAGCTTAACTTCCATCAAGTACATGAAGCACGACTGCATGAGAAAGAAATTAACGGCAAGGGAATGGTGGATAATTTTGACAGAAAAAAGAATCACAAAAAACCAAGCATCTTATTGCAGTAAATCAGCGACCACATCTATCAAATGAAGTTTGAACTTTGAAGGACAACAAATTCAACTAATTCTAGTATTCTACAGTTCAATAAATAAAACTAGGTTTTGCTACTTCATATTAATAATATCTCACTCTTAAATCAAAGATACAAAGCAGCTTGGGTTTATGACATACACTTCCCCCTACAGAGGGTATGTCCTTCAAAACACATCTTACAATTTTTTCAAGTTGTCCAAGTAACAAATCAACTTAGAAAGAAACACAAACCAAAATGGTTGAGCTTAAGTTCCAATTAGACAGAAAGTCAGAGAAACCTCATATTTTATATAATAGAAACCATCACCTTGCCTAAAATTAAATAAACACACTCACACATACACATACAGATGACCCAAGCAAAAAAAAATCTTACAAGAAGTTGCGCAGTAATAAGTACAGATTCATTGTCAAGAATAATCCACAAAATTAGCTATATTAAAAATTAAAGAACTCAGATTTGCAACCAAGTAACAAAAAGAGCACTAATAAACCTTCTTTTCTTCTGAGATTGGCGCAAAAGGCTGCTTCTTTGCGGCGGCAGCTGTTGTGGGCGAGATGGAGCTAAAACGCCGTTTCCGGTCATGCTCACCCGTGCTCCCCATGGAAAAACCCACACTCACCACTGTTGGGAAAGTCCTACCCAGCAACCACAAACCCTAGACTACACCACATACAAAACTTCGCTCACGTCACCTCACAGTATTATAAATACCATATCGGAAACCACATGCACTGCCCTATGTCACCCACTAACCAATCAATTCCCCCACCCTAATTCGATGCACAACTACCCTTCCCAAAGTCCCGAATTACCAAATCCCCAATCAAAAATTGCTCCTCTTTGAATCCTTATAGCGCCCGGTAAGGCTCACTGGAAGAAACACGGTTAAACTTGATCGCGCCCGCTCTCTCTCTCTCTCTCTCTCTCTCTCTGTCTCAGTTTCGAGGAGAGGAGGAAGACTTGTCCTATGGAACTGGCTTCATGCGAGAGAGAGCTTGAGAGTTGAGGATTTGGGGAATGATAGAAGGGTATTTCGGGTATTAAATTCGATCCGCCGGAGTTTTCTGTGCGTGCAATCTGACTGGTTGTTCGAGGAATCTAAAAAAAGTTGGAGACTATGATTAGGTTACGGGAGAGTGAGGAATGCGAAGAACTCTGTTGGAGGGAAATATGTAATGACAATTTTACCCTCATCCGTGACCTCACTTTCTTCCTCCTAAACTTGAAATCTCAGCGCCTGTTATGGAATGTTTAAAAGAACGACAGTCGTGGTAGAACTTTGTTTTATATTTTCATTTTTTTTTCAGAGATAAGTTCATAAGCATGGATGATTAGTGGGATAAGAAGTCATAAATTTTAGTCACTAAATTTATTTTAATCACCCAATGTTTAAACGTTACAGATTAATCACTTAAAGTTTCAATTTATTACAATATAATAATTTTATTGTTCCAAATTGGTAAAGTTACTAATCTGAAACAAACTAAAATTTTATGTCACTAATCTGTAACATCTGAACATTCAGTGATTAAAATGAAAAAATGAAAAATCTTCAGTGATTAAAAGTGTACTTAATCCTATAACATTTTGTAAATAAAATATTATTCAAGAAAAATTATCGGGGAATTATCGTTGTACTTAGTAAAAATTATTGGGAATTCTCCATGAATACTATCACTTGAGATTAAGCAAACTAATCCATGATTGATAATTGATGGTCGTGCAAATAGTTTCTGTTTTTAAATGAGTAATCTAACGATTTTGCATTCATCAGAATATATACATGAATAAAATTAAATTTGCTCGTTACTTCACATAAAAAGCGTGCGTGATTTAAAAATTAGGTTTTCTCATATAAATAATTTTAAATTCCTAACCACGTAACAAATCTAAAAATGCATATTTCAATACTTTGTTCGGCTTTATTGTTAACGAGATGGACATGAAACATGTCGTGTAAAATTTATTTAATCAAATACAAATCAATTGTTAGCTGGTGTAGATAAATACCGTAGGGTTTATGGCATATAATGAAAGAGATATATATTTGGCAAGGTTTTACAAGAATTCTCCAATAAATACGTTCTTATTTTAACTAGAATAACGACATTTACTTTTAAATCGTTGGAATGACTGAGATTAAAACTAATCAAGATTTGAGAGTCAAAATTTAAGAGAACAATCTTATTAGTATCTACTTACTAACTTCGATCGCTCAGTCAAATTTTGTGAAAATATGAACCAGTTGATAACTAACAACTTAGCATAATTTTGTAAAATCTGATCAATTTCAATTTATTGCCACAGATGGGAAGTTTGTTTGCCTGACATTTAACGACTAGGAAAAAATGTTTTTATTGCTCAGATTCAACAACCTTGTTAGTGCAGTGGCTCATACTTCTAAAATATTGACCAAACTAATCCCAAATAATTCAATTGATAAGTTGAAGTTGGAGCTCCATCTGCATGTCCTTAATTTTAAAAAATATTGACAAAGAAGAACAAATAAAAAAAGTAAAAAACTAAATGCTGAGATTTAAAAAAGAAGATTATATTCAGATCAAAGGCAATATATCACAGGAGTCACTCATCTTTCATGGTAAGTTCATGTCTTTTCTTTTGCCCAACTTCCACAAGTAAAGTTAAGAGAGCCTCACATACCTGTGAAGCATCTGCCTCAGTAGGGTTATCATTCAGGGATGAATAAACCATCCAAGCATGGTCTAGTTTACGCTTCGGCTGCACTACCACAGATCCAGGAACTTCTGCATCTCGACAAGTTACAAGCCCGTCACTCTTCTCCCCATACCTAGCCTGAAGCAGCTGGGCACATGCAGCCATCGCAGCACCAAGGGGCATGACCACTGGAAGTTTTGGAGCTTCACCGGGAGATGATAGAGGTCCCACCACGGGTAGATCTGCATGAGCAACGTGAGACAATGTGGCAAGAACGGCAGGAGTAATGCCAGCTTCTGTATGGAATGATACAATTGGAAGTTCTCTTGGCAAAGGATGACTGTTCAAAAACGCTTTTCTCTTCTCGTAGGTCAAGTCTTCTAAAGCTTGCAAATCACCCTAACAAAAGCAAATAGTAAATTATGTACAAGAAGTTCCATTTACTAGTGAAGTCATATGCTCAATTAACAAGCCCATGCTAGCTAAGGCAACCTATACTCTACTTGGCTCTATGATCTTTAACAAATAAAGTACTCTGTATATGATGTAAAAATGTCTTATTTGACAAAGGACAATTACATGGTTGTATGAAGTTATCCTTGGGTTAAGTCCTAAGGAGTAGGCTACCAGTAGACCATGAACTCCTCCTCTAGAACTATCACAATCTTAAGAACTATGACTCTTGAATCTTGATTCAACTCCTCGGTTGTGGTTAATGTCCTCTCCCCCATCCAGCATCTTCGTTTACCCTTGGTGCTAAAACCAAAGACCCTTCCATTTGGAATGTCGCCAAGTCTGAGAAACAAACCTTAAGAATGCAGAAAGATCTTTGACTCTTGGGTCTCCAAAGTTGGTAGACTAAGTACTAACACTCAAAACATGCCCTTGCTAATTGTCCTGCTTATCTAATGCCTATTTTTCCCATACCTAAATCTGTTGCTTTGAAGCTCAAAGTTATGCACAGTGTAGATTCCTTTGCAGTGATATCACATATATTAGAAATTTTAAGTCGAGTCAAAGGGGATTCTTTTAAACCTTCCAAAGAAGGCAGGCGTCCTTCCTGGTGAACTGTCCGCTTCAGATTCTCCAAGGATCGAGCAAATATGAATAAAGAATCATGCAGAAAATATATTATCGACACACTGAAGGCAGAAATATCTGATCAAAAAGAAAACATTGCAAAGTAGGCAAGTGCCGCATAAATTATTCAGAAACAAAGGCACAAAGCACAAATGTGAAAATGTAATTTGAAGAAACAAGCATAATTTTCATACCTTGATCACTTTACAGATTAGAATCTCCATGAGTTTCCGTACATTAACATAATCACCAAGTTGACCTTCTCGCAAAATATCCGAAGCTATTGGGCTACCACCATATGGACTTTGTGCCAATACCAATCCAGCAACCTTATCCTTCAACTCAGGCCAATATAATGACATGGCAGCTGCTGAATCTACTCCCCCTTTGCTGTGCCCAAGCAGCAAAACACGTTTATTGGAACCCCAGTAGATCTCTTCAATGTACTCCTTTATCTCTCTAGCATTTTTCTCAACAGAAGCCTGATTAGGGACTATATGAGTTTAGTAAAGCATATAGAGTCATAGAGAACACAAATACAAGTTAAAATTATACAAGGTACCTCACTATGAATCTTGGCAATATGACAAGTCAGCCCCATCTTTGAGAATCTAGTTTTTGTGTTAACAAAATAAAGTGGGCCGTGGTTACTGAAAAGGCCTGCCATTTGTACAAATAGTGAAAACCTTATGAGAATGGAAACAAAGTCCAAGCCAGGTCGAGATAAAGACATCTACACCCCATCAGTAAGCAGGGGATAACAATCCCCATCCACACACCCCAAACCAGGTCAAGATAACCTCCCATCCCCACCCCATCAGTGATCAGGGGATAACAATCCCCATCCCCACCCCCGCCAACTTTACCCCAAGGAGTGGAGATGCCCTATTCAATCAATTTAATCAACAATTAAATATTCCTTATTTCAATTAATACGAAACAAGTGAAAAATATTAAAATTTCACATATAAAAAAGCTGGGACAAACATATTTCTGTTTCACAGTTTTTAAAGTGTCCCAACCAAAATGTTATTTAGGAGGGAATAAGTGCCCCTCAACTGCCAAATGCCAATTATGGTTTCCAAATTGATGCTAATGACATCCATAATAGCAGACACAAAAATAATATCCATATACAATGTTGTACAAAAATTAACAGTTGAAAATACTTTTTCAGGGGTCAAATTTCAGTGACAACCTGGGACAAACAAGTAAACCATCGAATTTGGTAGCTTGTGTAGTCCGTGCCTGTCATAAAAAGAAAAAACTCCATCAAAAACTCAATAATCATGCTAGGCATATTGCGTTCGTTCAGAAGTCGACTGAACCTGATGTTGTCAAGAACTTCCATAAACCTTTCGGTCCCATCTTCAACTGGAGGCATATCTGAGGAATGCTGTAGCCATCCTATATCATCTGCAGAGCCACGAACAGTCCTCCGTGCCCGTTCAATAAGCCTGAAAATAATATACAGAGCCTTACTATGCCTACTGATGGGGATGGAAAGCAATTAACCATGGCTTTTACACTGAAAGGAAAATAGTTTACAAGATAAGCTGGTTACTTAAATACAATCGAAAATTGGACCAGGGAAAATGGCTATCTGAATCGAGAGAGAAAGAGAGAGAGAGAACATCAAATTTGATTTTTTTTTAAAGGAACGACAACATGTTGCTCACTACTAGCAAATAATATAAAACAATAGTTTAGCCTAAGCCCTAACATGAAACTATAAAGCATTTTTGCAGTTCACTGATGTGAGACAAGACAAGCGAAGTAGTGCAAGGAAATGATACCCTTGAAATATGGTAATGCCATTTTGTCCAGTTTGATTTGAATCTTCAGGATTGCTATCATTGTGAGATGCATTTGCAACAGTGTCCCTTCTAACTCGATCATGAATAGGAGGAGCAGCAGTTGTAGAAGCAGAACATTCAGAAAATGTCGAATAGCTTCCACAGGAAGATGGTTGATTGTCAATCAGTGTCTCAGATTGCCCTGTAGAGAATGTCACTAATTCCTGTGCATGCATACTGGACTGATGCCTAGAAACTCTGGAACCAGGTTCCACTGCAAGATGTTTAGATGAAAATCGAATGCAATGATTCAAAGAAGAAGCAAGCATAGCAGATTAAGGTAAGTGAAAAGATATAGGATTAGTCGAAATTTCATTTTATTATATATTTTTCTAGAGGGGTGCCCCAGGCCAAATGCTAGGGCAAGATACAAGGATCCCAGAAGCAAGGTACCCTGACCCCTCCCCCTTTAAAAAAAGTCAAATTTTATATCATATGCAGGTCAATGCCCAATGTATCAGACAACTGATAAGAATGGGAAGAAAAAACTATCAGCCTAGATGCTCTAGGAAAATTTAGAGAGGGAATTGAGAAGACGATTGTTCAAAGTATAACCTGATTGATCAGAGAAGCATCGGGTTATCAATGATGTAGTTTCAGCCAAATAAGAAGCAGCTTCATTGAGTGATGGCACAGAGGTGAAAATCTGAGGGATGAGCCCATCATTTCTAAGACCATGATTTTGCGCCTGTCAAAAGAGGGAATATGTTATAGATTTTTTTTCAAGTCATAAAGACAGCATATAATTTTTTAACTAAAAGGATATACAGAATCCTGAGGAGCACCACTAGTTCAAGCATTCACACTCCTCTCTATAATAGCCTAAGGACAAGGGTCTGAATCCCCAATCCTGTTGAAGAACAGTAACAACAACAACAACAACAACAATAATAATAATACAAACAAACAAAGAATCTTTAGATGAAAAAATAAGGTTGATACAAGATACGCTCATTACTGCAGTGCAGATAAGGATATAAAAGGGTCTTTTAAAATTAATAGGTTGAATCTTCGCGCTCGTGGAGAATCAAATCTTGTCTCATGACTATACCAGCGTTAAAAGTCGCAAAATAACCAGAAGTGAATAAGTTTTTTTTTAAAAAAGAGCAAAAAACAAAAGATAAGAATTGATCATTTTGAGGTTGAAAGATCCAGTGTAGGCCCAGAAACAGCAAGTGACGAAGAAAGAAGATTCTAAAATAACATAAGCAGCAATAAGGAGTATCAGAAGTTTTAATCAGTGACTGGTTAAGAAAAAATTCAACCTTATGATCACATCCCTCACCAGTAAAATACAAACTTCAAGTTTCATTTAAGCTCAGATACTTTTCAACCACAACATACTCGAATTCATAGCAAAATCCAAATGAATACATGTCCCCCGCAAACATGTTAGATTTTTTTTCCCTAACACACAGGTATTTGCTTAAGGCCAGCAAACTCCAACCTCTCCTTCTTAGCACACTATTCTCCTAGCACATTGTTTACACGACAACTATATAATCAATTAACGTTTTTGCAATCTTAGAGAGGAACCAAAAAACTCAACTCGTAGAATTTCTCCAATGCCACATCACCTATACAACTATGAACTATGCTACACTCGAAAGAGATAATTGGAAGAAATACATTCAATCAGCATAAAGCATTTAGATTATAATACTAACCACTAGTGGCCTGCTAGATTCTCCACTTCTGGAGCTTTCTGTTTCCTTCATAGAAGTGGAATTCTGCAAGGCACTAAAACTATCAGAGTTGATTTGCAATGAATATTCTCAAAAGCCTCAAAAAACATAAATGAGTAAACAATAGTGAAGAAAAGAAAAGCTGAAAAGAAGTCCTTTACTCCTTTATATTTTCTCTCTGAATCTTGGTTCCCGTTTGGGAAACGAAATGGAAGCAGTTACAATTATATACAACTAGAATTTATTGCTTTAATGAATGCATATCTGTCCCCAAACACCGGAACACACTCTTATATACAAACATATGTAAACTCGAAACACATACACACACTGAAACACATATACGCCAATCCTATTATATCTTCCGTTCAAATTCTCAATCCTTCTTTTTTCTAGGGAAAAGTAATACACGTTACATTTTCAAACAGCTGGAAAAAGGATGTAGATAACATACATCCCTACAAAGGGATGTTGAAATTGGAAAAGAAAACTACCGATTTGAAGACGAAGTCCATAAATTGCAGTTCACGTAGTTGAATCAAGACAACTTACTTCAATTATTGCTACATCCACTGCTAGCATGCATACATACATACACACTGCTAGCATGCATTCATGCATCCATACACATATATATCAATGCTTCACGAACTTACTGACCCCCCACCCCAAATCTCATCTCACAAACCCATTTCATATCTTCTGTTCAAACTGTAGTTCCCATTTAGAAGGAATAATAGATTTTGCTTCACTAGCAATATAAAAGGGCAAATCATACCCCCTTTTTCCAATTATATTCCTATTTAAATAAAATTAATGATTAATGATTTATCGATTCTAGTTCCTATCATCTTCAAATGTTAGTTACTCATGCATTAATGCGCGCGTACACAAACATAGAAGCAATTCAAAAGGATTCCATTAAGCAGATCCTCAAATTCATTTTACTTTGCTGATAATTCACAAAATTAATAGATAATACGATCAAAACAAATAAAATACCCCGACAATAAGCGAGGAAAACCTCACCTGGAACGTTCTCGAATCGTGCATCAGAGTATCGGCTATGGAAATGGAAATGGAGCTGCTTCGGCCTTCGAGATTTCAATACAAGGACTAAGGGAGACGCAGAATACAAAGAAAATCTTACCGCCGAAGCAAAGGAACGAATCTGTGAAGAGGACTGCGTCGTCGTTTCGTTCAGCGCTTTCAGAAGTTTGGGCCCTGTTTCTTACCATTAAAATTTTCCTAATATCAGGGTAAAGTTGTAAATTTGATTTATTTCAAAATTTAAAGTCTAGAAAGTAACTATAATTAAGGATGAAATCCATTGGCATTAGAGAGACTGAAATGGTGCACCAAGTATGTGTGTGTAGTATGGTAAATTCAACCGTATATTTGTTATTCGAAACAAAAATCAAAAAATGATATTTGAATAGGTAAATCAAGTTAATGTCTTAATTGATATAGATTCGGGGAGGTGGAACCATCAGCTTATTAGGGGTATATTTAATCAGGAAGAGTCTAACATGATCCTTGAACAAGTTATTTGCTCTTGTTTCGGTGTCGATGAATTGGTTTGGAATGGTTCAGCTAGAGGGACCTACTCAGTCAGGAGTGGTTATCATCGAATTTTGAATTTGACTAGTTTGAATTCTCCTAGTTCTTCTTCTCCATCGAGTTTGTCCGAGCCATGACAGTCAATTTGGGATCTACAAGTTCCGCCTTCCAAAAAGTTTTTTGTTTGGCAAGTGGTAAATGATATTCTCTTAAGTCTTAACTTTCTCTAACTTAGATCGCATAAAGATTATTCAGTCTAGCACATGTCCCATTTGTCTTTTGAGAGCTGAGGATTCATTGCAAGCTCTTTTTTCTTGTCATCTTGTGTCTGAGATGTTTAGTCATAGCCATGTTCTTCTCCAAAAGTTGCCGGTGTTTGAATCGTCTTTTCTTGAAGCTCGGTGTTTCTATTTGGAGTCTTTGGGTAGGGTTGACTTGGATTTTTTGGCTATTTTGCTTCATTCAATATGGTTCCGATAGGGGTGTAAACGAGCTGAGCGGCTCAATGTTCAACTCGAAAAAAGCTTGTTCGTGTTCGACTCGATTCATAAATGAGTCAAGCTCGAGCTTGAGCTTGATTTTAAAGTTCGATTCATAAATGAGTCGAGCTTGAGCATCACAAAGCTCGACTCGTTAAGACTCGAGAGCTAGCTCATTGGCTCGGCTCGTTGGTTCGGCTAGATTATAAATAAATAAATATATATAGTTATATATATGTGTATAAACTATTAATGTAATAAACTATTAATGTTATTCAATGTATTTGTAACTCATTAAGTATCATTATTATTATTAGTATATTAAATGAGTATTAAATATTAACATGTATTTATTAAATATCATTATTATTATCGAGCTTGAGCTCGACTGATTTAGTGATTTATTGAGTTTTTAATGAGCCAAGCTCGAGCTCGACTCGTTTAGGGATTTCTCAAAATTTTAGCTCGAGCCCCAAATTTTGGCTCAAGCTTATCACATTTGAATCGAGCAGAGGTCAAGCTACTCAAAGCTCGGCTCGGCTCGGTTCCTAGGTTCCGACGTAACAATGCGATGGTGCATAGAGGTAAGCTTATTCCAGTTGTTCAATCAGAAGCAATAGTTAAAGACTCTGTCCAAGTGCTTTTGAATTAGGTTCAAGGTGAAGTAGTGGATAGAGGAAAGCCAATGGTTTGTCCTAATCAGTGGTGCAATCTACATCTTGGATATGTGAAGCTAAACTTTGATGCGGCCATTTTTAAGGTGCAACAAAGGCCAGGATTTGGATTAATTATTCATAATTCTGATGGTGTTCCTTTATTTGCCCGTGCAAGTAATCGTCACGTGGATTTCCATCCGTTAATGGCTGTTAATGCTACAAAAGACGTAGATGAAGCGGTGAATTATTCAGATTGGGGTTCTGTGATTCGCGAAATTAAATTCCTATTGAATGCCTTCTCTTCTTGGTCGATTTCTCATGTAAGACGAGAAGTTAACGGTGTTTGCTCACCGTCTTGCTAAATGCTAGACAAAGTCTTCATTCGGTTTCTTCTCTTGCCTGGGAGTGTCGTGATGCCTCCAGATTTGATGCTCTTACTTTCAAATGATTTTCATTGATTGGGTTGGTTGTATTCCATTGTCCATGATATTTTAGATTGATGCTGTATTTGTTTGAATTTTTTTAGTTGGTTTAAGCTTTGTTATCTTCTTCCTTTAGGGTAGAGATGGTGGCCTCTTGTTCTGAGGTCTTGTATTGGTTCTTCTAATACAATTAGGTCTTCGACCTTCTTCAATAAATATATTTTAATAAGGGAAAGAGGTGACGCTCGAACTTAGAATTCGAGATTACATACGATCCAGCTCCCCAACTGCTACTTGGGATTCGTCAAAATTAAATATTAAGAGAGTGTAAAAATAAATTGCAGTTCATTAGAGAAGAAAAAAAATACATGTGTAAAATATATTTTTATAGACTTCGAAAGAGAATGCCTTCGAAGGTAATTCCAGAACCAAATGCCAAAACAAGTCCCCATTCTTCACCCCCCTTTCTCTTCAACTCTTCCCTCATGTAATCCATGACATAGAATTGTGTTGCTGCTAACATTTCCATAGTCTATTAGAACTCTTCTGCTGCATTCAAGCTTCTGCGCGGTCAACTTAAGAGTGCTGTCTAGCCGGTTCAGTATAGCTGGGTCCTCCAGGATGGACGGCCCAAATCAGGTCATTGAATTTTTCTAAACCTGCCTCCGACATGAGTTTCTTGTAGAAGTCCTCAATGCTCTCATCAATCTTTTGTGGGAGGTCTCTTCCAAGCTTGAAATTTATGCCCTCATCGGAGAGGCAACCATCGATGAAATTCTGTCCCTGGAAGAAATTGTTGGACTGCATATTTCAGTTCCCTGAAGGGAGACTCTCTGCCTGTAATTGGGTTGGTGTCAATTATAGCAGCTGCAGCTCCATCACCAAAAAGTGCACCACCGTCAAGATCATAAGGGCATACCTTGTTTGGTGGCCGGAAACCAAGTATGGTAGTTTCTGAAGTTGTTAGCAGAACGCGGCTTCCTGGGTTGTTTTCTGCTATGTCCTTGGCAACTCTGAGGCCAGTAACACTGCCATAACATTCTAGAAAGTATAGCATTACACGGCCAACATCACTCCTCAGACCAAGCTGGCTAGCAAGGTAAAGGTCACCACCAGGCAAGCGTATCTCGCTGGACGAAACCTAAACAATATGAGTAATATCTTCTGCTGGCCTTCCCCCATTCCTTGATGCAAGCAAGGCTTGCTTCTAGGGCCATCTCCACAACTGCAGGGTTAGCGATTTCCAGCCTCTGTTTCATTGTTGGGGAGCCCTCGGTGACTAGTTCAGGGTATTTGTCTAGGATATCCTTGGACATAACTGTGTATCTTGTCTTCACGGTAGTGGTTTTACCTAGCAAAAGAAAGATTGAAATTTCAGATTTAATAAGACAGGAAAATACACAGTACTCATATAAATGAAAACTAACCATATATTGCTTACACGGTAGCTCCAGCTTCTCCTTGATGGATGCATCTTCACATTTTGTGTCACGAATGTAACCCTCCACCAAACAATCTTGAGGAATCAGCTGCCCGGGGAAGGCCTTGCCTGGTATTGGAGTGCGCCTTGCATGAAAAGGTTAGTGCCCACTGCCCAGAGACACCATTATCGTCAGCTCCCTACATCTCCAGGACGTTTAACAAGAAAGTACTTGGAAAATATGCAGAACAAACTGTAGGACTTTTGACAAAGAAAGGCGATATAAATGAAAGGTTACTTAAGTTAGCATGGTCCTGGAGGGAAGTTGGTGTCAAAGAAGACAAGCATGGACGCAGAATATTGAGTAATAAATGAGGTTTAGGTTATCTTTTGGGTCATGCACTTGAAACTGGAAAGCATGAAAGCTCTGAGGAATAACAATCTTTGCCTTCTTTTTTGATTAGGTAGACTTAAACCTTATTCCAACTTACCCTCTTTTCTTCATAAAATAAGAGACATAAGATGGGAAAGGTCTGAACCTATGAAAGAGTCCTCAACAAAGCAGAGTATTTAGGAACTTCATCCAGGTTTATAACCATGAGCTTGACATCTTGCAAAAAAATTCAAACAAAAGAGTGCAGCGACAAAAGCACAGTTCGGTCATATTCACCGTAAGAACCCATCACCCATTAAAATCACAGTTTTAGGACTCCAAGAATCTCTATTCATAACAGAAAGAGAATAAGCCATAGAAACCTGGGTTCTGTCAGGGTTTTTTTTGTTTCCGGGAGAAGAATGACACCAAAACAGCTCTTTACAATAGAGAGAATGACTGAGGCCAAGAAATCTAGCCGTAATATATAATTGTCAAGCATTTTGGACCTAAAATCAAATAAGTATTGGAACAGCCTATATGTTGCAAGCTAAACCATTCAAAAGCCAATATTCATTCAGAAGATTAGGAAAATGCTAGCTTACGGGACATTAAACTTCAGTGAAAAACTAATGATAACTCATTGACGGCAGTCCCTCCTGGTTAACGTTCCAAGCCGCCCGATAGACCAATGCAGTGAAGAAGAAATTAACACTGGTAAAACTGTATAGATATGTTGTAATTGTGAAGACGTCTTTCTTCTTCCTTCTCTTTTTTACTTCTCTTTCCAGTTTCCACAAGAATATATGATCAGAACATACCTTCACTTTCTAAAGGTATGTAAAGATGGAAGCCAAAGATAATTCATTGGTTGTAAGAAGAAAATAATGAAAGTAATTCATTCACCAGCCTCAATAATTTCAACCACCACCATCCAACTAAGGACCTCTGCCTACTTTGCTTTCACCAAGGCCTAAGGATGAGCATTGGGAATCATTACAAATCATGATACCGAAACAATTATTCTGGAATAGATGAGAGAGAGAGAGAGAGAGAGAGAGAGAGAGAGAGAGAGAGAGAGAGATTCTGTGTGAAATAAATGAAAGCATGCTTCAAAATAGTAGGGCGAGTATGCATGAAATTTTTTAATACGATGGCAAAACATATAACTCGCAATGATGTACTTCACAGAATGTTGGTCCATTAAACATAAACCATGCCCAAATAATACATGATATGGAAAATGTGTGGCAACATGATAAAAGATAGGATAAGAAACAAGACTCTTTTTGTGGAGTAGAAGCAATCAAAGAAAAGAAGCAAGAAAATGCAGACATTAGTGCATTAGTGCAGACATTGGTGCAGCAGTACAAAGAATTGAGAAAATTCAAGAGATGCTAAAAGGAGGGAAATACCCAAAAAAAAGATATCCATGGAGGTGATAGGGAAAAAAATGATTATATGGGAACATTGAACAGGATAGCTTTAGATATGAACGAATGGCAAAGGAGAATTCACATAGTGGACTCCAACTTCAACTAACTTCTCTAATTAACACATAGCCGACCCCAACATATTTGGTTAAAGGCTTTGACAATAATGATGATAAAATTACACATCTTGAATTTGTTCAACTTTTCTAACAAGGGAGTCTAAGGTTATAACCCCGACTATTTTCATGGCCAGGTGCCACTTAATCTGTGTTAATACCAAATACCAAATGCATGCATTCAGATGGAATCTCATACTAAGATCTGGAACACAAAACAGCTATCAATTGCAAATATATGAGAAAATATAGTAGAGCTGGGTGTGAGGGACTAGATTATGAATCCAAGTTGCAAGTTATCGCAAACTAATCAAATTTGTGTACACTCAATCAATGTTCCAGGCTATAGGAGGAGTTGTTATACAAAGTACACATAGAATACTATGTTCCATGTTTCAATCTCAAAAGAAAAGAAACTAAAACTTATGCTCAAGACAATTAAAGAATAAAATGCAAAAGAAATGAAACTCCAAGTCAACTCACAAAAAATTTTGAGCAGCTAAATTGAACCCTGGAAAAATATGGCATTTCAACTTGTTTAGAAAGAAGGAATGTGATGCAGAAGCACCATCCAGCATCCCCATACCTACAGCATGACAATAAAAGCATTAAAATGTTACTGAATACGGAATTGTCTGAGAAATAAAGTACGGCATATTGAACAAGGCCTACGAGAGCAATTAACGAAGCTGTCATGGTCAGTTCATTCAACAAAGCAATGCGACCAACTTGTTCTAACCTTGAGCTTAAAATCCGCCCAGTGTTTTTAATTGTGAATTCCCGGGTCACAGAGTCCTGATATGATAAGGAAAAACCGAAAAACTAGCCTGAGACTCCCTTCCTGTGTCTACATACTTTTAGGCTCATGCCTGTAAAATTGTCAAGTAAGAGAAACCAAAGTCCGTTACCAACCACTCTATTTATATAGTATCTACATGACATTCATAACTGTATTTTCTGAATATTAAATGGACAAATCGGAAAGAAACTCAACAAAAAGGAATAGTAATTACATGCTTTGATGTCTATGGATGATTTGTTGAGAGTTTTCAGACCGCCAATGTCATTGCATCCTCTTTGATATAAACTTGGCTTCCTCAAATTTTCCCCCAGCCTGTAAGGCGATTCTCAAATCTTCTAGGCAGCTTAATTGTTGATGAATTCCCTTCTCCGCTAATTCATAGTACAAGGCAAATGCTTCAGAAAGCCTTTTGCTCTTAAAAAGGCCTTCTATGACTGTGCTGCACATATTAACATCAGTAGTTTGATGTTTCTCCAGACTAAACAGCAACATTTTATGTGCATCTAACAGTCTTTTACTCCGAGAAAGAAAACCAGTCAATTCTCCCATCTCAACCATGAAACCATTATCATAGAGTAACCGAACTATCTGGTATGCTTTATCTCGCATTCCACAACTAAAGAGTAACATTATAGTTTGTGTTGAGAGACTGATGTTTTGTCTAATATGTGTCTCTAACATCAACAAAATCAAGCTAGCAGATTCAGAGGCACGACTTCTCTTTAACAGTTCAGCAAGTACAGAATGGAATGTAAATGTTGCAGGGAGATGGCAGCTCTTCATCATTGACTCTAGGGCCCGGTATGCAAGAATTGGTTCACCTTTCTGCACAAGACCATCAATAAGTGATTGATAGGTCTCATAATCAGGCTGAAAATCTCTCCTCAACATCAGGACCAATAGATCAAGTCCAGCTTGGAATGTGCTTTCCCTGCAGTGGCCCATGATCAGAGTTTTGTAAGAGCTAGGATCTTGCTTTCCACTTTTCATCAGCTGCCTAAACACTTTCTCAGCCTTCATGGTCTTTCCATTTCTACATAAATATTCGAACATGGGGTTAAATGCCGCAACAAGAGGCCTACATCTTACATCCCTTAGCAAGATCTCCTTCTCTGATAGTTCATCAAACAACTCCTCTGCTCTCTCGAAATCCCCTTTCTGGCACAGATTGCGAATCAAAGCACTATATGAAGCTGAGTCTGGTTGGACATGCAATTCCAACATCTTATAGAAAATCTTCAAGGCCTGATTCAGGTTTCCAGCATTGCATTGTGCATCCATCAACGTGTTGAATGTACAAGTATCGGGAGTAAATTCAACCCCACCTATCTTTCCTGACAATAACTCTTTTAACTTATCAGTCTCCTGCACTTCACAGAGCCCCTTAACAAGAGTATTATACGTAATCTCATTCGGTTTGAGCCCTCGATCAACCATCTCCCGAAAAACAACCAAAGCTTCATCAATTTCTTTTTTCATACAATACCCTCTAATCAAAGTTGTGTAAGTAACAACATTAGGAGTCAAAACCACATCCTTTTTATCCATTCCCTTCATCAAATTATGAGCGATCCTAACCTTCCCAGCCCTGCACATTCCATCCACAAGCGTATTGTAGGTCACGACATCAGCATCACACTTGAATTTCCTCATCTCCTTAAAAAACCAAAACCCGTCCTCAACCATTGAGTTCTTGCAAAACCCTCTAATCAAAATATTGAAAGTATATGTATCCGGTGTAACCCCATATGTTTTAAGCATTTCGTAAAACAGACTCTTGGCCATGTTAGTCCTACCCCTTTTAAGCAAAATCAACAAAAGACTATTAAAAGAGAAAACAGAGGGCGGAACGCCCATGGTTTTCATCATCTCAAAAACCTTATAAGCTTCTTGAAAAAGACCAGCTTGACCGTAACTCCTAATCAAGCTATTAAAAAACTTGTCTTCGAGTTTAACCACACCATTGGACCTCCTCTCAATTGAATTCAAGAAATTACGAGCCGCATTGAGATTCCGAGCTCGACCCAAAATTTCTAGCATGAAGAAATAGGATTGCTGATCGTGGTTGAACCCAATTTTCTGAGCCCAGTCAAAAAATTGCACCGCTTTCGAAGGGGAATCAATGAAGTGGAGGGTCTGGACTACGGTGGTCTTGGATGGAGAGGGAGAAGGAGAGAGAGAAGCGAGAGAGGACTCGAGGTCACGTGACCAAGGCTTGGTGTTGATGAGTCTCGCCATGGATTTAGCCCTCTTGGTTTTTGTTGACGATCTCTTTGGTTTAACGTTCCTCCCGTACAGTTCTTCCCCACCATCACTATCTTCAACATTCTCAACACCATGTTTTTCGCTGATTTTCTGAGTGGAGAAGAACCTGATTTTTTGAAATCATAAAAAAACGACGGATGTAAATAGAATTCACAGGAGGAGAAATAGATAAAACGTACCTCAGAGATAAAGGAAGGAGGTTTAGGTATTTCGAGCTTATGTGCTTCAACAATTGCATCTGAGAGTGTAGATCTCCTCGACGGTGAGAGCTGGACAGAGCGGCCATGATAGCAAACTGGTTGAAAGAGTTACTCTGTTTTTCAAATACGTCAGGAAAATCATATTTTTGTTACCCAAAAAACTCTACTCACTAAACACTCCCATGACGCCAATCCTATGACCTTTTTAGCCTTCTCTATTCTTTGGCTATTCTCTTCTCAACAGCATTTGCCCTACATTTGCTGAGCTTGGTCTTGACATGACAGATTATCTCTACTGCGACTCTTCTCTGCCATTCAATGTATGGCCTAGTACTTAGTGGAGAGAATGACACTGGACGAGAAAGTCTACCAGATCGGAAATTTAGACACTGGAGTACCAAGAGTTGGGCTTCCCTCGGTAGCAGTGGTTAGTGGCAATTTCAATTGGAGTGGCGTATTTTCAGGATAAATAGATAATGAATAGAAATGTGTCCCTTCTTCTTTTTTCTTTTTTTTTTTCTTTTTTTTTCCTCCAGGGCATATGGCTCAGCGGCACCAGCTGGGGTCTAAGATTTAGGGTGGAAGGCGGAGTCCCGGGTTCGAGGCATGTCAATGGCCGAACGTTCCTGGTGATTTAACTTGACCCACCCAGCTGTCCCTGTCGCTGTGTCGCATAACTTGCGACTTATATTCCACTGACATTCCGAGGGCACGGGTCAGTGGACGGGTCCTTAGGTCCCGCCCCAACCTAAGAAATGTGTCCTTTTATTATTGATGTTGTTGTATTGAAATATATGTTTTATTGATATAATTTTATTAAAAGATGTATTTTGATGATTTAGATGAATATTTGATTTGATATTTTATAAAATATGTGAGACTCATTATTGATTTTGGTGTAATTTTATTAGAGAAATGATAAATGAATGAAAGAGTAGATATTTTATTGATAAGGAAATGAGAAAATGTTTAGAAATTTGTGTCTGGTGATGTGGCTATATGGAGAGAGAGAGACCTGCTTTGATAATGTAGATGAAGATTTAGTTAAACTTTTGTATCGTTGAGGTGGAACAAAGTTGAGAAAATTGATAATTTATCCATTGCAATGGCTCTTAAGAGGGTTTTATTGATGTGGTTGTATGAAAATAAGTGTCTCATTTGAATTTTGAGTTATAGGAGTGGTTTGCTGGCTCTACAAAATGTTGTCATTGTTACAACACCAAAAACATATCTCTCAATACAAAATTATTATCCAAGTCAACTACTTTCTCATCTGTCATATTATCCTTATCAAATTTACACAAAAATCAGGACCATGTCCCACATTTTTTACTAGAGATGGCAAATGTGTCTGTATCCGTGGATTTTCGATCCGATCCGGTCAAACAGTAGAAAAATCCGTTCACTGGATAATGAATATGGATTTAGGCATATTTGATCTGAAATCCGTATCCGATCCGACCCGAACATGCGGATATCCGATCTGATTCGATTATATCCGATTCTACCTGACACATAGTCACACACAAATTTATATATAATACAATTCATATACAATTATGTAAAAGAAAATTAATATATTTATATACATTATAGTTGTCAACATATGTATGTTTTTTTTATTTAATATGAATTAATTGTAATTTGTAATGACACTATATAATATGATATGATCTCATACCACTAATTAAAATATTCAATTGACTAATATTTTTAAAACCCTAATCGGTAAAGTTAGTAATCTATCTATCTATATTATATATAATTTCTGAAACAATGTCTTGGTTGAACAACATCATGACACGTGGATCAATCTAACATCGCCACATGAAATTTCTATAGCTAGGGAGTAATGAATGAATATAGGGTTAGTTAATGCATCTGATTCATGGTGGGTTCATAAATTTGTCTCTTCATTAGTTATAAACTATTGGGATATGTCCTTCACTTTAATTGCAAAAACAATAGAAGATCATATCCAAGCTCTGTATAGAGAGTAACAAAATACTCAGAGAGATGGTCGTGTCATATTGCAATTTAAGTATTCAAATTTTAAATTATTTTTTATAATTGTAGGATCCGAGATTACATGTGACAAATGATAACATTATCACCAACTTCTATGAAGATGAAATTTACCAAACTTTATTGAAGATGAGATTCATTTTGAATTTGTCAGTTGATACAAACATTTTGATTTCTGATGTTTTGTGGACTTTAGAGTTTAGACTTTGGTTTTAGAGATTTTTCTATGTTTTGAATGATTTTTGATATTATTTTTACTTTAGAGTTTGGTTTTATGTTCCTAGATTCATAATCATGAAATTCTAATTGGTGTCATAAACTAGAAAAATGTGTCGCATACTCGCATGAATAAATCCGATATCCGTGGAGAATATCCAAAATTCAATGGATAGAATATGGATTTAGATTTTTTTTTATCCGTAGTAGATATGAATACATTATTTTTATTTAAGATTGAATATGAATTTTGAGAAATCCGATTCGATGTCGAATCATCCTGTTTATTACAAAAACTCTAGCTACAACATCAGTCATATCATCAAAATATATATCTCAATACAATTACATTATCAAAACACATAGTCCAATATAACCACATTATCAAAAATACAAATTTTCATACTATTTTATTAACTCAGCAGCAAATACTCACCATTGTAGTTGCTCAAAAGCACTCCATGGTGTCTCCAATGTTGGTCCTGGAACCCCCTTTGATCACACAATTTTAACCGCAATAAAATAAAATAAAAAGATTTACTCTGACTCGTTTTTTTTTTTTAAGTAGGACTTCCTAAAACAGGAATGCCCACTAAAAACTGAGGGCATAAATAGTACCTATCAAACAATTCCATCCAAATTTTTTTGGGGGTGTTTTAAGAACCATAACGTGTTTAGACTCTTCAGTGAAAAACTTCTTGTTTTCTGTTCCATCTGGAAGAAGTTGTGGCTTAACAAGGGTAGACAAACGGTCAAAAAGAAGAAGAAGAAACAGTGTACAGGAGCATTTGTTAGTATATGCAGTCTTTGTCTAGCTGATATTGTGACGAAGATTTAAAAAGAAAAAAGTTCACTCGGCAATTGAAGTCTTTTGGTGTAATCCCAAAATCAAAAGCATCAACAGTACTGGCGGATTTGTACATGCAGAAGCACTCTTGCCTCCAAAGTGATCTCAAACTATCGATGGTAATGCTTCGCCTCCACCCTTCCTCATGCACGGATTCTACTAATACTGAATTTTGTATTGAGATCACTAGGCCTCTGGGCCCTGGCCCTAGTCATGAGTCCATTAAGTCTTTAGAGTCCTGTAGAAGAAACTAGATGTGTCGTGTACTTTCTGTATCTCTAATAAATATGTAAACGTGTGAGATCTCTGTAACTTGGCTTTTGTAATCAATATACAGTGCTTTGTATTTATCTTGGTATCAGAGCGAGGACGATCATGGCTGATGACACCACTGCAACGCCGCTCACAGGTTCTAACCTCTCCTCCCTCATAGGTTCTAACCCCTCCTCCCAAGTTCTTCCTTTAAGCCCAAGTTCTATTGTCGGTGCTTCCTCCACTGGGCATGCTTTGGGATCATTTTGTTCCCACAAATTGACCTTTGATAACTATCTGTTGTGGAAAACTTTAGTTTTACCTGTGATTAGGGGACATCGACTTGAGGGGTTTATTAATGGCTCTACGCCCTGTCCACCCAAAACCATACCCAAAGATGCAGCTGTTCAAGATACTGCAGGCTCCAAAGATGCAGCTGTTCAAGATACTGCAGGCTCCAAAGATGCAGCTGTTCAAATCAATCCTGACTATGAACAATGGGTTGCCAAGGACCAAAATTTGCTTGGTTGGCTTTACAATTCCTTAGACTTAGATGTTGCCTCTGAAGTAGTGGGGTTTGAGACCTCTAAGGAGCTCTGGGAAGCTCTACACACACTATTTGGAGCCCGTTCCAGGTCCAATATTATTTTTCTTAAAAAGGAATTCCGAAGCCTGCAAAAGGGTGGCATGAGTATGAGTGAGTATTTGAAGGCTGTCAAGAAAATTGCTGATAATCTGGCACTTGCAGGGGCTCCTGTTGACACCAGTGACTTAGTATCTCAAGTTCTCGCCGGCCTTGATGCCGTGGAATATAATCCTGTGGTATGTCAAATTAGTGAGAAAGAACATGTTACTTGGCTTGAATTACAGTCTATCTTGCTCAGTTATGAAAGGCGACTTGATCAACTTACTGGTAATCTTGCTGCAATGTCTCTTGGGCATACTACTGCCAACCTTGCTACCACTCCAAGTTCTAATACTTCTCCACGCAGCCATCCGACGAACCGAGGCCGTGAAAAACAAAACTCTTTTGGCCAAAATTCCTCTCAATATGGAACTCGTGGTAGCTTTAGGGGTCGCGGACGATCTAATACGAGAGGAGGCAGAGGAAACTCCACACGAGTAGTTTGCCAGATTTGTGGAAAAATAGGGCACATTGCATCTTCTTGTTGGCATTATATTGGTGCTCCTTCTAATCAGACCTCTCAGCCTGCTGCCTTCGTTGCCTCACCAGAGATTGTTAATGATTCTGCTTGGTATGCCGACACCGGAGCAAGTTCGCATGTCACGAATGACTCCAACAATCTCACTCAAAAACAAGAATATCATGGTAAGAATTCTCTTATCGTTGCCAATGGAACATGCCTAAACATAGCTCACATGGGTAATGCATCTCTGAAAACACCCAAACCATTACATCTTTATGATATTCTTCATGTTCCATGCATTGCTAAAAATTTGATTAGCATTTCACAATTAACTCGTCATAATAATGTTTATGTTGAATTTCATTCGTTTGGTTGTTTTGTGAAGGACAAGCTGACGGGTCAAGTGTTGCTGCACGGGAAACTTAAAGACGGGCTATATCAATTTTATTTTCCAGATCAATGTCCTTCATCTCATCATAAACCTACAGTTTCTCCAGGTCTACTATGTCATGTTGAGTCATCGAGTCACAGCTCTCTTGAGTCTTGTAAAAATTTTCCTATTTCCTCCAAAGAGGTTTGGCATCAACGTCTTGGCCATCCCTCCAGTAAAGTGTTATCCCAAATATTGGTTCAATGTAATGAAAAACATGTTAACTCTGTTCAACCTTTTTGTGATGCATGTCAATATGGGAAGTCTCATCGGTTACCCTATACTTTATCTGTGTCCCGTGCTGCACATGCTTTAGACCTTATTCATACTGATCTTTGGGGACCTGCTCCAATACCCTCTACCTTGGGCTATCGTTATTATATTCATTTTGTAGACGATTTTAGTCGTTATACTTGGATCTTTCCTTTAAAGTTTAAATCTGAAGCTTTCTCTGTTTTTCAACAATTCAAAACTCTTGTTGAAAAACAATTCAATAGACCAATTAAATGTTTGCAATCTGACATGGGGGGAGAATATAAGGCTTTTCAAGATTTTGTTATCAAACATGGGATTGAATTTAGGCACTCCTGTCCCTATACTTCTGCCCAAAATGGAAGAGCGGAGCGTAAGCATCGTCACATCACTGAAACTGGTCTCACCCTTCTTGCCCAAGCTTCCCTACCACTCAAATTCTGGTGGGAGGCCTTCCAAACAGCCACTTTCCTTATCAATCGGTTACCTACTCCAGTCCTTCATGGCCAAACACCTCTTTATTCTCTTCTAGCCAAAACCCCAGACTATAAATCCTTACGTGTTTTTGGATGTGCTTGTTTTCCCTGTCTTAGACCCTATCAACAACACAAATTTCAATTTCATTCTGCTAAATGTGTATTTCTTGGCTATAGTGATTCGCACAAAGGATATAAATGTCTTAGTCCTATAGGGAGATTATATATTTCACGACATGTTATATTCAACGAATATGAATTTCCCTTTAAATCTGGTTTTCTCTCTACGAATTCTTCTTCCTACACTTCTCCCACTTCAAGTTTGTCTTTGTCAAGTCTCCCTCAAACTTTCACTCATGCAACTTGTCCATTAAGTTCACCTGCAGCAACATCTCCACTATCAGCTGATCCCACAATACATCCATCGGATGAATTATCTGATCCTATTGAAGATTCTTCAGCTGAACGCTGTGCTCGTTCTACATCCGAGTCTACTCCCATTCACAGTCCTCCTGCTGAATCACTACCTTCCCCTCAATTATTACCAGAGGTAAATGTGGACAACCCGGGTGTTTTTGATTCTCTTTCTTAGAATGCTAGGGCGCCACATGCTCAATCCATGCATCCCATGCAAACAAGGGCTAAATCTGGTATTTCAAAGCCCAAACAGTTTTCATCAGATTTTCAGCTCTACCTTTTTCAATCTCAACCATGTCCTTCAGAGCCTAAAAATGTGAGTGAAGCACTAAAATCAGATCTCTGGTCAAGTGCCATGAAGGAAGAATTGGCAGCCCTTGCAAGAAATAATACCTGGACGTTGGTACCTTCTTCACCAACTTATAATGTCATTGGCAATAAATGGGTGTTCAAAACAAAACTTAATTCTGATGGGACATTTCAGCGATGTAAGGCAAGATTGGTTGCCAAGGGGTTTCATCAAACTCCTGGAATCGATTATACTGAGACTTTTAGTCCTGTGATAAAGCCATCTACCATTCGTATTATTCTCACTATTGCCGTCTCTCATAATTGGGTTGTTCGACAGCTGGATGTTAACAATGCATTTCTCAATGGACATATTCAAGAGGATGTTTATATGACACAACCGGAGGGATTTATTGATGCCACCAAGCCTAATCATGTGTGCAAGCTACATAAAGCTCTCTATGGTCTAAAGCAAGCACCCCGAGCTTGGTACGATAAGCTTCGCACTACTCTACTTAGTTGGAAGTTCCAGAACTGCAAAAGTGATACCTCTCTATTTTTCTTCAAGGAGCATGATAAGGTGATCTTTATTCTTATATATGTTGATGATATTTTAGTCACTGGCAGTGATCCTATTTCTCTACAAAGTTTCATTGATCAATTGCACAGTCTATTTGCTTTAAAGGATTTGGGAGCACTTCATTATTTTCTTGGTGTTGAGGTTTTCAGAGATGAGACTGGTATGTATTTGACTCAATCCAAGTACATTGATGATATTCTCAAACGAGCAGGACTCGAGAACACCAAGTCTTGTCCTACTCCTGCAGTAGTCAATAAAGAATTTATCAATGACCCAAATGATCTTCTGGTGAATCCTACTCTATACCGAAGCATTGTTGGAGCGTTACAATATTTGACCCATACAAGACCGGATATTGCATACATTGTCAATGTGTTTAGTCAATTCCTCCAACATCCTACAAATATGCATTGGCAGGGTGTTAAACGCATCTTGCGTTATTTAAAAGGAACCCGAACTATGGGGTTACATATTAGTTACTGTGAAAGGTTGTCTCTTGTTGGATTCTCTGATGCAGGATGGGCTTGTAATCCTGAGCACCGACGATCGATCGGCGGTCATTGTATTTATCTTGGTAATACACTTGTCTCTTGGTCATCTAAACGGCAGAGTGTAGTTTCACGATCAAGTACTGAGTCTGAATATAGAGCACTAGCAGATGCTGCTTGTGATATGGCTTGGGTAGAAACTTTGCTCAAAGAGGTAACCTTTCCTCTTCCTGAAGTACCCATAATCTGGTGTGATAATATGGGAGCTAATGCTCTTGCTTACAATCCGGTTTCTCATGCCCGCACCAAACATATTGAAATTGATGTTCATGTTGTACGTGATCGTGTTCTTGAGAAGAAGCTGCAAGTTCAATATATTCCATCTCAAGATCAAGTTGCTGACTGCTTAACCAAACCTTTGGCTCATTCTCGGTTTCTATTTCTGCGTGACAAACTTGGAGTGGCTTGCAGTCCTTTCACCAGCTCCAGTTTGAGAGGGGGTATTGAGATCACTAGGCCTCTGGGCCCTGGCCCTAGTCATGAGTCCATTAAGTCCAGTTTGAGAGGGGGTATTGAGATCACTAGGCCTCTGGGCCCTGGCCCTAGTCATGAGTCCATTAAGTCTTTAGAGTCCTGTAGAAGAAACTAGATGTGTCGTGTACTTTCTGTATCTCTAATAAATATGTAAACGTGTGAGATCTCTGTAACTTGGCTTTTGTAATCAATATACAGTGCTTTGTATTTATCTTTTTGGACCAATTTGCTTTCACTAACTCCTGCTTATTTTAATGCGTGCTTGATTGTTTCTCATTTCGGAAAATCACAAGCATATAGAAGTTTCGGATGTGGGCGTTGAAGATTTCAATGGCAAAGGAGGCTGGTGAATCTGAGAATGCACTGGCATGAACCGGAAGGGATGGGCCTATCAATATCATTCATGGAGCCACTGTTTGTCCTACAATGAGCTTTGCCACCTACAAGTGCCTTGGGATTTAGGTCAACAAATTTTGCAAGAGTTCAGCAAAAAGCTTTCAAGATTAGAAGAGCATAAATGATCAACTAAAGGATATCGCTTATAGAGAGAAAAAAAGATGGATATCATGCATCAGAATTCTTACAGAGTTGACCCCTAAAGAATAAAACTCCAAAAAATATTACAATAAACAAGCATTCACCTGAAGTTGCTCCAACGGAAAGAGCTAATCTGGCATTCCAATCCTCCCCGACCAAAAATTACCCCTCAAAGCCTATGATGTCCGGCGGTAGTAGTACCTGTGAAAAATATGTTCTGAAAGTTGTGTTATCATATTTATAGCGAGGGAGATCAGAAAGGGTGGGGAGAGCAAGACATACACATATATCTTTATGCCATAAGCAGAAGCGTATTTTCGTAGAAGACGTTCCACCGTATACCAGAGTGAGCGATCTGATCCATCTTGATATCCAATTCGAGGCATGTGGATAGAAGCTTTACAAATCACAGAGTCAGATATAATAGAAGTCAGTTTCAATCATGCACCACGGCAATAAGATGGACAAATTTTCATATGAAACTTGCAGCTAACTAGAGTTCACAGAACAGAAACATTCTGTGACAAACATCCCACAATCGCTAAAGTGGGATCCCCAAAGTGGTTTATAAGTGGGCAACATTCTGTAACAAACATACCACAATCGCTAAAGTAGGATCCTCAAAATGGTTTATAAGTGGGCAACCATTCTTACTGGGCATGATGAGTTTTAAAGTTGTGTGGGCATTGGCCCAAAGCAAACAGTTGAACCCGTTGGGCTGGTTGTGTTACAAATGTGTATCAGAGACCAACCCACTTAGGTGTTTGTGGGTAGACTAAATAGTTTTCTGAAAAGCACATCGCAAGCAGTTTGAGCTTTTAATCACTATAATGGAGTTAGATTTTAAAAAAATCTCCATAATGCAGTACGATAAAAGAAAATTATGATAATAAGTTGATAACTAGATCTATGTGCAGAAAATCATACCAGAATTCTGAGCAGCTGAATATGACACCTTCAATAAGCAATCTTCTAAGTCGGAAATAGAAATATCACCGCGAGGGACTTTGCGCCTAGGATTATATGACTGGACAACAGCCAGAGCCACCCACTGACGATTGTCACCATCCATATTTTGCTTGCCACAATCTTCTGCAAAGCAACAAATGGATGAAGAGGTGAGGTAAGTAAACAAAACTATAATAATATACTTCTGAACCCAAAAAGTGGAGGATATGGAATCTAAAATATCCACATAGACCAGAAAGATAATACAAAATGTCCGGAATGAATATTTGGGTATTTCCAGCAAAATACTGCAAATGCCCAAATGAAAACGGGTGATACTGATAATATTTACATGCTCAAGAACCCAAGCTTAGAATTTGAAAATGATCATCATCAAACTTTGTTTATTCTAGACTTCCATAATTCTATCACTGCCTGCTGGAATGGATAACAGAAATATCTGTGATCTAGTCATCAAACAAGTAAAGTACAGGAAGATGTATAAGAAACCTAACCATTAATTCTAATGAGATGGAGATTTCCAAGGTTAAGGTCCCCAAATTCAGAAGCTCGTTGATAAGCGTCAGGAACACTAGCTGAAAGTCTGGCCAGCGCATCAAAAACCCCTCCATTGCCCCAGTTTCCAGAGTTGTCAATACAGCTGCCAAGATTACAAGAAAAAGACATGAGAATTTGAAGGAAGAAAAATGATCCTCGCAATAATCATTTAAAGAAACAGGTAAGTATTAGTCAGAGAGCAATTATCAAGCAGGCCCAGGATGCCAGCATCAAGGATCTAAACAAGATATTGCCTATACTATGGCAACGATTAAATTCTAACATCAAACAGAAGATTAGCGATATTTTATGATTAAAAAATGACCAGCTGGATCAGAGCACTCGCACTGAAATGATCAACATATATCCCAAATGATTTCAAAAGTTTAGTGTCACACGCACAAGTGAAACAAAATTTAGCATGCCAATAACATATTCAAAATCTTGATAAAAATTATTAAATGAGCGATAATTAAGACAGATTCAACCCAGTTCTAATTCGACACACTCGTATTTGGAAACACCATGGCATCAATTAAGGTAAAAATGCTGAAGTGAAGAAACAAAATAGACAAATGTGACAGAAATTACATATCAAAAAACAAGAGAATTAATCACCCATCATGATCTCCCAATCAAACAGATAACAAGAAGTAAGACAACAAAATAGATCAAGCCACAGCAAGAAAACTTACCCATAGTAACCACTAAATACTGCAAATGCAAAACGACTACAACAAAGGTCATTTATAGGCACCTTCAAATGAAAGAAATCACCTGAAAATTATAGTAGGTTCAGACGGGCAAATTTGTGATGGGCGTGTACAATCTCCATAAACAAAATGAATAGAGCCCACATCAGACATGATATCACAATCCCCTGGGCTTATAGCATCTTTGACATTTAAGGAACAGTATCCATGGGCTTCCCACTTCGATAATTTCTTTTCATCTGCCTTGTTCCTAGCATCCTCATGTTTTGAATGCCTAACCTCGGGTAAGTTCCTTCCACTTCTCAAATCCTTGACCACATCACTTGATTTCGACGACTCCTTGAACTTTTCAACCCATGAAAGATATGAAGCCTCATCAAGATCAGAGTTGTAACCATCAGCAACAGAATTTTCTCCTGCACGAAGATCGCATCCACGTGATAAATTGGTTGAATTAAGCTCAATTTTTCCATTGTCCTTGTCAATTACTGGTTCTTGGCGCATAGCAATCACTCTCTCTACCATAGCATTTAGTTCAGACAATTTTGATTCACTGAAATTTTCATCGTTGAGCTCTGTAGGATCAAACCTCTGTAAACCTAATATTATGGATCGCATATCACTAGTTTCAATTCCCGCCTTTTCTTTTCCTTCAAAGTCCGTAACATCATCTCCCATAACATTATGGCTAAGCTGCAGCTTCCTCTCTGCCCTCCGCATAATAACCTATTATGGTTCATTTCTAAAGCTTAACAGAAGACATTAAAGACTCCAATGACAAGGAAGGGAAAGCGGGTTCTCACCTCTTCCACAGTATTCCCCGTGACAAGGTTTATGGACAACACGTGATTCATTTGCCCAATCCGGTGGGCTCGCTGAAGAGCCTGCTTGTCCACCTGCGGATTCCAATCTTGCTCAAAGAATATAACCTGAAAAGGGATTACAATAAGGAAAAAAAGTCGAGAATGCCAAGCAATGTGTAAACAGCAGAACACAGAGTGCACTCATAGATAATTCTTAAAGCAAATTTTCACAAAACAAAACATTTCACACAGTACTTTTAGGAGCCAAATTAAACATTCACATGGAAGTTCCATCCAGATACAAAGAAAATTGAAACTAATCCCCTACACGTCATTCATGTGAATATAGTCTAGTTATTTTCAAGGAGGGAAGAAAACTAAATATCAAGATTTTGGCACTTCTCTTTTTCTTGGTGATGAGAATAAGCCATTTATTACCATTGTCAAGCCTTTCCACTTCTATTTTGTTTGTATTAACAGTCCCTTACACAAACTGAAATGAATAAAAAGTGCTGAAAAGCTAATCTACAATCTAACCATTTGAACATGAAGCTTCAATGCCAAGTTTAGAAGCCAATACAATTTTGTGAAGTAAATCAAATTGTGACCCTCTTCATCAATCTATAATTCATGATAAGTGACTTATCTACATAGTTTAATTCTTTGATTCATAATAAAACAGAATAAGAATTGAGAACCCTTCATGCATTAACACTATTTGAGGTTTAATGGCACACCATAAAAGTTCCTGCTATCTAAACACGTCTTAAAACTTAAATACGAATATGACCAAAAGGATTCCAATGTTGTTTTCGACACATTACTTAGCTCTTAAAGATACATAAAAGATAAAACCACGAGAACCGCATTATAGATCACAACTTCCATTTCAAGTGATATTGACTAGCTGGACGTGTGTCAGATTGAAGTTACCGTATCAGCAGCTACAAGATTCAATCCAACTCCCCCAGCTCTGGTGGAGATCATAAAAACAAAGGCACCATCTTTGTCAGCTTCAAACTTGGATTCTGCATTAGCTGAACGCCCATAGAAACTCCTTATTGCAGCAAACCGCTCCTCAGCCCGAATAGACCCATCAAGGCGCTCATAGGAATATTTTCTTAACTCTAAAAAATCCTTCATTGCATTTGGAAACAGCATTTTACAAATGTTAAGCAGATACTTTGACATCTAACCAAGAAAGGAATTATGTATAGTTATACTGCTGGGACAGGATACCTGCAAAATGTCAAGTGTGTGTGTCATTTGAGCAAAGAGAAGAACGCGATGCCCAGAATTGCGCAATCTTCGTAGAAGTTGGTCCAATATTATGAGCTTCCCGCTGGACTAAACACATCATAACTTTAGAAGGAAAAATTATGAGAGATCAAGGTCATACTTGATTATTGTGGACCAAAAGATGCAGTGCAATGGCTTGCATCTTTCACATAGAAGAGGAAAATTACTCTTTTCATGAGTTTACATAATTTTGCAGACTTTCCAGTTTTCACAACACATACTTGTTCAACTAAACATCCATCTTTTTCCAGACTTAAGTAAACATTGGATGTTGGGCATACCTTGACCAAATGTTCACCTTCTTCATATGGTTCCGGCTCAATACCAGGAAATAGGTAAGGATGACTACAAGCTTTCCTTAGTTGAATTACCTAGATATAGGAGGCAGATTTAAAGGTTAAAAAATGAAATAATTTGAGCATAAGTGTAAATATTGAGAATGCCAGAGCATTCAGACGTCACCGCACACGGCACACATGTTTACTGAATTCAATATATTCAAGTAACAAAGTTCTTCACAAATTGTTGCATTTGTCTCAACAAGTTCATCTAACTTGAGCAAAATTGTCAAAATCAGACGAAAACTTGCAACCCCAGCAACAGGAAAGTACATCAAATATGCAGTCTATAACATCTTCACATGAGACAATAATAACCCTAAATGAAATGATAACAACCAAGGACAAAGCAAAACACATTATTAAAATGATCAAGGAGGGTAATCAAGCAACTCATTCATGTCATAGATGTCTTTTCTAACAGAAAGATAAGAGTACTGTATCCCAATTGTATGCTAAAATCTCGCCGGACATAAAGATCAAAGAAATATCCAGCACCGCTCCAAATAAATGGTAAGCAGAAAACTAAGATTCATTCCCAGGTGAAAAGTGTAGGAAAATACATACAATATTCTGCAAAGATTGGTGACCAGAAGCTCCAGATGATAATGCAAGAAGTTTTGGAAGTTCCTTCCTCAATATCAAAATATAAACCTTTTTCTGCAGGTTGACCAGTGGAGCCATCCTGTAAAAGAGCAAAACTTAACATCATACTATTTGAAGACTTGCTAGCAGAGAGTGTCTAGTACAAAGTTTAAATGTACAACAACAACTACTAAGCATTGCACAGGGGGAAAACTACTTACACGATTATCTCTGTAAGAGGAGGCAGCACTAGATTTCCGCATTCTATGAGCTTAGCTTTTGTTCTTCGAAGCATAAAAGCTCTCAGTATCCATTTTAAAGTTTTAAACTCTTCCTTCGCCTTGGTTGCATCAGGACCTGTTAGCAAATAACAAATGTCACCAAACTTACTGAAATGATATTCAACTATTCAAAAAAAATACTATTCTGGAAGAAGTCATAGAATAAGAGAAACTCTTTCTGTTCAAACTAATGATAAAAGGATACCTACACACATGTACAAAATCTTTGTGTCAGAATCCACAAACAAACAATTCAGTAAATTAAGATGCAATGGGAGGGTTGCATCCATATGATTTTCCAGTTCTAAAAAAATATAATATATCTCATTATTCTAAATGCTGATGTCTATAATATTCTAGGAAATCAAAACTTTTTCTTATTAATTCTAGCTAATGTGCTGCATTTCTAGCCCTGGAATACTCTCTAGAATCTTCTCAATTGACTGTTCTAGTATTCCTAATTCCAATCCTTTGATGACTATGCTTTCTAATATCATATTAATGTTTTCTTTTGGCCATATCATATTGATGCTTCTTGATTCACAGAGATAGAAGTTCACTCGAAAAGGAAAAAAAATGTTGGCACAGTAAGATTTATTACAAAACAATGTTCCAATACTCAAATATGTATAGTTTTCAGACAAGCGTACTAATTCCATCTGCAGTGGTTATATAAATTATAAAATTATAAACTATCATAAAAATGTATATGAAAGAATGAATTTCTCAACAATTTGTACACTTAAGTCTATTTAAACTCATATTGACAGAACAAGGCACCAACATTTCGTACAATGAGAAACTTTAACAGAAACAGGGGAAATAATATAGAAAAAGTAGAAATAGCTTGTAAATGAAAAGGAAACAAAAAAACTAACAAGTTCAGTAGTTGTGCAAACATTTTCCAAACTGAACATAGGTTACACTTTTTTACTTCAAACCATATTTCAAAAAGTAAAATTAAGACTAATTGGACAAAAAATAGTGAGTGAACTAAATTGATTGGTTTTTAATCTTAACAAATTTCTGTAAAAAAATCAAGAGAATGAAGAAAATAGAAGAGTCAGTCATTGAAGTAAATGAGTTAGGTTTGGGACAAACAACACCAACACAATCACTGCAGGTAAGAAAATAACCTGACAAAGGGTCTGCAGCTTCCTTGAATGTGCGAAGGAATTGCTCCAGTGTCCCGAACACGGCAGGTAAGCAGAAGTGCATCAAACTCCATAGTTCAGAAAGATTATTCTGAATAGGAGTTCCAGTCATCAACAACCGTCTTGGCATGAGAAAGTGATCCATGAGGACATTATAAAGAACCTGTTAAGAAGTTAGCACAGCATCACTGACAATAAGATTAACAGAAACTCTCAGTCTTCAACACATTTTTCTCAAGTCTAAATATATAAGTACTCGGAACCCAAACTGTTCAAATCATAGAAGTGCAACTTGCATTCCATTTCAGTTGCATGATATTTCTCAACAGGCTACCAAATAATAAGTAGTTTTAGATGACAGTAAAAACATTATTTCAGTGGACTTTGCAAAGCAGAAGTGCATCAAACTCCATAGTTCAGTAAGATTATTCTAAATAGGAGTTCCAGTCATCAACAACCGTCTTGGCATGAGATAGTGATCCATGAGGACGTTATAACGAACCTGTTAAGAAGTTAGAACAGCATCACTGACAATGAGATTAACAGAAACTCTCAGACTTCAACACATTTTTCGCAAGTCTAAATACACAAGTACTTGGAACCCAAACTGTTCAAATCATAGAAGTGCAACTTGCATTCCATTTCAGTGGCATGATATTTCTCAACTGTCTACCAAATAATAAGTAGTTTTAGATGACAGTAAAAACATTATTTCAGTGGACTTTGCAAAAGCCATAAGTAAAACTAGACTGAAACTGTAAAAAATGCATGCACATGAACACTATGGTGTTAGAGTCACAGCAAGAGGAGTATAAAGATTTTAATTTTTTAAGGATTAGTAATCAACTGATCTTAACCACCGTATGAATATAAGCTCATAAGCTAATGAGAAAATATAAGTATGATATTTTGAAGATACACTGGAAGGATTTTTGAGTCTTTGAGCTTCATCAATCACAGCATAATCCCACGGAATTTGAGAAAGAAAATCCTGATCCATCAGTGCTATGTCATATGTGGTCAACAGGACATCAAAGGGTAAAAAAGAAACCTGCAGATAAATCCAACTAAATAATTCATCAACTCATCCATTTTTATAATGGAAAAAAACATACACAGTGGATGGATTACAAAAGGTCGAGATATATTAAAATAACCGACACAAAAAAATTATATTAGGCAATTTGGTATGAAAAGCGGTAGAGCAGGATCGAAATCGTACCCCGGATGATGATAACTGTACTGTTACATGCTCATACATTGTCCTGCGTAGACTACATCGCTGTTCTTTATCACCAACATACCTTAGGACCTTCAATTTGGGAGTAAATTTTACCATCTCCGAGGCCCAACCATCAGTCACACTTAAAGGACACAACACCACTAAAAATAATTGAATTAAGCAAACAAAATGGAGATCAGTTCAGTCAGTAATAACAATAGTAGCTCCAATATCTTCAAACACGAATAAAATGCTTCTTCAACTCACAGAATGGCCCAGATGATACACAGAAAACCTTCAAATAGCTCAAGAAAGTAATAGCTTGCAGAGTTTTTCCCAGTCCCATCTGCCAACAAACACAGTCACTATTGCACTTTACTATTGAATGCATAAGAGTTTACTAGGTTAGTTAAGATTCGATCATATTAAAAATAAAAATTTCCCATCATACAACAGCCATGTATTTTTGAAAAAACTGGCTTTCTACCAATAGTTGTCAGTTACGTCTGCATGAAGCACAACACAATGTTGTGAAATGTGAACAATGTCGCTGACAATATTACAGCCTCAGTGGTTAAGAAAAGCAAGCAGTCCATAATGTCGTCAAAGCTAAAGATGCAAGTACAAAAATCAACAACAATCCCAATTCAATTGTTCAACGCTCCATAGCCTCAATTAATTCAGCTTAATACCTTATAGAAAGCATGTGAGGAATTTCAACGGCAAAAGAAACGACCAAGAAAAAAAAAACTCAAATCAAGCAAGGTAAGCAAAACATGTACTGATGTCTTCAGAAACCTAAGAAAATAGTGAGCAATGACAAATATATACGATTCAATAAGCACACTCCAACAATTGCAATTGCACTTCAAACCTTACATCGATCATCTACTATAAATGAAGCAACTAACCCCAACTAATTTTTAAAAATAGCATAAAAGAAATGAGATCCCAAATTCCATTGTTGCATGTATATACCTCATCTCCTGCGATTAGAAAAAAATAAACCGAAGTCAAACTGCATTGTCTGATTAAAGCTCAAATTGAAGATTGTAGAACTCCTTTTTATTCTACTGTCTCGGAATTAAGAACTGAACCTACCGAGAATGACGTTGACCCCAAGCTGATATCTCCTTATGAGCCAAGACACCCCCTCGACTTGGTAGGGTTTGAGTGTAGCCATGACCCCAAACTCTGCACAATTCACCGGCACGGGAGCTGAACGTGCGTCTTCCCCGAGGACGATCTTGGCAGCGGCTTTCAGTCGCTCCTCGTAGTTCATCTTCCACTCTTAGCAACGGCGCCGTATTTCGGAACTGAAAAGTGGCGGTTTCTATTGAAGTGGAAGCTTGGAGCCTTGGAGGGAACGTGAAGGGAGCCCACGGGATAATTGTACAACGTGGGACGTGGCGATACAGTATTACAGTGGGGTTATTCAGTCGGTAATACGTGGCGAAATCGTAATATAAATTCTCTTTTTACTCTAATGGCCTTTGGTCATACTTACTCCGTTTGGATCAGACTATGTTTCAATTGAAACATTCGTAAAACGTAAAAGTTGAGAGTGTCTGAGAATATGGGTGACAGAATATACACTAACGTATACTCTGAAACAAACAGAGTTAATCTATCTCACAACATATAAGCTGATGGATACCAAACAAAGGTATGTATTGGTGTTTAGTTGAGAGTATGTCATGTCTATGCTATAAACTCTTAAATTTACACTTATTATATGCATTTTTGCGTACCACTTATTAATAAAGTATTTATAAATATAAATTGTTCAATTAATTTTTGTTTTGAAACTCACATTTAAATTTAATTTTTGAAATTAAACTATTGTAATTAAAATTTTAAATTAATTCAAAACGACAAAATTATTATCAATCATGCATTCAAGATATATGTTTCGCAAATTCACGTGGTACACATACATATATTAATAAATTCACAATATTTTTTGTATCAATCATACATACAAGATATATGTTTCACAAATACATGTGGTGCACACATACGTATGTGTTAACTCACAGTAATTTTTTATCAATCATACATACATTATACATGTTTTGCAAAGACACGTAGTACACACATACATATACTAATAAATTCGCAATATTATTTCTTTTGTGGACACACAGTTGGTGCATCGCAATCTCATGTTAGCAGAACTGAAGTGATAGTTGCACCGAACACAGCAGCGAATAAGAAAAGGCGGGAGGTCGAATTTTCGGTAAGTGATCTTGTTTATCTTAAGGCTCGTCCATGCCTCAGAAAATCGCTAGAGGTCCGACCTTGTTTGACTTTAAAGTAGGAAATAATCTCCTTATTTGACTTTAATGAGAGAAAATATAATCTTCTTGATTTTGTTTCCATTTTGATTTCGAAATTAGACCTCAATATTTATTGTGACAAAATATGAATTTGCAATTATATAAGGTAAATTATATAACGTAAATTTGACAAAATAGGAATTTCCAACTATATAAGGTAAATTTGACAAGATACGAATTTTCATTTTTTATATATATAAACACACACAAAACTATAAACATAATAATATTTTTATGTGTTCTTTTGAACCGACCGATTCGACCGGTAGGACCGGGAACTCGTGATCGATCCTGTTCCTTGGCTGGTTCGGGTTTGAAAACATTGCCGACCATGGCAGGTATAAAGGCCCATGCCAAGTACCTGGTTGAGATGAGACAAAACCCAATTCGACATATTACATTCTACATTATGTTCTACGCATATTTATAGATTTTTTTATTAACTTGATCGTCAGAGCTTTTTTGATAGACACCATATATAAGTGGCAAGTTGTCTGACTCACGAGCTTCTTTGATAGACACTATATATAAGTGTCAAGTTGTCTGACTCACACTTTGATTCTGATCATGTGTTACTGATGACTCACATACTATAAATCATTGATTATAAATTTTATGCTCTACAGCTTCTTTTAAGTATTTAAAATAAAAAAAATTCCTACTTTGACAAAATATGTTAGAAAGTCCACATTCTTTTAAGTATTTAAAATAAAAAAACTCTTATTTTGACAAAAATATGCCAGAAAATCCACCTCCATTAAAAACAAAATATTGTCGACTTTTGCTTATTCGATTTCACGAATATATCAATTTTGTATGATTATTTTTTTATTATCTCTTAATGAAGTTCGGTTTTCTCAACCAAAAAGAAGAAAATACCAACTATGAAGTACAAAATTGAAAAAACGGGAAAAATAAATTTCCCGTCACTTGAAAAAAAAGAAAGAGAGGAGGATCATCTGCACTAAATTTGGTTTAAATTTTTAAGCAATAAAACTCATAAATCGGACTTCATCTATCTATCTATATCTATACTATACTATAAACTTGATAGAATCCTCGCCTCCACAGAGCGAGTACCAACTGTTCACGTAAAGCCCAGCGCCTGGTATTGTCGCTCCGTTGCGCAAAACGGCGTCGTCCTGCGAGATGGATAACTGTTCCTTATTCGCCCATATCTGCGCGTGTTCTCCTCTGCTGGCGAGTGTCTCCCACCTCGCCTTCGCTGCAAGTCAGACGTTTTCCCATTTTTGTTGAACCTCTGCGGTACATGCACCACTTTTTCGAGAGCTGATGTGGTCCGTCGATCATTCCTTCTCTGCTCTGTACCCGCCGTTCGTTTGCCCACCGACTCAAGTACATATTTAAAAAAAAGGAAAAAGACCTTTTCTCACAGGTGCATCAACCTACTTTACGCTGCTTGATTTTGTTTCTCGCTCCCTTCGACGCCCTTTTCCCTCATCTTCCTACCTATTTTGCTTTTGATTTTGTTGAATCATGACTATTTTTGGGTTATCTCATTTTTCAATTTTGTAGCTTTTGTCAGCGGCGAGGAAGCGATCAAGTGTAAAGTACGTAAACGTCATTCGTCATAAGGGTTGTAAGGCGGAGGCAAGGCCAGATCAAATCTTTCTCTCTATGGTTTTTGGGCAACTGTGGTTTTGTTATCATCGACCGCGAAGGTTAGTTAAGATCTTCAGATGTCATGGATTTTTGGTCTTATTGCTTCATTCCTATGTTTTCCCCAGTTATTTTTCCTCGAAATTTCTTAATTTTTTTGGGATGCTTTGTCTATTTTTCTGCCTTTATTTTTGACTGGTTTCAGTTTCCATGTTGCCTTGGTGTTTGTCCACTTCTTCAACCGCAAACCGGGTTGTACAAAATTTATTGAGTTCTTTTGTATGATTACTCTATTTTTCTGCATTTAAGGGAGGTTACAGCAAAGGTAATTTGGGTTCTTTTATTTTTTTTGGGATGATCACAATTTTTCTTGCATCTGCTGTGTAGAACTGGTGGAGATCATAATTATTCTGGCCTGCCAATCATAAAATTGAATACTGAATTTTTGTTGCTTTAAGTGTCAATTACATATTGATATATAATGTAGTCTGATCTAATCAGAGTGAACTAATCATAGTGATGAGATAGAACAAGCCTCCAAAGAGACACTGCAGAGGTAAGACAAAAAATGTTCGAAGTATATACAGGAGTGTTCTTGAATCAATATCAAAAAATGTATTGAATCAGTATGTACATGGGTAAGAACATTTTTTGTTTCACCAAACTTCGCCAAACTGCAGAGGTAAGACAAAAAATGTTCAAAATGTTCGAAGTATGTACATGGGTGTTCTTGATAGTGATTTAATACATTGCTGCTATATTTCTGGACACCAGTACATGATTGGACAAGGTAATGTTCTTTTGTTATCTCTTAAATGATGGCTTATGATACTTCAAAATGCAGAATTGGATTTGCATACATGTAGATAGGTGATTTTTCCCCAATTCGGTATTATCACTTTTTCAAATTTTTATCGCTATAAAGCCTAGGAAATGCTGATGCTTCTTTTTTTCCCTTCCAGGTGTCATGGATCTTTGAATTTGAGTGTTGTGGTTTACAACATGAGGTACGTACATCTCTATTGATCCAAAGCTTTGCAGGTTAAATTATTTTTTCCCTGAGCATTGATTGCTTCCAGCATAGCATCCCTCCAACAAGAATGATTGAAGTCTTCAACAAATGATTGAGGTTCATGAGAAGATTGATCAATGAACTGGGTTTTTGATAACATATGTATAATAGGATATGTATTTGGTAATGCTCTTATATTTTGAGCAAGGCACTGTCTTTCAAGTGGTTGATATGACATTTGCAGGGACCATTTTGAGAGGTGGAGGAAGTGTACCAGCATAAGAAAATAGTTATCTGCATTACTATTTTATCCTGAGGAAAGATTTCTTAATGGTGCAGGCGGCCTTCTTCATTGATTGCATACAGAATGAAGTGTGATAAAGAATCTATGAGTTCCCGGTAAGTTTAGTTGAAGATAGCAATAATTTTTGTCATCTTCAATTTGATGTTACTGTTTTTTGAAACATTTTAGTTTATGAAGCTTGCTGGATGGAATTTCTTTTCTATTTCAAGATTCCAATATTTTTGTTTATGCAATTCTTCAGTTGCAAATGATTACACCAATTGCTTTTTGCAATGCTTTGTTTGTTGAAACCGGTTTGTTTCTCTCTCAATCATTTGTCATATATTTGTAATCATAGACTTCGCCAAACTCCCATCCCCAAACTCCAAATTGCCCTGAGGAGACTCTTGCGAGAGAGTATGTGTAGTCTGGCTACAGGGAGGCCTTTGAAAGACTTGAGGTACAGTTATGGCCTTTCTGGTTCAAATATCATACCAATTGTTCCTTTAAGTAACTATTTAAAGTTCAATCTAAATATAAAATTGCTTCCTCTAACACTAACCTATCATTTGCCTACTAGGATAATTAGGATAATTATTCATTGCTATCATTTGTCATATATTTGGTGGTAAAGTTTTCCTTTTCTGAAAAATTAGTAAAATTGCTTATGAGGAAGATGTAGGTCTCACGCAATTGGCCTACTTGCAATTGGTGCCAAGCTGATATCTTTGGATTTATTGATAGAGTATTTATAGTAAATCTTATCTTCAAAAAGTCCTAAACTTTTGAGGGATCTGCTTCATGTAATATGGAATTTGTTTCTATCTTCATGCTTTTGGTATGAGAATGACCTTCTAGGTTAGTTAATTAATATGATCGTTGCTGCCTCTTGCAAATGATCATTCTAAGTATAGTAACTTGATAAATTTTAAGTATGTGTTCAATAATTTTAATTTGTTTACTATCGTGTTTCCGCATCTTTGGTCACTATCCTTTGTCACTTGCCAATTGCCGTACCGATCAGGTTTCCTTTCATGATTAACGATATCTCTAAGGTTAGGCATTGGATAGGGGATTTATTTTCTTATAGTTCTACTTTTTCAAGTGTATTCAGATATGACATGTCGACTAAGTCTCTCCTCCAGCTAAATGGTTATTCGCTTTGTGTTAACATGACTTATAATGTCGATGGTGCTGCTACTTGAATTCCATATATTGTTTAAACACCAACACTGGTAATTTAGAGGATATCGAACTTACATCAGAAGTACTTCTGTCAATGTTAAGAACTGCTAACCTTTTTTTTAAAGGTTGCTTTAGATCAAACTCATGGGACATCTCAACAATTCTAAAAATCATCAGCTATTTTAAGGTTAGTTTTAAATTATAAGTGTTTGCTTTTTAAACCTTTTATATATTCTACCGTTAAATCCAAGTTTTTTTTTAATATACTTTCAACAATTGTAACTCTATGCATTTATGATCTATACTTTTCTTTATATGAGCTCTTACGCTGTGTTGTTGGGACTGTAGTCACTTGTGCTAAATTCTTGGATTCAGTTTTGATTTGTATTTTTGGATCATGCATCTGGAAACTTATGGCCTTCTATTTGATCTAATCTCCTATTTTTTAATCTCTCTCTGTCTGTCTGCAATAACTGAAGTAACTTTCAATTGTGAATAATGGTGATACATAATTGTTGGCTACTTCACGCGTTTGGCTACTTCCATTTTCATTTATGCTTTTAATAAATTTTTTAAATTTTATCAAAGTTGGAAAGTTATATTTAGAAAAAGAATTATACAGATCAAGAAACAAGAAGATTACATAGGGGTTATTATTTATGTTAATTGTTATGATTTGTCATATATTGTGATATCCTCATTGGGTTTGTTATATATGCAATAAAAATTATCATACCCGCAGCAACGCGCGGGTTGAGCGCTAGTTAAATATATAATACAATCATTGTACCCAATCAGCGAGGCAAGAGCGCGAGAAAGGGGAACAGAGAGATGAAGAGGTCACTGATAAGGCGCTGCTTCCAGACTTGCCGCTCCCTCACCCAATGCAGAAACTTCGCTTCTCTTCCAAATTCTGCTGTCCTCGATAATCTTGATAGCCAAGTCAGTCAATTTCCTCGTTCTCTCTTATCGTATATATTTAAGCGTGTGTTTGCTGTCATAGGCAAGCGAGTTCGAAAATTAACAGCCTCTCTCTTCCTCTTTGCAAGGTGTTAGTTGAAGGCACAGCCTATTCAAGAACTGCAATTCTCAATAGGCCTTCAGTTCTCAATGCTCTTAATACGAACATGGTGCGTTCGTGATTTTTCGTTTGTTTTTTTTTAATTATTGTTTACATTGAAAGCTTCTGGGTAATCTTAGCTCGATGACAATGCCCGTATGAGTTTTCTCTGTGATTTTATTTGGATGATGCGAAATTTGTTGAAAGTGGGAATTTTCGGTTTTTACATGACCTTTGAGGGGATCAATTTCTAATAATTGTTCTGTTTGCATTGGTTTCCAGTTGTGTTTGGTTGAATCTGATTCCATGGTGGGATCAATGTATTGAAATGATAGTCTTCTGGGACTGTGTTGTTCATGTCATTTGTTTCACACATGAAAAGAAGCAGCAAAAAGTAACGAGAGAAGTTATGACTGAGAGAGATTTATCTGTGTCTTGCAGGCTGCTAGATTGTTAAAACTGTACAGATCATGGGAAGAAGATCCCAATATTGGTTTTGTAGCTTTGAAAGTAAACCCTTTTTTCTTTTTCAAGTCAATTATAATTATCAATTACACTGGACTACTCAAAAACAATATTTCTGTTTAAGGGCAGTGGCAGGGCTTTTTGTGCTGGAGGAGATATCGTTTCTGTCTATGTCTTGATGAACGAAGGTGTGATATAAATCTGCTGTTGAACCGATGCCCAACATTATGAAGATTTTTTTGTACTAACTAGTTTGGCTCTTGTTACTGTACCTCTCCATATAGAGTCTTGTGCACAAGAGTTGTTTACCTGAAACTAGAGGAAACTCACACCTTAATTAGCTGGCCTAATTTTGCACAAATTCAAATGGAGCACAATGACTTGAAACAGAAAAGTCCTGATTTGCATGGATTTGAGTCTTTTGGTATCCTTGCCTGAGATTCTTATTTTCTTCATAGCTAGAAGGAAAATCAAATAACCAGGCTTATTTTTTTTTTGTTTTGGTCCTTCGTTATATTGTATGCACAATTTTTTGTGGATTCTATCTTGCTGGACATTTTTTCTTGCTTTATTTTCTTGTTATAAAAATCATATTTGCTTTTGATTTGTTAGACATGTTAATGCTAATCATGATGATGTTCATGTGAACTCTTCCTTTGGTTTTACTGTTAGATAGCCCTTTGATCCTTTGTTTATTGGCAGGGAGATTAGAAAATTGCAAGGAATTTTTTAGGACAATATACACCTTCATATACCTGCTAGGTACATATTTGAAGCCGCATGTGAGTATCTGTTATTTCTGTACTGACAACTGTCAATATAGGTTACTGGTCTCGAGTTTGTAGTGTTTTACTTTTAGAATCAATAAATCTAACCTTGGTATGATCTTTTGTGTAAGTTCTCATTTAGAATCTGGAAAAAACTAGAAAAAATAAAAGATGACATCTTTCCTGCAAAAAAAATATGTATGGAAAAGTAGTGGTTGGCATATCTTCGGAACTTTGTGATGTTTGTTTGGGATTTCAACCTGTCAATTGTCATTATTTTGTCTCAACTCCCAGGCTCAAAGGTGACAATGATATATACCTAAACCTTCATGAACAACATTCCTTAAGCTCACGTCTTATTCTTCTTCTTTTTTTGGTTTAGTTTACTCTTCAGAGAAAGGCATTATGTTGCTGTTCATGGTTGGTTCTTCTTCTTAGCTGCATATTTCGGTTCCTTAAGGTTAAAAAGAACCAATAAAAGATGGGCAAATTAGTCCACCCTCTAGGGCCTCCTTGTTTTCAATTGAGAACAAATCCAATTTGAAAATTATGGAGATAAGTGGCTGGCTAGTGACTATCAGTGTTTGTGTTGAAATAAATAAATTTGTAATATTACCGTGAATGTGCTAATAAACATTGGCCCATATTATCTTATCATCTTCTGAATGGGATTTCCAGTCTCATTCAGTTATGCGTTGATCTCTACACAGGTCGCTCTTTTGAATGGGATTGCCATGGGTGGTGGGGCTGGAGTTTCAATTCCTGGGACATTCAAGGTTGCAACAAATAAAACTGTAAGTAACATTTTTTTTCCCATTTTGCCATACAAATAGAAATTGCTGGTTTGAGGATTCTATTGAATATTGTCTCTTATAGCTTTGAATAATTCAACAATATTTTGTATATGCATGTCTCTGAATTTAATATGATTTTTTGCAGGTTTTTGCCACTCCTGAAACTCTGATTGGTTTCCATCCAGATGCTGGTGCATCCTTTTACCTCTCCCATCTACCTGGGCATTTAGGTAAAGTTGTTTTTAATTATTTTTAGCTATGGTATATTCAAGAGATAATGCAGTGGATTGAATTTAGAATAAGCATCCAGAGTCTATTGAATGTGATTTTGAGTCCCTTAAATTTTTGCATTTCCTCCTTCTCTTCCTCTTCTTCGCATTTCCTCCTTCGTGTTTTTGTTTGTTCTCCACACGTTCTTTGATTTATATTTACTCATGCAAACAAGAAATGTGAATATATGGTTTGGATGTTTTTAGTAGAGTGTGGTACCTAAAAAATGTGGAACCTCTCGGGCACATTAGACCAGCTATAGTAGAATAAACCCCAAAAAGCAAGCATAAATAGCCGCAAACCACTTTTATCATTAAATCCAAACTGTTGGTTATTCTAAATCCAAACTGTCAGTATTTTTAATCCAAGATTCACCATGTGGGAGTTACCTAAGATCTCCGAGATTACATTTGGTCCCAGAATTCTATTTTCACTAACAAAGCCGGTTACTTGGAAATATTGTTGAGATTTTTCTTTTCACTTAACACCCTATATTCTGAAGTCCACTGTACCTCTGTCTATTTGTTTCATTTTTTTATTTGTAGTTGGATGCTATTTGCAGAAGAACAAGTGAAAACTAATTACTGATTTTCTTTGTAAGAATGAAAATGATGAATAGGGTTTTACTTCCTCACATATGTTTCTCCAAAAGGATCTTGAAGATGTTTCTTTCCTGCATATGTAACGCTATCAATGCACCTCATCCTTTCTCAACTTAAATTGATTTGTTTGACCAGCGTTTCCTTTATTTATTTATTGCCTGGAAACTCTTATTGTCATTTTCAGTATACTGCATGCATGAGTTTCAAACCAAGTGGTGGTTCTTCTTCTCTTTCTATTCGAGGTTAATTGGATAAACAAGCTGTAATATAAATCTGATGTGATATTCTGGACTTTTTTATTGGTTTGCATTTTGGGCAAAAAACTATTTGACATGGCTGGTCATGAATTGTTTTTGTGTTAGGGGAATACTTAGCACTGACTGGAGAAAAGCTTAATGGGGCAGAAATGATTGCTTGCGGGCTTGCTAGTCACTACTTACATATTGCAGTTACTTATGCTTGACCCTTCTTCTAAACTTCATAAAGTTGTAAATCCTGGTTACATAATATTTATATATTTTGTTTCTTTGGATTCGTAGAAGCTTCAATTAATTGAAGAGCAGCTTGCGCAATTGGTTACAGATGATCTTTCTACTGTGGAATCTTCTTTGGAAAAATATGGCGACCTCGTCCATCCGGATAAGATGAGTGTCCTTCACAGGTTTGTTTAATGGTTAGTGCATCATCTTTTCCATTTCGCCATTTAATTTCTGGAAACTTTTGTGCCCCTTCTGGTACGGTTGAAAAGATGTTGGAACTTCCTCTTTTTTATTGCAAACAATATTATGAAAAGTGCACCAGGGAGACATTTTGGAACTTGTAAATGGGTGAAAGTTTCAAAATTGTTACTTTTTTGTGTTATGGCAATTTTAATATGCTGGTCCTCAATTGTCTTGTTTGTCAGGATTGAAACAGTTGACAAATGTTTTGGCCTTGACACAATTGAAGAAATTATGGATGCCTTGGTATGTATTTTCCCCAGTTCTCCATTACAATATTTTAAAACCCTTGCCGAGGATAAAGTTGTTGCACTACAACCTCGAGGTCATGACAGGAGCATTCAACCTCTGCAATTCTTTCTCGAAGGATTCATTAATGTAGTGAAACTTTGGGCAGAACAAATTAAAATTGTACTAATGCATTTAGGTGCCTCTACATAATATAGAATTTAAGAACTGTAACAGTTAATAGAGCTGCACTGAAATAGCTATTTCTCTGAGATGGCCATGATTCTTATCAGACTTTATATGTAAATCATATCATTTTTTAAGCAGAGACCAAAGACATAGTAGATTTTTTTTTTCTGAAAAAGAAACAAGATATTTCTTATTAAATTTTTCTTTCGATCATTCTTGTAAATTGGCAATAACACAGGAGATTGAAGCTTCGCAAACCAATGACCCATGGTGCACTTCTACTTTTAGAAGACTAAAAGAAGCTTCCCCATTGAGCCTGAAAGTTTCCTTGAGATCGGTGAGTCCCTTAAACATCTATAAAGAAAATCATTGCATTGAAATCTGAACCAATGCATTTGATTGTTTAAGATACGAGAAGGTCGGTTTCAGACACTAGATCAATGCCTGGTTCGTGAGTATCGAATGTCTCTTCAAGGGATATCCAAGCAGATTTCCAATGACTTCTGCGAGGTTCAGCATCTCTCAACTCTTCATTAGATGAATTAAGTTCCATAATTTTTTAGCAATAGATATTTTCTCTTACATCTCTTCATTTGGGAATCTTGTTTTCCCTATCACCCTTAATTCCTGGTCAGGGAGTTCGGGCAAGACTGGTTGACAAGGACCTGATGCCAAAGGTATCATCTGTTTTATATGATCTTCCCCTTCTTAGGAAGAGGGCTTGCTAACACAATGCAATGTTCATGGAAGCTTTCGTTAATAATAGTTTATGCTGGTTCTTCTCATATGTGCAGTGGGATCCGCCGACCTTGGAGCTGGTGTCTAGTGATATGGTTGATCAGTATTTTTCTGTTCTTAGTGAATTTGAGCTTGATCTTGAGCTTCCAACAGAACAGCGAGAGGCATTCACTTGAGTTTCTTCCACCTTGTAGGCCATTCTTGACACATGCATGCTCGGTCATGCATATTGGTTTGATACTTAAATTTTTGCACAGTTGCTTCTGCAAAGATGCAGAACACAAATCTGAGTTTAATATTTAGATGCAGCATTTATTTTTGTTGCTGCTCTTTAATTTTTCATTTTGAACTGTGCATTTAGCATGGTTCGTATTGTGGCTCTATTATCCTGCTACGTCGTGGAAATGCTGATAGAATGTGCTCTAGAATTCCGTTAATGCTTGAATTGATGCTTGTGACCAAGATAACTATAAAACTGCATTATTAAATCTAATCTTTTATCTCGTTTACACATCAAGATGAAAGGAACACGTCTATTTATCGCCCTCTCACATACATTCTAATAAATTGAGACTCTTTTCCTGCACTATGGAGTTTTATTTAGTAGATTTTTGCTGATATGTGATGCATATATAATGTCTGGGAGCTCAAGTCACTGTTTTGGCTCTGTACACTCTTGCTTTTTACTCAACTGATTGTCAGCTTCAGGGACCATTTTAATTTGATGCATGAAGATTTGGATGGAAGTTTCGTGGGAACGCTTTTAAAGAATGGTAAGTGTCATTTAGTCGCTGTCTTTTTTGTTTTCACGCCTTCCTCTTTATCAGAGTTTCCACATGGTCTACATAGTGTTATGATAATTACTTGTGCTTGTTTTTCTCCCCTCTTTCTTCTGCCTTCTCTTGTTTGGACTTTTTCCTAGATGTTTCAAATCTTAGAATTTGGTATTGGATTCTTGTGATTTCTTCATTAATGTGTTATATCACATTATTTTAGTCTTCTAAGACTGGTGAAGCAAAAATTCATCTGAACAAAACAGATGATTTCTGGTGAATGTGATGATTAATGAAATTGCTTAGCAAACTCTTTTTGTCTGATTATGTTCATGAGATGTTGACAAGGCAGGAGAAAGGAAAACTTGATCTGGGACTTATTGGGTTTGTTTCAGAAACTTCAATTTCCTACAAAGGACAAATATTTAGTGGATGGATTATCTATTTGATCCCATTCTTCTAGTAGGCAAGTGTTTAGTGAGTGATTTAGATAGCGAATTTAGCAGAAATAAGTTTTGTTAAGTAGGAGCGTAAAATTCAAATTCCACACAATAAACATGAATACAGTTGAACCCTTTGTTACATAAGGAATTTTTTGGTTTTTGATCGATTTTTGTGCAACGATTTTTAAAAAATATCAAACCGTTTGTTTTGTTTTTTTGTGGTTGATTTCTTTTTGTTTTGTTGACAGGCCTACCAATTATCGTATGTAAAGAAGAAAAAATCAAAATTTCGGAGTTGAGATGTAGGAGTTATTTACCGCAAATTCTCTCATATTTTGGTTATTATTATTATTATCTTATAATAAGTGTCAATGGAAGGAGTACTGTTAAAAACGTTATAAAATTCTTTTTAATTTTATTTAAAATAAATAAAAGTAAAAATATTTATCTGTCTGATATTCCGTACAAGATAGTCAACGTCGATGTCAGCCTTTTCACCACCGAATATCACCAGTCCCTCTTTTGGACTTACCCATTTGCTCTCTCCACGTTCTCTCTACCCTCCACATTCTCTCTCCTATTCGGAAAAACACAAGGCTATCTTTGTAATTATCGATAACAACAATCTCGATTATCCTCATGTTTGGGCGAGTACGAAGGGGTATACGTGGCAGAATGGGACGGCCAGAATTTAATTGGATGGCTGATAAAGTTAAACAGCTTGTGACACCGAATGATACATCGTACGCTTCAAGATACGATCGTCTCCTCCTTTTCTGTCTTTCTCATGTGGTTTTACTTATATAACCTCTGCTTTCCACTGTTTTTACAAATGTAACTCCCCCCCCAATCATTTATCCACTTGATGTTGCCTGTCATGGAACATGGATGTTGGATATGTACTGTTGAGACATTGTTGGGGTATTCTGTTGTGATTTGATTATGGTCTTGATTAAAATCTTTAATTCCAATGTTTAATTGGGGTTCGAATTAATATCGTATTTATGTGAGTGTGTGTTGTTTTTGTGTGTGAGTATATTCAAAACTTGCGGACATCATGTTTATGTGAATGTGTTGTCTGTGTAAGTCGTATGGAGCATTACAGAAATAAAGAAGATAAATGTTAATATTGAAATGTTTAGTTTGGTGCGGCTACATGTGGCAAGACCCTGATGGCCAAAGAGGCTATTCTTGCAGAGTATGAACTACAAAAATATCCAAAGAAGCTATTCTTGCAAAGTATGAACTACAAAAATATAATAGTAGGATCTCTTTGGAAAATAATTTTAGAACTAGCATATAATTTGGCATATATGTTGATAATGTATATGCTATTTTAAATGTCGTAGGTATTTGATTAATTTTTTTATAACATAAATATTGTGATTAATTATATACTGGAGGTATTATTACAGCTTAATGAACATTGAGATTTATATATTTATATAATAATTTATACATTTTTTATACTAAAAATAATAAATGAATCTCTCTCATGTTAGTATGGAGGAAAAATTTACTATCAAAGAGGCAGTGGGTCCCACTGGTCATAAATAAGGTCGACGCGTGGAGCATATCCACACGGTTTGTTTCACTGAACTCTTTTATACAGACTGCACTGCAAAGTAGTTGTTGTTGTTGCTCTACTAAAGCTGTAAACCTTCATTTGAGGAAGAAGAGGGCTACTCTAGCCCAGCTACCAAACAAAACAGGAAAAGCTTTAGCTACTTTTTGCACTGTAAAAATTTAATTAATTTATTAAAACTTGGTAAAACTGTAAATCAACTGACTCATAAGGCACAGCTATAGCTCAGGCTGCTCTCCAACACACCATAAAAGCGTGGGCTTTAATGCTTCTAAAAGGAGTGTGAGAGAGAGAGAGAGAGAGAGAGAGAGAGAGAGAGAGAGCAAAATGTTCATGGAGAAAGGAACAGTTTCAACTCTGCAAATAGCAACTTAGGGTTTTTTTTTATTGATCTCTCGAACTCCGATCCCTCTGAACTTCTTCTTCCTTCCTTTATTTCCTTCCACTGTACTTTGTACTGCCATTGGTGAGTTTTCAAGTTTTAACCAGAGCTATTACACTTTATATATATATATATATATAAAGAAACCTATCTCGCCCTCCTTAACTCCGACATGTCTCCATAAACAAAGAAACCCCACTAAAACCCACAAACCCAAATCTCTATATCTTTACTCATTTCAATGATTTCCTCCCAAAGCTGACACCTTTTTCAATATTTTCTTACATTTTTGCAGTAGCAGCCTGTTAACGACGTCGCCGGGTAAGGAAGCGTACACTACTTACACCCTAAGAAGATGCTGGAGTACGAATGGGGAAACCCGTCATCAATAATGCTCGCTGGGGACGAAACGACGTCAAACCTAGAAACTGATCCGAACCGTCAGATTTACGATCATTACAGTCAACAATCCTTCCACAATGAAACCATGATCCCTCATCATCCAACAAATTTGTTCCATCAACACGTTCATCATAGCAGTAACCTAAATGGTTTCTACGACCCACGGGCGTTTTCTACAACGTCAGCCTTCGCAGCCCCGCAATCCTCCCTCCTGGACGCTGTGCCCGCTTCGGGCGGAGGAGGTGGATACTTTGTGGTTCCAAAAAGCGAGGAGGTTTCCCCTCTGCCGGACTTCACAGCAAGGATTGGTCTCAATTTGGGCGGAAGGACTTACTTCTCGTCTGCCGAGGATGATTTCGTGAACCGGCTGTACCGGCGGCCCAGGCCGACCGAATCGGGAACGACAAATTCGCCGAGATGTCAGGTTGAAGGGTGCAATGCCGATCTAACCCAAGCAAAGCACTACCACCGGAGACACAAGGTCTGCGAGTACCACTCAAAGGCTGCTACTGTTATCGCGGCAGGGTTGACTCAGCGATTCTGCCAGCAGTGTAGCAGGTTCTCTCAATTGACCTAAACACCCTTCTGGTTTTTCTTAATTAACCTTGATTATACATCTTCATGCGTAGATATTAGACAAGGAAGAAGATGTGATAGTGCGGCAATGACTTGAATACCCCCCATAGTAACGTGATTAGAGGGCTAAGATGAGGGCATTTTAGTCTAATTGTCTCCCGTTTTCGTGTAGTTAGTAATACTACAATTAGGCGGTTATTGACTTTGAACATTCCCCAGTTCCGAAAATGCCCTCCGTTATCATAATGGGTAGCCAATGATTGGTTTCCCGTACAAGTGGAAATCCCGAGGGCAATCGAGTCCGTAAAATTTTCCTCTGTAAATTTGTTGGTAGCAGCAGTGTCCTAATAGTACCGTAATAATAATTAATTATAAGTTCAATTTAATTAACTTTCTCATTAAAAATATCATTTTACTTAATGGCAGATTCCACCTTCTCTCGGAATTCGACAATGGAAAACGCAGCTGCAGAAGGAGATTGGCTGATCACAATCGCCGGCGCCGGAAATCCCATCAATCAAACCAAGAGACCCAGAAATCACAGCTCGATAATAATGCTCGCATTTCCTCTGAAAATAATCTCTCAAGTAATACTAGAATGTTTAAATTCTCAATTACTTTTATAATATCTTTTTAATTATTATTTTTAAAATGAATTGCAGAGTCTCCACCGGATTCCTCAGGGGCTCAGTCAACTTCTTCGGTGACCGTGGCCTTGTCACCACCACGAATCTCCTTGGATTGTTTCCCACCAAGATGTTACCAAGCAAATGGCTCCACTTCGGCCTCATCAACCCTAAATCCACTGTTTTTCTCAAGCGGTGATTATCGTTAACCTAGCAAAAATGCATGAGAAATTACTCAATTAGCACTTGTTTTATTTTATTTGTATTTCTGAAGTGTTAACTCTAATACTCTGAAGTAATAATCAAGATTCTCAGCTATTTATGAAGAACTATGATAGATTAATTATCAATGCATATTTCGTTTTTATTACAAGAGAAAAAAGTAATCAATCGATTCAGGATGCAGGGAGACCAGATATGGTGCAAGTTGTGGGAAAATGGAAAGAAAATTAGGTTGGGGTTGGATGTGTTTGTTTGGTTTCAAGGAAAGAGTACGGATGTATGGTATATTCAGGAAAGAGTGGAATTTTTTTAACAAAAGTAGAGTAAGATTAGTAATGGCATTACTATTCTTTTTTTTTTGTCTGGTCCAAGAATTTTCCGGGAAATTGCACTAAATCATGGTAGAGAAAAAGGTGATACTTGGGACACGGAGACGTGGGGGTTGGATTTTCATGGAATATTTAGATTGAAAAAGAAAAAGAAAAATGGGTAGTCAAGCTGTCTCCCTAAATGGAATCCTGGCCTATATATGACCTTAGTTGACTCGGCAGTGCTTATGTATATATGGATTTACACTCAAAAAACCTAGCTAGTGTGATAGAGTGGGCTACTCAGTGGCATCCTAGCATATATGGATAAGTTCATATTTCCCTACTTTCTGTCGCTAACAAATATCCTTTCTTTATAATTAAATCACTAGAAGATCGAACGTTATAAAATGATTATTAATTTTGCATAATTACTTTTATTCATCTCATCTCGGACAAACAGTGACCTAGCATGACATTAAAAGTGGATATATTTATATTTTAAGTTGGTGTGTCATGGTGGATCATCTGTCAAAATGAAGAAAAACATTATTTACCAATATTTCCTAAAAAAAGAAATTGATGTTGATGCTGCACATTGATTTAATCACGGCTGCTTCATCTTTTGAGTTTGATAGATTGCGGCAAGTAAGAGAAAGGAATCAAAGTTGGAACCGTCCTTGCACGTGGTAGGAAATTTAGATGTTTGTGAATTTTTGTTTGTCCATGTACAGTGTGCGTGGAACTTGTTTTTCAGTTTGATTTAGACAAATCTATGTCTCAATAAGTACCGTAAGATTGTCAAGATGATATTTAAAGAGAGGACATAATTAAACATCCCGTCAAATCTTTCCAATCTCTTGTCAATGAATTAGGCAACTAAAGGACATACAGCAAGAAAATTAAACTTACTTTTTCTTCCTGCTCACTTATTGCTACTGAGTGTGTGTCAAACTTAACACTAGGAAACTTCCTAAACCATTTTGGTTTGTTACAACTCGGTGAGATTGAGTCTCAAGACTAAAAAAAATAATGTTTCCTCGAATAAATTAAGCCAATAGATGTGTATAATTATATATATTATCCTACTTTCTCATCGCGGGAAAAGGGCTGGGGCCTTTACGTTCAATGAAAAGATAAACGGTCTCATATTTTAAAAGAAAAATCGAAAACCCATTTATTCGAATTGAAACTTGGGATGTGTTTGATAGGGACATAATAATTACAAAGATAATTAAAATTATATGGATAAATAAATATTCATGTTTGTATGCATTTATAATTTTATATTATTTATTCGGATAATTTGTCTTGCCAATTTTTTTCTTCATATTTTGGGTGTAATGATTACTCACAAGAAAAAATAGATAATAATTATTCTAATAATATATTACAGTTTATTTATTATCCTCTTACCAAATACACCATTGAAAGTAAAAGAGATTTGGTTGAAAAGAAAGAGGTGGATCAAATGTTGCTGATCATACACGATCAATTTGGATCGTTGGATTCTTGAGCTAGATATTCTTTTGCGATTGATATGAGTGACGGGGGTCCTGCATGATCAAAACGCATTGAATGAAACTTCCAACTCTTCTGCCATTATAGAGAGAGGTACCTTTCAAACCCTTTGCACGTGGACAGTTTCGTTAGGAGCTTCACCAGACTGACACGTGTGGGGCCACACCCTGATCAGAGATTGGTTTCATTGTCCTGGACTTTTGGGGTCCCCCACACAAAGTAGGATGCTTTATTGCTTTGGTCTTCCATTTCATGATATTTTATTCGGATAATAAATCGATATAATTGTGTCTTATCGGGTACAAAAACAATCAAAAATTTCTTGATTGGGCCACCGGCAGTCACGCAAAATATACAAGACGCATAAGGGTGCCTTAGGATCTGTGGGGTGCCATTTTAGAGGTCTCCGACAATCAAATTAGTTTTTATCGTCGTCGGTGTTTTATCAGTGAAGTTCATAGAGGTGTGAGAGAGAAGAAATAAATAAAAATTAGATGTATTAGTCATACCTTCTCCTTTTGAGGGGATGATTATTTATAGCGTGAGATGCATGGCTCGCCATTGATCTCATTAGGATAAATATCCAGAGTTCACGAGCTATTGTAAACTTGATATACAATTGATAATTTTAGTCGACACACAGTTTTGGATCCAAGTGTTGGCCATACTCTTGCATCTCCGCCAAGAAGCATGACGCACTTATGTGGGTTCAATTGCCTGAACGCACCCATTGATAAAACCTTGTACCTAACCATCAGACTAAGATAAACAACAGAGAGAATAAAATAATCAGCACAAAGAAAGCCTGCCTAAAATTTTTGTGAAGGATTTAGTCATTTAGAGAAGGAGATTATATTATATTATATTTTTATTACGAAAATTTGAATAATAAAATAATCAAGTGCAACACAACGATATTTACGATGAAAACTCAATCCAGGAAAAAAATATTGAGTGTTTAGAGCCACCAACCTTGAAACAATTTATATATCAATGGATACAAGAATATCTCTAGAGTTAAAATTCACATATTCTACATTGGTTTCTTGCTCGAGTTGCATGATACAACTTAACACAAGTAGATGCTTCCACGAAATACTTCAAAGTCGCATTGACGAGTTCAAGCTTTAAGAACACACGCTAATGCTCTCAAAGTGATACACATGAATGATTAGAAAATTATTGAAAACAAAAATCTCGCTCAAAGATAATGGAAAGTACATAATAGGCGAGTTCAAAAGAGCCAGGTTATTTGGTTATAATTAGCCATATACATGATGCACATGTATACTCAGAAAACTGTAGATAATGACCTAAAAGATTTGACCAATATTGACCCACGAAATTAGTTAAAGATTGTGTCCTAATCGTGTAATCAAGGTCAATAAATATAATGAAAGACTTTCTTGATTTAAGAATATGATTATCTCTAAATAAGAAAGAATATAAATCATTAAAAGGAGATATAATCATTCATAAAACAACTTGATTTTATTCTAATCAATCAAATTAATTAAAACACAAGACCATAAAATAAGCAATTGACTTCTTTAATAAAATGAATTGATTATATCCAAAACAAAGAAGAAAATCATTCTTTAAAATGAGAGATAATTAATCCTAAAACACTTTAAAGATTTTATTTCAATCAATTATTTAAATCAATTATTTTCATAAAATAAATTCAGAATCTTTGTTATAAAAATTGTGCATATATACTAAAATCTGCGACGCATAATTTAAATACGGATGCTCATGCAAGTTATATAAGTGAAGCTTTCCTAGATTTCATGATGATTACGTGTAGGCTGCATGATCAACATATCCATAATTCAGCCCAACCTAATCTTTTATTACTATCTAATGCGAATATCAATTGGTCTAAAAATTATATTACATTCATGATTACAATATCAAACATAGTCTCACTCTAAAAATCCTAACATATGATGTTAAAATGAGCCTCACTCAGGCCCACTCAAAGCTTGATCTATGTGTCGTTAGGGTTCGTCATTTTCATATATCGTGTCATCATTGAGAAAGATAAGAATTGGGTGTTGCTCAGCGAAGACATTATTGATACAATGTTAAATATGTATGATTGGTGTGTACTTTCCCTTCATAATGTTTACTGTTTCTTTCATTTTCTGAGCGAAAACATGCCTACCATTCTTTCCATAAAACACTGTAATAATAATATATCAGGAACTTCAATTTCGTGCTTGAAAACAACCATTCATTGTATATACATTCGTGAAGGTACACTGATTAAGTGGAATGCCTAGACTGTTTTTGAAGATTTTGAAACTACTGCATGTCGGGACATTCGGTTCATAATGGAATGAGCATGCGGGTGAGGTGATTCGTTATTGTGAGAATGAGTATGAAGTATGCATGTCGGGAAATTCGGTTCATAATGGAATGAGCATGCGGGTGAGGTGATTCGTTATTGTGAGAATGAGTATGAAGTAAGAATGACCATGTTTTGTCGGAAACAAATAGTGAATGTGAATGTGAAAATTTTCATATTGATCCCAGGCATTGAGAATTTTCAGTTTCATCTTGTTGGTCACCATTTTCTCATACAAATGGACATGTCTTCTTTCCCATCTATGGTTAAGTTTAACCAGAAGACACTTCATGATTCTCAACTTATTCGTTGGAGTCAATGGTTCTCTCAGTTTATCTTTAATGTTAAACACATAAAAAGAAAAATGCAATGTTCTTGGTGATATTCTTTCTCGTAATCCTTCTATTCAGTCATCTTCTACTGTCTTGTCCCTCATCTCCATGATCCATACTGAATTAATTTGTAACAAGGATAGAATTGTCTTTGTACATATTAAAATTGATTCTCCACAATGGAGAATTATTACTTTTGTTACTTTTAGTGAAATAAGTTTGAGATTTCATTCTCCATCCATCTGGAATGACAATTACAGGTGATTCTCACCCAGATTTCATCCTCTAAATATCTAACTAAATGTCCAATACACTTCACGCGATCTAAGTTTTTCAATAACTCTACTTCAAATTGCTTCACATGGGCTGTCCTGTCCATAGGATCGCATCTTACTCTATGTCATCACACAATTAATTCTATCAATCATGCATTGTCAATGTTCAATCAATCAATCACTTCCAAACCTAACTTGATTAATTGCACCTCGACTAAACGTACATTTGCAAATTAATTAGTCCCGCATTTTCTTTATACTGTTTGATTAATTAAGACGTGGACCTTAATTGCAAACCCGACTAACCTAAACTGGTCGCCTGTAAATTACTTTGTTTTTTATCAGAGATGGGCACTACAGAAATACAGAGTACAATTACTCGAATGTGATTAACATGCAGTGACAGTCAGCAGTCAGCATGATAGCCAAACGCTAAAAGCTACACAATTATTTCATCACCAGAAAGATCAGATAAGATTCACTTAATAGTGCAAGGCAATATAATGCATGCTAGTAACTCAATCAAAAAGCAAACTGTTGAAAATTCTCGATCTCACAAGTCCCCGGCCTTTCTTCCTCTTTTTCTTGTTCTACTCGTTGTTGCTTAGCTTTTGAGAATATCCCAAAAGCAGAGGTTGGTGCCTGCATGAGGTCCAATGTAACATGCCTATAAGGCTCAGCTGGCAAAAACTGGTATTGCTGGTGGTGAGATTGTAACAAGGAGTGAGGAAAATCTTGCTCCATTGATGGGTTTGAACTTTGATTGAAAATGATCTGTTGAGCAAGCGTTGCTGTACGGTTCTCTGCGATAAGCTCGCGTAGTGCAGCACTGGATCTTGAGGAGAGATCCCAGGAATCAAGCGGGGACTTTGATGATGACAGAAGAGAGCAAGCACGCCCGGCCGCTTGTGACGACATTAGGTATGAAAATCTCCCACTACTTATGTACTTGTCTGCTCAGAAGAATGAAGTGGTTCTCTTCTTACTCAATATGTGATTCATGAAATGGTAATTAATTATACTATGGATACTGTTTCATGAGCTAGCAAATGTTAGAAAGAAAAAAGGTGGGCTTTTAGAGTTTCCATTCCCACGACTCTCTCCAAAGTCCAAACTTCACCTTTATTTATTAAGCTTAATTAACCATATATGTTTTTATTTTAAATAGGCCCACAAGTGGCACGCCCCACATCCCAAAACTCTATCCCATCAATCGATTAGTTCCTCCCGAGTTAAACAAAATTTGGACATAAATAATGTCTGAAATCGTGTCCAAACACAAAAACATCTTTTGGATTTAAAGTCAATAAACATAAACATAATTAAATTATTGTTCAATTTAAATCAATTCAGATATGATCAATAAAATCCGTCACAAAATTCAAGCCAATTTGAATCCGGACATTCATATATTTCGTAAACAATTAATTAAATTATGTGTCAAACCCAAAATTGATTTTTTTCCCTCATCCCTACCCTCCCCTGAGAATATATAGAACCAAGAACCTCATGGTGCTCTAAGCGATTTGTCCTGCGACTGCGTGGCGTGATTCCTTCCCTATAATCCTTTTGCTCCAATTAATTATTGAAATGAATAATATCCATTAATTGTCTCGGGACGACGGGATCACCGCCAATATATGGAAAATGAATCCATGTACGTTTTTCTATACTATTTGCCTGAATTAGTAACTTAAATCATCCCCAAAACGAATTCTTCTATAGACTCGAAAAAGATTTGTGCGTCACTCAACAATAGACAAGAAAGCAAGCACGAAGGGTATCCATACCTTGAGAGGAGTTCCTAGTAAGAGAAACGTTAGGGGTCTTTCTTCTTCGCTCGTTATGCCCTGCCAATCTCCTCCTACAACTCCTCTTCGCCTCGTCGAACTCCGTCACCGTATGAAACCTGCAACAATTCACACGGTGAAAAAAGTCAAAACAGAATTAAAAACCGAGGGGCCGGGTCAAACGATACTAAAATGCGCCGTGTGAGTTCAATTACCGACTGCACTGCTGACAGAACCGCTGTTCGGATCCTTGAACAATCACACTCGGAGCCTTCGAGTGCAACTCGCAAACCTTGTGCCGCTTGTGGTAGTCCTTGGCGTTCACCAGTGTCACGTGGCACCCCTCCACTTGACACCTCGTGGAGCTTCCAACGTGACCAGTACTTCCACTATTGTTGGACTCTGCCCTCACTCTTTTGCCTACCGACGAGAAGTCGATGACGTGTCGCTCAACAAGGGTTGCATCCTCACAGTAGTTCCTCTTGCCGAGATTCAAGCACACCAAGTGCGGGTCTGGATTCAAGTAGGACCCATTTTCCGTATACGGAGAGTAGTTTTGCTGCTGCTGCTGTTGATACATGAGACCCTGGGCTGTACTCTCTCCTTTATAGGTGGAGCCGTCTCCGGTGTCCTCCGCCACTGGTGCATCGGCTGAGTTGTACGGATTTGACGTCGTTGTCCAATTAAATCTTGAAGCACTAACCTCCCATATATCCCAACCTCCAGTAGTATTTGCATTATTACAATATTGGCCCCTATTTGCACTCCAGAAAAAATCCCCGCAATTTTCCATCTCTCTCTCTCTGTTCTTGGGGATTTTAAAGCGTACTATTTTTAGTACCTGGCTAGCTTTACCGCTGCTGCATCCGCGTTCTTGATATGGTACTACAAAATTAGTAAGGGATAGAGTCGTAGGGACGGTATAGGCTTAAGAAAGGGAAAGGCTGTTGCATTTGCAGGTGAAAGAGAGAGAATGGTTGGGGTGAGGAGAGAGAGAAAGTGGTAAGCCACGTGGAAAGATATATAGTGGGGCATATCCTGGTTGGAGTGACTTGATTGGAAGGAGAAAGAGGGAGGTGGAAACTACGGACGCGAATGTGTCTGCCGTGTACGTTACTCTCATATAATATAGCGGTTAATTTCATGCAGTTTCCACGTAAATTATAGGATTAGTAGCCAGATTTTCTCCTCATTATGGACGACTTAAGTTGCATGAAGTTCGCGTGGTGGAGACGCGCGAAGATAGACAAGTAGGGTCAGTTTGGTTTGATGAGTACAATATCTTACATAAGATTTCCTATATAAAGTTGAAACCAAACGAGATATGTGGGAGCAGAATTAAAATGTTCATTTGCATGGGATATTATGTTGGGATTAAAGGCCCAATTAGTCTGCATACATCAACTGTGACTTCACTCATCAAGTAACATGTGAACGGTAGGATGTGGAACGAAGAGTCAGGAATCGAATGTGTGGCTTCACAGGAACACCGTGAACACAAAGCTCATCCTTTGCCACTAAATCATATGTCCTGGGATGCATGGGATAATACTTTTGAGAGAATTCAAAATTTTAGAGTTGAAATTTACTCATCTTCGAGACCAATAATCAAAGTCAAGTCAATAATCTTATCCACGAATTAAAAAGGAGAAAACAAGAGAAAAAGTTGAATCCATCAATAAGTGCAACACATACAGACTGTAAAGCATTCTGTGCAGCCTTCGGTTTTATGTATCGTCCATACAAGTGTGAAATAGTGGGATCCACGTATGACGAACCCTAAAAGATCATCATCAACCATCTCTCTAACCATTCCTTTCATTTATTTATTTATTTGAAAATAAAAGAAAAATCCCTCAAAGAGGGGTGATGGCATTCTAGTAAATAAATGGAATAACTTCTTATAATGTTTATGTGTGAATACTGGAATAAAGGTGCTTGTAGTAAATAGAATTGAGACATCTCACTCAGAGACAGTATCAGAATTGCAGAGATCTGGGAGGAAACAGTGCGGAAAGTCATGTCTTTTACCAATTTTAACCTCTTTTGCTTGTGGTTAAAATGGCAAAGGAACAGCTACCTAGCTTTTGGTTTCTCGCCAGAAGCCAAAGAAAAATCATTACTGGATTGAAAGGTTTCAAATAATGGGATCGAATTGTATAAACTATAAATAAATTAAATGGCTAAACTAATTAAGCTCTAACTAATATTTCGATTGATACTAATTTTTCCTTATTTTGTACGGCTGACTTGTAATTAGGGATGGCACAAAAAAATACTTCTAAATCGGACAATATAAGGTGTTTAATCATTTACACGTTCGTATATGAATTGATTTGAATTTTTTTGACATATTGAGTTTTTTATATATCTAAATTAGTTTAAATTCAAACAAATAAATTGCACAAAATTCTAAATTAAATTAAAATCCGATTTTAAACAGGATAAAATCTTTATAATTATATCTAAATTCTAAACATAAAATAAATATAAGAATTTTACCACCACTGTGGCAATGCTTGACCATATGAATGGCTTATGATTGAGTCAAGCAATGGTGCCCATTCAAATGAAGAACAATTCTAACCTTCTACTCGGAGCCACGTGTACGGTCAAAATAAATGCAGTGCCTCTTTATTACGGTGGACAGTAACAAAGGAAAAGAAAAAAGAGGAAAGTCCACCTTTGTCATCGTGAACTGGGCTTTGGACACGTGGAATTTAGTGCCGTTGGATGATTGAGAAACAACACTGTTTCTTTTAATGAAACACTAGAAAGAAAAGGAAAAAAAAAAAAGATTGCAAAGAAAACAAGAGAAGATAAGTTGTGGACAGTGGAGGCCAGGGACCATCCTGTATCCTACATTGATTTTGGCTTTTGGGTGAGTGGATAGGGACCCTACAGTTCCTGTTTCTTTGGATCTTATTAGATCATAAACCTTCACTAGTCAGAAACCCTGAGTTGGTTCAATGGTAGAAGACGTGGTTGATAGAGCAATCCTTCATCATAATTTTCAATTCTTACCGATGAGGAGATTGGGCTAAGAAATACAACATTTAGTGGGCTAGAGGCCCATAAGAAGATTGGATGATTTCTCCATGTTGGCAATACCGCAATAGGACGTATAGTGTCTATGGGTCTTTATTAACCCATTCATAAACCTCATCCCCATTAAGGCCTAGCCCAAGACTCGAAACAAAAGTGTTATATATGTTGTTGAATTTGGCATTTGTTGAATAAAATATACCAATCAAAAGACAACCATTGATTCCGTACAAAACATTCTTCTAAACATTGAAGGGCTAATGCAACATTTGATCACGGAAAAATTTCACACGCTCCATTTTTATCACAATATATTTAAATGTTCCAACTCAGTCATCATAATTTTAAAATTGTGTCAATTCGAACACTCGGGTAGTTTTTGAATAAAGGGTATTGAATACCCTGATCAGATCAATATGTGTGCCCTAATGTTCGAATTGATACAGTTTTAAAATTATGGTGACTAAGTTGAAACATCTTAACAAAATCTTTTAGTGATTACATGTTGCATCAACCCAAACTTGCTGTTTCAATCTCAAAAGTTAACTTAATATTTACACTTCTGCCCAGGGGCGGACCCAGCTCTTAGGATTAGGGGGGGCAGGGTTGTGGGCAGCGCCCCGAAATTTTTTTTTGGCATGTTTTTATACACCCAAAAATGAGTTGTAAGTCAACTACTTTATTAATTCACTATAAATTCACTTAAACAACTTGCATAAAACATTCAAGTAACTATGTTCTATTACATAAGTGATAAAAAAAATACTTCAACAATAGTTTACCGCTTCTAAACTATAACTGTTTCCTTCGAGTCTTCATATTCTAATAATATTGGATGATAGCTTCATTAGGAACCTGATCAAAAACATTATTATTCTGGGCTGGGCCCATGCCAAATTTCAAATGCAATTCAACTTCTTGCAGCCTGTAACAAAACAAATAATTGAGGGGGGCAAAAATAAAATAATGGGACTAAAATAAATAATTGAGGGGGGGCGAAAATGAAAAATTCAAAATATATGAGATATTTTTGAAAAGTTCAGGGGGCACTGCCCTCCCTGAACTACACGTAGCTCCGCCCCTGCTTCTGCCAATCGCTTTATCAACAAAGCTTCCATAAAAAATAAACCTCTATTCAAACCCTAACCACCATGTTTTTCTTCTTCACTCATCGCTTCCTCCTCCTCAACTCCCCGCCACCCATCCACTCGAGACCCTTCCAGCCAACGTTCAGTATTCAAAACACAGTTCATATATTGCATGCTAAACAATCATGTGTTGTTTCCCAGGAAACCCAGGTGGGTCCTCTGCCAAAAACCAATGACCATTATTATTGATGTAATTTGCAGCGCGGTGACACAAATTAAATTGACTTGTTGATCCGCAACATGATACTAGGACAAATTTCCCCAATTCTATGTTGATTTTACGATTGCTCAGAGAACTGATGGGAACTCGTTATAACAAGTTTTGTTATTCGATCATAATTTGCCCTTTGCCTTCTGCAGGCTACAATCTTAAATACCCAAAAATGTCAGTTTCCAACAATCTATTTGGAGACAAGATAATAGTGATGCGCACTAAACAAGAAGATAACAATACTGGAATAAAGCAAAACCATTAAATGGAGATAATCGCCAATTTCCGATTGACATGCATGCTGATTTGTAGCGATTCTAGTCAAGCTCAAGCCTGTGCTCAAACTCTGCTTCGTTCATACTTATCCAATAATGCATGGGGTCATGCATTCCACATCACTTGTAATGGTAAAAAATAGTCTTGGACTAATTGACTAGTCAAAACAATTCCAAATTAGCAAGCATGGTTGAAAAGAGAACACATGAGCGAGCTTCGGTCAAACCTGGAGCTAAAAGTCCTAACTTCATCTCACTCGCCAAAAGTCCATCGACTCACCTAAGATAACTCATTAACAACTTACTTATTTTATATCGAACATCAACGACCACCCATGTTCGCCGTTTTCAAGGTAAAGTACGAAGAATACGTCAAGTATAAGACACTCATCTCTACTACACTTAGCATTTGCATCATGCCTAAAACCTCATTTGGCCCACATCCTCCCACTCGCCCATTGTTTATTGATGTTGAGCGACCAAACCCCAAATCATCTAAAAGCACCACCCGTCCAAGATATGTTATACAACAAAAAAAAAAAAAAATCTTTTGACACCGTACTATAAGATTCAGAAAATGCCTCCCAAGATCCTTAAGGTTAGGCATCGTCTAGCTTCTGACCCTGTCTCCCACAATCTGACACTATCGCTGCTCAATCTTGTCCTTACACCTGCCAAAAGCCTATCCCAACTGCATACTTTCCAAATCACCACAGAAGTCCTAAGACTGTTGAGCCAATATAAATACTCACCTACTCTCTATAGTGGAGGGAGAGGACACTCAAAGCCTAAACACTTGCCCCTTAAAACCCTAAAATCACCCAACCTTCCTCAGTCCCTACGCTACTCTTCGAACCAAAACCATCCCATCCTTGCTCGATCATACGTTTGATCGTTCCACCATCGTCCCTTGTATACTTCTCATGACTTGTCCACCTGTTGTTGTTTATTACATTTGTTCTTCCACTTGATCTCGATTATTGATTCCTACAATCGAACTTCTTTGACAGGTATTCCATCTATACCCTAGTATTTACAGTTGTCCGTCTCACAAATTAGTCTCTTCTGTAGATTGTCACCTCAACACTCTTTCACTATTCAACGATTGTAAAATCGAGTATCTACAATCATCACATACTCATTTTCCCTTGAGAACATGATCAACTACTTGAGCTTGAACGACATATATAGAAGTGTTCGAACGCGCTTTCGCTCATTAATGGGCATCCGTAATTCCTGTTATTTTCTTAATAATTGATTATTGTGTTCCCCTAATATCAAAATAGGGTAGGGGTGATCACACAGCACTGGATGTTGCTGGCGGGCTCATTTTCTCCGGAAGAACGGAAGCTCCATCTTCTTTTTCATGATAGAATCAACATTTTATTAGATAAGAATTGAAACCAGTCCAGCCCACACCAAACAAACAAACAGAAGTCAAAACTGCAACCCCTAAACAAAACTACAACACCCAACTAAACAACAAACCAACATCACCCATTGCAAAACTCCAACCCAGAAGAGCATCAAACCCAGGCAAGTAACATACCATCTCTCCCAACTCCCTATTTAGCAAGACAATCAGCAACAAAATTTGCTTCACGCCAAACATGTTTGAAAGTGACCTGATAAAAAGAGTTTGAGAGAGTTCGAATAGCATTGAAATCATCATTAAGGTTCCATGGATAGTATTTGTCGCACAGAATCCATCGTAAAGCATTGGCTGAATCCATTTCAACTATTATCTCCACATCACACCTGTCACCTTTGTCAACTAAAATTTGAAGAGCTGCTCAAACCGCCTTAACTTCAGCTCTGTTGGCATCCTTAATATCAGTCAAAGGTGCAGAGAACATACAAATAAAAGCTCCAGAATTGTCCCTTAAAACTCCACCCATACCTGAGCCATTCTCCTGAACAGACCCATATGTGTTCCATTTCAAGATCCCCAAAGGGGGAGGATTCCAGTAAATAATTGGTCTTGTTTTTACTTTTCTTTGTAAGAAGCTTTTGATACCTTCCACCGATGACATGAGCTTAGGTCCCGTGTATGGAAGATCCAAGTTTAATGCTTTTATCCAAGAGCCAATATTAATTCCAGCAATTGAAGATTTATGGAAATTGACTCGCAAGCCCGAGATCAATTCAAAACACCTCAAAACCCTCTTTACATTGAGAAGATTTTCAGAACCAGCATTACTAAAAATAATGGTATCATCCGCATATTGAAGATGAGTGATATCTGTCCCAAAATTCTTCACCTTCAACCCATCAATTAAACCCGTCACCTTGACTTTGACAAATAGCTGATTTAGGCCCTCCGCTGCAAGAATAAACAAAAATGGAGATAGTGGATCTTCCTGCCCAACTCCCCTTTTAAGCGAAAACTCTTTAGACGCATACCCATTTACAAGAACTGAAGCTTTAGCCGAACACACACATTCACCAATCCAATTCCGCCAGCGCTCACCAAAACCCATGGTATTTAAAATAAAATCCAGATAGCCCCATGCAATTGAATCAAAAGCTTTTTGAAAATCAACTGTGAAGACAAACCCCTTCAGTCCCTTCTTTTCACCGAGTCAACTAACTCATTTGCCACCAAAATAGTGTCCATGATCTGCCGGTTCTTGATAATACCTGTCTGATTTGCACTAATTAAACCATCAAGACACCCACGCAGACGAAGGTTAAGTTAGTGTTAGCAGGCGTATATATTTTGGACGTATCGCACATTCATATATATATATATATATATATATATATGTACACAAATACACCCAGATAAGTTTGTGTACACCCAGATAAGTAAATTAAAGACCAAGTCCACATCAAAGTGGTTGTTGTGATAATTGGCTCACCAACTGGTTCTGGTGGCACACCAGAAAATATAGCCCTTCAATTCCTCTCTCCTTCTGTCAGTTTGTGCAGCTAACTTCAACGAGTCAATGTCAAAGTCTGAGTCGAGTCTTCGATCGCCAATCATTTTCTTACACGCGACTGTCCAGTCTTCAATGGCTTGACTTTGAGGAAAGGCTTTCATACATACTTACATATATGAAATGAATCAAAAAGCTATATACAACGAAAACCTGTTATTATTTTCTGAATTTACAATACAGAAGTGATGGACCAACTACTTAATGCATGGTTTCTCGTAATAAAGATCACACAGCATTCAGTTTTATATCACAAAACCACAGCACAGGTTCATATATGCAATCATGACCTCCTTTTACCATAGTCAGACTCAAAGATACGATACATAAATTTTATCAATTAATGAAAGTAAATCTTGACTTAACAAAAAAAAAAAGTAGTATCATATATTACTAGACAAGATGATAATGATAATCGTCCGGAGATTATCATCTTTGTCATCATCATTTGAGTAGACTCTGGAACTGCTGCATTTAGGTGCCAAGAGTTGACATTTTGGACACTAGTGATACCCAAGTGTTGGAAGAAGACAATGTCCACGTGTCCAGCACCTCGATTCTAGCAACTATTTTTGGCTAATTAAAGTGGGTAGCTAAATCATACAACATAGGCCTATTTTCTTCACTAGCTCAAGTGATATATGAATAATTGATTGATGGCTTTGTTCTTTTTTTTTTTTTTTACATTAGCTTGAAGTTGATGGATTAGCTTAAAATATTTGATTATTCTCGATTATTGGCACCCTACAAGCTAGCTACTTCGTTAGAAGTGACTGCTACTGTTGGCTACTTTTAGTTTTGCAAGAAATATGAAATTCATGGGAAGGAAGTTGTTGAGTGTATCTTATCACGAATTGAATTCACGATACATAAAAGAACGCAACATTAGCCACTACAAAATAAAGAAGATATATATAGCTTAATAGCTGCATGAATTAGTCACCCATGCATATTGTAGCTAAATGAATTATGAAGTTATAAGAGACATATAGTATTATGACAAATAATACCAATTTGTGAAGCAAAGTTTTTTTCTTTTACAAAGGCCTACTAGCCACACACGCGCCAAACGATGTTCGAGGAGCACGAGTGTTGTGGTATGAAAACTATCCAAATTTTAACTCCGGTGATGAGAAAAAAAACCTTCGATCTCAAGGTACTAGGCAGAAAACCTTTGTGTTTTTACTTATTATATAAAGATATGTTACAGAATGGGAAAATTGGAGTATTAATTTTAGGATGTTGGGCATTGAATTATTAGTTTTAGGACCAATTAGTTTTACAAAATCAAGTATAGTACGTAAGGAAAGGTGGTGGGGGCTGTCTCTGCCGTCTAGTGCGCAGAAGATTTCGGAAGAGCTGCGTGCGTGGCGGACTAAAATCCTCCTTTTTCCCGTAATTAATTATCAGTGTCGAGAAATTCTCGGAAAAAACGTGTTGTACATGCACTGATGCACGTGCTACTATGCTTTTTGCAGTTAACATCTTAACCCACCCAACCAAAGGAAAATTAATTAACCACACTTTACACGAACAACAAAATAATAAAGGTATATATATATAGTTAATTCCCAGGCGGAGGTAGTATACTTATCCCCGATGGGAGAGACGTTGATCAGTCCTTGTGGCTTCTTAGTCTCTTCTGTCGTGCCACCTCATCCATGCCGGGTTGTTGCCGACTGCTGCATGTGTACCTTCTCTCTCCGGCTGGTGTCGAAGTTGAGTGAATTCAATTCTGACTATGCTTTCGTAACCCGTGTCTCGTGCCATATGTATACCTCGCTTCTATGTCCAGGCTTTGTCTTGCTAATCCTTACTTTATGGTTGGTTCTGATGCCAGGAATGAGGCTTTCTTACTATGTGATTCTCCTACACTGTGGGACTATATTTCAATCTTCGTGCTTGTACAGGGTGGTATTACCATGGGGATAGAACTGGATAGATGGGGTTAATGACTCTCAAGGAGTTACTTGATTCAATAGGTAAAGAAGAAGCCTCTCAGGAAAGGGATTTGTTCTTGGTTCGAAAACACACACACACATATACCACTTAGCATGTATTGTTTAGACTACATTTAAAAAAAAAGAAGAGGGCGGTACCTCGCTTCTTGTTTAGACTACATAATATTCCTTTGATTAACATGTTAATTAGCTAGGTACAGGACATGAATTATTCGGACTTTGATAAACTCGAGAAAGAAAGACACTACTAGCTATAGCTAGTAATTTAAGCAGGAGACATGCGTGCATATATATAGGCTAAAAGCATATTAATGTTGCATGTTAATCTGCATCATCATCAGATTCATACGCTAAACAAAATTTAAAAAGTTGCTTGTGATCCAAACAATGGAAGGTGGCGAATGATCATATGAAGAATCCGAACAACCACGTGACTCTCTTTGATGATATTAGTTTGTGAAAAAAGGAAAGTTTACGTGATCAGACACTACTGAAGATTTAAGAGAGTTTACTTTGTTCTTCAAAATAGCTTCACATGGAGAACAATCCCGACAATTAGGTTACAAAGAGATCAGAGAAATAAAGAAATTATTTATTTCAAGTATAGATAATTCCAGATTTTTTTATTATTATTATGTATTCTTTCGTCATAAATGAAGTTATTAATAAAATTTCTGAGACATCATCTCTTTTATTGAACAGAAAAAATACGGATAGACGGTGATTTAATTGGGGTGGAGAGTAGAAGATTGGGTTGTGTTGGTTTCTCATAAATTGACAAAACAGAAACAGTGGAAGAAGAGACTTTATCCGTTTGCGTATTTAAAGATATTTCACACACAACCTACAAGGTCAACAACACAGTACTACATGACTTAAATGAATGGCCTAGAATAGCCACAACCACTAACAAAAATAAAAATTATTTTTTCTTCTCTGCGCGTGTACATATATGTGGGTGTATATATATATATATATATTACTTCTTTCCTACTTCACATTTAGTTGCACAGATTTTTGGAAAAAAGTCAAAAAACATCTTATGTACGTTGTATCAATGTATAACCCAATAATAATATTATTATTTTAACTTTGAAAATTCCAAATTAAAGAGATACATGCACTATATATTAACCTGAAACTTGTATGTATTTTTCTATTTTTACTAATATATTTGGTTTATGTGGGGAGACAATAATGGAGTTCATAGATATTAAAGGCCTTTCAATGAATCTGTGAAAGTTTTCAGCTTTAGGTACTACGAATTCTTTGGCAAAAAGACACCCTAAGTAGTGCATTTAATTCTCCTCCAGTACCAGATCAAGAGACTCAACAACAAAGCAAATGAGGAGGTGCAACTCCTCCCCCCAAGAAACTGCACTACTAGTCAGTGTGACAATACCTAGAAACCCTACAAACAGATTACTCTTCTGTCTGCGTCTCATGGTTTCAATAAACTAGACAGATCACCTAATTAAAAACACAAATTACCTACAAACGTAATTTTATATATTAGTTTATTTTGCTAACTATATCATTGCAGTCTACCTTATCTTATGATGAGTCAAAAGAAAATAATTTGTTTCAATCAATTTCATGCCCGAATCCTATATCAGAAAATACTTGGAGAGATTTCAATTGTGATTGGCTGAAAGACGTGAAAAATAACCAGAGAATTTTGCAGAAAAAATAAAGACTTTTAAGAACTTGTGCCACCGATTGGATTCATAAAGTTCTATTTTATTGGCAATTTTTTTACTGAAAACATAGAAACAAAAAACAAAAGAAAACACGCAAAGAAAAGCTTACAATTGACACTACTACTTATCAAAACACAGTTGCTTCTTCTTGATCTTCTTTGAAGATTTTTTTTTGGCTGGTCAAAATCCTTTTTGGCTTGTATTAATCTTCCACTTCAGCACATAACGTCCTTGAGTAGCTTGTACCTCCGTGTACCGGGCCGAGGAGAAGGCACACCACCGCCGGGGCTCCTCACCTTCTCTGCGCTTCCCCCGCCTCCGCCGCTTTCTTCGCGATCGTGATTCTTGATTTTGTCAACGGAATACTCAGATCGCCTTGTGACTAAGCCGCTTTCGTGTCCGGTTGTTGATTTCTTGGAAGAGCTCCCGTGTTTGCTGGAACTTCTCTCCTCGCTTTGGCACCAATCGCAGACTTCGATTGGCCCCGCTAATTCGCTATAATAGTTGCTGCAGTACCTGATCAATTACATACAATCAAAATTAATATCGAAAAATTCATGGTGATTGTTCGATCGTGTGGTGGCGGTGGCGGTTGTTGGTGAGATGAGGTGGGTTAATTGGTGGTTAGAGCTGAGAGGGGATTCAGTAACAAGTAGCTATCAGCCTATCAGGAGATTAAGATGGTGATGATATAAGGTAAAAACAATATATACATACTGTTGCAAGTAATCCACTAATGTGTATATATATGTGCGTACGATGATGATGATTATGATGAAATGGATCACGATGAACATACGAGTGTTGAAAGCGGTTAATGCATTTGTTGCAGCGGAAGAGCTTGTCAGGAAAACCCACATCACCGCACATGCAACACACCGTCTGGATATCCACCATTGGAAGAGTTAATTCCCTCTCTCTCTCTCTCTCTCTCTCTAACAAACAAAGAGAATATGATGATGAAAAACAGGAAGAAACCCAAGAAAGATAGATAACTACAAAGACAGCCTTGTTATATATATATATAAGGGAATTTATTAAATAATTGAAGGGGTTTTAAAGTCGGTGTGTGAATCCAATATTATATTATATATATGTGTGTGTATATATTTGCGTATATACACGCACACAGGTAGACCATACAGCCTGCTAATTGCAGTCGTTTTCAGGTTCATTCAGAGAGAGAAAGGGAGGGCGATGTGAACCTTAAAATTTTAGGTTCAAATGACGGTTGTGTCCCTGGATGCCTCGCTTGATATCACAATCTATCTACCTTTTCTTTTCAGCGCGTTGTCTATATATAGTAATTTGTAACTAATGACTGGTTTGGCCCCAACGCTCACCAGATGGCGTGTGATCCTCATAGACGCCTCAAATACATAAATGAGGTAATTGCTTATCTAATTGCTTTATGAGGTAATTGCCCCGACGCTCACCGGATGACTATTATATACACACACACACACATAACTTTCGTCAACAGAAGAAAGATTACAATCATCGAAGTACGTGGATATTTAAAAGACTCCAAGGAGCATTGTTTTGGAGTCTAGTTTCAGCCGTGGATAAACGTACGATCCAATACAGCTAAGTTATCAGCTAGAGAATTTTGACCGATGGACATGCTGAACCTGGCAAGAGAGATTTGAAACCAGAGAGCCGATAGCGTGTATGGTCGTTCCATGGGGAGCAAGGGACATGGAGCGATGCTGAAGAGCTTGGACAAGAAACAAAGTATCCCTTTCAATTCTAGAGTGAAGCTAGATGACAACCCGGATGACAGGTATATGTAATTGCTTTCTATATCCTCATAGACGTGTCAAATAACAACCCAGTTATAACTTATACGTAAAAGACCACCTTCATATATAGAACGTAGAATGTCTTTTGTGCAATAATATCAATTCAGCACAGTTAATTTAGAAACGTACGTCCAGATTTCTTGAAATTGGTCTCACATCGTCTTAATGATGTTAGATTATTCTGTAACAATTAATCACAAATATTTTTTTGATTATGAATCTACTATCACAAATTAAATGCATAACCTTAGCATTTTATGGGTATTCCCAATAATCTGATCATTCCTCAATCCTTTTTATTTTACCAAGTTTGACGTTAGTCAAATTAGTCAATATTTATAAGTTTTGATTGCAAAGAGTTATCGGGTTAAATATATTTGTGGTCACCCAAAAATTTGGAAAAAATCATTTTCATCATCGAAAGTTCAGAAGTTGCATTTTGATCACTTTTTTTTAAATAAAATATAGTTTTTATATCATAATTAGAGAAGAAAAATCCTTCTCCGATGGTTCACAATGGAGGGATGTCGGTCCAAACCCATGTCGAAAAAAAAACAATCTAATTTTTTATTCTCAAAGTAGGGACTCCCGTTTGATCCAGATTTAAAAGACCTTTTGCTTTTTTAGGAAGCTCGCTGAACCTGCAAAACAATTTAGATATTCTGCTATTCAAAGCTTTTGAAGCCACACAATCAGCCACAACGTTTATTTCACGAAAAACATGTTGAAAGCGAACCTAGATGTTCTTACAACTAATTTCAATTTGCTGCCTTAAATAAATCAATTTCCATGGGCATTTGGAAGCAGCAGATAGGATATTGATAACAACCAAGAAATCTGATTCAATGATCATATAATGATAACCAAGATTCACAGCTAACATAATTCCCTCCTGAATGGCTTTCAATTCAGCATAAGTTATTGATTGTTGATCATAATAGTTAGAAAAACCACATATAAACTGCCCAGCATAATTTATAATGACAGTCGAAAAATCAAAATCATGACTTCCACTTATTAGCATACTTAGAATACCCACTCTTAAGTAAATTTAACATTTTTGTTTTCGATTTGAGGGTTGATTTCTAACGGGGCGTGATTACACGTTCATGTGGTGAGACTGGGCCCGTCATTCTGGAAATCTGCAGTGGTAAAAATGGTTAAAAGACAAAAGGTAAATTGGTCAACTTCCCGCATCCGCTTTTGTCGTTATATGGAAGGGACAGAGCCGTCAATAAGTAAATGCCATAGGAGATATCGAGGAATGTAAAACTAATCAAAAGTATGCTTCTGTTTTAAAAAGAGTCCACAACACTATAATGATAAAAGTAGAAAGTAGCAACTTGGGGAATTCACGTACAGCTGTGCTCTTCGTACAACAGTACATGTAGTGATGATCATGCACATCAGTCATCACGACCGTCCATCAAATATTACAAATTACTCATAAAAACAATTCATTAAAAATTATATTAAATCATTATCATCACTATCTTGGATCCAAACCATGTCCCAAACTATTATAATGGTGTGGGGAGTAATTTCACTCTAGGCACGTGGCCCACTACAAGTCAGACACGTTTCATTATCACAGATATTAAGGTAATACTAAAAAATAAAGATTCATTACCCGTCCATTGAGTCTTCTTGTGTTTCTGTTGGGTATTTTATTTTTTTGGTATCAAAAAGAATAAGAAAAAAACTCGTGAATCACGAAGAAGATCGACGAAAAATTATCAATCAATTGGGCGGATTAGGAGGAATTGATGTCCAATCCCTCCTCCTATAAATACAAGGACGAGCCTTAGATAGGAGGCTGATTTGATCGTCGGAACATCGACCGTCAGACCAATTAACTCTTATAGTTTTTATGCGAAGATAGCTAGTATCAAAAGCAATCCTCAACGTAACTAAATCAATATCTGCTAATGCTATTATCCTTATCACTATGGATCAAATTAGATTGCGCTTACAAATTCACTCAAAAAAGTATAAGATTCAGCTAAATGATCATTTTCTGTATACCTTATTCAATATCCCTTCTCAGTAAAAAAAAAAGTTGCAAGCCTGTAATCCTCCATTGGATTCCCCCTCCCAGAAATATGGTAAAAATCAATTGTGATGGGAGTGCTTTAAGAAACCCAGGACATGCAAGTGGTGGAAGAATTATAAGGGATCACTTAGGTAATTTTAGAGGTGGATTCTCAAATTATAATGGCCAAAATACCATTTCTTTTGCGGAATTGAAAGTAATTTATGATGACATCATGTTGGCTTTGTCCCTGAGCTATAATTATATGCTTGTTGAATCTGATTCCTTGGTGGTCACTAATATTATTTCTTCTGCTACAAAATGTCCTTGGAGTTTGTTATATTTAAAACAACAAATTGACATCATCAGTAAGAACTGTCAGGTGCATTTTCAACATGCTTTTCGTGATTTTAACGGGGTTGCTGACTTTATGGCTTCAAAAGCCTCGAATAGTAGAATTTCTAATTTGTTTTTCAGATTAAGTGATCTTCCTGGAAATGCAAAAAGGCTCCTCAAAATGGATCACATGGGAGTTCCTGTCCTGAAAATGAAATCCTAGCTTGTATCTTTAGATCTTATGGCTTAGTTTGGTTTCCTTTAAATCTTATTTGTGTTTTTTCTCATTGTTATGAGTTAGGTTTTTAAGTCTCCCCATTGTAAATCCCGAAGGATGATTTTTCTTCTCTCCTTATGATATAAAATAAATCATTTAAAAGAGAAGAAGAAAGTCCTCAACCGAACACACTAGGAGGCTCATACGGAGTATTCAACCATGAGGTGTTATTTTTATTCACCACAAAAGGAGTTCATGAAACAAAATAAAACATATGAGCATATAACTCTATATATAATTTATTTTGGACGTGATTTAAAAGAAAAGTTGACGAGGGAAGGTGGTATAACCCACATTGGTTATGCGTGTGATATTCGATAATGATATTTTTTATTTATGAGATATTATATATATATATATACACTGAAATTGATCGATCATTATTAAGTGGACCAGCCTTTTTTCATATTTTTGTTTAAGAATTCATATATGAGAGAAGAAAAAAAAAAGAGAGAGGAGGATCTGATGGTCCTAGTCCTACCATTACTAATTAAATCGGCAGTATCATATTTATTTATTCATTTTAAATATAATGTAAGTTATTTTTTGGGTACATAACAAAAAGATATAAAAGTAGTTGGAATGTGATGCTCGTATATAATACTTTGTAATTCTCAGCACAAGTGGGACGGATATAAAAAAATGAAGATACTTCTAGATAAAGCATTAGCCAGTCAACTAAAGATAATTTTTATTTATTTTTAAAATCAGAGTACCCGCAGGCCACAGGTCAAATAAACCCTCTCTCCTCATCCACCTCAATGGGAATTGAAGTTAATATTTTTTTTAATTGATACTAAAAAATATGGCTTATGTCAATATTGTTAAAAAGAAAAAGTGACCATCACTTCAACATGTAATATATATATATATATATGTATGTATGTATATTGCTGAGGCGACATTATAAACTTTGCCATAATTTGTTGGTTTTCTTTTGTTGATAGAGGTTTCGTTTGATGGCAACATATGTCAAAGCATTAATTTTATTGATATGGTATCTCTTGGATTTGGATCCCCCAAGGCTGAAATAGCTTCCCTTATCACCTCAAATTGTGCCTAAAATAGGAATCCTATATATGAACTAAATTAAGCCACGTTTGCAACAACTTAGGCTACAAATTGTACATCAGCAGTTGTAATAGCGCGTATTTTTACCTATATCACAATATATCTGTTTTGTGGTCTCATGATATATGTATATATAAGTATCCACACAACTTGATCTTTTCATAAAGTTAGTCATACCAATATCACTCTTGCAAAAACACACTTAACTGTGTAAAAATTCCACATAGGTAAGATGTGGGCTGATACACTTAAGCATTTTATAAGTGTCAGACCCTCTCACTAATAACAAGACATTTTCTTTTATCTAGTGAGTTGGGTCCAAGCTCATTTACTAGACTTGAGGAGGAACAAAGTCGTGCGGACAGGATGTATCCAAGTGAATCGGACAACTCATATATGAGCCTGATGTATCAAGTGAACCGGACAATCTAAAGCGAACAATATTGTTACTCTATCTGGAGTGTGAAAATTATAACAAACTGTGAGAGCGGACAATATTGTTACTATGTCGGGGGTGTGAAAACTACAACAAACTGCGAAATTTCAATATGATATGGTGTCACCGCTTAAAAAAAATCGATTGAAACATGTTAAAAGAAATTTGACTTATTGTATTCTATGCATTAGATCTTACCTAAACGATATGAGATTTAGAGCACTCAGTAACTCGCATGGCCCCTAAATTTTTGACCAGGACACCAATTGATAGTTTTTTAGTCTTAAGGCGGACGGAGAAAAACTCGAAAAGCTGAAGCAAATTGAAAAGAAAATGGAGACTTGGTGTACGTAGGAAACAAGGAGGACAGGAGGGCCGTGCATCGAGGTTTTCAGTCTTTATCAGGATTGTATGGATGATGGAGAAATTTTATTTAATTTATGGTCAAGTGATTAAATTAAGACCTCTAAAATCTCTGATTAATTAAGTCATGTACCATGGGATAAAAGTTACAAGAAGTGGCATGCAATTGCCATTTGACAACATGCAACACTTTTATAGCCTAGAAAGCATTTCATAAAACATTAATAACATAATTTCATGCATGTGTTAATGGAGTGGTGATTGGGATATATCATATAGGGATGGCAACGGGGCGGGGCGGGGCCGGGTATGCTCTCCCCATCCCCGAACCCAAACTCCATCCCCGCCACCATCCCCGAACCCGAACCCGATTTTTGGATTTTGGGGAATCCCCGAACCCGAACCCGAACTCATCCCCGAACCCCAAAAATACTACAATATTATATGTATTTGTATTTGTATTTGTATTATATGTATATACATGTATGTGTTAGTATGTACGTATTATATATATATGTCATATGTATATATGTATGTCAATATATATATGTGTGTATATATGTATGTCAATGTATGTATATATATGTGTGTATTAATCTATTAGATATATGTAATATATATATAAATAATATATGTATTATATATATATTTAAATAAAATATTAAAAAAAAGTTCGGGTCGGGTTCGGGGCCGGGTAAGGTATTACCATACCCTACCCGTCCCCGGGCAGTGGGGTTCGGGTGGCACCCGAACCCGAAATTTCGGGTCGGGTACCCGCGGGGAATTTTGCCATCCCTAATATCATAAAGGGAGCTGTTAACAGGCTTAATTAGGTGGGTCGGCAAAGCTACCCTATATAACTTAACTAATTATGCAGTTAGGCAGGTCATTACATATATATATATATATGTGGAGGAATTCTCTTATGAGATCCTAAAATAAAATCTTAAAATTAGGTATTATTTTTTGGGATCACTTTTAGGGTTCAATCTTTTAAAAATTGAAAAAATTATATTGGTATTTTTTATCAATTTTACGAATCTAACGATATTTTTTTAAAACCAAAAATGAAATTCAATATGAAAAATACATAGCAATTCTAGATCATCGGATATAAACTCAAAACATTCGACGTTTCAATCACAATGAATTTGATTTTTGTTTCGAACAAAAAAATATCGTTGAATTCATAACATAGATAAAAAAAATACAAATATAATTTGGCTAGATTTTTAAAAAATATTGTAGACCTCAAAATTGTATGTATATGTGTGTGTGGCTGGGCAGGATATTTGCTTTAATGTCAATCTCTCCAAATTAGGCCTGAAAACGATGGAAGCACATGAGTGATCGATGCATGGTGACCCAGAGATATCTATGATGAAGGCTGACAACAGCCTAAACTCCATAATATCCTCAGAGAGCATGGTTAATTAATGGTCTCTTTCCTCTGGCTGGTCTGGTCAATTCGCCTCATAGTTCGGAAGCGTTGTTCATAAATTAGTTCTGCATTATGACTACGAAGACTTCTCTGCTGGGTTCATTGCTGATCCGCGAAATTGTTTTTTAGTGAACAAAAATCACCACCCGATCAGAACCGTCATTTGGCCGGCTACTCCTTCGTGCTCATGCCAATCCTCGCCTAAAAATATGAACGGTCAGTGTTCAAATCAGCTTTGGAAAATAAGTGGAGTTAGTAAACACGTATTAGAGTTTAAATATATATATATATATATATATATATATATGCGTCTCCTTCTCCTTTTATAGGCAGTGGATTAATTATCTCCCAAATCAATTACCTGATTGGGTGGGACTTGATGAGAGGAGATAAAGGGTTTTCGAGATTTGATTACCATCTTGAATCACCTAATGATCTTGTGTCATGCCTGATTTATATATTCCTCCACATGAGTTGGGTTGGGTGTTTAATGGATTTAGGTTGGGTTGTTGGGGTTGGGTGTTTATGGGATTCAATGTCTGTTTCTTTGCATTTTTTCTATAATTAATAAAATTGATTGATCAGTCTAATTAAAAAAAAAAAAAATCCTCACCACTAGAGGCGGACGGCTCGAGTGACCCAACAGATTTTCCACTATTGAGTTGATATACTCCTCCAGCCAATAGAAAAGGAGGCCACAGTCCAGTATATACTCAATAAAAAAAAGGTTGACAAAACTCACTAAGTGGTCTAACACACCCCACTTAAAAGAGAAAAAAAACACTCGGCCTACTAATTAGTGATTCACATACTCACTTTGATCCAATCCTTCCATACCCAACTCAACTCAACTCTATGACGACCGAAAATGATCGTAGACTTGATTGTATTAAATTACATAATGAATTAAATAGATACTTAAGCCTCGTAAGCATTGGTCTCACCATAGAGATGGAGTACAACCAAGAGTACTAAAAAATAAGGAAAACTATAAACACAAAGACGATCATCATCAGACATTTCTACATGACACCGTATTACACCGGACACCACTCAAAGACAGTCGAATGATTGAAGACTCCACTATGTATTTACTATTTAATTTTAGTTCCTGACGAAAAGAATCTATACAAAATAAAAATAAAAATAAAAATAAAAATAAAAATTAGAACGTGCCCCAGACACCACCCCACTTGTTTCGTACTCTCTCCACTGTAGTCGACGGTCGACCCCATATGGTTTGAAAAGTATGATGGACTACGATATTGCTCCTGTCGGTGCCATGCAAAAAAAGCACGTCCGGAGTGATTGGGATCCTTTTAGTATTTGGCACTATTCGTAGCCCCAGGTATATGGTTTTATTTGATTTTTGTGGAGAGGAAAAAGTCTATAGCGTTTGTGTTTGATAGAGGGTATACTTGATAAAGTATCGTAGAGACTAAATATTTTGAATATCTGTCTGATAAAATATAAACTATACAAACACTCAACTAAAGAGACGCAACACACTATAATTAAATTATTTACGCTGCCAAACAAACGCACAAAATAAATTGGGTCTGTCAAGACAACCTATGTTCACTATCAAAGTCCCTCATTTGTAGTGGGAAATACAAAATGTGATAAAATCATATTTGTTTGATTTAATTTTATCACAATGTCTCTGACATCTCCAAGCGCTAGGGAGAAAAAAATATATCTGAAGATTTGATTTTAAATCAAACTTGAATTAAACTTAACCAATTGGAGTCCTTATAAAAAGGGGAAAAAAAATCACCCCTTATTTTCCTTTTCATCTACGTTTTTCCCTTATCGATCTTCTACTTTTTCGTCACAAAAAAAAAACTCAAAACATTTTACATCTTTCTCGAACGTATTAATATATCACTAGATTATTTAGACTGATACCACACAAAAAAAAATTAGCCAAATAAACCGCAGCCGAGCCCGAGGCTGCCGTAGTCTGATCACATCGGAGCCCCGGATAAAAGAGGCCATACTGCAAGAGCCTGTCAGCTTAGGAACAAGAGTTATAAAGGAGGAGTTTACCCTATTAGGAATTTTTCCAGAGACGTAGAAGTTATGCACAAGATTGTAGATGTCCCCCTCCAAAACTTCCCAAGCTTTTTTGATGAAGTTGAAATTAAAACCGTTCGGGCCAGGGGCTTTAGATCCACCACAACTCCATACAGCGGCCTTGATCTCTGTATCAGAAAAAGGCTCCACCAGAGTGTCAGTTAAGTAAGAAGGAATGCACTTAAAATTAAGGCCATCTCATTGAAAATTCCCAAGATGCTCTTCTTTGAACAATGCTGCAAAATGGGATGCAACAACATCTTTTACTTGTGAAGGTATTGATATTGATGCACCACCAACTCGTAAGAAATGGATTTGATTTGAACTCCCCCTAATGCAAGTCGTGGAATGAAAAAATTTGGTGTTTTTATCTCCAGCCAACACCCATTGTATTCGAGATTTTTGGCTCCATAGGGATTCTTGTTTCTTACTTTCCTTCCACAAGTCACCTTTTAGCAAACTCAAGTTCTCTTCCTCTGACGCTGAAAGTGTTCTCCCTTCAGAGACCAGCTCAATTCTATCTATCTCATTTTCCAGTGCCTTCACCCTGGCCCCCACATCTCCAAACACCTCTGAATTCCATATTCTCAAAAGTTTTTTTAGTAGCTGGAATTTTCGCAGAATCCCTGCTTCATGATGAAGGTGTTGATTAATCTCTTGCCAAAAGACTTGAATTGTGGGGAGGAAGTAGCGATGATCCCACCAGCAGTCCAGTACCTTGAAGGGACGAGCACCCCAATTAATCTTTTCTGTCTCAATCAAAATTGGAGAATGGTCCGACGGCCCGCGAGATAGACCCCACAGTCTTATACTTGGAAACTTTATATACCAGTCCGGAGAAGCAAAAGCCCTATCAATTCGGCTCTGACTCCTGGAATTTCTCCAGGTGAAGTTCTTTCCTAGTAACGGCAGCTCTGCTAGACCAGCGTGATCAATGAACGAGGCGAACTGCCTCATACTCCTTGATGATGTGTACTGCCCTTGCCTATCTCGCGGAGCCATTATCTCATTGAAGTCCCCAAGACAGAGCCAAGGAGAGGATCTATGAAGAGAGACCTCTGCAAGTTCACCCCATAAGGCTATTCTACTAGCTTCATCATTCGGCCCATACACAGCTAATATGCAACACTCAAAATTACTCAGAATAATTTTTGCATCAATTGAGATCCACCTTTCCCCTTTCAACACATCCCTTACCTGAACTATATGTGGGTTCCAGATAATCAATAGACCTCCCGAAGCTCCGTTGGAGCTTAACCCAGTCCACTCGTATGCATTGTTACCCCAACAACTCTTGATTTGTCTCTAGCTAAGGATGGGCTTCAAAGAGATACTGATTTTATTATGTGGTTTTAATCCCTCATGTTTTTGTTTATTCTCTATGTAGGTGTTGTATTTTGTTTCTAGGCCATCCATTGATGCCCTGTGTTTTTCTGATTCTCTTGATTAATATATGGTGCTGCTTATCCAAAAAAAAAAGGCCATACTGAAAAATAGCGTGGAGTCAGCGCAGCAATCGTTGCCCAAACGAAGGAACTTGTGCAGCGCCAAGTTTTATTTCCTTTTTTCTCAATTTTTTCAAGTCCTATTAGTAGAAGCCTGCAACCATGGATGGTGGAGAGGCCACCAAGACCTCACACTTCTACACCCGTACGGTCGTACACGTGGCTTGTGATTGATGTAGGCCTTTTCTGTTGTAAATGGTCGACCTTGTATATTTGCGTTTTGGATTGTCCGATTTCTGAGTATATATCGGATTCGAAAAACTTTTTTTCTCAAATCTAGCAAGCGATATTGGGCACAACTCACTTAAATTTGAAAAAAAGGTCTTCTTGTTGATGTTGGGTGGACTTTTGCTCTAATAAAAAATAATTATACTATCACATAGTTCGATGTGAGTGTCAAGTTCCAACTCAAAAATTATACAAGATTATTAATGAGGAACGAAAGATATAGATTAGATTCATACAATTGAACAGAATATAAATATAATTTTCCCAATTTTTTTAAAATATTTTGGATCTCAAAAATTATATGCCCACTTTAAATACACATGAGAAAACACACACACACAATATATATATATATATCAAGAGGGGGTGGGATCAATGAAGTGGCACAACTTGCTTATTCTTTTAACGTCTCTCAAGTGCAATTTAATGAGTGATAATTATCTTCTTTTTTTTTTTTGATAAAAAGTGATAATTATCTTTAATAAAGCTCCCCATAGAATAGGAGTTTTATGTAGATCCGTTTTAAGGTATGAAACTAATTAATCAATTGACGTAAATAACTTTAGGAGTTATTGGTGGGTCATATTATATATTATTAATTAATGTCGAAATTATTCCCATTATTTTTTGTTATTACAACTATTTAATATTCACAACAGGCACGCATGTTGCAATGTTTTTTCATGTTGGAAGCTACCTTAGTTCAATTTTTTTTATCAAGTCTCATATGCTTTAATATATATATAAATATATAAAACTTTGATTTTGTTTTTCCTTTTGTTTAATTGCTTAGAGAATAAAAATGCAACTCGTGGAGATTTAACAATCTGGAAGGGAGTGACAGAATCGGACAACAATCCTGTCAAATAGCTTGCATACAATAATCTATATCTATATATATATATATATATAATCTGCAATTTGCGGACGCCAGTGTCTGTCGGGCATGCAACATGTTAATCAATTTCAAGTGTCCAATATGTATCAATTTAATTAGGTTGAGATCTTGGGCCAAATCTCCTATTTAACGAATCCCTCTGTCTCTATCAACAAATGTAACCAAGTTCGACTTGTTATTACTTTATAAAGCACAGAGGGAACTCACTTTTGGTGGATTGGGAAATACGTACCAATAATATAATTATACTATATATTATAATTCAATTGTCTGAATCCAGGTATCAACGTCGGAATTACGTAATTCCACAAGAAACACACAATTTTGTCGACATTTGTCCAACGCTGGGCCCATCAATATAAGGTCGAGAAACAAACGGCCCCACATAATATCCCCCAAAACGTTGTTGGGCCCACTAGCCCAACAGCTAGAACCTTTGGCTTTTGCCCATGCATTTATGGGATTTGTTTTTGTACGGCAAAACCTTTGGTACCAACATGCACCACTGCATGGTAGGGCCCTGGTGGTCGTGCAACTGCAAAGTGGCGATAAAGTTGATAGACAGTGGGGTCCAGCATGCACACAAAAATATCAGGATGGTCTCGACTCGAGAGATGCCAGGTTGGGCCCATGAAAGTTTTTTGTGATGTTGGGCCTGTTACACATGTGAGCTGTGGGGATCACTAGATTTCAGATAGTGAAAGAGCGGATCCGGCCCAGATTCTACGTACACGAACAAACTTTGCGTACCTCAATGATGGACTTCTTGATCTGGTAGATTAACCTTTCTTGATGGAGGAGAACCCAGGAACCTAAATCCATCCATGTGCTTTTGTTTGTTTTTGTAGTCTGTCTGAGTTCATTACGAGGCAGTATCGTCCGGATTTTCTAGGCCTTTCGTGGCGTTATGTATAACTTTTGATTTCATGCAATGGAATGTAGGGTTTAAACTTAAAAAATAAAATACCCTTGGTACAACAGGATATCCAAAAGCCATTGGAACTGATCCTTTCCTTGCAGGCCCACTAGAGTGTTTGTAATCATGGCACAATTAAGCACTTAATCATCCTAATCTTCTGCCGGTATAATGCTCACATCATCTTGGATCCCCCTATTCTTGTTGGGTGGAGTGGAAGAGATGGGATGCAAAAAAAATCTCAGTAAAGGAGTTGTTCATTAAAATAAGCAAACAAAATCTCAATCCATGATCCCTCGGAGATTAGATCAAATCATGCTAAAATCTGAATCTTATAAAAGGTGCTCACTTAAATCATTACCAAAATCTTTTAAGAGTACTATCATCAGGAGATTCAAGTGTCATATCAAACTTTGAATAAATAGCAAACAGGATAAAGAAACCTATATTACCTTGTAAGCTGATAAAGAGATTTAAAGGATCAAATCCCTGTATCTTGGGATAAGTAACACCTAAATGAAGTGAAATGACCCTATTTCAAGCAGAGAGTGATATCCCAAGCCATGAATTTCGAAAACATATTGTATCAACGGGCACTGAGTAAGTGCAACTCAGAAATAAAAAAAAGTACAATGAATACAGACAGCGAAAATAAAGAACAGAAAAAAAGAGCACTAGGTTTCATCAAAATCTCAGAATTCTAAATTGTCGCTGCTATCCCTTTGTTCCCATAGGAGAAAAAAAAACACTCAAAAATTCATCATACGAAAGTTGAACTACTGGGTAATTCCAGATCAGAAGTAGAGAGTGACGTTGCCATTTTAGATAGCTCAAAAGCGTCATAATTATAGCCTAGAACATTAACTACTATCGCCATCTCAACTTCACAATTTTTTTGGAACAAACTAGCTATTGACCTGCTTGCCCTCAAGTGAATCAAAGGAAAACTTCTAACCCAACCTTTGGTTGAGAGTGAGCTTATTATGGTGAGAATGAGTTTAAGATGAGCTAAGCATGAATTTAATGAGATGAGAGAATAAAGATGAGTGAATGAGTTTAAAAATAAATTTTTGTGTGTTTGGTTGAATGTGAGAATGAACTTAAGTTTTGGTTTGAATGGATTGTAATGTAGATGAAAAGATATTACTATCATTTTATAATAACTTGACAATTTTAAAATGAAAGTTAAATTCGTTATTTTAAAAAATAACCAATCTCACCTTTTTCATGAGATTGACTATTCACCCAATAGGATCCATGAGCATGAGCTCATAGACCATGTTTCATATGTACCAAATAAGGGAATAAGCTTTAAGAAAGCTCATTTCCTTGGCTCACCTCTTATTCTCCTTAACCAAACGTAGGGTAAAATTCAGAAAACAAATTACAATTTCATTGAATTAAAGTGCTAAAGTGCACTACACTAAAAGGAACATACTCGAGCCCAGAACACAGGATACGGAGATTCCTTCTAATCAATGAAGAAGAAAGCAGATCACATATATACATTTTTTTGGTATGTAGATCACATATATACCCTTAATTATTAACAACATGGCACAGGTACAAAGAAAGAAATGATTTCTATCACTAGATCTCTAAGAGAGAAAGCACTCAATAAAATTTCCAGTTCAAGATGCGTGTATAGAGTCCAAAGAATTAGCAAATAACTTTAAATACTCTTGCATTGAGCCTAAGGTTACATATAATTGAGGGGCTGAGAAATAAAAAGCAAAGGAATTACCAAATGAATTTCCAAAAGCCACATGTGGCGAACTGCCCACTGAAAGGAAACCTGAAAAGTAAGGGGGGAAGGGATTTCCCATAATCAAATATTGATAGTGAAAAATTATCAAAGGGAACATAATTGGGCAGTATAATCTATTATAGATAAAACCTAAAAGGTATGACAGGAGTACATGACTTGTATAAGAATATCACATGCAAATAAGGTTACTGGAAAAGTAATTAAAATTTATCTATCCAAAAATTAAAGTTGGCTGAAGATCGTACGGTCGTACCATGTTAATGCCCACTTTTTCCCACAATGAGGAGCACATTTTACTACTAGATGATCTTGAGGAACATCATCCTTAGTAACTCATATATCACCATTTAAGTATATGGATTAAAACCTGTGGACATTCAAAACTTTCAGTCATGAAATCATCACTGAGAGAGGGATGCTCAAGGAAAACAAAAAACTCATGACAAAGGAATGCTAAGAGGGAAGGGGAGGAAACCCACATGACAAATACCAAAGAACGACAATTCCAGGGGAAATTTGGTTTAAAAGCCCTTCAGAATTTGACAAGCACTCTACTGCAGGTGAAAGGTATCACAGATTCACAACTAAAAAATATGATGAAAATTTACCACCATGCCCTTCCCTAAATTATGTTTTTTGAAATGAGAAGGATGGATACTAGGCAAACCCGACTCGGGTTTGAGAAAAGGAAGGGATCAACAGGTCCATAAGAAGCACATTTACATCATATGTTATACTCAGTATTCTTATTCTTAGAATGGCATTCGATTCAAGTACAATATATTTCTCTCCTCTCTCAAAAATCGCATTAATATAGTAAAACTCCTATCTGCAACAAACCATTTATCATCCCATTACAGAATCAGAACCACACACAACCATGAGGTCCCCTTCACTTCTAATTGAGCTCACCATCATCACCCAAATTGCACAACCAAGCCACCCCGACATCTAAGAGCGCCACCATTCACCATGAGTGTTCCATCACAAAGGAAATACCGCAAAACCGAATGGCCAAGACATTCGTTTGCCATCAATTCATTTACTTTTGAAATATCACCAGCAATTATCAGAGTAGATCATTTTGCAAATTTGATCAACCATTCCACCAATAAGGGAAACAAAACATATTCCATGAAAATATTTCCATATAATATTTGACTTTACATCCAATGTATCAATTCAAACACATGATAATTACAAAGTATAAATCAATTTCTAAAAATTGAGGTCAAAAAAAGAAACAAGAGAGCAATGAAATCGGGAGATCTATTCTCTCTCTTCTTTCTTTTTTTTTCCCTTCTTTTTCCAGTTGATCAATGAAAATTCATGGAAAATAAATAAAGTGAAACTAACAAAAGTGCATGAGATGCCTTCAGGGCAAAAAAGATAAAACAAGAACAAGAGTAACTATGACTAAGAAAATGCCTGATCTTACTTACATGAAATATCCAAAAGGCTACTAGAGGCTACTAGGCTGCTACAAACGAGCAATAAAGAGACAGCAACAAAGCAAATTTCGTTTCCATGAAAGAATTTTTTCTCTTTTCAGGAAATACAGATATTCCTATCCGCATCAAGCACAAACAAGCCGCCGTTGCCACTCTTTTCCACTTCTAGCAACAGGCACAACAAGGACCCTTATAGCCATGATCCAACTGTGCCAAAACTTTCTTAACACAGCAAACAAAATCCGCGGGCAAAACCATAGTGACTTAACAACAAATCTACATAAAAGGTAAACAACTCTCGTGCACAAGCCTCTCGTAGTGGGCATGGTTTGAGGCATGCAAAATGCACGAATTAACTGTTATTTGAACATTTATATACTTAACATAAACCATGAAAATGGGGACCAATTGGAATGAGTGCTTCCAGACATACTGACGTTCCAATGAATATTTCTTAACTTTAATGCACTGACGAGAAAAAATGAAAAAAATGATGTATACAGTAGTACATTCATGTAAGACCAATAAATCCCTACATTAAGAATACATTTCTTCAACAAAAGCAACAACAAGAAATTCTAATGAAAACAAAGTAATGCCATTCAATAAGACTGAGAAGTGGGATGGAGTAAACAAACATGCACACACATAAACTAAATATCCAATTGATCTTGTGGTGATGCATGGAAGTGAACCGACCTTAGAGTCCAAATATGGTGAAGTATGGAACTGCTTTGGGTTCATTCTTTCCAGGTATAAGGTGCACGGTCGACAATCAAATAATCCCCCCTGATGTCCTTCACAACTCGAATCTCGTCATCAAGGTAAACAGTTTCAAACCTATGTACGAAAATATGCCTTTAAAGCCACATAATTAAGAGAAAAAGGGGGGAGGGTCTAATTGGTTCGTGTCAAAATATTTCCACATTTTAATTCAACATCATGAAGCAATTACATTGCTTCCTGCATTCATAGAAAGGAACAAAAAATCTTTACCTACAGTTCTGCATTCAGAATAATTCTATTCTGGTACTCAATAGATATACACTTCTTGATTCAAAATTGACAAGAGAACAAAACCCGGGGCAGGGTGGTGATGAGAGAGAAAGAGATGAATTCAAGAGTAGTTTAGGTATGAAAATTATGCCCTGGAATTAACCTTGTTGAATGGGGGATCGACAAACCATGCATGATATAGTGAAGAACATTAATGCTCTCTACGGACGTGAAATACTCTTCTAGGATTCAAGAGAAGAATTACAGAACCCCACAAGAGGAAAGCAACCAAGTTCCAGAACATCAATCGGATTAGGAGAAGTTGTAGTCTAGTCAATTGGAAAATCGGGAGTTGGCAATTCATTTGTTATGGTCAATCTGGATATTCAAGTAGAGATTTCAAAATCAGATCGCCTTTATAACTAAGGCCACCTAGCTTGACAATGTTTGTGCTTGTTGCGGTTTGTTCATTAAGTGTCTAAAAAGAGCTTATCGCAAACCATACAGAGAGCTCAGTAAAACAATTAGTATGAGCTAACCTTTAAAAGATAACCGAGTATAAGGAGAAGTAGCTTTTGATAAGCGGGTTGTAACAACTATAACAAAAACCTAACTATAAATAGTCAGAGTCAAACTCCCTCATGGAATAAGCTTTTATAAGCTGCTTCTCTAAGCAGTTTCAATAAGCAATCACTAACTCAGCATTAATGTACTCTTACATGCACGTCATATAAGAATTAATAAATTAAATAGAGAACAAGCAGATCTTGTCTGAATTCATCACACATGCTAAAACATGTTTAGAACAATTATTTATGCACCTATGTCTATCACATCTCGGTAGACTAAAATATGAGTTATCTACTTCACAGTTGACTATCGCAATTTGATAGACTGAAATTGATTGTGAACAAAGCACTCACCAACCCTGCCCAAAAGGGGGCAAGGGAATCTCCCAATTCTTCCCTCTCAGAACTGCACTTGTAAATCTGACACAACCAAGGGAAAAAAAACATTTAAAGCAAAAAACGATCAGATGAAATCAATTGAAAGATTGGAAGCAAATCAGGAACACGAATACCTAAAATTCACTCTCTGCGATGAAGCAATTTCTATACTCGACCGTACAAAGAAAACTCCAGCCGGAGGAAAAGTGATCACATTATTGAGCGTTCGTTTCTCCACATCGATCACTTGTAAAACGTCACCTGCTTCGGTCCCGAACAGGTACGCATTCTTAATGATAAAGAGTTGCTCCTTCTCGGTAGTCCAAAGTAGCCGCCACGTGGCGGATAGCGAGTCATCGGTGGTGACAGTATCTTTCGAGAGAAAGGCAAGTTCATCGATTGCTTTGATAATCGAAGCTCGTCTAATTGCGTTTTTCTCTGTTTTGAGGCCGCGTTCCTGGTCTGAGACGAGGTTGAGGAGGTTTCGTTTGGCTAATAATGATTGTTCCGAAATGGATGAGCATGTGATTTTAGAAGTTCGAGAATTAGGGTTCGGGGATTTGAAAGGAATCTGAAGAAGAAGGCATGTGGCCATGGACGTTCTCTTTTCTTCTCTGAAGCTAAAAAATGGCGGTTATGGAGTTTTCAGAGAAGAGGTCGTTTAACGGTCAGGATAAGTAGAGATGTAAAAGTGGGCCGCTCGGCCCAGCCCGGAACGCTTCACTGACAGGCAGCCACACTAGTTTTGCGTGCCGATCCGCGAAACTTAAGAACGAGGGCCCGGCCCGCTAAGGGTGTGCGCTTTGGTTCTGTTTGAACATTTCTAGCGCACGAAGTCACTCTTTACGTGTAGGTCGTTTAGGGTTTATTTCTTGTCTGTCTCCCTTCCCTTCCCTTCTTGGTTAATAGAATGGCGATCTCAACGCAAACCCCCGATATTCAAGGCGACCGGGAGTCCGGCCAGGATGTCCGCACTCGAAATGGTACTACATGATTTATTTTCTTATGAGGATGTATGTATATCTGGTTCATGTTCTGTATAATCGTCTGATTTTGGGTTGAAATGTTTTGTGCGAGTTAACAGTGATGGCTTGTCAAGCAGTCGCCAACATTGTGAAGTCCTCACTGGGTCCCGTTGGGCTAGACAAGGTCTTCTGACACCGCTATGTTACTTCTTTCTTGTGTATTTGTTGACATAACTTTTGTTGATGCATACTGAAGGAGATGTGATTCCTGACTCCTTTTTTGTTTTGTCCTGCTACCTTCGCTATTATTGTTGTTCGTGGTGGTCTTCATAATTAACTTAATTGTCTACTCGTGGAAGAATAATGCTCTTGTTTCATGACATTTTATGAATGTTGTTACTTAATATGATTTTTGAGAGTCAGGTTTTGTGCCTACAAAATTGCAAACAATCAAAGACGCTAAACTGTCATGAAGGGGAGAAGAAATGATGAATAGGAAAGAAATAACTGTGTAAATTTTTATGCAAATTGTTTGTGTCAGTAGAAATACCCTTATTCGGGAGTCATGATGTGATCACTTTTTAATGTAATGTCCATTGACAAAGTATCTCAATAAAATTTGTGGAGAAAATAGTAATGAGTATTTTGTGTGAAATTGTGAGCTTAGTTTCTTTTGTCTGAAGTCATCTGTCAATTTTTTGTCTCAGATGCTTGTCGATGATATTGGTGATGTGACAATTACCAATGATGGTGCAACAATTCTTAAGATGTTAGAAGTTGAGCACCCAGCTGCTAAGGTATATAAATTTTCATTTCTTACTCGATTTGTGCTAGGATGTGATATATATTTCAACTTTTTAAAACCTTTTCCACTATCGTACTTGTTTGAGTTGATAACCTGGCATACAGGTACTTGTGGAGTTGGCTGAGCTTCAAGACCGAGAAGTTGGAGATGGTACAACTTCAGTGGTCATTGTAGCGGCAGAATTGCTTAAGGTGACTGGAAATTACTTTTTTCCAGCAGTGAAAATCACTGAATCTCATTATCTTGTGTTAGGAGTGATAAATAATTAAATATGTGACTGTTTCTATGATAATTCCTGCAGAGAGCTAATGATTTGGTGAGAAACAAGATTCACCCTACATCAATAATCAGTGGATACAGAGTGAGTAGTTTAGCCTTTCCCACTTTTGCTCAATCATTGTCATGTTTATCTACATGTGCTGCATTGGTTCTAGTTTTAACTTTTAATTTCCTGTTGTGATTGAGAACTTCATTTGCATTTTGTTCTTGTTATGGACAGCTTGCCATGAGGGAAGCATGCAAATACATTGAGGAAAAATTGGCAGTGAAGGTGAGACTGTCTGTCCTGGTCTATACTCTATAGTAGAAAATGTGTACTTCTCGAACTGTAGTTCACAGAAACATTTTGATCTGATTATTTTTAGGTATATGAACAAACTAAAATTACATTTTATGGGTGTTGTCTTCTGTTCCTGTTATTTATGAACTTGACGGCTCATATATGCAACATTTTTCTGCAATAGTTAATTTTTATTTTCCTTCATTATTTCCTAGGTGGAAAAGCTGGGAAAAGATTCTCTAATAAACTGTGCCAAGACAAGCATGTCCTCAAAGTTGATTGCTGGTGACAGTGACTTCTTTGCAAATCTGGTATGCTTATCCCATTTTACATTTATAAATCTTTCTCACATGGTTTCTCTCTTTATTTTATTTTCTGTGATCAAATACTCATTGTTGACTTATGAAGTTGTATATCTTGTCAGTAGCTACACTTACGGTGTAGCAATTTTTAACTTTTGTAAAAGGGTGTCAACCTCTTGGTGCTCACTAAAGCTTTTTAACTTGTAAGGGATGAGATAGCAGTTTTTAATTCCAAGATCTTATTGGAAGAAAAAAAAACAGAAAACCAGCAACAAGGAGTGGATCATTGAAATGGGTAGAAATTTAATATTCACTTCTATTGATACTGTGAAAATTCCAGAAGTTGATATTTTTTTAAAGCATGATATGATGATAATGTTTTTTTAAAGTATTTTATGTTACCAGGTAATAACCTGGTGGCCTTATTCATGGAGTATCATGATTTTTCCCCTTAATACTGAATCGTAGAATTGCTGATTTTTTTTCCCTTACTTTTCAAGTTTCTCATCTTTTAGAGATTTCAATGCTTTTTTTTTAGAGATCAAACCTGCACAATTGAGGAATATTTAATTTTGAATTGTAGGCGTTGTGTTTTTCTTGGTTCAAGGATTCTGGAATTTTTGGATTTGTATAACATATTAAAATCTGCTCTTAAGTCAACTAAACAGCCATGCTTTTGCATGTGACTTATTCATGTGAACTTTTATCTTTCTAGGTTGTTGATGCAGTACAAGCCGTGAAGATGACCAATGCACGTGGGGAAGTCAAATACCCAATCAAGGTCGTGTACTCTTCAGAATGTTGCACATGAAAAGTTGTGACAGAAGCTATATTGAGCTTGCATGTTTCTGGACATATAAATGGCTTATGAACAGTTAGATTGATATGGTCCTGTTTGCTTGTTACAGGGAATTAATATTTTGAAGGCTCATGGAAAAAGAGCTAGAGATAGTTATCTGTTGAATGGATATGCTTTAAATACTGGTCGTGCTGCCCAAGGAATGCCTATGAGAGTTGCCCCTGCAAAGATTGCATGTCTTGACTTTAATCTTCAGAAGACAAAAATGCAATTGGGTGTTCAAGTCTTGGTCTCAGATCCCAGGGAGCTCGAGAAAATTCGCCAAAGGTTAATCTGTTTTATATATGTGTTCTAAACCTCTAATTCCTAAATGCTAGGTGCAGATTAGAAGTTCGATGTTTTTCCTGAACAGCAAATTTCTTAGATGCCAAAAGTATATAGTAGTTTATGTGTTCTTATTGATATGCCTCACCCCTCCCTTTCATAATGAGTGTTCCGTCTTTTCTCTTTTGGGCTTCTATTTTCTCTATGTTTTTTTGGTTGTGTAAACTGATGATCAGAACTGACGATGCCAATGTTCTTATAGAGAAGCTGATATGACAAAAGAACGTATAGAAAAACTATTGAAGGCTGGAGCTAATGTTGTTCTTACAACAAAAGGAATTGATGACATGGCTCTCAAGGTTAGCTTCTCTGCTATTTACTCTTCAATATCACTATTTCTATGATATGAATAGTTAACATTTGGTGTCATTGGGTTTGATTGTATCACCTTATTAGTCTTCTCTAGAATGCTACTGCCTAACTTGTTGATATCCTAATTTTGAGACAGTTGTGATTTTCATATGGATACTGAATTCAATTGGGATCAGCGCATTGCTTCTACCTCCCAAAAAAAGAGTTATTCTGCATTTTGAAAGAATGTGGATTTTCCTGGTCTATTTCCTGTCAACTATGTCTTCCTCTAATCTTCTATAAGATAGGAATTGTGGCTTTATAAATTAATCTTATGGTAGAGACGGATTAAGTTATAATAGCCTTGATTACAACAATCTAGCAGATATTTAGCATATTATGGACCGGTGTGAAGGTTATCTGTACTTACATGGCCTTTAGGGTGACAAAATATCTGCTAGATTGTTGAATTTAGGTTTGCATGATCATGGCTATTTTTTTTATTGACTGCTTTTACTGTTGATATTCCAGTACTTTGTCGAGGCTGGGGCTATTGCTGTCAGACGTGTTCGTAAGGAGGATATGCGTCATGTTGCCAAAGCGACTGGTGCGACCATGGTATAGAATGCTATGCTCAAGTAGTATTTTATTTGCTAAAACTGTTCACTCTATTAAAATTTGCTCGCAATACATTTCGCTTCTCACTGATTTTGTTCTATGTTTTTATCAATCATGTGCTTTCTCATTGGCGGTGCAGGTCTCGACATTTGCTGACATGGAAGGAGATGAAACATTTGATTCATCACTTCTTGGATATGCTGATGTGGTTGTGGAGGAATGCATTGCTGATGATGACGTGATAATGATAAAAGGGACAAAAGCAACTAGTGGAGTGTGTGATTTTCTTACTCCAATTTCTGTGACTTTAAACACTGATTGATATAGGAATTTGAAAGCTCAGAATAATTTAATTAACTTTGTTCTTGTAATTCATTGTTGATGCATTAGTTATGTTTGTTCTCTTTTGGCATTATCTGTCTGACTCTGTGCTAGAATTTAATCAAGTTCATTATACTTAGAGCAAATCCAATAAGGCATTTCTAATGGGGAAGGGAAAATGTATGAGAATGTGTGTTTTTGCTGATGTGGCTATATTGGAAAATGTGTTTTGCTGATGTGGCTGTATTGGGAGATGTGTTTTGGTAATATGGATGATGATGTGGCTTGACTTTTTGTAAAAGATGTAGGGCCCATTATGAATTTTGGTATAATTTTGTTTGAGAATGGATGAGAGAATGGAAGAGTAGATGGTTGGATAATGGTTTTGTATTGGGGGATGTGTTTTGCTGATGTGATAGTACCGGGAGGTGTGTTTTGGTGATGTAAATGTATTGAAATATGAGTTTTGTTGATTTGATTGTATTGAAAATTGTATTTTGTGAGATAGAAGTGGGTCCCATTTTTTGAATTTGATGGCCCAACAAATAAGCCTTATTGTAGTTGCTCTTAGAATTTATGACTGTATGTTGTGCATGTTTAAGCAAAAAAGATCTCATGCTTCTTATGATTTCTTCATGCTGTAATTTGATTTTCCTAAGCTAATTATTCTTTAGGTATCGCTGATTCTTAGAGGTGCGAATGACTATATGCTTGATGAGATGGAGAGAGCACTTCATGATGCTTTATCAATTGTCAAGAGGACCCTTGAATCTAATATGGTAAATTATTACATCGATTCAGACTTGCTGTTGTTTGATTTATTGAGTCATCTGAAGTTCAGCTACAAGAATGTGATGATATACTTGGTCGAAGGTTATTGGACCCTGTGCTTTTAGACTGGTTTGATTTGTAACTATAGTGCTATACACAAAATTACAAATGTAGAACTTCAACTTTAAACACTTAAATACAAAATTGTTACAGATGTCATATATTCATTATATTTCATAGTAGGCACTATAGTTGGAGCACAGTTATAGAGCTCCAACCCCATTTCCATTCTACACACGGCAGAGCCTCTCTGTACGAACTAGGAGGCTTAACCCAGGCTTTGTTTGGGTCTTTTTTTTGTGATATTTCTAATAGTTTAAGTGAGGATATGATTTAATTTTAAGTAGTTGGATCTAGTTCAACTTGGATTGAGCTTCAGTTTCATAAACTTCAAAATGAGTGAATGAGCTTGAAACTTAGGGGTTCAGAGAGATGACTAGCATGCGTGTATAATCTTGAATCAAGCCTGAAAATCTAGATTTGGGCTTTTGGCTCAGCTCATTCACATCCCTATAGATCCTGCTTTTCGCTTCATGTTTATTCATATATTATTGCACTGTGACGTGATGCGTTTTATGTTATCTCGTGTCTTTAATAAGCCTCTGTAGTAGGTTTTTAGCAAAAATTAAAATAATAGTGTCTGGTGTTCTTAGGAAAGAATAATAAATTGATCCATTTCTGTTGTGAGAACTTAGAAGTAAAATGAGTTGTATGTTAAATGCAGTGGAATGGTTTTGAGTGCTCCAGGATTCTAGTTGCTCCAAAAATGCTTGAAGTAAAAAACTATTTGCCGCCCTACAGACTTATGATGAATAATCTGAAAAAGTGCATGGAAATTTCAGTTTCCTGTCTTAATTTTTACAAGAATTAGTACTATTAAAGATTTAAGGAATTGCAATGATTTTCTACTATGGAAATAGCACCTTTCTTAAGTTGATGCGTATTGTAATTGTTTCGTAGTTTTTAAAAATTTTGCGTGGTGGTTGTGCTATTGGCATTATAGGTGGTAGCAGGTGGAGGTGCAGTTGAAGCTGCTCTGTCTGTGTACTTGGAAAACTTGGCTACAACTCTAGGATCCCGAGAGCAGTTAGCAATTGCAGAGTTTGCAGTGTCTTTGTTGATAATTCCCAAGGTTGAGTATGAAAATTGGCACATGATGTAGTGGCTTTCAGTGGAATATTCTGGGCACAATGTTAACCTGTCGCTGGTCTCAGGTACTTGCAGTCAATGCTGCTAAAGATGCCACTGAGTTGGTCGCAAAACTACGGGCTTACCATCACCATGCGCAAACGAATGCTGATAAAAAGCACTATTCAAGGTAATTTTGACTTCTTGTCTCTGCTGAGTGCTGACTCTAGCAGTTTCTTTTCTAGATGATTTTCTTGTTTCAAGCAACTCTATTTATGCAATATTAAAATAACGAAAATTTAGAAACATCAGTAAGTGTAGCAATTTGTTCCTGCTCTTTCATCTAGTTTGATTTTTTGTAAATATGTTTGTAGCATGGGACTTGACCTTTCAAAAGGAATTGTTCGTAACAATTTAGAAGCTGGAGTTATTGAGCCTGCCATGAGCAAAGTGAAAATAATACAGGTTCGGATTTGTGGTGTGGTGTAGATGGTAGAATCAATCAATTGCAATATCTTATTTCCAAGTAGCATCTTAATGTTATTTCCTAAAACTTTGTGTTTCAGTTTGCCACTGAAGCAGCCATAACAATTCTTCGAATTGATGATATGATCAGGCTTGTCAAAGACGAAAGTCAGAATGAAGACTAATATACTTGGCTAATGTGATAAGTACTGCTTAATTTGCCAGGTTTTCCCATTCTCGCATGGGTGGTTGTATTGCAAGAAAGAGTTGTCATTGTAGTAGTATTGCGGGGTTGCCTAGTTTTGCAGTGCTCTTTAATTAAAAATTTGTTTCCTCGGGGTAACTTTATGGTTTTATATCTTGGTGAGATTTTTATATCGTTGAAGATGAATATGTTTGAAGCTTTTGCAGACTGATTGTATAACTAGCATCTCTGTAGGTTTTGATATTATATTTGGAGCTGAGGTCTCCCTGAATTGTTGAGGTCGATTCGGTCCGGAATCGTGGTTGAACATGGCATCCCCCAATCGTATATGTGTGAAGACTGTTCTTTACATCATAACCTGAGCTAAAATGCTGCTTTGGGGTTAGATTTGTCAAATCACTTGTATGTAAGTTCACCTTTCATTGAAGCTTCATTCAGATACTTGAGTTTTATACATGCGTGAATTACAATTTTGCAGATTTTGAAAGCGTACATAAAAATGTCTTATCGTATTTCCTTGTAATTGGATTTGGATCCTCTCCAGTTTCTAAATCGACGTCTGATCTAGTATTTATAGTGATCCTAACAGACCACAGTTGGGATATCACAAATTCTAAGTACACATTAACTTAGACAGACGCATTCACTTGGGCCATGTGTATAAATTAAGTGTTGAGATAACTGGAATCTCAAATTGTTCATTTAGATCATGTGCATATAAATCGACGGTTGAGATAACTAGATCTGAAATTGCCGTATAACGCGTTTACAGGGGATGACGCGTTTACGGGGGTAATGCTGTGTATAAAAAGAGCGAAATCATGTGGCTTCAGTGTTCACAAATGAACCTACGATTGAGCAGTAATGATCATACAGGTAAAGATGGATCATTCCATTTAAGAGTTCTATCCCCACTCTACTAAATAAATAAATAAAAAGTTGGCTACAGAGTTCAGAGAAACGGACAAGTTCGAGTTAATTTCACATGATAGTACTGAAGTCACTATCCACGACTCCACGTGAAGGACCTTCCCCACCGGCCACCATCCTTCACACTGAAGTTGGGCCTCATCCCCATGGGCAATTTTCACCGACCCGGCCTATTAAGTATTTGTAAGTTGTAAATTTGTTTACCATTAGATTTAATCTATTTTCAATTTCAATTGGGAGTGGGCCAGCCATGGATTTTGTAAATGTAAATAAAAGTATAGAATCGAGAAAAAAAATGGAGAGTTAAAAATTAAGAAAGTCAAATCGTTAAAAGAAATAAATTAATATTGGATTCAGTAGTATTAATTATAATTTAGTGACTTTTATAATCAGTGAAGCTTTTATGAGCACATGACCATGCACGTGCCACGTGTTGCTTTGGGATCGCCATCCCCTGCCACAGTCACGTGATTCAAGGCCTCTCCCCTCCAATGCCAAAACCATATTAATATTAATTTCCTCAATCTATTAAACAATGATATCCGAACTCTGAAGTGTGCCCAATCATGGCCAATCTGAATCGGCCATGCCTCTCAATTATAATAAAAGTCCGTAAACTTGACGAAGGTTTGCTGGAGAGAATGGGCCGAGGCCCATATAATGCGGGCCCATCGCTGTAAATAGTCGTTGCATACGTGGATACAAATCCAGTTTCGTTTCGCACACAAGCGTTCTCCATTCCACGTCGGATAAATCAACCGAACTTTTGAGAGAGGGTGGGGCCGGGGGGAGAGACTGTGTACGGTCGGTACTTTCAATTGCCCGGTGAGCCCCCACCGACCGCCGACACGACCCCACCCTGTCTCTCACGCGCCTTTTTTACGCTATAATATGGAGACAGCTGGATCCAGCAAAGAAACTGAAGGGACGTTACGGAACAGTCTCCTTCCGTTTATTTATTTTTTTACTTTCCACTTTTTCTAGGTTCGCCGTTACCAGCTTTTTTATATTTTATTTTCTCTTTGGCCGAAGAACTCAAAAGCTGGTGTGGTCCCCAGTAATAAACTTTTTCTCCAGCCAACACGTGTCCCTTCGTATTTATCTTTCTGGCGTGTTAATTTACCCTCAACCAACTTTCGAATGGGGCAGATAGATAGTAAAACGTTATATTAATTAATGTGCCGAAATAGTATTTTTTATTTTTTATTTTTCTAGGCTCTTAAATTAATTTTTGCTTTCCACCGACACCTTCAAACTTTTGGATAAATAAATAGCAAAAGCTTGTATTTTCTCGAGAAATTGTGAAGAAGAGGAAGTCTTTCCAAAGTTTGAAGAGGAAGTCTCCGGTTCCACGTAGTTTTCATCATTTGCTACATATAAAAAAAAACTTAATTTGGATTTCTGCAAAGTCAAACCATTGTTTTATTTAATAATGAATTGATTTAGCCCTTCATTTGATTATGCGAAAATCAAGAGTAGGTTAATGTGACTACGGGTTGGACTTTGGTCCAATTTATCTTGTGGTAATGTAATAAACTTATATACCCATGATGATGACTTGAGTTTATTGATATCGAATGTCTAAATAATAAATTTGTATGATATTGTTTTCAATTAAAATAAAAATTTACGAAAATTTGATATTATGAATGGCACATTGGAGTCAGGCCCGGCCCTGAGCAAATGCAGGCATGTGCGACCGCTTTAGGGGCCAAATTTTTTATTTTTAATAATACTTATATACTTGAAATCGTGAGAGACTGAGAGACTAAATCGTGAAATCGCCCCTAGTCACGCGGCCCACGCGATCCCATGGTTACTAATGGTATGACTTCAACAAATATATATTAGAGAAGTGTGACTTCGAAACTGTTATTGATGATTTTGCTTCTCAAAATCCAGTGCGATCTAAAAAATTATGTGATTTCATGTAATTATAATTTTTTTAACCAATTATTGTAATGATTGATTTTAATTTGAATGTAATGAAATTCAAGGCGTGATGACCTAACCTCTCAAAATTTGACTCTAGCCATCAAAAAAAAAAATTATGTTTGCTTGAATTTTGATTATTGATTTAGAATTTGACATTAGACACCAAAAATGGCTGAGCCAGCCCTGATTGGAGTACGAATGTTATAAGTTAATGTTAATAAATTTGGAATTCGTTTAATTAATAAAGCCACTAATAATCACATTCCTTAAAAAAAAATAGGGTGAGGTCAAATTTGGGTTTCAAAATTATATACAATTTAATTCGTCAATTCAACTATTCAGATTCGTTCACATTACTTATTTTGGTTGAATATACCAAAATTTGCAGTAAAAAAGATGATATTACAATTTGATTCGTCCAATATTGCTAACCAAACGGATATTATATAGATTATAGAGAGAGAATGGAACAGAAGTTGAAAAAGATAAGAAGGCAGAGGCAGTGCATGTGGGGAGCCATTTGTCCATGTTCGCATAAAACCCTCCATCCCTTCCATCTCTCTCTCACACTGTCATGCACAAAAAGAAAATATATACTTACTGTCACACACAAACACACATGTGCATGCATACATCTATGAATACCCTATCCATTCCAACGCGCTCTCTCTCTCTCTCCTGCACGTTTCACTGTCTGCATCTGCCATCGCTATAACTAGCTCTGCTTCTGACCCTCCCCATCTCCTCCTCCTCCTCCTCCTACCTCTCTCTTTATCTGAAGCTTTTTAGAGTTTGGAGACGCCCAACAAACGGACTCTCTCTCTCTGTATATATAAAAATAACGTATAATACAACAATGGACATGTACGGACTGCAAGCGCCAGATCACTTCCGCATTGACGACCTTCTCGACTTCTCCAACGATGACCTCTTCATCTCCTCCGCCTCCACCACCGCTGCAACGTCCTCCGCCGAAACTCACCCCCACCACCGCACGCATGAAAACCCATCCTTCCCTTCCTACCCTTCCATTTCCAAAACTGATTTCACTACCGACGACCTCTCTGTCCCCGTAAGCTTCTATGAATTCTCAATTCCTTCTGTTTGCACGCTTGATTTTTTGCTTTTCATTTTTTTTTATTTTACGGTTAATGTGGTTACGTTTTGGGAATTTCGTAGACTGATGACGTGGCGGAGCTCGAATGGCTATCGCAATTCGTTGACGACTCATTCTCTGATTTTCCTCTCACCGGGACCCTACCGGTACGGTCCGACACGGCATTTTCTAGCAGAGCTCCAAGCAAGCGGTCGAGAGCCACGAAACCAGCGGTAGGAGCGGCATCCGTTGATTCTACTTGCCATGCGGTTGCTGGAAATTCGATACCGAAGAATGAGGCGTCGACGGAGGGAGTTGTTCGGAGATGCACTCACTGCGCTTCAGAGAAGACGCCGCAATGGCGGACAGGACCACTTGGTCCGAAGACGTTGTGCAACGCTTGCGGTGTGAGGTACAAATCGGGGCGACTGGTCCCCGAGTACCGTCCGGCAGCAAGCCCGACGTTCGTGCTAACTCAGCACTCGAACTCACATCGGAAGGTAATGGAGCTCCGGAGGCAGAAGGAGAAGACCGGGGAGCAGGAGCAGAATATAGAGTTACAGCAGGAGGAACAACACCACCACCTATACCGTCATCAAGTCTGCTGACCGTGGCATGCAAACTATGGTTTCGTGTCCATTGATATCGCACTCGGCCATGCTATAAAAACTCAATTTTCGTTTCTTCTTGATTAAATATTTCCATTAAGAGAAAATCAGGATAAAAAAAAAACTCTAGATCTTCTTTTTTTCTTTTTTGGAGCATTTAAAGCTTCAACAACTATTGCCCACTTTATCGACGCTCGTTCAGGATATCTGAAAGAGACGGTGTGTGTGCCTTTCACGTGACGAAGTCGCAGAGGAGACTGACCGAATATAATCCATCCATCTCCTCCATTGGCATTTAGACCTTTTTCTCTCACTAGAAGTGGTTCAATGGTTTGGCTCAGTAATATGGAGATATGGGTTAGGTTAGGAGGATTATAATTAATTAATTATACTCGTGCCACTGTTGATTTTATGTTGGGCCCATTAGAGAATCCGGGCAAAATCGTTTAAGAGATATTGCTTGATTTTAGGCCCAAAGTAACATGTAGTGTCAGCTGAATACCTGCAAGTTATCAGCTGAAAAATGTTAGATTTCTTTAATCATGATAAAAATCAACGATTAATATTAAGATTTCTATCCAAGTGTTAAACTAATCTCACTAATTATTCAGTTACTCTACTCCAATTACTTGGAATAACCATGAACCAAATGTGCATATCGGCATATAGTTTGTAATTTGTGGGCTTTTGTCAACTTATCGGGCCTCAGTACACACGTGAGGAATCACAATAATGATTAGTGTATTTAGCATAATTGTGGATTTTCAAATAGAATGGATTCAATTCCAGCCAATGCTGTTGAGCAAATGCAACATGGGCTGTGAACCTGGAGTTGGCATGGAACACGAGGCCAATGTTTCAAACCCAAAGACCAGCCGAAAGAAACACTGGCTATGCCTCTTTATTTTGGCAAATGGAGATCAACCCAAGCCTCTAAAAATCAATAATGACGAGAAAATAATGAAATTTAGCCAAAAATAATGACTTACACTAACGACTAAACAGCATAAGCCTTTCAATTTCAAACTACGTGTACACACACATCTCATAATCGAGAATGTGTTGACATGCATATCCCTACACAAGTAAGAAGAATCCTACTTGTTGCCTTGATCCACAATGAAACATACTTATTTGAAAGTAATTTGCAGAAATTAGCCTTTCTTTTACACATTGTATATGCTTAGAGGCAACAACAGCAAGCGAGCAACAAAGTACTTATACCGAGATTCCATAGTTACTGATTTTCCAAACCTCTTTAGTCAAGGCATTTCTTTCTTGCTTTGCCTCAGAGGCAAGGCTGGAAACCTGCAAGCAAATATCCCAGGTGAGCATGTCTTATTCCTCAAGAAAACAACTATGCATAATTGACTACAGTTAGTATTCAGTAGTTAATATGTTCTTTCCCCTTTTAAGTTCGGAATTCACCCATGAAAAAAGGATTCCAGGAACATAGCTAGAATTAGTTATCTATAAATACCAGAATCTCTGAAAACTAAAATCAGCTTACAAACAAATAATTCAGCACATAGAAAGAAGTTCATCAAATTTACTACAAAACAACATGATGAAACTGTATGTCCCCTAGTGAACTGAGGCCAATACCTTATTATCAACATTGGTTTATTTAGGGAGAAGTTACGGTTTGCACCCTGTACTTTTAAGAAAATATCAATTTACACATTGTACTTTGAAACGTATCAAAACGCGACTCAAACTACTATTTTCGTGTAGCGTTACATCTTCCATCCAAATACCGTCTATTTTTACTAATCGAGAGTGCGTTATTATCTATTTTTGTAAATTTAGGGTGCATTTTGATCCAAAGTACACCGTGCAAATTGACACTTGTCAAAATTTAGATAGTATACGAACAACATAAAGGTGTCAAATCAGCAAAAATAGACGGCATTTGGACGGAAGGTGTAACGGTATACGAAAATGGAAGTTCGTGTGCGATTTGATAAGTTTCAAAGTACAAGGTGCAAATTAATATTTCTTGAAACTTTGAAAGTACATGGTGCAAATCCTAATTTTTCCCGTTTATTTATCATAGATTCGCCTTCAAAATTATATTCTATTTTTAATTTGACTAAACTTCACATTCCGACACAATTTTATTTCATATTCCAATTCTCAGCTCCCAAAAGAGAAGTTTGTTTGACACTAATTCCAAATGTTCGAGATCCAACTAACTTACTTGTGACCGAAACCGAGATGCTTCTCTCCCAGGAAGTTCTCGAATGATATCTTTCAAGACTGATACAACAAGACCAAGGAGACCAAACAAGAGCATGTTAACCCTAAAAAAGTTCAAATATCAGTAGGAACAAAATAGAGAGGAGAGGATATATACATACCCACTGCTCGTCGTTCAATCTTATAAGCCGAGCATATTACCTCTTGTATCTGCTTTCCAGTTTGTCTGTGGAAGCAAGAAAAGAGTGTTTCATCAGAATATCAACAGAGCCCAAAAAAGGAATTAGAATGATGTACTTGTTCTCAAACCATTTCCTCTTGAAGCCATATCCTATTTACCTCTTCCCATTAACTGTCATCTGAAGTCCAACGTTAAATTTTAGCTTAAGGGTGTTGCTCTATCATAAGGTAGAATAAATTGGCCTCAAGCCAGATCAGTCGAAGAGTTAGGGCCAATTTGGTATCTATCTCTTGAAACTATTTTCAATTTTTTTGAATCCCAACCAACTAGGCCCTAATAGTCTGGGATTATTATAGAAGCTCTAGTAAAACAGGAAAAAATCGCCATTATACTGTTAGCCAATGTCTGGATTCCTTGGAAATAGATTAACAAAAGAGCCTTCGAGGGGTTAAAACTTAAAACATCTGTTCAGATTATCTTTTTTGAATGTAAAAGAAATTTATTAAAGGGGCACCAAGAAGGTGCGATCTCAGAAAGAGGGATAAGGTACAAGAGAAACAAAAAGACAGTAGCTACAAGGCCGAAACAAGAAAGCACTAAGTAGCTACAAGGCTGATGGGATCTTTCCAGGGATAAAAAAAACAAAAGGTGGTGTGCGACCTGGTACCTTCTTTTACTTGCTAGACTACATGGCTAGAACGGAACAATAGGGTTTTGCTTTCTGTGATATTGAGACAATCTGGTTTTCTAACACGCTGTTCTGGTTTAGAGGAGAGGTGGGGGTGGGTGGGGATGATGTGTTTGACTTGTTACATAGTTGATGTACTTAGCACCTACTGGTGCCGCTGCAATAAATTCCTTTTTGTCCATTCAAACAAAAAAGAAAGAAAACAAAAAGAAACAAGGCCAAGGGGTTATAAATCTGGCCATCAAGAACCCCAATTGTCGTGGAATGAGTCAATATGAGAAGCTTTGTCTTCAAAAATCCTTTTGTTTCCTTCACTCCACAGTAAGTTTTTTAAAAATCTCTCTACTTTATTTCGTTCTAGTCCTGCACTAGGTGAAAATGGCTTGAAGGGATGCGCCCCCTTGGTGCCTCTTTCAATAAAATCTTTTCCATTCAGAAAAAAAAATGAAAATAATTTATTCGATGCACTCAACTTGATCTCTTGTATTTAGTTTATTAACTCTAGAAGTGTTGACACCTCTTGGTGACCCCTAAATACATATTTTTTCTGCTATTTTTTTTTCATATCACGAACCTGAGTTTTGTCCTTCCTCGAATCAAGTCTTCTTCTGCTACGGATGCCCTTCTCTGTGAGCAAAAAAAAAAAGGAATATAATAAAGCACCTTTTGACGATTGGCAAAAGTCTTAAAGTTCAAAAATGTTGGATAAAATGCCGATTACAGCAATAACTATGACTGATTAGAGAGTACAGTGTTCCAGATTATTTCTATCAAACTTCCTTTGAAGTTTGAACTCCTAATATACTAACAGATGTCAGACAAAATATTGCTGAACCACAAATCGCTTAATGAGTCCCCAAAGTAGTAGTACACCAGTTTGTTTCCATCAAAATTCATCTCATTAATTTTTTTCCTCTGGCGTTAGGTAGATAATTAGGGTAAAAGTGTGATTTGCATATGACTGATAGTATCCAAAGTTTCCTTTACAGGGTGGGTGTAATCTGGCCACCCTTTTGTGGAGCACCTCCACATTCTCAAAGGAGGGGAAAAATCCAGAAGTAGATCATAATACACCTTCCATCTTTGAAATTTTATTCTTTTTCTAGTTCCTGTCATTTGGCTTGCCCAGGTCTCTGACTCTCCATCACATTTATGTTCGAAGCTGCATTAACTAATGAGAAGTCCCTCTACTCTACTTAATCTTCCCCAATTCAATAACACAGAGGCACATATAGCCCACTCCAGAAACAATTCTTCGTTCTAAACTAATTACATATGAAATGACATAACTTCAAAAAATGATTTTAGAAACAGCTAAAAGTACCTAAGGAAAAGACAAGATTTCTCCTCAGCTTGATATCTTCATTCAATATTATTACCCTAACATTCATTTGAAATCTATGTAACTTCTCTCATGGATTCATGAGGCTGATCCCAAATTGTTTGGGATAAGACTTAGATGATTTCAATGGACGATATAAATCCACCAAAATCAGTCATTAAGCATGCTCAAAGTGAATGTGATAAGGCCCACGCTCATACGCGAGCCCAAGCAGCCAAGGTCCAACTGCACCCACCCAAATGGGTCAGCTGTGACCAAGGCTCAGGTCGGCCCATACCACCCCAAAACCTTGGCTACTAAGGGAGGCCCATACCTCCCCTTATCAACAACACCCTCACCACCACATCTTTCGATGTGGGACTCTATCAATACCCTCCCCTTGAACACCAACGCCCACGTTGGTCGAGCATCATGGACCTTCTACCTATTCCAGGCAGGCACTTCCATGGCCGGCCATTCCGCAGGGGCTGGGCCAAGAGTTAGGATCGACAGGGATCCGATACCATTGATAAGGCCCAGCTCATACGCGAGCCCAAACAGCCAAGGCCCAACTGCACCCACCCAAATGGGTCAGCTGTAACCAAGGCCCAGGTCGGCCCATACCACCCCAAAACCTTGGCTACTAAGGGAGGCTCATACCTCTCCTTATCAACAACACCCTCACCACCACATCTTTCGATGTGGGACTCTATCAGAATGATCACAATCAGTGTCAATGAAAAAGAGTGCAGGGTTACCTCCAACTTATCGCTTACAGCCCTCCACTGACTAATTGTCCGGTGCAATTCCTTTACCTCTGCATCTGCTTTGGATAGCAAGGACTGCATGCAGAAGGCAGAAGTAGTACCTTTAATGTTCAATTTTTATCAAAGCATCAAGGTGGTGCAAACAAAAAATACAGAAAGGATAAGCTAAGAGCCTCAAAAAGATTGTAATAAGATCAGGGAGCCAAAGCTAAACATATTCTTTAAGCTCACCTCTTCACTTACAAAAAGGCGCAAAGTGTTGTAGTACAAGAAGCGCCTAGGCCCTGCAAGAATACCAAAGCCAAAAAAATTACCTGAGTGTGAAACTGAAATTATTAAATTAAGCAGTGTAAGAAGATCCTATTAAATGCATTTACAGATGCACTCAAAATGGATGTGTCCTATCACTTCTAAAAAATTCACAAGTCCATCAGGATAAGTGAAAAGCTTATAGTTATAGAGTCACATGTTTGGGCTGCCTTGCTGTTAAAAGCTTTTCACGAGCTCTGTTAAAATGATCAAACAGTGACTAGATTGTATATGTACAATGACCAACCAACCTTATCATCGACATTCAAATTAGTGTTTGCTTGTAAAGCAATTTCTAAGATCTTAGAAACAAGTTCAGCTTCCAATCTTGAGCCTCAGCGATGAAGCTAACATTCAAAAAACCATGTCTGAGATTTCCTAATCGACTCAATGATGGAAGCATCCATGTTACAGGAAAAAAATCACAAAGATCTAGAAATTAATCGTTTAAAGCCCGTTAACCATACCCCATACCGCTACAATGAGTCTCCTCCAGGATTGATCTTGACTTCCAGAGAAATCTAAATGTCTTTATGCAAGTAATGCCTAAGCCACCGGTTCATCTTGGAACTTGATAGTGTCCCGGTAAACCCCTAGTTTCTAGATCATAACCTTGTGTTTCCAACTTCAAATGGTTCCCTACTCTTCCTTACTAGCAATTGCCCCACACGCATATCCTTAATGTAGTAATTTAAATTATTATATCAGAAAAGGGAGTGGTATATCCTCAAAAATCACTGCACTGTGAAATTTATTATAAGCATGCTTGAAATAAGTATAAACTAAGTGAAGTTGTCTTGTTTAGAATATATTCTTAACCAATCTATTTGACAGGGGGAAAAATGATTTACTTTTTTTTTTTGATGCAAAAAAAAAAAAAAATATGATTTACTGGACCATTAGGTTCCAATTACTATTCATGTTCTATAGTTCTTTTCCGAAGTTTCACTAGGTGACTCAAAACCTTGATTCTGTGATTGCAAAAGTCTAGCTACTCAAAACTTAATTGTTTCAGGAGAGAAAGAAGAACAAAAACATATGTCTATGGGAGCATGCGCATATGTGTCAGAGCGCATAAAATGGGTTTATGAATCTATGTATGCTCCTATTTATCTATCTTCCCAATTATATAGAATGTCAAACGCCAACATAAATTGAAGCCAGTTACGCTAAGAGCATCTACAGCATATACTACTACACTACTGCTTAATGACACGGCATTAATTTGTTAAAGCATACTTTTCAGAGCCAAAGATCCAACACCAATAGCAACCCCTCCTGTAATCAGTGGATGTGAAGCTGCAACATTAATACCATCTGCAGCAAAGAGTTGAAAAAAATATGCTAGTCAATTTATTTTTTGTTTCCTTTTCGATGTCAAACTTCTAGAAACACTTTCTTCCACTCATGCATAGAGAATGAATAGAACAAACCTTTCATTCTGTCAAATAGTAAATCCTCGTATTGATTGTAGATGGACTTCACATCTTGCAGATAATCCTACGATTCAATAAAAGATTGAAAATGTCAAAAACTATAAATTAATCTTGACATCAGAAGCTTTATTACGTCCCGAAGTGTATTATGTATAGACTGCAAAACAACATTTCACTTCAATATTTATTTATAACAGATACCCACAAAAACCACCTAATTAAATTTGGCTAACATGACAGTTTTATATTGTTAAGTGAACCTAGTACAAGAATTATAAGAAAGGAATCATTCAGTAGTGGATTTAAAACAAACAGATAGCAAAGCCACAAACATCTATTGGTGCTGAATATGTTGATTCAAAAGCCACACATTGATTAAATTAACCTCTCCCTGGCTTTTCTTGGCACAAAACCTGCCATTACATACAACTTCAATTAATAAAATCAAATTTTAATTATTCTGTGTGCTAACTGCTCTATGTTATTTTATTAATACGTGGATCAATCAAACATCAATTCGTATTTCTTTTGAAACTCTTGTCAGCAAACATCAATAAGAAGCCTAATACCACTAGTCAGCACGGGAACTAGAAGGATAAAAAAATTAATAATTCTTTCTAGTTTTTCAAGTCAACCAAAAAGCTTTTCAACTTACGATAGTTTGCTGCAAGTGCGCCCAGGAAGTGGAGCGAATTTGGGAGAGGCGAGATCTGGACGCTGCAGTGGCGGCATCAATGGTGTCTTCCACAGCCTTCTGGAATTCAATAGCTTTCTGCACTGCGGAGTCGATCAAAGGAGTGACATCTTCGAGGGTTCTTGATTCAGGAGGGGGTGCAGTTGGGTTCGCTTCCACAGATGCCATTTTTTGGTTCGTGTATCCGGTATCCCCCCATACACAACAAGAAGTATGAGATGTAAATTTTACTTTTTACCCGCTTTGGATCCGACTTTGACCCGAATTCCAGTTTTCAATTTTTCCATTTTTTTAATAAAAAGAGGGCAAATTTTCAGTTTTTTTATTTATTTAGGGCAAATCACGAGAGCAAGTCCAACCGTGTACTTCAAAATGAGTACATGATCTTTATATATATTTTAATCAAATTTTTTTTTTAAATTCATATTTGAAATGAAAAAGGGGTTTATACCACCTTTGATTACCGAAAGATATTCTATGTTTTAGTTTGATCCCCCAAAGTTTAAATGTTTCATTTTAGTCACCCTAGTTTTGAGTGTGTTCCAGTATCGTAAATCGGTAAGCTTTTCCCAAATTCGGGCTGCAAAAACGCTGACGTGACAACTTAACTGTCCAATTAATTGTCACATAGAAATTTGTTTGTAATTTTTAAAAAATGAAAAATAATGACATAAATGTAAAATTTGACTTGACAACAAAAACTAAAAATTAAAAAACCTGAAATTCCTCCATCATCTGAGTGTTCATCTTCTCCGACTGTCTCCTAACCTTGCAAAACATGGGGTAGAAAATGTTGTTAGTTTCTATTTTAGTCTGGTGGTTCATGAGGTTACTTGCCATCGTTCCTGAATGGTGTAGTTCTGATGGAAGAGCGATTAGACAAAGCAGGATTTCAACTCGAGCAAAAGAAAATGGTGTAGTTTAAATGTGGGCTTGATGTTGTTGCTTACAAGACAATTATACGCTCTTTTTTTAGTGCCATATAAGCATAAATTGCATTTGAATTTTATACATATATGGTTCACGAAGATTAATATGGAGCTAGATCTAGGTTCGTATCGGCTCCTACTTAGTTCTTTGGTGTGAATGTCTCTCTAAAGCACTTACACTTTTTGAAAGCATGAAAGAATATGAATACCGTGGAGTCAGATCCAGTGAAATCAAAGAGAAAAAGCTTGTCATTGGTATCAATGTGCTAGATTCTCTTTTGATAAAATTTTCAACCTATGGGGTACAACAACATTATGTATTGACCGGCAAAACATGGTAATTCATGATTCTCAACCAATCAGTTATCTGGATCTTATAAATTGTGCTAATGGTTGGGGACCTGCCCAAGCTTTCTTGATCAATAGAGCTGTCAAATTTCTCCTCTCCCCGATTTGATATCTTTTCGGTGATCGAAAGCAGTATTAACCCATGAAAAATTAGTGTAATTCGTATTTTCAATTTTTTAACAAATAATAAAGTATAAAAGGTTAAGAGCGAGAAAAAGTAAAATATTAATTTTAAAAAATTAAGCATAATGAGGGAATTTCCAACTTTGGAACATGGGTTGCATGTTTATATTTTAGGGGTGTAGATTGAATACTACTGGTACATGAAATTTTAAGAAGTAAACCCCAAAAACGACTTTTCTTCTATTTTGTTCAATACGTTAAACGCACGACATGTTCCAATAATTTAGTTCCTTTTACTAAAATAATTCATCATCAATTTATTAAATAGGAATCAAGAGGCCCGAAGATAACCATTATACTTTGGCAGATACCACAAATAAGTGGGGTCATAAGATCATTTGCGTCAGACAATGTAAACTAAGATTGAACTCTATATTTAGGGTTCGAACTATATGTGCCCCTATTTTCTCAATGTACACTCTTAAAAACAAGTTTTAGTCTCTAAACACCTCACTCTTCTCTATCTCTCTATCTGACACACTCTTTCTTCATTTCTTTGGTTTCTCCATTTTTTCATCAATGACAATAGTTTATTCTCACTCCGAGTTCACTACCTTCTCCACGAGTGTGCAACCTGGCCTCATGGCTCATATACTGCCATGGCTGGCATGCGTATTCGCTTTTATACTAATGATGCATTGGGCCTCAAGATCTCCCCCGCTATCATACTCGTCATTAGCATTTGCTTCATCGACTTCGTCATTGGAGAAGAAGTTGATGAAGCAAACATGACACAAGTTTGAGATTAGTCAAGAATCTCCACACCAAATCTCAGCACCCTTCCAGCCAAACCAAACGCCAACACAATAAACACTCAACCTCAAATTGTGGAGAAAAAAGTAATTGAGTCTAAGAGCAATCAAAACTCCCAGACAGTTGTCTCCCAAATTATTGGGTTCAAGATCCTACGACGACGATGAGCCATTGTTGTCTCCAACCGCCTGTGGAAAATTCAATTCGATTCCAAAAGAAGATGAGAATGCCCTTGGGTTATTCATGTGTTTGACAAAATGTCTCAAAGAGATATGGTTGGGTGTCAATGACTTTTTTGAATTATTAAAAAAAATGTATATAATTTGACTCGTGATTATTCTTGACAAGGTTTTCTAGAATTTTAGGTGTATTTGGGGGAAAAGGGCGTATATAGTTTGAACCATATTTAAAGTTCAAATTTTGTCTTCAGAGATTGTATCTCATACTTTAATTTTGTCCGAATGACATTTTTTTTAAGTATCTCGACACTTGTCTTCCTCAGCATCACACAATTGACATCATCATCACAATCTCCATCATCAACATCTCCATCAAAATCTTCACCATTGTCCTTGGGGAAATTTATGTGCCAATTTGGGATGGTGACTGGTGCAGATTGTTGGTTTTGGGATCATTCTTGTTGCACTAATCAATTGTTTGAGTATAGAAATGGAGGAATCCATTGATTTGCTAGTCCTAGAAATTGAATATGTTCTTTCTCTCAAAAGATCTCAGATATCTTCCTCCTCAAAGTCCCCACCTGTTAATGATCCACACAACCCAATACCTTGCGTGCAAAAAGAACACTTCTTTCATTAATATTTGGTCTTTAGATATGAAATTCTCACATGGGTTCAAGTCCAAAAACAAGGAGAAATCAAAATCCTCAAATGCGTTAACCTCAAAATCCATAGATTCAAAGAAAAAAACACAAACAAAGAAGTGAAAAACCAAAAATTGGAAGACGAGAAGTGGTTGGGGGCGGGGATCGTCGACCTCCCCCATAACGCCTTCTACATGCATTGAGCCTTAGTAAACCTTATCGTGCACTCGCTATTTTGATCAACTATCTATTTGATTTAGGTTAAAAGAGAGAGCCGGAGAGACAGGGTTGATGAAAGATGGCGGCTGACAGGTGGACGTTGGCTTGCGGGTGCATGACAGGGAAGAAGTTGACGGAACTTAGAAGAGACGAGAGAAATTAGGTTTAGATAATTTTTTTGTAGAAGAGACGAGAGAAATTAGGTTTAGATAATTTTTTGTAGAAGAGACGAGAGAAATTAGGTTTAGATAATTTTTTGTTGTCTCAAACGGTTTCACCGACTTTTACACCATCAATTATATTGGACAGACGGACAGTTCGATTGGTTCAACTGGCCAGTTTGATATGATTTTTAAAACATTGGATAAAAGTGTTCGATTTTGCCATTTCGCCGTTGGCCAATGACATCCACGAGCTTCATTCGTCAGCTGGAAATGATTGACCTTAGTTTGACTCGAAACAAGTTATTTTGATAGAATCAGATTCTTGTCTCAATTTTTTTAATATTCATTATTTTTTTCCGAAAAATTGACTTTAAATAAATCTTTGTGATGACGTCAAAAAGGTGTCACTACCGAGAAGTCAATCAGTAGGTCAGACCTGCAACCTTGCACATATACCGAGGATGATGATCCCTCCAAGGAGCCGAGCAGCTGAGCAGAGAAGCCTTGGTTGACCAGCTAAGTAGCCTGCCAGCCAGCTTACCGACCAGGCAGGTAGGGCAGTCCAGGTTGATCAGCTGAGCAACCTAAGAGCTGAGCACAACAAACAAAGGTGAGCTAAAGGCCGGGCCAGAGGGTGTCCTCTGGCGTTGGCGCTCCGATGCTCAAATCAGTAGGTATCCAATCAGACAAGCTCCTCGGACTAGAGCTCTCAATTAACCAGTACTCAAATTGTGATTCAGTTGGATAATACCTGACTTGTTGAGCCTTATATAGGGCTGAGGACCACTGTTAAAGTGGGTCTTCCCATTATGGTTGTGGACCATATCCAGCTGGTTTTCACCTTGGTAGGTCCAGCGGGTGCACTCTTACCGAGGAGACTGCCTGGTAGGCATGTAGAGTCCTGGTCCATCTATGACGTGGCGGAGCACCATTGGTGGGGGTATTTTTGTAATATCAGTTGCCCCCCCAACTCCCTTATCGAGGCGTCGTTCTGCGCAGATCGATGAGAGGAGTTATTATGCCATTCCATTAATGAGGAGATGACAGCTCAGACCCTTAGATCAATGGTCCATGTCTGCGCGGTTCATTGGCCATCTGTTGCTGGCCGTTGATCTGAGATTGGTCTTTTGCTATAAAAAGGACTTGGGAACGAGTCATTCCACACTTCCTCTGAAAGTTGAGAGCTTATACCGAGCAGTAGTTCATACCGAGCAAGATCAAGAGTCAATCTTTCAATTTTGACCTACCGAGCAATCTTCTAGGTAAGCCATGTCTTCTTCTAGTTCTAGTACGTCTATTTCCGGCCTTTCAACATCCACCTCTGGTAGTGACCGAGCAACTACCTCTACCGATGAGGTGGTTATAACTCAAACCAATCCTCCCTTAGCAAGACGAAATTCTTTCTCGGTAGAACATCCTATAGAGTATGCCCCCCATGACCTACCTCCTCCTAATGAGAGGGGTGGAGGTACCGATGACAGCATCCCTGAACCGACCTACCTTTCTTGTGACCTATCCAACAGTTATATTGACGAGGTAGTGGCCAAGTGTGGTCTGCCCTTTCCATACCGACGTGTGGGTGAGGGTGAGTCTCCTTTTCGACCTAGGAGAGGTGAGTTTGCTATCTCACTTCGGTCACTCCAAGCAGGTGCTAGGATCCCCACTCCACCAGCCATAACTAGCCTTCTTCGTCGGTTTAATCTCTCTCCCGCCATTTTGGCACCGAACTCTTGGCACTTCCTGGCCAATATTGTTTGTCTTTCTCACAGATACCATCTCGGTATCTCTTCCTCGGTCATTCAACATCTTGCTCTCCTGTGTCATTTACCGAACTCACCTGGCCTCTTTTATTTAAAACTCAAGCCAGGACTTAAGATTCCTCTGTATAACCAGTCCATCAAGAGATGGAAAAATTCATACATTTTTATAAGGGTTCCTCTTCCTGAAGGAGAGGAACTTCCTTTCCGAACAACCTGGTCGGTACCGCTTACCGATCAGTTCAACCGTCCTCCGCAGTTGAAGGGCGATGAGTTGAAATTGCATGAATCCTGGAAGGAGCTCCTTGTTGTTGGGGCTGATACCGACATGAAGTTCAGCCCACAGGACTTCTCGGTGTCTAATTTTGGTTACAGATCTCGGCAAGGTTTGCATATTTTTGATTTTTCAACTATTTTATCTATCACTACTGATCGGTATTCACTTGACTTGTGGTCATGCTTTGCAGATATGGCCGACCTTTCTGAGTACATGGCGATGAACGCTGCCCCTGCTCCTCGGCAACAGAAGAGGAAGAAAAGTAGCAAGGGTAAAGACCCTAAGAGGCCACGTGTGGGGGCCACAGGGGAGACTATGGCATCTGAGATTGCCCTCACTGGAGCCACCACCTCGGTTACTACAGTGACGCGAACTGCTCCTTCTCCTAGGATAGGGACTCCTCGGCCCATGGTCTCTCATATTCCTCGGCAGGTAAATGACCCCCCATTGGGACCAATTACCGAGGAAGATTTTGCTCGGCATGCTCCAAAATGGGATGTCAGTCAAACTGATAGGGTAGTCAACCCGAAAGTGGCTACCGAGATGCTGAAGCACTTGCCTACTCCTGCAGACTATGACAGGGTGTCTGGTCTGACAGCTATGGAGCATCTGACCCAGATGAACTGCCTTTTCATGCAGGTACGACTTTCTTCTCCTCAGCTCGGTAACCCTATTTTATTTTATTATTATTTAACGTATTTTTTCTTTTCAGACTGCTGTCCACCTCTCTGCTCTCCCCTCCGGCATTGCTCGGTTCGCTTACGAGGAGACAGTTCAACGAGAGAGAGCTGATGCTGCCGAGGAGAGAGCTACAAAGGCCAAGAATGAGCTCAACTTGTTGAAGGCCGAGATGGAGGAGACGCAGCAGTCTTACTCCGCTCATCTGGAGAAGGTTGCTCGGCAGCGAAAGGAATTGAAGGAAAAGACGGCCTCCTTAGAGCGCAAGCTGAAGAATGCCGAGGAGACCTACCAAAGACTCCTTGGTGATGCCGAGCTGCAGACAATCCAGAAGTTCAAGGAGTCTGAGGAATTCAAGGCTGCTCTTAGGGAGGAAGGCTTCTATGGGTTCCGAGGAGGTGTCAAGGAGTCCAGGAAGCTGCTCGTCAAGGCTGGTCTGGACTCTTCCATCCTTACTCCATTGTGTCCTTCTCTTATGGGAAGGGATCATCTCGAGGAGTCCAAGGAGGAGATCGTAGAGGCCTTCAGGAAGGCTGAGCAGAGGAGGAAGAGGGGCCTCGGCGAGATGGACTTCTCTGAGGAGGAGATATCTGATGAGGAGGTCGAAGTAGTGGAAGAGGAGAACTTGGGAGCTGACCAGGGAGCACTAAACCAAGTTTCTCAACCAGCTGCGGAGACAACCGAGGAGACACCTCCAGCTCTTCCAGCCAATGTGCCTACTGCCGAGGAGTCTGGCTCTGGAGTTCCTGCCTTAGATTCTTAGGCCTTCTCTTGTATGGGCTTAGCCCTCTTTTGCTCTGTTCTTAACCTGTATTGAACTTCTTTGAAATTTAATGAAACTAGAATTCATGAATGCTCGGTAGATTATATACTTGTATATTTTGTTGTTCATATTCGATTGTCATTATGCTTTTGTGGTCGGTAAGCCAACCAGTCTTCTTCCATTTTTTGGACTTTTAAGTCACAAATTTTTCTAAATATTTCAGAGGATGAAGATACTTCCCTGGTCGGTAGGCCTCTCAGTGCCTTTGTGTCTTTGCTTTCATGGAAGCTTTTTATTCCTTTTAGGAATACTCGAGTGCCATCTTCGTCGGTAGGCCGACAGTGGCGCTTTTCTTTGAAAATCTTTTTTCCTTTTAGGAATGTCTGGAATGCCATCTTGGTCGGTAGACCGACTGTGGCTCTTGGACCCTCTTTTTTGGGGTCTTGAGTCTTCATTATTGAGTAGATACTATCCTGGTCGGTAGGCCGACCAGGCTTATAGTGTCTTCATTTCCTCTTTTTGGAAATTTGATTTAGCCTCGTCATCTTGTGACGCTGGTAGGTATAGCATTGATACTTAGCCAATTTTTTGGCTAAGTTTGCATTTTGTCCAGGTCAAAGCCCTCTCCTGCATTGCGATGCTTTATTTTGGGTGAGAGACCTGAACTTTTATTCATTCCTGCATGTTCAAAACTGAAAAGCAGATATACACATAAATAGAAACTATCATGTGTTACAATGAAGCATTAGACATAGTATCTTCGAAGATTGTCCACATTCCAGGGTCTCATATCCCCGGGCTTCCTTGGATCTTCGATTTTGTATGTGCCTTCTTTCAGGAGTTTCACAACTAGGTAGGGTCCCTCCCATGTTTCACCTAGCTTACCTGGATGTTTTCCTGTAGCAGCTACCTTTCTCAGCACAAGGTCTCCAACAGAGAAACTTCTCCTCTTTACTCGCCTGTTGTGGTACTGAGCTGTTCTCTGTTTATAGGCAGCAGTCCGGATCCTTGCGTTTTCCCTGGTCTCTTCTAGGAGATCCAGGTTATTCAGCAAGAGCTCATCATTTGTTGATTCTTCGAAGTTGGTGACCCTCAACGACGGGACTCCAATTTCGACAGGGATGACTGCCTCGGTCCCGAAGGAGAGGGAGAATGGAGTTTCACCTGTTGATGTCCGGGAAGTAGTGCGATATGACCACATCACACTAGGTAGTTCTTCAACCCATCTCCCCTTTGCTCCATCCAGCCTCGTTTTCAGTCCCTCAAGGATGGTCCGGTTTGTCACTTCTGCCTGCCCATTAGCTTGGGGATGTGCCACAGAGGTAATCCTTAGGTCGATGCTAAGGTCTTCGCAGAACTTGTGCATCTTTCTGCTCACAAATTGTCTTCCATTGTCCACCACCAGTGCTTGTGGCAAACCGTACCTGCAGACAATGGTTCTCCATATGAAGTCCATCACCTTCTGTTCTGAGATGGCTGCCAATGGCTCTACCTCTATCCATTTAGTGAAGTAATCAACGGCAACAATAAGGTTTCTCCTCTGCCCCGATGTCTGGACGAATGGTCCAAGGAGATCCATCCCCCATTGTGCAAATGGACAGGGATTTTGGATGGGGATAATGTCCGAGGAGGGTACTCTCGGCACATTTGAGTGCCTTTGACACTTATCGCACTTCTGTACGAGCTTCTTTGCATCTTCCATCATGGTAGGCCAATAGTACCCGCACCTCAACACCTTGTGACTTAAGGTCCTGGATCCTATATGGCTTCCACATATCCCCTCATGCACTTCTCGGAGCGCATAGTCCGCATCTCTGGGTGCCAGACATTTCAGATATGGAAGAGTGAAGGATCTTCGATATAACTCTCCCTGGATCAGGGTATACCTAGCTGCTCTTTTTCGGAGGCTTTTTGCTTGGTTGCGATCTTTAGGCAAACTTCCGTCCTCCAAGTATTTCTTGATCGGATCCTTCCAACAAGGCTCACGACCGACATCAATGTCCGCCATCAAAGTTTGTACTTCAATGCTCTTCTGCGGGAGTATCTCCACTTGAACTGAAGTAGGTACCTGTACTGAGGAGGCAGACGCCAATCGTGCCAACACGTCGGCCCTTGAGTTCTCCCCTCTAGGTATCTGCCTTACCTCCACCTTTGGTATCCTCTCCATCAGTTCCTGTACTTTTGCCAAGTACTTAATCATACTTGGTCCTCTTGCTTCGTATTCTCCTTTGATTTGCTCCGTGACCAGTTGTGAGTCACTATGAACAATCAAATTTTTCACCTCCAGCTGCTCAGCAAGGCGTAGTCCAGCCAACACAGCCTCATATTCGGCCTCGTTGTTCGAGGCTTTAAAATTGAATCTCAAGGAATGTGCTATGGTCATGCCCCCCGGGCCAAGCAGGAGAATGCCGGCACCACTGCCTTCTTGGTTGGATGATCCATCTACAAACAATTGCCATTGTTGAGATGCAGTGGAGGCAATGTCCTGGTTGGGCTCTCTATAGCATTCAATTATAAAATCAGCTAAAGTCTGGGCTTTCATAGCCTTCCTTGGCTGGTACTGAATGTCAAACTCTCCCAATTCAATAGCCCATTTCACTAATCTCCCTGAAGTGTCTGGCTTTTGGAGGACTTGTTTGAGTGGCTGGTCAGTCAGGACAATTATCGAGTGTGCTTGGAAGTAGGGTCTCAGCTTCCTTGCTGCCACTATCAGTGACAGAGCAAGCTTCTCAGCATGGGAGTACCTTGTCTCTGCACTAACCATCATCCTGCTGATGTAATACACTGGTCTTTGCACCTTGTCTTGCTCACTTACTAGCACTGCGCTTACCGCGTGTTGTGATACTGCTAGGTAGAGGTACAAGACTTCACCTTCTCTTGGACAAGTCAGTAGAGGAGGTTGGCTTAGATAATCTTTAAGATTTTCAAAGGCAATTTGACACTCAGGTGTCCAGACAAATTCCTTGGCCTTTTTTAATGCCTGGAAAAATGGTCTACATTTGTCGCCGGACCGAGCAAGGAACCTTCCTAGTGATGCTGCTCGGCCGGTCAGCCTTTGAACTTCCTTTGCATTTGTGGGCGGCTCCATCTGCAGGATTGCTTCCACCTTTTCAGGATTCATCTCAATACCCCTGCTGGTTACTAAGAAGCCGAGAAACTTCCCGGACGCCACCCCGAAGGCACACTTGTCCGGGTTGAGCTTCATTCCAAACCGATCAAGTGTATGAAAGACCTTGCGCAGGTCAGCAGGGTGGTCCTCAGCTTTCTTGCTCTTTACTACCATATCATCCACATAGGCCTCCAAGGACTTTCCTATTTGATCTCTGAAGATATGGTTCACCAACCTCTGGTAGGTGGCTCCAGCATTTTTCAGTCCGAATGGCATCACCTTATAGCAATATGTCCCCTCAGGAGTGATGAATGAGGTGCCTTCTTGGTCTTCGGGATGCATTCTTATCTGATGGTACCCCGAATAAGCGTCCAAGAAGCTGAGGAGCTGATGTCCTGAGGTGGCATCTACCAGCTGATCAATCTTTGGTAGTGGATAACTATCCTTAGGACATGATTTATTCAAGTCGGTGAAATCAACACACATCCTCCATTTTCCATTGGCTTTCCTCACCATGACAACATTGGCTAGCCATTCAGGGTATTGGACTTCTCTGATGAAATCTGCATCCATTAGCTTCCTTACCTCTTCCTTGATCGCTTCTTGGCGATCGGGAGCAAAGTTTCTTCTTTTTTGCTTGACTGGTCGGGCACCAGGTATGATGCTCAGTCGATGTGTTATCACCTCTGCACTTATGCCGGGCATCTCATCAGCACTCCAGGCAAAAGTATCTACACTTGCTAAGAGTAGTTCAGTGATCTCCTTGGCCATTGTTTCCCCAAGTTGAGATCCAATATGGAAGTTTCTTCCTGAGCCAGCCATAACCTGAACTTTCTTGAGTTGCTCTACTGGAGTGGGCTTAAACACCTGCTCCTCTGCTCTCATATCTAGGCTACCCACTGAGATCTTCTCTTTCTTCCTCTCCTTGAGTTCGGTGAAGTACGTGCTCCGGGAAGCCTTTTGATTTCCCTTCACTTCACCTACTCCCCTCGAGGTGGGGAATTTCATCTTCAAGCAATAGGTTGAGACAACAGCTCTCACCTTGTGAAGTAGTGGTCTTCCTATGATGGCATTGTGGGAAGCCTTCACATCAACTACCAACATGTCCACCATGTGCATCACCGTCCTGGGATGCGTTCCCAATGTGACTGGGACGGTTATCATTCCTTTTGGTATGACTGACTCTCCTGTGAACCCATACAAGGGTACTGAGGTCGGCTTTAGCCTATCCTCCGAGAGCTTCATAGCTTTAAAAGTGTGGTAGAATAGGATGTCTGCTGCACTCCCGTTATCTACCAAGATCTTCAGGACGTTAAAGTTGGCGATCACCGCATCGATTACCAAGGCGTCATCGTGAGGGACTCGAACACCTTCCTCATCTTTCTCTGAGAATGTGATGACATCCTCATCCCTCTTGACTCTTTTTCCCTTGGCTGGCTGTTCGATGAGGCGAGCATATGCTCTCCCAGCTGATGTACTTTCTCCACCTGCTGCCAACCCTCCAATAATGACACCACAGAAATCAATTGTTCCTGCCGTGCCTCTCTGATGTGGAGGAGAATCTTCCTTCCTCCGTGGCCTTCTATGGTCATCATCTTTTCTGTCATCTCCCCTTCGTTTTCCTTCTCGATTTGCAGTGTACCTCTTGAGGTGTCCTCTTCTTATCAACTCCTCAATCTCATCTTTCAGCTGAATGCAATCATCGGTATCATGCCCTTGGTCCTTATGGAACCTACAATATTTGTTTGAGAACTTCCTCCTCTCTGCAAAGGTGGCACTCATCTTCTTTGGCCATTTGACCAAATTCTGGGCCACTATTTCGTTCAACACTGTCTTCGGGGGAGCATTCAGTGGAGTGTAAATATCAAAGCGACTAGGTGGCGGGCCAGGTGGAAACTTCCTGGACGGCTGGTCTATTCTCCTGTTATCTTCTCTTCCCGTCCTCTTGTCGCCGCTTGGTCGGCTACCTCCCACCCCTCCTGAGCGGCCCTTCTCACTAGAGCCTCTCATTCTATCAGGAGAGGTTCGTATCGCAAAACGAGAGGACTTGAGAGAATCCGTTGCCTTGATGTATTTCTCAGTCCTTGCCAGGAGTTCATCCATGGACTGAGGAGCATCAGTGCATAATGAGTTGCAGAACTGCTCATGACGCACTGTCCTGATCAGAGCAGCATTTGCTACAGCAATTTGGACGTCGGGGATCTCCAGGCACATCTGGTTGAATCTTCCTATGAAGTCACGAAACGGTTCTCCCTTCTCGTGTTCAATCACCATCAAGTCCTGATTGGTGGTCTTGGGCTTCCTAGCACTAGCAAATCGGAGACTAAACTTCCTGGATAGGTCCTGGAAGCTATAAATGCTGTGCCTAGGAAGGTTGATGAACCAAGTCCGAGCAGGTCCAATAAGTGTTGAGGAGAAGGCCTTGCACAACACCGCATCTGAGGCCCCTCGACACTCCATCATAGACTTGTATCCCATGACATGGTCATAAGGATCTCTTTTTCCATCATATTGCTCCAGGTTTGGGAGCCTGAAGTCACGAGGTATGTCTGTCTCTAGGATATCCCTAGACAGGGGAGTCATGGAACTGTCCCACATTTCATCAATGATGCTGCGTCCCTGCAGGGCTGCTAGCTTGCGGTCTACCTCTTGAAGGTGCTTATTGACATCATCATTGACCTGGGAGTAATGGGTGTTCCTATTGGTATTGGAATTTCCCTCTCGGTTCTCATCCCTCCTCTTGCTCCTGGAATCTAGAGAACCTGAGTTTCCATCACCCTCGTTCCTTTCAGTGGTCCAAGGCGGGCCTTGCTGGTTTGCCATCATCATCTCAGTGAGGAGCTGCACTTGTTGGCAGAGTTGATTAAACCGTGCAGCACTGATGGGAAGACCAGCTGTCTCCTGTGGTGGTGCTTGGACGTTTCCTCCTTCTCGGACTTGAGGCGCATCCAAGGGCACCTCATGCCTTGGAAGATTCCCATAATCTTGGTGTTGCTGCCCGGCATCATCTACCAGATGATGGGCATGAGATGTCTCAGGATCGTTGGTTCTTCGAGGTCTAACCATTGTAAGGGAACTCAGTCGTTTCCCACAGACGGCGCCAAACTGATGACGTCAAAAAGGTGTCACTACCGAGAAGTCAATCAGTAGGTCAGACCTGCAACCTTGCACATATACCGAGGATGATGATCCCTCCAAGGAGCCGAGCAGCTGAGCAGAGAAGCCTTGGTTGACCAGCTAAGTAGCCTGCCAGCCAGCTTACCGACCAGGCAGGTAGGGCAGTCCAGGTTGATCAGCTGAGCAACCTAAGAGCTGAGCACAACAAACAAAGGTGAGCTAAAGGCCGGGCCAGAGGGTGTCCTCTGGCGTTGGCGCTCCGATGCTCAAATCAGTAGGTATCCAATCAGACAAGCTCCTCGGACTAGAGCTCTCAATTAACCAGTACTCAAATTGTGATTCAGTTGGATAATACCTGACTTGTTGAGCCTTATATAGGGCTGAGGACCACTGTTAAAGTGGGTCTTCCCATTATGGTTGTGGACCATATCCAGCTGGTTTTCACCTTGGTAGGTCCAGCGGGTGCACTCTTACCGAGGAGACTGCCTGGTAGGCATGTAGAGTCCTGGTCCATCTATGACGTGGCGGAGCACCATTGGTGGGGGTATTTTTGTAATATCACTTTGTTAATTGTTTTTAAGGAGTTTTTAAATATTTAATTGATTTTATAAACGAATAGTTAGTTAATTTTATAAAAATTTAAATAATCTAGATTATACTACTTGGAAAACTAGATTGTACTACTAGAAAAATTGAAAAATTGTTGAAAGTTTATTTTTACTGGAAATTTAGAATATTTTTTAATATTTTCGTCTGTGATGTTCTAACCCAATGCAGTGCGTGCCAAACGGGTGACATGCGCGGTTCGTTTTTTAGTCCATAGTCACCCCAATTCTGATATTCACATATTTTGACTCGCAATCTCCGAAACCCTTTTTCCAATCTCAAATTATCTGAAGTCTCTCGCTCGCTCTCTGCTGATTGAAGCTGCAGCTTCCGATCTTTCACCATGCCTACCTTATCTTCGACTATTCCGTTCCAGATTCGATTCACGTTGCAGAGCTTGAACGAAGCCAACGCTGACTCTATTTACCGAGAGCTCTGTCAGGTATGCGCATTCGTAGGCTGATACGCAATCAAAGACGTGCTTATGTAGGCGTATGTGATGTGCTTATATGTATTCTGTTTCCTTTCAATTCCTCGGAAACCCTAAATTTTTTATAGCGCGAGATTCATTGAGGAATGCATGAATTTTGAGCGATTCTGGTTCATTTCTACCACAGATTGAGCTTTTTAGTGTTCCCATCGGTCATCAGTTCATAACTGAGGAAGCCTAGGCTTTGTTTTATCTATCGTTTTCAACTAGTTTATGGCTAGACGGCTGCAGTTTTGGGCCCGGAATGTGCATTGTCGCACAATAGTTGGGTTTACACTGATCTTTACATGAATTTTAACGCGACTTAATGCTGCTACACAATATGTTGTGCGTAAACAACCCAAATACTAATACGATTAGAAATAACTAACGTTAAAAAACAGAGTGATCAAAAACTAAAATCAGTCGTACACAAACGATGATAAAATCTTATCACGAAGCTACAAGTTTCAAGAAACTAATATAAGCACATGTTCTTTCAACTAGGGTTTTTCACAATAAAAATATTTTTAGTACAGATAATGACCACCAAAATATTCTTAGAAATTTCTGGCTAGGAGGTTCCACCACCCAGACCTTGGCCGGGTTGCGCTTCCACACCTTGGCCGGGTTGCGCTTCCACACCTTGGCCGGGTTGCGCTTCCACGGCAGCCCATCCTGCTCACCGGTGAGTTGGCGCCTGTTAGGGGGCAGGTGAATATGGGTCATTGCCCAAAACAGGTTCAGTCCATTGTCCTAACATCAGAAGTTAGATTCATTTACAACACAATCCGGCAGTTATTGTTGAACTTGTGGTCACAAACGTGGTCGGTAAATGAATGTAGAGTTTTTTTTTCCTTAGAACATTGGCATAATGACCAACATTGTGCGGACGAGTTTATGTTTCTTAAATAATCTAATAAAATGAGCAACATGTTTCTGTCATTACTGGTTCAATATCTTAAGAGTGGCGTTTGTTTTCACCTTGCTTCTGTGATTTCTTCATTGCTGATAGTAATCTAAATTATTATCCTTTTATTGAGAAGTCCTATATATGAGATGAGTGGCTCTAGAAGACTAGAACAGCTTGTGGAGACGAGACCTACTCATAATCACATATCATACATTTATAGACATGACTTATAATTATATAACTACAAACTAAAACCTCTATATTTCATATTTGTGATATTTGTTCTGAATGAAGAGATCAATTTGTGCAGATGACCATTTATAGGTTGAACTAATACCTTATTGAGTTTCGATGGGCTGAGTGACGATTAATATGACAAACTGACATTTTTTATGTGTTCCCTAGATTATATCTGATATAGTAATATTCTATTTCTCAGTTTGCTGATCATGGAATTGAGGGGAGTGTTGTGATTCTCCAAATCTGCTTGGATCACTTGCATTTCGACCGAACTGAGTTGAAAAACATGCAGCTGGAATCGGTTCTGATGCCAATTTTTACTTACATCATGGAGAAGCCGAATTTCAGTACAATCTTTTGTCAGTCACTTGAGGGTATAGATATCACTGAAGGATTTCTGCAGAATTTGTCGAATTCCTTTCACTTATCTGCATCAGAAAAAGTTGGTATTGGTCTTGCTCTGTCTGATTCCGAAAACCTTGACACCAGTTTGTGTGGTAGGTTATAAGACGTGCATATTCGTTTCTTAGTTCTTTGTTTGTTTATTGAGTCTTTCCTCGTGAAGTTAAAACACTTCAATCTCTATCCAGGAAAATTTTTCTGCTTGGCTCAGATAGAGGAATTGTCTGCCAAACATAGTTTATTAAATTCTTCTGAGCAATTTCAAAACATCCTGATGTTCCTCCAACGATCTGAGGGCCTTTCGAAGCATGTAGATTACTTTGTGCAGATGTTATCTTTGTTGCAGTCGGAAGATCCTAATTCGTTTGTTCTCACTCCACTACTTTCTGATGATATGCGTGAGGCTAATTTTTCAAGGTAATAGTCATGCCTTTTCATTTGTTGTGTTGTTGAAAGTCACAATCTACTTACTGGATTTTGTCTTCTACCCAGGAACTTGGAATTGTTTCACTTAAGCAAAGAAGATGATTTTGATGCTATTTTAAGTGAGATGGAGAAGGAAATGAGCATGGGAGATATACTGAAAGAACTAGGCTATGGATGCACAGTTGATGCCTCCCACTGCGGAGAGATATTGTCACTCTTTTTACCTTTGACTGAGATTACCATTTCTAAGATACTTGGCACTGTGGCTCAAACCTATGCAGGTCTGGGTGACGACCAGAATACATTTTCAACCTTTGGCATGGCCCTTGGCTATAATGTCTCATCTGAACAGCCATCTTTTAGCTCATGGAATATTGATGTCCTTGTGAAAACCATCAAGCAACTTGTGAGTTATACTTTAGGTTTCCATGATGCTCTTTTATCTTAACTATGGCTAATATCAACTTCCAATTTTTTGTTAAGGAAAGATGTCTGTTTCTTAGTATTCGTCCTGGATGCAGGCTCCTAATACCGATTGGATCCAAGTTATTGAGAAGCTTGATCATGAGGGCTTTTACATGCCTAATGAGGACGCGTTTGCTTTTTTTATGTCTGTGTATAAACATGCATGCCAGGTATGTCTTTTTGTACTCCAAGAGAGTTTACTATGTGTTTTGGTGCGTTTTCCTGAAACTGTGTGCTTGAGCCTTGCAGGATCCGTTCCCTCTTCATGCCATTTGCGGGGCTTTATGGAAGAATACGGATGGTCAACTATCTTTTCTTGAATATGCTGTCAAAGCACCTCCTGAGATATTTACCTTTGTTCATTCTTCAAGACAGCTGGTACGGTGCTCTCTGGTTTAAATTCTACACTCTTGTAACCTCTGTTTGATTGCAGTTGATTGACTATTATTGCAGGTCTTTATGGATGCATTGCATGACCATAAGCTTCAACTTGGTCAGACCAATCATGCGTGGCTGTGTATCGACCTTTTGGAAGTGCTTTGTGAACTGGCTGAGAGGGGTCATGCTAGGTCTATCCGATCAATGCTTGAAAATCCAGTGAAACACTGTCCTGAGGTCTTACTGCTTGGAATGGCACATACCAGTGTATGCTTTCTGCTTTCTGCTTTCATCGGTGATTGAAAGAAGCATAATTTTTTAATGTTTGCATAGATTGATTTATAAATGTTTTTTCTCTGAATGCAGACTGCATATAACCTCCTGCAAAATGAAGTTTTTTTTACCGTCTTTCCCATGATAGTTAAAAGCACTGTGGCAAATGGCCTAGTGCTACATCTGTGGCAGATTAATCCTGATCTTGTCTTGCGAGGATTTGTGGATGCTTATAGCATTGAGCCAGACAGCTTGACAAGAATGTTGGACATCTGTCAAGAGCTAAAGGTAAAATTTGTGGATTTTTTTTGTTTGTTTGTTTGTGTTTTACAATTTATTACCACCTGAATGCGAAGAAAAGGTTATTTATCATTATAAAGGAGAATAATGAGCCTCCAGACTTCGGATTTTCTGCTGGAAAAAAAGAAAAGAAGGCTTTGATGTTTTGAAGCTTGCTCTATGCTGACGTCACATTTTCCTGCGTCCATGTTTTAATTTATTTTGCAGATCCTGTCTTCAGTTCTAGAGATGATTCCTTCCCCTTGCAGCATTAGATTGGCGGCCATTGCTTCACGGAAAGAGCTTGTAGACCTCGAGAAGTGGCTGAGTTATAATCTAATCACATACAAGGATTTTTTCTTCGAGGTAGCGTGTAGCTGTCAGCTCACCTACCATCATAAAGCATCAATACTTGGTGCTGCTGTGTTTTTTGCTGGAGATTGTAAGTTGCTTTTTTAATTTAGACAGTCTAACTCTTGTACTGCAACTTTTTCAGGAGTGTCTGAAGTTCTTAAGAGAGATTCAGTTTGGCGGGGAGCAGGATTTGCCTGTTAAATCTTCTCAGCATTCTGTTACTGTTATAAATCTATTTATGGAGACGAGTTCTACCTTCTCAAATGTATGTTCTACATTTTCTTTAACATAGCCTTCCAAGTCATTCTTTTCTTTTATATGCGAATCTGTTATCTTTCTGTCTATCCAACAGGTCCTCAAGGCTCATACTGGTCTTTTGACCTCATCCCAACTTTCCGAGGAAATGGAACGGTTGCAGATAACGACCATGGATTCTAATACAAAGCTGCAAAATGGTGGTGCTGCAGATTCTTCCGTCTCTGATGGATATGCAGATGATCATGATATTGAGGCGGAAGCAAACTCTTACTTCCATCAAATGTTTTCTGGTCAGTTAAGCATTGATGCAATGGTTCAAATGCTTGCTAGGTTTAAGGAATCTTCTGTCAAGAGGTACTGCTTAAACCTTTGAAGCTATTTTTCTTGCTGGTCACATGTCTTAATTTTTCATCATTTCCCTGAATTGTTTCAAGCTTCAGAACATTTAATATATTTATTTGTTCTTTGATAACATACAGAGCACACTCACTCAAAATTCATTTTTTATTATAAATTTTTTTATATTACCTTACATGATATATAATATGAACGTGGCATATAATTTAGATTTTTTATTATCTAATTCCTTATTTAAATGTATGTATTATGTGATTTGACGTAACTTGTTGTATATGATGCTACAATATCTAATCTTTCGACGAGATAGAGTTTTAAAATGGTGTCTAATATTAACAATATATTTTTAATATGATTTTATTAAAAGGGTTAGAACTTAGAATAGACTTTTCTTGAGAAAGGCCCTTCCACCCTAGAAACATGCACAGGCACCATTGGTAAACATCTGAATGGCTAACAGAGATGGAATGAAGGGGAGTCAATGAGGTTCCTGCCCAACCAAATGGGCCTCTTTTGAGTCTCTTTTTGAATGGAATTTTCCCTATTTTCTGAATGGAACCTCTTTTGACTTTCTCAGCTGGAAAGCCCTTGCGAGGCTCAACACGAAAGACTCAAGTTACTTATATATGGAAAATATATTTGAATATCCCTCCATCTGATACACTCAAAACATGTTTACTCTATGGTTTCTGATGCCTGGGCTCGTTCTCTCTGGCATGCGACTGAGTCTCTCCAGCATGCCTTTCTGGCTTGTCCAATACTTGGGTAGTTGGAGTTAGTCTTTTTGGATGAGCAATATGCTGTTTCTTACAAATCTACCTGTCCTGCACTGGATTTGCATCATCCTGGATTTGCTGGATTTGCCCAACCAAACATGCTTTTTAATGATCCCACGCTTTAATCGAATCTGGCAAAATGCTTAGAAGTTGATTGGAAATATGATGGTCTCTGGATTATTTGTTTGATGTTTACTGAATTTTTGTGGACGCGACATACTGTTTTGTACACACTGCATTGATAATGAGTTTTAAGTTTTTGTGTGCAAACTGACAGGGAACAATCAATATTTGAGTGCATGATTGGGAATCTGTTTGAGGAATACCAATTCTTCCCAAAGTATCCTGAAAGGCAGCTTAAAATCGCTGCAGTTCTTTTTGGTGAGTTTTTAATAAATGTTACCTTGTTATCTTCAATTGATTATTGTAGTCTACAAATCTCTTCGCCCTGGCTTTAGGTGTGCTTGTTAGGTTTTAAGAACCTTAATGTAACGGCTTGGATTTGTATGCTATGCTTCTGTTGTAATTTCAATTCTATTGTTTATATTTTCATTATGGGTATACCATGTTGTCTTCTCATTTGTGTTATTACTGCTGAGATATCGGTGCTTAGAAAAATGACCAAATCCTTGCTTTCACACTATTGTAATTGTGTCACTGATTCAATTCGTCTTGAAATCGATAATTGTGTGATTTTGAAACTTATTCTCTTATTCTGAGCTGAGTGAGTTATATGATAGTGATAGGCAAAAAATAAGCAGTTGTTTCCTTAATATTAAAACATTCATATGCACACTTTTCCCTTGAAAACTCTGAACAGTCTCAGTTATGTGCCATCGCTTCAATACAGTTCTTTATGAAGGAAATAATCTCGAGGTTTAGGGCATGTTTTTACCATTGCTGTTTGCTTGTTTATATTAACACAAAGCTGCTTAATGTTTTTTGTTATATACTTATATGTTTGCTAAAAACAATATATGTGTGTGTTGGTTTCTTATACATGTACACGTGGATTTGAAAAGATGATTTATTACAAATTTACAATCAAAAAAAGAAAAGATTGTTTGTTAAAGTAAAAAAACTTGCTATAATTCATGAGGTTTCAAATCCTCCTCTCCTTTAGACTTAATAATAACGGCCCCTTGTTCAAGTGTCTCTTCTTCGACTTGAGCATTGATCTGCTGTGATCGTGTATCTATGTAGATCTGGCTCTGGACTTAAAATCGGATGCTCTCTGTCTTTGCGGAGGGTTGTGGTTTTTGAAACTTTCTGTATTCTTATTCGAGCAATGGCCTGTGCCTTTAGCTATTGCTCTCAAAGATTTTAGACCATCTCTAGGCATTAGTATTTTTAAGGCCTTATATCTTGTGGCCAAATGATTCTTGAGATTTTCTTTGGGAGTTTCTCGTTTGATGTGCTGGTAGGTTTAACTTTATTTTGTCAACTAGCATCGCTGATACCTCAAAACAGAATTGTGGAGGCTGAGGGGATTCGGTGTTGTACTTCTCATTGTTCTTACTTATATTGACATTAAACACCCAAGATTCTCATCCTATGCGGGCTACCTAGAGCCTCCATCAAAATATGAATATTATTGATGAGCTGTTACTTGTTAGACTTTTTATGAAGTGCTCCAAGGAATTTGGGATCTTAGTCATTTGGTAATCATATATTTGATCGCGTCTCACACTATTCCAAATTTATAATTGTATCTTGTTGAAACATATTTCAGGCTCTGTTATCAAGCACCAGCTTGTTACTCACCTCACACTTGGAATTGCTTTACGTGGTGTTTTAGATGCTCTTCGTAAACCTGCAGATTCAAAAGTTCGTATCATGTCCCCTGTTGTCTCTAAGATTATTATTATTATTTTTTTTAAAATTAAGTATTGTATTGTTTTCGACCTCTGGGTATGCAGATGTTTGTATTTGGCACAAAGGCTTTGGAGCAATTTGTGGATCGTTTGATCGAGTGGCCCCAGTATTGCAACCATATCTTACAAATATCCCATCTGCGCGGTACTCATTCTGAGCTTGTTACTTTCATTGAACTTGCTCTCGCTAGGATTTCATCTGGCCATTTTGAGATGGATGGGGGTAGCAATGCTTCTGGTGCTCATCATCATGGATCCTCGCAAGCTACTTCTGTACACGGGGAGGTAATGTCGGTGCTCTTTTGATTTTGCGAGATTGTCATACTTTATAGATTTTATTCAATTCTATCTGCCCAAAACATTGCATAGCAAGTGACCACCATACTATTTACTGTAATCATTAGAATCTTACTAGCACGTTTGGCCGCAAGTAAGCTAATGATGTATTGCACTATAACTGAATAGTCAAAGCAGTGCCTTTGATGTTTCTCATTGCTGTGAGACGTTTTTCATCTGTAGAGATACATCGATGATGTGTGATTGATTTGTATACTTCTAGATTCTAGAGTTGTACAATTTGTATCATGATCTTTTCCCACAATTTTGATGAGAGTGATTTTTTTTTTCATTTTTTTGGTTGTATTTCAAAATTTTCCTAGTCACATCACTAGTTTACAATTGCATTTGTAGTAAAGGAGCTGGAAAATTGGTGATGCAATTTAAACAACAATTTTGTTGAATATCTTTTTGATGTGTGGTTATTGCAGGTAAATGGTCATAGTGTCACACAATCTGGGCAACACGTTTCTTCTTCATTGCAGCTTCAACAGAGGCAAGAAGGTCCCACTGATGGCTTTCATAAGGCTTCTGCTGCTTCATCAAATGACATGAAACCGCCTTTATCTTCTGGAGGCCAACCTTCAGTTCCTCCACTAGGTGATGCTTCTGGTATTCAGAAGGTATGCCCAGTTAGCATTTCCTCTCTAATCACTTGTGATTTTGTTACCGATGTCATTCTGATTCCATTTATTTTTTACACTTGATGTTTCTCACGGATGTCATAGACACAGAATGCCACTGGTGCTCCTGCTATGTTGTCTTCTTCACCTGGTTTTGTCCGTCCTTCTCGAGGAGCTTCTTCTACCAGTAATTTTTGTCTCTCTTGCTCGTGACATCGTTTTCTGAACTTTATTTCTTGCTGTGCTCTGGGTATCTGTTTTAGTAAATTTGTATCTCTGCATACCTATCTATTCATAGAATATTATCTGATGCAGGGTTTGGCTCAGCTTTAAACATCGACACACTTGTTGCTGCTGCGGAGAGAAGAGAAAATCCCATTGAGGTATACTTTTATAATATTAGTGCTTATTATTTTTGTATGAAAAATGTTATAGAATCCAACTTTTAGTAGCCCAACTCAACCCAAGTCTACATGGCACTCCATGTAGGTGGGCTATGTTGGACTTTTTCAAAAATCAGTCAAACATATTTTTATTTATTTTTTCATAAACGAAATTTTAAAACGTTTTATCTCTAAAAATACATTTTAGATTTCGGAAAAAATTATATATCCAAACTCAGCGCGTAAAAATATTTCTAATAAGACCCATTGTCAATAGTTTTTATTGTGTTTTTTCAATTACATTGTTTTTAAAAACAATGTAATTCATATATATGATCTGAAAACTGTCTCTGCGAGCTAAAATATTATTACACTATGATGGTATAATATATATTTGTTATTTTTTGCATTTTTATTAAAATTATGTTGAGTACTCGAATCTGTTAAGGTTTAGTAGTTAGGACCCTCGAGCTTAGTACTTGGGACATTTAGGATTTTAGTAGCGAATCCGAGTCTTTTAGGTTACAACATGGAAATTCGATACACGAGCTTGTTAGGGTTTAGCGAATTCGTTCTCTTTGGGGTTTATAACACTTATCGTTTAGGTTACAATATGAGAATCCGATACACGAGCCGTTAGGGTTTAGCGAATTCGTTCCCTATAGAGTTTTAACACTTATTGTTTAGGTTACAGTATAAAAATCGATATACGAGCCCATATCAGTACTTATAAATAAACACTGGAACCTATGTAATTCACATATTAGTACAAAAAAAACAATGTAATTAAAGATGGCCAAATAAAATTTATCGATGATGGATTTTGTTGGATAGATCTTTACTTGTTGATTCTGGATATGTTTTTTTTTTTCGAAATCTAATATTTATTTTAAGAGATAAAGTGTTTTTAAATTTCGTTTAAGAAAAAAAACAAAAAAAATGTGTTGTGATTTTTCAAACAAGATATTTTATTTTTTAAAATTTTAATTTTCCATGTCATACGCTTACAAAGCATGCCATGTAGACTTGAGTTAATGTTGGGCTACATAAATTGGGCTACATAAGTTGGGCTATTTAGCACTACCGTTTTTGTATACAATATAGTGATTGAATTCGATCCATTACTACTTAAGCAATTTAAGAACTAGAAATTACTAGGTAAATTGATTTATGTCTTCACTTTTTGAATGTTTTGACTCCAAATTCTATGCTATCTATTCAAATTAATTTAAATGTTAGGAACTTTGTGTTTTATTGTCTTAATGCTATATGTGCTACTTATTCATGTCGGGATGATTAAATATAGACAAAAAGAAAAGGCATCTATTTAATTATATTACTAATTTACTATGATTAAGGATATGTATGAAGAAGATGTAGCTAGTGTTAGGACTAATTGTGGAGTTAGGGCAATAGGTTTGCACTAGTAGTCAGCACTAAGCCCATTCCTATTTGTTATAGTGATGGATGTTCTCACATGACATATTCGAGGTGAGAACCTTGGTGCATTTTTTTTGCGGATGATATAGCTATAGTGGATGAGAAAATATTTGGAGTTAACTCAAAGCTCGAAATATGGAGGCAGGCCTTAGAGTATAAAGGATTTAAATCAAGTAGGACTGAAACAATATAATATGTAATGTAAGTTTAGACATTTAGTAGGAGTGGACAAGAGAACGAACAAACAATTGAATTAGGTCAGAGTGAAGTAACAAGAAGTAAGATTTTTAAATATTTAGGCTCGATTTTTCAAGATGACGGAGACATTAGTGAAGATTTAGTTAATAGGACTAAAATGAGTGTATGAAGTATTGTGCATTTAGGGTTTTATGCGAATAATTCCTTAAGTTTGAAATGGAAAATTTTGTAGGCAAGATATACGAATGTGATGATGTATGAGTTTGAGTATTAGACTATTAAGACACAACATTTTCAAAATGCATGTAGTAGGAATGCAAATGTTTCGTTGGATGTGACCACACGAAGAAAGATAGAATAAATAATGAGGTTGTTAGATCTAAGCTAGGAGTAACACCAATTGAAGATTAGTTACAAGAAAATCATTTAAGATGGTATGAGCATGTACAACTTCAAGACAGCGGTGAGGAGAATCGAGAGAATTTGTATATGAGAGGGTAGAAAGCGAAGATGAAGACCTAAAAAGACCTGACTTGAAGTAGTAGAAAATGACATGAATTTCAATAGGTGTTGATGAAAGTATGATCTTATATAGAAATAATGGCAGAAACAAATACAGATAGTGGATTCCTGTTGATCACCCCGAATTTCTGGGATAAAGGCTCGGATGATGATGATGGATTTTGTGATTCCAGTGATAAGCAATTATAGCATTAACTCTGAACTGCTGAGTTGAAAGTGTTGGGTATATTGAGCCATTAGTCACAATATTATATTTGATGCCCTATGCTTTGTCCAAATCTGCCAAAAGCTTATGTTACAGACTAGGCCTGAGCTTGTTAATGGAGTACATGATGCACTGCATCAGTGAAAAAGTTTTTTGTCTTAGTTTTGGACTTGTACTTGCATGTTTCAGTTTTTTTTTCTTTTTCTTCCTTTTCATACCAGCTTTGTGCCAATCTCCGCATGTAATATATTTCTTACATATTTTTGACTTCCTGTTTACAGGCTCCAGCGTCCGAGATTCAGGACAAGATTTCATTTATAATTAATAACATCTCAGTTGCAAATGTTGACACTAAAGCGAAAGAATTTACTGAAATCTTGAAAGAACAGTATTATCCTTGGTTCGCACAATACATGGTGATGAAAAGGTATGTGGATGTCTGCATATGCCATTAATATTGTTTATATACGGTGTTCATAGTTGCTGAGTTGACTACATCAAAATTTTGTCATACCTGCGCCTGATCTTTCTTTACTTCTTGACAGAGCAAGCATTGAGCCGAATTTTCATGACTTGTACTTGAAGTTCCTTGATAAAGTTAACTCGAAGGCTTTAAATAAAGAGATTGTTCAAGCCACTTACGAAAACTGCAAGGTACTTTGGTCTACTGCTTCATACTTAGATTTGATATAGTTAGCATTATAAAAGCGTTAGCTTCCTCATTTTGGAAGGAGTAAAAGAAAGAGAAAAAAGTAATCTTATGTTATATGCTTGCATTCTTCCAGGTTCTTCTATGTTCGGAACTTATAAAATCAAGCTCAGAAGAGCGTTCATTACTTAAAAATTTGGGAAGCTGGCTTGGAAAATTAACCATTGGCAGAAATCAAGTTTTAAGGGCTCGCGAAATAGATCCAAAATCATTGATAATCGAGGTAACAACTGCATATATGATCCTTCTCGAGGGTAGCAATTTCTTTCTAGACTTTCAGGTACATTTAGCATTCTGCCATTTGATTGGGTCATTTATTTTTGTTACAGGCTTATGAGAAGGGGTTAATGATTGCGGTGATTCCGTTTACTTCAAAGGTTTGGATGTACTGACTAGCAATTTTTCTTTAATTATGTTAATTGATTTGTTGCTATGATTTCGATGTAAATTACTTGATGTAGATTCTTGAGCCGTGCCAAAGTAGTCTTGCTTATCAGCCTCCAAACCCTTGGACCATGGGTATTATTGGATTGCTAGCAGAGATCTATTTGATGCCAAACTTGAAAATGAATCTCAAGTTTGACATAGAGGTACAGATTTAATAAGTAGTCAACCTCATTCACAACCCTATAAAGGATGTTGTTTTATCATTAAGTTGGGTACTGACTCACCTCTAATATGTTGGCATTGAAGGTGCTATTCAAGAATCTTGGTGTGGACTTGAAGGAGCAGACACCAACTTCACTTCTCAAGGATCGGAGAAGAGAAGTTGAAGGGAATCCTGATTTTTCTAGTAAAGACGTTGGAACATCGCAACCACAGATTGTTGGTGAAGTGAAGTCAGGAATTATATCTCAGTTAAATCATGTTGAGCTACCTCTTGACGTTGCTAACCCACCCAATTCTAGTGGGCATACGCATATGTTATCTCAGGTTTGTATTTTTTGGTATTATATGGTTAGCTTTATGAATTTCAATTTTTTTCTTGGAGGTTTAACTTCTCTTGAGGCTTCAGTATGCTGCTCCGCTTCATCTTTCTTCTGGTACATTGATGGAGGATGAAAAGCTGGCTGCACTAGGCTTGTCAGATCAACTTCCTTCTGCTCAGGGGCTCTTCCAAGCTGCTCCCGCCCAGTCGCCTTTTTCTGTTACTCAGGTTTAGTTCTTCTATCGTTGTTGTATTTAGAAGTGTGTTTGAATTTTGTGTTTACCTCTTAGCTGGTTCTGTCGTCATTCTCAGCTTCCCACACCAATACCTAACATTGGAACTCATGTTATTATCAACCAGAAGCTCAACGCATTGGGCTTGCACTTGCATTTTCAGAGGTTCAGAGCTATTGCCAGTCTCTTTCTTGCTTAGTAATTTAATTGGCCATTAATATAAATAATCCCCTCAATTATATTGTGCAGAGTGGTTCCAATTGCAATGGATAGAGCTATCAAGGAGATTGTGTCGAGTATCGTGCAACGCAGTGTTACTATAGCAACTAAGACAACAAAAGAGCTTGTTTTGAAGGTTTGTGAAACTGGACTTATCAACGCGTTATATTTTTACTAAGTGACTTGAATTGTGCACTAGTCATACCCTCTTCTGACAAACATATCATGTCCTACGTGAAGTTAACTTGCTGCCTTATTTCTTGGTTTCATCTTGTTGCTGCAAGTTTTTTTTCATTCAGCATTTTTAAGTTGGGTGTATCCAGAAGTTGCATTATATCTACTCTACTCTGTTTCACTGATAAGGAAACCAAATTAAAACCAGGAAGAAAAAAATACAGTGTGGGAAGGGTACAGGTGTAGAGTTGATGCTTGCTTTCATGGGTTTGTGCTAGCAGAAGTGGGAAATTTACCTTTTGAATGTAGAAATTAAATCTAAATGTATCAGTTCTGTAAAGCGTGCATGGTGGACTTCAAAAAATATGCAATATGACCTAGACAGGAGACTAATGAAACAGTCACAGCTGCCATGTATTTTTCTAGTTCTTTTTTTTAATTCTGAATAAATACCCTGTCAACTATTCTGCTGTTGTAGCCTTATGGACCCTTATTGACTTATCCTTATTATTTGCTAATGTTATTCTTACTCTAATCAAAATCCATATAGGATTATGCTATGGAATCAGAGGAGACGCGAATATATAATGCTGCACACTTGATGGTTGCAAGCTTGTCTGGGAGTTTAGCCCATGTGACCTGCAAGGTATAACTGTTTTTTTTTTTTTTTTGGTGTGACCGACCTCTTGATATCTTAGCGAGTTTTTTTTTTCAAACTCATTTACTAATTAGTTTTCATTTGTGTTTGTTGTTTGCTAGGAACCACTACGTGGTTCAATATCAAGTCATTTGAGAAATTCCCTTCAGAATTTGGGTATAGCAAATGAACTTCTGGAACAAGCTGTGCAGCTTGTTACAAATGATAATCTGGATCTTGGTTGCGCAGTAATTGAGCAGGCTGCTACTGATAAGGTTACTTCTTTTGGTTTGATATTTAAATACGTTTGCTGGGTGTATTGTGATTCAATAGGTTACTGCAAAATAACATTGATTTGTTTATATGTCATAGGTAGGTGAATATTATACTATCAATCCATTCATGGATTCTGATTTGGATTAATGAATTTGCTTCTCTTTTGGGTGCTTGATTTTATTTAATGAGACTTAATGCTTTGTTTCTTGGACCTTTTGTTATAGCTAAATTTATCCATTCTCGGAAATGCATTTTGGTCTCTGATGAGTCCTCTAATAGCTGTATTTTACATATTAGGCAATACAAACTATTGATGGGGAGATAGCTCAGCAGCTTTCTCTTAGAAGGAAGCACAGAGAAAGTATTGGCCAACCTTTTTTTGATGCAAATGTGTATGCACAAGGTTCTATGGGTGTTTTACCAGAGGCTCTTCGCCCTAAACCGGGACACTTGTCTCTCTCTCAACAGCGAGTTTATGAGGTATACATGTGCTGACTGATGATGTTAATTATCTTCAGAAGAGCAGTACTAAAGTTTAATCGCTCATAACTTCTCCTTCCTTTCTTTTCAGGACTTCGTCCGTCTTCCTTGGCAAAATCAATCCACCCAGAGCTCCCATGCTATGCCTGCAGGCTCTTCTATACCATCCGGTGGTACTGGTCTGACTAGTTCATATAGTTCATCTTCAGGCCAACTTAACTCAGGCTTCTCATCTGGTCCTGGGAATTCAGGATTTGAAGCAGTTCCTCGTCCAGTGGCTGCTGCTTCTATGGGAATGGAACCTAGTTCAGCTGCACTTCTTAGGTATCCCGCATTTCGGCTTCCTTGCTAATTTGGCTACTATATCTTTCTGTTTCTTTTAAAATTTTAATTGTGGGTTTTGATAATATTTGTCTTATTGTATTAGTGCTGCCTCAATTCATACTGGGACAGCTGATGGTGTTATCCAGCAAAGTTCAGATAATTTGGTCAGTGCCTCGTTCTCTTCTGCTGCTTCTGCCCCTGAATTGCATTCAATGGAGCCCTCTGATGTTATGAAAGTAAGAGAAATTATTCCTGTAAGACATTTTTTCTTGATTGTAATAATTCATTCTTTTTTACTTATTTGTGCTTCTAATCTTTTGCAAGGAGCTGGGAGTTTCCTCCCAGCCTTTATCTTCACATCCTGGCTCTGAGCGCCTTGGAAGTGCCATCTCTGAATCTTCACTACCCACAAGGGATGCACTGGATAAGTATCAGATTGTTGCACAAAAGGTTGAGCTGGAACCTTTTAACTGATGGCTTTTACTTTTGTTCCCTTGGTTATCAGGAAAAAAATGATGTTTGCTAGGGCCTTTTTTTCCCTCTATTATATGTAATTTCATTGCATGCTGCCATATGAATGTGTTGTGAAACTGTTTGACGTAGTTGACTTGGGTAAGTTGGTTTTGCATTTCATCTGATACTTTATGGATAGTTTTGAAAGAAAGGGAGTGGGAAAGGGGTTGGTTTTTATGTTCGCCTTGTTCATGCAATTTGCATGACAGTGTTACAGTGCTCATTTAGTCGCATTGCTGTAATATTTCTTCTTGTTCTTTTTTCTGCTTTAGTTCAATTTGTTGAAATCTCATACTGTTTTATTGGAATGGATTCAGTTGGAAAGTTTGATTAGCAATGATGGCAGGGAAGCAGAGATCCAGGTATTGTTTTTATTCTCCTTTCTCTTGTATGTATGGTCACAATTCATTGAGTTATATACATTTTCCTATGATAATGAATTTATTAAAGGTGCCAGTGGATGCCGTACCCAGAAAGCTCATCTGCAAGAGAGAGAGTTCATTACATCTAATAACAAGATTCCTCCCTTTATATTGAAATATCCTCTAAAATAGCGAGTCATCATTATTAAACTCTTTCAAGATACTATTCCATCTCTAAATATCCGTTGTTATTTTCCTTCCATTTTCTGCGATTGATCTTTGACCATTTAGAGAGGTCTCAACTCAGGTAGTCAGGTTTCCCTTTCCTTCCATGACGCCCGAAAGTTGGACTTTCTTAATTCTTGTACTTGGAAGTACTGAGATTGGACTTTAATTTCTGCTTTTGACTGGAGATGCTTCTGGTGTCATTGGAGCCAATTACATGACATCTTGTGCAAGGATAACAAACATGGTGACTCATGAGATGCATCTAAGTTCTCATCCTATCCATTAAGAATTCCAATTTCCTTGTGCCTATTGAGTGTGTAATTTCTGAAGACATTCATATCACAACACACTGACTTAGAAATATATTTACTTTGTGCTGTACCTGTTGTCGTCTTGTCTCTGCTTGTACATATTATCACAACTAATTGTGTATTTTGTGACCTTTGTTCTTCAGGGAGTGGTTGCCGAGGTTCCTGAGATCATACTTAGATGTGTTAATCGAGATGAAGCTGCCTTGGCTATGGCTCAGAAGGTGTACTGTTGTTTGCTAGAGTACATTATTTTTTATGGTTTTTTTGTTAGGGCTAACCTTTTTGTGTCTGTTGATAATAATAATTATTTCAAAGTCTTCTTTAGTAGTGTTGTGAAGGAACATCATCCATCTGCCAATGACTTACATCTGGTTAATGGCTTGTTCTTTTCTACAGGTTTTCAAGGGGTTATATGAGAATGCATCGAATACTGCTCTTGTTAATGCCTGTCTTGCAATTCTGATTGCTCTTCGTGATGTCTGCAAGCTTGTTGTTAAGGAGCTCACCAGTTGGGTATGATTTATGAATCCTTTCTTAATGCATACTTGTTTCACAGGCCATCACATGTTAAGAATTCTAATAATGTATTCTCACTGGAAAAGGTGGGCGGACATAAGTTGTAATTGATGGTCTAATAAATTGCAGTTTTACAATATTAGATCATCCAGAGATTGATTTTTCATTATAAGATGAATGTTGGCCAGCCTTCTCATAAGTAAAAGTCAAGCTTTTTAATGTGTTCCCTTTACCCTTTCTAATGGCGTCATTGGTTATGTTTCAAGGCTATGACGTTAAATCACTGTCTGGTACTCTGGTGTTGTGGCTAACAGAGACTTAGTTGAGCACTGATAATTGCAGAGAAATGATGAGAAAAACAGCTTCAATGATGAGACCGAATGATACTGTAACGATGTGGAAATTGGGGATGATTTGCCATCCTCTCTTGTTTTCTAATTTGGTCAATTTTGATGTTGCCTGCTCGGATGCGTTATAAGGTGTCTTGCTTATGATTAATTGGTGTGAATTACCACATACAGGTTATTTACTCGGATGAGGAGCGAAAGTTCAACAAGGATATTACCCTTGGACTTATTCGCAGTGAACTGCTAAACCTTGCTGAATACAATGTTCACATGGCAAAACTGATTGACGGGGGAAGGAATAGTATGTTCACGAATTATTCATTTTACATGTTTAACGTGTGGCAACTTAAACACTGACTTATTGCATGAAATGTGCAGAGGCTGCAACGGAGTTCGCAGTTTCTCTACTGCAAACATTGGTTGTTGAAGAACACAGAGTCGTTTCTGAACTTCACAATCTCGTTGATGCATTGGCCAAGGTAGTGTCCAATCATTATTTATAAGTATTACATAGGTTTTTTGAAATAATTTAAACCGTTAATGTGATTTGATTCGCAGGTTGCTGCAAAACCTGGTCCTTCTGAGCCACTAAAGCAGCTGATAGAGATTGCCAGGAATCCTGTTTCCAATGTTGGTGCTCTATCTGGTTTAACTGCTGGAAAGGAGGATAAGGCGTGGCAGTCTAGAGACAAAAGGGTAAAAATAAAGTTATTTAGTCAATTATTTACTCTTACATATTAGGGGTATTATCTGATGTCGAATTTATTTGTCTGTTGAAACAGCCTACTGGTTATTCAACCAGTATCAGGGATGAGCATAGCAATGTCGAGTCCTTGGAACCAGATCCTAATGGTTTTCGCGATAAGGTGTCTTGATTTAAGTTACCTCTTTTCTGTCTGTACATCTCTTTCTCTCATCAACCCATATCCATGTGTGCGTTTTAGACTGACATGGTAAGGGCTGTCTGCCCTGTCTTTATTGTTTGCTTGTAGGTTTCCTCACTATTTGCGGAATGGTACAAGATATGTGAACTACATGGCACAAACGATGCTGCTTGCACCCATTACATTTTAGGATTGCATCAAGATGGGCTGCTGAAAGGGAATGATATGACGGATCGCTTTTTTCGCATCCTCATGGTATTCTTCTTTTATCTTTGATGTCCTTTAAAAAAAAATCCCTCCTCGGTAACATCTTTTTTTTTTTTTGTTTCAGGAAATTTCTGTTGCACATTGCCTCTCTTCTGAGGTTATTAACTCTGGCGCACTTCATGCACCTCAGCAAGGACAGACTCTATCATTCCTTGCAATTGATATTTATGCTAAACTTGTCTTTTCAATCCTGAAGGTGGGTTAATTTATTTATTTTTTCCTTTTCCTAATATAGTCTAATCATTCTAACTTATCTTATTATCATGCTGCAGTATTCTCCTGTGGACCAAGGTTCCAGTAAACTCTCTCTTTTATCACGGGTGAGTGTTGCTAAATTTTGGTCCCTGCAAAATCTGCAACCAGCACCGTAAATTTCTCCCTCAAATGATTTTGTGTGATATTCCCTGGAATTCTGCAGATTTTGGCTGTTATCATTAGATTTATACAGAAGGATTCGGAAGAGAAGAAGGCATCTTTCCATCCAAGACCATATTTCAGATTGTTTATTAACTGGCTTCTAGATCTTGTTTCACTGGATCCTGTTACGGATGGTTCAAACTTTCAGGCATGTCGCTTTTGCATTGACTTGGTGATCATTTTCTTCTTGGGTTTCAATTCTCTGACAATCATTTGCTGCATCTGTTCCAGATTTTGGCAGGTTTTGCGAATGCATTCCATGCTTTGCAGCCTCTTAAAGTTCCTTCATTCAGGTTACGATTATGAATCTGTTTAATTATCTGTTAATTCTGACCTATGATTTCACTGCTTCACTGCTATTGAAACCAACTTCAGTTTTAATTTTGGCATCTTGGACAAATCTAGCAAATTTGTCAGAGTGTGCATGTCCTGCACCCTAATATTTGGGTTTTTTAATAATTTTTATTGAAGAATTATTTAGTTGCTAATATTTGGGATAGCTTCCAATCAAGATCTAGAAATGTTGCCTAATTAATAATTGGATGCAAAAGCTGGTCATAACATAATTTGTTTGCATTTTTGAGTGGTCACTTGATGTTAAATTGGTCTCCAAAAGGAAATTGTTATTCAAATATGTTTTCTGCAATTTATCTTGTTACTTTTTTTAAAGAACAGGAAACTTTTTCCGTATTTTAAAAAAATTTAACTGAATTCTGCACAAATTATATTATTTTTCAATCTTCGAATCTCTCACTAATGCCTTTTACCCAGTTTTATACTCATCAAGGATTTATGGGATTCCTCAATGTTGGATGAATTGCTTTGAGTATTGGAATTCTTTTTTTAAATATATAGTATTGAGTCTCTCTTTTCAGCATTCTTTAGGCCTCTGAAAATGTTGTTAGTGTATATAGTATACTGGAGCTTATAATCTATGTGCTATATTTGGTTTGCACCATTCCCTTTATTATAATTCCTGGTTCCAAGCTGCACTTCTATCTCTTTTCACCATGTTTTATTCTCTTGAAAAATGTGTTTGGCTAATTGTAGAATATGAAGAGTTTTTGCATCTAATTATTCCCTGCACTTCTAACTTTTTGTCTCGCTATTTTGGATGGAATTCTTATTCAGCTTTGCATGGCTTGAGTTGGTGAGTCATAGGAGCTTCATGCCAAAATTGCTCACTGGAAATGGACAAAAGGGTTGGCCTCATGTCCAACGATTGCTAGTAGATCTGTTCCAATTCCTTGAGCCATATCTGAGGAATGCTGAATTGGGAGAACCGGTATGCCAATTGCTGATCTCTTCTCTTCGTAGAAAATCATAGCTGTAGAGTATAATGCTGTCTTATTGTTTCTATATTGTATATGCAGGTTTTTTTGCTTTATAAAGGTACACTTAGAATGCTGCTGGTGCTACTTCATGATTTCCCAGAGTTCTTGTGTGACTACCATTTCACCTTTTGCGATGTGATTCCTCCAAGCTGCATACAAATGCGTAATATTATCCTTAGCGCATTTCCTCGCAATATGAGGCTGCCTGATCCATCTACCCCCAATTTGAAGGTGTTTAATGGAGCAAAATTTCTTGACGAAAAAAAGAAAGAAAAAGAAAAGCAAAGGAACTTTATATTCATCTGAGCTAATCATATAAATTTTTTCTCTTTCATTTCTGTTGTGCAGATCGATTTGCTTCCAGAAATCAGGGAGCCGCCTCACATTCTCTCTGAGGTTGATGCAGCTCTTAAAGCAAAGCAGATTAAAACAGATGTAGATGATTATCTTAAGGTTCAGTACTTGTCCCATGATCTACATGCCAACGGATACATGTGCATACACACACACGTAATGTATTTAATCAATTTTTTAAAATTCTACAGACAAGGCAACCTGGTTCCTTCCTGACAGAACTGAAGCAAAAGCTGCTCCTCCCTCCAAGTGATGCTGCTTTAGCTGGAACCCGTTACAATGTACCGCTGATCAACTCCCTTGTGCTGTATATTGGAATGCAGGTATATTCTAGTTTTCATGTTGGTGGTTCATTCATATTTTCATGGAACAGAATGATGCCTTGCTGTTTTGCTTATTGCGAAGTCAAAAAAGTTCTTAATTAATTTCATAATGTTTGGGCCTATTTATATGCACTTACATATTTTGTTTGTTGGATCCCCAAAATGATTCAAACTTTAAACATAAAATGTTCCTTTAGTGGAGCTGGGAGCAGGAAATCAGTGGTTTTCCTCTTATTCAGGGCTCCTTTCTTTGAGAAAAGGAAGGAAAGAAAAAAGATACGGGTGGGTTTTTGAGGCGGGGATTTGGTTGTTGGGTTTAGGTTGTGAAGTTGGAATTTTGGTGTTTTGTCTTTGTAGCTTAAAAAAATATGGCTGTCTAAAGAACTTGTGCATAATCATTGTTCGGAAATTCTTTCAGGCCATCCAGCAGTTGCAGGCAAAAGGCTCTCATTCACAATCATCGAACTCTGTACTCTTGGTGGATACTGCATTGGAGGTCTATCAGACTCTTACATCAGAACTAGATACCGAAGGGCGCTACCTCTTACTCAATGCTGTTGCAAACCAACTTCGTTATCCAAACAATCACACGCATTACTTCTCCTTCATCCTATTGTACTTATTTGCTGAAACAAAACAGGTGAGATGTTTCTTCTTTTTTAAAGTTTTTTTTGACAATATTTGTTGTGGTATTCATTTACTCCTCTCCTTGGTTCTTTTCCGTCTCTTCTCTGCCTGCATCTCTTTCGGTAGTGTATGGAAGCTAGTTCACTGGTGTATGGTACCTTAATTAACAATCTACTCTCTCTATGGCAGGAGGTCATCCAGGAGCAAATTACGAGAGTGTTGCTGGAACGCCTTATAGTTAATCGACCTCATCCATGGGGTCTTTTGATTACCTTCATCGAGCTCATCAAGGTTGCCATATTTTTCATTCTTCATATATGTACACTGAAATTAATTCTCGTGTTTGTCTTACATTGATTTTTGTTGATTTTGCAGAACCCAAGATACAGTTTCTGGAACCAATCCTTCATTAGCTGTGCACCAGAGATTGAAAAACTTTTTCAATCAGTTGCAAGATCATGTGGGGCTCTAAAACCCATGGATGAGAGTATGGTGTCGGGTTGGGCATCTGAAAACGCACACTGAGACGTTTGGACTCCATTTTCATGTTTCTGGGATTTGATCACTGTAACCTATTTAAGCCAATTTTTACACACATCGTGGGTTTTTATTTATATTATGTTTTTAAGTTTTTGGGAAATCTGGTTTTTTTTTTGGGTTATTGTTGAGTAACATGATAATAATATCAATCATTAAGTAAAAGAGATGACATATTAATGTCAATCACACTTTATCTTTGGGTATATCATGCGGGTTATGCACCCGGAACATTGAATTATTTTTCACCAGGTCTTTTGACCAATGTAACTTTCGACCATCTTGGTTAGATAGCCTTGTGTACAATAAGCTCAGGTGCCAAAGAACACACTTGGAAAACAAAACGTCTTTGTAGTTTGTAGAACTAATATAAATGTAAAACCTTCACCAGATCTTTTGACCAATGTAACTTCAGACAGATCCGGTTAGGTAGCACGTCTTTGCAGAACCATTCAAAATCCATAACCTGCACGGAAATTATTTTCTATTGTTGGTAAGTGTAAGGGCAACCACAATGGTTGCCCTTTTAATGGGCCAATAACTTTGTTTTTGGGTCCCACATCTATCTCACAAAAATACAACTTTCAATACAATCAAATCAGCATAACACATATTTCAATACTGCCACATCAGCAAAACACATCTTTCAATACAAAACTATTATCCAACCCAACAATTTTCTTATCTTTCATACTATCCCCATCAAATTTACATCAAAATCAAGGCTGGGTCCCACATTTATTACAAAAAGTCAAGCCACATCATCATCCACATCACCAAAATACATATCTCAATATAACCACATCAACAAAACACATTTTTCAATACAGCCACATCAGCAAAACACAATAACTTTGTTGGCCCATTAACTTAACACCATTGCAAGTGCCCTAAGCCTATGCGAACAAACTAGAAGTTGCCCATTAAAAAAGAGCAACAAAAACCATGAAACTAATGCACATTGAGCACATGCAATGGTGTGTGTTTAATGGGGACATTATATGTTATTTGAATGTGTGTTTTTAATTATGTGGCTGTATTGAGATATGTGTTTTATTGATGTAACTGTATTGAAATGTGTGTTTTTACTTATGTGACTGTATTGAGAGATGTGTTTTGATGAGACCAATCTTGATTTTTGTGTAGTTTTGTTGTGGAAAGAATGTAAGAAAAGAAAATAGTTGGTTTGAATAATGGAGAAATGAATAATTATATTGGGAGATGTTTTGTTGATGTGACTATGTTGAAATATGTATTTTGTTGATACGACTGTATTGAGAGATACGTGTAATTTAAATTTTTGTGTAATAAAAGTGGGTTCCATAAATAATTTTAATGAGGACAATAAAATGCTAGGACAACCACAGTGGTCATTTACTATTGGCCCAACAAATTTTGAAAATGGGTCCCACATCTATCTCATAAAAATACAATTTTCAATACAATCAATTTAAAATAACACATATTTCAATACTGCCACATCAGCAAAACACATCTCCCAATACAAAACCATCATCCAACCCAACTACTTTTTTATCCTTCATACTATCATATCAAATTTACACTAAAATCAAGACGGGGTCCCACATTTATTACAAAAAGTCAAGCCACATCATCATTCACATCACCAAAATACGCATATCAATCAACCACGTCAACAAAATAAATTTTTTAATACAGCCACATCAGCAACTAATGATCCATTATTTTTGGCACCATTGTGGTTACCAGCTGAAAGGACCAAGTCAAGGAAGCCCTTCGAAAGTTTGTATTCAATTTGAAAGTCCAGTCTTCGACTCTAAGGCCCTAAGAGAGACATTAACAGGCTTTTAAAATTGCTCGTCTTAGAATGGGCCTTTTGGGCCCATCTTCGACTTTGAATTGTTCGCTCACGACGAGAATTCTTTTGTTCCAAGACTATTCCAGATTTCCTCAACCTATTTTTTGACGAAGCGAGCTTCCTTTTTATTTGTTTTTATTGAAATGCCCATACCTTCCTTATTGAAGAGCATAAGAGGTTTACAAATTTGTCGTTACAATAGTAAGTCCCATACGATTTGTTACACGAAAACATTTCGAATTCACATGATTTGACTCCCAAAAAATTAACCAACACACTATTACCAAATGGTCAACACAGCCAAGTACATTAATATACTAAAGCAACTATGTTTAGGGTTGTAAAAGAGATCTGAAATTGATCGATGATTAAATCGATCAGTCGGTTATTTTTTTCAAACATATTTATTTATTAGAATTGATCAATAGTCAAAATAACTATCAATAACGAACCGTTTGGTCGATTTAATTAATGTAAAAAAACCTAAATTGATCTGAACCTCCAGTTTACACCCTAGTTGTGTTTATATATTACTCACTTAGTAAATAATAATAATTTTAGAAACCACTGCATTAATTTCTTATTAATATCAGGAGTATCATTCTTAATTTTTATAAACGACTGTTATTTAAAGATGGAGGGAATCTATAATTTGTGTCTCACTTGATATGGGAAATGGAATTTCAATTGGCATCACATCTTTTTAGGCAACACACTCATCTTGGCTCACCCAATTTGACAATAAGTAATGTTGCACTTTCTTTCTTTTTTGGCATTTCAAGGGAATCTTACAGAATTTTATTGTACTATCAATTAAGAATAGTCAAGGGAATACAAACAATAATTCAAATATATAATCAATCAAATCGCTTCTTAATTTACTATTGTTTTCATTCATATTAATTTCTGATCAATTAATACCGCAATTAATCAATTGTTCTTGATTAAGTCGAGTAAATATATCTCTGGACAAATTTTCTTTGTTGCTGGCGTTTTCTTTCATCTCTCATGCACTGAGAGTGATTGGCACGTGGAGCTCAAATCATCTGAAGGACTCAAGCGGTCATTCCCCATTCCCTTTGAAAGTGATAACCATGTGCACCCATGCTTAATTTCCAGTATAACTATTTTCAACTTCTTATCACCAGAAAAGTCCATATTATCAGACAATTAAAACAGTACTACACGTGGCAACCATCAGACGGTGTGTATATATACTAATCACCCATTAATCACGTATTGCATAGAATAGATTACTCCACAAACCCCAATTACCGCCAAATATTACGTGCCGTTTGTTTGTGAATGATGTGAACTGTCACGTGAAAGTGAACCGTTGGATCAAACCTTCAACGGCTGCTAACCACCATTAGCGGCAAAACAAGGAACAGATTTCGCTTTCAGCCAAGACCGCAAATCTTGTATCGGATTTTCGTAGACGCATCTCCTCGTGAAAGTGTCAGCATGGAAACAAATTAAAATAAAAAGTTTCGATAAGACAAATAAAATTGGACGCCCTGTGGGTCCCTGATTAACCGCCTATGTGGGTCCCATCACATAGACTTAACTGAAAGTTGGTCAAGAAGACACGTGGCATCTTTCGATTGGATGCATGGACTCTAGGGCAACGCCCATTTCCACTATAAATACTACACGCCCTATCTATCAAACCCACCAAGGCAATCAAGCCAGAAAGTACTATTTGCGTTGATTAGTGGCTCAGTCAAAGTAGTAATCATGGCAAATATTGCTCTTAAGTTTTCCGTCTCTCTAGTTGCTCTCGCAACCATGCTTTCATTTTTCATGAACTCTTGTTACTGCTTCAGTCCGAAGCTCCTCAATTTCTCTATGGATCAATCGAATTCTGACTGGTCGCCGGCAGGAGCAACCTGGTATGGTCCTGCTGACGGTGCCGGCAGCGATGGTAAATAAACAAATGCAAACAAATATATATATATATATATATATATATTTATATAGTGCTTGTGTCTGTTTTTTAAGATACGAGGACGGAATCAAGCTTTACAGTACTCTAGCTAGATCTCACATTATATGTGCATGTGTATAAATTTCAATGAGGTCTTTGTTATTTCATTGTATAGCTGATTCTGTACATATATAGGTGGTGCTTGTGGATATGGTGGTGCGGTAGATCAAGCTCCATTTTCTTCATTGGTATCGGCTGCTGGTTCTGCTTTCTACAAATCAAGCGAAGGATGTGGTGCTTGTTATCAGGTGAGAAATTCCATATCTTCTAACTCTGTTGACAGCCTGACAATAAATATGTAGAATAATAAAATACCATTCCATATATTTCTCTATAATGTATTATATAATCTATCTATTTTAACAATGACTAATATAATAATCCTTAATTCTCATTAATTTTAGGTAAAATGCACAGCGAATCAAGCATGCTCAGGCAATCCAGTGACAGTAGTAATCACAGACCAGTGCCCCGGATGCGAGTCAGCCCATTTTGACTTGAGTGGACATGCCTTCGGAGCCATGGCTAAGCCAGGCCAGGGTGAACAACTTCGCAATGCTGGAGTCCTACAGGTTCAATATAAAAAGTACGTAACCTAATTACTAACTAGTCCCTATAAAAAATCTTCAAAATATTTTATAATTAAAGAACAAATTGAATGATGGCAGAGTTGCTTGTAATTATCCCGGCAAGACAGTGACATTTCGTGTTGATAGCGGGTCCAACACAAACTATTTTGCAACCCTGGTTGAATACGATGACAAAGACGGTGAGCTTGGTTCAGTAGAACTCAAACAGGCCTCGAACTCGGACTCGTGGGTGCCCATGCAACGATCATGGGGTGCAGTCTGGAAACTTGATGCTGGCTCAGCTTTACACGCACCACTTTCTCTCAGGCTAACCTCGCTGGACACAAAGGAGACTATTGTGGCAAGTGATGTAATTCCGGCTGGTTGGCAGCCTGGACAGACTTATAGGTCTCTTGTCAATTTTTAGTTACTGTGTGTGTTTGTATTAATATATATATATATATATATATCTATATAATGTATGTGCTGCCCTGATCTTCCGCAGTGAAGGAGCAGATTAATATGAAAATCAATAATAAATCAATATCGTCACTGGTATTAATGATTTGATGTCTTTGTCTGCCCATCATAATTGAAAATTTGCCCCTTAATTGATATGCTGAAAAACGTGACATTTGGACCAAAAAAGTAGCTATGTATATATCAAATGTGCAATTGATTTTATTGTCTTGCTCAGCTGCGCAACCCGTATTCTTGTAGGCTGCAAATCTCAGCCGTTGGATCAGAGTAATTCTATTTGTAAAGTCCAACCATAACTCCATAAGTAAGTTGGCTTTTCCTGGCCCAGCCTTTGACTTTCGTCAGAAGCCACCCAAAGAACCCATTGAATTTGCGGGCCATATATTTCATGTCAAGGGGGCCGGGATTTCTCACTAATTTTGTTGTGCGAATCAGTGATTGAGATTACTCCAATATATATATATATATATATATATGTATGTATGTATGTATGTATTGGTAGGAATCAGTGGCAACCAAGCAATGTAATGGGTAGTTGGGTGATACAGTTCCCTTATCTTGCAGAACTAGTTAAGGAGGTAGGTTTGGTGCAGTGTGATTAGTAAAGTGGGTTCAACCAAGTTAGTATTAGTAGCAAAGTATAGTAGCTTAATCACTATCATTATCATGCAGTACAAGTAATTAAGTAACCAGTTGGCTTTGTGAATGCTTTAAAACAAAGCAAATTAAAAAGAATGGCAATCAATTAATTATGACAGACTAAACCCACTTCAGTATGAGTTACCTGCAGCCACTTTGTGAATGCTAGCTAGCTCGACGTGATTGACATGCTTGTTTCGCTAGTGCAATGGTGTACTGAAATCAAACACTCAAAATTTTAGAGTATGTTGAGAGTAAAATAATATGCATGTAACAAAGTGAAGAAAAAAAATTGTATTAAAATATGTATTTTGAAGAGAAAAAAGTGAAAAAATTGTGTTGGGAGAGTGAAAATTTTGTATTGAAAGATGTGTTTTATTGATGTAATTAGATAAATAAGTGAGACTCAATTCTGTGTAATAGAGGTGGGACCTAATTAAAAATTTTGGAGTGCTTGAAAGTCAGAAGGGAGATGCTAGCAAGTGCAATGCTACCTACTTTCAAGCACTCCAAATTTTCAATTGGGTCCCATATTTATTACACACAATTGGGTCTCACCTACTTATCCATATCAACAAAACACATATTCCAATATAATCATATTAACAAAACACATCTCCCGATATAATTTCTTTTTTCACTTTTCATTCATCAGCACTCCAAATATCAAGTTTCAACATCTCTCTTATACTTTTATATTATTTTTCACTTTTTCTATCATTATACACATCTATCAATACAATTTTTTTAAATCACTATCTCTACACACTCCAAATACTTTCACCATTGCATTTGCTCAACTTTATACAAAATGTAGGACTCAACAGTAACCCTTCACAACACCTAAAAACACCATGAAATTAATTATGTTGTCGTGTCTTGTGCTCTTTTCCTTCATATGATATATATATATATATATATAATTTTATTTCCTGAATACGGATCCTCCACACACACATATATATCTTAAAAAAATCTAAAGTTTGACAACTTTTGTGCATATCATGCATATAATTTATTGATTTAAACGTGCACAATTGGAGTGTTGTAATTAATTATATATTATTACAGAGCAAAGTAGGTTTGTTTTTGCATTTTCTTATTCTTGTTTTCAATTTTTTTTGGTTTTGACATTTTGATTATAAACATGTAGTACTTTGCTTTTTCTTTCTCTCTATTTGGACTGAAAATAAATTAACACACTCACTCACTCACAGGTGTGTGTGTATATATATATATATATATATATATAATACTTCAAATAATCTTTTTTGGTAACCAAAAATGATGATATATAAATTTGTCATTTGAACATCAGATAATATATATATATATATATTAAGAAAATAATTTATTAATTAATCAAATGGAGAATTAGAAAGCAATGAAATTACATAATTAGCGAGACATTAATCAATAATGTGTGGAAAAGCAGCTTGAACCAACCGACAGACAAGGAGAAGCATGGGTTGGTTTTCTTGGCTTGGAATTGAAGGGATATGAATAGGTATGGCAGTTAGAAGAACCAACTCTCTCTTCTCTCCTTCACTCACTCACTAACACTCACTCATTCTCTCTCTCTACACATGCACACACACATTATAGTCATACATACGGACAGCCGCTGGTTTGTGTTTTGACCCGGCGGCGCCACCATCACACAGCGTAGAAAAAGTCTCTCACCCTACCACCCTCCCACCACTTGTCACGACACTCTCCCTCTCTCCACTACTCTCTCTCTCATCAACCACTACTTCAACTAAAAACTAGGACTATTTCCTTCCGATTCCACCATACAACTTTCACTACAAGAACAAACTAACCCCTTCTTCCCTTTCTTGTATATCCCATTCTTGATTAATTAGTTAATAATTAAACCATCTCTATATATCTCTTATACACACTAGAATATATACTTCTTTTCCATCTCATTCATTCTTATGGCTTTGATGGTGGATCAACAATCAAATTACAAGTACTTTTGCAAGATTTGTAAAAAAGGGTTTGGTTGCGGGAGAGCACTAGGAGGGCACATGAGGGCTCACGGTATTGGCGACGAGGGTGTGCCAATCGACGACGATGACCCTGCCAACGATTGGGAGGACAAGCGTGAAGGCAATGCTCCAAGCAATAAGAGAATGTATGCGTTAAGGACGAATCCCAATCGTTTCAAGAGTTGCAAAATATGTGAAAATTGTGGCAAGGAATTCTTGTCATGGAAGTCCTTTCTTGAACATGGGAAATGCAGCTCGGAGGATGCGGAATCTCTAGTGTCGTCGCGAGGATCCGACGGCGAGGATGGCACGCCGAGTAGAGGGTGTGGATGGTCTAAAAGGAAGAGATCTTTTAGGACCAAAGTGGGTGATTTTAACTTAACTTGTCCATCAAGCGAAGAAGAGGATCTAGCGAACTGTCTAATGATGCTATCGAATGCAACAGTTGATCATCCTCTATTAGCCGAGCCAGAGGAGTCGTGTGCGTCGGCTAGCAAAGACGAGGACCGAAGAAATCAAATATCTTTCATTGCCCCAATCTCATGTAGGGTTCCAATTGACAAGGCTAAAGGGGTTGCGAAGGGCGGCGTTTTCGAATGCAAAGCGTGCAAGAAAGTGTTCAATTCACACCAAGCATTGGGTGGACACAGAGCCAGTCACAAGAAAGTTAAAGGCTGTTTCGCTGCTTGGCTCGATCACAGCCTCGACGATGGTCTGGTCGAGGACGATGTCATTACACAGGAAGAGTTCTTTCCAACTAAATCCCCTTCAACATTGCCATTCGACCATGGAATCGCTTCGAGTTCCAGAAGGAAATCGAAAGTACACGAATGTTCTATATGTCATCGTGTGTTTTCGTCCGGACAAGCACTTGGTGGGCATAAGAGGTGTCATTGGATTACTTCAAACTCCCCGGACGCCTCGTCTCTGGTTAAATTCCATCATGATCAATTTCACGACCATAATACGGAGCAAATCCAAGAAATTAGACCGACCAAGTTCATCAACAACTCCGACCCGCTTATCGATCTCACTCTGGACCTCAACCTTCCTGCTCCAGCTGACGACTCTAATGGAATCCGGCGCAACCCTGTTACTGTTAGTTATGGAGTGTCTACGGAGATTTATTTGAAGTCTTGGATTGGTGTTGGTCCCAAAGAGAAAGATGATGATACCCTAGAGCATTGTGAACATGACCACAGACAGGACAACAATGGCGAGGACAAGATTAAAGATTGTGATGTCGTTGTTGATGATGACGAGGCAGACTGCAGTAAGGTGAAGTTAGCAAAGCTAAGTGAACTGAAGGATATGAGCACAAGTGGAAGTTCATCTCCATGGTTGCAGGTGGGGATTGGTTCAACTACTGATGTTGGTGCTGACTCTTAATGTATTAATTTTTTGACAAAAAACCTTGTAAGTACATTACGTGCAGATTGTTCTTTTGTTGTTGTTGATGTAATTATTGGTGGGATAAAAAAGAATGACCCCCTCAAACTGTCGTGAATACATTAGGAAAAATATTTGAATAAAAAGCGTGTTAAGTAGTGTTATATCTTTGATAATTAAACCTTTGTTGATCTAGTGACACATGTCACCATCTTGTTCGTTCATTGTAATTAGGGTTGTCCATACTCTCCTTTATAAGTCAGTCTGTATTGGTTAGCCGAAATATACTGTTAATACAAAAGATCACTTTAGTTGGTATTCTATCTTTGTCTTCACTTTAGTTGGTATTCAATCTTTGTCTTGGTATCGAAGCACTAAATGGCCACTGCCGCCGGCGACGCTTCTGTCACCAGTCAACGTTCCTCTGCCGCTGCCAGTTCTGCTGCTGTTGCTGCCAGTTCAAGCTCACCTGCACTCACTCCCGTAGCCTCTTCTTCTTCTTTGAGCCATCCCTTGGCCAAGCCATCTTCGAGTAATACTTTGGGCTCATTTTGCTCTGTCAAGCTCACCCATGACAACTACTTGCTCTGGAAGAGCCTTGTCCTCCCTGTCATCAAAGGAAATCGCCTTGAAGGCTTTATCACCGGAGCCAAACCTTGCCCGGAAGAAACTGTCACCCGCACTCTCCCCGACTCGACTACGGTTGAAGTCTCCATCAATCCAGAGTATGAAACCTGGACTGCCATTGACCAGACCCTTTTGGGCTGGCTTTATAACTCTATTGAGGCTGACATTGCCTCTGAGGTGCTAGGGAATGACACATCCAAGAGCCTCTGGGATGCTCTTCAGACTCTCTTTGGAGTACAAACTCGATCAAACATTATTTATTTCAAAAAGGAATTTCGCAAGCTTCAAAAGGGAGGCATGACTATGGGAGATTATCTTAAATCTGTTAAGAAGCTTGCCGATAACCTTGCCCTAGCTGGCCAACCTGTTGGGCAAGATGACTTGGTTTCTCAAACTCTTGCTGGGTTGGACTCTTTGGAGTATAACCCTGTGGTGTGTCAAATCATTGAAAAACCACACATCACTTGGATGGAACTGCAGTCTACACTACTCACTTTTGAGCGTCGTTTAGAACAAATCACTGGAGGTATCTCTACTTTGTCCCTCAACTCAGCCAGTGCCAATGTTATGCACACTAGAAACGCCAACAGAGGTCCTCCTCACTCCCGTGGACGTGGCAGATCTGGGGGAAAAGGTGGTAGGTCTGGCAACCACAGGCCCACATGTCAAGTTTGTTGCAAACCTGGACACACTGCTGCCCACTGCTATTTCCGTTTTGACAACAAATATATGGGTACTCCTCATGAACAACACGTCAGGCCCACTGCTCCTGTTTCTGCTCCTGCTCAAGCTGTCCAGCCTAGTGCATACACTGTCCATCCCACTGCCAGTTTCGCTGCACCTCTTCTTGATCCAGCGTGGTATGCTGACAGTGGGGCGAGCAACCATGTCACGGGAGACTCCAACAACCTCAATCAAAAATCTGATTTTACTGGTAACACTCATCTCATAGTTGGTAATGGACAAAAATTGGATATTCATCATACTGGCTCCACTCTCCTAGTGGGAAATCATAATTCCAAACTGTCCTTGCATGACATCCTACATGTTCCTGGCATTACCAAAAATTTGATGAGCATTTCTAAGCTTACTTCTCATAACAATGTTATTGTTATTTTTAACTCTGTTGGTTGTTTTGTCAAGGACTCACTGACAGGAGTGACATTACTTCATGGGAGACTTAAGGATGGGCTCTACAGATTTGATCCTCCAATACCTGCCTCTACTTCATGTTCCAGTCCACCTCCTCAGTTCCTTCCAGCTCAAGACCGTCATCGTAGTGCAGCAAATTTTAATTCCCTAAATGTTGAGTCTGTAAACTCACCTAGTTATATTTCCTCCAAGGAGTTGTGGCATAGGAGATTAGGCCACCCCTCTCCAAAGGTTATGTCTCTTGTCTTACATAACTCTCATGAAAAATTGACTTCTAAATCAGATATTATCTTTTGTGATGCTTGTCAACTTGGCAAATCTCATCTTCTTCCTTTTACGTCTTCCCAATCTCATGCTACTCAAATTTTGGAACTAATTCATACAGATTTATGGGGACCAGCACCTATCCAATCCACCTCTGGGTACAAGTATTATATCCATTTTGTTGATGACCACAGTCGGTTCACATGGATCTATCCCTTAAAAACTAAATCTGAAGCATTATCTACCTTTATCCTTTTTAAACAATTAGTTGAAAATCAATTTGACAAGAAAATCAAATGTCTTCAATCTGATATGGGTGGGGAATATCGAGCCTTCCATGATTTTGTTCGAAACAACGGCATTGAGTTCAGGCACTCTTGCCCACACACCTCACCACAAAATGGGCGGGCAGAGAGAAAACATAGACACATCAGTGAGACAGGTCTCACTCTTCTTGCTCAAGCTCACATGCCACTTAAATTCTGGTGGGAAGCCTTTCACACTGCCACCTACCTCATTAATAGATTACCTACTCCCGTGCTTGCCAACAAATCTCCACTTGAAAAATTGACTGGAAAACCTCCAAACTACAAAGCCTTAAAAGTCTTTGGATGCTCATGTTTTCCTTGTCTACGACCCTACCATACTCAGAAATTTCAGTTTCACTCGAGTAAGTGTGTGTTTCTGGGATATAGTGACTCACACAAAGGTTTTAGGTGTCTCAGTTCCACAGGAAGGGTGTACATTTCTAGACATGTTATCTTCAATGAAAATGAACTTCCTTTCCAGTCAGGCTTCTTAAACACCAAAATCATTCCATCTGAAATTCTAGTCAATGCTTCCAGTTGGATTTCTCCACTTTTATCACCTCCACACACTGACTCTCTTCCTCCTCCTGACTCGAATCCAGGTGCTCATTCTCACGTCTCTCCTGAAGACATGTCCTCTCCTGCCCGTGCTAGTTCACTGGCATCTCAACCAAGTGAGGACAACACAATAACTCCTACCACCGTGGCTCCTACCCAGCCTAATCCAGCACCTATTGCATCAGCTGAGCCCACTGGTGCCACTGATTTACTTGTACCCACTCCAACTGAAGAGACAGATGAAGGTACTCTTACTGTCGTGCCTCCAACTCAGCCTCAAAATCTGATTCACACACGGTCCAGGTCTGGCATTCACAAACCAAAGAAGTTCTCCAGTGATTATCAGCTCTTTACTGTCACTCAGGGAATGCAACTTCCCCGAGAACCTCAAACTGTTCATGAGGCACTTCAATCAGGTTTGTGGAAGGCTGCTATGCTTGAAGAATTTCAGGCACTTCAACGAAACAACACTTGGGAGTTAGTTCCTTTCTCCCCTTCTTATAACCTTGTGGGAAATAAGTGGGTCTACAAAGTAAAACACAATGTAGATGGGAGTTTCCAAAGATGTAAGGCTAGGCTCGTTGCCAAGGGGTTTCATCAGACACCCGGTATTGACTACACTGAGACTTTCAGTCCAGTAGTCAAAGCTGCTACAATCAGGATTATTCTAACCATTGCTGTGTCCAAGAATTGGATTGTGCGCCAGCTTGACATCAATAATGCCTTCCTCAATGGGCAGCTTCAAGAAACTGTCTACATGCGTCAACCTGCAGGATTCATTGACTCAAAGAAGCCTCACCATGTTTGTAAGTTGCACAAGGCTCTGTATGGTCTTAAGCAAGCCCCAAGAGCCTGGTATGAACAGTTAAAGGCAACTTTATTCAAATGGGACTTCAAAAATTCCAAGTGTGATACCTCCTTGTTTTTCTTCAAGAAAGGTGCACTGATCATCCTTGTACTTATTTACGTTGATGACATCCTAGTCACTGGTAATGATCCACTCTCTCTTCAGAAGTTTGTTCAACAATTACACACAGCATTTGCTCTCAAAGACTTGGGTTCTCTCCACCATTTTCTTGGAATTGAAGTTCACCGAACTACCACTGGTATGTTTCTCACCCAGACCAAATATATTGAACAACTTCTCAAAAGAGTTGGCTTGGAAAATACCAAATCATGTCCTACCCCTGCAGCTGTTGGAAAGCATTTCGTTCCCATGGATGGGGATCCCATGCCCAATCCTACGGTCTATAGGAGCACACTAGGTGGACTTCAATATCTTATCCACACTCGTCCAGACATTGCATACATTGTGAATAAACTGAGTCAGTTTATGAACTGTCCTACTACCACTCACTGGCAAGGTGTGAAAAGAGTCCTTCGTTACCTGCAAGGAACCAAGCATATGGGTCTTCATATTAAACCTTGTGACCGGTTAGCTCTTGTTGGTTTTTCAGATGCAGACTGGGCATGCTCACCTGAAGATCGAAAATCTGTTGCAGGGACTTGTGTCTTCTTTGGCGATACCTTAGTGTCCTGGTCATCCAAGAAGCAACCTGTCGTGTCACGCTCCAGCACAGAATCAGAATATAGAGCTCTCGCTCATGTCTCTTGTGAACTTACTTGGCTTCAAGAACTTCTCAAGGAACTTCAATTTCCCCTTCCTGCCACTCCAATCACCTGGTGTGACAATCTTAGTGCAGGAGCTCTTGCTGCTAATCCAGTGTATCACAGTAGAACCAAACACATTGAAATTGATGTTCACCTCGTGCGTGATAGAGTTATCTCAAAGGCACTTCAGGTTCGGTATATACCTTCACATGATCAAGTTGCAGATTGCCTCACAAAGGCCCTGTCTCATTCACGATTCTCTTTCTTGCGAGACAAACTTGGAGTTACTCTTCGACCTCCACCACTCACAAGTTTGAGGGAGGCTGTTAAGTAGTGTTATATCTTTGATAATTAAACCTTTGTTGATCTAGTGACACATGTCACCATCTTGTTCGTTCATTGTAATTAGGGTTGTCCATACTCTCCTTTATAAGTCAGTCTGTATTGGTTAGCCGAAATATACTGTTAATACAAAAGATCACTTTAGTTGGTATTCTATCTTTGTCTTCACTTTAGTTGGTATTCAATCTTTGTCTAAGCGCACACATTATTACTGACTTACTGTAGCTAACATTCGTTAATCAGTGCTTGTTATGAAATCGCTTGGATAACCTAAAGAATGTGTGTTTATAAAGAAACGCAAGTCCCTATATTTTCCCTCACATTAAGAGCCTTTTTCCTGGCATAAATATCAGAAGAAATTTGTTCGAGTTTGATGCATTCATGAAACCGGACAGCTAAAAACGAACAATATATTTGATGTGAGTGAGCTTGAGATTTACAACGTGATATCATATCGGGTTGAGATTTCAATCCATTTGTCCGTAGTCTCTACATGCCCACTTGTTAAGTCTGACATAACCTATCTCATAAGTGCGGGGGAGTGAGGGGCTTGAGATTTACAACAAACTTTTAGTCGTTTAATTAATGAGTTAATCAAGAAAGTTTGCTGTGCTTTCAAAACAAGTGATCTTTGTTTTCTCTCTCAAGCCAGGGGTTAAAAGCTACTAAATCATGATTAGAATTCAGAACTACATATAACTTTAACTAAAGCAAATAGGAATTGAACAAATTCCTATATTTGCTCAGCTGGATCCGAGTCTCTTTGAAATCTAACTCAAACTAATTAAGCAGGAGCTAGAATCATTCAATTACAATGAACGCTTAATTTATTTGCACCCTAGAAAATATAGGACGTACGTGGATGAAAATAGGGTCCACATTAATTTTTGGTTGAGAAATACTTGAATGAAACCATGAGTCAGTCCAATTAGCTTCAGATTAGATTGTTCGAGAAGTTTGTGATTTGCTTGCACCAAATAAAAGAAGACCTAAAACGCCGCAATAAAACTAGCTGATCTGAAATGTGTAAAGTCAACAAACGTGGCAAAATTTTAATTTGAGTACACGACAATGTGGGAGTCCACAGTTCAGTATACTGGTTGTCCTAAGAGTTGGCTTAGTCGTTCACCTTTTAATCTTTTTTATTTGGGCCAGCTTTTTCTCCGATTAACCCCAGTGAGAATATTAAATTTGTTTTGGGACCTATTTTTATTATTAAAAAAAAAAAGAGAAAAGATTTAACATTATTATTCACATTAATAAAATACACGTATTTTAATATAATCAAATCGCCAAAATATAAATTATTATACATTTTACTTCTCCATTTTAGTCAAACTAATAACTTTTCTGCAATATTCTAGTGTCATGGTGGAGTTGGATGCAAAGATTGTGGTGGAAGCGTTTAATTCGGTTAACCCGGACCATTCTGAATTTGGAGAACTTATTAGGGAGTGTAGGGCTCTTGATAGTCGAGGACAGATTTGTTCTGTTTCTTTTGTTAAAAGGCAAGCAAACGAAGTGGCTCACGCTTTGGCGCAGGCGGCTCTTTTTCATGCTAGCCCATCTTTATGGTGTATCTCACCTATTTTCTTGGAGTCTCTGTTATTAGTTGACAAGTCTAGTCATTAATAAAATTTATCTTTTATAAAAAAAAAAGTAACTTTTATAACCTCGGTATTCCTCCGCTATAAGTGAGGCCTTTAATAAACTTCAGAGGTACCGTCCTCTTTTATCAAAAAAAAAAAAAAAAAGTAGCTTTTCTCTCATTCATATTGTTCCATTAAATTTACACCAACAATGCACTTATGCACATTGGCATTTATCGTTAAAAAAATACAGGAGAAAACCTATGGAAGATGGTGCCCTTCTAATATTTCTTTTGCATATTCATAATGGATATATATCGATGGAGTGAGGGAGGGAGGGAGGAATAATTCAAAGACCATAGATTTAAAGCTCATTAATATTTAGCACAAGCCACACCCTAACACTCCCAACTTTGATTTTTCACAAACCAGATTCAAACCCACAAAACAAAAGGAAGAAATACAATTAGATCCCAATCGGATTGGGATTAATCTTCTTTGACATGCTTGAAGATTTTGGCAATCCTTTGAGTCAGATGACAGAAGATTTCTCCGAGCTTGTGGAGCATATGCTTCATCGTTCCAATGATGAAATATTTCGCGGCAGCAATAGTGAGAACAACAGTGATAGTACGAAGTGCTGCCCCAGGATTTTGAACCATTTGTGTCGCGGAATCAAAGAATTTCTTGGTCTCCTGTTGTGCCTTGTGCATAGCATTCTGGCTTCGACTCACTGCTTGCGTTGCATGACGAGTAACATTTGTGCCAAACTCTTGAAAATCCTTTTCCACCTATTTACAATCGAAGTTTACCAGTCCTGCTTAATTAGATAAAAAAATTAAATGTCAGAGAAATGCGTTGGATTTCACCTTTTTATCAGCAAACACATCAGGAAGGCCCTTGAACTTGTCATAGACAGGACCAAAAAGGTTGGCCACAGCACCTCCAAGTGTGGATTTCTTGCTCTCAGTCTCCATCTCCATTTAAAACTCGAAAACCGATCCAAGTTGTGTTTGCTAAAATTTGAAACACAGTCTGAATTTCTTCAAATTAGTGAATCTAAGGGCGTAGGGGCTTCGGGACCGAAAACAGAGATGGCGCACTAGATTCACATTGCCATTTATTGTAAAAAAAAAAAAAAAAGTACAGGAGAAAACTTACGGAAGATGGTGCCCTTCTAAGTTCTAATTCCCACGTGCTAAACTTCAGCCCATAATCGATAGTCCAGCCCATCCTTGTCTTGAGACTTGAGAGTTGATACAAGCAAAAACTAGGCTTGGCCCATTAACATGTAAACAACAGATCAACTCCAGTTGTTTCATGCCGTTAGTTAATCGAATGTTAAAGTATCATTTAATTTAATCGAGTGTGTTTGCAAAGTATTTTCGATTTCAATAATTAAAAATGATTTTGAGTATAATTTTGAAAAACAGTTTTAAAAATATATTAAAAATTCATTTGATTTGTGTTATTTATAAACTGTTTTCTAAATAATAAAAAAAATTCATAAATGTCTCAACTGAGTGATACTCATAATTTTGAATTTTCAAATTTAAAATTTGAATCAAATTTTATGATTATGATGGGTGTCATATATATCATGAATGCTTTAGTATATTTTTTTTTCTTATGAATATTTAGCAGCATCAGTCATTAAATGTCAGTCATGATTGATCCCAAGCATTGGAGGGTCCTACTCTTCGACCCTGTCCAAGGAAAAAGTTATGGTCTGTCCAGTGTTCGAATCGTGTTGTGCCATAAATAATACCAGAATCAGTAGTGGGATGAAGATCACAAGATGTATGTATGGTCTAGATCATAGATACTCTTTATGGATATAGCATAAGCTTACAATCATAAATTGAAATCGTAATAAAAACAATAGTAGCGCCATTGAGGTGTTAGCTAAATGATAAAATTAATCGCAGTAATTTTGATCGCGGTCACGAGTTTAATTGCAACGCTCATGAGTAATTTTCGTAACGAACTTCCATCGGGTCAAATCTATTGTTAGTATAGACTGACTGCCCGAGATTTGAACCTAGCCAAACTATGCTGATCCAAAGTGACATGCTGATATAGTGATTTTCCAGATTATATAAAAAAAAAACCCAATAATGGTGGTGGTTGCAGTAGAGTTTTCGGATCCCATGATGCAGTTCATCAATCTGTTCATAATGAAGTTTGGAAGGAAAAAGACATAAATAAAATATAATTTTGACTTTACTTGAATTGGTTTGAATCTTGACTAAAATTAATCTCATTATTTTAATTTCAACAAATCAATTAATATTATTAAATTGTACAACTGTAGGAAAATATAATGTCATTTGGTATTCATGAAAATGTATTGAATTGTATATTTTTATCCATAATCCAATCTGTGTTAATGACATTCAAATCAATTAGGTATTAATTATGTGAAATTTGAGAGCTCAAATAATTATATATATATATATATATATAAATATAATCAAGTTAAAACTCTAGACTTTGACCAAGTCGCAAAGTATTTGTGGGGGAAGAATATTAAACTTATGTTTGGCAGTTAAAAAGATTCATTTTCATTTCCACCCAACTCAACCACGGTTAAGTAATTTTGTTCAAGACGAGGTTGAACTAAAAGACGATTTGTGAACATAATAAACTAGAATATGAGCAATGGACAAACTTTTAAAAGTTTGAAAATATATTTGGGCTAGAATTTTCACGTGTTGGGTTGGAGTATCATCTATATATTGATAATACACATTTTAATTGATCGAGCCTAATTTTAATTGTTAAGATACACGGACGGTTCATCCTATTCACGATCAAAAAAGATTTTGATTCTCTCTCAGAGAAGTCTTGAAAATAAGAAAGAGTCACACGTACACGTGAATCAGAGTGTTGTAATACGATATAAATGATACGAAATGTCCATCCAATAAGTTAAATTACTTTTCATGTCAATTTACATATGAATCAATGTGTGACCTAAATGACTCGAGAATTGAAAGTGGAAAGTCAAGCAATTAGAATTTAGAACCGTATTTGTCTGTTTTTGTCATTTGGTTATGTTTCGTAGCAAATGACGCGTAATTGGACCACGATGGTTTAGGAATCAATGTAATGGGTGGCACCATTTAAAAAGTCTAAGGACTAGGTCCACCCTTTAAAACCCTAACAAAACGGCATTTACTTCGATCCCATTCCAACCCCCTCCATTAGAATTTAGAAAAACTCCCATCACATTTACATCCACAAAGCAAAGCAAAGCAAGGTGGTTACTTTCCTACTCATTTCCCACCCTTCCTTTTCATCAATACCCATTTCAACAGAAAGATCCAAAATTAACGGAAACTAAAGTAATTTATTTATTTTTGATAACTTATTTGTTTTGCTCAAAAACTTGTAAAAGTAAATGTACAGTAACTGAGCCGGTCCAGCCGGCATGCTAGAGCTACCAAACTGACAGTTGGCCCTAAATATCACCGGCAAAAAGTTAACAGAATCTGAAAAATATAAATAAATAAAAAAACTTTTTATTTAACTCTCTGTGGTACCCAATTGGATGACCAGTCATTTGTTTAATGTCACAGTTCGCTCATGTTAGCACCTTTTTTATTTATTAAAAGAATTTAGGACATTCTATGGTTCTTTATTCTGATTCGTCGTTACAACAAGCACAGCAGTTTCCTTGACTTTACAAGCAAAGCCCCACATTTTTTATACCCAAAATGTCCTTCTAACAGTCTTTAATTTTGAAGCCTAATTTGTTTTTTTGCATAGGAGGTGAAAAGGGCAATTTGGGGAAAGTGAAAGTAGAGGAGATGAAATGGGGGAGATGGTGGTGAGAATAAATACTGAAACGGGCAAGCAAGACTCGCATGTTACATGTCGCTCTTTCTCCCTCCATGCATATAAGCCCTTTTATTAAATTTTTATATTTATTGTTTTTTGCCGTTTTAAATGACAAATATTTACTTCCCAACTCACTAATTTATAATTTTTACTTTTTAATTTCCGATTTTTTCTTTTTTAATATTACTTGTATCTTCTCTTCTCTCTCTCTCTTTGTATATATCTATCTCTCTCCCTATCTATCTATCTTGGTGGAGCAATGCTTGTCACCTACTCCTATTGAGTTTCCACTATCTCTCTCTCTGAATACACTTTCTTTGTAGAAATTCAGTAGTCACAAGCTTTAACACAGAAAGAGAGGAGAGAGAAGCTGCTTTGTTTTTTTTTTGCTCTGTAGTGGTTTCGGGGTTCTCCGTCTGCAATGGAGAGACACAAGTGTAAGCTCTGTTTCAAGAGCTTCGCTAATGGAAGAGCTTTGGGTGGTCATATGAGGTCTCACATGCTGAATCTTCCAGTTCCTCCAAAGAGAGAACCAGAAGACGAAGACCCACATAATCAACTCAGTGAAGAAGCCGACTCAGCTTCTTCGTCTTCGTCGTCTGATGAAGAAGAAAAAGAGGAACCAGAAGGAGAAGAGAATTCTGACAAGGGTTTGTCTTATGTTCTCAGAGAGAACCCAAAGAGAAGTATTCGAGTAGGAGATCCTGAATTTTCTTTCGCTGTTGATGCTGGTTCTATTGTTCTTCAAGACAGAGAAAGCGAGACCGAGTCATTCAAGAACCCAACTCGGAGACGATCCAAGCGAACTCGGAAACTGATGGAGCATCATCAGTACTACAACCAAAAGAATCAAGAACATGAGAATTTCAAGAAGCTTAAGTTTCACAAACTCAGTAACGACAACAACAAGAAGAAGTCCGAGTCATGGGTAGAGCCTGAACCGGTAAGTTCGATCTCCGATGCCACCACAGAAGAAGATGTAGCTTTCTGTCTTATGATGCTTTCGAGGGACAAATGGAGGAGAAAAGAAAAATTTCTCAATGAACAAGAACATAAAGAATTAGAGGCAGAGGAAGAAACATATGAATCTGATGAGTTCAAATCATGCAAGACCAGAACCAGAGGAAAGTACAGATGCGAAACATGTAAGAAATCGTTTAAATCTTATCAAGCACTTGGTGGGCACAGAGCGAGTCACAAGAAAATCAAAGCTACCATTAATGTTCAAGAGCCAGAGTTGTTGGAAACAGAGAATAATGCAGGTCCTCAAAAGAAGATTCATGAATGTCCTTATTGTTATAGGGTTTTCTCATCAGGACAGGCACTCGGTGGGCATAAGAGATCTCATGTAATTACTGGTTCAGCACCACCCCCACCCCCACCAGCTACTGCTACTACTGCTCCAGCTAGAAGTTCCACCATAAGCAACAATTTCATAGATCTTAATTTGCCAGCTCCAATGGATGAAGACGACATTAGCCAAATCGAACTTTCTGCACTTTCTGATGCTGAATTTGTGAACCATGTTAGGCGATGAAGACGAGGTGTTTGATGGTCTAAAAAGGTACAAATTTTTTGCCACTTTTATTGGATCCAAGAGGATGCCGATTTGACATTATCAATTGGGTTTTAATCATCTTGCTTTTCTTTGTATTTGACTATTATAAAAATCCTAACTTTAATTCACTTCACGCTTTCTTTTTTATCCTCTGTAGCAATCGAATGATTTTGAACTTCCAAGAATGAATGAATTCACTGGCATTGTTCTTAGGTGTAAATTTACTGTTACATTCCTGGGTACTTTTTTTTAATTATTTCGATGAGATACTAGCATTCTTGTTAATGGGTAAATGTTCTTCCAGCTGTTTAGGCAACTTGATTTGTTCTATAAAGGTCATCTTCAATGGAGGTTGATAAGACCTAAGTGGTTTTATTAATAGAAAAGGCAACTTCCACGTGTTAGAGACTAGACTAGAGATAGAGAGAGTTTTGTCCAATTTATTATCCTGTTAGGTTCGAAGAGTCGCCTGTCAAAGATCCGCAGAATTTTATCCTTATTAAAAGAGCCTTTAACGATGAAGCGGTAGGCCAGCAGCTCATTCTACCTTCGCCAAAGCATTTCATTGAAAATCTGCTAAGCCTTCAGAGACGTAGAAATTTCTTTATAACTTTTGACTCTAATCCTAATAAGGAGCATCTCTGAATTTGCATTAAATGATTTTTCTTTTGTTTGGGTAATGCAAAATTCTGGAAAAAAAGGTGATTCGATAGAAAAAGCATAATCTTTCGCTGGTTTAATTGGTTTCAGTCAAAGCACTTGGAGGCTCTCAATTCTGGTCGTTCATTCATTGAAATTTTGCAATTAATAATAAAAAAAAACAGTGTGTCATTAAATTTTGCACTTCAATTTTCTCTTTCATTTTCCGTTAATACTGAAAATGCTGGAAATGACTACACATTCTCTCCCTGTGACTGGAAAGGAAAACAGAGGAGTGTCTCCTGCAGAGGGAGAGGAGAGCTAGCATAACCGGTGACCGGTGTCGCTGACTCTGACAAATGACAGACTAATCGTGGCCATCGTTGGTGTCGGAAAGTATGTACATTTTAGTCCGTTCGCTGGGGCACGCAGAGGGAATGCCTCTGGACTTTGTTTTCTTGTCCATATAATTAAAAAAGTGTTACTAAACAAATCCGAACTACTTGACACTTGATATTAATTGTCAAATCAAGTTAGATGAAAAAAAGAGACAAAAGTGTCAATTAATAATCATTTTATTTATTTGAATCCCATTTTATAGAGTCAAAACAGCAAATCTCATTAAATAATAATAATGATAATTTATATCCCTATTTTTCTCTTTCAAGTTTCAAGGATTACCAGATTTTCTCGATTTATTATCAAAAAAATATAAATACCCTTTTCCGGTTGTGTATTAAATGCTAGACTAGTATATGCCATCAATCTAAGTTTGGCGGGAGCAATTAAAATATCTTCTTGTAACTTATACCCAATTTTAGAATCAGTCAAATGCGACTTTAATTTACTTCAATTATAATTTAGATATTAATAAATAGCTCATATTTTAGGGGTTCATATCCAAATAATAAGTGTTAAACCCTAAAAAAAATGAATTCGCTAAACTTTAATGGACTCATGTATCGAATTTTCTTGTTATGACATAAACAATAAATGTTAAACCCTAAGGAGAACGGATTCGCTCAACCCTAACGGGCTAATAATTAATTAAAATAAAATCATAAAATCAAATAAATGTTTAGTATATTGATTAAGACACTGAAATAATTAATTACAATAAAAAATTAATAGAAAAATTAGATATGTGTTATCATAGATTCCCAAAATATGCACTAGATATCATTTTCCTTATAATTTATATTCTAACCTTTTTTGTTAGCCGTAGATTCATTTATGTGGTGAAACTGTGAAAGTTAACATGCAAATATATATTGTCTTAATTAATGATGCCAAACAATATACCCAAGAATATATAATTGGAGATATACTAAATAAAAAATGTGTGTACATGCTGCCACCTTCTCTTATGCTTGCACTATTTATTATGCTTATTGTGTTTACCTAATCTGTAAAGTATCTCACGCCGTCCATTTGAGATGTCTAAACTAGGCGCTTGTGCTTTATAATATATTGAATCCCAAATTCCTATCACACGTAAGAGATATTTTTTGCTTTAAGTATCATTAATTGAGATGACTTATGAAAAATAAAATCGCATAGACAGATACATCCATATGAAATGAATAATCTAAAATGAATAATATTATATATTTTTTTTATTTATGTGAGGGTGCTGAAGATTTCTAACATAATGAGAGAGAGAGAGAGAGGGAGAGCAGGGCCAGTTGGCCTATTAATTAGTGATTATATGAGTCGATGGGTATGGGAAGAAAAAAGTGTGTGTGATGTTTGCGATAATGAGTGGCACACTTCGCATTTTGTCAAACACATAATGGGTGGTGTGGGAAAGTGAGAACAAATTAACAAAAACCATCCCTTAGTTTGGTGGTTCAATATGACTTAGATCAATATAGCTAGGTCGCCCAAAAAGAAAATTGGGTCAAAAATTTGTATCTTTTTCAATGACTTTATTTTTTATGTTGGAAAGTTCTACCAAGCACTACATAATCATCATTTTTATGATTGAAAAAAAGAAGAAACTTTTCTTCTTCTTTTTTCTTGAAGTTTGGTCTAAAAGAGTCATTCACAGCATTTGATTGGAAGATTGTATCATTATCAAGAGTGGATTTAGTTTTGAGATCCGCTAAATTAGTGGGTAAAATAATATTTGTAGAGTTCAAAAAATATAAATAGTGAGTGAGAGTATATAATTTCTTCATTACGCACTATATATATATATATATATATATATGATCATAATCTTTATATAAATCTTCGTATATAATCATATGTAATTGAGAAAGGTCAAATTCAATTCACAATTGCGGGTCTTGCGCAACAGATGCATACACTTAATTAATGGAGCATACATCGCAAAACTCCCATGTTTTTGTAGTAAAATCATTATTATTTATTAAAAAGGTGCACTACACCCTATATTAATCGGATAACTGGAATTTGTTGTAAATTTTCACATTTTCGACATTTAACATTTTTTAGTAGTCGTGAAATTACATGAAAATGACAAATCGTTGAATATAAACTACAAAGATTCAATCTCTCTTTTGATATGAACTAAAAAAATTTTAACACAAAATATCTCGCTAAACTCGTAATCTTGATCAAAACACATATATCATATTTTTTTTTAAAAATTAAATAAAAATTATGCGGTAGTGTCATGAATTTAGAGTGGCGTTTTCTGCAACAGATCTCGAGCTTCCTATAATCACTATATAGGTCCTCTCATCCGATCATTTATAATTTGGTTGAGATTCTCTAATCACCATTAGTCCAGAGTCTGTTATGGCTTATAAGGACAACACGATTAGTCCAATAATTAACAACAACATCTAATTAAGCATCTAACCCTGTTGAGAAACCTATGATCGTCTAGACAAAATTTCTTAAAACCAAGACATGCGTGGTGAAAGACAGTAAATAACAATTTAATTGGCAAAAGATTAAAAAAATATTGTACTATATATCTATTAATTACTCTACACAGATAATGTGAGACAAAGTCTGTATTTCCTTCCATCAAACAACATGAGAGAGTGAGTGCTATATATATAGTACTAGTGAGCTTTTGCTTAATCAGTGCTAACCACTTCTGATGACTTCGAATAGGTCGAAAGTTTGGTTCGAATCTTTCCACAAGCCCAAATTAACAAACATCAAACCTTTCAAGCATATATATACAGAGAAAGCCATTCTTATGGACGAACGATCAGACAAGTCATTGCATCACTAATCCATGAAACTTTACAAGCCAAATCTTAAATTTTAACTCAAATCGACAAGCTAAGTACAAACCAAAAACAAGAGGCTAAGCTTGAATGCTTGAGCATGCATGCATGTGAACCCTTAATTTTGGTATTGTAAAGTCATTGTCAACTTTTATATTTATATTTATATTTTTTTGGTTGTTTTGTTAATAACTTGTGCCCCTGCCAACCTTGAAAAAGAAAAATAAGATATGGTTTGGTTCCTTGTTAAGATATGCAGCAATAATGAACAAATATTTTGGCAGTGTTGATCTTTGATGGTATGGTGGAATATATTGTCTTATTGTGGCCATCAATACATGTGAAAACTTTATATCGACAAAGCAAGAAAATAAGTCAAGCAGGTTCACTTCCATTTGGGATCGTAGTGATTGCCTCAGACGCTATTAAGAACTAAAATACAAGATTAAAACCTAACCACTATTCGGAAAAGAGAATCGTTAATTCAATTGCAATTAAGGTATCCATGGCCTACGTATATTAATTATTAATTAAGTTGCTTAGTTGCCAACTAGATCCCGGCCAGTGAATGTAACATGGAAATCAAAGAATGGCAAATTACCTTTTATTACATTATTTGTAAAATTACTGTTAAATATGACTCGTATATTGAGTGACTAGTTGATGCGTCGATGCAAACAACTTGCAAAGAATATAGAAGAAATAGTGACAGTCGTGAGAGTTCTTGACATCATGGTGTGCCGACTAATAAACCTCCGACGATCAAGTGAATATATTTGAGTGAGGAATCTTTACTTTTTCCACAATTTCTCTGCAGCTAGAAGTTATGAGTTTGTAACATCCCGACCCCGCTCCCTGGCCGGCAATGTTAATCTAGATCTCCCCCTTGGTGCTCACCTATGTCAGGTGACAAGCGGGTTTTGCCCTCCCCATACTCGAACCCACAACCTAGCCATTAAGTTGGAGTTCCTGACAAGTCTGATATCACTAAACCAGGCACCTGACGTAGGTGAGTCCCAATGGGAGATGTGGATGAACATTGCTGACCAGAGAGTGAGGCCGGGATGTTACATAGTTTCTCTACTGCTATAAGTTATGATTTTAGTCGTTGGGTTTAAAAGAATGTACATACAAGTAAGCTGAAATTGTCCTTATACATGCTTATATATATGGACCCTAATTTTGAAGCGCAACTTGTGATCAATCATTTAAGCATAAAATGTCTTCGCCATTCTCTTTTGGTTTCATCTTTCCACACATTTTAGGTTCACTTTTGCTTGTTTTTGGGGACAGTACTCTTTTTTTCAAACTGGTTTATTTATTATTTACCTATCTTTATGCCATATATATATGTGGACATTGCCTTTGGTTCACGCCACAAACACCATAATTCCATGCCCTCCCTTGTAAGTCATTCACAAACCAAAAACTTCACATGCACTTTCAAAAAGTGCTTTAATTTTCTACTTCCTTGGCTTGTGTGTTCTTCTTTAGTTTCTACTCCACATACTACTTTTCTTCGTGACAGAGGAATCACCCGAAAAACAGTACGTCTCGATACATGTCACAGTTCAGTAATAAATACAATCTCCAACACGAAATCGAACTCGAGTACGTCCTCCTAATCCATAACCATAATTACTACTAGGGATCTTAATTAATTACACCATCCAAACCACAAAGTTTGATGATCTTGAAAACTTCTTGTCTCGTCCAAAATATCAATCATTATATATGTAAGGATCATAATCTCTTATGAATATCAAAAGATTAAAACAAGGAAGCAGTAAAAAGAGATGATTGCCGCAAAGCTCGGAGCAAAACATATAATAAATAATTAAGAGAAGTTGGTCAAACATATAATCTCATCTCTCATATCAACATGTTATAATTAAATTAGGTTATGGCTCCTTTATAGGTCAAGAGCAACTAATTATGAACCCTAAGAAGTATATCGAGTAATTATGAAATTTGAAAAATCGTGGTTGATGTCAATTAATAAGCTTACTTACAGCTTTAAATTGTCTAAAATGAAACTTAATATAAATAAAATACATATTCCAAGTTGACCTAATATTTGGTCGACAAGTCAAATAATTAATGGTTCTACATACTAACAACCACCACACCAGACAAACCGTCGTTGGAACTTAGATTTTGAAGTCAATGACCGTCACAGGAGTTGATCTTTGGGACTCGAAAAGGACCCTCCCTCCATGGGAATGCCTAATTAGTGGCACGAAATTTGCTCGAAAGTATCAAATACAAAGAAACTTAAACGAGACCAAGAGATACGTTTCCTGAGAGCTTCATATGTGTTGGGGTCATGTACAATTATATTTGCGCGTGGAAAGGTTTTTTTTTTACTTCCTTTTTCCTTTGGTGATGCTCAAAACTCGCTAGTCTTGAAAGGATCTCAATTGATAATGTACGTCGATTATCTATGAAAGAATCACAAGTCAGTAGAGGTCTCCTGGTTGTTTCCTTAGGCAGACGTTCCGATGTCTAATCAGTTCGATATAATATATATAGTTAAAGATGTCGCTCGATATTTGAACTAGCTATCACTCTTTAGCAATTTGTAATCTGAAAGGTGAATGTGTTTTTTATTTTAAAAAGGGCTCTTTATATACATCTTGGCAATAACTGATGTCATAACCATTTTAGAAAGTTGAATGGTCTACCTCAGATAGTTGAATCGTCTCTCATAAAATGAAGAAATAAAATACTATCATACCGAGGTGATCATCGTAGTGTTCCTTGATAAGGTAGAGATCATCATATGTGACGAATATCAAGACTGCTCTCCTTTCTCTTGAATATTATACGCGCGTTCTCTTTTCATTGGAGGAGTAATTCGAGTATTATCATACTTCTAACGATGATAACTTGTGTGAGTAGGAAGTAGGAACTAGGAGGGGATACTGGTTCAGCATTGTTGTAGATCTTAAAACCAGGAATGTAGCATCCCCTACCCAGATAAGCTAATCTTACAATAATTTCATATGCAGTATATCCAAAATTCACATCATGGGTTGAGCTACAGTGAGTTCAAAACTCAAAAGTAAAACTATTTTTTTCTGCATAAATAGTTTTTCAAAAGTAAGACCAAAGAATTTGCCACTCAATAATTGTTCTACAGTGAGTTCTGCTGTGACAATCGCAGTTTAAAAGCCCATTTTTGGGAGCCCATGTCCATTGTCCAAGCCTAGTGTCGCTGAAGATGGACCTTCCCGCCCAAACTCATCTCCAAGAATTATTTGATTGGGCCCATTTAATCCCATCATATTCATCCATATCCAGACGTACATAAATATATATAATATATAAATTTCAATTTCAATTCACGTAGAAGTCAACGAAGACCGTGCGGTACTTATCACGTGCGACAAAATTGTCATAATCTATAAAAGAAATTGCTGGCGTGCCCGCATTGACTGTGTAACCCAATTTCATAAACTACGCCTTTGTTGGCCGGTGCGGTGATAGGAAGTTCGGAACCTGGTGATTGGTCTCTCCTTCAGCTTTGTAATATCCTTCGCTGTTCTAATAAGTTATCTGTAAGTAGATTCTCTTCGGTCGTTTATACCTGTATATGTGTATTTGTATTGAGCATAAATTAAACTGGTTAATATTTGTAATTTTCTGGCTGCTAGATTGCTTTATTTAATTTTGTAACTCTTTTTTTTCCCCACTTAGTTTTGATTCTGTAGGTTTGAGGTGTAAAGTGCTGTACAGTGGATTGAATTTTGGATTTGCAGTATTTGTGGAGTGAATTGCGAAATGCATAATTTTTCTAATTTGTAAGTAACTGGGAAGGAGCTAAGGTTAGTTGTTGGATGGCGTCTTCTACTCCACTGGACATGGATGACGAGATGGATGAAGATTTTTTTGATAGATTGATTAGAGATGATGATGATTATGGGAATGTTTATGTTGCATCCACGCCTAGTATTGTCAAAGATGATGATTCAGATGATGCCAAGGCGCTTTCTAATTTAAAGATTAGTGAAATGGGGCCTAGTGGAATAGACTTTGATGATAAAGAAGGTTTTAAGGTCAATGATGAACAGCGTTGTGATAGTGCGGACATCTTGGCATCTGTGGATACTCATGAGAACAATGTAGTTACTAAAGAGAGGAATTCAGCTGCAAGCAGTGTTGTAAATGAGGCTAGCAAGGTTGGCTTAAGGCAGGAGGTTGCATTGGAAAGTAAAATTTTCGGAGAAAGTACTACATCTTCAGGAAAATGCTCGGATATACATAGTCATAATGGTGATAAAGTCAAGTCATTATCAGATTTTTTTGGTGAGGTGGGGGATGATACGGAGGATCCATTTGCAGATGTTGCAGCAGTGGATAAATATTCCGGGTCAGAGTTGAATATAAAGAATGAGGTCCCAGGAAAGTTTGTTTATGATTTTGGTTCCTCAAGTAGTGGACAATACTCGGTCTCTAATCAAAACCATGGCGCAGAATCTGAACAGAATGAGGGTGGAAATGATTTGACTGGCAGCCAACATTGGGAAAATAATTATCCAGGATGGAGATATGACCCAATAACTGGGCAGTGGCATCAGTTGGATGGATACCATGCAAATATGCCTGGAAATGCAAATGGTTATGCTCAGGAGAGTATTGATGTGGCTGCCCAGTCAGGTCATGTTTTTTCAGAGCAAAGTGCAAGTGGTGATTATTCACACCATACATCCCATTCTGTTACTGGAAGTGTGACTGACTTGTTTAGCACTGACAGCGTCTTGAAATCGAAGCAGGTTTCACAAGGGAATGTGCAGTACCCAGCTCATATGGTATTTGATCCCCAATACCCTGGGTGGTACTATGACATGATTGCCCAAGAATGGAAATCGTTGGAATCTTATACTCCAGTTGTGAATCAGTCAACAACTATTGGTTATAATCAACCTGATCAAAATAAGAGCTTTGAAAACAGCGAGTCAAAGGTGGATCACAGTCAGGAATATATCTCAAATTTGACTGCCATATCAAGTGATGAACAACAATTGAAAGATCAATATGGTGCAACAGGAATTCTAGATTCTTCTAATCGACAAACTGGAAGTGAAATTTCTGGATCAGCTTCCTCCCATGAACAGGCAAACCTGAATTTTGACAACAGTAATGGAAATGCAGGGTTTCATAGTTTTGATTCTAGTGAACAGTTTCCTCAGCATCATAATCAGACAAAAGTGGAACCAAGCCAGAATATGCAATTCTCTCCTGCTTATTTTGATAGTCAGAAAGCAATAGTTTTCTCACAGCAGCCATTCCTAAGTGACACTCAGTCTTCTTATGTACCAAGTGAAGGAAGGCCATCTGCTGGACGCCCTCCACATCCTCTAGTTACTTTTGGGTTTGGTGGAAAACTCATAGTCACGAAACATGGCAATTCCTTTCACTCAAACTCACAATATGAAAGCCAGGTCAGGCCCCTTCTCATTTTGCTGTGTTAATAAATATGTGTTACATATTGTTCGACTCTTTTTTACTTTTCCAATGAGCTATTGCATTTACATGTCTCATGTTATTTTTTACATCATGTCAAGGACTCTCTGGGAGGTGTGGTCAATGTTCTCAACTTAACAGAAGTTGTCATGGACAAAGATGATGCTTCGGACTTTGAATTAGGTTGTCATGATTACTTCATTGCTCTGTGCCAGCAACCTTTACCCGGCCCTTTGGTTGGTGGGAATGTTGGAAGTAAAGAGTTGAACAAGTGGATTGATGACAGGATATCAAATTGTGACATGAACTATAGAAATGGGGAAGTCTTGAGGTTACTTTTCTCGTTGCTGAAAATATCATGTCAATACTATGGGAAACTTCGATCACCCTTGGGGACTGACCAAGGATCAAAGGTGACTGGCATCTGTTTGCTACCAAGTGTTTGTAATTATTTAGGTTTCCATTCTGTAACTTCCTGTTAACAAAATGAGCTAAATGATAAATTTATCATTTTTATTGTTTCATATTTTCTTCTACAAATGAAAATTTTGTGCTGTATTTACAATGAATAATAACATGACAGTATGCTGAATAGATGTGATGTTGATATCTTTTGTTGCGTGACCTAAGTGGTTATATACTAATATGGCCTCTACAATCCTTCCCAAAAAAATTAACCATTGTTGCTTTGGCTAACGCTCATTATGCATATGCTTCTGTGAGGACAAGAATATGTTAGGTTTCTGCTTTGATCATAACGCAGTTAATGATGTATATTACCTATAGAAATGCATTAACTGGGACAGCTTTTTCAATTGATTTTTACAACCTTGGCAACTTAAATAATTTTCTATCTTACATGTTCTTTTAACTTTGGTATTAAATATATATATATATTTTTTCTATTTTACAAACTTAGGAAAATGATTGTCCAGAGTCAGCTGTAGCTAAGCTTTTCGCATCTGCTAAAAGAAGTGGTATGCAATCAGGTGAGTATGGCGCACTCATGCACTGCATACAGAACCTGCCGTCTGAGGCACAGATTCAGGTACACCATGTCTCATGTTCTTCATTAATAGCCTCAAAGTTGATTGGGCTTGTGGGGTACACTTCACTTGACACTGCTATTTAATAAACTAAAATGATTGGTTTAGGCTACTGCTGTTGAGGTACAGAAACTTCTCGTCTCTGGTCGAAAGAAAGAAGCTCTAGAATGTGCACAAGAAGGTCAATTGTGGGGGCCAGCACTTGTAATTGCAACTGAACTTGGTGACCAGGTTCTTTCATTTCCTTACACCTTTGTATAAATTTCTTCCACATATGTTTGGTACAAGTCATATGATCCATATTTGATCAGCATAGTTTCATTTGTCAGAAAGAGTATCAGACGCAACTTCTGCTTTGTTCCAACTCTTGATGGTTTTCTCTGTAATTTATGCAGTTTTATGGCGATACTGTTAAGAACATGGCACTTAAGCAGTTTGTTGCAGGATCACCATTGCAGACCCTGTGCCTACTAATGGCAGGGAATCCCCCAGATGCGTTTTCCAATGTCGCTACTCGAGTTGGTCTCCATGGTTATTCTGGCGTACCTCAACAATCCTTACAGGTATGTGCTGAAGTGACGAATGCTTCCCCCCTTTTCGTACTAGCGTGTTGCATTTTACTTGAAATTGGATTTTGCAGTTCAACTTCGCCTGTAGTTTGCTATAGAAGAAGAAATTCACTATACTGAATGTGATTTTTGTTGTTTGTCTGTCATCGGTTTCTCAAACTGTCTTACTTGAAATTAACTATTCATCTTCTCTGATTATTTTTTTGTGCTAGTGTCTTGTGAACAGTGACTTTTTTACCCGACCTATATAGTTTACCTTTTCATGCACCTTAGTCTGCAGTGTAGGTTTTTTGGCTTTGAATTTGCTTAGTAGGTCAAAAATGTACTTATAGATGTCTGAATTGTCTGTGAGATGAGTATGATATTTTAGTGCAATGCATGGGGAAGCCATAAAGGTTTGATGTGGAATGTGTTTTAGTATTTGCCTCATAAACAATTCATCTGAGAATGCTCCCCTTGTGCGAGTTTTATATTACAAATCATTTATGTTAAGGAGAATATATACCACCAGACCAAGCAGTTTTTGTATTTTTTATTTTATCCCAGTTACATGGGTTTAGGGTGTTTTGAGTTACCCGCCTGAATTAATATACCACACAATCAAGCAGCAACTGAGTCATAAACCCTTCTCAACAACTTATTACTACCTCTTCCCTTTTTCTTTCTTTCTTTCTTTGTTTTTTTTAATCCCAGTTACATGGGTTTAGGGTGTTTTGAGTTACCCACCTGAACTAATATTCCACAGGATCAAGCAGCAACTGAGTCATAAACCCTTCTAAACAAGTTACTACTATCTCTTTCCGTTTAATGTTGTTGTTGGTAAATAATAATCATGTGGGAGAATGTGTTTTAAGTTTCACTTTAATCGCAGGAAAATAACACATGTAGTTGAATGAACTTTCCGTGAGATTGAGAATGGTGCCTTGATGGGATGCGGTTCCTTACAACTATGGTATTGTTTGTGGCCGAGTATTTTCATTATTCAAAAAATCTGAAAGCATTGAATGCATCAGTGTATCACCATGTGATGGTGGTGCAGGTAGGCATCATAGGGAAAAGCATCTATTAGAACAAATACCATAGGCTAGAGGGTTTTTGTACGGTCAATGTAGATTATAGTGAAAGAACAGTGATATCCTTCTTTGAAACATTACATACTCCTCATTCAATCCTGCTTTTCTAATTTAGACTCTCCACCCCCTATATAATCTGTGCTTTATGAATGACAGAAAAATCATTGATTAAACTTTAATGATCTCCCTGATGCATCTTTTTTCTTTCCCTCCTTTTTCTATTGAACAACAGATTGGGGCTCATGGCATGTTAGATGCGTGGGAAGACAATTTATCCATGATCACTGCAAACAGAACAAAAGATGATGAGGTTTCGCTTGTCCTTCTTGGAGATTGCCTATGGAAGGGGAAGGGTGAGGTTGATTGAATTTGCCTTCCTCGGTTTATTGCTGTTTCCTTAATTGATTTTTTATGTCTGTTCCCCCCTCTCCCACAAACTGTTTTCCACATAAGAGGTTTGGTTCTCCTTGGTTTTGTTCTCAGCAAAAACTTTATCATACAGGTTATTGCTGCACACATGTGTTATCTAGTTGCAGAAATCAACTTTGAGCTGTACTCAGATGGAGCCAGACTGTGTCTTCTTGGTGCAGATCATTTGAAATTTCCACGAACATTTGCTTGCCCTGAGGCAATTCAGGTGTTTTATGCAAACCTATTTTCTTCAAAGATTGAAAACAGTTCATTTAGGCTGGAAATAGTGTTTCATTATCAAAATACCCATTCTATTATTTATTTGTTTGTAGTTGTTTATGTGGTTGCTGTAAAGTGGTGAAAATAGGCATTTTACCTTTGCTTACATTTGTAAATGTTTCTTCTCTTTCCCCCCTTAACAATATGAATGTAGCCCAAGTTCATTCTCAATTACTGGAAAATGAAAACAGAAATCATGAACATTTTTAAATATGAAGTGCGCCCATGAGTTTTCATTGTTATGTTTAATCAATATCTGTTAAAGAATGTAACTGAGCCCTTGAGTTTTCATTGTTATGTTTAATCAATATCTGTTAAAGAATGTAACTGAACTAGCATCCTTAATATTTGACACAGAGAACGGAATTATATGAGTACTCAAAGGTGCTTGGGAATTCGCAGTTTCTCCTTCATTCCTTTCAGCCATATAAGCTTATTTATGCCCACATGCTAGCTGAAGTTGGAAAAGTGGCAGAATCTCTGAAGTAAGCAAAATGTCCTGCATGAATCTGTTTTAAGTAATTAATTTTTGCTGATAATCATTTTTTTATTATTATCTTATGCTCTGTTGAGTTAGGTACTGTCAAGCAATCCTGAAGTCTCCAAAAACTGGTAGAGCACCGGAAGTGGAAACATGGAGGCAATTGGTGTTAGCTCTTGAGGAACGGTTGAGAATCCATCAACAGGTATTTCCCCAGTTTTTGATTGCTTCATCTGTCTTGCCACATTTTTCTCATGGATGATTTTCTATGCAGGGTGGTTATAATGCCAATTTGGCTCCAAAAAAAGTGGTGGGCAAGTTGCTCACCTTCTTTGATAGTTCTGCAAATCGAGTTGTGGGTGGCCTACCTCCACCTGTGCCATCAACATCTCACAGTGTTAAACAAAATGAATATGCTCAGCAACCAGAGGTGTCCAAAGTGTCCAATAGTCAATCAGCAATGGATGTGTCTTCAGTAATGCCGTCAGCTTTAATGGGACCCATAAGTGAATGGACTGGAGATTCCACTCCAGCGACGATTTCTAATAGGAGCATTTCAGAGCCAGATTTTGGGAGAATCCCTGGAAAGGTAGTTTTTATATATGTATGTTTGGTTATGAGAATGTGAAATGGTCAATGTTCTGTTTCCTAGTTTTTTTTTTAATGTTTAGTTACTATGGACACTGTCTCTCTGCACTGACCTTGTTTTAAAGAGTTGCTCATCCCAAGTTCATTATGCAGTTTGTGATTTGGCTTATATATGAGAAGTATGCTAACTATCTATACAATGGTGTTCACACATCTCTACTTATTTTCACGTGAGATTGAGTAGCAGGACTTTTATGTGGCTTTGACTTACGAAGTTCAACCTGTATTGTATTGTTATGTTTATGGATGATTTTATGTATGTTAAATTCTTATAAAATAGAGAATGTTCGAAACTTCTTTGAAGATATTGTCACAATAGTAAAAAGTTGTGGCAGGGTTGGTTAGCAAAGTTGAGATTGATGAAGGGTAGGGTAGCATCCCTGCCCTGCCTAGAATGTTGTTTATCTCGGTGCAAAAGTGGCAGCTTCAGTGTGCTGCATTTCCTTTTACTGCTTAGTGGCAATTAAGACTTCTGTCAATTCTTATCCTTCCATTTATGTTTTTTCGCAGTTTTAATAGGTTCATTGATAAGCAGATGACAACAGTTGGATACAATTTTATGTACGCTGAAATTATGACTGTTAGAAGCTGAATTGAATATTCTCATTTGGTTTGGTACTCTGCGCATGTGTAATTAGGCAATTTTAGATTGCATGGTTGAGTTTAGAAACTCTGAAACACAATATGGTTTTAATACTGAAAATAAGTTTGTTTGTTTGTTTTTTTTTTTTTTTTTTTTTTGTGGTACTATGCTTTGCAAAGCTTGGATATTAGCCTCGTAATAATGAGGGATTGTGGATATGGAATAGATTTTACTAAATGATTTTTGTTGACAAGGCTGATTCATCCAAAGATTCAAACTCTTCTGATACTCGAGTAAAAGCATCTGCGCCTGGTGGATCATCTCGTTTTGGTCGATTTGGTTCACAATTATTTCAAAAGACAGTGGGTTTGGTCTTAAGGTCCCAACCACACCGACAGGTACTTTCTGGAGGTGCTTGATTACAAATCATGTTCTCCTCTCTCTCTAACATTTACATTTCCTTTTGAAGGCTAAATTGGGTGAGAAGAACAAATTCTATTATGATGAAAAGCTAAAGCGGTGGGTTGAGGAAGGTGTTGAACCTCCAGCAGAGGGACTGGCCCCATCACCGCCACCACCATCAACTGGATTACTGGGTACAATGCCGTATAACAACATAAAAGACGAACCAAAACTTGAAACCTTTCAGTCAAATGGAGTGCCAGAATATTTCAGTCCTGAAAAGGGATCAGGAATCCCACCCATTCCACCAAGTTCAAACCAATTCTCTGCTCGTGGGCGTTTGGGTGTTCGCTCAAGGTACATGGATGTACCTTTATTTATTATTTGTCTTTCATCGTTACAGAAAATGGAAAATGCATGCATTTGTTTCCTTACTTATGATAAAATATATGGAATTCTTCTAGGTATGTTGACACATTCAACAAGGGAGGTGGAACCCCAGCAACCTCATTTCAGTTGCCTTCTTTTCCTGCGAAGGCTTCCAATCCCAAGTTTTTCATTCCCACCCCAGTAGCCTCAGGTGAAGATATAGATCAGACAACTGCGGTGAGCACAGCCGAACCCATGGTGGACAATGAAAATTCTCCAATATATACGCAAGAAGATTCACTCTCATCTCCACCAATTTCTGCACCACCAGATTGCTGAAGGAGGTTGTGAATTAACAGTTGAGCGCTCTCCCTATGCTCATTGTGTTTGTCATCGACTTTAATTACAGCAGCATTGGTGATAAGGCAGTGGTCATCATGGGAGTTCAGTTTTTTGGTTGGAACCCATAACTACATAGATCTGCATATGGTTTTAGTGTTCGCTGGGCTACCGTTTATTGGTTCAGAAGCCTGTTGCAAACTTTGCATTATAAATTAGGTATAAAGTGATACTTTTGTACATTGATTTACTGGTCAATAAATTTCTTTGATAGAGACAGAGGCCCTAAAAGGTGCTTCCATTGTATAGAAATTCTCAAATAAGCAAATTGCTCACTGAAATTACAAAAGTGGAATTGTGTACATATGGGAACAGGTCGACTCCAATCTTGCTTGTCCAATTATATACCATTTGAGCTCATTTTGCATGCTTTTAAAGAGCTTGCTCACATGATCAAAATAAATAAAGAGCTTGCTCACAGGCGGAGCGATTGCTCATGAATTCGTATTGTGTATTATATGCATGTTTAAGTCTGTTCATGTCGTCACTATACTCCGATCCTTTATATAAAAAGTTTAGCATCGGTCATACGAGTCTATTAAAAAAAACAAAAATTAGAAGTTTAAGATGCCTCAACGAGTTTATGAGAAAATTAATGGGAATTCATTGAATGATTCGTAAAACCTGAATAAATTTATTTTTTAAATTTTCTCTTTCAATTAGCATTTCTTAAAATGGGCAGCGCGATCAAAGCCGTTCACTCATTTTGACCGCGCTATATTTACGCAGATCAACTCACACATCTTATGCTCCGTTTTATTTGAAGTAAAATCAAGTTTTTGCGGAATGGGAAAATTGGAAATTTCGAGAGAAGCATGTGAAAGGGTGGGGAGAGAGGTAACCTTGTAGTTGTCGTAGTTGTACACAACACAATTCAAACCCTAAATTCAGAAGAGTGACCATGGATTACTCCACAGAGCATTACAAGTATCAACGGTACCAGCAATACGATCCATCTCATCCTCAATCTTACGATCCATCAACGGCAAACCAAGCTTACTATGCATATTCCAATCGACAATACGATCATCATCATCATCATCATCAACAACAACATCACGCGTATTACCCTTCGCAAGACTACTCGCACCATTACCACCAAGGAAATGCTCCAATTCACCCTCCCGGCGTCCCTCTCCCTTACGAACCGACCCAGGACCAGCAGAATGCCTATTACACTCAAGGGGCTGTGGAGAATCAGCAGCAGCTGTATCACGGCCCGGATCCTGGCGAGTTAGGCTCGGGGTCAGCGGTTGCGATGACACAGTATGCGGAGAGCATGACCGCAGCACAGGTAGCTATTCAACCGGAGGTTAGGGTTTTCATTATTGCTCTTCGTCTCATTTGAAGATTTGAATTATATGCATGCATATGTTTGTTGTGAAATACATTTGGGATATTTGTCTATTTGGTTCGATAAGTTGAAGGGGCCGGTTATATAACAAGACATTAGGTATGTATTGATAATTTTTCGTTCTATGCGTTAAATTGGTGCTTTTACTATCGAGTAATATTTGATTTGGTCAGGAGTATAACGGTTTACCGTTTAGTTAGAGTCTAGTGAACTAGTTTTTGTTTTGTTTTTATAGAAAATAAGCTAATGATAGTGATATAGAATCAACTATCATTTCTTGGTTATTGGATGTTAGATCCGATGTAACTGATAGTATAATGTAGCAAGAATGTGAAGGTCGTGCATCTATATTGAGTCCATATTGTCGCCACATGTTAAAACATAGGTTATTTATAAGCATCCATTTAGGAGCATTCCAGAGTAAAACACGTGAACTTTGGTGTTCTTTCTTATCAAAGTAAATGACTTGAAAAACCAGAAATATATCTCTAAGAAAGAAAATCAAGTGTCCATGTTTGCGTAAAGGTATTTGTAGAATCTCCAAAACATGAAAATAACTTATTGTTTCGCATCTAAGTTTGGGATATGTTCCTGAGCTTCAATATACGCACTCTTTGGCTCTGCTAACCTCTCTCTCATTAACTGTAATACCCAGTATGCTCCAAACTCTCCCTTTATACCATCAGGAAGAGTGATAAGAGTGCAATCTACCTCTGTGTTTCTTTTGTGGTTTTTTGTTTATGTAGGCCAAGGTTTTACAAAGTAACAAATTTGAAGGGTAGCTTGGTTTGGAGTGGGTTGTTTCTATGACAGTTTTCTCAAAGCATTTTTATTTTGGGATTCTCTAAGCTTTGTTAAACGTGCAGTACAGTAGAGATATATGATCGCGATATGCTAATCGAAAATATAATATATATGTAGTACAATTGTTTTAGAATTTGACCAGAAAAGTAAAATTTTTCCGTTGAAATGTGTCTAGAAAATAACATTTAGTCTTGCATGCTGTTTGGCTTATGTTTTGATCCAATAACATTTGAAGTGCATCATTAGAAACTGCTTTATTAATGTGGAGTGCGAAGCCTGTATTGCATGATGCGTATCTACATAAATAAGTTTTTACATGTTACGCCTTTCATATCATTGAAGAAAATATTATCTGTGTTTATTCTGTTGTGCCACACATCATACTTCTTCATTTCTTTAGCCCCGCTATATCTCATTGGAGGATGCACTTCTTCTCATGGTTTTGAGATTTGGGCTGCTAGACAGAGAGCTGCCTGAGCTTGGATTTTCTCATATGCATGCCTTTGCATATCCTCAATGAACCCAGCTTAAGCGGCCCTGTCACCTTGCCCAAATCTGCAAAATATTACATTTCTGTTCATAATATAAGGGTTATAAAAGGGGAGCAGTGATGTATTCAACTATTCAAGTGGAAAGCTCCTCGTTTAGAGCCTTTATTTGTGAGGGAAAAGGGAAGTGTCTGCTCTACCAAACTATCTAAAACTGGCAGCTAGTCTTAGATTGATTGAGTAACTCAAGCAATACACCTTTCATTTGATCCTGTAGAGGGAGCTCAAACAGCTAGCTACTTGGTTTTGTGGCTCAACTCATTAGCTGCCTAACTGCAGTTTTGTTTTTCTTTTCTTTTCTTGGTCACCAATTTCCAGTTGGGTTGAAGATTCTGCAATTGTTTGGCATGATTTTGAAATTTCAGACTTTGTTGGAGTAGACATACGGCTGTTCTCCCCAGGCACATATGGGAATATCATTGAAAGTTGAAACGACAGAGCTGATAGGTACTGAAATCTCTACTCTTATTCCCAGAAGATGAAGAGGAGGATTTGTTATGTTGGCCACTGAATTTAAAGCAACCAGATAAATTCAGAGGTCAATTGTATGTTAGTCTACATCAGAAGTTAGAATGTTAGATCTGTTCTTCTTGCGGTGTCATATTTTGATGCAAGCTTATGTAGATTTTAGGTTTGCTTTAGACCTCACATAGGTGTGGTCACAGCTCTTACAATCAAGTGATTGCATTATTTCTCATTAACAAATTTCATGGAGATACCATTTTGGGACTTACTGTTATTATTTGTTATTGGATGTGGTACATTGATGTTAAGTCACCATTGAGAAAGTACAACTAGCATCATATATGGGGCTTCCCTTCAAATAGAAGGAGTAGGAATGATGAGTTTAAAATTGTAGTGGACAGCAGATGCAATGTTAAGACACAAAATAGGTTCAGGGAATGTGGGGATTTTATGAATTGTGAAAAAACCAGGTCTTTAGAGGATGCCAAATTTCTGAGTAATTTATGATGGTTGAGTTAGCGGAATGCATTTTGAAATGTGTTTGAGAGAAGCTGATCGGAGTTTCCTGGTGATGCTGAAAACTGTGTCAAGGCAAATATGACAAATTGTGCACTAAGAAGTTGCGAATCACAGTATTTTGTCATATTCCAATTTGAATTACCAAAATGCCTTATCAAGCAAAACTGTGTCTCCTCACTGGATTTCTCAACACACACCTCTATGAATTTAGAAGCTGAAATAGAAATGCTGATCCAAATGTAGCCTAAGGTATGGTAGCCTCAGTTTAATGGTCAAGTTGGTTAATCCTTACAAAGGGGCTGTCATATTAATCCTGGTAAAACCTTACACAAAATCTTTTGTTTCTTTGTAGACTGTTGTTGGAATGGTTGGTCACATTATCCTCACCCAAAGAGACCAGATTTTGAATCCTAGTTATTCCACGCATTATAGCTCAGCTGTCCCCAATTATTTTTTGGTATTAAGACATTATGTTGTTGGTTCCAAACATGTAACATAAGCTATGTACTATAATGTTTCTATCATTTTTGCTTGATTTGTATTCTGTGCATGTATGTGAGCTTGCATGTGTTATATATGTATATTTGTCTTTTTTACTTGAGATTCTTGTGATGTCAGAATTAAGCAACTATATCATTCTATGGTATGCTTTATTCTCGAATACCATCTGCAGATTGGGCCTTCTGCTCATAGCGGTGGAGGTAGAAGGGGGGTTCGTAAGCCATTTCGAGGGAGTGGCCGAGGCCATTTCGGATATCGTGGGCCCAAACGAAGTGGCTCTGCAACCCCCTCTCGTGGCAGGGGACGTGGCCAGGGTGGTGGTAGGCACATTTCTTCAAATGGTGCTGCATCAACATCAAATTCTGCTGCAGCACTGGCTGAAGGTCCTAATGCTAGAACGCCACCTTCAGCATGGGGCCTTGGGCAGGCTTCAGCATCTGTACCTGCTGCTTCTCTCTGGCCACCTCCACGTATGGCTTGGTGTGAAATTTGTAGGGTTGACTGCAACACTGTTGAAATCCTAGAGCAGCACAAGAACGGTAAGCGACATAAGAAGAATTTGCGAGCACATCAGAGTTTACAGAATGTGAATAATCCTATACCTGGACAGCTGGATGTACAAATGCCCATTTTGACAACAAAACCAGAAGTTGTCGAGCCTGTGAAAGTTGATAGATCTGAGGAGAAACAACCACTGCCTGAAAATTTACTCTTGAAAGCTAGTGTTGATGACAATAAAACGGAAACTGAAAAGCAGAAAGATATTGAAGAGAAGTTTGAAATACCGATGGTGGATTCAGCAGCAGAACCTGAAAGGAAGCCTAGTGATCACTCTCGAGCACGAGGGCGTGGTTTCAAGCGTAAGATCAGAGGGGGTCGAGGGGGTAAATATGTTAGAACTAATGAAGGGCGAAGAAGACTAGCTGAGCCTCCCAAACCCAAAGAAGTAATTCCATTCATCTGTGAGCTTTGTAATGTCAAGTGCGAGTCAAAAGTAGTTTTTGACAGTCATATGGTTGGTAAGAAGCATCTTTCTAATCTAAAGCGATTTCATGGCCATCGGGCTTTATATGGAGAAGCAGGGCTTCAAGCACTGTATCCTGCCAACTTCAGTGGTACACAGCCATCATCGATACCTCAAGTTCAACAAAGTGTTAATGATCCACAGATTGTTTTGGCTCAGCTATTGACATATGTGCTTTCTCAAGCCCAAGCTCCAGGGTTCATAGCCTCACAGTTACAAGGGCTAGCTGCACTGGCGGCACCAGCAGCAGCAGCACCAGTGGTAATGTCAACATCTGGTTTTGGAACCCAGTGCCACCCTAACTCTCAAACTCAAGGATCACAAGCAACGGCAGAATTTGAGAGCGAAACTCCAGCAGTGGTGGATGGAATGAATCAGAAGCAACATGAATCAGCAGAACTTGGCATTTCACCCACTGCAACCACCAACAGTGAGGCAGAGAATGGATGTCCAGTATCTGATGCTAAGGACGCAAGTCTTTGCCAAAGCAGCTCTGTTTCAGTACCATCAGTGAAGAACAACTTGGGTTCACAGAAAGTTCTTTCTGAACCAATATCTGAGAACAATGTTTCTCCACCAGAATGTGATATTGACTCCTCAGGTCTAGTTACGCAGCCAGGAATGGATGGTGATACGCAGGAACCAGCGTCAGAATGAAGACCCGACTATAATACATGGTATGCTCTCACACTACCTTTTATTTTTACATTCAACCCGGCTTATCATCTTTGGATCATATTTTGCTTAGCTATTAAAAATGAAGTATGTGGAAATTTTTTTGGAATGGTTTGTGCAAAAGTTGTATACTAGTCTTTCATGGTGAATTAAATTTTGAATTCAGTGACGTGATAAACCTAATGCTGCTGAGTTCTGGGAATATAGAAACTGTTGTTTACTTGTTTCAGTTTGGCTATCTTCTTTTTGCAGAAACTTCATCAATTCAACAGCTTGGTGGAAGTAATTCATTTGGAACTTCTATGTGATACCCATTTGTCTATTTCAATCTAATTACTACTATGATTGGCAATTTAAATCATATGTACAACAGAAGAATCTGCTGAAACTTGTGCCTCTGGTATTGGATGGTATCAGGTTGGCCCGATCTTCCCTTTCTGACAAATTGCTAATACATGGTAAGCTTACTGTTCTGAATTAAAATTTGCCAACATGGCAATGCCATGAACTGAAGGCCTCTCGAGCAAGGCTCGGTTGACTGTAATGGCGTTGCTGATAGATAATCCGCCAATAATGTTCATGCTCGGGAGTTGAGTAGTCGAGCCCCCTGGAAAGTGTTTTTATTTTTTATTTTAATAACAAACAGATTTCATTAAGATCAAGAAGAACAGATTGCAATCTCTTGATGAACTAGAGAAGAAATACAATGGGTACTCGGCCACCCAAACACTTAGACCCACGACGCCCTTCGTTAACCTAGCAAGGGAGTGGGCAACCCCATTAGAGGGTCGCTGGACATAGCTAAACTTAGACACACTCATATGTGGCACGGAAGCCTTAATAGCATCAACTAAGTGACCAAACTGAATTATGCGTACAAGCTACTCAAGACCGCCAGACCGGCCTCTTCAACCACCCTCTATCTTTCCGCGGCCTCCTCCGCACCTGCGCGACCTCCGCTCCCCAGTCCTTACCCTATGCCCTCTCCCTTTTCGACCACTTTCCCTCTCCCGATGCTATCACCTAGGACACCCTCATTAGAGCGCATGCCGCCTCCTCTCCCTCCCTTGCCGTATCTCTCTTTTCTCGCATGCGGCACCAAAAGATCTCTCCCGATCACTTCACCTTCCCCTTTGTACTCAAGGCATGTGCCCGCCTCCAAACCAAGTTGGGTTTGCATTTACTTTTTTTGAAGCTAGGTTTTGACTCCGACATTTATGTGCAAAACGGGTTGATTAGTTTTTATGGGTGTCTTGGGTCGGTTGAGATTGCGGTGAAGGTGTTTGAGGATATGACCGTAAGGGATTTGGTTTCATGGTCTTCGATGATTGGATGTTTCACTGATAATGGGCTTGGATACGAAGCGTTGGCTTTGTTTCAGCGAATGCAGCTTGAGGCCAATGTGAAGCCTGATGAGTTTATGATGCTGAGTGTCATATCTGCTATTTCGAACTTAGGAGCAGTGGAATCGGGCAGGTGGATTGATGTTTTTATTCGGAGGAGTGGCTTGAAGCACTCTGTTTCACTGGGTACTGCCTTAATTGACATGTACTCAAGATGTGGGTCAGTTGACGATTCAATCGGAGTGTTTGACGAAATGCCTATCAGAAATGTATCGACTTGGATGGCACTGATTACTGGCCTTACCGTGCATGGCCGCAGTAGCGAAGCACTGAGAGCATTTTTGGAGATGAAGAAATGCGGTTTGCAGCCGGATCATATTACCTTTATTGGAGTTTTGGTGGCTTGTAGTCATGGCGGTCTGGTTGAGGAAGGATGGCAAGTTTTCAATAGTATTAAGAATGAGTATGGTATGGAACCAACTCTTGAGCAGTACGGTTGCATGGTAGATCTCCTTGGCCGTGCTGGGTCAATCTCTGAAGCCGTCAAGTTCATCAAGAGAATGCCCATAAAACCAAATGTTGTTGTTTGGAGGACTTTGTTTGGAGCCTGTGTCAGCCATAACAATGTTGAATTGGCAGAGAAAGTGAAGGATAGGATTCATGAGCTAGACCCTCATCATGATGGTGATTAAGTGCTTTTATCTAATGGATATGGTGGAGTTGGTAGATGGGCCGAGAAACTCGGCAACTCTCCCTGCCTATCGATCCCCGGGGTGTATCGAGTGTTCGACTATTTAATATGATCTAATAAAGAAAATGCATGATGCAACTGCGGTGGAGTTGTGGTAGACATTTTTTAAAATTTCCAATCAAGGATGAATCTCATCTCCATTGATTTTTCTGTAAAAACATAGTCCATGGATGTAACTGCTGCAGCACAAAAGGATTGAATCAACCAAAAATTCATGTCTATCAAAAGATGGGCCTCACCGTTGCAAAGTTAGGATGGGCAAAAGCTACTTATTTTGGCCAGCTTGGCCCTGCAACTCTCCACGGCCCACGCAACAGTAAAACGACGTAGTTGTACAAGAGCTTGTTCTCTCGAATAGATAGAGAGACCTAAACGACATCGTAACGACTCTCTCCACTAGCCCACCCAAAAGCCCCGTGCCAAACACGAGATTTCCTCGCCGGCAATTTCTTTACTTCATCTTCTCTCCTTCCTTTCTCGTCGGGTCCCCGTGATTCTCTTGCTTCCTTTCTTCCTGCAACCTCTCAAAATGTACAAATCAAGCCCTAATTCCTTCAATTTGCCTCCAAAATCAGTCACTGCAAACTCGCTAATGACTCAGCAGCAACTCATAGACTCGCTCGCCTCTCACATATCGCTCTATCACTCCCATTCTCTGCACTCCGGCTCCAATCCGAACCCTAACTCTAATCACAGAGCCTCGATCCTCAAATGGTTCTCTGCTCTCACCATCCATCAACGCCAGGCTCACTTGACCACCGTCGGCTTCAAATTTACGCAGCTCCTCATTCAAATGCTCGGAAAGGTCCGTACACAAGGTCACGGCGTCTTCATTGTCCTCCCAGATATCCCCTCATCTGATCCACCTCACCTTCCAAGCCTTTGCTATAAGAGGTCACGCGGCCTTTTGTCACGTGTCGCCCAGTCCAATGAGTCCGAGCGCTTGATTTTCGAGTCTGCCCGGTTGTTTGGCTCTAGAGAAGGGGAAAATATCGAGGAGTGTTCCTGTTCGATAAATTGTCTAGATTCTGTGACCGTGAGTGAGGAGTTTATAGAAAATGTAGATCGGTTTGTTGCTGCAATGGATAAAGTATCGAATGGGCGATTCTTGATGGGTCAGGAGAGCGAATTGGGATCAGATTGGGTGGAACTTGAATGGTTGAAAGATAAGGGTTATTACAGTTTAGAGGCTTTGGTGGCTAGTAGGCTAGAGGTAGCCTTGAGATTAGCTTGGTTGAGCTGTAACGGTGGTAAGAAAAGGGGGGTAAAGTTGAAAGAGAAAGTCATCGATGCAGGGGTGGCTGCAAATGTATTCTGGAGGAAGAAAGGGTGTGTGGATTGGTGGAGGAAGTTGGATTCGGAGACAAGGAGAAAGCTTTCAACTATGGCATTGGGGAAAGCTGCCAAATTCCTGGTACTTCTATGTGAATTTGTTGTTACACGTGAATTTTTCGACAGGTTGGGCCGTTTAAGATTGTAAACACTTCTTTCAGTGCACTCGAAACTATATGAGAAAATAATGTAAAATCTTGAAGCAATGATACTGGTCGAATGAAATTACGAACAGCAAAGCAGAAAAAGAAAAGAAGATATAAAAACAACAACAATAAAAGCATTAAACGATTTCAGTTTCAAGGTATCAAAACAACACTAGTAAAGCAGAAAAAGATCTCTAGATATGATTTTGAGTTGGATGAGCTTCCAATTTTTAGAAGAATAGGGTTGAAATCGGCATGCAAATTAAAAAATGAATAGTTGAAAAATGAAAAATACGGTAGCTTGAACATTTTGTACTTTTTTTGTACCAAACACCTGCTTTACGATTTTGAAACCGGGCTGGCCATTTATATAAGTGCTGGGGGTGACAAAAAATGCACTTGCAAGTTGCAAATAGACTCAAGAGTTTTGTTGGATCGGAGTTAGTTGTTCATTTTTTAACCTTTTCTTTAATTTCCTGGTTCCTTGTGTGGCTCGGATTAGCGGTTGTGATTTTTCTTCCCAGTCTTTCTATAGACCTATGGTTTGCAAATCGGTTCTGAAAGTTGAATTTACATTTTTCTTCTTCATAATTGTGAAAATCTAGATGCAAATATCTAACTTCATGCAATTCTAGGTGACATTTGACTGCATCTCAAAGTGGCTTGGAACTCTTAAAGAAGAAACATATGTCGCCTAGTTTTTTATTCATTCTTACTGTCATTTGCTATACGTAGGACTATAGGAGAACGCTTCACATATAAAATGTGTTTGAATGAAACCATTTTTTGTCCTGTTACAATACTTGGCCTTTTAAATCAAATTAATAGGCATGGAAGCTCTTTTTTTCCAGTAAACTTTGATGTTTTCCCTATATTGACGGAACTTTTTTTCATCTGCATCATAACTTGGTAAATCAAATTACTATTGATTTTGAAGAATGTTGAGTTATCGACTTTTATTCCTTTACTTTTTGTGTATTTGTTTGGATGATATCCATTTGATTGTTGTAAATTTTGGGCTCAGGATTGACATCTGCTATGTTTTTGTCCTTCAAAATTCGTTGCATGAAGCACTCTACATTATTGGTTTAGTACTTAAGTTAGCTTTTGTTCTCCCCCACCCCCCTGTAGCTTTTACTTCTTTAAAGAAATAGAGTTCAATTCTGAATTAAGTCACTCCCATTATTAACATTACTATATCATCTTGTCGCGTCCATTAACCTTAAATTTTCATGCCCTCTCTACTAAAATAGCTGTCTCTGTTTTGGATGCAATTTTATCTTATGTGAAATTGTGAATGTGGAATCTACTGTAATACATGAGAAAAGTAATTATTATTTCACCTGCTTGAAAATTTTCAATGGATGCTGGCTTTAAGTCTTAAAAACAAATTTTCAGGCACTTGAGATTTCAAAGGGGAGAAAGTCTGTCATGATGGACGAGATGTGGTTCCTTATTGCTGGAGTAGAAGAGTCATCAAGGTATAATTGTTCAGAATCATCACGAAGCCGTATTGTGACAAATACAGCTGATACTGGATTTGGCTTGTCAATGAAGCCTGCTTCTGGTCATGGAAAATCGAAGGCCCTCAACCAGGTTCTTAATCAATTAATTGTGCTTCAGGATGTTCTTAGTCTCATGCCATCATGTTGGCATAGTGACCATAATACAGGGAAGATTTTCTTTACCAATCTGGGATGTCTTGGTACCATTTCTGATTGTGTATTAAGAAAAATGAGAGCATTACTTATGGTTATTTCACTTGATTGCATGAAAATCGAACTTCTTGAAGAAGATAATTCTAAGTCCATGCCTACTAAATCCAAAGAAAAGCCCAGTTCATGCAGTAAAAAAAAGAAGGGGAGAATCCATAACGTGAAAAAGCTAAATTCTGAGGCAGTTTCAGGTGCAGATGACTTTTTGTCCAACAAACCTTTCAAGGTAGTGTCTCTTTGTTGAAAACTTTCTGGTAGTAAGCATTTTTATAATATGTATATGCATTTGCATGTTTTTTTGTTTGTTTGTGGGAAAATCAGATTTAACTACTAAATGATATCGTAGGATTTTGATTGTGGGTTGGCGTGTAAAGTGAAAGAAGATTTGGTGGAGTCATCCAATGAGATGCATAGTACACTTCATGGGAAGAAAGTTCAAAGAGAGACATCATTTTCAGCAGTGGAAATGGTTGCTTAGTTTTAATTTGGATAATAATTTTTTATTAATGATTTAAATAGATTATAACTGATGCCCTGTCATCAGGAACATGCCCAAAGAATGGTTGTTGGAAAGGGACGATCTACTGCAAGGAAGTGTAGGAAAGAAAAAAAGAAAAGTAAAAGTTCTGGTTTTAAGAATCTAACTGAAGCGAAAAATTCAACAAAATCAGTTGCAAGTGGTCCCTCTTCCTCTGTTTCTTCAGCAGTTGAGGCAGCCAAGCCGTCTGCCCATTCGACTCTCCAGACTGTATCTGATGAAAAGCTCAATGTTGACAACATCCTTGAAGAACATTTAAGTGTTAGAAGGGCTTCTTTGGAACCCCCTAGGGAGTACATTTCCACTGACTGCATCCAAGAAGATTGTTTGTGTAGTTCTACTGAAGATCTCTGTCATGGGTGTACAGAGTACAACAATGTTTCAGGCATTCTGAAGAATCATACTACACCTGCCAGTTTAGAAACATCAATTTGTAAGGCTGACGGTGATGTTATTTCTCCTGTTGAACCTGCATTGGAGCTTGACAGTGTTTCCACAAATGTAGATGCCAGCTTAGATAACTTGTCTTCTACGACCAAACTAGAGGCAAAATCAAATTTTATGGACAAATCAGTCAGAGCTATGAGTAGAAAAGAGGAACCTCTGTGGATTCAGGAGCAAGAGACTGAAAATTTTTATGTTGGAGTTGGACACACAAGTGCTTCTGCGTTTATTTCATATGAGTGGCCTAGTGTAGCACCTGTTTTTTTTCCATCCATCAATTCAAATCTTCCTACTGCGACTGATAGATTACATCTCGATGTTGGTCGCAACTGGCATAATCACATTCGCCAACCTTTTGTACCCACAATGCATCCTGCAAGAAATGCGCGCATTGAAGTTGGGTGCAATCCGATTCTTCCTAGGCCATTGCCAATGAGTTTGGATTGGCCGCCAGTGGTTCGAAATAATTGTGGCTTGGCTCCATCATTTACCTATAATTATGATCCTGGGTTCATTGCAAGGCGACAGTCTGCTTTTCAACAGACCTTCTCTGGCCAGAGTTATATGAAAGCCTCAGACAATGAGAAGTATTCTGGTGATTCCTTGGATTTGGCTGAACTAGCCAATACACAGGAATTATCTGAGGAATGTGACAGCCACTGGCTATCTGAGGAAGAATTTGAGGTGCATGCTGTTTCTGGGATAGATTACAATCAGCATTTTGGCGGCGGAGTGATGTATTGGAATCCCTCTGATCATCCAGGAACAAGTTTCTCTCGACCTCCTTCACTTAGTTCTGATGATAGCTCATGGGCTTGGCGTGAAGCAGATATGAAGAGGGCTGTTGATGACATGGTTGCCTTTTCTTCTTCTTATAGTACAAATGGTTTGACTTCACCAACTGCCGCTTCCTTTTGTTCTGCTTTTGATCCTTTGGGGCCTGGACATCAAGCTCTTGGTTATGTGGCGCCACCCAATGATGTACATGGCAAAGTGCTGCATTCGTCAACGACAATAGATTCTGTATCAGAAGAGGAGACAGGATGTTTGTCTAATGTACCTGCTGATATTGAAGGAAAGACAGGAGATTCACTCCCCTATCCTATTTTGCGTCCTATCATTATACCAAATCTGTCGAGGGAAGGATCGAGATCTGATTTCAAGCTTAATCTTGATCACAAAAGCCCGTGTCTTCCCACTAGTAGGCGGGAGCAGCAACGGATAAAACGCCCACCATCACCTGTTGTTCTTTGTGTTCCACGGGCTTTGCGTCCTCCTCCACCGTCTCCTGTGAGTGACTCTAGAAAACACAGGGGTTTTCCTACTGTTAGATCTGGGAGCTCCAGCCCAAGGCATTGGGGTATGAGAGGTTGGTATCATGAGGGAACTAACATGGAGGAAGCTTGTACACGTGTGGATGGAGTTGAAGTTGTTTGGCCTTCTTGGAGGAATAAAAGTCTTTCAGGCTGCACAATGATTCAGCCTCTTTCTGGATCTTTGCTGCAAGATCGCCTGATTGGAATGTCCCAGATAGCCCGAGATCAAGAACATGTAAGCATAACTTCCACCTTGTACCCTTTAAATATGTTTTGGGGTTTGACTGATGCATGAGTTTGTTTGTAATATTGCATTACAGCCAGATGTGGCATTTCCACTGCAGTCACCAGAGTTGCAGTGTGCTACACAAAAGGCATCCCTCTCTTTGATGTATGGTCTCCTACATGATGAAATTGATTCATTCTGCAAGCAGGTAGACGGCTTGATCGATGTTCTTATTTATATTTTATTATTTTGGGGTTTTTAAGTTTAATATCCAATAAGATTCTGTTGCTTTGAGATTCTATTGCCATTTTTTGAGTCCATCTCTGTGTCATTGATTGTTTTTACGGCATCACAATACCCAAGGTTGCTGCAGAGAATATGGGTCAGAAGCCTTACATTAATTGGGCAGTCAAGCGTGTCACACGGTCTCTCCAAGTCTTGTGGCCTAGGTCTAGGACAAATATCTTTGGTTCAAATGCGACAGGTTTGGCACTTCCGACCAGTGATGTGGATCTTGTGGTTTGTCTTCCTCCAGTAAGGAATCTGGTAAGATTTAAAATAGGATTTAAAAGTACATTTACCTATTGCTTTGGCTCTATCAAGGTCGATACTTATATCCTAACATTTGTTTTAGGAACCAATCAAAGAAGCTGGGATTTTGGAAGGTCGTAATGGTATCAAAGAAACTTGCCTTCAGGTACATAGTAATATAGTATGTTTTAAACTGGTACTGGAGTGCTAAGTAGTTTTGATAAAGGCGTTCTGTCAAATTTGATATTGCCGGCGCAAACACATTTCCAATTCTCCGGATGAAACTATTTGGAATTTATCTCTCTTTTTTTAGTTTATATCTTCTACTGTTATATTTGCAGTTGATCTGGAATTATGTTTTTCCCCCCTCTGATATTGCCTTTGCCTTGTCTATTTATTTGCTGCCATATGATCTCAGAAAATATATCTTGCTACATTTGTATTTCAGCATGCAGCCAGGTATCTTGCCAATCAGGAGTGGGTGAAAACTGATTCTCTTAAAACTGTAGAAAATACTGCTGTAAGCGTTATCATTCTGTAACTGTGTTAGTATTTTTGTCCTTTTACGATGGTGTTTCTTACACTGGTTACTTTTTTCCCTCAGATACCTATCATTATGCTTATGGTCGAAGTTCCCCGCTATTTGATTGTCTCTGCTGCTTCTAATGTTCAATCACCAAAGGAGGAGCCCACTTGTTTAACTTGTGACAATGGTAACAATTCTCTCTCCGGTGCAACTGGTTTTGAAGACTCTGCATCACCACCAAAATGCTCTCACAGGAATGAAGATAATTTAAATGATGTGAAGTCAGTTCGCCTTGACATCAGTTTCAAGTCCCCGTCCCATACAGGACTTCAAACTACCGAACTGGTAAGTTTTGTGTGAGGTATATATATACATATATATGTGTGTGATGCACGGTAGTTGGTGTAGTTTTGACTTCTCATATGTTTCAGTTAAACTCTGTATTAATTTTCCACACTGGTTATACTGATGAAGTTTGGAATGCTGAATAATTTGAACTCAGAATTAGAAATTAAAAAGTTCAATTTGTTATTTGCAGGTCAAAGAGCTTACGGAGCAATTTCCAGCTGTCACACCTCTTGCTTTGGTACTGAAACAGTTCCTAGCAGATCGCAGCCTTGACCAATCCTACTCTGGAGGCTTAAGTTCCTATTGCTTGGTGAGTTACGTGGGGTTTGGTTTGTAGTTTTTTTACTAGCACTGTCAAATTGTTCTTTTATTTTTCAAGGTATTGTTCAACTAACTTGTGAATAACTGAATATCAAGCAAAACAAAGGACGCCAGTTCATTTTATTTTGGCTTATTATTAAATATATAACCAAATAATTATGAAGGGAAAAATGCCTGGATTGGTGTCTTGGTGCAAATTTTTAAGTATGAAGGATACAATTTTTGCCAACTTAATTTTGTTGGCATAACTTGATTTTATTTTTTATTTATTTTAGACTTAAAATAGTTATTAAAACCGTTCATTCTTCTGTTTGTGAGTTGAGGCATGCAAAAGAAACTTGCAAGTCTGGCTTACCAATGCAATTTATGTGGATTTTGCACCACGCCCAAGCACAGGTTTTCTGAATTTTGTATTGGCACTTTAAATTGTGCACTTGCAGCTAATGTGGCTTTTCACCCTTTTTCCTTGAAAAACTTTCAGTTAGACAGCTTTTACTTGGTTTTTACTAGTTCCCTTGACGATCCTGTCTAGTGAAAGGGATTGTTTTATGTGTTTATTGTCGAATTGTTCATTTTAAGCATGATACACTTAGCCGAATTGCTTCTCTGTTGTCAATTTAACTGTGCATTGTTTGTCTTTTAGTGAAATTTGTTATGCAGGATCTCTTCTAAAGACTTTGCTAGAAAGGTTGTAGGACCTCTGGTTCAGCAGCTTTAGTAAATCAGATTCGCATAAACTGTCTCTCTTTGAGGCATCAGGCACAAGTTACTGTGGGACCCCATTCCTTCAAACGATGAAACTGTTCTCGGTTTTTTCAATCTATATGTCAGGATTAAGTGAAACTGAAACCTAAGCTTTGATTTGAGAATTTTTGAGAACTACTTCGTCGGTCTGTTGGAATCTTAATGCAAATCAAGTACAATTGAAAGGCCAGTTGCTCTTTACAGAGGAAAAAATACTTCGTTAAAATGTTTTAGAACTTTGCTCATGTTCTCTTTGTATTTTTTTCCCTTTTAATGCTATTCTTTTCAGAAGAATTTGTTTTCATCCTCCTTTTTTGGCTGACACTGAACTAATTATAGACAGGTCACAGGAGTGATCTGCTTTCTCTTTTTGTGACTGTTACCTTGATATTTCATTATTGTGTTAAAGTTTTGATACACCTTTTTTTTGGTGTTTTGTAGGTGTTATTGATTACACGTTTTCTGCAGCATGTGCATCATCTTGGCAAACCGATTAATCAGGTAAGTTATGGACATTGGTGTTTTTAAAAAAGATGCTTTTACATGGTTATTTTTTCATTTTTTGCAGTACTATGATATCTCTCTTTTATTTGTCCTTTTTTTTTTAATCTTTGTTGAAAAAGTGTCCTGGGATTTCAGTTTATTGTACTGTTAAATTATCCCCTTAAGATTACATTATATGTTTATATTTTGCTGTTGTTCATCGTTGGAGAATGATGTTACATGATTATCCGAGGGTGACGTATATTATTCCTTTACTGAAGTAGTTTAATATGAAAACTAAGAAACAGCATCTTATCGACTAGGCAAATCATTTGCCGTGAAAGTGATCTTCTGGAAGTGAAACATTAGACTCTTTACTTGCACTCTTTGGATCCATGGCACATCTGATAGTTTTTCCTGGTAGCCGTTAACATAGATGAGCACTAGACACGACATTTTAATTTACATGCACAGTGCAGCAATGGAATTTACTAGTGGTGAAGCTCATTCAGTCATTTGTCTATATTATTGATAAATGAAGTAGCATGGGTTTGCTCCAGTTCCTGGTTTTTTAAATTTGTTTCCTTAATTCCTTAACTCATGAATGCCAAATGCTCCTTGAATTTCACATGCAATGAAGAGGGATGCTGAGATTGATGACAAAGTATGGCAGCGAATGCATTGTATATGTTCTTTTAGCCCTCTCTCCGTTTCTCGCTATTTATTATCGTCTTCTAGGTTCATGTTATAATGTAGGGGGAGAGTTTTTCTTAGTTAACTATTAGTTAATTTTTTGTATGGAAATTGAGTATTCAACCTGCACCCAACCATTTTCCCCCCTTTCACCTGTGTTGATGGTTCATACCAAAGTGATAATTGTTATATTATCCAAAAAATTTGGCCGGTCATAATTTCTATGTTCTTTCGCAGAATTTTGGAAGCCTTCTGATGGATTTCCTTTACTTCTTTGGGTGAGTCAAAATCTGATTATATGGTTCGTCTCTTTATCATGGCTGAAGGTGGTCATATACATTGAGTGCGCCCTGTAACTGGAGATATATGTATGATTTGTTGCGTATCATTTTAAAAATGATTGGATTTTTGAATTATAGGAATGTTTTCGATCCTCGCCAAATGCGTATTTCAGTACAGGGGAGTGGAGTCTACATAAAAAGGGAGAGAGGTCATAGGTAATGCAACTTTGGCTTAATTTTTTCTTTTTAAACTTGTTTATTGCATGATCTCTTTTAAACATTTACTCTTTTCTCATGTACTGATGGTATTGCCCTTTATGGTGTAGCATTGATCCAATACACATTGACGATCCTCTTTTCCCGATGAATAATGTGGGGAGAAATTGTTTTCGGATACATCAGTGTATCAAGGTCAGCATTCATATTCCCAATTGAATTTATCATCAGCTGATAATGAATTATCATTTACCCATGTAGAAATTATTGGTTTTAAATTGCAAGCGCAATGCCATTTGGGCAATGCGATAATGGAACCTTAAGTCTGAAGTTGAAGCAAAAATTTCAAGAATGATTGAAGATAAATTTTTTGCAAAAGATGGTCTGTAGGATGTAACCCTTGCTAAAGTAGGAGAAAGAATGGTATTTCTTGTCTTTGGCGATAGTCGAATAAGCTTAATTTTTTCGGAGGAATTGATATAGTTGGAAACAGGGAATCAAAATTCCCATTACTCAGTCAAATTAGGAGTCTTAACTTTTAAGTTTTCTTTAGAATTGGCAATGCCTTATGAATTCCCTTGTAACCAACATGCCTCGAGTAGATAAAAGATCTGGGATACGACATGCTTAGTTTAAATTTTTTTATTTTTTATTCTTTTGTTTTGGATTTCCCAGAGAAGCAGCTAACATATTGGGAGCAATGTGACACCTGAAAACTGTTTGCATATATGCGTTTATATGCTGTTCAATATGTTGATATGCAGTCTGTTTACATAAAATTGCTACTACAACATCAAACTTAGCCTGGGTTGTGTTAAGTGCCCAAATCTTGATAATGAAAAATATTGCATGTTATGCAGGCATTTTCTGAGGCTTATTCTGTCTTTGAGACTGAGCTCACGTGCCTTCCTGATGATGGTGATACCAATTCAGTGCTGCCACCATACAGGCTGCTTTCAAAAATCATCCCAAGCATAGACTTTTCGTAAGAAATTTTTAAGGCATTCTATATGAGTGGAAGGTACTTTTTAAAGCCACATGAAATGTTTCTTCCAGATCTGGTGAAGATACTAAGTTTGCACATGTTTTGACAATAAGCATAGCAAAAGAGATTGCTGATAAGTAGATTGATTATATAAATGGGCACAATTTTTATTCCAAGTCTTGCTAAAGATACTCATTTCATTCCAAGAAAAGGGGTTGCTACCAATTCTCCTTTTTGGTGAATGTGCTCTCTCTCTATCTGCCTCTCTCACAAACAAAGAGGCGCACAAACACATATGCATATATATAGTTACTTCTTGATATGTTCGAAGATGCATGAATTGTGTTTATTAACCAATTCCTGTTATTTTTTACTAAAATTTTAATCTTCAACTCAATTTTTCTTTGACATTTTTTTTGCAGGTGAAAAGTTTTTGGTTGTTGCTTATACCTGCAGTTGATCAACAGAGTGGAGAATGTTCCTCGGAGTCTTGATTGCAAGAATCAGAAATTCTACCCCTTGATTGTGGTGGTTATTTATCTCATGCTATGCTCTGACATGTAAGTAGCCATAATAGTTTAGAATTAGGTTTAAGTCAATTGTATTTCATTCAGTAGGAGAATAGGTCTTTTATACAGGACAGACTTACTATTACAGAATACAGTAACTATTAACTATTTATACACAGTAACTTGTATTTCTAACTATAATATGCTAAGTATATCTTGGATGATTGTGATGGCATATTAAATTATAGTAATGGCTATAATAGTTGATACATCATGAACATGCATACGATGGAACAATGAAGTTAAAAAAATTATTTTAGCTAGTTCTTGCATCACACTCGTACAATTAGCTGAGAAACTAATGCTTTTTGGCTAAAATGTTCATTCAAATCTCTAGAAGATAGTGACTCATATCTTGTCTTTTCTGTACCTCGTCTTGTATAGCTACTAGTGTTAAGCTGTAAATGTCAATTATCCTTGGAATGATTTCTTTAGATGTTAATTTCTACCCTTCAAATTACTGTTGCATAAGCCCTTCTCTGGACTTATTCCATAACAATATATGCTTTACTAAATCCTCAACATCTGTCCATGTGTTAGTATAAAGATCATTTTTTCACAATCATCTATGATAATTGTGGTCACTGCTGAACCCTTTCTAACTCTGTTGAAGCTAAGTCATATGGTGCTATGTAACATCAGTCTATTGGGTTTCTAATGTGTTCTACTTGCTTCCTGTGAATATTATTTTTGAGTTGCGCTTTAGTTGTCTATTAGAATGTAACTTGAAAGCATAATCCTTACTTATTTTGCATATGAGTAATGCTACATCCACCCAAATTATGACCCCCATTTTACCCTCAAGTCTATGTGTCATGTGTTTTAATCATTGATTATAAAAATACATTTAGGGCCCACTTAACATTCAACACTCCACAACAATTGAGGTTGAAGTGGGGTTCAAGTTTTGGGATTCTCAAACATTATTCTTTAGGATATACAAGAGAATATTATTCCAGAAAATACTCTTTACCGAACAATTTTTCATTTAATTATTTTAGTGTCTTCAAGAAACTATGGGTTGTGTCTACACTTGGTCAAAATTACATAAGAATCTTATACTTGCACTTTCAATGATTCTATGCTTTTGGTTTGTAATTTTTTTCTTCTTTTATTCAAGGTCAGTCTATTTTGATTGTTGCAGGTTTTGTTTTAATCGACAGATTGGATCTTTGACAAGTCAACGCCATTTCTCCCCTCTAGTGAAATATTTAGCATGTTGCTTGGGCTCAACTTCCTCAGAGTGCCTGTGTGTGCCACTTTCAACATTGATAAGGTTTGTTGTGGATGTTCCAAACAATCCCTGAACACACACACTTTGTCAAAAATTGAGCATACTTTCTCGTGGAGTCGTGGGTTACCTGATATTATGACTAGAATCCGAGCAACATTTGTTGCTGTGACCTGAGTCTGAGTTAAGATGAAGAGTTCACAAGAGGAGAAATTATGTCTACTCGGTTTTCCGTCAGAGTTGGAGTAGCTTTGTTCTTTTAGAAGCTGCTACATGCCAGTAACAGGCCATCTCTGGTCTGGTGATGCCATAATGGTATTTTAATAACATTATCTCCAATGTTCTCTATATTCTGAAAGTGCTTTAATTCTGCATTGGCAAATATCTACTGTAAATTACTCATTCCCCTCATCTGGCTATCCATATGATAAATTGTCCCAAATGTTATTATTCCCGTTAGCTACTTAGCTTGTTATTTATTGTTTGCACTTATTATCTATCACTCAAACGTGTATGCTGGATTGTACTTGTGCTGCTTTATTTGCCGCTTTGAAGTTCTTGGCAACTGATAGGAGTTTGGTATGGTTCTTTCTTGAGACCTTGGATTATAACATCATGCAAGAACTTGCCTTTTGTCATGGTGTTGTGCTTGCACTTTATTTATTTTATTTTTGAAGAAGAAACTGGATTCCCATATTCTGGAGGATATCCTGGATAATCTTCTTTTTTGAGTTCAGCAGGGTTTGTTGACATTGATTGTTAATTTGAAGATTGATGATATAGGTGGTACAGGTGTGTACTGTGTGGTCCACTGAATAAAGTTACATACATTTGATCAAACTGATGCATGCTATCTTTATCATTGCGTTACTGTTTCCATGCTCATTTGAATCTCTTAAATTCCATCCTGTTTGATGTTCTTTATTGTGTGGCCGACTGGCTGTGAAGAGAACAAATTGCAACTGTATTAGGTTGGCTCAATGTTCTAGCCTCGCCAGTGTCCAAGCAATTAATAATTCATCCTGGTTGTTGGTATTACAATTTTTTTAATGCTTTGATGAGACAGAGGGAATAAAGAACTTGCAAGCTTTCTTGATTGGATGGGGCCAATGGGCATTTTGAAATTTCCAAATATGGAAGTATATCCTCATTGGAATTTTTATATTCTTCTAGTTCAAGCATGTTTGGCATCCTTTAATTTCTTGTTTTCTCTCTGTATTCTCGTGCTGATATATCATATATGAGCAAACATGACATAACCAACTAGCTATTATAAGACTTATTTTTGTTAACTGCTAGTCTAGTCTTTTACTGTAACGTATACCATCTTTATTTTGAACTAGTTGTTGATGCGTGCAGTGCACAAGATGATATTCAATATTCTGTTTATCAAGTATTCTTGAATTAAGATGGTTTGGGATTAGGCTTGGATGATGATGATTTGTCTTGTTATTGTTCTCAGAATGATCAGATTTTGGGAAAGGATGATCAGTATGTTCACTTGGAGCAACTGCACTCGAGAACCCACGAAGGCTTGCCCGCTTGATCTGATTCTCGTACTAGAAAAGAAACTGCAACTCAGCTTCACCAGAAGAGTGAGTCTCAACTCATTTGAATAACCTTCAACATTCTATGCGACCCACTTTTTACATATTTTCTGTGATTATAGTTCCATTTAATCTACAAAAAATGACTTTCACTTTTGAATCCGTGCATCAATTTCATTCTCAGGACACGGCATCAAATTACAACCTTAATTTGCAGCTCTTATTCTTATTCAATTCTATTGGCAGCTTTGGATGGTGCTGCTAATGTGCTGCTGCCAGGATCAGCTACGGCATATGCTAGCTTGTCCTGTTTGTTGGTTGCTCTTTGACTGCAGTTTAGATGCTGTCATCTGAGATTGAAGCTTAGTTCTGTGGTAGATTCAAATATGTGGTGTCCTTCATGTCTGCAGGTTCTGTTGCTCGGGAAATTATTTTGAGAGAAGTCCTTGCTGTTTCAGTTTGATTTGGCTGGCATTCTGTGATGACCAGATTAAATAATAACCCCTCTTGTGCTAAGATGTAGGAAATATCAGCACAAGACTAGGGGTTTTTTTTCTTTCTTTCCTTTACTTCCTAATACGCAAGAGGGGAAGGTCGAGTTGAATCCATGACCCCTGTGAGTCATGGGCCTTAAGGTAGGAGGCTTGGTATCACAGTGCCAATTTTCACACCACAGAATTGCCTTGCGATAGCAAGTTACCGAGTCTCTCGTATTCATCATGTTTCTTTGCATGCCTTCCTCGTGCTCGGCGCATCACAGTGATGCAAGGTGAATGCCAATGCAGACAGTAATAAAGTTCAAAAAATGTGTTGTTGAATTTGTAATTAAAATAAAAACTCATTCCTGATTTTTAAAATGTAAAATAAATGTTTTTAATGGCTGTAAAAGGTATTATAGCGGATTCACTGTAAAAATATTAGAACAGTTGACATCTATTTCTACAATTCATAATTAAAATTGTGCACCTGTTTTCTTCATTTGGGCTTTTATTGATGAATTATTATATTGGATACCAATCACTAAAATAGAGAATCAGAACCATTAGGGGTTAGATTTAAATTAAAAATATATAGAAAATCCTCACAAAAAAAAGGAAATAACAAATCTCAAATAACTGGTGTAAAATCTCGAATTTTAAATTTGAGTGTCATCTCTTTTCCCTAATTCAAAAGGAAAAAGAAAATAAGAAATAACATCAAATAATAATCTGGGCGAATAAAAAAATTCAGAATTTCGAATAAAAAAAGAGAGAATAAAATTAATACTATGCCTCAACAGGTCATCTCCTGAGATTTTCCAATTTGTCCCCACCGCCTCTCTTTCTGCAAAACCCCTGCTCTGGTTCCATAGGCTAAACCCTAATTTAGTACTTTATCTCTGGTTCTCTCTCACTGCTTTGTCTGCCTTCATTCGAATTGCTCAAGGATTTTTCTCTCGTTTGCTAGAGATACTGCGAATCCTCCGCCCCTAGATTCCTCCGCCGTGCCCATCCGGTTCACCGGTACCACCAAAATTTCTCATGCTTACTTAAGTTACGCTCACTGATGGTTGATTATCTTGGACAAAGAAGACCTCGTTCGTTCTTTTGAATTTCTCCGCCCGGTATAGTTAACTATCTATCCTGCCTTTTCATTTCAGTGTTTAACTGTTAGTTTTTGTTGTTTTTGTTGCTCTTCTTTCAATATAGACAACTAAACCGGTTTGTTTATTGCTTACATAATTTTCATTATGCTGGTTTTCTTTCCTATCAGTAGAATCATTTTTATCATCTCTCCATATTTGTCTCCCTCAACTGATCCTTCCAACAAAATATGGATTATATCTTTTCCCTTATTGTGTGCCTTCACATAATTACACTCATCATTCCTTTTCTAGTCAACAAAAGAATAGCGTAAAGGAAAGGGATGAGACCGTGAGAGAGGAAGGAAAAAAAAAGTGGTCATGTTGCCAATAGTTGGCAGTAGTTTTGGATATAGATGAAGCTACATTAAGTTAATCAGCAAAAGGTTAGCCCTCTGGAGAATGAATAAACTCAGGGACCTACTGTTAACTCCATAGTCTTGAGAGTAAATCCCATAAGTGCACCTGGTGTTTACTTGTCATTGTCATGCTAGTGGGCTTTAGGTCATTGATAGTATTTTGGGTTAGCTCATGGGGATGTGTCCAATGTAGCCATCCGTGCTGAGTTTGCACACCTGTAAAAAAGGGGTCTACAATTTAAATTTAAATATGTGTTGCATCTTTCCAAAAGAATTAAGACAGGCAATTGCTCTTTAAAATTTTCGACGTTTATAGATGTTTTTCTTCCTGATTTTTCCATAGGGAAAACAAATTATTTAGATGAGAAGGGTTAGAAGACTTAACACAATGATTGGAAGAAGGAAAAAATTGTTACATGCATGCTTGTCTGCCTGTATTGAAATATGCGTCCCTGTTTGTTTGTTCATCATATTTGCATTAATTTTGCAGGTATGGGGATAGATATGAATTTGATTCAATAACGGACAGGGTCAAAATTTACCCGATATGGAAATTGTTGAATCCATACTTGACCTTCCAGTGCAAGATCCACCTGAGGAGGACTTCTCATCTGCTGACTTGACTTGGACTAAGTTTGGGACAGCTGAGCACCATAATGATGTAGCACTCATTACCTATGAGCGTGTTGATGCATTTATAATTGGAGAATGCTCTAATGTAGAATATCCAACACAGTTTCATCTGGAAGGGGTAAAAAAGCATTCACTGGGAAGCTTGAAGGAGTACAAGAACGATGAATATTTGGACTATAGGACGTAAGTTTCTAGCATACTTTATATTGATCTTCCTCCTTTTATTATTATTATATTTTTGTGTTTCTGCTGAATATAAGTGGTCTTACTGCCATGTTATACACTATAATATTCTTACCGCCCCTGCATCTGATTTTTTTTTCTGAATCAGCAAGTTTTGGCTTGTATTTTCTTTATCTGGCCCATAACCAATAAACTTGATGTATTGCTCCTGTTTTGAATTTTCTTCACTTTCCAAAACTTGGGCATATTAGAATTCGGCCACTGTCAAATTTGCAAATGCGAAGGATAGATACCGGCAAAAAATTTCAATTTAGCTTGAATACTGTATCTGAAATTTGTCGGTTTATGCCAATATACTGACATTCTATGTTCAATACTTTGTTTATTCACAAAGGTATTGGTGTTCTTTTGGTCCTGAAAATTATGGCGAAGGTGGAAGTGTATTACCTAGTAGAAAATATCGGCTCAACACCCGAAATCGTGCTGCTAGGCCGCAATCCTTGCGAGGCTGTAGTTGTCATTTTTCAGTGAAGCAGCTGTATGCCCGTCCCTCGCTTGCACTTATTATCTATCATAACAGGCACCATGTAAACAAATCTGGTTTTATCTGCCATGGGCCCCTTGACCGAGATGCCATAGGCCCACGTGCCACTGGAATTCCATACATCTGTAATGAGCTTCAACAGCAAACAATGTCGATGATTTATCTTGGTATTCCTGAAGAAAATGTGTTAGAGAAACATATTGAGGGTATTCAGCGGTATTGTGGCTCAGATGCAAAAGTCAATAACCTTGCCTCCCAATACATTCAAAAACTTGGAATGATTATAAAACGGTCTACTCATGAGTTGGATCTTGATGATCAAACCAGCATTCGGATGTGGGCAGAACGCAATAAGAAATCCATATTCTTTTATCAGGATTCATCAGAAGCTGATTCTTTCATTTTAGGGATTCAAACTGAATGGCAGTTGCAGCAAATGATCCGGTTTGGCCACCGTAGTCTCATTGCAGCTGATTCAACATTTGGCATAAAGAGACTCAAGGTATTCTCTTGATTCTCATTTACTTAAGTTGTGTAAAAACTGAGTAAATACTTATTTGACAAACTGTTTGAATGGTAGTATCCCCTGTGCACACTCCTTGTGTTTGATTCGAGGCAACATGCACTTCCTGTTGCATGGGTCATCACGCGTAGCTTTGCAAAGCCTGATGTGGCTAAATGGATGAAAGCTCTATGTGATCGAGCTCGAAGTGTAGAGCCTGGATGGAAGATCAATATGTTCTTGATTGATGATGCGGCAGCTGAGATTGACCCCATAAGGCAAGACGCTTTTTCTCTACTTTTTTGCTTGAATTAAAATCTGGTAATGTGACCATTGCACATTTTGATACGTTCTTATTTACAAAACTTTCAGGGATATATTTTCATGCCCTGTCCTGTTTTCCCTCTGGCGGGTTCGTAGGTCATGGCTGAGGAATATTGTTAAACGGTGCAGTAATGTTGAAGTTCAGCGCGAGATTTTCAAGCGCTTAGGGAATTTAGTGTACAGCATTTGGGGCGGAGTTGATGCTCAAGCTTCCTTGGAGGAGCTAATTCTGGATTTTGTTGATCAGACAGCCTTCATAGAATATTTTCAGGCCTCTTGGGTGCCTAAGATTGGTTGGTTCCCACCCTCCTCTTTCTTTTTCAAAATATACCTGCAGATAAAACACACACATATTCAGTATGCAGTTGCCTAAAAAATGTTGATTTAAATTAAATCAGTTCAGTACGATGTTCAATTTCTGGTGTCCACATGTTTGAATGTTATTAAATTATTTCTTGGCAGAAATGTGGCTTTCAACAATAAGAACCATTCCGCTTGCTAGCCAAGAGGCATCTGGTGCCATAGAAGCCTATCATTTGAAGCTGAAAGTCAAACTGTTTGATGACTCACATCTTGGTGCACTCCAGAGAGTTGATTGGTTGGTAAACAAACTGACACATGAATTGCATTCGAGCTATCAAATAGCTCGGTATGCTGATGAAAGTGATTCTTTTCAGAGTGTTTTTTTTCAGAGTGTCAAGGAAGAGTACATTGCTTCTACATCATGGCACCGAGCGCTACAAATTCCTGATTCTGCTGTTAGCTTTGACGATAAGCACAGCCTCTTTGCAAAGGTCTCCAGTCAAAAGGACAGTAGTCTGACGCACACTGTGTGGAATCCTGGATCAGAGTTTTCTTTTTGTGATTGTGCATGGTCAATGCAGGGCAACCTTTGCAAACACATCATCAAGGTCACTATGATCAGTGGTGAAAGTAATCAACCTTCCATGTCTTTTCAGTCATATAGAGACATATTGATGAGTTTGTTGAAAAAACCTATGGATGACTCGATTGGTTTAGATCTATCATTTGCCTGGACCCACCAGATGCTCGATCAAATTAAACAACTTGTTGAACTGAACAGCTCAAATGATATTGCTACCATTGTAAATAACATGCAGTTGAAATGGGTTTCCAAGAAGGACAGAACTTCTGTTGGCATACCAGCGTCCACTCTGACTCTTCCATCTAGCTCCAGGAACTGTATGAAAAATGCCACTGTGCATAAGAAGAACCGCAAGCGTAGAAGATTATCAAGGCTGAGATGATTTTATAAATTACTTGATTAATGATGGATTCTTGGATTCTAACTGATCGAAACTAAGCTCAAATTTTTTCCGTCAACTGTCTTCATTTTCTTGTGAAGACCTGATCTTGTTAACTCTATTTCTCATGGAGTTCCTGAAACCTAGTCATCATTCCATCAGTCAAGGAGGAGGGCAGCCAGCCACCGCATCGATATTTTATGGCATGTTATATCCTACAACAGGCTATTAAAAAAAAGTCATCTCCTACAACTGGACAATTAGATGCCCAGATGAGATCTATGATCACTCTTGATTTTCAGTTGCGCATTCCTTTGGCAAATTTTAGGGTGGATATCTTGCGACTATTGGATGCATTCTTTTGTGCTCGTGTTTCAACTGACAAGGCATTTTTGTGTGTTGCTAGAACTACTCATTTTGTACATTCCCCTTGGTGGAGAAACCAGCTTATAAGTACTTTTTTGTTCAGAAAGAAAGAGTAGCTTGATGAAATTTGGTTTTACATCTTTTACAGGTCTATGTCATAGAGAATAGAGGCTGACCAGTGATTATTTGAATCGCTTGGAGCAATTGCTGTGCATAGCTGCTTGTTAACTTGAGCTGAGATTTCTGTGCTGTACATGTAGACATAGAATCAGTTGCTTGGAATATATGGTATTTTTTTAAACAGTAGTAGAATCCAATTGTTAGCAGCTGTACAATTAGAAGGTTCTGTTTATATGTATGCCAATTTTCATCAATGAAATAAAGCTCATCTCATAAACTTTTCAAATGCGGATGTTTTCTCGACAACAAACGAGTTGTTTTCTGTGTGATATTGGCATCTTGCCCAAAAGTATTTATAATCTGTTCAAGATGCTGACTGGATACGGGACCTGTACATCTGCTAAGAGTTATTACGGTCAACTTCACCATTCCAACTGACACTCTATCAATGATTGATTATAATTACGAGAATTCTGAAATGTTTTTTGAAAAAAAAATCAGGCAACATGATTACATGAATGTTGTATATGAGCGATTGGATGAACGACTCCCAAACACTAATTAATTTTGTATCATCTTTATAATCTTTTGTAGATCCAACGAAAAATGTGCTAAATTAAGTCCCAGACTATTTCCAAAATGGCTCATATGAAACCACCATGTAGGCATGTACTCATGTGTAGACTGTAGACTGTAGAGTCTTAAAAGTTAGAAGGACCAAAGTCCACATCCTCCCGGGCCCAAATCAGTCTGGCCCATCGTTCTGAGGTTTTACATGCAATCTTCGGCCCATCATCTCTTCCGATTAACCGATCTGATTGAGTGTTTTATGGAGGTCATTCTCTTCTGATTAATCGTGTCTCAATTGTCGCCATAATTTCTACTGGTTCCCCTGTTTTGGTCTCTTGGAATTGGAGGTAACTTGAATCGATACACAATTCATGCTCTGTTTTTATTTTGTTCCTGAAATAGAGAGAATGATAAGTTTTAGATTGGTGAATCCTTTTTTATGGAAAATCAAGCCTGAGGTTCACTGATTATGTTGTTTGTTGTTGTTAACGTTCTTCTGCTGAAGCTGTTTGAGTTCTTTAAACCATCCGATTTTTTGTTATTTCTTCACGTATGTTTTTCTGGGGAAGAGTCAAGTTATAGTTTGAACATAATCAATTGTTGATAAATTGTAGATTCCATAATGTTAATCTCTTTCGTTTGGAATCTTCTATGTTGCATCAACTGAGTTTGTTTGGGTTTTCGTAGTCTTTGGACTCTGTTAGATTTGGGTCTTTAGACAAGTTTTATGAACTAATTACAAAGATTCACTGGCTTGGTTTGTCTGACTCTTAATACGATTGAAGGTTTATTCTTTGATCTCTATCTCGTTATAGGCATCATGAAATTTGTTGGTGGTTAATTTTATGTTCGGGTGCTTTATATTTTGTAAAGCAAGTGCATATAAAATAGAATTGTGAAAAAACTGGGATTATTGTCTAAAAGACAAAAGTAGTGATTGCTCAAAGGATCTGATCCTATAACTGTATGATGAAATATGTCTGTAAAATGATTGGTGCTAATGTTTAGTGTACTCAATGTTGGCCTACTGCCCTAGTTATTAGTTAAGTATCCTGAATTTAGAAATAACTGAGGTTGGGTTATAAATATGGAGCATGACTTTCTTTTTTTCTAATTATTCCGATTTCTTGGAAATTTTGATTTTTTTGTGAATCTTGTTGCTGGTTTTAGAAGATTTCTGATAAATCTCTTGTGAATCTTGTAATTGTTTTACCTGTAGCTCAATTCAATATTAAATGTGGGGTAGGCTGGCTCTACTACTTGGCTTTGATAACAACTACGATTGAAGTTGTACACTCGTATTATAAGTTTACAGGTATAAACATTGGTGTAATATCAAATATATCTACATAGATCATAGAGGAAGTTGATTTTTCATTTAGCTGCTTTTGTGTAATGTGTTTTTCAATTATTAGTAATTTTGAGTTTTGTGCAGGGAAAAAGTGGCTCAAATTGCATGGATAATTATGTTTGATCCTTAATTCCCTCTCCACGTTTGGTCATTAGTTATTGTCTTAAAATTTTCTAGTCATTATTGTTGTGCTCAATTACTGGGCATCGTTTAAGCAGTTGAAAGAAATTGTTGTGTAATTGCCCGGTAAAGAATATGGGCACTTGCTTTTAGGACTTACCAGAATTTGGTGAGGGGATTTTGTGATTGACATGCGTTGTACTCTAACTTTAGATAAATTGATATGCACAGTGAATATCAATCCTTATCTCTGTATCTGCTTATGTCTTTTGATAATTTTTCCATAATTGATTTTATTATTTCTGTTTGCTGCCTTCTTACATCTTGTGCTATGATGTTTCAGGTAGTGAAGAGCTATTCTATCAGTTCAAGTTTCTTGTATATCACCTGCAAATTAAGGAATGGCCTTGTTAGCACAAGCTTCTTTGACAACATTATCAAATATTTGTCTTCCCAAGTACATAGAATTGTTAAATTATCCAGTTTTTCATACGGGTTTTGTAACTTCCCTAATGTTCACTCCAACCATTCCGCTGTTCGTTGCGCAAAATTGACTCATTGGGAATCTTCTCCAGTTACATATGCTCCTTCTGAAACTGATGGTGAAAAATTCGTGGAAAAAGGTACCAACATATTTGATAGGCTGGATTCTGAGGACTTAGCTGAAGCACCAGAAACCAACACTGAAGAACTTGCAGGCACAGATAATGAGCCATTTGTGAAATTTCAGCTGTTTAAACTGCCAATGTGGGTTTTGGGTCCCTCTCTTCTCCTTGTTACAGGCACGGTTCCCAGTCTGTGGTTACCTGTATCTTCCATATTCCTTGGCCCAAATATTTCCAGCTTGCTTTCCCTGATTGGACTTGATTGCATCTTCAATCTCGGCGCAACTCTTTTTCTCCTTATGGCTGATTCTTGTGCTCGGCCAAAACATTGGAAGACATTGAGCATTAGCAAGCCTCCTTTTAGCTACCAGTTTTGGAACATGTTTGCCGCTGTGACTGGATTTGCCATCCCCTTGATAATGTTGTTTGCATCCCATAAGGGTTTCATCCAAACCCAGCTGCCTTTTATCTCCATCGCTGTTTTATTAGCTCCCTACTTTCTGCTTCTGTCAGTGCAAACACTAACTGAGTTGCTAACATGGCACTGGCAATCCCCGGTTTGGCTTGCAACCCCAATTGTGTACGAGGCTTATCGTGTGTTGCAGCTGATGAGGGGGTTGAAGCTTGCGACTGAGCTCAGCGCTCCTAACTGGATGGTGCATACCATTAGGGGACTTGTATGTTGGTGGGTACTAATCCTTGGTATACAACTTATGAGGGTTGCTTGGTTTGCGGGTTTCACTGCACAAGCTCGCCGGCAAATATCTCCTGCTCCTGCTCCTGGGTTGTAATCTTCATTGTTATACATGAAATAGAGTTGTGAAGTAATACTTAAAGTTTAGATTTTGTAAACTCATATTGGCATAAATTGTGTATTTGAATAGCATCTGTGCCTGTATCCAAGTGTTTGTCCTTCAATTAAAGGGTTTGCATCCTGCTTATCAAATATCAATCAATGAGTGAAGAATGTAGAATCCTAGAATATGTGCTTAAGGAATTAGAATTGACTGGGTAAAAGAACAATTTCACAATGTACCCAGAGCTTGTTTCAGCCTTCTGTTTTGATCATTAATGAGTTGGGCTTTTAATGTCTTGGATAAATATGAGTATTAAACTTTGATATGATCTTGATCTTGATCAGAATTTCCGCACTGAGTCTCCGCTCAGGTTCATGGGGTTGCGGGATCTTTCATGTGACTCGAATTTACGAGTCAGTTGTCTGGCGAGCAATTTGGGTGGGTTTAACGTTGCCCAAAATATTATTCTTTTTTTATGTGCAAGACTACTGCTACTTAACATGGGGTTTTAAATTTTGATAATCAGGCTTTCCAGTAAAAGTGGTTCTGCTGCTGAAAGGACCATAAGGCCCCTAAATGGAATCGAACGAACCACGATATCAAAGAAAGACAAACGTTGCTGTCCCACGTTTTGTCTCTCTGGATCCAAATCTCGGAATCTTCCATCTCTCCGGTGCCGGAGGATCGCGGCCCTCGTTTGAATTTTCGTTCTCGTTGACGTCGGTGGCAGTTCTCTCGCGGTTCGAATCGTGATGAGTACTGGCGAGCTTCTGAATATCGAGCCTCAAGAGCTCCAATTCCCATGTTAGCATCTGCTACAATTTTTTGTTTCTCTGATTTGCTTTGCGAAATTATTTCCGATTAGGTTTCAGATCCGTGCATTCGTTTAGAATTTTAAGTTGTTCTGAATTTTGATGTCTGTTTTTTGCTTTTGTGTTTCGAGAAGTTGAATTGAGGAAGCAGATCTCGTGTTCTCTACAGCTGTTGAATAAGACCGACAATTATGTGGCTTTCAAGGTATTTATTAAGATCGTAATTGAGTTTTTGAAGTTCAGTCTTCTGCCCTTTTAGGGTTTATAGACTTTACATTTTCATTTGCATGTTTCGGTCTTTGGAAATTTTGGGTTTTCAGGTTAAAACGACCAATCCAAAGAAGTATTGTGTTAGACCGAACACTGGAGTTGTATCGCCGAGGTCTACATGTGATGTTGTAGGTATAAATCTAGTGTTTTTTTTGTTATGTTTTACCACTAGTTGTTTTCTTAGTTCTGTTTTTATTTGTATTGTGCTCTCTTAATTATTATTTCTGCCTTTAATTATCTGCTTAATGGATTGCTTATCTCATCGTTTAGTGGCAAATTGTCTGTTCATCTGTTAATCAGTTACAATGCAAGCACAAAAAGAGGGGCCTTCTGATATGCAATGCAAGGACAAATTCCTGCTTCAGAGTGCAGTGGCAAGTCCTGGAGCCACTATGAAGGATATCACTCCAGAAATGGTGATTATATAACGATTATGTTGTGGCAGTTTGTAACTTTTTTATCTCTGACTTGCAAGATAAAAATGGATTTGTTCTTTGATTTCAGTTCAATAAGGAGACAGGGAATCAGGTTGAAGAGTGCAAGTTGAGGGTTCTTTATGTTGCTCCGCCTCGACCGCCATCACCTGTACAAGAAGGATCTGAGGAAGGCTCTTCTCCTAGGGCTTCGGTGTCAGACAATGGAAATTTGAATGCTTCTGACTATACAGCTGTGAGTATCATTACACTTTCACCTTAATTTTACCTGGGGTATGGTAGAAATTTCCGTAATGCATCCCCCCTTCAATAAATTGTGTTGTGATTGAGTATGTATGGTTTCCCTTATTCCCTAGGTTTCACGATCTCATGCTGAGAGACTCGAGCCACAAGATAACTCATCAGAGGTACATCTTAGTTGTTCTTCGATCAAATTCATCTTTGCTGTTTTTTAATGCGTTTTTCTACCTCATTTTTTATATTCAGTATTGATAATTAGATGTTTTTTTATTGTTGGAAGTGTTTGTTTCGACTGTTGTTATAGTTATTTGTGTTCTTCTCCCTACACCATATTATTAACGTGGTTACCCATTGACAGACAAAGGTAGTGTCTGCTAAAGTTACTGATGTGTTGTAATGTGAACATGATTATGTATGATAGAAGTTAAGGTTGAAAAGATAATATAGTTCACATGGTATTACAAACGCTCCCCACCATTATTTTATTCCCTGAAACTCTAACCATAATTTTAGTCTTCACATGTCTTAATTTGAACGGCACCTTGGCCGCAAATGCCAGACATCATGCTCATCCTAATAAGAGGAGAGAAAAAGTGAGCAGAACTGCATAAGTGCATGTATTTCAAATTCTAAGTCAAGTAAATAGATAGCTTGCTGCAAACAGGATCTCATTGTTGAAGTTCCCCTACCTCTAAATTGATCTCCTAACAAATAAAAAATAGCGCATGCCATGACTTATCAAAGAAAAAAACTGAAACCAAGACCTCTAGCTTTGATACCATGTTAAGATTTTTTTACTTTGCCATTCAACCCAATAAGATAATTTGTTGGGTTGGGCATTTTTCTTATCATTTATACATATTCTATCAAAATTTTGAACTACATATTCCCTTATCTACTATATTAGTATATTTATCATTCAAACGGCAATACAAGAGTCTTGTTGTTTTTTCAATATTATCTGTGCAATTAAGCGTCATGGTTGTCATATTGTGTGGATAATTGTTGATTTTTCTGAACTGGTCACCTGAGAAAACAAGGGGCACTAAGCATTTTAGAGAGGTTCTAAGATAGTCAGCATTCTCTGTCTCGATGGAGTTGTTGTTGAAGTAACTTGCATTCCTTTTCTCAACCTAGGTGAAATATTCATATATTTATATTTTTCTTAATAATTTCGCTGCTTCAATCTTGAGTTGATTTACATTTTAGCAGAATTATTGTGGTAATTACCTCTGTGGAAAGGCCCATAGTGAGCTTGTGTTTTCAACATGTTTATGCAGTTCTGCAAACATGCTGTTTACTATTTTGTAAAGTTTACTGTTTTACTTATTTAGGTATACACGCACACAAGGTTGTCAAATCGGATTGAATCGTTTGAATCGATCGGGCAAAATTTTGTATCGTGAATCGAATCGAATCGTGAATCGTAAGATTCACTCCATTTTAAGTAATACATTATTAAATATATTTATATTCATATAAAATATTTATATGATACTTAATACCATATTTATAACAAGCATTCACATTTATACCATGTCTACCATGGTCCAAAATAACAAATATGTCTACAATTGTACTTAAACAGTTAAACTAAAAACGAAGATGAAAGCAACCAAAATGTTGAACCAATAACACAAACAGTGAAGTAGATACATACAAATATTCAATTAATTAAAAAAAAACTCTCAAAAGAAGACAAACCTGTGATTCAGAATGGTTGACTGCCGGCCACAAAAGAAGAATGGTAGGGTAGGCAATAGTTGTGTGGGTTTTGTAGTAGGAGACTAAGAGACTAGAAGAGGCCCCAAATAGTCAAACACTTTTTATAGGGTTTAATTGAAATTTGACACATGGAATTAACTTTTGGGAATTGAAAAGGACGTGCACTGTGCACATGCATCTCACCTGTGCACTTTCAAATTTTTTTAAAACAAATCCATCAGAACGACGTCGTTTTGATGGATTTGTTTTTTTTTTAAAAAAAATAAGCCCACTTCGTCCCTGTCAAAGAAGAATCGGAGACGCACGATTCGAAACGGTTCTTGCGATTCAGAGCATGAATCGCGCGATTCTTAAAGATTTTCGATTCAAATGCCGATTCGTATCGTTCCCTTCAGAAATCGAAGCGAATCGCATGAATCGAATCGCGATTCATGGGATTCTAACAACACTGACGCACACACACAGAGTATTTGATACCTAGGGAAGAACCCTTGGCCTAGCTGTATGGTTGTTCCCTGCTACTTGGAGGTCATGTGAGTTCAGTTCCTGGATAGAGCCTTTCCGCTCTATGAGGGTAAGGTTGCATACATCTTATTCTTTCCTTACCTGCCTCCACTGGGGAGCCTTGTTCAGGGAACTTGTTTATGATACTTGATACCTTTGTTTCTTGTCAATTCTTTTTTAATCACCATTTCATATGGAATACAATTTATATAATGCTTATGGTCAGTGTTGTTAGAATCCCATGAATCGCTATTCGATTCATGCGATTCGCTTCGATTTCTGAAGGAAACGATACGAATCGGCATTTGAATCGAAAATCTTTAAGAATCGCGCGATTCATGCTCTGAATCGCAAGAACCGTTTTGAATCGCGCGTCTCCGATTCTTCTTTGACAGGGACGAAGTGGCTTATTTTTTTTATAAAAAAAAAAAAAAAAATCCATCAAAACGACGTCGTTCTGATGGATTTGTTTTAAAAAAATTTGAAATTCCACAGGTGAGATGCATGTGCACGTCCTTTTCAATTCCCAAAAGTTAATTCCATGTGTCAAATTTCAATTAAACCCTATAAAAAGTGTTTGACTATTTGGGGCCTCTTCTAGTCTCTTAGTCTCCTACTACAAAACCCACACAACTATTGCCTACCCTACCATTCTTCTTTTGTAGCCGGCAGTCATCCATTCTGAATCACAGGTTTGTCTTCTTTTGAGAGTTTTTTTTTAATTAATTGAATATTTGTATGTATCTACTTCACTGTTTGTGTTATTGGTTCAACATTTTGGTTGCTTTCATCTTCGTTTTTAGTTTAACTGTTTAAGTACAATTGTAGACATATTTGTTCATTTTGGACTATGGTAGACATGGTATAAATGTGAATGTTTGTTATAAATATGGTATTAAGTATCATATAAATATTTTATATGAATATAAGTATATTTAATAATGTATTACTTAAAATGGAGTGAATCTTACGATTCACGATACAAAATTTTGCCCAAATGATTCAATCCGATTTGACAACCTTGCTTATGGTCTACAAATTTTGGCTTGCTAATTTTGAATACAATTTGATGAGTTGTCACACTGATATTGATAGTGTGACTGGGATGATTTATTGAACACTTGTAATTCCAGGCAAGGGCTCTTATTTCAAAACTGACTGAGGAGAAAAATTCCACGATCCAGCAAAACAGCCAACTTCAGCAAGAGTTGGTAAGTTATTTTGTATCTTATACATCTTCGTACTTTTTTTTAAAGATGGAAAAGTATAGTTTCATTCAAATGCATGTGAAGGAATTAAAGAATCCATTCAAGATGAAATATTCATAGTTCGGGAGAGATCAAATATTAACTTACCATGTCCGTTCAAGCATAAAGTTGCTTTCTGTGTCTTTAAAGGCTCTTTTATTCCTTCCAACAAACTTTCCTATTGATGGCTGGGGAATATCTTGGTCCTGCTTTGTTTTGACCCAAAGAAGTAATGCCATCCATAGAACTGCTTATCAACTGATGTGGCTGTCACGCGTGATAATTCCAGAAGGTTAAAAGCTTTGATCTTTCTATAGTTAGGTGCAATGAAAAGGAGATGGTAATGGTTTGCTCCTTCATCTTTTATAGATAACATCAAGTCATCAACCAATTCTTACAAGAGTCTTCCCAAGACCCCTTCAAATGCCACAAAATTATCTGTATCAGGAATTCAGGACCATAGTTGTGATCTTCAATTAGCAGTTTAGTTTGTTCTTGTTACTGGCTGTTTATCTGGTGGTATATGTGTTATTTAGCGTTGCTTCTGGTCTCTGAAATTTCCCATTCGTTTCATTATGAGGGTGAGTTATCTTTTACCACCCCCAAATTATAAGCTTCTGTATTTCGTTGGTATATTTTTGTTCTACATGATCCCTTTTTGTTCTTCTCTTCTTATGATTGAAAGAAACGCTTGATACTTGCACTCAAGTAGACTGCAGCACTTGTAGCTTATTTTATGTGTGCATATGCAGGAGCTCCTGAGGCGTGAAGCAAGCAGAAGCCGTGGTGGTATACCAATTATGTATGTTGTTATTATTGGGTTGATTGGTATCATCCTGGGTTACCTCTTGAAGAAGACATGACCAGCGGAGTCGTCTTAAAATGAGTTACCTTGAAATACTTCTCTATTTCCCGTGCTGGGGAAAATTTAAATGTAAAAATCAACAGAGTGATTGTGTGGTTAGTTATCTTTTGTCCTTTTGAGTTTGTTATTGGTCTGTATTCAGTCTAGTTGAACATTTTAATTGCGATGGATACCTAATTTTATTATCAAATATTGCAGCAGAGACTTGCCCTCGTTGGTTTTGTGTTTGTCTGAGTCTTCAATCTTCGAAGTAAATGATTAATTAGAGTTTTAGACCAAACTTCTATGAGCATTAGTAGTGTAGAAGAAAAGAAACTTGGGGGAGTGCATTGGAGCATTTTACATTTATGGAGATTTTGTCACTTCTGTTAAGAATTCGAATACACATGGTTGGTTTGTTTTTTTTTTTCTTTTTGTTAATTGTAGCTTTCTTTATGGGGATTTCGAATTTTATTGCTGATTTACATGCATGGGTAACTTGTTTTTTGAGACATTCTGGGAATTGATGCATCTAATGTCGTACTACATTTTTGTATGTCCTCGATCTTGTCTACTATGAGAAATTTGTGCACAGGACGGTGTGGTATTTACTGTTTTTTCATTTTTAAATTTTCTTAATATAACTTGCATTGAGACAATCGAGGAAAGGACTGTATTGTCAACCACTAATTATAATCACAAAAGGTATATCATGATAATCAATTAGTTAACACATGCATATTGTAATTGCATAAGACGTTACTCAAACATTAATTGTTACAGGTAAGTTGACTGATTTAATTGTGGATTTACGTACCTGTAATCATTCATTTGGGAGAATCATATCTAATCATCCAATTAGATTTGAGAGATGATGAATTTTTTTAATCGACTTCGGCCTCTAGATTGCATAATTTATTAAGTCATATTATTTCCCCTCGTAAAGAAAATGTATTAATACACTGTTAGATTCATAAAATCGATCAAACATAAACATAATTTTTCTAAGTTTTTTAAAAAAAATCTTTGATCTTAAAAGATTATGGATACATTTTAAGTGCATGAGTGAATTAATATATGTGTGTGTCTGCGCTGTTTGAAATCACTGATAAATGAAAGGCCAGCACTCGGAAATCAAGTCTTATGCTTGTTTTCAATATGTTTTTTGTTTTTGTTTTTAAACAAGTAGAAAATAACTCCAAAACATAAGTCTGGTACGTTGTCAATTTTAGATGACACGAAAAAAAAATTATTTGAAAAAGAAAAAAAAATGTGTGTTTTTCAAAGGGGAAAAAATAGAAAACACGAGGAAAAAATGAGAACAAAATAAAGTAACTTTTAAATAATTCGAGGTAATCAATCGAGTGAACAGTTCAATTCAATGGTTAGGTCTTTTGACCTTTTCAAAAAAAAAAAAAACGAGTGGACATCTTAATATATATATATGCTAAGCATGTATAGCAATGAACAATTATGATGAATTATTATTTTTTATTTAAAAAATTTAAGGATGGGAATTCGAACTTACACCCTATTTTTTTTAATACTTTTATATTTCTTTGTGGGCAGGGAGAAAAAATCAAATCAAGCATCAAAACTAAATGCAAAGCTGCAACAGTGATCTGTGGAAAACCGAGTGAACATAACGGCCAACTACATTTATTTAGACCAAATGCCATATATGTCCTGGCAAAACTCAAAATATCTCAAACCCATCCTTGTCTTTTACATCTTCTTAAATTAAAACAGAAACCCTTCAACCTCTCAATACAAAAGAAACACTTCAAGAAAGAAATAGTCCCCCTCATCAGATTTTTGAAACCTAATCAATTCCAGAAATAAATAAAACCAAAAAATATATATATCATTAAAATCCATTATTTCACACGTACACGTTTAAAAACAAATGATAAATATCTCATTGATTTTTGTCTCAAAATTATCCTAGCAATATATCTCATTCATTTATTAAATGTTATTTTCAATAGGTCCCTTGTTATAATGTCATGATACCCAATGAATGTCACACAATACTGAGATATTTTTGAGATGAAAATCACTAGGATCCCTAACATTACTGTACATTCCATCCACGCGTAATAAAATCACCATCAACCTTAACTCATTCTGGTGGTTGCATCTACTAATTATATATGTACTTGTTTACTTCACTGGCCTGAACCTCGATGATTTTTTATCAGGACCTAATTGAAGTTCCAGTAGATGGTGTCATGTAATAATACTAATCAATACTATCTTCATTTTTCCTGCATTAATATGAGCCAATATTATTAATATCAACATATTACACCAAACAAGTTTCTTGACGTGACAAACTCCAGTAATAACATTGATGATGATGATGATGATATCACGAAAAGGGAGATAATGAAGAGCATATTGGAATGATCATAAGCAACATATACCTAAGTATAACATCCAAAAAACAAATATGTTTATATATATATATAACACGATATGCTAGAGCCTAGAGCAACAGTAGTGCCCCAACATTGATTTAAATTAAGAAGCCCCCTACAAAATAATTACTCTTAATTACTTAATTACCCAGTTGCCTCTGAAGGATTTCTGGACTATATATATATAGAGAGAGAGAGAGGGACGGAGGGAGGGAGCAAAACTAAAATAATAATTAAAAAAGGTCATAATAACTAATTAGTTGTGGGAAGGAGGGTGTGTCTTTGGTGGCGAGTAATCCACGTTGAAACCAGGAAGTTGGTCTTTACTTCTTTGGTGAGGCACACCCCAAGTAACCGATGATGCTCTAATTCTCGAACTACTTCTCTTCTCATGATCATCATCGTGATCTTTCAATAACCTGTGATTCGCCTTTGAATATGATTTCTTCATGATCATCTCTTCATGAGTATTATCATCTCCTTTTGTTGCTTTGACTCCATCATCGTCATCATTTGATAGGAAAGTTTCCATCTTTGAAGGTGCTGAAGTCTTATAATCAAAACCCTTCTTCTCATCATCATTCTACACAAAACCCACAAAAAATCAATTAAAATGGCCAAAGCCAAATCTTCAACATGAAAATCTTTGCATGTGTAAATCAACATGTATACATATTTGGTGCAAACCTTATTATTACTAGATGCATATAATTTCTTCTCAAGGTTCTTGTCGTTGAGGGGACCAAGTTTTCTAGCAGAACATGCATGCAAAGAAAGGCATAGAAGGAGAACAAGTGGAAGACAAAATTGGATCGACATTAAGGAAAGCCGGAAGTTGAAGTCTCAAAAGAGGTTTTGGGTAGTTGGTTTGTAGTGGTGGTTATGGCAGTTGTAGAGGTACGTGGTGGGTATTTGTACGTTAATGAGAGAGCATGCATTAAATGCCCGGCATCATATGAATTGATTAAAGACAGAAACTTCTTGTAGAACATGCAAATGTTTGGGTAAAGAAATTAAGGAAGTTTGAAGATAGGGTTGCCTATCTCTTCACTTTCACATGCTGGGCCCCAACGCAAGGAATCCCCACGCCATGGAAGAGAAGCAAGACTCTAGTGCTTCTCTGGTTAGATATATTGAAGGGAAGAGAATGAAGTGGAGAACTATCTAGCGAGTCCAAAAGAAGAAAACGTTTTGCTTCTATCAACTAACATGCTTTTGCTAGCTAGTGTGTGGCATGCCGTAAATATTGTCTTTACCAAGAAAGAACTCCATTCCTTGTTGTCTTATCTGTGTGTTTATGCACTTTTTTCACTACTTGCATGGCTTTTGCCCCCTTTTTCTTGCCTCTTATTTTTGTTGAACATTGGAAGACTTACCCAATTCAATATTATTTTGATGAAATTAAAGTGGAGAGACTTTTTGAGATCAACCTAGCTTAATTAATTTAATTATTGATAATGTTGTAGTAGTGAACAGCTTGTCCCCTTTGATCTTTAATAGGTTATTGAGTTGTGTTTGTTTGCTTCATCAAGTCAGTGGTTTTAGATTGAATAGAGGTTCTCCTGTGGGAATTCTCCCTCAAAGGCCCAGCTAATTCAGATCTTTTACCCCGACATATCTGATTTTGTTCACAATTCACTAATTCAATGTTGCAGAATACTCAAAAATGACTATAAATACGTTGTGGTTCTACATATAGTTAATTAAATCATAGAGAAAGAACACTACATCTATATTTATAGAAAATAGAAGTCAAAGCATCGGCGCAATAATTTATCTCCCTATGGACAACGTATAGCAAGCGATATTTGTGTGAACAATAGACAAAAGAGAAAACAAAAAAAGATCTAAGTCTGTCGATCGCTAGGAAATAGCAATATATAAATAGACTCATTTGTTCACTAATATCGTTGTAAAATAGTGTCCGTTTTTTCAAGTGCAAATCTAAGCCGAACTCATCACAGAGGGTTTAGGATCTTCCAAAACCCACGATTTCAAAACATATTTTATTTTAAGTAAAAAAAATTCATTAGTTTATAACTTAATTCTTCATTACATATTTGTGAGACTTTCTCAACGCATGATCATAATTAATTCATAGCTGAGCTGGCTGCGAGGCAGAACATCCCGTGGGGCCTACAAATAGAACTTGTGGGGACAGACGGGGAAAAAAGGAGGAGCCAGAAGGGAGACAAGGGTGCATGGCCAGCCCCTCCTCCTACCTCTCCCAAGAAAACTCAGCCTAACCGTCAAGGCCGGCCTTTCTGACACGTGTCAGCACCCATGTGATTCATCCCATTTGCCACGTGGACGTCGGCACAAACTAGCACTCTCTCTGTCTCTCGATCGTGCGGCCGCCAAAACCCATATCCAACCCCTTGCAGGTCCCTTCCCTGCATCGGTCATCTCCTACAATACATACATGAATTCAATTATAAACCAAAAGACAAAATAATATATAATTTCTGTGTGATCCAAGCTCCAACTCCTCTCCCTTGTTTGATATGCATGTCGATGGTGGGGGCGAGCTTTTTTTTTTTTTTTTTTTTTTGAAATGGGAAAATTCATTCAAATAGAATCCAAAACTAATACATCAGTAATAAAATTAGGGGGTGACGAACGCCACACCATAAGATCAGACAAGGAAGCAGCAGCCCTAGCCAACTTATGAGCTACCTGATTCGCTGATCTCCTCACAAACTTGAAAACACAAGTCTCAAAATCCTTAGCAAGAGATTTACAATCATCAACAATAGAACCAAAATAAGACAAGTCTGAAGCAGAGCCATTAACCGCCTGGACAAGCAACAATGCATCCGACTCAACAATCACACAAAGATGCCCAGAGTTCTTTAACCAACTTAATGCTTCACGACAGCCAAGTAGAGTCTCGATCTCGTTCTGTTTGCCACGTGTACATGGTCTCATGTTGGGTTTGAGCGACAGGTTGGAGTTCCAAAGTATTTGGGGATTCGGGCTCTGCGTTTAACAATGGGATCGACTCGGTGCTGTCTTGTAAAAGTAAAGCAGCCTCGGTCGGCTCGGTCCCCGTTGTCCTCACGGCAACCTCGCTTAATTTGCGCACCATCCGCTCATTTAGCTCTGAGAAGCACTCTCAATTAAGACGTGATTCAGTTTTCTTTGTGGCTGTTTATTTTATTGAATCATTTTTTGGCCAGTCGTCGAGTCCAGCAAAGGCCCAAGCTCAGGATTACCAGCCTGGCCCACATAGATCCCAGCTTGACTAAAACAGGCTTCTAGGCCCAACCCAGTCTCGATCCAGAATTTCTCAAAATCTATCTTTTGTCCCAACTACCAAAGGTACTTACAAAAGGCTTTGTAGTTCGCACCCGTCAATTTGCTTCAGCCCAACCCAAATCCCTGAAAAATTCCCAAAATCTATGTAAAACATTGCAATTCCAAGTATCTAAAACAACCAAGTTTGGGGGGTTTTTTGCTTTGTTCAATAAAGAGAAAAAAGAAAGGGAATAAAGAATGAGTAATCAGAAAGTGTTTTGTTAATGAGAGTATTTTTTGTGGAGCTTCAATAATGCTTATTATGAGGGGGGTGTATTTCTTCTGTGAAATTTACGATGTCGCAATTTTCTATAGTGCATCGCTTCATGACTTAAATGATATTTTATAATGCTCTTCTTCTTGGCCTTAACGTTACAAACTTGTAAAGTTTAATTGATTTTTTGACTCTGTATTTTTTCACATTAGTGGAGAGGGATGTGAAAAATAAACATATGGAGACAAAAAAATTATATTTGTGAAATGGAGATCTTGAATTAGCATTCTCATGTGCATAAACCATTCCGGGTTGAGCTGTCAAGCATAAATAGTAGCGCACACACTTGAGGAATCAAGAGTGAGGTGGATTGATTTGTGTGAGTTGAATTTTTAGTATCAAGTGTTTATATTTTTTTTTGTTATGCGTAAAGCTTTCTTTGAGACCAATTAACAGGCGAGACTCTCCCGGACTACCTAAAATGCTACATGCTAGTCATATTCAATCCACAATATTAAATAGCATTTTGGGTACCTTTTTAAAATGCTCATTTTTTGAAGTATTTGCAGAGCATTTTAACTGGAAGAAAAGGACTCAACTATTCATGTATTTTTGTTAAAAATTACATAATTATCCAACTAAACATGTAATAATCTCTCACCTCTCGCATTTGTATGTATTTGAAGCAGTATACATGCTACCAGCAAAAATAAACCAAACACTTATCAACATTTAAAAATTAAAATAAGATATATGCTATCTAAAATATTAAATCTAATCCGAATGCTGCTCAACATTGCCAACTAATTAAATATTGTAAAGTCAAAGACATGTTCCATCGGAAGCCCTAATCTAAATTTGCAAATTGCGATTGCATACACCTACTTATATGAAATTTCTCAACCTAATTTACAAAACTAATGATTAACTTTTTTATTTTGTTTAATCAATATAAAAAAGTTACGATCAAAGGATCTTGTAGCGGGGGGTGACGGTGTCAAGTAGTTGCTCATTGGCCAATATTTAATTTAAACACAGAATATATTAACCTCAGTCTCAATATGCGTTCTCTAATCATGGTCATGCATTCCTCAAGCCACAAATCTTTAATTATTATGTACGATAATTAAGGTGAATTAATTTTTTTTTTGATAAAATTAAGGTGAATTAATTAACCGGGTAACATCATATATGACTTAATAATTCCATGTGTTTGGTTAAAAATTGCTTCCTTTTCTTAGCTTTATGAGGAAAGCTTTTTGATTGTTTTGCTTGAGGCTTAGGATGTTTGTGAAGAGAGAAGAACTTGGATAGTATACCTGTACAATCCTCTTTTTACCGACTCTTCCTGTTTCTAATTTGATCAATGAGTGTATAACTCTGTTACGAAGAGAATGGGCTGTTCGGGTTTGTCATGTGTATAGGGAACGCAATCGTTGTGCTGATTTTATGGCGAATTTGTCTCTCCAACATGCTAGAGGGGTTCATATAGTGCATCAGCCTCCTAGTGATCTGCTTCATTTAATTTGGGAAGATTTAATTGGGGTTTGTTGGCCTAGAAATGTTAGGCGTATGGTTGAATGAGGTTTAATGTGGGTACTCCCCCTTCATCTGGATCAAAAAAAAAGAAACAAAAATGTGGGGTTGATAGAGAGAGAGGAGAGAGAAGAGAGAGGAGAGAGAAATATATATATATATATATATTAAATATATATTCAAGAGAGAGATATGGAAGGAGGGAGGGAGGCAATTGGGAGGAGCAGGAGGAGGTTGTATATAATCGTGGTACCAGTAATCTCAATACAGAACATTCTAAAGTATTCATCTTATATGACAATACATACACCACATGATTCACATGATTTAGAAGTAAATTTATGATTCAAAATTCAAATTCACGGATTATGTCTCTATTATAACATTTTTGAGATTTTTTTTTATTGAAATACTTAACATATTCGTGTTTATAATATATCGCTTTACACTTCACAGTGTTGATTGTTAGAGGTTTCACATGGGGCACTGGTGGGAGGAGGATAAAATATACAGACCTTCTTCCCTGACACGTCCAAATTATGGTTTTCCTAAACAATTCATGGCAGATCTAAGCATGTCCCCTCCCTTTCCTTTCTACATTAATACCCAAAATTTCAATCTTGTCTTAAAGACCCAAAAAAAAAGTTTCTTCAAATTATCATAAATGCCCTAAGCCTATCTTTAGTAAATCATAAAACATGGCATAGAAGAGAGAAAATTTGAAGTACAAATGTGTCTGTGTGTCAATGAAGGTACCTAGAAATATGTATGATGAAGGGTTTGCATCAAAAATAATACAGAAACAATGAGTAGCATGGGGCTATAATAGACCTACAATTATCTCCCACTCCATATAAGGTTTGTTTTCTTCATTATATGATTTGATTGAAAGGAAGACTAATTACTTGTAGGCCCTATATACACCCACAGCTTTGGTTAATTACTCCCATTGGGAACTTCTTGTTAGTTAATTTTGGAGTCATGTTTTCCCTCTTTTTATTATTGAAGTTGAATTTATATTTTTTTTATCAATAATTACACTATATATAAGTTTGCGTTTTTCGCAATCAAAAATATGGTCTAAACTAGACCATCAAATCTGTGCATATAAAAGTTTACATCCGATCACATGATTAATGAAGTCATGTAATATTTGGATGAATTAATTAATTTATTTATTGTGAATTTGTAATTTCATATCTAAAGTTAATTCCATTATCCTTTCCCTTTTTTTTTTGTCTTTCTTGCATAATAATCTTGTCTCCGGATCAATTTTCCAACTTTTCCTTTACATATATAATAGTAAATCTCAATGTGGTGTGCGCATATATGTATTAATTTGTTTCATGGAAAATTATGTGTTATTTATAGTTTTAATCCAAATTATATATCTAACGTAATTGTTATAATAATACATACAGTAGGAGGGCTTATAAGCACTTTATGACTTGCATTAAAGCATAAACCCACCATTAATCTGACTCATTTATAGGCCTCTTCATCGGGCCGGGCCGGGCTGGCCCAAAAAAATAGGCCCAGGCCCGGCCTTGGCCCAAGCCCGAGAGCCTTCTTTCGGGCTTCGGGCCGGGCTCGGGCCGGGCCTAAGAGAATTTGATAAGTCCAAGCCCGGCCTTGGCCCAAGGAATTCGGGCCAAAAGTCGGGCTTCGGGCTTGGCCCAATGGGCTCGGGCCTAAATATTAAATTAACATATATACACACACATACATAAATACACACACATGAATACATATATACACACATATAAATATATCTATACAATATATATATGTACACATAAATATATCTATACATATTTTATATATAGACACACATATAGATATATGTATATATATATTTATATGTATATGTGTATGTACATATATATATATATATATACGTATAAATATATATATATGTGTGTGTGTGTGACAGTGTGCATGTAACATGCACACTGACACACACACCTATAGATATATATATATTTATATGTATGTATAGATATATTTATGTATATATATATATATATATTTATATGTATATGTGTATGTATATATATATGTGTGTGTGTGACAGTGTGCATGTAACATGCACACTGTCACACACACCCCTATAGATATATATATTTATATGTATGTATATATATATTTATGTATATATATATATATTGTGTATTATAGTTTTCGGGCTCGGGCTCGGGATTCGGGTCGGCCCAAATGATCGGGCTTCGGGCCGGGCTCGGCCCCAGAAATGGAGCCCAGGCCCGCCCAAAGCCTAGGTCGGGCTGCCCAAGCCCGAGATCCCTTCGGACCCGGGCCGGGCTTTGGCCCGTGGGCTCGGGCCGGGTTCGGGCCGGCCCAAAGCCCACGGGCCGTTTGAAGAGGCCTACTCATTTACACTTGCTTGAGTTAATACTGAGTAATTATTTTTAAAGTTTAAACCCAGCATAGGAGTAAATCAACCTAGTAACAAAAATAAAAATTGACATTAAGTGGAGTCCACACGTGACATGTTCTCGCGAACCACCAGATTATGACCAATCACAAGAGCTCCATAACCTCAGCTTTTAGACCAACATACCCTCCTCATCTATGCCAAATAACAGGAATACCCTCGACTAGAGCTAAGCAAATGACCAAAAGCACCCGTCTTCCAAAAATAACTAATCATTGTAAATCTTTTGGGGCCCCTCCCCTCAATGGCACTGCTTTTCACTGCTTACACTTTAGCCCTTTTACCGTCAAACAGAGAAAGACAGTCCATAAAAGAAACCCATTTTCAATGGACCCTGTGACTTTACCCAACTGATTTACCTTTCAGTTTTTCTCTGCTGGACAAAATCAGCAACTCTTTAATCTCAGCCACACATTTTTACTGCCAACGAAACATCGAGACCTTTAATTCTCTCTCGATATTTTCAAAACCCTCCTCATTATCTAGTGTCGTCAGATTCAGTTTCGAAAACCAGGCCCAGCAGAACATGTTTCAACTGGATTACAAAATTACCCCTCATCGCTCGTTCTTTAATAAGGGTTCGGTGGCAATAAAGGGAAACATTCAGGGGTACTATAGAGAATACGAGGAAATTACAATAAAAGGTCTGAGCCAGTTTTTACCGTTTTGTCTGTATGGTTGGTCTTTTAAAGAAATTAAATTAACAAAAAGATCACTTGGTGCTGGACATTTCACGCGTTTCTCAAGTGCGTGTATTGAACGCCTGCAAAGGAGTAAGGCGAGGGCGTGGCACGCGCTAATGTGGCGGGGAGCGCAGAAACCCCAGCTGTGTGATAACTACGTTTACAGACAAAAGCCACGTAAAATAATTATATATAAATTTTAAAAATTTGAAGGGGAAAAAAGAAAAGGAAAAGCTAGAGAGAAGAAAAGAGAGACGAGAGAGAGGGGGGAGGGGATGAAGAGCACTTTACCACTTTTATATGTTGCACGCATCCAGAGCAGAAAACAGAAGCAAGACAGAGTATAGCAGTGATATAGTACAAGGCCACAACAACAGCAAGTAGAAGGGAGAGAAAGAAACCTACAAAAGAAATAAATGAAAGAAAACCCATCCACAGAACCAAGAAGAAGAAGAAGAAGAGAAAAGATGATGCCAGAAATGGGTTTTGTGGTACTCTGCGTTTAGAAAAGAACGTGTACCTCTACAGGAGAAGCTTTAAAGCTTGGGTCTGTGTGTCACATGTGGGTGTATCTGAAATGGGATTATTGAGCTCAAACTGTCTACTTCTCTCCAAGAAAATCTGATTTGATTTTGGTCACTTGAAAAAAAAGGTTTGTCTCTAGCTCAAACATCTTGTTTTCTAGTGATACAAAACTAACCCATAATCGTCTTCTTCTTTGCTTTGGTTAATTTTGCTTTTGTGACGCGCCCTATTTGTTGAGTGCTTTTTCTTCTCTTGATCTTTGGATGGGCAGTTATCTGTGGCTGTTGGGGAGGTTGTGGTGTTTCTTCTTCCTCTTCTTCTGGATTTTCTCGGATTAAGGCCATGCTCCTACCCTTCGAGAAGTTTCAAGGGAAGGGGGTGTTAGATTTCTCTCATTGTTCTTCAGATCCATTATTGCAGCATCGTCCACAGCATAACAAACCCAAGTGGGAGAACCTCGATAACATCATTATCCACAAGGGAGGAGGAGGCAGTTGTTCTGTGGGCAGTGAGCCCACTTCCGTGCTCGACACAAGAAGAAGTCCTAGCCCTCCCATATCCTCCTCAACACTGTCTTCCTCTCTCGGCGGCGGTAATAGCGTTGGTGGTGGCGGTGGCGGGGGAGGAGCCTCCACCGACACCACTGGCGTGGCTACTACGGTTGTCTCCGGCGGCAACCACTCTGTTGAAACTGGCGAGGAAAGATGTGGGCTAGGAATGGAGGATTGGGAGAGTGTGTTGTCTGGGTCTCCTAGTCAAGAACCGTCCATTCTTAAACTAATCATGGGCGATATTGAGGATCCTTATTTTAACAAGCTTTTGCAAAGCGGGACTGGGTCACAAGATATCGGATTTGATGGAGGTTTCGGTGTTGTAGATCAAGGCTTTGGGTTTGAAGCACCCATGAGCAGTGGCAATTTCGTGACCAACATTGACCCTTTTGCTCCCTCTGATTTTCCTCCACTCAACAATGGAAGGATTGGTTCCATCTCGGACCCGATTCCCAACCCGCCGCTTTCAACTGCTTCGGCTGCCAATTTCTTGCCGGCAATGTTTCAAGGAAGTGAAGGCATGGATGAGAAGCCACAGATTTTCAATCCACCTTTTATTATGAACCAAAATCAGGTTCAGTTTGCCCAGAACCCGGCGATGTTCTTTCCATTTTCGTATGCGCAGGTACAAGAGCATAATCTGCTGTCTCCTCCACCGCCGAAGCGGCTGAATTCTGGGCCAATTGTGCCCAACTTTCATCAGGTTCCAAAGGTACCATTTTCGGATTCAGGGCAGGAGTTGTTTCTTCGTAGGCAGCAACAACAACATCGGCTTCAGTTGCTTCAGCAGAGACCAACTACTATGGCTACAGCAGCAACAAAGCAGAAACTGGTTAGCGACGAATTAGCGAACCAGAAGCTTCAGCAGGCGATAGTTGACCAGCTATACAATACTGCAGAGCTGATCGAAGCAGGGAATCCGTTACTCGCGCAAGGGATATTGGCGCGGCTCAATCAACAGCTCTCTCCCATTGGTAATCCTTTTCAGAGGGCTGCTTTCTACTTCAAGGAGGCCTTGCAGTTGCTCCTCCATGTGAATGGCACCAACAACTCATCTTTGTCCTCTCATAGTCTCATCTTCAAGATTGATGCTTACAAGTCGTTCTCTGAGATTTCCCCAATCCTTCAGTTCGCTAATTTTACTTGTAATCAGGCCCTGCTTGAAGCTTTTGAAGGTTGTGATCGAATCCACATTATAGATTTTGATATTGGGTACGGTGGGCAGTGGTCGTCACTGATGCAAGAGCTTGTCCTGAGAAATGGTGGTGCCCCATCGCTCAAAATCACTGCTTTTACATCACCTTCAACGCATGAGGAGTTGGAGCTCCGTTTCACTCAAGAGAATCTGAAGCAATTCGCTAGTGACATCAACATGGCTCTTGAGCTCGAAATTCTAACGCTGGAGTCCTTGAATTCTTCTTCATGGCAACTCCCTCTTCGTGCCTCAGAGAGTGAAGCAATTGCAGTCAACCTCCCTATCGGCTCCTTCTCAAATCAGCCTGCTTGCCTGCCTTTGGTTCTGCGCTTTGTCAAGCAGCTTTCCCCAAAAATTGTGGTCTCTCTGGACAGAGGTTGTGACAGAACAGATGTTCCATTTCCCTATCATTTGATTCATGCCCTTCAATCCTATTCTAGCCTGCTAGAATCTCTGGACGCTGTTAACGCTAATCTAGATGCCCTCCAAAAGATTGAGAGGTTCTTGCTCCATCCAGGAATCGAAAGGATTGTATTGGGTCGTCATCTATCTCCTGATAGAACTCCTCCTTGGAGGAATCTGTTTCTGCAATCTGGGTTTACTCCATTGCCATTCAGCAACTTCACAGAGTCTCAAGCTGAGTGCTTGGTGCAGCGGACTCCCGTTAGAGGATTCAATGTAGAGAAGAGACAGTCTTCGCTTGTTTTACGCTGGCAGCGAAAGGAGCTCATCTCGGCTTCAGCTTGGAGAGGCTGATGATTACCTTTAGCAGTGGAGTGGAGTAGTTCAGCACATTAATCTTCACCACTGCAGAGGTGTCTCATATGTTTTTATGCGTTAATTTATCATGGTTCTTGGATTATTTTTTGTTGGTCCTGTGGTTCTCTTATGCTAATTGTCTATGCTACTTAATTTAGGTCTATTGTTTCCTGTCAAAAAAACCAGTCATTTTAGTAAATGTCACTGGCCTTGTGCATCTATCTGATTTTCCATCATCTCTTTTGGATGATGGGGTATAACTACTGTGTTTCTTATTCTCTCTCGGTATTAACTTAGGTGGGTGATTATTGTCTATTGTATACTTTCTGACAAGAAATTGACACCTTCAATATTGTTCCCCAAAATATGATCAATTTGCATGTAGACCATCTCCATTTTGATCCCATGAAATCATTCCTGTCCTCCTGTTACTCAACAATATGTGCAGTTTTGATTTGCAGTTATGTTATGGTCCTGTTTCTTTGGCTTAACTGTATCATGTCTTGTTCCTGCTCAAATTAGTGAAAAAGTACACATTTTCTTTGCCAAAAATATGAAAACGTTGATGCCTTTATACCATTATGACATTTTCTTTGTCCTCTCCTACTTGAAATCTGGTTTTCAGACATTGGGTGCACAGGATCAGAGTGATAATATCGTGTTTGATATTGCCATAGATTTGTGGGCATTTAAGGATGTTGGACTAAATTCTCTCTAGTAAATACATTAATCATTTCCGCATACTTATTATTAGTATAACCTTATCCTCCATAAGGTATAGTAATAGTGGGTGCGATAGATGATTATAAATCCAGACTTTTTTTATATAACCAAATAGCATTTTTAAAACAGCTAGCCTCCGTTATACTCTGTCCCCATATTCTCAGACACTCTCAATTTTTACATTTTTTACGAGAGTTTATATTCTATCAACATACTCTGATCCAAACGGACTGCTAGTATACATTGATATTTATGCATGACGACACATGGGTTATAATACATTGATTTGTCGCTGTTTGGTTAAGGTTTTTTTATTTTAATTCCTGAAAACTAATGAACTCTCACATGGGTGTGTACCATTGGACCTCCATGTGATTATTTTAATAATCTCTCTTAATTGTGCTTTTGTTAAGCAATACATTGCCTTCAATCATTCGTATAAAGAGGGAAGAGTCATGTTGCAGTGTGAGAGAGAGGCAGACTTTTCAGGTCCTATTTAATTCAAGTCATTAATTTATTAATTGTGAGAAATGGACAATAATAATAGCCCGGCAAACACTGTTAATTGTTTTACTAATAAGTAGTATTTTTATGTAGAGACTATATATATATTTATACATACAAATGTTAACTAGTAGTGTACAACTTGGTCTATAGATATAGTTTTTAATTAGGTGGTCCTAACTTGAACAGACAATATACAGTAAAATAAAAAAGACAATTTTTTTTAAAAAAAAATTAATACGTGCATATTGTCCTGATTTTGTTGTGTTTTATTTTTACAAGAGCGGGAATTATGAATTAGTAAATTTAAAGGGCGCGTATAAATTATACTGGGAAGAGCAGCCCGCCAGTGAGAAGATTTGTTTGTTGTGCATGTATGATGGTGTTTTTTTTGTTTGGGAGAAAATAACGTATGAGAATGTGTATTTTTATTAATGTGATTGTATTGTATTGAGATGTGTTTTGTTATATAGTTGAACATGTTACTTGATTTTTTTTAAAAAAAGTGAAATTTAATATTGATTTGATATAGTTTTGTTAGGGACAACATGAAGAACAATAATATTGCTGGCCTCGCTAGTATGGAAAGAGAAAAATTGTATAAAAATTTGTGTTTTAATTATGTTACAATATTAAAATACGTGTTTTGATTATCTAAAATAATAAATATGAAATACAATTTTACTTTTATTTTTATTTTAATGGGGAAGGATGTGCTCTACAATTGGACATGCTATTTAAGTACACGAGTACTAGCTTGTGACACGAATACACTCGATAATTCCCGACGTGGCACTGAGAAGCGCGCGTATAGAACACGCATTTGAATCGACGACGGGTTGTCTATATGTTGCCAACTGACTGAAAGTGACCAATAAGACCCGAATGAATGCGACCGCGGGGTGGAGCTGGGACCCTCAAACAGAAGGAATGGTCATAATCTTAGTTCACGCCACGTGTACGGATGATGCACGAACCATAGTGGACAGAGGTCATGCATGCACTGCATCATATATGATACAAATCTCAAATATATATTGCCAGATATTGGCGGGGTCCATTAGAGACAGTAAAAGGTTTAGTAAATTTGACCATTGATCCAACAACATTGTTGGTGATATGTCTGTCAAACAGTGATTTTTTAGCCATTCTCGACCGTCTGATCTTTGCTGTTTATGATCATAGGTACCATGATTGTTCAAAAGTTGGGAGACACGGAAAAGGATGGATTCAACACTTGACTTGTTCTTTTGATATGTTGTTTAATAATTACGGGGGTATTGATAATGATTCAATCAAAATCATATTAATTGGTTTCTGGATAAAGATTGAGTAATCATTCAATGGTACAGGTGCATTTTCACGTGGCACATATAAGGGTGTGAATGATATTCATATGAGAATGATATCAAATATAAAGTAAGAGAGATAACACAAACTAATGTCAATCACACCATTAAATATGCCACATGAGATATGCACTCGGACCATTGATATATTTACCACTTTAGCTTGTTTGTTAACATTAATACATTTACATATCGGTTCTCAAATGCGCACCTAAACTTTAAAGTTTTTAGGTTTTCAATCTCAACCGTTGAATCTCACTAATCAAGATTAGCAATGTTGGCCTACTTGCATATTTGAATTGAGTACTATTAGTGGTTCTCATTGTGAATAGATCCGCCCCTGGTTGCAGATGAAAATTAAAACATGCAAATAAACAAATGGATTTTGCTTTCTTTATCCATGATGAAACTGGAAATCCAATTGAAGAGTCATATTCAGTTCTCAAAGAATGTCTTTTGATTTAGTACTTGCACATGAAAGAGCGCAGCTGCCTTCCAAAAAAGATGGATGCTAATCTCCACTTGATGGTTAGTCCTCTCTCTCTCTATATATATATATGTGTGTGTAAAATATATGCTACCTTTCAATGTGTATAGATTGTAGAGTGCAATATAAAGATAAGTTGCCTAGATTGCTCGTCTGCTTTGGAACACATAACCACTTGATCATATTCTCTTACTTAGCCGATGTGGGTGAGTGAGACTTCGTATCATCTTATATGTAAATTCAAACACAACAAATGTGTGTAATCGCTAAGAATACTGTTTGACGACTATGTTGGAGATAAATTCTTCAAGTTGGTGACTCAAATTCTTACTCACATGCGAACGTTCGTATATAGATTTCTCAGTTTTACACAAATCAATTACAACATTCAAATCAAGAACTGAATGACCAATTTGAGACTGTATTTCAGCTGTTGGATGCAGACGTCCGCATGTTAAAACTATCGTGTATATATTTATATGACTTTTTCTTGACGAGTTGTGTATTGCATGAGAGATAGATATTTCTCTTGTTCTACTTTTGTTGCTTCAATATATGGTCCAATTGAGAAAGAGGAAAAAGAGGCTTTAGTTCCATTTCCCTTGTCATTCTATCTCATACGTATGTACCTACAAACCAAATTCAAAATGGAGGTGGTGTGCCTTTAGTCACCTCACTAGTGTAGCTCAAAGCAGATTCTAAGGAAAATTGAAGCATCTCCCACATATGGAAGCCCATATATAAAAGTTGAACACTTTTTCTTTTCTTTCTGAAACCCTAAAAATTAAAAACTCTTTACCCTTCCCATGGAAAAAAGCATAATCATCATCAACTTTTCATTAAGAAATTTGAGGTAACGAACTTTTGTCTTGGGCAAGCCTTCTAGCATGCACAGAACTCAAATCACATTTCGCCAGCTTTTGTCTTTCTTTTCAACTACTTCAAAAAAAAAAAAAAACTATGTTTAACCTTATTTAAACAAACCCATTTTGAAATAAATTTCACTGTAAAATAACAGAAAAGAGAAGCCTCCAAAGAAACACTTTGGTATAATTAAGTAATGTATTATTATTTAATTTATCTTAAAACTTTTTTTAACAAAACATTATTATATAGTTATGATGTTTAGTTAAATCATGTTCAATCATCAAATCTTATTTTCTAAAGACATATATATGATTAGTTGATATATAAGCAATCAAGTAGACAGAGCGTATCTATATCTTCCCAAAAAAGTTACCAGAATGCTCCACAATTGTTAGAATATACACGTTTCCTTGGCTTATTTTTTTATTTTTTTTGTGTTTCCTTAGTAAGGAAGGAAGCTCTTGATACTTATAGATAAAGTATATGTATATCTATATATCCTTACCAACCCTTTCGATGGTAAAACAAACCCACAATAATGCCATGCTCATTTTTCAGGATAAATAAATAAGTTTTGCAATCCTTCATGATGATTTTAAACTAGCCTAAGTTGTACATGTATATTGTTTATGGATAATTAACTCATATATAGACAAGTTAAATAATTCCCCAAAAACATAAAATAAGGAGGGCGAAAGGCTATAAAAAAGCCAAAACATTGAGAGAGTATCCAAGGCAAAAGGGTTATAATAAAAGCAACAAAAACGAAAGTTAAATTATTATTATTATAAAAAAGAAGAGGAATGAGAAGAAAAGTCGAGATTGTGTGAGGTGGAGGAAGATGAGATACATGGGTATGCGTGGCCAGGAAAGTTACATTTCATGCAAAGAGCCACCCTCCTCTGTCAACCTTTTGTAGATGCTTGCCCACCACCCACCACCATATCTTCTTCTCCATCACTTCTTTAAGTTTCACTTCATGATTTGTTTATTTGTTTATATATATTTTTATATCATGACTCATGAGAAGTAGTAGTAGTCTTTATATCATTTTCTATCTCAAGACAATTTAGCTTCGAAACAACGCATTCTTTGCATCCCACACATTTTCTTTTCATCCAATCATTTTAATAAAAGTAAGCACTCATGCTTGTCAAAAGCTACTTCTCCTTCTCCTTCTTCTCCAGTAACAGACAACAATATAACCTCTCATTGGCCTCCCACTCTCTTCACTTTCAAGACTCTCTTTCTAGTCTCTGTGGCTCCACACTTCCACATATATCACTTTTGCATGCTGGAATGTATATTAATGGACTTGTATATATATATCATCTTGGCTAGCTTATCTCCATCTTCTTCTTTTGATATGGTTCTCTCATCAAGGTCAACCCCCAAACCATCCACTTCTCGCGTCTCTTTCATGCATGCTTTAATTTTGTTTCATTAAGTGTGTGTTTTTTTCTTTACCCTTTTTTGTCATCTAATCCCCCTGTTATAGGTCAGAGATCAAGTTTGCTTTGAATGTCTTCTATTGGACTATAATGTATGATGAACATATAAGCTATTTGTTAATGTGGTTGCATCACTAAAATATGATATGCATACATATATGCATACGAATATATAGAAAATTAGGATAATTTATATGGATTACGTACATTGTTAGGATCATCAATGAACTCTTTGCCAAATTTGACTATCAAAATAAGATATAATCTACTTTTTCAAGCTAAGTCCAAACTCAATGTATCACAGGACTTTCTAAATCTCTCAGGACTCACAGTTTTAAAATCAATCTTACTAAGTCAAGAAAATTCATGACCTTATGTCACATACTGATATGGTGGTCCACGTTGTAATTCAAATATTGACTAATTAATTTTTATTTAGAAGGAGATTCCAACCAAACTATAGGGATTATTTAAGGTTTGGAAATTAAGGAATAATTAACGATGAATTGATAATTTGCAAAAACAAAGCCAAAAGCAACATGCATGCATGTACGCACGCATACCGTGGGCTATATAATATATATATATATAACTTCTCTACTCAAAGTGCTTGAAAGAAAGTGCATATTGCTCCCATCATTATTAGACATACATAACGAGACAAGATGAATAAGTCCAAGAAAAAAGAAAAACGTGAAATTACAAGACATTAAGCAAATTCTAGTTTGAGGGGGATTGTCTTCTTGTTGCCTCTCCGACAAATCATAATTGGTGATCCCTTTTCTGATTTATTATCTTACCTACTTCTTTCTTTCTGTAATTTATATGGGATAATCGAGATGTGACTCATTCACACATCTTCATGTAATAATTAGACGACATATACAAGGTTGACCAATACTGGTGATCAACCTAACGTTGTCACGTTTTATTTTAATTTTATCAATAATAAATTCAACAAAAATGTTTATTGGTTAATTAATAAATTGTAGATTGGTGACATGATCATAATCATCATCTAGTATTGTATCTAGTGTTACAGGGAGAAGCATTGGATCACTTTCATCATGTCATGACGACCAACATAATGATTATAATCAACATTATGATCATGAGAAACAACTTTTTAAAATCCAAACTCCTGATCCTATTTGCATTAATTAACATCACCACTTATCCTTTGAAATTTGTGAACATAAAATCATCAGGAGATTTTAAGGTCAAACTCCATGCAAGTAATCACATATATAAACATGTATTTATGTGAGAGTGTGTGTGTGGAGGGAGGGAGAGGGGAGGGCTCCTAATATTGAATTGAACTTATTCAGCACAAACAAAAGACGATGATGTTCGAGTTATTGGACTTAGAGAGCAACTCCAGTGCTATAAAACATCAAACCATTGGAGATGCTCTTACTACCAATTACAAAGGTCATTGGTCATCCCTACAATAATAAGGTCAAAAGCTCTTCCAAAATCCAATGCTCTTACTACCAATTACAAAGGTCATTGGTCATCCCTACAATAATAAGGTCAAAAGCTCTTCCAAAATCCAATGCTCTTACTACCAATTACAAAGGTCATTGGTCATCCCTACAATAATAAGGTCAAAAGCTCTTCCAAAAAAAAAAAAGGAGCATTCATTTTGGCCTACTCGTGAAGCGATAGAACAATACGAGTTCAAGAGGACGGCATACTTCAAGAAAGAGAAGCATTACCAGCATATCAGAATATCAATGGCTTTGATCTGCAAGCAAAGTATTTATATTCTAAAAGTAGTCGAGTCGGGTTCAAATAATAATGTGTTTCGCCACAGAGATAGAGAACTAATTGAGAGTAAAAATACTAAATGCACAGATCATAAAATCTTGGAGACTTTAGATATTCAATTCAATCAAACTTTACCATCCCTGCAAGGACAGCCACGGACACAGCGTAAGTATCTACACTTGTTGAAAGAAGGCATTACATTTACATAGCTTCTTACAGATTAAGAAACCGAAGCCAATTAAACTCTGCCATCAGCTCTTAATTAATAAAAATTGTAATGAAAAAAGAAGTTTGAAAATCCAAAATTCCTCAAAAGAAATGGAGACTAGTAATTGCCAACGACACTGGGTGGTCTCATAATTAGGAAAAACATTTATCTACTTCTCTTCTACATCTTTGCAACTTGAACTCAAAAGCACTACTTGCATCGCGTTATGGTCTATAGGATTTGACAAGCCGTCAACCACCTAGTCTCTGAACACGGAAGTTACAGAAATCACAATCCACTACATCATTGTTACTATTTAACAAGTCAATTCAGTTGCAACTATGAAACACAATAAAGGTTGCCAAAAGGCAGATTATGAACATGAGACAAAACCAGGCAACAGGTTGTAAAAGTAAATAAAATGAAAGAACATAACCAAGGCCAAGTACTACATCGGTAGGAAGGAATTGGTCAACCATGAGCAATCAACTTCAGGAAATTTTCCATTTTAATACATGATACAGCATCTAAACGAGTAACCTACTTCCGATTGAATATTTGAACAGGGAATTGCTACTAACTGGATGTTAACCAGCACAAAGACGTCAAGAGATGAAGTCAAAAAAATTCAAGAAATTCAAACATGGAAAAAGGTAATTTACCATGTCCAGTTATTAGAGAGCTAGAATCCTTGACACCTGCATCACGCTTGAAACCATCAGAGAGTAAATGTCAGATGCACATTCATACAAATTCTGAAATTACATAGAAAAAGCTATTATCTAATGGCATAAGTAAAGAATAAAAATCATAATAATAGATTCTTCTCAAACCCAAATGCAAATTCAAGAATTGAAATTTTCATAATCTACTCCCCAGCAAGTCACTTTGAAGCATCAATCATATTCTGATCTCAGCATCAGCTGAAGGAACAAGACCCATTTGTAAAGTATCATTTGAGTGGATCATTCATTTTAAGTAAAAGACGGATAGTCATTAATCTTTATTCAGAGAAAAAGAGAAATATCTGCCTCCTCAAAAACCCAATACAAACAATTACTATAGCAAAGCAAAATATTAGCTCTGTAAGAATTTGTAAGTTAGTGAACTCATGGACTTCTGGCAGTTCCACTTCAGAATCATAGCAAGCAGTTATCTAAATAAAAGCACGAACAAGCTTTGCATCATCTCTCTCCCTCCCCCTTCCCCCATCTATCTCTCTCTCTCTGACAGACACCCACCCATCCACACACACAAATGGAAGGATGTACTCACTCATGCGCATAGACATCACCTCTAGGTGAAGATTCTACGATAAGAGTCTCACAACCACCTTTTTGCTTTAATGCAGGGGTAAGACTGCATGCATCATGCAAGTTACCAAGCAAGCCAACTAATAGTGAGCAACTTCATTTTACTCATGAATAAGGAAAAGAAAAATCGTAACTATATCATTATTATGAGCCCAGAGCCCCTGAATCACACTAGCCTACAGCAACACATTGGATACATTTACTCAAGTATAGCATATAGGTTCACAGCATGCAGATACACACATAAATTTGGGTCTTTGTACCTGGCTCTTTGTAGATAATCCTGGTACGTTAAGGCAATAAGATTCAAGTTTTAATTAACTTTGAGAAGAAAAAAGAAATAAAACACTGAAATGATAATAGCTACATCTTGTCCTCAATGATCAAAGCATCCCATCAACCCAGATTATTTCATACACATTAACTAAATAAAAGCAAGCTATTTTATTCGCCACGATTAATTGGTAGGCCAAGCACCACCAACAAGGAAACAAGAGTATTAAAATGGCCATCTTATTCATAGAATGATGCTTTCCATTACTTTTCTAACCTAAATTTTAACCCACCACATGTGTGCGTATAAGAGAGAGTATTACTTATCTAATGTCCAAATTATTTTGCTTTACTCTATAATAAATAGAGGAACATTAAATACCTCAGCAATGAAGCTGGCCAGCTATAAACCTTTGATAGGATGACAGAAGTGGCTACACAACCACCCAAGCCAACATAGTCCCCTCCCATGTCTTCTTTGGACTGACACTAGTAAGTGGAGTTCTACCAAATGCCTGCATTTGAACAGAGAAACTATCACATAGTTTAGTTAATAATAGACAATAATTTGAAGAAAAAGGTAAAATGTCCTGCCACCTGATTCAAAAAGTCGTACCTTCCCACCTATAAAAGCACAGGTATCTGCTGCAATTATGCTGCTGGATGAAATCAAAGTATCCACAAGACCCACAGTCCAATGTGTTTGGCCATCAAGAATGATGGGCCATGCTCCTCCTATCCTGCGAACATGGATAAATAAGTGAAACATGAAACTGACAGGAAACAGAATAAAATATCAACAAAATTAGCTTCACAAATGGGCACAAAAGAATAAGTTCACAAAAAAATATAGGGAAAGAAGTGGATTCTCACAGGAAAATGCCTCTCTCATTTTTTTTTTCTAGTTTATATTTATGTAGAAGTGTAAAACCATAATCTTCTTTCATCACCTTGTTTTCACACATCTCGCACCTGCAACTCTCCACTCATATTCTGAGAGCATCTTAGAAACCACCAGGAAATTAATCATGGGACGAATGGTAAAAGAGTTCATGGTGAGAAAGAGTTGGGAACAATATAAAGTATAAACTAGAAGAACCAACCCACGTGTTATGGACTCCATAAACATTAACCATATAATGATTTGAAAACACAATTTCCACAGTTTTAACTCTCCTGTTGGAAGGACCCAAATTATTAAAAACCAAGAGGCCAACAAAAACTGCTTTTAATGCAGTTATTAAGGTTGTAGAAGCCATAATGTATCAGTATCTAATTTGAAAAGACTTTAAAAAATCCAATTTAGCATCAGATAAGAAGCAATGGGAGACAACATCTTACTAGTGTTTAAAGCCGGAGCTGGTAAACCACGTCGAAGCTTAACCCAGAAACAAGGAAGATAGCCATAATAAAATATTCCAAACATGGTACTGCTGACCTGGGCGAATCTTGGATTTCCTCTCCGCAGAAGCAGTGCTATTGCAACAACAAAAGCAGCAGACGTCACCGAAACATCTATTTGACCAAAATACCTGCTCACGCAATTGACAGACCAATCAGTAACCAACATCCGTAACTGCACTTCCTGAATTCTTATATTCATTAGAAGTAGAACGACGGCTTCATGGAAGTAAAACTAAATAGAAGATTATGCTGCAGAATAAATTGGCAGGACAAGTAAAGGATAATAGGATATAATTGATGTTTTAAGCGCTTCAATAATAAAACAATTCAAAATTCAAAATCAAATGATTCATGAAAACTTGAATAAACTGTAAGCCTAAGCCACAGATAAAATCCCACTAGAATGTGCTTTTGGTGTTTTTCAGGAAACCCACATATAAGTAAGCATAAAGAACCACGATTTAGTTATTTACTATCTTTAGAGAGGCAAGAGATGATACAAATTTAAAACAACATTAAAGATGTCTATAGTAGATTATTAGTAAGTAATTATGACTGCCTGCAGGAGAAGGGAACGTTCTGAAAAATATGCTCAACATATAAAGTGCCCAGAAATAGTGTAGATCATTGTAAGGTAAATGGTTGGAGAAAGAAATCACAAAAAGACACAAGGTTTCACATTTTCTCTGCCAATATAACTGGCAGGTCATTCAATTATCTTATCCATGTAGAAATGGAAGTCAATTAATGATACTAGTATCTCCAGCTTCAAATTGTTAGATGCGTATCAGCAAACGGGTTGTGGGGGTGGAATGGATCTGAGAAAACGGCTGGATAAAGGAAAAATCAACAAAACAAATGGAAGCAAAATTTTCAAAAAATGATTCGTGTAAAAAAAAGAGTCATGTTTACCAATCCTACAAAGTAAGTATGGGCATTAGAGCACATATAACAGAGCAAACACGTAACACATATCTAGGAGGTGATGTCATTCCTTTAGTGAGTCCACCACTCCTAACCAAATCAAAATACTCTCGTGAACCAACAAAAACAGCAGCTGCCAGGAAAACTGTGAAAATCCATCTTCCAGCCAATACTACACCCCCAACAGATATTCCAATGCCAAGTCCAAAACAATCCTCTTACTCAACTGACTCATTTTCTGCTGATGTTCCCAAGCTGAATATTCTTTCATAGGTAACTTATGTCCCTTGAAGACTTCCTGCAACAACATTGTTATCCCATTTAACAATCCACTCATGCTCTTAAAGATAAACAAAATGAACAAACAAAATAAAATACAGTCCATCACATTGTGAATCTACCAATAACAATATATAAACCTAACTAATATCTTTCTTCTCTCTCGAAAAGAAAATTAAAAAAGGAAAGAATTCACTTTAACTTACCAATCTGTAACCTTTCTCCATCAATTACTGATGTGCTAATAACAACTCATCAACCAAAATCCCATATATTTTCAAACGGCATGAAGATTCTTTTTTTCCAATAGACTGTATCAAATCAAAACTGTAACACGAAGTCCAAACGAGTAACCTTTCTCCATCAATTGCTGAGGTGCTAACAACAATTCATCAACGAAAATCCCATATATTTTCAAACCGCAAGAAGATTTTTTTAATTTTTTTCCAATATACTGTATCAAATCAAAACTGTAACACGAATTCCAAAAGAACCAAAAAAACACAATCGCATTACATTTTTTGCTTATTCTGTTTGCCAGGAATGACCGAAAAATCACCACTTTAAGTAAAGGTTCCTTTACCAGACACCAAGTTAATAGACGTGGTTATATTACCCTCTGTCCCAGCTTCAGTTCTCCATTTTCATTCCAAAAACCTGACAGTCGCCCAAATCGTAAAGCTACACATCTTGCTCAGAATTACCCTCCAATTCACCAACACTTTCACTTCATTCTACCATACTGAAGTTCCTCCAGTCATAGTATCGAAATATAGATGCATGTAACACAACTCAAGCGAAATTAGGTTATGTACATTAACAAGTATCAATCAGCAAACAACTTGGCATTAGCAATCAGCATGTTTTAATGGTTGAAATTGAACGTTTTAAAGTAACAGTTTAAAGCACCTCTCTGGCGCTGTCCTCGCCAAGCAGGTCCGACTCAGCTCTGGCCACAGCCTTGATGAATCAATGGACGGTTCGCCAGAGTGCCATTGGAGCGAACCCGATAGATGCCTTTGGATCCCTGTAAGACAATCCCAAGGCTGAGCTTAGAGCATTGCCGGGTAAGAAGTAAGGTTTTCTTCGACAAGGCAAGGGCACTCAGCCACTAACATAGACCGGTCCCAGAGAATATACCGATCAATTTCAAGCAAAGAATCTGATATTACTAAAATGACCTCATCTGTCTTTAGATGACACTTGTCAATAGGATGACGTTCCCGGTATGGTTATGGCACGAATCACCCTTAATTGTTCCATACTGGACAAGGATCACATGGCTCATTATGCGCCATAACCCCGGCTACATCACCACGGCCCAGATTGTGCATGGCCCGGGGTATGACCGTCCCGGACGATCCTCTCATGTTACATGGGCCGGACCTACGCACCCCAGTTCTGATCAATGCCCTTCCTTCATCAGGAGACTGTTCCATCACGAGTCCTACTCCGCCTAAGCCATTCATAAGTGCGCTCGTCCAATGGATAAAGGAGTTTTATAACGAGTAAAACTTAGACTTTCTAAATCCCTGTAAAAAAAAACTCTAATTCTCAATTAAAAGGTTAATCAAAATTTATGTAATAATTGCTTAAGTTGAGATCGCTCTATGAAATTAAGTCATCTGAACTATCAATTGCATTACTAATTTGAGCGTTGGGGAGCCAATATTTGAGAACAATCTCAAGCGGCCTTCATCTCTTTCAAGATATTCATTCACGATAGCACGGACCTGACTAACTGACCGTCATCACGATTCGACCCTTTTCTGTCGTCATCAGAAACCATCAAATTGTTTGATAAGAACTCCGAAGAAACGGATTGAGAAGAATTCGAGGGCATTTTGGTCTATACATGTGTGATCTCTAGTATTCAATTAGAGCCAGTCTGTCAGAAGAACAAGTGGGCTAAAGGGTCATAACCCAGGCCATACACTTTAACGTTCGTTGGCCCAAGTCACCAATCATCACGCTGAATCTGAAGTCAAGCTGCTGGTCGAGAGCTGCGATGGTGGAGATGAAGATGAAAGAGATCTCCGAAGATGTGTTGATAGAAATACTCAGTTATCTTCCAGTGAAGTCTTTGATGAGATTCAACGGCGTTTGCAAAGCATGGCGTGATATTTTCAGAAACCCTGATTTTATCAGGAAGCACTATCACAATCGAGCAACTCTCAGCAAATCCAACACTAGCCTTCTTGTGAAGCATAGTGATCATGGAGAGGACTGCTTCTCCTTTATATCTGGTAGCGAGATGATCTGGATCGCAGAAAGTATTTATGTTCCATTTTACGGGAAATTTTTGCCCGACCCTGTAGTCGTGGGCTCCTGTAATGGCTTACTTTGCCTAGTGCAGTATGGACTTTATGGTAGGATTGCACTTTGGAATCCAGCAATTAGAAAATTCAAGACTCTGCCTTGGTCCTTCAAGAGTTCATCAGCTGGAATGGGATTTACGTACCTCGAAGAGGTTGGATTTGGTTTTGATAACAAGAATAACGACTACAAGGTGATTGCGTTTGTTTATTCTTTTGATGGGGAAAGGAAGGTTTATCGAGCTGAGTTATACTCTCTTACCAGTGAATCCTGGAGAGATATCCCTTCTGGGGAAAGTATCCTTCCTAAAGATGATTTTATTTTTTGTAATTCGCTGTCTAATTCTTCTTACAGTCATGGTGTTTATTACTGGTTAATAAATTGCAATGATGTCGATCGTGGTAATTCGATCATCTCCTTTGACATGGCTGATGAAGTGTTTGGGATTATGCAGCTGCCTGATTTTGGTGCTTCTAGACTTACTCACTCTATGAAGTTTGCAGTTCTTGATGCAGATTTTCTTGTTGTTGTTTACCCGGGGCTTATTAATCGGGGAAGATGTTTTGATATATGGGTTACTAATGAAGCTGGAGTGAAAGAGTCTTGGGTTAAACGAGCTAGAATTGCTCCCATTTCCAGAATAAAAAATCCTGTAGGATTTTGGAAGAATGGTGAATTGTGTTTTGAAGATTCAAGCAACAAGCTGGTCTTGTATGACTCCTCTACCCAGCAAGTGAAGAAACTTCAACTCCATCGCGCTAAACTTGTTTCACAAGTTGCAAATTACATGGAGAGTCTTGTTCAAATCAATGGAAGCTTAGAGGATGCAGGTGGTATTGTTCGTATAAGAAATCGAAACCTGTGATTAGAGTCTTGTTGAAATATTCTCTCACCAGTTTTTGTTCTGGTAATGTTGTATGTGTGTTTAATTTATATAAAACAGAAATGGCTGTATTAAGCATTACAAGCTCATTTTGCTGATATGCTTCACTGTAGGCAATGCTGGCTGGCTTTTCCTGTAGGAAGGTGGTGTAATTTAAGCTACAGTTAGGATGAGATGCTTACTTTCCCTGAATTATATATATATATATATGCATGTTATTTATTCAAACCCAGCCCTACAATCTTGAGTTTTTGATGGCTAAGCTAATGCTTTGAGAAGCATCGCATAAAATAGCAAAATCTTGTGAGATTGGTATGAGTTCGATAAGGAGTAGTTTTTCCAATGCAGGGCTTGCTACGGCTCAGCCCTTCTACCGCCACCGCCACCAGAACAACCAGTAGCAGCGACAAGAGAGAGAGCTACAATAGCTCGAATCACTAAGACGTGTGAGATTGTTATCGTATTGCAGCGCTGTATCATTCCGTATCTCTTGTTAAATCGTCTGTTCTTGTGGAACTGAATGGTTTAAGGTTTCCGCATCAAATGTGTCAATGAAGGAACTTCTCCCTTAAAATCTGTAACACAGCCGGATAAAAGAAATGAATGGACCCAACATAGGCTGGCTCAAATCACTTGAAAATTCTGGAACACAGTTTCCCAGAATGCAATAAAATCTTGATTTTATCAAAAACTTTAATATGATTTTAAGAGTTCAACTAGAAAATTTATGAGCCAGAAATATAAAGTTATCAAAAGAGTACATTATTGGGAATAAATCATACTCCCTCCGTCCCATTTTAATTGTATCCTATTCCTTTTTGGGATGTCCCAAAATGCTTGTCCATTTCAATAAACGAGAGCTATTTTTTCCATTTTTTCCTTATTTACCCTTAACTTGAAAAACTCAATAACCTACGCATTAATTATAATGACAAATATTATAGTGTCAAAGTATTTGTCATTATAAATAGGGGTATAAACATCAAATTGAAAGAGAATTAAATATTTTCTTAAACTGTGTGAAAAAGTGAAGGAGACAATTAAAATGGGACGGAGGGAGTAAAAGGTAGGCAGGGTAGAAGCTCAACAGGCTTAGGAGTGATAATAATAAATATAAAACCAAGCCAATTGGAAAGAGATGTGAAGGAAAATCTTGATCATTCACAAGAACTCCTAGGTCTGCATACAATAAACTCTGTCTAAACCAAACAAGAGGTGTCGTTCAGACAAGACAGCAATTACTGAAGACTGAAGTATCAATAATATATCAGGACTAAAATTTTGCACACTAGAAGGTGATTCGGTCCTAAAAATTCCTGAAAAATCTGGGTAGCGAATTGATGCCAGCACCGCAAACAAACAAATCAAAGACTGCTTGGATAGTAGCATCTATTTTCTCTTGAGGAAATAACCAACCACAGCACCCAATAGACCAACCAGTACAACAAACATTAAGGAGAAGCCACTGACACGATTTTTGCTAATTTCTTTCCTCATCAGCTCCTGCTCAATGATATTACACAATGCAATTAGGACATAACTTAAGCTGGAAATTTAATATAACAACTAAGAAATTAATAACATAACCTTATGATTTATCCAAAAAAAAACACTAAAAAAAACGAGGGTAGGGAGCAAAAAGATAGAAAGAGAACGGATATACAAAAGACGTCCTACAGCAACAATTTTTCTTTCACTTATATTTTGCAATTGATTATTGGGAAAATGAATTTCGTGCTATCAGCTTGCATTCATTCCAAGGAAGGTCCCAAGCCTTCAGAAATAAGACGCATCTAATATTGTCAGCAGATCTAGTTCATCAAATTTTAAACGTAACTTTGTTCGTCCAATATCTTATAAGCCCAGAACCTACACCAATACCAAGTATTTTATGGAGTGAAGAATGCAATTTATACATATCAAGCCTCCACTAAAACTTATTTTTATTATGTGAACGACTCCATAGCAGATCAATTACGCATCCAGATGGTATAAGGATACACAACCAGATATGTTTAAGCATCTTTCAAAGAATCAAAATAGATTACTTCTGCCAGCTGGGACTAAGGCTCAGCTACAGCAAACAGAGAAACAGAAAACGCTATTGCACTTGAATGACTGATTCAATGACATGGAAAACAGTTCACAAGTGTTCAAGGAAGATGACTCTGAGTGACGAGCTATTGGAGCCACTAACAATGCTTGAGGTCGGTTATGACTTGGACCACACCACAGTCATTTCAGGGAGAAGAATCTGGGTAATTAAGTAAAATGGATAGCAATAAAAAGGTGTAAGATTGTCTAGCGCAGTGAAGGGTGGTGGAAGAGTCAATTATGATGGTGAAAGCAAGACAAGCAAGGCGAATGAAATGAACGGCAGGAAATAACAAGGATTAGTAACATGTAGCTGCACAGTTAAAATACGCCATATGGTTTTATTCTGTAACTGCATTTATCAATGGTACAGTTGTTATTTGTTTTTTTTTTTTTGGTTTCTTGGTCATGCGAAGGGGTTCCAGTTGTCTATGATTCGCTGGATGTTTTGTCGCATCATAGCCAGCGGAGCAGAGTCTCACCAAAAGGACTATTGGAAGTCAGGTACCTGTATAGTCCCATTAGTTAAAAGGGCATATATTATATAACCTCTTTATGTCCTCATTGATGCCTGTCTCTTCGATCTATCTTTTACTATTTCATGAATAATTTTTTAAAAAAAAATCATTGCTATTAGAAATGAATTACGAAACAATAGAGTTCTTCAGGTATATCATACCAATTCCTGGTGTAGCTTCTGATTTTGTTGCAAAGCAGAAGTTTTCTCCTCAGTCAACTTTGAGATGATAGTCCATGCCTGAAGAACAAAGTTACAACAGAATAATTTTAAACACTATGGAAGGTGAATAAATTGCCCATAAAGAAAAGATGAAGATTGGCAATTGCAAAGGAAACTCATGACTCCCATTAGAAGGCAACTGAAAAATCCAAAAAAATGATCTCGAGTTCATTATAGTAGCATCTAGAAAGTATGTTTGAATGCTTGATCAATTTTATTTAGTGGATTGTTACCGTATATTATTATCTTTAGATCAATTTTAATTCATAAACTCCCAACTTCTAAAACTAAAAGGAAGGAAAAAAGACAATGACCTCTGAAGATTTCTCTTTAGGCTCCTCTAAGGATCTCGATACCTGAAATGCCACATAGTAAATTATAAATACATCATCAAAATCAACTCAGCTCATCAAAAACTATATGGTCAAAAAGGAAAAATAGTTAAATGTCAGAACAGGAACAAGACCAAGGAAAAACATACAGCATTGAGCAATGAGACATCCGAATTCCCATTCTCATGCACAGAAGCCCTAGGAGAGGAAGCTTCTTCAGATTCTTCAGGGACAGGTGAGGGCGGATTAGCAGGAATATAAACAACCCGCAATTTGATCTCCTCCATTACCTTACCTTCTTCCTTGTTAAACTACAAAAGAAAGCACACCCAAGGACAATTAACACATTTTACAGCAACAACAAAAAAAAACACAAAACCCTTGGCCAAAGAAAGTGTAATAAAAATCCACCCACCATTTCTGGTGTTATGTCTTTTGCAGTGACCCCATATTGTACAACAACACTCTGAAGGAGGAATTTGTCCTTGCATTGCATATCTGGTGGAGCCTCCTTTTGGGCTTGCATAGTGACTAGCAAAGTCCCATTTTGGAACAAGAGCATAAGATCAAACAAAAGCGCCAAAATCAGGAGGAAGAAAAAAACCAACAGCTTAAGAGTGAGAAATGCATAAGATGTTAAATATGAAGCAACATATCATCACAAAGCACATAAATTGTTCCTAAACATTTACCTGTAACATTGCATGATGATCCCGGTAACACAATACCAGAGTTTGGTCGGACACTGTACTTTTTGGGGTTAGTTGTTTTAACCTGCTCAATCACAATGACAGCCATTAACACATTATTACTCAATGGGATATTCACAAGCAAAAGAAACATAATGTGGATTCATGATTATGAAAAAAACTACCTTAAAGGCCACATATTTATCTGTTTTGTTGGTGAGTACCATAGAACATGAACTCTGCTTCCTCAGTTCAACTATCATCAAGCACCAAAGAAAACTTCAAGTAAGAATCAAAAGGAAATAAACAGACATTACAAATATACTTAAAAATAAATCTAAAGAACGTGCCCCGTGCAAGGGAATGAATCTCCCACGACACTAATTGTCACAAATAAAGAGTATTTCTTTCTTCAATTTATTAACAAGCAAAAATATAATCATAAACATTATTCGGAAATTCCATCATTTGCTAACTTTCCTGGTCAAACAAATAGATAACAAATCAGCAAGGAATACAAAACAAACTCACAATAAAATTTTCGCTACTTTTTCTATCTCCTACCAATTTTTCTCAGAACAAAAACGATAAACGAGCACAAATCTTTAAATAAAAAAATGTAAAACCTTTCGCGAACAACCAAAACAAATAAAATCTAGGGCTATTAAGCTAATTACAACAAATACGCAATGCTCAAAAATTTCCCACCATTTCTTTCTATCCCGTGAAATTTTCTCGCCAGCCAAACAGAAAATCGGAGAACACAAAGACATGGGATGAGAGACTTACATGGGAATTTGAGCTCACTGGGTTGAATATTGAGCAGATCTCCAGTCATGACTCTCAATCAACAAAGATTCGATCCCTTCTCTAATTATCAAATCCGCAGAGTTACAAGGTCATCAAGGATTGTGTAAAATCAAAAAAAAGGAATAATAAAAATTAGGGTTACTCGAAACTACGAAAACATGATCTGAGCAACAAATTTATTGCCGGCTGGATATAGCAGAAAACAACAAATTTTCTTTTTCCTCGATAAATTCCTTTACGTTTCTCAAACTTTAGTAAAAGATTTAACTCGCATAAACTTAGATTAATGAGGTCCGTTCGATAAAATTAGGTGGTTTTCACTTTTAGATCTAACGGTTGTAGACGAGCCACATAAACTTAGATTAATATAGGTCCGTTCGATAAAATTAGGTGGTTCACACTTTTAGATCTAACGGTTGTAGACGCGCCAAATGATCATATATGAGTCGTGATGGTCAATAAATTCCTCGTCTTGTTCTCCCCTTTTTTTTTTTTCTTTCTATTTGGTGTATCTGCTAAACTAACGTGAACACTTGAAATCTAAGGGTGATGTTCGGCCCATGGACCATGAAATAGGCCCAAATTAATTTTTCAAACACAAAATAATGTTGTCGATATTCTTAAACGAGCTATGCTACATCCACTCAAAATACGATATACTTTAAGACTTTAAACATTATCCTTCTTGAACGGTCCTACGAAGCACAACCTAAAATCTCTGCTTCTTTTTTTTAATTTTAAAATCAGATTCACTTGCTGAAAATGAATTGTGTGGATCATGAAGTCAACACTACGACGACACAGAGAGAACACTTAGCCAAATGAAATAGCACATTGACAACTCTAAAGATAAATCTAAACACCCGAGATCACAACTCTCAACGTTCAAATCATCAAAGGATCACATGTCATAATCTCGGAGTATATCATGCACAATTTTTTTTTTGCATCGACAGGTTCTATGTATATGTTGATGCTGAGTTTTTTACTTTCAAGTTGACACCCTGAGTAAAGATGCTTCTTCCTCAAATATATTATTATGTTCTGTCTCATTCATTTTTTAAGAGTACTTTGGTTTGGTTCTACATGCTATTACTATATGGTGCCTAAGAAAGGTTGTCATCCCAAGATCTATAAAGAGGGGCTGGCTGTGGTGTGGGGGAGAGTGCAGCAAGCCAGTCAATGTGAAAGGCACCATATTGGATTTGGAGGACCCAGTCGAGATACCCATAATTAATGAACTGGGACTTGGAAATCTCTCTCTGCCTTTTTCTTTTTTATTCTGATTATAGGGTACCCTTTCTATTGCATTGCAATATTTGAGGCAATTAATTACAAGCAAAAAGACCATGAAGATCAGAAGATGTGGATAGATGATGGAAGAGCCAAATTGTAAACACTTTAGCATATGTCTATTGCTCCTGTTATGGTGATGACAAAAGGCTTATTATGCGTTAGCTACAGTCCATAAGAAGGGCCAAAATTCTTACATGAAACAATGGCAGAAAAAGGATAGACTCTCAAATGCTTCTTGTCCTTACTTCAGATATGTTCCAGTCTCTGAGACAACTAATTTTTAGGAGAACGGGGTTTTTTTATTAATAATATGAGTTCTTTCATCCATGCTTTTACACATCATGTGAACCATGGAACCCAAAAATCTGAAGCTGAACTTAGAGAATGAAATGGCATTTTTAAGGCCTACTTTTGGAAAGAGAGTTGGATTTATTACTATCACCCAAATCTCAATTTGAATTTATGTGTATGAATCTGGGCGAGACGTGCGAAAAGTTAATAATATTATAGTAGTGTCAAATAAATTTATATCTTATTTAGGAAAAAAAATTAACTTTATAATACTCTCCGCATTGCAAATTAAAAATAAATTTTTTTCGATCATTCAAGTCTTCTCTATTTTTTATTTTTTTTATGAGCGTTCATTTTTTAGAGTTTGTATCTGACCTTTCAAGACTCAAGTATATTATTGGAGTTCGAATTTCAGAAATTTTATGTTATATATTATTATTATTTAGGGTGCACACCCGAAGTTAGTAGATGCGAGTTTGATGACGTTCAAAACTTGAGAGGTTAAGATGACGTATCAGTATGAGGCCGAACTAGGTCTTCTTGGTCGGATATAGTCTTTTCAGCTGAATAGACACTTGCGTGGACGAGCAAACGTAAGCTAAGAGCCCGAGCAGAGAGTGTTCTCTGAAGTTGACACTCCGACGCTTAAGTCAGATGTGAACGCAGATGAACTCTCCAAAGAACACTGCTCGTTGCTTTAGAGGAAATGAATAATGAATAAATAAAAGGTAGTCTCTTTTACCTGCGAGGTAATCCCTTTTTTATAGTGGTAGAGCTTTCATTTAATATAATTCATAGTAGAATGAGTGGAACCTTGTTAAATGAAAGAGTTACTGTTTTATAGGAGGGCAATTATTGTCCGAGGACAGAATAACCGAGCAAAGCAACTGAGCTGCCTTGGAACCGAACAATGTAGTCCGAGGAGAGTATTACTTGTTATGTCGATTAATTGTCACGTGTAATCTTCTCACTGGAGGATATAATAATATCCTCATCGTAGTTCATATGCCAGCACCGCAAACAAACAAATCAAAGACTGCTTGGATAGTAGCATCTATTTTCTCTCGGGGAAATAACCAACCACCGCTCCCAATAGACCAACCAGTACAACAAATAGTAAGGAGAAGCCACTGACACGATTTTTGCCAATTTCTTTCCTCATCAGCTCCTGTTCAATGATATTACACAATGCAATTAGGACATAACTCAAACTGGAAATTTAATATAACAACTAAGAAATTAATAACATAACATTATGATTTATCCAAAAAAAACAATAAGAAAAACGAGGGTAGGGAGCAAAAAGATAGAAAGAGAACGGATATACGAAAGACGTCCTACAGCAACAATTTTTCTTTCATTATAGTTTGCAATTGATTATTGGGAAAATGAATTTCGTGCTATCAGCTTGTGTTCATTCCAAGGAAGGTCCCAAGCATTCAGAAATAAGACGCATCTAATATTGTCAGCAGATCTAGTTCATCAAATTTTAAACGTAACTTTGTTCATCCAATATCTTATAAGCCCAGAACCTACACCAGTACCAAGTATATCATACCAATTCCTGGTGTAGCTTCTGATTTTGTTGCAAAGCAGAAGTTTTCTCCTCAGTCAACTTTGAGATGATAGTCCATGCCTGAAGAACAAAGTTACAACAGAATAATTTTAAACACTATGGAAGGTGAATAAATTGCCCATAAAGAAAAGATGAAGATTGGCAATTGCAAAGGAAACTCATGACTCCCATTAGAAGGCAACTGAAAAATCCAAAAAAAATGATCTCAAGTTCATTATAGTAGCATCTAGAAAGTATGTTTGAATGCTTGATCAATTTTATTTAGTGGATTGTTACCGTATATTATTATCTTTAGATCAATTTTAATTCATAAACTCCAACTTCTAAAACTAAAAGGAAGGAAAAAACACAATGACCTCTGAAGATTTCTCTTTAGGCTCCTCTAAGGATCTCGATACCTGAAATGCCACATAGTAAATTATAAATACATCATCAAAATCAACTCAGCTCATCAAAAACTATATGGTCAAAAAGGAAAAATAGTTAAATGTCAGAACAGGAACAAGACCAAGGAAAAACATACAGCATTGAGCAATGAGACATCCGAATTCCCATTCTCATGCACAGAAGCCCTAGGAGAGGAAGCTTCTTCAGATTCTTCAGGGACAGGTGAGGGCGGATTAGCAGGAATATAAACAACCCGCAATTTGATCTCCTCCATTACCTTACCTTCTTCCTTGTTAAACTACAAAAGAAAGCACACCCAAGGACAATTAACACATTTTACAACAACAACAAAAAAAAAATACAAAACCCTTGGCCAAAGAAAGTGTAATACAAATCCACCCACCATTTCTGATGTTATGTCTTTTGCAGTGACCCCATATTGTACAACAACACTCTGAAGGAGGAATTTTTCCTTGCATTGCATATCTGGTGGAGCCTTCTTTCGGGCTTGCATAGTGACTAGCAAAGTCCCATTTTGGAACAAGAGCATAAGATCAAACAAAAGCACAAAAATCAGGAGGAAGAAAAAACCCAACAGCTTAAGAGTGAGAATGCATAAGATGTTAAATATGAAGCAACATATCATCACAAAGCACATAAATTGTTCCTAAACATTTACCTGTAACATTGCATGATGATCCCGGTAACACAATACCAGTGTTTGGTCGGACACTGTACTTCTTGGGTTTAGTTGTTTTAAACTGCTCGATCACAATGACAGCCATTAACACATTATTACTCAATGGGATATTCACAAGCAAAAGAAACATAATGTGGATTCATGATTATGAAAAAAACTACCTTAAAGGCCACATATTTATCTGTTTTGTTGGTGAGTACCATAGAACATGAACTCTGCTTCCTCAGTTCGACTATCATCAAGCGCCAAAGCAAATTTCAAGTAAGAACCAAGAGGAAATAAACAGACATTACAAATATATTTAAAAATAAATCTAAAGAACGTGCCCCGTGGAAGGGAATGAATCTCCCACGAGTCACAAATAAAGAGTATTTCTTTCTTCAATTTATTAACAAGCAAAAATATAACCATAAACATTATTCGGAAATTCCATCATTTGCTAACTTTCCTGGTCAAACGAATAGATAACAAATCAGCAAGGAATACAAAACAAACTTACAACAAAATTTTCGCAATTTTTCTCAGAACAAAAGCGATAAACGAGCACAAAGCTTTAAATAAAAAAATGTAAAACCTTTCGCGAACAACCAAAACAAATAAAATCTAGGGCGATTAAGCTAATTACAACAAATACGCAATGCTAAAAAATTTCCCTCCATTTCTTTCTATCCCGTGAAATTTTCTCCCCAGCCAAACAGAAAATCGGAGAACACAACGACATGGGATGAGAGACTTACATGGGAATTTGAGGTTACTGGGTTGAATATTGAGCAGATATCCAGTCATGACTCTCAATCAACAAAGATTCGATCCCTTCTCTAATTATCAAATCCGCAGAATTGCAAGGTCGTCAAGGATTGTGTAAAATCAAAAAAAGGAATAATAAAAATTAGGGTTACTCGAAACTATGAAAACATGATCTGAGCAACAAATTTATTGCCGGCTGGATATAGCAGAAAACAACGAATTTTCTTTTTTTCTCGATGATAAATTCCTTTACGTTTCTCAAACTTTAGTAAAAGATTTAACTCGCATAAACTTAGATTAATGAGGTCCGTTCTATAAAATTAGGTGGTTCACACTTTTAGCTCTAGCGGTTGTAGACGCGCCAAATGATCATGTATAAATCGTGATGGTCAACTAACGTGAACACCTGATCATGTATGATGTATGTTATTGTTAGTTTTTCTTCTTCCTATTTGGTGTGTCTGCTAAACTAACGTGAACACCTGAAACCTAATTGGTGATGTTCGGCCCATGGACCATGAAATAGGCCCAAATTAATTTTTCAAACACAATAATATTGTCGACATTCTTAAACGAGCAATGTTATATCCACTCAAAATACGATATATTTTAAGGCTTTAAACATTGTCCTTCTTGAACGGTCCTACGAAGCACAACCTAAAATTTCTGCTTTTTCTTATTATTATTTTAAAATCAGATTCACTTGCTGAAAATGAATTGGGTGGATCATGAAGTCAACACTACGACGACACAGAGAGCACCAAATTGACAACTCTAAAGATAAATCTAAACACCTGAGATCACAACTCTCAACGTTCAAATCATCAGAGGATCAGGTGTCATAATCTTGGAGTATATCATACACATTATTATTATTTTTGCATCGACGGGTTCTATATATATGTATATATATGTGTTGATGCTGAGTCTTTTACGCAATTTGAAGTTGAAACCCTGAGTAGAGATGCTTCTTCCCTCAAATATTATTATGTTCTGTCTCGTTCATTTTTTAAGAGTAATTTGGTGCTACATGATATTACTATATATGGTGCCTACGAAAGGTTGTCATCCCAAGATCTATAAGAGGGGCTGTGTGGTGTTGGGGGAGAGTGCAGCAAGCCAGTCAATGTGAAAGGCATCATATTGGATTTGGAGGACCCAGTTGAGATACTCATAATTAATGAACTGGGACTTGGAAATCTCCCTCGATCTCTCTGCCTTTTTCTTTTTTATTCTGATAATAGGGCACCCTTTCTCTTGCATTGCAATTTTTGAGGCAATTAATTACAAGCAAAAAGACCATGAAGATCAGAAGATGTGGATAGATGATGGAAGAGCTAGCCAAATTGTAAAGACACTTTAGAATATGTCTTTTGCTCCTGTTATGGTGATGACAAAAGGCTTATCATGCGTTAGCTACAGTCCATAAGAAGAGCCAAAATTCTTACCTGAAACAACGGCAGAAAAAGGATAGACTCCCAAATGCTTCTTGTCCTTACTTCAGATATGTTCCAGTCTCTGGGACAACTAATTTCCAGGAGAACGGGGTTTTTTTACTAATAATATGAGTTCTTTCATCTATGCTTTTACACATCACGTGAACCATGGAACCCAAAAATCTGAAGTTGAACTTAGAGAATGAAATGGCATTTTTAAGGCATACTTTTGGAAAGAGAGTTGGATTTATTACTATCACCCAAATCTCAATTTGAATTTATGTGTATGAATCTGGGCGAGACGTGCGAAAAGTTAATAATATTATAGTAGTCTCAAATAAATTTAGATCTTATTTAGGAAAAAAAATTAACTTTATAATACTCTCAGCATTGCAAATTAAAAATAAATTTTTTTCGCTCATTCAAGTCTTCTCTATTTTTTTTATTAGGGTTCATTTTTTAGAGTTTGTATCTGACCTTTCAAGACTCAAGTATGCTATTGGAGTTCGAATTTCAGAAATTTTATGTTATTTATTATTATTATTTAGGGTGCACACCCGAAGTTAGTAGATGCGAGTTTGATGACGTTCAAAACTTGAGAGGTTAAGATAGTCTCCTCAGCTGAATAGACACTTGTGTGGACGAGCAAACGTAAGCTAAAAGCCCGCGCAGAGAGTGTTCTCTGAAGTTGACGCTTAAGTCATATGTGAACAGATGAACTCTCCAAATAACACTGCTCGGTGCTTTAGAGGAAATGAATAACGAATAAATAAAAGGTAGTCTCTTTTACCTATGGGGTAATCCTTCTTTTATAGTGGTAGAGCTTTCATTTAATATAATTCGTAGTAGAATGAGTGGAACTTTATCAAATGAACGAGTTACTGTTTTATCGAAGGGCAATTACTGTCCGAGGACAGAATAACCGAGCAAAGCAACTGAGCTGCCTTGAAACCGAACAATGTCGTCCAAGGAGTGTGTTATGTCGATTAAATGTCACGTGTAATCTTCTTATTGGAGGATATAATTTAGCCTCATCAGTTCATATGTCAGAAAAAGAAGAAAAAAAAAAAGAAGATGAAGTTAACATGTATTAATGCTATGAAGAAAAAAAACTTATACTAAATCTCACCAAATTTCTAATGATTTTTCGTTTTTCATTCAAAGCCTCTTATGATTTTTGGATGTAACAGATCTTGATGATTTGACATTTAGTACATGTGTGCATTAATTATAAATAAAGTAGCACCACCTATAATCCTATCCTATAACCAAAACAGAAGGCAATGCTACATAAATAAACAATTTACACAAGTGTTAATGACCACTTATTGGATTGGATTACACTTATCAAAGTCCTGTGATCATTATTTTAATCACATACAAACAAAAATGAAATCTCCCAAAAATACTAAAGTCAAAAGAGGGACTAACAACTTTGAAACTCCAATACGCCATCAATAAGGCATAGGGGCCTTGATTACTCCATGTCATAAATCCCTTCAAATGATTGTTTTCTTTAAAAAAATTGTTAGGATTTGTATATTTTAGTGATTCTAATATTATCGTATAAAATATTTTTTTAAAAAAAAACTAAAATTCGATAACCTAATTTATAAGTCTCAAATTTTAAACCATAAATTCGATAATCCCTGAATACTAATGTCACAAAAAAATTCAAAAAACATGATTTATGGGTGATTTGAGGGTAATTATGACTCATTTCCACTCTTCACACCATTATAATGAGTACATTGAATTATCTATATAGATAAGAGTTCCGACACCTTAGGCAAAATGAGGTTGATGACGACAAAAAGGTGGCAGTAATGAGAAGACGATCAGTCGGTTAGACTTGTTCTCTACAAAGGTACACGATAATAATGGGTGAGAATCCTTTCTACACGATAAACAAACACGAGCTAAAAGATTCATTAGAGGTTGTTCTCTGGCATTGACACTCAAGTTAGTTCGTACTCAAGAGTAGTAAGAGCTTGGTCTTCCTGAGTTCTCTATTATCTAAAGTGTAAATTGTCATGAGTCACTTACTTGACTTTGAGTGCTTTTATATAGGAACCGAGGAGTCCGAGCTTGAGTATGACTAGAACTCTCTCCCCCTCATATTCATTGTTGATCTTTGGATGAATTGTCAAAGAGTTTGAGTCCTATTTGAACTCCTCTCCTAACGAGAGTAGGATTCCTTTTTAGGATTTGTCTCCTACTAAGTTGTGAAGACTGATTCTAGTATTGAGGACCTCCGAGAGTTTATCAATCATCGTGGAAGGTAAACACATGGGAGGTTTACCGAGATGCGTTCCTTGGTTAGGAATGAATCTCTCCCTACATCGATAGGTGCTATATTATAATTGATAGGGTCATTTTAATAACATCAGATGTAATTATCAAAAGTGCACTTTACCACTGAGCTAATAGCCCATAATGCAGGTCTCTTGTTGAGACCCCGCGATGTCAAAAGCAAGAAAAATCCCACAGACATAAACATTATAGACTATAAATAATATCATTGTCGACTACAAAACGTAAAGAACATTCCGTGCACAAAGTTCATGCGCTGGAATTAAACTTGTAATCTCTACACTGCAGTGGTACAACAATTCTATCAGGGTCACATGTAAATGTGCCATGTGAATATATATATATATATATATATACATGCCTTTCTACCTTGTCACTATTTGGTCCTAGGCAACAGAAACAAACAAAAAGAGAAGACACTGATGCTTTGTGGGGTTTTGCAGTTCTGAAATGTACATAAACAAGAAGACAATGATAATGGCTAATAAAAAAGTATCTTCGGCGCTTAAGAGAGAGTAATAAGTTACAGATCATTTGGAACTACAGACCAAAATAAAAACCCAAATAACTAAAAGGTCGAGAAAAAGCAGTATAACAGAGCCCTCTAGTCACCATTAGTCCATTTTGCCACTCGCTCACTGTAAAACTCTGTAAAAAGAACCAAAAAAAGGATGGAAACCATTCCGCATTTTTTTGAATTGGACACAACTCGCCCACTACTAAAAGAGGGAAGAACACTTCTTCCTTCTGCAAAAATTGGGAGAGTTTCTTTATACCCAAATTACCCTCCTCTATGTAATTAGACTACCAGCTATACCCTCAAAACTTCAAAGCATTGCGATTCAATAGAGTGGAGACCGTTGGGGTTGTGGATTCTTTTTCCTCCGGTTCATGAACCCCACCGAAATCTCGGATGATGGAGGGAATGTCGGCCGGCACGCGGATAAGCTGCTCCTCTTCTTCCTCACTATATCCGTTGTAGCAGTGCACCACTCTGTCCTGCACCCAGTCCCACCACTTGACCCGCCTGAACCGGATGATGTCTTTGTCGAGCAGGTCGGTCCAAGAATGGTGTTAGGGGTCAAGAGACCATCGTCCAGAACCGGTTCCGATAAAGTTAAGAACTTACAGTCAAGAAGGAATTTTGAGAGTCCACCACCTTCAGATTGAGTCCTTAAGAGATGGTCAATCTGAAACGGAAGAAACAGGGATACCCTTTTGAGAAAAACTGGAATACTGAAATGGGTATGTGATAGAAATCAAAATTAGTAAGAACTGACGAACGAATTCAATGAACGTGTACATATATACCTTGCAGAAGAGTGAGCAGAAGAGGTAAGACTCTTGAAGATTCCTGTCACAACTGAAGCATATGTTGCCGGAGTTCCTGAACTGCCTTGTCTGCGGCCGTGGATTTAAAAACAAAACTTTTGCACTGTTGGTGGTGTATGACTGTAGATAAACAGCGACATGAATTCAAAAACCGTGCTTCGATTCTCTGTTTTCCCAAGTAAATAGAAGCAGAGAGAGAAATTCAAGAAAATAAAAACCAGAGAGCACCGAATTCAAAGAACTTACTTGAACAAATGAACAGTCGAATAACTTGTGAGCGTCACCCAATTTTATCACATCGTGATACACATACCTCCTAATCTGAAAAACAGAGACCCAAAAAGACAAAAATAAAAAAAACCCTGCAAGAAATTTAATTTTTCAATACAGAGGATTTTATCAAGTAAATGAATTTTTTATTGACCTGCAAGAGACGGTGAGAGCCGTGAGGGGACAAACAGTGAGGGCATAAACTGATACAACAGTCCAAGCAATAAACGTTCTTCTCATTCTTCTTTGCTTCTTCATGAATTACACAGGCATTGAAGAACTTTTGTGTCAGAAGACCATCAAGCCACCGTGGAACTTGCGAAGACACAATCTGTGACAATAAACATACTGAATTCAATATCAATTCAAATAACTTAATAGAGAAGAAATAAATCTGCAATTATAGAGAACAGAAAACGCAACCCACCATGATTTTCCTTCTCAACTTTTCAATTCAAATGTGTGTGTGCGCGTGTGAGAGAGAGAGGAGAGTATGTGTCTGGGTTTATGGAGAAGTGGGTGGACGAACCATAACTTTGCAGGAGAGACAAAAGAGAGAGAAGAGGAACGGCGCCTGTCAACTTGAGACAGGTTACTGTTACCAATAAGAAAAACCAAGAGAGAAAAAAGTTGCGCCTTAATTAAAATGATCAGCTGTGCCTGTGTCATGTTTTTGATATATTGTACTGTTCATAGTCCAGTCTATTGCATTTGCACGAACTTGGAAATAAAAGATATTTACATTATATTCTTCTTTTAGGAAAAAAATATCAAGGAAGTTCAACTCAATTCCAAATCCCCCAAAAAAACCCTAACCGAGTAACCATATCCAGTCCAGTTAGTTCTTCACGTTAAAAAAGATGGTTTATGGGATAAGTATCAAGTATGGTTTATAAATAAAATAGATTGTTCGGAGGGGTGTGGGTCTACTAAAGGACAAGACTTTTTACTACAATAAACTTTTTTTCTCATCTCTCGGAGGAAAACGGTAAATTGAAAAAGGAAGGCAACTGGCATCTGGGTTTCAAAAAGTTATCTTCTTTGTGATTCACAACTTAATGCACCATCTTCAATGAGTCTCCCCCATTGCTCCTCGCCCCCGCTCTCTCTCTCTGGCTCTCTCTCTCTCTATATATATATTTTTTTCCTTTTGTCTGGGGTATGGAATTTGGCTGTATGTTTTATATGAAATAATAATAAGTATTTGGCGGTATGTTTTATATGAAATAATAATAAGTTTCAACGGACTTTTGGCCCAAGACAGGGACGAGATAGGATGCGTTCTTGGATTTCGTCTCTATCCAAGAATAAGTTATAAGTTTCAACGGTGAGTCAGGATAGACTGAGCCTTATTAAAATTAGGAAGGTCACAAGTTCGAAGCACGCCTAAGACGTTGCTCATGAAATTTTAACGATAAGTCAGGATAGACTGAGCATTCTTAAAATTAGGAAGGTCACAAGTTCGAAGCACGCCTAAGACGTTGCTCATGAAATTTTAACGGTAAGTCAAGATAGACTGAGCCTTCTTAAAATTAGGAAGGTCACAAGTTCGAAGCACCCCTAAGACGTTGTTCATGAAATTTGTGTTATTTCTAAACATCTCTTGCCCTTGATATTCTACAGATATTTCGAGGGTACGGGTCGATAGACGGATCGTTTGGTCCCGCCCCAACCAAAAAGAATAACTTTCTATATGATTTTGGATTGATTTATTTGTAGAATGCAGACTGGCATGAATAAATCTCAGATTTTTCGTAAATATGAAATTCTTCTTAAATGAATTCTAGAGTCAATTACAACTCATGTAAAGAAAATAATAAAAATATATCTTTAATAAATATGGCAGAGCTTAAATCAGGGCCTTTGATTTTACCATTTTTGCTCAAATTATTCTCCAACTATTAGTACTTGGTACATCTAACTACTGAGATTTACTCCAAATTATTAGGAGGCTAATAGTATCATTGCCCACAATAATTGACAATTGACAGAGGTTTTAGGGACTTGTCTGACGAATTATACACGTGACGATTTTATATCAAAGTATAACAAGAAAATTCCAACAAATACTCTAAAAATTCGAATAAAATGAACGCATCCTTATTTCAAGTGTCAGAAATTATTAATTCAGTACTGTAAAAGCTAAGGTTGTTTTCATCTAATTATAGTTGCATAACCAATTCAAATGTGGTCTCTTTATGTCCTTCAAAGTTGCAAGTTTGTGACCAGTCATTTGTCATTACTAGAAGGAAGATACAGGGTTTGGTAATTTCAGTAGAGAGAGATAGAGAGACGGTGGTAGTCCTGGTAGAGACAGAGGAAGTATGGGTGGGGGAGGGAGGGAGGTTGGCATCAAAACCCCTTTACGTACGGTAACAGAGAGAAAGCATTATTAGTAGGGCAGCCTCTGAGCAGAGCAAGAGTAGTATCATATCCACACAGTACTCCTCGGAACCTCCATTAATGCACCATTTGACTAATCTGCTCTGATTTTTAGATTTAGCTGATCCTGTAGTAATGTTTCTGGGTTTCTGCATATCAGAGCATGGACACATTACTGCAAAAGAAAGTATACTGACACGGACCATTCGATAAGCAGCTGGTGAATTTGTGAGAACTACAGAATGCAGGCCTGATGAGGGAAACCAAGAGCATGTACACTATCTTTGTTCATCATTGCAAACGCATACAAAGGATACTAGGATTTACAAACACAGAGTTTTAGAAGTACAAAGAAAAGTAATTAATCTGTGAGTGAATTTGTAAATGAATGAAGAACTATACAATCTCATCTAGATAATTACAGGTTTACCGAGAATGATACTTGAGCAGGTTGAAGTAATACCCAACTCAAGCATCAGGTATGGAACGAAAAACTTGAATAGACTGCCCATTTTAAGAAAGAATGGAAATCACATTGAAGGCCAAGCCACATTGACATAAAAGCAACCTAGCGACGCATCTGTTTTCTGCTACTATGGGCGCTAGACTAGGGAAAGCACACACACAATAACGTCTTGCATTGTGGAGAATGATCTTTTTCCATAGATTGAAACTGAACACATTGGTATCAAAGTCATCAAAAAAGGCAAGCTCGGCATGAAGCAAACTTGCGAATTAACAAGAACGAAAAACCTATGAATCACTTTCAACTTACAAGGGATAGAAGTGGAACCATGACACAGTGAATTTAAAAACTCAAGCATGTTCAACAAAATCTCTGACAATAAGCTGCAGCCTCTTGAAAACATCAATTAACATATCCTGGAAACCTAAACAATGTGTAAAAAGAGACTCGGGTAGCATAATTGACACAAATGGCAGAAAAGTTTTAGACATCTGAGGATGACAATGGAAAAAGTGATACGATTATACAAACCAACTTTCTTAGCAAACTAAGCGAGAAGTCAGCTTACATGCTGCAATGCAACATAAATTAACACCAAAAATAGAACATAATATACCCACAAACAGAAAATTCAATAACATCGTACAACAAACTCAATCTTAGGAAGTGAAAACATACACTATTAAGCCCAGTAAAATTGCACGTAACTTTCCTTCTCCTCACCAAAAAATACTTCAAAACGTACTAGATACAGATAATTCAGTAACATTGTGTAACAAAACTAAATTTAGGAACTGCAAGCATACCCAATCATCCCATCATAATTACATTTTAACTTTTCTTACTCCTTGCAGGATCACCCAAAGCCACAATATGCATCATCCTAACCATTATAGGAAAAATTATCTTGTCATGATCTGAAGCTGGTGGCCATGAAACGTTTGGGTACATAAACTTTCTACGAGCACGAATCTTCTTACAGAGAGCTTTCCGGGCCTTTAACCTCACCATATCGGCTTCCTTCACATTATTGTCTTTCTCTGCAGCATTCAGGGCCTCCGAGAGCAGGGAGAAGTCGTATGGAGAATTGCAGTCAGTAGGGGTTTCCATGGCTGATTCAGTACCATTTAGGGCCTCTGAGAGCTCGCTAAAATCAAAGCATGGAGCAGTCTCCTTTTGAACGTTCTTGCCGTTATTGCCCCCATTGGGTTTCTTCAGCACTGTATGGACTTTCTTCGATTCTGGCTTCATGATTACTCACAAGAACAACTCTCAACCTCTACAATCTACACTAATCAGAACCCGGAAAAGGTGTTAAATTTACAGATCAAACCGATTACCCAAACCAATTGCAACAAGAAAAAACATAAATAAAATTTACTCGCTAATTTAGAAATCAAATTTCTAGGTAAACTGAAGTTCAGTACATAAAAACTGTTAATTTACATGAAGAGAAATAAAAAAGAGGATAAAAACAGCACCAAAATAATTTCTCCCAAACGATTGCGCGTACTCCTGTTCGTAATGCTTGCATTTCAGTTTCTGACGACCGGAGAGACAACTGTTGTCACCGATTAACGGAAAATCTGCCGGAGACTCATGCGTTCTGTGAATAAATCAGTCAATCCTGCGCAGTTATCTGTAGAGAGGGTGAAGCGAGAGGGATGCCAAGCTGCGATAGAAACAAGTTCGATTGTAGAGATCGACTTCGGGCGCACCAATGGCGTGTCTGTCTCTGGTTTTGGTCCACGTGCGTGTCAACTGTGATGTCTTCAACAAAACTGGGTCTTCAACCCGTATGATTACTGGGCCTTATGAAACGGATAAGCCCATATAGTTGCAATCTAAGGTCAACGAGTCCAACCCAATAGCCCAAATATGAAGAATGTGATTTTAGTCCCTTTTAATCGACTCAATGGGACAGAGAATCCCAAGATCGAACCAAAAGAAGAAGAAAGAGTAGATGTATATGAGGTCAAATTCAAACATAGAGTAATGTGGAGTGGGCCAGGCCGGGCTCACCCGTTCCTGGCTGAATTACACGGTCTACTTGTTTGATTAGATTTGAGCAGCCTCCTATTTGTTTGCCTAAGATTTAATGATAGACATACCAATATTGTTTGCTTCTTTAATTATTTTGTATATAAAAGCGAAATAAAATAGGAAGTCCTGACTAAATATCAAAAACCTTAACGAATTCTAAGTATTTCAGTTGACGAGTTCAATCGTATGTAATCTTGAATCTCGAGTTTGAGCCTTGTCTCTTCCACTTATTAAAAAAAAAACCCTTAAAAATCGGCATAACAATAAATTTATTGTATATGCTAAATAAATAATTCAATTATGAATTTTGTGTGATTCATTTATTTTCTATTACACAAGTAATGATATGCTTGTGATAATGATTAGGTTTATTTTTGTGGAGGTACTCCACTACAATCTGTCTAGTAAACGCATTACAATCACAAAAACCACTACTTAAAATTAAAGTGAACATAAAAGTATGCTCTAAACTTGGCCAGATAAAATTGGAGGTCATGTAAAAGCCGCTTTTAAGACAGGTGATCAAGACAATTTTTTAGAGACCAAGACTTGGTTGCTACAGTAGACGATAGGATAAATTGAAGGGATAAGTATCAAAAAAGCCCCCGAACTTTGCGTTTTGGGTCATTTTGGCCCCTAAACTTTTTTTCGGGCCAAAATGACCCCTCAACTTACAAGAATGGGTCACGTTAGCCCCTCGAGCCAATTTCCGTTAAATATTGCTGACGTGGCCGTTAGTTTGATGACGTGTAATTTTTAACCATTTGAAATGGGGCAAATGAGCCCCTGTACTCTGAAAAATGGGTCAAGTAAACCCCCAAAGTTATGAAAAATGGTTCAATAATAACATTTTAGTTTCTATTTTCTAATAACAACATTTTAGTTTCTATTAAAGGGTTAATAATACAGATCGTGGGAGGACTTTTGCATCTTTAAAATCGGTGTACCAAAATTGTTAAAAATAATTTTGAAAAAAACCCCATAATATATAGTATTTAACATAATTAACCATAAACCAATACATCGCAAATTATTTTGAATCTGGAGAAAGCCCACGCTAATGGGACATTTAAAAATTGTTTGGCTCTTGGGAAATCCATATTATTATTCTAAATACTATATATTATGGTTTTTTTTAAAAATTATTTTTAACAATTTTGGTGCACTGATTTTAAAGATGCAAAGATCCTCCCACGATCCTTATTAACCCTTTAATAGAAACTAAAATGTTGTTATTAGAAAATAGAAACTAAAATGTTATTATTGAACCATTTTTCATAACTTTCAGGGTTTACTTGACCCATTTTTCAGAGTACAGGGGCTCATTTGCCCCATTTTTGAGAGTACAGGGGCTCATTTGCCCCATTTCAAATGGTTAAAAATTACACGTCATCAAACTAACGGCCACGTCAGCAATATTTAACGGAAATTGGCTCGAGGGGCTAACGTGACCCATTCTTGTAAGTTGAGGGGTCATTTTGGCCCGAAAAAAAGTTTAGGGGCCAAAATGACCCAAAACGCAAAGTTCGGGGGCTTTTTTGATACTTATCCCTAAATTGAATCAAAGTCTATTGTCGTGATCAAAATATTATTATTTTAATTGAAAATAAAGGTCAATCATTTTAAAATTCATACGATATCGGGGTCGTTTGGTAGAGCGTATGATAGTTTATAAACTCATTTTCTTTGGTCAGGAGCTTATACGTTCTACCCATTTATATCAACAAGCACACCCAAAAAAATTCTCAATTTTCTATTGCCCCTCCCAATTTCATACATTTTTCTTCTTGTTTTCTCAAAATATATGTTAGATTTCGGGGGAAAAAATTATATATTAGAACTCAAGGCATAAAGTTATTTCCAAACAAAACATATATTCGATAACTTTTATTTTAATATTAAACCAATTTATATATCTTTAATGATAAATTAACAACTTATACACTATTAAAATTTAAGCGCTACCAAAAACGACATAACTTATTTAACAGTTTATAAATTTATAATTTATACACTATTAAAATTAACGCTCGACCAAACACTCACAGATGTTGACATCAAATCAAAGAGATTTATCAAACTAAATTATAATCCATGCAGTTGAGATTAAACAACCTACCAACAACTACTAATCTTCGTTGGGTTTTTGTGAATTTTATAGTCAATGTGAGTTTTGAGTATTTCACAATCCATCTTTGATAATGACTTTGGTGTCAAACTTTCCTGCACATTTAAAACCAAGCGAAAGCGTTGTGAAGTGATTGTGTGAACCCACATGTCATTTTAGCATTTCTTCCTTATTACCGTTAAATCGAAAGTCTACAAAGTCAACCCGAGCTAGTAGACTAGTAGAGTATAGAAATGATTAAAATAAATCAAATTAATTATTAAAAAAACATAAAAATGAAAATAACAAGCAATCTTCATACCTTCCTTCGAAGGTATCCAATGGACAGAAAGAGGTAGAAGTGCGTTTCAAGGTTTCTCTCTTTCTTTCACTTTCTGCGTCTCCATTCAATCGAGCGAAAGTTCAGTGAACCATTGAAAGGAGACCCATAGAGACAAAAAAATTTGATTTTCCATGCCAGACATGGCGGATGTGTCCTCCACAAGACCCCCACAAATCTCCGAGATGTTCCAGAAATTCGCCATTTCCTTCAAGACTAAAGCTTTCGAGTTCTTCGCCGACGAGGACGGTAACAGTAATGAAGAAACCGATGGTTTCACTCTCCTCGACTCCTCCGTGGATTTCATTACTGACCAGAAGGTCATCATTCTCAAGCCCGACCGACCAATCCATCAAACTCAGGATTCACCGGAGAGCACTTCTCGATTCTCGTGTTCTTCGTTGAATTCTGGAATTGGACACACTGATACCCAGACGACCCACTCTTTGATTTCTTCGGTATTTGCTGCCGTTTCGTCGTTTGAAGCTTCGTATCTGCAGCTGCAGACGGCGCATGTCCCGTTTAATGAGGAGGGCATAAAAGTTGCTGACAGGGCTTTAGTGTCGAATTTGCAGAGATTATCTGATCTCAGTAAGTTTTACAGGGAAATTTGTAGGAATCCTGAGTTTGGCGCTGAGTTGCCAATTACATGTCACCTGGAAGCTCAAGTGCAAGAGAATCAGAGCAAGTTGAGAATTCTTGGGACTGTTTCGAACCGATTACAGGAAGAGATCGATAAAAAAGATAATGATGTTTTGGCTTTGAGGAGGAAACTGGGCGAGATACAAAATTTCAATTTGAAGCTGTCGAAGAGGTTATCTGGTAATTTGAATAATTATTCTTGTGAAGTTTTGTGTTCTGTTGGAGTCTTCGATTCTGTGTTGCATGATGTTCGCAAAGCTTCACATAAGTTTACTAAGGTTTTGATTAACTTGATGAGAAAAGCTGGGTGGGATTTAGAATTAGCCTCGAATTCAATTCATTCTGGGGTTGAATTTGCAAGGAAAGAGAATAGAAAGTATGCATTTTTGTCTTATGTTTGTCTGAGAATGTTTCGTGGTTTTGATTTACAAGGATTTGGTTTAGGTGATGAGTACCAAGAGTTCTGTATTGGCCATATTTCAAGTTCAGTCAATACTAACAGTTCATTGAAGCAATTGCTCGAGCATGTCTCAAGTAATCCGATAGAATTGTTGAGTAATCATCCTAATTGTGAGTTTTCAAAGTTCTGTGAAAGGAAGTACCTAGAACTTATTCATCCAAGAATGGAGTCTTCAATATTCAGCAATTTGGATCAAAATGAAGTCGTCTTGAATTCATGGACGTCATTGAGTATATTCTATGAGTTGTTTGTTAACATGGCTAGTTCCATTTGGATACTTCATAAGCTAGCCCTTTTGTTCGAGCCTGTGGTTGAATTTTTTCAAGTGGAAAGAGGGGTTGATTTTTCAATGGTATACATGGAAGATGTAACTAGGAAATGTGTCTTGTCAATGTCAGGTAAAACTAGGGCGAAGGTGGGTTTTACGGTTGTTCCGGGCTTCAAAATTGGGAGAACAGTGATTCAGTCTCAGGTTTATTTATGTGGCTTGAATTGTACAGAGTAGTAGGCCGCGCTTCCCTTTGTGTACGAAGCTATGAATTATGAGTATTCACAATGTGCAGGTGCAAAAAAGGAAAATTTAAACAGAACAAAAAAAGGTTCCTTTTTTTCCCTTTGCTAAAACTTTGTATGACAGTCCTTGGAGGGCTTGGGGCTTGGATCGTAGAGAAATCATAGTGACATGAATGACTTGGGTTGCCGTTTCAACAGATGTATTAACTATGACAATGATGCATTCATGGCATAAACACTCGAAGTACTGTTCCTTGCTGCGCTGGGCACAGAGAATTACTGTAGTATGAAGGTGTTTTTGTTTTATCTTCTGGCATTCATCTACAATATCATGCTGGTTCTGAAATTTACGGTTTTTTTGTTAGGTTTTTTTCATCCACTCTCATGTAAACATGCTGTAAAGTTTTCTTCCTTTTTTACTCTTTTTATTATTTGTTGTGAGCTCAAGATTGTATTACCAAGTTGTGTATCATGGTGTAATGCCACAATGTAGCAGCTTTACATATACAAAGCAAAGTCAAAAAATTCAGAATCCAGAAAATAAAAATAAAAGGCGGTTGAGATGTAGACACCTTGTGTCCAAGATCATCATATATCGGCAAAATAATTCAACTGCAGCAGCCACTGGCTTGCGAAGAGGTGCCATCTCTGCCTCCAGATGGACCTGGGATTCCACCATGTCCTAGTTTTATTCCATACGACTGCAGATAAAAAACACCAAAATAATTCAGCATTTATCGGCCAATAACAACCCTAAGTCCAATTTTTATATTCATCTTTATGTTTTTGGTGCATAAGTTTTCAATCAGGCAAAGCTTTTATAAGAAACGGCAGCTTGCTTCTGGGGCTTTTGCTCCAACCAATCACCGCAGGCTTGAATACTGTTGATGCAAAGAATCAAGAGACAATACAAGTCTGTGACAGACTTATCAAGACCAGTTTACTCAATAATTGCAGCTTCGAGAACTTTGTAGTGTTCTTTCATAAACGAGGTTATTAATAAAATTATCGAGGTACCATGCTAGAGAGAATTTTCTGTAACTTCGTATCTCATTCACATGAAACATATTGATGATACAAGATACAAAACAAGAGGACATTTTCTACAACACTCTACAGTACACAAACTTGTCCACCGGGCAGCCATATGAATATATGATATGGCAGTCAACATAACGCAAGGGCAATGCCTGGTCAACACGGTCCAAGTTTACAAAGAAAATATTAATACTCATGCCATAACACTCTTCAGCTTCAGAATCATCACCAACAGATGCAATTACCAGCAGCAACTCTGATATAACGGGGACATCCATCACTTATTTTTGTTAAAGCTAAACATAGTAAAAACAGTAGACAGACGGAATACAATAAGAAGATACATATATAACCTGGAAATGCCCCAGGAAATGCAAGCTCTCTGTCCCCTTGTTGTCAACCTTCTCCTTTTTTACTGCCTCCTGCCAAAGGTTTCCACGAACCATTCATGTTTCGATGTGGTGAATCTGAGTCCGGCGACAACTCCAACAGCCACTCCACTTGCATATCCTATCGCAACAATCATCCACAAAACATAAGCTAAAGAACCTCCTGAGCCCTGATCATCTTCACCAGTCGAAGGTGATTCCCCTGCATTTCCGCACAACTTAGACAATGGCCCCCCACACAATCCCAAGTTGTCCTTGTATGAATTGTTCTCAAATGTAGCAAATTGTTTTCCTTGTGGTATAGGACCTATGAGCTGATTACAAGAGACATTAAAGACTGAAAGGAATGTGAGCTGCACGAGCTCCTCTGGAATCTTTCCTGAAAGCATGTTGCTCGAAAAATCCAACGATTCGAGCACTGTGAGGTTTTGAATAGACAATGGGATGTGGCCTGAGAGACGGTTGTTGGAGAGGTTAAGGAAAAGGAGATTTTTCAAAGTTGTAATAGATTCCGGGATCTCTCCATCAAACTTGTTGCTGGAAAGGTCTATAGCTGCAAAGACTTTTGGTAACTTCTGATAATCCACGCTGACACCTTTGTTAACCAAAGTTAGTTTATAATTGTAAATTTGTCGTGTCCCAAAAATAGAACCCCACGAAGTTAGACTAGTTTCCGCCATATACGAAAAGTGATCCACATCAGAATTTCTCATGCCATTCCACTTCTGAAAGTACTTAGATGGTAGCATGCCGGTGAAACCATTGTAGGAGATGTCAATGATCCGCAACATGGAGAACTCAAAACCTGTTGCAGGGCTTCCAATTGCACCAAAAAGTTTGTTGGATCTCAAGATGAGGACCCGCAGATTATGCAGAGCTCCCAACCAAAAGGGGAATCCGTCACTAATCTCATTGTCACCAACATTTAGAAACTCTAACATTGTATGATTAGCCAATGACCTTGGTAATGTTCCTTGCAATGCATTATAACGTAAATTGATCATCCTCAACTTACTGCCTCTCGTTAATGTTTCAGGAATGGTTCCGCTGAAGAAGTTTTGTTCGAGATTTAAAAAGCTCAGATTGTTGGCCTTGCCGAACAAACATTGCGGAATCATGCCGCTCAAGTTGTTGAATGACAAATCAAGGATAGATAGGTAAGGCAGATTGCAGAAGGTTGAAGAAATCTCTCCACTGAAACTGTTGTTCGAGAAGGAACACTCGAGAATGGAAAGTGGTGGTTTGGGGACTGGACCTTGGATCTTGTTACTACGTAGCCATAGGATTTTTAGGTTACCAAGACGTGAGATCAATGCAGGTTGCTCAAAGCCGGTCAAAAAATTGGAACCAAGTTCAACAACCTCCAAAGTTTCTCTACCAATGTTCCATAACCAGCTCGGAATCCGACCGTGAATTTTATTTCTCGTGAGGTCCAAAAAAATCAGTTTATCTTGGTACCTAAGGAAGTCAGGGAACTCCCTCAAGTTGCACGATCCGAGTCCTAGCATTGGCGACTTTCGAAGAGTAGCATTTGCATTGCTCACATGGAGCAATGTAAAATCATTCTCTGATATAAGAAAGGCTACCATGTGTTCGAGATTGAAAAATGGGTTTAGATTAACAATGCCACTCAAGTGATTTCTGCTCAAATCGAAAAATTCAAGATTCACAAGCTCTGACATTTTATCAGGAAAAGGGCCGTGGAATTCATTAGAATTAAGGTCTAAGATGGCCAACCGAGTGAGGTTTGTTAGCCAACTTGGAATTTGACCCCCTAAATGGTTATACCCGAGTATTAACCATTTGAGTTGAGTAAAGTTTTTGAGAAAGTGAGGGATTTCACCAGTTATTTTGCAATTCTCAAGGGCCAACACAAGGAAATCGATACGCTTTTCAAGCCAAGACAAGGACTCACAACTAAAATTATCATTGCCTGAAATTGAGAAAGTGGTTAGCCGTGTAAGGTTTGCGAATGAAGAAGGGATTTGGCCAAAGAAGTCATTCTGACGGAGTTTGAGGAAGGTGATCTTGCTAAGATTACCGAAGGAATATGGGATTGGGCCCAAAAAGTTGCATCTAACAATATCCAATCCGGTCAAGGAATGAAGGTTTCCTATCGAAGGAGGTAGTCCACCTGAGAATTTTGTGTGTCGAAGCAATAAAAACTTGAGAGGAGAGCCCCAGTGAAACTCTGGCAGATGACCAACAAGTTCTTCATTCACCCCTACATTAAGAAACTGTAGGTTTGGTAGTGCAAAAATTCCCACTGGAAATGTTCCAAGCAGGCCACAATTAGAGAGACTGAGAGATGATAATGAAGACAAATTTCTTATTTTTTCAGGGATTGCAGCAGATAAGTCTACATTGTCAAGATGCAGTTTCTCAATGTGAGTTAAATTTTCAACTAACCACATCAGGCCACGACTTGTGAGCTCCAGCATTCTTCCTTTAGGTGCATCCAAATCTCCTGTCAAATCAAGAGATCTCAATCTACTCAACCCTGCTATTTCTAATGGAATCTTGCCATAGAATCCGGAGGAGGAGAGATTGAGATAAGCTAGCCTTGGAAAACTGCCAAACCCGGACGGGATTTGGGAAGAGTTGAAATGATTGTCCGCGAGGTTAAGGCTTTCAAGGTTGCCTAGACGGAAGAGGCTGCTGCTGGAATTGATAGAACCATAGAGGCAACTGCTACTGAGGTCAAGGCTAACGACGCGGCCGGTGTGCTGATCACACACCACACCATCCCACGAGCAGCAGTCTTGATCCTCTCCTTGTTGATTCCATGATATCGTCTTTGGATAAGCAGAGGCATCAGACGAAGTTGACTTGTCGACGACGAAGCTTTGCTTGAATTGCAGCAATGCCAAGCTTTCTTCATTGTGACATAGGAGTGGTGTCATGGGCACTGGAAAAACCGAAATAAAGAGTGAGAAAAGAAAGGCCATAAACCGCAAGTGATACAGTAATAAGGAAGCCATTAGATATGATGATCAACACAGAGATTTTAGTAAGCCAGCCAGCCATTATCGAGCGGTTTATAAGAGAACGATTAAGGAAACAGTTACTATCATTGAGATTTCAAAGTCTTCCCTTCAGTGTGTGACTGTGAGATGTGTATCTGAGTGTAGATGTGTGAAGAAATTGTTAAGAGCAGAAAAGTCTATTCCTAACTCTCCTCTGTCTGTCACATCTGTCTCAAATCCTCACACTACACAGCACTTGGAAAGTTGACAGTAATGCTCTGTTGATCAATTTTTTCAAATTCATTCATTGTTGGCATTATTGGATTCGCTGTTATTTATTGGATTCGCTGGGAGTTGTTCCTGCCGATGACATGGCAAAGATATTTTGCATTTTCCACCACATGACTTTCAAGGAATGAAATTGCAGTCAGGAATTCCTCTTGGCGGTCAATTCAGGTTATTTATTAGGCATCTAAACCGCAGTTAGAGTTTATGTATTGCTGCAATCTTAACAGTCCTGACGTCAGGGTGTCGGGAGTCTGCTGTAATAATTTTACAAGGGACATGCTGGAAAGTCTTTAAAAAGGTTTTTTTGGTGAAAAGTCCTTTAAATAGGTTTGCTGTTTCATTTTAGTCTGTTTAAAGAGTTTATAACCCAATAAATTATTTACTAATTGCACTTTATTCCATTAAAGACAATTTTAAGTGAAATACATGTTTAATACCTTTTTTACCCTTATTTATTATCATTGACTTCGGGACACGGTTGATAGCATGCGTTGGTCTTTGTCCCGTCCTGCTATGGGTTATGGCTGTACAAGGCCGAATTTTTTTGAAATCCTATAATTTTTTTGATGTATTTTATGAAATTATCTGATTTTTTTCTTGCTGAATTTTAAAAACTCCTATATTTTGTTTTAGTGAGTTTTGCGAAATCCTCTGAATTTTGGGTAAGTTTGGAAAATCCTCGAATTCTAGGTAACTTTAAAAAATCTTCTGAGTTCATTCAGAGGATTTGATGAATGAACATTTAGACATATCAATAATGGGTCTTGTTGAAAAACATTTTTCGCAAAATCCTCTGAATTATGTTTTTGACATATTTTATGAAATCCTCTGAATTGTTTTGTTTAATTTTGAAAATTACTCTGATTTGTTTTGACGAGTTTTGCAAAATCCTCTTAATTTCTGGTTAAGTTTGAGAAATCCTCTGAATTCTGGGTAACATTGAGAAATCCTCTGAGTTCATTCAGAGGATTTGACGAATGAACATTTAAACATGTCGATCATGGGTCTCATTGAAAAGAATTTTTCGTGCTGATTATAAATCTATTTTTTTAAAAAAAATCTGATGATGTCATCATATGTCATATACATAATATGACATAAGGATTTATTGGAATAAGGGTAGTTTTGTCCAAAATTATTTAAGGGATGTTTTGGAATATTGAAAATTGAATGTAGTGAATGGAATACTCATTTTTATAAAAGGACTTATTGGTGAATCTCCCTAAAAAATACTGTTTAATTTTTTAAAAATATGAATATGTTTTTGGTTGGAATTACGAATTCAATAGGATTTTTTTTATCAAACAAAAATTAAATAGGATGTGAAACAAGCATAAATTTTCTCGAATTTATATTCGAAGGTGTAAAACTTCCAAGCAATTTTTACATTTCATTTGATTTTTGTTTGATACAAAAAATATACTGTTGAATTCGTAATTTCAATTAAAACATTTTGATGATTTTTTAAAAACTAAACAAAATGTTTAGTAGGCTGTGATAGGGATTACTCCGACCCAGGGTTAGTATACAGGAAATATTGATGATTATTGGAGGCTTGGGGAGACATGAGCGGAGATAGGAATCATCATCAACAGAGACTATTGTGATTGTGTCATAATTTATCACATCAAATGCATCTTTCTTTATGTTTGTTATGTGGTAGGCAATATTTCCCTCGTGCATAAGACTTCCTTTAGAGAAAACAGAAAGTATTAATTGTTTTCTTTCAATTTGTTTGTGCCACGACTTGATTTAAATTTTTGGATTTGCATGGGAGAAGTCTTCGAACGGCAGGTCTTTTCTTTTGGAAGGCAGCGCAGTTTTTCCATTTTTTTTAATAAAAAGATTATAAATTAGATAGAGAGACTCGAGAAATTCCACTCTTTAAAATAAGTCCACCCTACAGCTACAACCGGCTGGATCGAGAAAGAAAGTGTTGGGCTTGGCCTGTTTGTATTAAGAATAGAGCAGAACCTATATATAAAAAGTTCAAAGCTTGGATTTCTTGGTTGATTGGCCCAATCATAGTTTGTACCTACTTGCAAATTATGAAGATCGGGTTCTTATATTATACCGTATCTATGGCTAATATTTCAAGCATGAGAGAGGGATGCATGTCTTAGATATGCCAGACAGAAGGGTAAATGAGATGCTATTTGAAGATCTGATTGGGGCAGTTTGGCCTTGTCTTGTCTCAGGAGTTGGTGTTTAATTTGTTGTGGGTGTTCTCCCTCCCCTGTTGGAAAAAAAAATAACAGCACATTCCTTTCGATTGGAGGAACTTATCAAAAATCATAATAAAAATAAAACGTAGATATAAGCCAGCCAGCCAGTCAGCATTTCCCTTCCATCGAAATTTCAAAGTCTTCCCTTCACTCAAATTAAGTCAATTTTTTTCCAATTCTTTAATTGCTAGTTGAATGATTGAAAAGATTACTAACAAAAATAAATAAAGCAAATGGAAAACATCCTCATGTTGCAACCTTCCATTCTCAGTCATAATTGCAAAATTTATTTTCCTTATCAAAAAAAATTGCAAGATTTATTTGGCTAAAGTCAACCCAGATTCGTCACTTTGTCAGTTTTTCTCCATTTCGATTAATTTTTTGTTGATCGTTAGATGTGACGGTGTTTTGCTGATTTGATCTGACATTTGCTTAGGTGAAGATTGTAAATGAAAAAGAAAAACATTGAAAAATCAAATTTTTAAAAATAAATTACAAATGACTCGATTTAAAAAAAAGAACAAAATAAATACAGAAAAACATTGAAACTGTAGCCGCCACCCATTCCTCCTTCCGCCTCACTGATCGAACCCTCTTGAATGTAATGGATTTTAATAAATCACCTGTTAGTTGGTTACCGACTACGTGCATGTGTTTGTGGTCAAATAAGTTACATTCCTAGTTAATAGGGATTCTCAGTATTTGCTTCCAGTTAGTATTTCCATGTTATTAGGAGTTGTTAGACGTGGAGTGTGTTTCTCTTAATTCTGTTTTCTTGTAAGGCTATAAGATAGCCACTGATATCCAGTAATCAATAAGAAAGCTTGATCTCAATCAATCTTCTCCGTTCCATCTTTTTCAATTCTCAACATATGGTATCGAAGTCGTTGCTTGTGATCTAAGACAGTCGTGTTATACTCGTAAGTATGACAACAGAAAATTCATTTGTGCAACCAGCAGTGCCGAAATTTGATGGGCATTATGATCATTGGGCAATGCTCATGGAAAACTTCTTACGTTCAAAGGAGTATTGGGGTCTGGTGGCCAATGGTGTTCCGACACCTATCGAAGGTGTCCTCACAGAAACACAAAAGAAGCATTTTGATGAGCAGCAGCTGAAAGATTTGAAGGCAAAGAACTATCTATTTCAGGCACTAGATCGTTCAATTCTGGAAACAATCCTCAACAAAGATACTGCTAAGAGCATCTGGGATTCAATGAAGACAAAGTTTGGTGGCTCCACACGAGTCAAGCGTTCTCAATTGCAAGCTCTTCGTAAAGAGTATGAAGTCCTTCACATGCAGGAGGGCGAATCTGTGAATGAATTGATTGCTCGCACTCTCACCATCGTCAATAAAATGAAAGCCAATGGAGAAATCAAGAGTGATGTTGATGTTGTTGGGAAAATATTACGGTCCATGACTTCTAAATTTGCTTACGTTGTTTGCTCCATTGAAGAGGCAAATGATACAGATAATTTAACGGTAGATGAATTGCAAAGTCGTTTGCTTGTACATGAACAACGCATGTCTTCTCCTGTCAAAGAAGAACATGCTTTAACAATCACTCACACCCAGCACCTTGGAGGACGGAGCAATCATTTTGGTGGTCGAGGTCGAGGTCGTGGCCGTGGAGCAATTCAAGGAAGAGGTCGAGGACGGGGGCATCAAAATAACAAGGCCACGGTGGAATGCTATAAATGTCATCAACTAGGCCATTTCCAATGGGAATGTCAACGCAAAGAGGAAGCAAATTATACTGAAACTTAGGAAGAATTGTTGTTGATGGCATATGTGGATGCGCCCAAGACTAGTCAAGATGAGCAGTGGTTTCTTGATTCGGGGTGTAGCAACCATATGTGTGGGAAGAAAGCATACTTTTCAGATCTTGATGAATATTACCGAGACTCTGTGAAATTGGGTAACAACACTAGTATGAAAGTGTTAGGAAAAGGCAATATAAGGCTCAATGTGAATGGCATGACACACATCATCACAGGGGTTTTTTATGTGCCTGAACTTCGAAGCAATTTGCTGAGTATTGGACAGCTTCAAGAAAAAGGGCTTACCCTCATGTTTCAACAAGGAAAGTGCAGAGTTTTTCATCCAGAGAGGGGTTTGCTAATGGAAACAATGATGTCGTCAAACCGCATGTACAAACTCCATGCCATAACTAAACCCATGGTCTCTACATGTTTCAATGCTATTACCGAAGATGAAGGGCACCTTTGGCACTATCACTATGGTCATTTGAGCTTCAAGGGTCTACACACTCTTCAGCAAAAGCAAATGGTAACTGGTCTCCCAAAGTTCAAATCTCCCTCAAAACTATGTAAGGATTGTTTGGTGGGGAAACAACAACGACATCCATTTCCAATAACAAGTACATGGCGAGCAGATCAAGTTCTCCAACTAGTGCATGCCGATATTTGTGGACCTATCAAACCAACATCTAACAGCAATAAACGGTATCTTCTAACCTTTACAGATGATTTCAGCAGGAAGACTTGGGTTTATTTCTTGAAAGAAAAATCCGAAGCATTTTCTGTCTTCAAGTGCTTTAAAATACATGTTGAGAAGGAATCGGGAAAGTTCCTTACGGGTTTCCGCACTGATCGCGGAGGAGAGTTTACATCACACGAATTTCTCCAATTTTGTGTCGATCATGGCATTCGGCGACAATTAACGGCTGCGTACACTCCTCAACAAAACGGTGTTGCCGAACGGAAGAACATGACAATTATGAATCTAGTTCGTAGCATGCTGTCCCACAAGAATATTCTGAGGACCTTTTGGCCAGAAGCAGTCAATTGGACTGTACATGTGTTGAATCGGAGTCCTACTGTTACTGTGCAAAATAAAACCCCAGAAGAGGCTTGGAGTGGTATTCGACCTTCAGTTGAATACTTTCGTGTTTTTGGTTGCCTTGCTCATGTTCATGTCCCTGATAGTAAACGCACCAAACTTGATGATAAGAGCATCACATGTGTCTTGCTGGGTGTTAGCAATGAATCCAAAGCCTACAAACTTTATCATCCCACTTCTCAACAAATCATCATTAGTCGGGATGTCATTTTTGAAGAAGACAAAACATGGGACTGGGATAATACTCATGCTGCAACCACCATATGTGATCTGGAATGGAGTGATGAAGACTCTAATGCAGCCCAAGATGACCAAGATAGTATGCATGCTGACAGACCAATGACTACAACCAACACTGAAGTCACTGAAGTTGCCGAGGAGGCTATTGTTGCACCTTCACCTACAACCATTTCTGTGATGGGAGCTCGGGCACGACACCCCCCTACTTGGATGGAAGACTATGTCACAGGAGATGGGATTTCTGAAGAAGAACACGAGGCTCATTTTTCTACTGCAGGTGATCCCATTTATTTTGAGGATGCTGTAAAAAGTGAGACATGGAGGCGGGCTATGGATATTGAAATTGAAGCTATAGAGAGGAATGGTACATGGCAATTGATGGATTTACCCAGTGGAGGTAAGACAGTTGGGGTCAAATGGCTTTACAAAACTAAATATAATGAAAATGGGGAGGTGGACAAGTTCAGGGCCCGCCTTGTAGCAAAGGGCTACACTCAACAACATGGTGTGGATTACTTAGAAGTCTTTGCACCAGTAGCACGATTGGAGACCATCCGCTTGGTCATTGCCCTTGCAGCTCAAAAAGGCTGGCCTCTCTATCAACTAGATGTACAATCTGCATTTTTACATGGAGAATTAACTGAAGAAGTCTTTGTTGAACAGCCTAGAGGATATGTGCAAAAGGGCCATGAACAGAAGGTTTACCGGTTGAATAAAGCTTTATACAGTCTTAAACAAGCACCGCGAGCATGGTACAGTCGCATCGAATCCTACTTCATCAAGATGGGTTTTAACAAATGTGAGTATGAGCCCACTTTGTTTATCAAAACTGGCCGTGGAGGTAAAGTTTTAGTAGTGAGTTTATATGTTGATGATCTTATCTACACCGGCAATGATACATTGATGTTCACAAGTTTTGTTGATTCCATGAAGCAAGAGTTTGCTATGACTGATCTTGGAAAAATGAGGTACTTCCTTGGTCTAGAGGTGTTACAACAGCCTACTGGAATTTTTATTAATCAACATAAATATGCTTTGGAGGTGCTTAAACGATTTGGAATGGACAGCAGTAACTCTGTTCATAATCCCATTGTACCTGGTTGTAAGCTCACAAAGGATGGAGAAGGGACTCAGGTAGACAACACTCATTATAAGCAAATTGTGGGTAGTCTCATGTACCTCACCACTGCCACTCGCCCAGATATGATGTTTGTTGTTAGTCTCATTAGTAGGTACATGGAAAATCCCACCGAGTTGCATTTGCAGGTGGCAAAAAGGGTGCTCCGTTATTTGAAGGGCACCACTGACTATGGGATTTTCTATAAAAAGGGAGATGAACCTGAACTTGTTGCTTATACTGATAGTGATTATGCCGGGGATTTGGATGATCGGAAAAGTACGTCAGGTTATGTGTTCTTATTAGGTTCTGGGGCTGTATCTTGGTCATCCAAGAAGCAACCAGTGGTGAGCCTATCTACCACAGAGGCAGAATTCATTGCAGCAGCCTCTTGTGCATGTCAAGCAGTTTGGCTACAACAGGTGTTAGCAAAGTTGAGTCAGAATTTCAAGATTAAGCCCATCATTATACATTGTGACAGTAGCTCTGCCATCAAGCTTTCCAAGAATCCAGTCTTGCATGGACGTAGCAAGCACATCGATGTCCGTTTTCATTTTCTTCGAGAGCTCACTAAGGACGGTATTGTGGAGTTGGCTTATTGTGGCACTCAAGAACAAGTGGCAGATGTAATGACAAAACCATTGAAATTGAATAGCTTTTTGAAGTTACGAGAGCTGTTAGGTGTTTGTTCTGAAGTAAACTGACAGCTGGCTGCTTCAGTTTAAGGGAGGATTTGTTAGTTGGTTACTGACTACGTGCATGTGTTTGTGGTCAAATAAGTTACATTCCTAGTTAATAGGGATTCTCAGTATTTGCTTCCAGTTAGTATTTCCATGTTATTAGGAGTTGTTAGACGTGGAGTGTGTTTCTCTTAATTCTGTTTTCTTGTAAGGCTATAAGATAGCCACTGATATCCAGTAATCAATAAGAAAGCTTGATCTCAATCAATCTTCTCTGTTCCATCCTTTTCAATTCTCAACATCACCTTCCGGAGGTGGATCACTCAATGCCCTAAAGGCACCCAAGAATTTCAAATCCGGGTTTCAAGAATGAGGGGAGAGACCTCGTCGTTGAAGCAATCCAAGCCATCCATTGAAGCTCGAACCTCGAAGCTCTGCTCCAACATAACTTGCTTCCTTGCGATCGATCGTCTCACGGTTTGGTTTAGTCTAGGCCGAGCACATCCCTAGGTATTGACAATGGGATTTTTAAACTTTACCAGCTTCTCTAAACTCCTGGGAAGAAAACACCCAAGGAAAATTTGGAGTAGGTTTTTGTTTTTATTTTTTTAGATTTTTTAATTATGCCAAATCAGCATTATGGAGTAAAAAAATGGCGTCGTGTGTAATATTAGCGGTCAACAGACAGCTCAACATAAAAACTGTTGGATTTTTTGAAAACTATCCGAGTGATAAGTTTGGGTAAAATAAATAAATTCAATTACTAAATTGAGACAAAAAAAAATTTAATGATTAATTGAGAAATAAAAATAAATAAATCAGTGACTAAAAATTAATTTTACTCGAATTTATCACATCAAATGCATCTTCTTCTTTGTTGATAATTAAAGCTGCGGTGACGCAATGAGACAAAACAAACCTGTGGAAGCCAAATAATGAAATGACTAATTAGACTCGAGGGATTTGTTTGCGTGAGCAACTCCAATGGGAGTATTGAAAATGAAGCTGGAAATTTTGGAGTGTATAGAGAGAATGATTTGAAAAAATTGTATTGAAAAAAATATAAAATGGTAGAAAAAGGTGAAATATGGTATAAAAGTATGAGAGAAATGGTGTTGATGCTTGATATTTAGAGTGTGTGTGAATGAAAATTGAAAAAAAATTGTATTGAAATATGTATTTTGTTGATTTAACTGTATTGTGAATCGTATTTTGCTGTAATAGAAATGAGACCACGCTGAAAAATTTGGCGCTTCCACCGCTAGAGTTGCTGACCAATTTGATTTAAAGTGATGAAATTGCTCATGTCTTTTGGACTTTTGCATGTAGGGATGGAGACAAAATTTTAAATAAAAGGGGTGAAAAGTTGTTGCAGATGTTCGCAAAAGTGCTGTCTTAACATATTCATACTTGAAAAATACTCGCAGACAAAACATCAATAATAAACTAAGACCTAAGGTCACATGTCATTTTAAAGTATTTGTGCGTGATGAGTCGAGAGACACATGTCATTTTAAAGGGAATGAATTTGAAAAAAGAAGAAGTTTAAACTGTGCAAAATTAAATAAGAGTTGTAGAAATGATATTTTCTAAAAAATAAAGTGGCAAAATTGAAGGAACGCTTCGAGTATTCACAGTGTGCGAGTGCAAAAAAAGAAATAAAAGGAAATTTTTTTCCCTTTTCTAAATCTTCGTATTACAGTCCTTGGAGGGCTTGGGGCTTGGATTGTAGAGTAATCATAGTGAGACGATAATCCTAATGATTTGGGTTGCCGTTTCAACAGCCTTACTAAGGGAAAATGGTAAAAAAGTCTACTTTTAGAGACTTATTTGCAAAAAAAATTGACAGGATTTCCTAAATCATTTTAGGTCAAAACAAGTGCAATTGTGTAATTTCGAGCATTATTTCCACACAAGCAACTACACGTGTATAGTAGTGATTTGTCTATCTTTGATTTTTTGTTTTGGTAAATAATTAACTTATTTCCACTATTACAGGTTAATTGTCCGTTTTGTGCAAATCTGCCTACAAGTCTGTGACTGACTTATCGATTCCAGTTTACTCAATAACTGCAGCCCTGAGAACCGACCAAGACAACAAGCTTGAACCCTGTCAATCTTCGGAGGGAAACCAGCAGCAATAATTTGTGTAATAAGAGTAATCAACTCTCCAGAACAAGGAAATCATGGAACTTCAAATCTCATTCATATAAGATACAAAACAAGAGGACATTTTCTACAACACTCTACAAACTTGTCCACCAGGCAGCACTAAAAACACAAAATAAAATACAATAAAGCCATATGATAAGGCAGTCAATATAACACAAAGGCAATGCCTGGTGGACAAAGAAAAGATTAATACTCATGCCATAACACTCTAAGCTTCAGAATCATCACCAACAGATGCAATTACCAGCAGCAACTCTGATATAACGGTGACATCAAAACAGTAGAAAGACGGAATACAATAGAGGGCTACAGGAACATTAAAAATACACACAGAACAGAAACCTACATAAGAAGATACATATATAACCTGGAAATGCCTCAGGAAATTCAATCTCTCTGTCCCCTTGTTCTCAACCTTCTCCTTTTTTGTTGCCTCCTGCCAAAGGTTTCCACAAACCATTCATGTTTCGATGTGGTGAATCTGAGTCCGGCGACAACTCCAACAGCCACTCCACTTGCATATCCTATCGCAACAATCATCCACAAAAGATAAGCTGAAGAACCACCTGAGCCCTCATCATCTTCACCAGTCGAAGGTGATGGAGGTGATTCCCCTGCATTTCCGCACAACTTCGCCAATGGCCTCCCACACAATCCCAAGTTGTCCTTGTATGAATTGTTCTCAAATGTATCAAATTGTTTTCCTTGTGGTATAGGACCTATTAGCTGATTACAAGAGACATTAAAGACTGAAAGGAATGTGAGCTGCAAGAGCTCCTCTGGAATCTTTCCTGAAAGCATGTTGCTCGAAAAATCCAATGATTCCAGCTCTGTGAGGTTTTCTATAGCCAATGGAATGTGGCCTGAGAGATGGTTGTTGGAAAGGTTGAGTAAAAGGAGATTCTTCAAAGTTGTAATAGATTCAGGGATCTCCCCTTCAAATTTGTTGCTTGAAAAATCGATGGCTGTAAAGACTTTTGGCAACTTCTCATAATCCAAGCTGACACCTTTGTTAACCAAAGTTAGTTTATAATTGTAAATTTGCTGTGACCCAAAAATAGAACCCCACAAAGTTGTTCTAGTTTCTGCCATATACGAAAAGTGATCCACATCAGAATTTCTCATGCCATTCCACTTCTTAAAGTACTTAGATGGTAGAATGCCAGTGAAACCGTTGTAGGAGACGTCAATGATCCGCAACATGGAGAACTCGAAACCTATTGCAGGGCTTCCAACTGCACCAAAAAGTTTGTTGGATCTCAAGATGAGGACCTGCAGATTTTGCAGAGCTCCCAACCAAAAGGGGAATCCGTCACTAATCTGATTGTCACCAACATTTAGAAACTCTAACATTGTATGATTAGCCAATGACCTCGGTAAAGTTCCTTGCAGCGCATTGTAACCTAAATTGATCATCCTCAACTTACTGACTCTTGTTAATGTTTCAGGAATGGTTCCGCTGAAGAAGTTTTGTTCGAGATTTAAAAAGCTCAGATTGTTGGCCTTGCCGAACAAACATTGCGGAAGCATGCCACTCAAGTTGTTGAATGACAAATCAAGGGTATACATGTAAGGTAGATTGCAGAAGGTTGAAGAAATTTCTCCACTGAAACTGTTGTTCGAGAAGGAACACTCGAGAATGGAAAGTGGTGGTTTGGGGACTGGACCTTGGATCTTGTTACTACGTAGCCATAGGATTTTTAGGTTACCAAGACTTGAGATCAATGCAGGTTGCTCAAAGCCGGTCAAAAAATTAGAACCAAGTTCAATAACCTCCAAAGTATCTCTACCTATGTTCCATAACCAGCTCGGAATCTGACCGTGAATTTTATTGCTAGTGAGATCCAAAAAGGTCAGTTTATCTTGGTACCTCAGGAAGTCCGGGAACTCCCTCAAGTTGCACGAGCCGAGTCCTAGAACTTTCCACTTTCGAAGAGTAGCGTTTGCAGTGGTCACATGCAGCAATGTAAAATCATTCCCCGATATATCAATCACTTTCATGTTTTGGAGGTTGAAAAATGGGTTTAGATTAACAGTGCCGCTCAAGTGATTTTCAGCCAAAACAATATCTTCAAGATTCTCAAGTTCTGACATTTGATGAGGAAAGGGGCCGTGGAATTCATTAGAACCGAGGCCTAAGCTGGCTAACCGAGTAAGGTTTGTTAGCCAATGTGGAATTTGACCCCTTAAGTGGTTAGACCCGAGTAGTAAACGATTGAGTTGAGTGAAGTTTTTGAGAAAGTGAGGGATTTCACCAGTTATATTGCAATTCTTAAGGTTCAACTGAAGGAATTCGGTTTGCTTTCCAAGCCAGGATAAGGACCCACAACTAAAATTATCATTTCCTGAAATTGAGAAAGTGGTTAGTTGTGTAAGGTTTGCGAAGGAAGAAGGGATTTTGCCAGAGAAGTTATTCTCACTCAGTTTGAGGAAGGTGATCTTGCTAAGATTACCGAGGGAAGATGGGATTGGGCCCCAAAAGTTGCACATAAAAATATCCACTCCTGTCAAAGAATGCAGGTTTCCTATTGAAGGAGGTAGTCCACCTGAGAATTTTGTGCGTCGAAGCAGTAAAAACTTGAGAGGAGAGCCCCAGTGAAATTCAGGCAGATGACCAACAAGTTCTTCATTCATTCCCACATTGAGAAACTGCAGGTTTGGTAGTTCAAAAATTCCCATTGGAAATGTGCCAAGCAGGCCACAATCATAGAGACTAAGAGATGATAGTGAAGACAAATTTGCAATTTGTTCAGGGATTGCAGCAGATAAGTCTACATTGTCAAGATGAAGTTTCTCAATGCGAGTTAAATTTTGAACTAACCGCATCAGGTCAGGACTTGTGAGCTCCATCATTCTTGCTTCAGATGCATCCAAATCTCCTGTCAAATCAAGAGATCTCAATCTTCTCAACCCTGCTATTTCTAATGGAATCTTGCCATAGAATCTGGAGGAGGAGAGATTGAGATAAGCTAGCCTTGGAAAACTGCGAAACACGGACGGGATTTGGGAGGAGTTGAAATGATTGTCCGCGAGGTTAAGGCTTTGAAGGTGGCCTAGACGAAAGAGGCTGCTGCTGGAATTGATAGAACCATAGAGACAACTGCTACTGAGGTCAAGGCTAATGACGTAGCCGGTGTCCTGATCACACACCACACCATCCCACGAGCAGCAGTCTTGATCCTCTCCTTGTTGATTCCATGATATCGTCTTTGGATAAGCAGAGGCATCATGCGAAGCTGACTTGTCTATGACAAAGCTTCTCTTGAATTGCAGCAATGCCAAGCTTTCTTCATTGTGACATAGGAGTGGTGTCATGGGCTCTGGAAAAACCAAGATTAAGAGTGAGAAAAGCAAGGCCATAAACCGCAAGTGATACAATAATAATGAGGAAGCCATTGGATATGATAAAATGAAGAATAACAAAGAGGTTTAAGTAAGCCAGCCAGTCAGCCAGCCAGTATTGAGCGGTTTATAAGAGAACGATTTGGGAAACAGTTACTGTCACTAAATCCTCAAAGTCTTCCCTGCACTCCAAGTAGAGCAATTTTTTCAAATTCATTAATTGTTGGCATTATCTCTTTCATTGTTATTTATTGGATTTGCTGGGAGTTATTCCTGCTGATGACTTTGCGAAGATATTTTTGCATTTTCTACCACACATGACTTTCAAGGAATGAAATTGAATTCAGGGATACTCCTTGGCAGTCAATCCAGGTTGTATATTTTTTAGTCATCTAAACTGCAGTTAGATTTTATGGTTTGCTTCAATCTAACAGTCCTTACGGTAGGGTGTGGGGTCTGTCCTAATAATTTAGGACTGTTTAAAAAAGTCGTCAAAAATGAAAACCAAAAAAACCAAATCGAGTGGTCAATTTTTATAATTATTTTTTTTATATTTTGTCCATTAAACTCGATAAAAAACCGAACCGAAAACCTCAAATCGACATACCTACCGAAAACCGCCTAAACGGTTTGACAAAAAAATATGTCAAAAAACTGACTGAAACCGACCACGAACACCCCTAAATAATTTTACAGCGGACACCTCTATAACCTTTTCAAAACAATCTATTAATTTTTAAAAAATATGAATATATTTTGATTGGAATTAAAAATTCAACGATATATTTTTTGCATGAATCAAAAATCAAATAGGACGTGAAACAAGGCATATAACATTTCGGGTTTATATTCAACGATGTAGAACCTTCATGTCATTTTCACATTCCATTTGATTTTTATTTAATATAAAAAATATACCGTTAAATTCATCATTCTAATAAAAATCATATTCATGAATTTTAAAAAATTAAACAATTTTTTTTAGTAGGCTGTAATGGGGATTACTCCGACCCAAGGTTAGTATACAGTTAATATTGATGATTCTTGGAGGCTTAGGGAGACATGAACGTAGATAGGAATCATCATCAGAGAGACTCTTGTGGCTGTGTTCATAAATAGCAATCGTTGTTTTCTTTCAATTTGTTAGCTAGTGCCACGACATGACTGAAATTTCTGGATTTGCATGGAAGCAGTCTTCGAACGGCAGGTCTTTTTCTACGAAGTTCAAAGCTTGAATTTCTTGGTTGATGGGCCCAATCATAATTGTCCCTACTTGCAAATTATGAAGATCGGGTTCTTATGGTTGCTTGCTATGGCTAGTATTTCAATCCACAAATTTAAGAATCCAAATAATATCTTGTTACTTTTGAATTTATCGACAATCATAACAAAAATAAAAATTGTGGAGAGATATTATCCATCCACTAAAGAATTGTACACTTTGAGCTAGGCTCGTTGCCCATAACTCCCTCCTACATTTATATTTCAAGAAAATATCCACTTCTCGTTGAGGATCACAAGAGGTAGATATTTTCTTGAATAAATACATGAAGGAGTGATGGGCAACAAAAGCGTACAATTTCTTAGTGAACAAAAAAAAATTACTACCAGAAAAATATTCCTAGTTGTCTAATTATTTTAGTTAATAAAACATTGAGCTAAAAAAAATTCGTCATCATAAAACCCTTCTTTAGTTGGCCAGGCAAAGTAATCTCATAACTTATTGGCCTAAATACAAAGGTGGGCTTTTTTATGGGATCATAATGTTTTTTATAAAAAAAAAAATTAAGCATGATAATCTAGAACTCAAAATCCTCTCCCACTCCCACCATAGATTACTGGCATAAGTAACTTCTCCATCGAAGGGCCTAATAACAACAAATATGAGATAAAGAAAAAGAAAAGAACATACAAACCCTAAAACATTAGTACAGTACTCCATTTCACTTGTTTCTTAGTAGGTTGAGACTCCCACATTCGTAGGAGCAAAGAAGCATCTTTCATTAACATATGATCCTCACCTTCCTACACATGCAAATATTTACACCCAGAAATACAATTTGTTCATTGAGGAAGATCACAGTGGTCATCAAAAAATGAAAAACAAACAGCTTGTCAACGAGTATCAACATTAACAAAATGTTAAAAGAAACAAGGGAGAATTCGGGTGGGAGATATTAGCTAGGGTTAATGTGTTGGGGGTGTAGGGCACTCTTCTTGGGTTGATGATCAGCCATAAGTCCGAAGTGAATGTGAGGGAAGTGGGCCCACTTGATTAGAAAAACAGCACAAAAATAAAAACAGACTTTTTAGCAAAACAAAAGAGGAAACCCTAACCCTAATCCTAGCTAAAAAAAAATGCTGCTTGGAGATCTCACATTCTTGGGGCTGACTTTGTCTCTCTCTCTATCTTCTTTCTTTTGCGGTTTAGATTTAAGGTATCAGGGGTAGGAATTATATTTTTTGGATTTACATCTAGGGTTTAAATTTAGGATTTAGTGTTATAACCGTCTTTAGAGTTTTGATTTAAATTTAGTGTTGGGCTAAGTTTTTGAAGTTCCAAATTTAATTTTATTATTTTTGGTTTAGCTACCAATTAGTATCGAATGACAACTAAGTCATTTTTCAATATAACTTTATTACATATATCGGGGGACATGATATCCTTGTTACATACAATTTTTAGGGCCCTTTTTAGGTTTTAGTCCAAATATAGATTAATGTTGTCAAATAATGTTAATTTTTTTTGCAATGGACTCCAATATAATAGATTTTTTTTTAGCACGAACTTTAAAAAAAAATTTGAGAAATGTTAAAGACAAATGTCCCACATTGCTCGGTGAAAATCAAGCATTTGAGAGTAGTTTTAGAAGGACAGAACTCATTAGCCCAATGTGAATTGTGAAATCGATCCTGAAGATGAGAAGATCATTATACCACAGTAAACTAAGCAAAATTCCATTGTGGAAGAAATAACCATCTCTTAGGAGTTTCTATAAAAAAATAAGGATGCTTCTAATCATTTTGATAGCCAATAGATGACAAGAAATAACGTACAAGCGGCAATGACTGCAGACAGGATAAGTGTATCTCTCGATCGCCTCCTCCTTATGGACCCTGAAAACCATGACAGGAGATGGATATAAAAGAACTTCAAGAAGAAATTAAGGTATAGTAGTTAACACGAATTGCTTCGGAAAGTACCGAGTAAGCCACGAATTATGGGAAATTTATCACTTAAATTCTTCACTTTCCCTTGTACATCCCCAAACAAAGACTTTTGAGACCCTAATACTGATTTTGTTGTTTGAGCTTGATCGATGACATCATCTATCTGTAAAAAGATCAACTCAGTATTGTCAAATGGCTAACAATTAAAAAAAAATAACAAGTGTCAAAACAGATCAGATAAACAACCGATTTCAAGAAAAAATCAGACTCCAGCATTTGATATAGAAGAACATCAGAAGCGCATGGAGCTCTGAAGGACTTCAAAATACTATTGTGGAGCAGAGGAAAAGAAATAATATCCTTACATACTAAATGCCTGATTGTATGTGAAACCACAGTGGATTCATTTTACAAGTCTACAACTACATGTTGCAGCCAATAAGGCATCTTAGATAACAAAACAACAGCAAAGAGCTAGATAGCCTGACTGCCTGAGGCTTTATTCCACACAATATTTAACTTGTTCAATTGGCTTCCGGAGTAATATCAGCAGTTATATTAGTTAACTTTACAGAACAACAGTTAAAGTATCATTAATTTAGGAGACAATACTTTAAGATAGATGAGGATTCTATCCTATTCAAATAAAGCAGCAATGATTCAAAGCATAAAGCCAGCTAATATGGAAAAAAATCTTCAGTGTCATTTATTGAACTATATGCCAGACTAATTTTTCATCAACCCTTAAAGCTCAAAAGTTTCAGGGGAACTGGGTTATTTACATAATCTGGCCAATTACACTTAATGCAATGAGAACTCTACGCTCATATCTTCTGCTTCATTTTAATTTTATAATTTTAGACTCCATCCTCTGCTTGGTACACACATAATGTGATCATCTTAACCAACTCCTGTTTAAGTTGCCATGCCCCCTATTTTCACAATGTTCACAATTTTAATGACAGATTATATTCAATATTTTTTCCCCTATTGACAACATTCCACATTCCCAATAATCCATCAGGTTCACTGTGGTTAAACATAATGATGCAACAAAAACGCAAGATAAAACATCTTCCTGAGGAGAAACGAAATATGACCAATAGAAAGTATCTACGTCATACATGAGATATGCTTCCATGGATGGCAGCTCTCTCACGTAGCAACTGCATTCTTGGACTCCCCGTTGCCTGCATGGCACATAAGATTATCAACATTTGTTTACAGCACCAAACGTATTTCTAAGTATGAATCATTCTCACCTTGTACTCACTGATATCATCTCTGACTGAACTAAGAAGCTCTGCATGTTCCCTCATCGAGTTAATGTTTCCATTGATTCTTCGAAATTCCTGAAGAAATAAACTCTATGTTTAATGAGACAGAAACAGCCAGTCAAGTAGTCAATTACCTCATATAGCAAAAAAATGAAGTCTACAACACCAATGTCTAGTATCTTAGAAGGCAGCTACAAGAGGGTGCGTTAAGATAAAATAGCTACAAACCCTAAAAAAATCTATGAAAAAACAATACCATGGGACCGCATTAAGGTATGACAAGCTAAAAAGACAACCATATATGAAGAAGTACATTTTTAAGTAATTTTACAACTTCACTCTCTCTTTACAAGGTCCAGTCTTGCCCTTGCCATTCACTCACAAAGAAGGCTAATATGTACTAGTTGGATAAAAGAGCCGAAGTTTCATTTTCGTGGCAGTCAAATATGATACAAAACTAGCATGTACAAGCAGAAAGTTCTGGCAATGAGGGGTAAATTAGATTTACAAGAAAGGAGGAAGAAAATAACCCAACTTCTGCAGTTACTTATTTGGTTCACATGAAAGTGACAATAAAATGGCAGTGGCAAAACTCGAATAACACATCTGCTCCATAGCAAGGTTCCACATGGAGTTGCAAAAGAGGCATTTTTTGACTGGTGGGAAAGCCACAGATATTTTGTTTGCTAGCTTCCTAAAGTAATATACAGGGCTTATGTTATAACCCAAAAACAAAGGATGCTAAATTTTAGGAATGAAATGATATATTTGGGATCAAGGGTGGGATTGATCAATTGTTTACATGAGATCTTGGGAATGACATCATGTCACAATTTCTTTCTCAATTATGCAAGTATGACTGTATGAGGCAGCAATAATCCTTGTGCCTCTAAAATCAGCCCAATCAAAACATGTAAAAATTCTTTCTCCAGATGCAGGAATGGATTTATTAACAATACTTTAGAGAGATCATGATTTCTATGAAACTCGAGTAAGGCCCAAAATAATAGGTTGCACAGTGACAAGATATGGAAGGTGTAAGCCATCGAATGAGATTCCTTACATAGATAAAATACTGCAAATTATACGTTGAATAATTATTGTGATATCCTAGTTTTGAAATTTAGGAAAATTCAAAGCATGGTCAAATCCTTATTGACAAAATCAGAAAAGTCAGTGCAATTACGATTAATATTAACTACTAATGTTGACTAAAAGGATGTGAACTCCATAAGCACTTTCATTTTTAGTTGCAAAAGCATAAATAGCATAACTGTCAATGGAAACAGCTACATGTTAAAGTTCAATTGTCATAATTGATACTAACTGAACTCGAGAAAGCCTTGATGACTGCCCATCCTAGATCTTGCAGGATCAGTATTCGGTAGACATTTAATGCCTTTCATAACAAAGATAAAAATAAGTTTATTTGCTCCATCTCCAACTCGGAACAGATAATGAAAATAGTAAATCATAATCCATGTGCGGTACCAGCTTACCGCTGGTCAGAAAAAGCAGCAGAGTAATCAATCTAACAAATAAAAATAATCAGGGTGTTAAAATCTAGAAAGTGTAACCTGGGTAAACTCATGAAGTATGTCTCAGTGCCTTGCCAGCTTCTGAGTAACTGAAGTTGTAGGAGCAGCAGAGGCAGCACATCTACTCATAGAATCGTTTATATCCAGTAGCTTCTCAAGCGATGACTGGATTTCCATTTCCATTGACTTCCACGACCTGCTGGATCCAACAGTCGGTGAACTAGTTTCTACATAACCTGAACCCCAAATCTCTATCATCAGAAGAAGACAGCCTTACAAAAGATAGAATGCAGTAAAGTTTCATATCTCCAACCATGATTATCATTTATCAAAGCCTCCAATAATAACATATATAGATGGTAAATTGGATTCAGTATTAGCGAAAAACAAAAATTAAAAGCACAATCACCATGTAAGGAAAAGTAGTCTCCCCTACCCCATCAACCAATAATCCCATACATGAAAGTTGGGATCACATACCCTTGTTAAGGCTTCCAAAATGAAAGGTCCTAAATATATTCGTAATAAGTTCAAGAGGAAGTTATTAGGATCAAAATTCAGCCAGTGATACAAAACATATGCCATATCTGAAGAGAGGGATGAAGCTAACATGAAGTTTTATTAAACAATAAACTACTATATCCAAAATGTTCCGAATAAGAATTTTAATCAGTATATACCTCCCATAAGAAATTGATGGTCGAAAGACTCGAAACAATAAGTTCTATAATTGAAATGGAAATCTAATTTTTTTTCCTTAAATAGTTTTGAATTGCCTCGTTTATATATCTCAATAAAATGCCACGATGTCTATCAACAAATCAATCCTACTGAGGCACAACACAATCTGGAAACAATGACTTCAGGTCTTTCCAGATTTGGAAACACTGGATCAGAAAATTGTGCAAAACTCTAAAACCCTAGAATTTGATATAAAAACTGAACCAAAATGCAATGCAAATGTGTGTATAAGCTGCAAGAGTAGAGGGCAGAAAGAAAAAAGCGAACCTCCTTGGGTGAACCGAGCACCAAGTTTAGCATAGGAAGAGAGCTTGACATCAAGATCACCCTCGATCTTCCTGGCCTCCCTCCTCAGCTCCTCCCAGCCAGACTCCTGCAACTCCGGATTCGAATCCATAGCTCCGGATCGTTTATATTCGAATCCGGATCCTCCGAGTACACACACTCCCCTTTGCTTCAGTGATCTGAAGAAGGATATAGATTGATTCAATTAATAAAGTCCACAATTTAATCGGATTAACCGCATTGAATTTCCTGCGATTGTTTCTTTACTCTGCTTCATCTCACAAAAACAGAATTTCCAACAACTATTCTGTCATAAAATTCATAGGTCATAACGTGCGGACTGTGGTGATGTAACTGGGCCGTGAAAAAACCGTGCGTAGCAAGCCCAAATTAAACTGTGGGGTCGGGTGGCCGAAATTAGCTTTGGGCCCAATAGATGGATTTCGATAATTCACAGAGTTAGTATTACAAGATAAATCGATCAATAATTCAACATATAATAACACAGAGGGAGACAGATTATCAACTTACGCAACAAGTCAAACAAAAATTAAGACAACCGCGATGAATGTTGTACCTGCATTATAAGATTGGTATTTGGTACAGCTGCCCGTACATAATATATTACATTAATTAATTAAAAAAAGACAAAAAATGTTTTTACGTATGAAAACAACTTAATTAATGATTATATTAAATATGCACTAAGAAAAAAGTCAAACACACAACTGCATTATAATACTCAAGAAATCAATCAGATGCCAGTTTAGGGAGGGTCAGTGCTAATTAATAAATATAATAGGACAATTAAAAGCCCTCCTTTTTGTCTTACATTTCCTAACTCCAGCCGCGTCTAAACGTATGACATTTCTTTAAAAGATATTGAAAGACGAAAGCCACACATTGGTTTTTCATCTTTGGATACAGATCTGGGGTTTGCCTTTGATTTGTCACTCACAGGCTGTAGCGGAAGCGATTGGGAGAGCAATAGGCCGGTTTGTAAAAACTGATGACAGGCGAACAGCACAATCAGATAAGAGGTTTCTTCGGTTCAAAGTTCTTGTAGATCTGAAAGCCCCACTCAGGCGTGGTTGCTGGATAAAGTCTCCAACAGGGGACCGGATATGGGTGAATATTAGGTATGAAAGACTGTATGGATTTTGTTTCTATTGTGGTGAGCTTGGACATGATGAACGACGGTGTCCGAAGCATTTCTCGGATGTCAAAAATGGATGTCTAAAAGAGAATCAATATGGGCATTGGTTGTGTGCTTCTGGATCAACTAACCGAAAGGTTAATTTAACAAGAAAAGTATCATACAAAGCCACAGAAGGAGAGACAGCGTCTACCGGATCGCAGTCTTCGCCGACAAACCAGGGAAGCCAACGGAGTCGTTCTGCAAATGCTCCTCACGATGGGCCGGGTGGGCCAGGATCTACAGATGAACAGTATCCAAGTAGGCCGGTGGACGAAACATTATCCAGTGAACCAGTTCAGCTGGATGAGCCTCGAAATGAAATACCAAAACATCAATCTAAGATACATGGGGCTCCAAAGTCTACGCAAAAAAGTGAGAATCACAGCGTCCCTGTTTCGGTTAATCTCCCGACTCCAAGGGTTGAAAGGGAAAAGGGTGCTGCGTTATTCAAGAGTACTGTGGCTGCTGCGTCCTCCCACAGCAAACTGAAACGCATTAGTCTTAAAGAAAAAGCTCGACAGAAAGGGTCGAAAGTGTTGGAGTTAGCTTCTGTTGTCAACCATCCCAAGTGTGGTTCAAAAAGACCAGTGAATCCAACTAACCTGTCCATAGAAGAACTTCTGTCCAATAAAAAACTGTTTCTGGATGTTTCTCAGCATGAGATTCACGTTGAAAATCCTCTCTTTAAATCGGCCGCGATGGATCTTGATGATGATCATCGCCGCCGAACACAATGAAAATTCTAGCATGGAACTGTCGTGGGCTTGGGAACCCACGAACAGTTCAAGCTCTTCGCCGGATTACTCGGCATCAAGCTCCTGATGTTATCTTTTTGTCTGAATCTCGGCTTTCTTATTCTTCTGCCCAACGTCTTCGCTTGCAGTTGCAATGGTCTTCTTGTTTTTGTGTGCCCCGGGCTGGTTTGGCAGGGTGTCTGATTGTGTTATGGAATTCCAGTTCTCATATTTCTATTAAGTCTTATTCAATGAATCATATAGACATGTTGATTGATGAAGATTCTATTTCTCCCTGGAGATTCACGGGTATTTATGGGCAACCTAACGCTTCCCAAAGACCAGAAATATGGTCCTTACTGAGACGACTTCATATGGCTGCTGATTTCCCTTGGGTATGTGGAGGTGATTTTAATGAGGTAATGTCAGTAACAGAGATGTCCATTCCAACAACTCGTTCTGAAAATCTTATGCAAAATTTTCGGGAAACTCTGGATATTTGTGGCCTTATTGATTTGGGCTTCTCGGGTCATCCTTTCACATGGAGCAATCGGAGATGGAATTCTAATCTATTGGAAGAACGGTTGGACAGGGCCAAAGTTACTCCATCCATGAATCAATCTATTGACAAACCATTTACAAGGCAGGATATTACAGAAGCATTATTTCAAATGCATCCAAATAAGGCTCCTGGATATGATGGTCTCCCGGCATTGTTCTTCCAAAAAAATTGGAGCCTAATTGGTGCTAAAGTCTCTGCTGCAGCACTGGAATTTTTGAATGGTGGTTCCTTCTGCCAGTCTTTGAATCATACTTTAATAGCTCTAATTCCAAAAGTGCAATCTCCTGAAGCTCCCAGCCAATTCAGGCCGATTAGTCTCTGCAGTGTAGCCTACAAAATTATCTCTAAGTGCTTAGCCAACCGGATGAAGCCTTTTCTTAAAGATATTATCTCAGAATTTCAGAGCGTCTTTGTCCCTGGCAGAATCATTACTGATAATCTTATTGTGGCTGCTGAATCATTTCATTATTTAAACTGTCTAAGAAGGGGTCAAAAAGGCTACATGGCTTTGAAGCTTGATTTAAGTAAAGCCTATGATAGAGTTGAATGGGGATATCTTAAACACATGATGCACCTGTTGGGGTTCAGTGTTGCTTGGATTGATAAAATTATGACATGTGTATCAACAGTATCATATTCAATTCTTATTAACAGGGAGGTTAAAGGTCATATCATTCCTAAGAGGGGCTTGAGGCAGGGAGACCCATTATCTCCCTACCTCTTTCTTATATGTGCAGAGGGCTTTTCTTCTTTAATTCAGCAGCGGATAAATTCTGGTTTTATTCATGGTATCAGACTTAATATGAGATGCCCAAAAATTTCGCATTTGTTGTTCGCTGATGACTGTCTAATTTTTGGTAGAGCTGATGAGGAGGAAGCCACAAATATCCTCACTATTATTAATCTTTTTGGTGCTTGGTCTGGTCAATGTTTAAATCAGGATAAGTCTTCAGTTTTCTTCAGCCGAAATGTTCTTGAAGAGAACCAGCAGCGTTTATTAAATATATTGGGTATGCAGCCTTTTGAAGCTGACTCTAAATATCTTGGCATGCCGGCTTTGATAACGCGAAACCGGAGACAAATTTTCAGCTTTATAAAAGAACGGATGTGGTCTAAACTGAAGGGTTGGAAAGAGAAATGTCTCTCACAAGCTGCTAGGGGAGTGCTTATAAAAGCTATTCTTCAGGCCATACCAACTTATGTGATGAGTGTGTTCAAAATTCCTGTGAGCTTGTGCGATGAATTTAACAGATTAGCCCGTGGATTTTGGTGGGGTTCTCACTCGGGCTCCAAGCCATGTTGTTGGGTAAATTGGAAGAAAATGTGTTCTCCCCGTAGTAATGGAGGTATGGGCTTTCGCGATTTTAGGGCTTTCAATGAAGCTCTTTTAGCCAAACAAGGGTGGCGATTGTTATCTAATGCATCTTCATTATGCAGTCGGGTTTTAAAAGCTCGATACTTTCCTTCTTGTTCTTTTTTGGAAGCCAGTAGAGGATCGAACCCTTCCTTTGTGTGGTCTAGTATCTGGGCATCTCGGCCAACTTTGATGGAAGGAATTCGTTGTCGAATTGGTAATGGCCTCTCTACTCGGATTTGGGGTGACCCTTGGCTAAATAATGAGACTGGAATGATGGAGGCCTTGGAAATCAATTCTCTTTGGATTATGAAGGTTTCTGATCTGATCAATCATACAAGCAGAAGCTGGAATGTGGAATTAATTGAGACTCTTTTCCCTCCAGAGGTTGTAGATTCTATTGTTTCTGTTTCTCTCCGTAACACTACAGCTACTGATTCTTATTTCTGGAAGTTGAACTCAAATGGAGTTTTTTCGGTGAGATCAGCCTACCAAGTTGCATGTGGCATAGCTCAGCCTAATTATTCAGATCCTACTTCAACTGAAGGTGTGTTATGGAAAAAACTATGGAAGAGCAAATGTCCCCCAAAAGTTAAAATTTTTTGTTGGCGTTTATTGCATAATGGCCTTCCAACTAGAGAAAGACTTATGCAAAGAGGTATGAATATTGATCCCAGGTGTGCTCTCTGTAACCAGAATAATGAGTCTTTGACTCATCTATTTTTTCAGTGTGGATGGGTGCAACAAGTCTGGCTTAACATGTGCAATGGAATGCCAAGTCTAGGAAATATGCCTTCCACTACCCCAACTCAATTGGAGGAAATATGGTCATTCTTTTTAAACATTTCCATGGCTGATATGGTTACATTTATGGTGGTTGCTTATTATATTTGGAAAGCTAGGAATAATCTTGTTTTTGGAGATGATGCTTTAAGCCAAGGAGATGTGGAATTTATGGCAAAAAACTTGCAGACTAATTATGAAGCTGTCCATACCTCTCAAACTAATGATGGTAGCAGATTATCTCAAAGATGGCAAGCTCCTTGTTTGGAATCTCTCAAGGTCAATGTGGATGCCTCTTGGTTGAGTGCATTATCTCTCTCAGGCGTTGGTGTGATTATTCGGGACTCCAATGGAAGAGAAATTTTCTCTGCTGCAAAGTCCCTGTTGAATATTTCCTCCCCAATTGAGGCTGAATCTTATGCTTTTCTTTTTGGAGTGCAACAAGCTATTTGCATAGGTGCTGCAAAATTCATTGTGGAAGGAGATGCTAGTATGGTGGTGGCTGCTATTTCCCACAATTCTCATGTTTTGGCCCCGTATGGTCTTGTTTTAGATGAAATTAGACGGTTGGTGATTAATATTGATTGTAGTTTTGCCTATGTTAACCGGGAGGGTAACAAAGTAGCCAATAGACTAGCTTCTATTGGTAGAATTTCTAATAGTTTATCTATTATGACTGGATCTCTGCCCTTGTCTGTTCAGAGTCTAGTTAAGTTGGATTGTAACCCTTCTTCTTCGTAATGAAAATGAGCTTTTCCTCAAAAAAGAAAGAATCAAGTTTGGGAAGAGATGACGACAACTTTAACTTCCCTTTCATTCATGGGAACGATACCTTGATGGTCTCCGATTACACCAGCCCCACTCTGACAACTTATATGAGAATATAAAATCAGACGCTCGTCATTTTCTAATTCGTCAATTTTTAAGAACGAAGGGAGCCCACAAATTTTGACTTTTCAAAGATTTTAGCACCATATGGACCCACAAGTTCCTTCGGCAACGGTTTAAGTAAACATATTTGACGTACGTACGTTTTCGTACGTAATTGGGGGGTGTCCTGGCGATGGATCTACGTCAACCATAATGTGCCCGTTTGCCCCTGCGTTTAAGGCCCGTGTTTAGGTTGCGTTCGGACGTAACTTTGGCCCAAACTGTTTGGAAGCCCATCGCGTCTTAACACTGGCCAGAACGCCGTTTCAAAGACCCAAAAGCAGATCAGTCCCATTTGTCGTGTGAACCCTAGATCGCACGAAGGCGAAGCTCGCGTCCTCCGCTGCAACGACAAACCTCCGGTAACAATCTATCTTCTTCCCTTGTATTTCTTTTCAATTTCACACTTTTCCTCACTGAAACACCCATCTCCCTTTCTCATTTCTTGTTTTGACAGCAAACTCGGAGCAAGGTTCGCTGCTCTTCATAGAGTCTCTGATTCGTTGAGTGTCTCTTAATCTCTGGTGAGTTCACCCTCTTATTTTTTTTGCTTATTAACCTTGCTGAATCGACTGAGTTGAAGTAGACGTTAAAGAGCTATTTATTCATGGTCAATGCTTCTTCCTCCTCCTGTTTGGAGTGATCGACATAATAGCAACCATTATCACGTCTTTCCCAAAGCTATTGTGGCTCCGATGGAGGGTTTTAGGAAGAAAGAGGGGAAATACTTCAGAGGTTTTTGTGGCCACAGACAGCGGATCTATAGAGAGAGGAAAGGGATTGTGTGAAGAGTAGATTCTGGTAATTGAAAAAATAATCCCGAATCAATTGGCTCGGGTCAGGGGCACGCTGTCTTTTTGGGCCTTGTATTCACATATACAAATTTTATATATATGTGTGTGTGTGTGTGTATGATTACTGTATAGGTACCCTGTGTTTGGTGAGAATCTCTTCCTCCAGAGAATGTATTATTGCTGTCGCAGGGCTTCTACCTTTTCTTTATGTCGGTTTGATATTGGGTTTTTGATTGTTCTGTTTTGGGGTCGGTGCTTTTGGATGGTAATTGGGTATAGACTATAGAGAGAGATAGGTTTCTAGTATACAACAGAAATGACGAGGGTATTTTCTTCTATCTCTTAGGTTTTTGGATGTTCATGTCTGTGTAAATGTTTTGGGGCTCCATCTTGACGAAATCTTTTGCAAGAAAATAGACGAAAACAAACTGTTAATTCATTAGACTCTTAATTATTTAAACAACAAAGTCTTCGTGCATGAATATTTACACAGTAACACTATTTTTGGCTTTATTACTTTGTATATTGGTATCCTCTTTTTGTAGTTCTGCTATGCAGTGTGAGATTTTCCGTAAGAAGTTAAAGACAAACTTAATTTTTTTTCTTTCATCTCTTCTCTTATTTGAAGTAGAGGTTAAAGAGCTACTAACTTAATTTTTTTTCTTTCATCTCTTCTCTTATTTGAAGTAGAGGTTAAAGAGCTACTTATTCATGGTTAATACTTTATTCTTATTTTTCGTTGGAGAACTCATATTTTATTCAAGTTATCTCAAGAAATTTCTCCTCAATTGTTTGCCCATCCGTCTTGAAATCTTTGCTTACCTTTTTGTAATGATATTCCATACTCTCTATGTGAAATGTAATGGACATGTTTACTGCATTCTTCAAGGCATTTCAGTCATCAAAACTGACTTACTTGGATGTTTATTGCAATAACACTAGAGTCAACTTATAGCATAATTACATGTATTTTTTTACAAATTGATTTACAAACACCGATTTCATGTGTCTGTGCAGGAACAACAGCAGTCTACTGAGCTTTGAATTGGTTCTTTGTCAATCACCTCACCTCAATTACACAATCTCAGGTAAACATCTCCAATATATATCCAATGTACCTTTAAATAGAAAATGCATGATTGGGGTAAGTTCAATTTCTTGCTTTCATATTTGTTATTGAAATGTTGCTGCTGTTGGTTTTTTTTCCACAAAATGAGAGCTGATGGTTGATGCATTTAATATTGGGATGGACAGTAGTCAGTAGTCATAAGTTAAATAATTTTTTTATTGCATCTAGCATGAGTACTGCAACCACCCCTCCACCACAACCAAGTCATGGATCTGATAAGGCAAATTGGGACTCTGTCCAAACAAAAATTTTCTTGGAACTGTGTGTCGAGCAAGTGAAAGCAGGGAGGAGGCCCGGCTCTTACTTTACAAAAGATGGGTGGCAAAAAATTGTCTCCGGTTTTGCTGAGAAAACTGGGAGGCGATATGATCAACCCCAATTGAAAAACAAATGGGACAATCTTAAAAAGGACTACAAATTGTTTGAAAAATTACGGCTTCATGACACGGGCACCGGATGGGACCATACCCGTAACACAATCCTAGCTGATAATGATTGGTGGGAGCGCAGAATTAAGGTAAGCTTATATGTCATTTTCTTACACCATATATGTTTAATGCTGAAAAATGTAATCATGTTTTGTTATGTTACAATTTTGGTAACGCGATGTATTTTTCACACATGCAGGAAGACAAAAGGGTTGCCAAGTTTAAAGTCCAAGGGCCTGAGCACCTCGATCTCCTTGAAACACTTTTTCAAGGGCAATTTGCAACTGGGGAGTTTGCCCATATTCCTAGATCAGCTAATCCAGATGAACAACCGACAAGGACAAGCATAGGAAACAATGTTGAGCAAGTCTTTGGGCTGAACGGTTCTGACTCATCTAGTGATCCAGAGTACGACATCAATTTGGAGGATGGATGTGAAGTGAACAGCTCCCCCATTCCACAACATCGACAGGTTAGGAGGAGGTCAGGCACGCCAGGGACTCGCGGAAAGAAAAAGCGCAGAGCAGGTGACTACCGTGAGGAAATGAGCAAGTCTTTGGGCAATCTGGTGTCTGCCGTGAATAGTTGAACTCACGTCATGACAGCCCCTCCACCTACTCCACAGACTGAGGCTAAGGCCGAAATCACTGACTGTATGCATATTCTAGCGGACATTCCGGAGACTTCTGAGATTGGTGACCTGCTTATGTTTGCATTTAGGCTATTTCAGAAAAAGGAAGAGCGTGAGTTCTTCACTGCTATGATTCGCAGAGATTGGCAGCTTGCATGGTTAAAGATGAAGTATGCGGACTCGATGGGACCTGGAGCATCTGGCTCCAACTGAAGAGACTTTTACTTTGCTGACTGTTTGCTGAGACTGAGTTTGTTTATTATTATTACGTACTTTAGTTGTAGGCAGGCTTTGTTTTTCGATGGTTTTCGTCATTTGTTTTACCCTTTCAATAAATTTATATGCTACTATTTGTGTATTTCATTATGTGCTACCGTTTCAGACATATTTTATATGCATCTGTGAGTTTTTTCATACTTTTAATGCCATGTTTATTGTGGACAGATTTTTAATGAATCTGTGAGTTCTTTATACTTTAGCTTAGCACAACATGAGGTTGGTTGCATGTTAATCCAGGTTTTATACTTTTAATCTCAGGACATGGCAGACCCCACTAATGAAAATGAAATTTTCTCCCTCGATGAAATTGCGGCCATTACTGTTGCTGCAATGACATGTTACAACGAGGTCATCGATGATATTCCTCGTGCACCTCCTTCGTCATCTTCTTACACAGGTAACATGTACATAAGGGATCTATTACGGGGTAATAGAAGGACATGTGTATCTATGTTGAGGATGGACATGAGGGTATTCAATGATCTATGCAATGACTTGAGCACGAACTATGGTCTCCAGTCAAGTGGGGAGATTGGATTGCATGAGATGGTCGGAATATTTGTTTACACTGTAGCCCATGGTCTAGGTAATCGGCCAGTGGCAAATAGATTTGTACATTCCGGAGAAACAATCCATCGCCATTTCCACAGTGTCCTAGAAAGTTTAGTTCGGATGTCGGATGATATTATTCGACCACGAGATCCCACATTCTCGACTACACCGAGACAGATTGAGGGAGACGACCGATATTTTCCATTCTTTAAAGATTGCATCGGAGCTATTGATGGGACTCATGTTCCAGCCGTAGTACCGACAGATGACAGGACTAGGTTTATTGGGAGAAAAGGGGTCACCACACAGAATGTCATGGCTGCATGTGACTTCGACATGTTATTCACATTTCTGTGTGCGGGTTGGGAGGGATCTGCGCATGATTCACGTATTTTCAACACTGTTATCACAAACGTCAACTCTAACTTTCCGTACCCTCCCCCTGGTATGTAGAGAATAATATTTATCGATTTCTCCTTGATTTTCATGAATTTGCTTATTCGCTAAACTTTATATTTGCATCATTGATGTACAGGAAAATATTATTTGGTCGATTCAGGCTATCCAAACCAGACTGGATTTTTATCACCGTATAGGGGACATAGATACCATATGGAGGTATTCCGAAATGGTCCCGCTGCATCGACACCGCGAGAAGCTTTTAATCATGCTCATTCTTCTCTCCGATCAGTGATTGAGCAGACTTTTGGTCTATTGAAAAATAGATGGCACATCCTATCAAGAATGCCCTCCTACGACTTTCGTACTCAAGTGAGGATCGTGGTGGCTTGTGTTACTCTGCACAATTTTATAAGATTACGCACGATGGATGACGGTGTTTTTAGTCCGCATGGTGGACATAATTTGGATATGTCAAGTGTGGATGGACATGGAGATGGAGCAAACACTTCAGAATATCATCCAGATTCTTATGAGGATCTACATATGGCAGCTACACGCGATATGATTGCTGCAGAGGTGTATGGACAGTATTAGTTTATTGTATGTATTTAGTAAATGTATTTGTGATTAATGTATTAAATGTATTTGTTAAATTTATTTAATTTCCACGTATTTTATTAAAATATGTAATGAATTAATGTCAATCTAGTTCATCCTTAAATTAATATTATAATTTATAGCAAAAAAAACTAAACTGCATTGAAACGCACTTCACCACAGTTTTAAAAGTGATCCGCCAAACGCTTAACTGCGTTTAAACTCACCGCAAAGCACCACAGTTTTATACCACACAGCACCTCACAGCACTCACAAACAGGCACATTAATGATCAGAAGAAGAGAAAAATTTATTATTGATTTTTGTTTTTTCATTCATGCTTTTTGAATAAGCAATGCTTTTTTTAAAAAAAAATTACTGCTTGAATTACTGCTCTTATTTTTCTATTTTCTTTAGATCCTTTGTAAGAACTTGTGCATAATCGATGGATCGAGACATTGAGCTAATGTGTTAAAATATTCACCTCTTCGCAATCTCAAGAGAGTTTAAATTCTCAACTGCACCTCAATTTAATTGAGTATTAATGTATTTTCTGTTCATATTAGAATACCTAGCAAAGTCAAAAATAACTAATTACAGAATTTTGAGTAAATTTCATAATCAGTCAAGCCCGCTCAACAACGTTCGCTAGACTGATCATAAACTCGCCCGAGAACCAGCTCTCGTCCGCCACTTCAAGTGTCCAATCCAGCCATTTTCGGAATCGGAGGCATCTTGCAAGCCGACGCCACCATTCGACTCATATTGCCGACCTACATATTTTTTTGACCAGCTTTAGAACAGTTGGTGTGGAGTTTGATCAGGGTCAGGCCCCCACGTTACAATGCAGATTTCTATTGTGCGGGGACAAGTGTAAAAGTTGCCCCGATGTGTAGACCAGGCGTATTGGGACAGAGTATTAGCAAAGTCTCATTTCGCTTGGACAAGTTCAAGTGATGATGATGTGTTTTATTAGGAAAACTCAATCCTTCTAATTTTAATAAGACATTTTTTCGTTTCTTATAATATCATTAAGTGAGATGATCCAGAAAAAATAAAATTATGTGGGTCCGATATATTTGTGAAAATCGACAAATTCAAAGCTGATATTATTGTTGATGTGAGTGGATATGAAAATTTTCAACAATAGGAATGAGAGGTGCGGGGAGAAAATGGTCGTAATCCGCTCCCGACCCACCTCGTTGCTAACTTGCTATCCCTACCTCTACAAAAATTTTGAGTTGAATTTTCTCATATTAATTTACTTGGAGACACGTTTTAATGATAGAAAATGAGGACTTCGAGCCATTTTTTGTTGATTTGCAATTTTACCTTTGGCTGTTATTACTGAGTAATTGTATAAAGTATAGAAAAGGTTTCGTGATACAAAATATGGTTTATGAGTGCCATTTTTAAAGGATGTAGTGGATGCCTAGAATAAAATCAGATTTGAGAGCGTGTGCACCTATGCACGCACAGGTCTTTTACATGTTCAACACTCCAACTGTTAGATTTGGACAAACAAATCTGACAGTCAAAAATAACAATGATTTATCTCAGCAAATATAAAAATCACTTTCCTCTCTCTCTTCTTATTTCTCTCTTTCCTCTTCTCCTCTTTCTTTTTCTTTCTTCCTCTCACTTTTCACTTTCCTCTTCTGCTCATAATGGCTTAGTCGGTACCATAGATTGTCATGGGCACTATATTAAAGGGTGTGAATGTCGCGTGTTCGACTCACACCAACAACCTACCTTCTGAGAGGTAATGGATTGGGGGATGAGACCTATGAAACCTGAATGTGAAACTCCTGTGTGCTTGCTGGGCAAGGTCGTCACACGCTTTCTTAAACTTTTAGTTCAGGGAAGTTTCATGAATCTATGAAACTTACCACTGTCAAAAGTCTTCTCTTGGGCATCTTTCTAACTTGCAGCTTGGCGAGAGAGAATCGATTTGAGAGAGAGAGAGAGAGTGAATGTGTATTTGCTTTACCTATTTTTTCTTTTGAGCTCTAACACTTAACAAAAATCCAATCTACTTTAGACCATTGGATTTTTGTTCCCCAGATCCGACGGTAGGTTGTCCCCAGATCCAATAAAATCTACCTAATTTCAGCCAAACAGTCACTTTACCTTTATTTTTTTGCATGGAACGAAACCTGACAAATCTAAATTAAGATAAATAGAACTATCCATAGATCTATATGCAGAACTACAATGCTTCTGTTCACTTTCATTCTAAAACCCCAAACATCCAAGGCAAGATCCTAGCCCTCTTGTCTCATAAATAGTTTAGATCACCTTCTCCAGTATAGCATTAGCTATACGCCAAGTGTTAGATCGAGGGGGAGTGTCAGAGTTGATCCCCGGTACATCGGGTTTGTCTACGATGTTAGTTTTGTTTTTTTCTTTTTCTCAGATGTGTTACGTCTATTTTTCAACAAATTACACCAAAATTAATATCAAATGCTATATTTTATAAAAAAATAAATTAAATATTTATTCACGTTATTAAAATATAATCATATTAATAAAGAGACACGTACGTTATCAAGTATTCAATTGGGTATTGGTAAACAGATCCCCCTCCCCTATATCCCTACCCAAACCCCCCTATATTACTATTGTTATCATTATGATCATGACGTAAAGTAATAATTTTTTATTTTATTCGATTTGACTAGTATTGCATGACATAATGAAAGAATCTCTTCTCCACACCACTCCCATCGTTTAGAAAGTTAATATCAAATATAATATTTATTTTTATTTTATCCGATTTGACTACTCAAATAAAATATCAAATATAATATTTATTTTTTATTTTTTTGAAATTTTAGGAAAAAAACTTAGAATAGTACATGACTTTTACAGTAAAAGTAGGTGTTTTTATATGATATTGTCGGAGACTGAGAATGTATTCTCTGTCGGAGAATATATTCTCCGACAGAGAATATTAATAATTGTATATTTGAATTTTATTTTTGTTTTTTTTTCTTTTTTCATGCTTATATATTGAGGGATTCCTCTGATTCTTCCTTGCATTCTTCACTATCTTCCTCCAAACTTGAAGTAGAATTTCTGAAAAGTTCATTATTTTCTGATTCTGAAGAATACCTTGATTTATTCATTGCACCAATTGGTAAGTGCATTTTTTTTACTGTAATTATTCAATTATTTTATTTAAACTCTTTAATTATTCAATTATAATGAGGGATGGAGGGGACAGTGTTCCATTGTTCTATTTTGTTCATTGTGTTCCAACTTAATTGACAAATCCTTTTGTTTCATTGTTCCAGCTAAATTGTTTGTACCGGCTGCTAATAAATGGACTATATATTCAAAGTAAAGGAAGAAGACGATGTTATGGTTGAATCTGAAGAGAATATCGCACATGACGTTAGAAGCGAATTTGAAACTGATATGGTATGATGTTTAATTCAAATAATATATGTATATATATTGTTGTGTTATGTTCAAATAAATATTAAACTAGTTTGTAATAACATTTAATACATTTTCAGGTGTTCAAATCCCGCCAATCATTGATCGATTGAGTTCAACAAACAGGACGCAATTCGGGATATGTGATCGTCATTAGAAGATCAGATATTGGAGGATTTGGTAAAAATGGAGATTACAATTCAAATGTGATCGTGGTGGCATTTATCAAAGCGAAAAACTCTCAACAAAGGCAACTGGCACCAAAAAAATAGAATGTCCGTTCAAATTGAAAGGAAGAAAAATGAAGAAAGACGATGATTGGATGGTTGAGGTGGTTTGTTCAACTCATAATCATGCGCCTGCAGTATATATGGAAGGACATCCATATCCTGGACGACTTTCTGAATCTGAAATTCAACTGATGGTAGACATGTCAGAGCAACATGCGAAGCCCCGGGACATATTGTCGGAGTTGAAGAAACGAGATCCTAACAACGTGTCAACTATCAGAACAATATATAATGCACGGTTGAAGCACCAACATGCACGAAAAGCTGGTAAATCACAGATGCAGACTGTGATGTCATTTCTATACGACGAAGGCTACTTTTTCGATACTCGGGCAAACAGTATAACCAATGAGCTCGAAGATTTATTCTTCGCACATCCAAGCTCATTACAGTTTTTTCGTGTATTTTCGAATGTGTTACTGATGGATGCGACTTATCAAACCAACAGGTACGGATTGCCTCTCCTTGAAATTGTTGGTGTTAGTTCAACGAGACAGACATTTTGCATTGCATTCGCATACTTGAACTCCGAAAAAGAGTCAAATTATACTTGGGCACTAGAATGTCTGAGGTCATCAATGCATGGCTCTTCTGAACCACGGGTGATTGTGACAGACAGAGAACTGGGGCTTATGAAAGCCTGTGCTAAGGTATTCCCCAATTCTATGAAATTACTTTGTAGATGGCACATCTACCAAAATATTTTGACCAGGTGTAGGCCATCAATACAAGACAAGAGAGCTTGGGATGCCTTTTACAACATGTGGACTACGGTGCTTGAATCTGCAAATGAGAGTGACTACGTTCGCAATTTGGCACGCCTAGAAGAGGTATTACAGAAGTTTCCAGCTGTGATTAATTATCTTAAAAGTGTTTGGCTGACACCATATAAAGAGATGTTTGTATCTGCATGGACTGATAGATGTATGCATTTTGGAAATCAAACTACTAAAATGAGTTGGTTAAGGAAGCTGAGGGAGATAATCAAACCTTCGACAACATCCCTCCGTCAACCATCTGTGAAGACAAACACTCGAGGGCGTCCCAACACAAAGAAAAAAATAGCGACCTCCACCAGTCCTAATAGAGCTGCATCCGGATTTGTTGGGAATGATTTCATTCATCCGCGCGAACTTAGCAGGCATAGTACCTCATCTGCACGCCCCAGCTCTAAAATCATTGAGCACGATTTTTTCCAATCTCATGAGCCGGGGAGACACAGTTGCTCGTCCATTTACAATACTGAATCCCTATCTACGCAAATGAGTGCGGGGCCAAGAAATGTGAACTGCTCTATTCATGCCTATGTTGATCAGTTTCCAGCTGTACTGCATCCTTATATTAGGGACGTACAAGATGTAAGAGCCGATGAAAATTGCGGTTTTCGATCGATAGCTGTTTCTCTTGGTCTTGGGGAAGATGCATGGCCTAATGTCCGATATAATTTGATGGCAGAGTTAGACACATTTTGGGGACAATATGTTGAAATACTAGGCGGTGAAGATAGGGCAAACAATGTAAGAAGCTCACTGAACTTCTTTCAAATGGATGTTCAAGCACCATTTCAGTACTGGATGGCAATACCTGACATGGGACTGCTGATTGCATCCATATACAATGTTATACTGCATGTTCTTAATCATAGAGGGAGCTCGACTTACTTACCGCTTCGTACAATCCCTCCACCACTCTGTCAGCACTATGCTATTGCTATTGGACATGTAAATGGTAATCACTTTGTTCAGGTTGGTTTGCTAGGAGATTACCCAATGCCTCCCATTACACCTGAATGGGTTCACTTTAGGCATGCTTGCGCATCTGCATGGGCTACTCCATATGCGGAGCGGTTTAATGCATACATGCAGTCAGTACGATCCATGTTTTCTTTCAATAAAGTAAATAATGTAATCGATTAATTTTATAAGACTGTACTATTTTTTTAAATACAACCGTGCGCCTGTAATTTAAATTATTATTTGTTAACTTGTATTTCACTATTTGACTATTTTAGTATAGCCGCAAGAACGAAAAACATGAAAAGATATAGGGACAAAAGTAAATAAGTGGGATCCAAGAAAATAATTATTGAAATTAAAAATAAAAAAACTAGTGAAATTGTTATAAAGTGACGTGTTGTTTCAATCACACTTTGAAATTGTTATAAAGTGACGTGTTGTTTCAATCACACTTCATACAGCCCAGAAATGTCTTGTCTAGTATCAAGGCTGCTTGGGGGGTTTGAGTTGGGGGAGGGTCCAAATAAAATATCCCTATTCAATTTCAAACATTAATTGAAGATGCTTATCGATGCATCTTAGGCCTCACAAAAAAAAATCTCTTGTTCGAGTGTTGATCATTCCGTACTGATTTGACCGTTGGATTATTATCTGACTTCTACTTCCCCTATTTAACACATTAATTATTCTCCTGCAGAATCGCGTGTCGACTGTCGACCTTTCTACAACTCTTGAACTACAGCTACCTGGTTGATTTTTTTTTAATTATTTATTTTAAAAATAGACAACAGGTTTTGTTTGTTCTCTCACGGGCCTTTATATTCCATGACCTAGCCCCCCAATCAAAGTCCATATTCTCCAACCGCCTTCTAGTACCAGTAGCCTCCACCATCGCCGCCGCCTCTGAGATTATCGAGTCTTTGTAATTTGGGTTTCTGAATCTTGGATAATTTTCCATCAAATTAGCGGATGAAGTTATTCGTTTCCTGTAACGGGAATCTAGATGTCGAACATACCCATATCTCTCTCTGAAGTTTGCCTCACAATTTTCCGGCTAACCATGTCCATAGGAGACCCATGGCCTTTTTCATGAACCGCACCACACACTCGCGAGAGCCCACAATTTTCTCATTAAACCCAGATTCGGATTTCGAAATCACGCACTTTTTTCTCATCTAACCCAGTCATGAGAAATATTCGGGGCTTGAAGGTTGGAAAACGGTTGTCCCGACTAACTGGATGGATTTTCCGGAGAACCCGAACCCGACCTGGGTACAACCGGATCAGTGATCTAAATCAGGAGTATTGCAGGCACAGGCTTAAGTCAATCTCGAAGCTTATCAATTGGGGTCGCCGCTTGGCGAAAGGAGCTAGGTCTATCTGTTCTGCTAAACCCTGTTCAGGTTATGTACCCGTGGGTTACGACTCCATTGAGAAGCCGACGAAGGTGCCAAAGGGACACTTGGCGGTGTACGTTGGCCAAAAAGACGGTGCCTTTCACAGAGTTCTGGTGCCCGTGATTTACTTTAACCATCCTCTGTTCTGCGAGCTCTTGAGAGCAGCAGAGAATGAGTACGGGTTCAACCACCAAGGAGGGATCACGATTCCTTGCCCATTCTCGGATTTCGAGAAGGTCAAGACCCGAATCGCATCGGGGTCGGATGGTAGCCGGTCGATGAGGTGGAAGCGCCACTATTAGGGTTGTTCAAGTGACGATGACGATAATATTCGTAGTTGATAATGATGTTTTAGAATTTTTTTAACTTCTACTCTCTTTTTTATGGGGTTGGTTTTTTAGGTTTAAAAATTATTTATTTTTCACTCTTGTGCTAGTACCAATGGGATTTCTACATATGAATTTCACCAATAATTCTGTTTTGAGTCGTCGAGGCGACAAGGAATTTGAATTGTTTGCTTGCCATGCGCAATAAAGATGACGGAGATGGTGATAATCTCTCTATTTGTAAAGAAGGAAGATTTGGGTGGGTGATTGACTAATCTTTCTGGTTTTTTTCTTTCATTTCATGTTGCAAGTTTTGGCATTGTGAGAGTGTGGGACTCCAAAAAAAGAGAATCTTTTAGGGGTATGTGTGTTGGTCACCATAAGTGTCATCATCAATGATATCCGAACATGGTGTAGTGCTAGTAACGGTGGAGAATCTCTTTAGTGGAAATTGCATATGTAGGGTTAGCCTCCACCACGAGATGTCTGGCCTAGATGGTCCATTGCCTGTGTAAGAGGGAACGACGTGCCAAGTACAGGACCAGCAATGGTCGGTATCCGCAGAGCCACTAGTTACATGATATATTCGGAACAACATTAACTACCATTTGAGTTTCTGTTCACGAGCCCTCGTTTTCCTACTGTGGAGGGTAGAATCTTTAATCAAAGAGTTTTTCTTTTTGAGATAGGTGACCAGGAATATGTGGATCACGTGAATCCATTAGTTAGAAATATTGACATCGGTGGATGCTTGTAAAAGGGATTTCTAAAGAGGATCAAGCAAAACAGCCCAATTAGTTCATAAACTCCAGTTCTATGGCATTCAGATAGCTTAGCTTTCATGAGTTATAAGTACATCTTTTAGTTCTTCAAAACGAAAGGATGCTCCCTGGTACGAAACTAACCAACAATGTCAGCATAATCTTCATCAAGCCCGATAAGGACATACAAGGTGAGATTGTCATCAGACAAAGAATGGCCAGTAAGAGAGAACTCATCAGCAATAGTTTTCACATTGTTCATTTACTAAGTAATGGCATTGGTGTCCTTCTGACAACAAAAGAGAGTTGCTACTTGAGTTGGATGAATCGACATCGAGAACTGTTCGCAAAGAGGCTGTGAGCCTTTGAGTTGATTTTATTGTTCTTTTACGCATGCCATGAGATATAACATAACATTCAGTCATGATGAACTTATATCGGTGGGCTGGGCCCATATGCTTTGATGGGCTTAGACAATTTTTTGTCATTTATACCTATAAGATTTGAGACTGATTTGGGAGAGTGGTCAGGGATTGTTTGCTTATACTTGCACCATCCCTTGATTAGAGGATATGTCATGTCTAATTGAAATGAAGTTTCATCCCAAAATGAGCAAGTGAGCAACTGGTGGGTGTGACAAAGAAAGGGAGGGCAGGCCACAAAGTCCTGATCTCAAGTGGTCGTGGACCCCCAAATTGCTAATCATGTATTTAATTAGTTTCAACATCTTCCAAGTCCACATTTTTCGTGCTTTCATTCTTGTAGTGGGCTATTCAAAATGGGCTTGAAGCCCATCATGTGGAGTGACGGCCCTATTTTACACGAGGACTGAGGGAAGATATATGGCGGAAATCAGAGATTTTCACTCAACTTTGGAGGAATGCTGAGATTCACCAGTACATGTAGAGAAAAAGAATTCAGGAGCTGCAAATAAAACAATCAACAGACCAAATACTGATCATCATGACTTGCATGAATTATCAGATATTCAGATCATCTCCATGGTGGAAAGAATAAGAATATGTTCTTCTTTTTTAGTGATTCAGTGTTCACTAATTAGGACTAGAGCACAAAATTCTTGAAAAGACTAGCAGATCCACTTAGAGACCCATAGGGTCATTTCTTAACAGGAGAGACATCACATGAGAATTCAAGAGAAACCAAAAAGGTCACAGTCCCTCACCATCATAAAACAAAACAAAAGAAAGGCCAAGCCAAAGAGAGAGAAAAAACAAGAGGAAAGAATGTGGAGAAAACTTTGTGAACTGCATTCCAATTCTCACAAACAAGTAATCTGTTCACTCTGCTTTCTCTTGTTTTTTCTCATCACCAACCATGATCACAACCTTGTCAAAGCTAGCATATTCATCTATGCAGGTTGTTCCCAAGAAAAGTACACACCCAATTCACCATTTGAAGCCAAAATCAACTCCTTCCTATCCTCAATCGTTAGTTCTTCTTCTCAGTCCATTTACAATAGCTTTGCTCTCGGAAACGGAACCTCCCCATCTGAAACTGCCCTCTATGGGTTATACCAATGCAGGGGTGATTTGCAGACCACAGATTGCTCAAAATGCATTGTAGGTGCAGTTAATCAAATAGGCCTTGTTTGTCCATACTCATTTGGAGCTTCTTTGCAATTGGAGGGATGTTATGTCCGGTACCAGCATATCAATTTCTTGGGGAAGCTTGACACTAGTTTGAGGTACAAGAAGTGCAGTAAGAGTGTGAACAACGATGTCGAGTTCTTTAGGCGTAGGGATGATGTTCTTGCAGACTTACAAACAGGAATCGGATTCAAAGTCAGCAGTTCAGGACTTGTTGAAGGTTTTGCCCAATGTTTAGGAGATTTGAGTTCCAGTGATTGTTCTAATTGCCTTGCTGATGCTGTTGGCAAGTTGAAAAACTTGTGTGGATCTGCTGCTGCTGCTAATGTGTTCTTGGCTCAGTGTTACGCTCGCTATTGGGCGTCCGGCTACTATGTTTCCGATTCTGCAGGTTCATTAATTTCCTACTCAACATTTCAATCTTTTCATGTTGAACAAAAAAGAACAAAAATGCATACTTTTTTCATAGACCAAAAGGACAAGAACAAAGTTGGCCTATTTTTTTTCTTTTCAATATTCAAGTCACTGAAAGATTAGTGCATAGAAAGAGTTTGATTAGAACAATTTGAAAAGAAAGCCATCACTAGTAAGTTCTTTTTATAAAGCAAAAGCATCAATTGGAGAATCAATGCTTTAGTTTGCTTCCTTTTCAGGCATACCTATTCTTCTTGTCTCTCATCTCTTCCACAATTATTTTGAATCCTATCTCTGCTTTATCATAAAATGTTTACATGTATGCATCAGAAGGTAGTAATTTATGTGCTATTGGCAGCCTTGCTTTGTTCTCTTGTCAATCAATTTGCAGAAATAAATTGCTAGATAATCACCATTGCTTTTGCTTTCTTGGTGTTTCTTGTTTGTGTAGATTCCTCAAGCGAGGATGATATAGGAAAAACAGTAGCAATTATAGTTGGAATCCTAGCAGGTCTAGCCGTTCTTATCGTTCTGCTCTCAGTTTGTCGAAAATCAACGGGTAATTAACATATTAATCCTTCACACTCCTTTGTTTTTCTCATTTTTAATTTATATGAAATGATGAAATGTTGTTGGGTTCATGTTTATTGTATCTTTTATACATGCAGGTTAATAAATGAAGAACCAGTTTGTTTGATATGTTTGCTTTTAATATTCTCATGGTCAATTGAGTAATCATGCATGGCAGCCCACAATATTTAGATCTCAATTACGAAAGAAATTAAGGAAGAACAATCTTCAGCATCAATATTATCATATCCTTATTTTATTTGTAAGAATTGCAATTATTACACAAAGAATGACAACTCTATGCAGATAAGCTTTACAAGACATAATATTCAATATTTTAACCAGAAACCCACCAATACATGAGCAACTTCTTATTTTCTTTCTTTCTAGATGACCAAAAAACAAATCAAATGCACAAAAATAAATAAATTAAAGACCAGATGTGAATGGCACATTTGTACCAGTCAACCAAGAATTCCCAGCTATGAAGTTCCCAACAGTAAACTTTGAAGCCTCGGTGGCACTAGTAATTACTCTATAACCCTTCCAATTCACTCTATTAGCAGTGGATGAACCAGATCCGGTGTTCATGTACTCTCCATAGTACAAAGTATCGAGCGCAAAATTGCCACTCCATGGGAGCCATCCAGCTGGGTTTATCAAGCCATCGAGGAACGTTTTCATGAACACAGTCCTCGAGTACTTCTGCCACGGCCGCCCCAAATACGTCTTCACCGAGCTTTGGACCGGCTTTAGGTCCGAGGCAGCAGTGACTCTACAGTTGTGGATTGAAATTCCAGTGTTCTGGTTAGGGTCAGTTCTTCCTTGAGCAGTTACGGTGTTGGTCTTGTTTGGTGGTCTTCGGCAGTAAATGTTGCAATTTTGGAAAACCACCGCTGCGTTGCCAAAAATGAAGTCCACAGTACCATAGATATCGCATTCTCTGTAGAATTGTCTATCAGAATGGACGTAGAGAGTGTCTTGGTAGCCTTCGAAACTACATTTATAGAAGACTGAGAGATCGGAGCCGGAGCGCAGGGCCACTGCCTGGTGATTCTGTGGACCGGCCGTGTTCCTGAATGTAATGCCACGAGCAATGAACCCGTCCCCAACAGCAGCTGAGATTAATTCCCAAAACAATATAAACGTTAATAAGATAGAATTTGTGATGTTAATTACTTTAAGTATTTTAACGATAAGAATAGTTGTTTAGAATAATATTTAATTTAAGGATCGATGGAGACCAATTAATGATAATTAAATCTATATATTGTCAATAAGGATAAAGTTCTAAGGAGACACATCAAACTATGAGACTTTCTTGAAGTGGACCAGACATTAAGGGTAGACTTAATGCCAATTCTAATTAACTTGTGTAGTTTTCTTGCTTTGAAAGTAATCTACAAACTAAAACTAGATGGGGTGGAAAAAAATCGATTTTGGTTCAGACAATGTAACATAAAGTGTTTACGAAATATATGTCCGGAGTCAAATTAGTTTGAATTTCGGATGTAGTTTATTAAACATATCCGAATTAGTTTAAATTCCGAACAACTAAATCGGACAATAATTCAATCTGGGTTAGGGTCCGAAAAATTAAATCGGACAAGATTTTTGTGATCTAAATTTCGAACATATAATTTATATCCAAACTTAATTTAACCTAGATCAAACAAATTTGGTCATCCGGACCACACAAACATATATTAAAATCAGCTGAAGAACCTTGATAAAAGCTTAATTTGAATTTCCGTGGTACGGTCCCAACATATGAAAGTTGCATGCTTTCAGCCTTTTAAACTTTAATCAAGTAGTAGTTAATTAAAATCTATGTTTTGAAATTGCCGTTAGAATATTCTTTGTCCTAGCATAATCAAGTCAAGCAATGCAAATTAATAAATTTTAGTCATATAATAAAAATGATATATACGTGTTATGGATTGAAAAAAATACTGACCAACTGTGGCTGAATTGAAAGTTGTTGTGCCTCCTCCAACACTTTTGCTTCCGGTGATGATAGTTTTCCCAATGCCATCACCAACCAACATAATATTCTTCAATTTGCTTCCAATCTCAACATTCTCGTTATAAGTCCCTTGCTTCACATATATCACATACCTCCCGGACCCAGATCGCTTTGCAGCCGCAGCTACTGCTTCCTTAATCGTCTTGTAATTCCCGGACCCATCTTGCGCCACCACTACGTTGGCTTGAGACGCCGCTGACGAAGCTTGCAACAATTTCCGGTCTCCGGGCTTGACCCATGTAGGGAACCCACCTTTGTAACTTGGTTCAGAACCATATGGCACATTGTTTATAGCCAAAGTGTTGCTGATCAATTTGGTCACGTTATTTGACATCAAAGGTAGGACATAATCGGATACGCCGAGCTCAAGGAACCCGGCTCGACAAGTCTCGAGGTTGGTTAAGGCTGTACTTAGCCATGTTTGTGCATCAATTTTGGTGCACTTGGTGTTGGGGTCCAAGGTTTCGTTGATCTTGAGGATTGTGTGTTGGTAGAGCTCAAGACAATCATTCCATGCAGCCTTTTCGCGCTCGTTTCGGCACTTGGTGCCTAGAGAGTGTGTGTTGGTCTGTGCATGCATGGCTCGATCTAGGGCTAGTTGCATGGACACTTTGAAGAAATCGGACTCACCATTTATGGGTTTGGTGTATTTTTGGCTGTCGCTCAAGAAATACTCACATGGTTGTGGGTTTGGTGTCTTTTCACACCATGATTGAACATCTTTGAGATTGTACCCAAAAACATTTGTGGAGAGAAGAAGAATAGGAAGAGCAAGTGTTATAAGGACTTGAAATGCCATGTTTGTTTGTATGGATCGAGTTGATGTTGTGTTGAGGTTTATATAGAAATAGAAACGAGAGGTGATAGGGACGCACGTACGACCTTTCATATATATATATATATATATATATATATATATATATATAAATTATTTGCATTATCTTAGTTTCATTAGTTTTTGATGGAGAAGAATGAAAAAAATATTAATATTAATAATGCCAAGAATATTTACAATAATGAATTAGTAGTATTGATATTTTGGTGGGCAATAATATTTTTCTAAGGGTTGACTAAGCCAAGAAACACGCGTTATGAAAATTAAGCCGGACTTCTATTACAAATTACAATAAGAGAAGACTAGTAATAAGTCTTTTGATTGGCAGTCAATAAAGAGTGGCTCAGACAAAACAACGTGTGATATACAAACAACCATATATATATATGGTTTCAGGGATTTGCGATTAGGGGTGAACAAAAGCAAATCACTTTGACAAATAGTTTAGGGGAGGGTGAATTTCTTTGAGATTTGAGTTCGATTCTCAATGGCAATAATATTCTTGTGACTGCGCATTTAATTTTAGTATAACCAACCATGTCATGAAGTGAAAATTAAATTTCTACGCACACAAACCTGATTGACCCGAATTAGACCATAGAAAATTAGTAAACTTTATCATCCGCTACAGGTTTATATGAAAACCTGTTTAGTCCAAGGCATATTTGACCAACCATACTTGCAAAGGTGCGGTGAATGGTTTTAACGTAACATATTTGACTAACCTTCGGTTTGGAGTCGAGAAACCGAAACCCGTCTGCCAGTTCCCTGCCCTGAGAGTCACTGACAGATGTAAGTCGCAGGATGTGCAGCCTTACGGTAGGGACCACCTGCCGCTTTAGAAGTGGTCGAATGCCTCTACGAGGGTTCGAACTCACAACCTCCACTTCCCCCGTTAAGAGTTTTGACAAGATGGGTACCGCTCAGCCATATGCCCTGGGGGCGACATATTTGACTAACCTGTTTATGTAGCTAGTGTGGTGCATGCAACATACGTACACGCAACTGCACATCTTGCCTATAACCAGCTGCTCTCCACCTAGATGGCTATATGTTGAAAAGATTAACCATCTACTCATTTTCGTGAGTTAATAAAAACTTTCTACAAGAAAAAAAAAAGGATCGTATGAGTTTGTGATTTCACCCTATCTTATTCAACAGAATGATGGAATAGTTGATTCTCATCCTTATCTCACCCCATTCTCTCTTTAAATACGGGTTTTACTGACGTTCAGTCTCGCTAAAAGACTGGACGCCGTACAGTCCATTACACTGGATGACATGTGGATGTTGACTTGGTCAACATCTATAAATAAATTTTATTTTTTAAAAAATATTTTATTATGAGAAGGATATGACGTTTTAACTTATTAATAACGAAAACTTTACAATGAAAATATTTTTTTATTTTTTCTATTCTTTTGTCAATTGATTATTTATAGAATTTTTATTTTACTGAAATATTACAGATGTTTTTTTCTTTGCCGACAGATTATAGGAGGAATTTATTTTTTAATTTTTTGTCGATGGATACGAAATTTAATTTTTAAATTTTTTGGCCTACGGATTATCGACGAAAAAATCCATCGGTAATTACGAACGAATTTTTTTTATCTGTGTTTAAATTACCTATGACGATTTTAACGATGAAAATTTTCGATCGGTAATCAATATTATCGATGGATTTTTAAGATTACCGACAAAATATTATATCTATAATTCGTGAAGTTCTTGTAGCGATATTAACGTCGTCAAATTATTAGTTGGGGCAAGATATACATTTATGCGATTTTTTTTAATGGTGGAGATTAAAATATTTAATCTAATAGTAGATAGGAGACTGTGCCGCATATCTTGAACAAATATGTCTTGAAAATATTAATTAGGGATAAGCTTAGTGTACAATCACATGCATATTGTAATTTTATTTTATTTTATTTTAAATGTTATTTTTTTTTTCAGTGGTGGAGATTATATCATTTAATATAATAGTGAGAATGTTGACTGTTTTTAGACAGTTATTTGACTAGACTGTTTTGTAGTTCAGCCTTTAAATACTAGCAAAATGGAATGGTTGATTCTCATCCTTATCTCACCCCATTCGCTCTTTAAATACTAGCAAAATGTCCAGTAAGGTTTACTTACAAGCTTTTAGTTTGGGTCTTTAAGCATATACGAGTAATTATTAAATAATTCTAGCACATTATGTCATACATTGATGTGATATATCAAAATTAATATATAAGATTGATATCAATTCACAGAAACTTGGTGATTTTCTTGAAATTTGAATTGCAAACTATTCTATTTTATCGTCAACCGTTCGTGTGCGCGCGCGCGTGTATATATATATATATATATATTGTTACAAATAGTTCATGAATTGAGATCATCCTCGTGATTTTGATACACCATGTCAACATATATATGACGTAGTATGTCAAGATAATTGAAAATTTTCTTTAGCGTATATGTAGAAAAACATTTCCTTTGTTTTGTTATTTTATTATCGCTAACAACAATAGATATTTATTAAAAACTAATTTGCGGTAGTATTAACATGATTAATTCAGTTGGTATAATTTACAAGATTGCTATCCTGTAATTTTGACATCATTAGTAATCGGGGTGACGAACAGGACACACATGCATTAGATTACATGTATTTCAAGTGAATTAGTATTTTAGATTTGTTTAAATTAGAGTTAGTCATGATTAGATTGTTGTCTTCAGTTGTCATTAACTATTTATTTTGCTAAATAAATAATTAACTAACTATAAGGGAAAAACACAAATAATTGCTTTCCATTATTGGAGACTAAATGCCCACCAACAAGACAACGAACATGAAAATTAATTCTAGCCAGCACTTAATTTCTAGATTTTCATAATATATATTTATGCACATTCTCTTCTCGATTAGTTTATGATTGGTTGAAGATGTACTATAATTCATGAAATATTATCTAAAACAACACAAATTGAGTTAATGATCGATCTTGTGGACATTCATTCGTATACATGGATAAGGCGTGTTTGACTAGTAAACTTATACACACACACACATATATGTTTACTAGTCAATTAGTTATTGTGATTTCAAACAAGTACTTGACCATTTCTAAATTGTCCAATTATATGGTCAGTATTGGATAAGCATATGTCTAACAACTCTTGATTATATGCACATAACTAAAAATCATATGGATTTATACATACATACATGCATACTCACACACAAATATATAATAATGTTGTTCATGTCATGTATAATGTTCATCAATTGATGCGGCTGCAGCTAGCGCCATTTGTCAAATAAATTACAAGGGTTTTCCACCCTTTTGTGATATTAATTAATTTGGGATTACCTTGAATTTTTTATTTATTTTATATTATTTATGAGTAATCTTTTATTTTATATATGATGATTCTATTGGTAGGGAGGAATGAAATTTTCATCCCAAGCGAACGTATCTAAACAGTTGGACCTTGAAATATGATTTTATATATTAATCATAAAATGACAAATTGTGTATATACCTTAATAATCAAGTAAGACATATATATATCTTCTAATTAACAACTAAATGAAATTAAAAATAACTATTTGTTAATCCGAAGTCGTGGGTGGTGGGTGGTGTTGTTGGCATGGATCATCCAAGTTCCCCAATTTAGATTTAGTCTATCTCGGCAATTTTAATCAGCTACGATTAATTCATATTGTACAAAATTGGCACATAGGTTTAAGATATTAATGTGGAGGCGTATGCCCGCAGTATGTATACCCTTAAGGTCAACCCTCACATATGTGAAATGTAGAGAAAATAACATGCCTTTTTATTTTATTTTATTGGAATCCATGACTTCCTGAAAGATTTTTTTTCCCATACTAGGATTCTTGCTCAAATTAAATATCATTTTAGAATAGCGTCATTCGTTTTTTCATTCTAATAACGCTGTTCGTAGCAACGAATACTTACTATGTATAAAAATCACTTCATTTGAAGTACGTCTTAATGAAATGATAATACCACATCGAAACTTTGTGTGATTACAACATTTCAAGAGGGAATTTTAAAACTTGCAGGGGTGTATGTGTAGGGAGACCAAATTTTAGGGTCCATTTGCGTATTTCCCTTGATAAAAAGTGGGATGTCCGAGTAGGGATGATAACGGCTCGGTACCCTTTTAATTAGGGAATATCAAAACCGGTTCCATTTAAGTTATCTTATATCAAAATCATTTAAAATTGAATCGTTCCATAACAATTTATCATCGGGTACCCGTTTACCGTTTAACTTTTATTTTTTCTTCTTTTTCACATATATATTTTTTAGGAAATAATTAAAATTGCTAACTGGACCATTCCAGCCCGATCTCTTCCCCAAGTTGTAATCCACTATCGGCCTAACTGGCTAACTGAATACAAACGTGCCCATCTTCTAAATTATTGAGCCCAAGTGAGCCAATTTTAATTATCTTTTTCCTTTTTTTCCTTCCAAATATGACGGCCCCGATACTTCAACCAGGGAAGTGGCAATCAGGGGTGAAAAATGATGGACATATGAAGATATTTTATAATTTTTAAAATAAAAATTTAAAAAAATCCTGTCTCTCCTGATCGTCTTTCTCCGATGCTTCTAGATTTCCATCACTCCCGTCATACTTCACTTGATCTTGCCAGGAAGCTCTCCGCTCCATACACTTTCTGACTCTCACAGCAGATGAAGGAAAAATAAAGTTAACAGCGCACCACTTCTCAATTCAACCAGTATCTCCGAACACCAGTTCACCTGAAAATGGCAGAAACATTTCTTTTCAGCATTGCAGAGAGGGTTTTGGCAAAGATTACCTCTGTTGTCATCCACCATCAGTGGGATCTAGAGAGTGATCTCAAAAGACTTCAGGAAAACTTGTTGACCATAAAAGCTGTTCTCTTGGATGCTGAAGAGAAGCAGGTTCAGAACCAAGAGCTGCGTCTCTGGCTTGGGAGGCTTAGAACTGTTTGCTACAATGTCGAGGACGTGCTGGATGAGTTGGAGTACGAAAACTTGCGCAAACAAGCATTCAAACAAGATAGAAATACCAAAAACAGGGTACGTCTCTTCTTTTCAAGCTCGAATCCACTCGCTTTCCATTTTAGAATGAGTCGCAAGATCAAGGAGCTCAGAGATAGACTAGACGAGATTGCGAATCAGAAGTCTAGATTCCATCTGGTAGAGGTCGTTGACTATAGACTAGTTGTGCGAAGACAAAGAGAGATGACTGACTCGTTGTTGCGTACATCGAATGTAATTGGGAGAGAACATGACAAGGAGATGATCATGAAGTTGCTCTTGGATCCGAACGGCTGTGAATCTGTCTCTGTCATTCCTATTGTTGGAATAGGAGGTTTGGGAAAGACTACACTTGCTAAATTGCTGTACAATGATGAGAGAGTGGATGAATATTTTCAACTAAAACTTTGGGTGTGTGCATCTGAGGAGTTTGACAAGACACAGATCATGATAAACATGATCAAGTCGTTAACCCACGAAAACCGCAGCGACTTAGATCCTGATCAGTTGCAGACTTGCATTCAAGAGAAGCTGAAAGCCAAAAAATTCTTGATCATTTTGGATGATTTGTGGAGCAATGATCGTGGAAAGTGGATGGAATTGAGCGATTTGTTCGAGGGAGGTGACACCAGAAGTAAAGTTATTGTCACTACGCGTAGCTCTTCAGTTGCGACAATTGTTGGCACAACATCAGCATACAACTTGAAAGGTCTTTGTCATGAAGACTGTTTGTCCTTGTTTAAAAAATGGGCATTCAAAGAAGGAGAAGAGAAGCGATATCCAAATCTCATGGAAATGGCGAAGGACATTGTGATGAAATGTGGGGGCCTTCCTCTAGCCGTGAGGACGTTGGGGACTCTACTATACTCGAAGACTGATGAACATTATTGGAAATTCATAAGAGAGAACGAGATATGGAAATTCGATCAGAAAGAAGGAGACATTTTACCTGTATTAAGACTAAGTTACGATCAAATGCCGTCTCACTTGAAACCATGTTTTGCTATTTGTTCGATCTTTCCAAAGGATCATCTGTTCGATAGTTACACATTGGTTCAACTTTGGATGGCGCATGGACTGCTCCGACCATCGTATGAAAATCAAGAGCTTGAAGATGTTGGATTACAATATATGAAGGAGTTGTATTCAAGGTCATTCTTTCAAGATTTTGGTGACTATGTGCACTTCATGGTTTTTAAAATGCATGATTTGGTGCATAATCTTGCATTATCTGTTGCACAAAGTGACTACATGGTACTTGATGATCTTAGAAAGAATATATCTGAAGGGATTCGACATCTATCTTTCGCTGATAATGTGACTTCGTTTGCCCGAGAGGTTTCAAGCTTACTTCGAAAATCAAATCATTTGCGAACCATCATTTTTCCAACCAAAGCAGAAGGGCATATTACAGAGTACTTTATTAATCTATGCATATCCAGTTGTAAGTATTTGAGAATGATGGATTTAAGCGGATCATCGTTTGAGGTGTTGCCGAGTTCAATTGGTGGTTTGAAGCATTTGAGGATCCTCAATTTAAGTGCAAATGATAGAATCAAGAAGTTGCCGGATTCAATCTGCAAGTTGCACAACTTACAAGCTTTATTAGCAGGTAAATGTTCTCAACTTACAGGATTGCCAAGAGACATAAAGAAGATGATTAGCTTGCGATTTCTTGAAATTACAATCAAACAGAATCATTTGCCTGAGAATGGAATAGGGTGCTTACAATCTCTTCGATATCTGTCTCTACTACAATGCACCAATCTCGAACTTCTGTTTGAAGGAATACAACAGCTTACATGCTTGCGCATGCTGAACATTTGGAATTGTAATAGTTTGCGATCCTTGCCACGAAATTTGAGACAACTAACTGCATTAGAGAATGTATTTATTGGCAACTGTGAAAAGCTTAATTTGTTGGATGGAGACGGCGATCAAGACATTAAGTTGAGCCTGCAATTGTTGATCCTTGGTAATTTGCCTCTGCTAACCACCTTGCCTCAGTGGCTTCAGAATTCTACCAGAACTTTACAATGCATCAAAATCACTGATTGTAAAAACTTATCTTCACTGCCTGAGTGGTTCCCAAATTGTACCTCACTCAAAAAGATTGAGATCCAAGGATGTCCCCAATTGTTGACACTGCCGGAGGGGACGCATCGACTCTTGGCCCTAAATGAGTTGAAGATTAAAGATTGTCCAACATTGAGTGAAAGATGCAAAAAGGAAACCGGCGAGGATTGGCACAAAATAGCTCATGTTCCAGCGATTGAGCTTGACGATCAAGACGACACGTAGAGACTTTATCTACGGAGAAAGGTGACTTTTTTTCTTTTTCACTCAGTGCTCTCGAGTATTTTGAAAAATGCTTGTCTGCATTGCAGAGTCTGAACATCTCCAACTGTCGAGGACTTGATTTTGTATGAAAGGAAATGACTATTAATACAATGGGTTGACAAGCCTTGAATTGCTGATCTCTTACTCGATGACTTGACTTAGCTGGTGATCTTACCTCCCTGCCTGCAGAGTGCTTCCAAAGTTTCACATCGCCGCCTAAATCTACATCTGGAAATGTTTTAAATTGTTGACTGTATGTCTGTATAAGAAGGTGATGGATTGCGTCGCAAACTTTATGGGGTTGAAAATTATAGTTTGTCCAGAACTGAGTGAAATTAGGTGCAATATTTTAATGCACCAACTGTATTCATCTCATAGCTTCACACAGTGCTTTGATCCAAAATGAATGGTGACAGAATACTTCCACATCCTTTCTTTTCTGAGATTTTGTTAAATCAGATGCATCTACCTCTCGTGGCAAGTGAAATGCATAGTATTTGGTTTCTATACAATGCATTGTGTAACAATCAAAAATTATGTAGTACAGCACTTGATCTATGAAGCTCATATCAAGAGTGATTCCAAAATTTTACAGGGCACATTCACTCCACCCTACAAAATACAGATACTTTCTAGTCTGTTGATTACACTGTGCGCTCTGTATTGCCGTAGACCTCAAAAGAAAAACCGTAACACCAAGATTGATTTGAAATTTGGACAATGAGCTTTTAATCTGGAAAACTCAAAACCCTGTTGACCCAACTAATGAGGAATATGATGAATGTTCATCATTAGCTGTAGACCTCTTCTCTCCATCCTTGTTTGACATTTTCTTGGAGGTATTGAGTTGTCCCATTTCCAGGCCAACTATTTCATATAACTCCAACCTCTGAGGCTTTGCTGCTTCCAAGTCTCCTTCCCAACTAGTTTCAGATATAATTTCAAGTGCTTGCTCTGTCTTGTGCTCAGCAATGAGATTTCCATTTTGCAGGAGCACAAGGTAAACTTGTTCTGCTGCAGCTTTCCGAATCTGAATCAATAAATACAAACAACAGAACCTATGACTACTCTTATTTTAAATTGATCTAATCAACTAGAAACTAGAAAGAACTAATGGAACCACATGGGAACAAAAGCACGTTGCATGAAAACCCACCTGAACTTTTTTTTTTTTTTTGAAAATAGTGTAAGATTGTGACGTAAACATATTTTGAAAACAGAAGTTTCTGCGAAAATTGAACACAAAATACCTTCGGATATCGATGGCCCAAGAAGGTGAGGAGTTGAGCGAAGGCCTCGGAGTTGATGGGATCTGAAACTGAAGCAATATATCCTAGTATTGCAATGCCTGCATATAACTTGGAGAAGTCCTTAGATCCTTTTAATTCAATCACCAAGGAACCCAAGACACCATAACAGAAGGTTGGAGTGTGATCCTGCAAATTAAAAAATTAATGTTACAATGCTCCCAGAAACAGAATTTTCCAGTTAAAAAACAAGACAATAAAAGAACCAGAACTAACCTCCATGTTCAATAGTATCCTTTTGCTGAAAAGAATCTCAATTGTCTGACATAAAGAAGAATCTCCATCAAGATAATGAAGCCTTGTAAATAAGGTTAAAATTCTTACAATAGGAGAAGAATTGTCCAGAAAAAAGAATAGTAAAAAGTTTTATGGCACAGAAAGATAGATTAGAAGTTTCTTTAATAAATCTAACAGAGAAGGAGAGGTAGATTATCTGCCTGTAATATCTACGTCAGGAAAATAACAAACAGAAGGGGGGAAATGAAGTAGTTACACAATCTTGTAATTTCTTTGTTCTTAGTTTGGTCAATTTTTTGCGAACACTCTACATTCTAGAAAACAATGAAAACCAATTGCTCAAGAAAGAATATCCATTACCCTGAGAGTTGGTATGATGACTCTGTCACGTCTCTTGTACTGTTGGAGAACCCAAAGGATATCGGTATATAACATATGCTCTCTGGCTTTTCTTTCATCGGGAACATCAGTTTCAGCCTCTTGAAGATAGTCCAGCAATGCAGAGATCGATGCGTTCCTTAAGGACTCTTGCAATCCACCAATTGAAATAATTAACCCAGACATGGCAACTCTACTATAACAATCAAACTGAAGTAACTGTACAAATCGGGGATAAGAAAATGAGGGTACCTGCACGAAATTACAAATAGATTCTCTATGAAATAACTCAATTGGGACATCACAAGACCGAAAACAAAAATGACTGACGCAATGCCTACCCCCCATTTCAAATCTGTTTTCTTGGGAATAATATTCTCCAGCTTCTCTCTGTAAGGAATACTTGGAACATATATTTTCTCGTTGTACAAGATCCTTTGTAGAACCTTTGCAGCTGCTTCTCTTAGTTTGTCCATCTTCTCCACAGCTTGCTTAACAATTCCTCCAACCACAACAGTAGCAAGATTTACATCAAAAAATGAGTGATTGTGGCTATTTTCAGCACTGTCACAAGGCAACTCCATTGCAGATTCAACTCTGGGTGAATTTCTAATGGAATCCACGGAATCTTTCACGCAAAGTATGTATGTACATTTCTCAAGACCATCCATAGCAGCCTCCCGAACCCATGAACCCACATCTCCTCTGTTATCAACAGAATAATCATCAAGTGCTTTCAGTAAACTTTTCATTACTTCATTCTTGATCAAATGATACAAAGACACATCATCCTCTCCAGAAACAATATGGAAAGCTTCTTTTGCCTTGGTTAATGTTTCACAGACTGATACAACTCCTTTCACAGCATTTACCCTAGCTTCAGCATCTCTTTCCTCGGGGTTTTCCTGCAAATAAAATCATATAGTAAACTCCATTGATAGCTCATTTAGTTTCTTGAAAGTAAGGCATTTCAACAATATTTCGGTAAGCGTACCTCAATTTCACAACAGCGACAAAGTTTCAAAAGCACATCCCTCCACCTACAAATCAAAAGTTCAAATGGCAAAACCCCTATTGCCAATGCAGACCCTCTTCTTACAGCAACATTTTGATCAGTCAGCAGCTCCAGATACCTTGATATTGTATTACTTGCTCCTGCATTATCTCTGGAGACAAGGCATGCCTGGAAAAAGTGTTCTAGGGCTCTAACAGCAGCGTTCTAAGCATCATATGAAAAATTTTAATCAAAAATCTTAGCCACATAAAACAGAAGTAAGAAAGACAAAATATCTTACATTAAAAGACAAAAACCTGTATTTGTGAATTGGGATGCCTCATATTCTCATTGAGAGTATCAAGCAAGCTTCGCTTTGTCCTTTCTGATACTGCCAGACGTGATAGAGAGATACATTCAATAAACCGAGAAACAGCTGACCGCATTATCTCTCCACCCTTTCCACGATACAGCCTTGCTTTCTCAATAGCAGGAACTACACCAGCAACTTGCTTTTGTTTTTCTGGAAAACACAATCTCGACAAAATTACAACGTGAATATGCATTCTCAAGGCCAGATTGTAAGAATTTTTCTTATACTGAAACTTTGAAAAAACAAGGTGACATGGCTGTGAATTTATATTTGCTGACGGACCAAACCATCCAATTTAGTCGATGAAATTAAGTGTATATATAGCATCTACAAACGTTCAACCAAAAAAATTAATTTGAGAAAAAAGTAAATTCTCCAAATAACCAATGCTTGGCTTTATAGCAATACCCCAGAATACCATTAAACCCAAAGCAGCATCTAGTGAATTCTTATCGTAAGATTTTGGTGCTCATTAAATACCACAAACAATTATCCCAATTACATCTCCACATTGTCACCCATTGCAATACTTTGAAGAACATCAAAAGCCTTAAAGCCACACGTGGCATCTATTATATACTCTAAAACATTACTTAGGGCGACCATTTTTATTAGTCATTATAATTGAACAAATTAACAACGGAATAACTTTCAGATATTTTCTTCATCAGAGAATGCATAAATTGCTGTACTATAAATTTCAAATTAGTCTCCATTCCAAATATAGGAAAGTCAATGAAAATAGAAGTTCTAGTGGAACTGAAAAGCTTTTTTCAAGTGCATAAATGATCAACTGGCACTCATCAATTATTTTCAACAAAGAAAAGAATTATCACAATACTGACCAGATGTGATTTTACCAAAATCAAGCATGATTGTCTGGGAATTGGTATGGAAGACTACTAGTTATCTAAAATGAAATTGCACATTTAATCAACAACCATGAGTTTTACAGGTAATTAAGAGTTACTAACCAGAGGGAAGAGGATGATCACATTGGTGAAGTGCCAAAACAAGTTCCCCAACTGCTAAGGTTGCGCCGTGGCGCATGTATAAATCAGTTGAGAGGGTACTGGGAATTAATTGTCCCACAACAGAGTTTGAAAAATATTCAGGATCGTATTTGACAAGAGCAGAAAGGGCCTCAGCAGCAAGTTCTCTCAAAGCTTTATCCTAAAGAGTCCAGCGAGATAGATTATATATTCTTGAAAAATTATCCATCATTAGCTAATGATAACACTTATAATAAACAAGGTATCCATAATCAAAGTGAATACAAGCAAAACTGAAACAATAATTTTTACTTGGTCCATGCCCTACTCAAGTCAAGCAGGGAATTAATTTGGAGCAATATCAAAATAGAAAAAACCAGATCAACCAATGCCATGTTGGTTAAGCAGCCTAATGCAAAGCATACCAGCAGACACCCTGCAATTCCTACTTATAAGTTATAAGTAACTTCGTCCAGTTTCATCAAGCAGCGTATTTGATTTGTAAAAAAGTACAATGAAAAGGAATGGTCTTTTCTCCCAGCTGACGGTTTACAAATCCGTCCAGGACAAAAGTTTTACAACCTCCATTAACAGGTTGAGTTTTGACCATAAATAACAAACATTCAAGAACATACAATTCGCACCCTTAACAATAACAGGGGCAATAATAATAACAATAATTATAAAACACTGCTATTTTCAATATTGTCACAGAAAATCCAGTTCCATAGCTACATTGATCAAAGTTGTGAAAAAAAATTAATTGTGCAACCGAACAGCCTCTATGCACATTGCACTCAGCACAAGGGGAAACATAATCGCAAAAAAGTTCTTCATGGAAGAAGAAAGAAAAGCACAATTCATTTTATTTAACATTATAGTTTCCAACCACATGAACTTGAAATTAGGAATAAGAGGAAGTCAGTTTTTAGAGTATACCCAATGACATATCTTGTTAGACATCAATTCATCTGCAAATCCATAAAGATACTCTTCATACTGAGCAATGTTGACAGCAACATGAAGGTATGAGTTCAGTCGTGATGAAAGTGAAAAGTAATCTGCAGTATTTACTATGTCAATGCCATGAGGATAATTTCCTTGTCTTCCAACATTCTCCTGAAAAGCTGCAGCTGCAGCCCTTCTGCAGTTAACCTAAGCATCACATATCAGAAGCTTTAGCATGCATGATAAAACAGACGAAAGGTAAAGCTCTTTGAGAATTACAAATACACTGAAACAAAAGTAATTTCCCACGGGTGTGGGTTAGCACCTCACGATCATAGCAGGCCACTGGTAGCAGGTGTGGAGCCAACTGTTCCAATATGTTTCTCATATCAGTGTGGTAATATGCACGACCAAATGCCCAACAAACATAAGCAGCAGCATCACGTACATGAGACCCAACACTATGTGGACCTCTACGAACATCATAATGCAGTGCCTGTCAGGACAACTAGTTTTGATCAGAGTTACCATCTAATGGAACTAATGGATATCCACAACACATATGGACAAGAAACTACCTGGCAAATAATTGGGCTCAAGAAGAAATAAATTTTGTTCAGCATATCAGAAAAAATTAAGCTTATACTTGAAAGGACTTTAAAAACATCTGAGAGATTTGGGAAGGGCAAGATATTGAAAGGCCTTAAAATTGCCTTTCAAGAATACATCAAGTTTCTAGATACATGAACAGATAAAATTATAGACAACGAGTATGAACTATAATCCCACAGATTTTAGAACAAGTTTCTGTCATCACGAGTGGAAGCATAGAGTATTCCTTCTTAAGATATGACTCTATGAGGAGAGAGAAAGCACATAGTACAAACAACTTGATTTGAATAATTTTATAATTTCACAAGTCTCCTAATCCTCTTCAAATTTAAAATCTGTTATATAAGACTAATTAGTAATTACACAAAATCTACTAAATGAATGACAGTCTCAGGTAGCACTAAGGACCACACAAAAACGCAGATGGGGACAGGGCAGAAATGGCATTCTAGATTCATTCTTCGGCGATAAAGAGGGAGAGGGGAGTTTGGTTTGGTAAAAAACTATTAATTATCAAATAGAATATTACCGAACATAAAAGGATCCAAATAATCTTCAAAGAGTTAACTGGACTAGAATTATGTATGTCTGTTTTCAATCAGTGACAATGAAGAAAACAAAACCCTAATACCTTTACGATGAGGGGTACAACTTTAGGAAGACTAATTGGTAAGAGCAATCCCCTCCGCGCCAGTTCAGCCAATGCTAAGCAACCTCCATGCCATGAACCATCACCCTGGAAAATATGATCAACATGCCTAGTAAGTATTACCTCTTGATAAAAAAAGTGCATCAAACAAATGTCTTAACAAGATTGCACTGGCATGTCATATGACAGTGCAGAACAGAATATAGAAAAGAGGAAGATCACTATATACCTCGCCTGGTGAAAACAGATCTAACACAGATGACAAGACCTCATCTGAAAGGGCAGATGTCAAACGTGAAGTCATTCGGCCTACACCTTTTGCAGCAGACCAACGCACAACAGTGTCCTGCAGAACCAGTAACATCAACATTAAATTGAATGTATGATAAACTAAGCTAAAACAGTTTTAATCAACATCAGTAGCTCATGGTGTGAGTAACATCACTCTTCATTGAGCAATATAGACCTTCAGGGCATGCTTTTTTCATGTTTCGGGTAGCCTAAAACTAAGACCTCATGCCGTAAGACTTACTGTAAAGTGTAAACACCGAATGGCAAAATTTGTACGCAAAGTGCTCAACAGAACAGTTGACAAAAGGCATAGCATGACATTAAGATGATACGTTCAACGATGAGTCACCATCCTAGGAAGTAAATGTGTGTTAAAATTAGTTGTTTTGTCATTCAAACCCAAAGTTAACTTCTTGGGTTGAGGCAATTCACATCATTTATACATATTCAAACACGACCCCACCCATGTGAACTGGGTAATCTGACTGCGAAACACGTGCACAAAAAACAGGCCCAAGTGCCCAACACTAGGGCTGCTCCACACAAGACGTTCACTTGGGCAACAGAAACACACAAAGGCCCACACTAGGGGTCTAGGGCTACTTTGACACAAGACCTTCACTTGGGGCAACAACACACACACAAAAACCCACACTTGGAGCAACAACAAATGGGGGTTAAAATTGCGGAAGCCAATGTTTGAACCCAAGACTCTCGCTCTAAAATCATGTTAAGATTAACCACTTTGCTATTCAATCCAATAAGTTAGCATGTTGGGTTGCGGGCATTTCACATCATCTATACATATTCTAATACGAATGCCAATGAAAACAACCTAAACTCACCGCCATGGGAACACTGAGGCATTGCATGACAAATAATGGTGTTCACAAGAAAATCTAACACTTCAAACATACCGTGTCTCTCAACCCAGAAAGAAGCATTTCAATTATCTCCTCTACAATTTCTGGAACATCCATATCTTCGTCTGGCAGAAGATCAGGGTTGTCTTCAGATTTGGAAGAGCTGATATTCAATGCATCATTGAATTGAACATTCTCTCCAAGTGAGCGGATCCTGCTCTGAATAGAAGATGAATATCAGAATATGATTTTACTTTGTTATACCAAGGAAAATAAAATTGATGCTGGTAAAGAATATATTTGTTATATTACTGTAAAGAATATATTTGTTATATTACTAATCAGCTCAATCAATGACTAACAAAGCAAGCAATGCGGGAATTAGTGGGGACATTTATGGATAGCCCATTTAACAGCTTCAATTTTCCTGATCAGCTAAAATAAACAGCTGCCAAAATTCTTCTCAACAACTTATATGTACATGCATGCATGGAATGTAAGCATGTGCACACCTGTGTGAAGCGAATCTAGTGAGGACAACAATGTATGAAAAAGGAATGCATTTTGCATAACAGACCTTTTGGCAGAACAATGGTATCCATGCCTGGCCCACAGGCAAAATTCAAATGTCCAAGCCCATGCAAAAAAGCATGATGGACAATCAGCCGGATAATTGAGCCCCTTGCCCCATGAGCAGGTCATATGACTTGTTTAAGAGAGAACATGCTACGACAAAACTAAAAATCATACTGGCAGGCAGTTCTTCTGGCCCTATAGAACTCTCTAAGTGTTCAAAGACTACAATTATCTAAATTAGTTACTCAACGACAGCAAACAACTTAATTTTCAATGTAAAGATCACGGCCTGGAATGTGAATTTCAAGAAAAGGGCAGAATGGTGTAGTTTATTGTAAGGGCATGCCAACTGAAACAATAGGCTAATAATAATACATGCACATGCAAATGCATTAAATTATGCAATTATGCTTTTCCTAAAACTAATAGCAAGAATCTACACTTGCAAGCTACTTAGCTAATCTATAGTTATCAGCATCTATGACAGTGTAAAAGAGCACAAGCTAAATTATTAGAAAGTATAAAAACTATTGCCTTGACTAACCACATAACGCCAGGATGGTGAACGGTGAGGTAGACAAGTTAGACCAATTCTCTGAGTTAACTTCAACAGATACTTGCGAAGCAAAGGGCTTCGAGCTGCAGTACCAGACCTCATCAGCATTGTCACATCATTCAAGATTCTATGAACTACATCTAGAAGCTGTTTCCGCCCACTGGACTGTTTTTCATCAAAAAGAATACAAGAGATAAGACAAAGAAATCAGAGACAGTATTAGTAGCAGTTGATAGGCAACCACCCAGAGAAAAAAGAAAAAAAAAATAGTACTCTCCAATTTAGAAATGTCTCTAGTGTTAAAAAGGATATAAGAAATTTCTGAAATCAAACTATGAAAAAGCAAATTAAGGAAATACAAAAAACTGGAAACTTACAATAGAGCTTTACTTCATTTCTTTCCTAAACTATTCCCAACTTTATGCTTATCAATCCATAGATTACAGAGAGAACACAATTTCGGTGAAAACATTCTAGACTAGTCATAAAAGAGCACACATCTTGATAATGAGGTCAGAGGAAAGAGGAAAAGGGGAAGGAAGGAGAGGATATTTTGCCTAACAATCCAGAGTAATAACCCAACGAGTACTAACCAAAGAGCCCTGCCTCCATCCACTAAGAAATTTTACCTAGGAGCATCATTATTGAATTACAAAAAAACAGGATAAAGTTTCAAACATATCTTCACTTCAATTGCATATATTCAACATGAACGAGAACGGCCAGATATTAAATATCTATCAATAGTAATATGATACGACCAAGCCTCGTTGCTTGCAACCAAAAGTACCAGAGTCACTACCAACCAGGTAGGCATAGAGAAGTGGGAAGAAAGAGAGCCTAATTATTGAAAACTACAGAAGGCCCCACCCTCTTCTGATAGGAGATTTTACTAATAATCTATAGAACAAAGGTGTAAAATGTGAATTCAAACTTCCAACCTGGTGAATTCATGGGGAAAACGGTAAATAAAGCTGTTTAAACTAGACCATTTTAAGGAGTTACAGTTCATGGTGGATATCATCTTTAATAAGTGCTCAGACATAAACCACACCAAACAGAATACTTATACAAAATTGCATGAAATAAAACTAACAAAATCCAACCTTGAAAATGGCAGCAAGAGCTTCCACAGCGCCAAGTAATTGGAAATGTGACGAGGCATCTTCAACACCGGAAGATAATACTTCATGTGTCCACTCAACAAAGCTGGAAAGAGAAAATGGAAAACTTAACAGAAAGAAAAGGCTTGAGCAGCAGAGTAAAAGAAATTGTAATTTCCAACATAATTACTGAAAGACTTTTATGGTATAGGCTCCAATCAAGACTACAAACAAATATGATGAACTTCAGAGAACATAGGTAGAAGTAACCCGTAAAAGTAACATCTGCATCCAAAAAATGCATCTCTCCTAACTAAAATTGAAATAAAAAGTCAGATATCTAAGTATATTTGTTGGCCTGGTATAATAAAATAAAGAATTGGAAAAATTAATGTCCAAATAATTGAAAATTGAAATGATCAGTCAAAAATTCAGAGCATCATTTGAAACACAGAGAAGAAATGACATGTTTCTTGCGCAACTCAAAATTATTTCTTCCTTTCTAAGTAACAACTCATTCAGAGAAAGATGAATCATTTAGTATGCATTCAAATGACTGCAATTTATGATATATAATTTTTAAATGCTTTAACTGTGCAAGGACTCTAGTATACATGAATGACAAAAGTACCTGGTAAAGGCCATAGACATATCGGGACGAGTTAAAAGCCTTGAAAGAAGTAATCCAGATATAGTGCGCATGGGACCCGCATTTGAAAGGTAATCTTTACAGAACTTTACTATCTTTAATACCAGAGGAGCAGTCTCAAGTGCACCAAGATTTTTATCATTTGCAATACTAGTATCGATAGAGGAGATATCAAACGGAACTAACACAAGGATGGAAAGCCACAGCAATATCACGCATTTTGCCTCCGTCTCTCCTGTACTTTCCTGCCGCAATGACGTAGCAGAAGCTGTGTCATGGCACTTTTCCAAGAGAGAGACCGCTAGTTCTAAGTCAGAAACTTGATGTGGGAAGAATTTGATGACTGCCTTGTATCCACAAACTGTAACCGTAGCATAAATAATAATGCATATAGGTTTGATTACTTTGAGAATTTCATTTGAAGCTACACCAAGCTCAATTGTTTTAGAACGAACAATGAACATCAGAGGAGAAACTATGCTCTCCAGGTATGGCTCTAGTAATTGACCCTGTTCCTGATACTTGTCCATCTGCATCAGAAAAAAGAACAATGATGTTTCCAAAAAAATTCTTTCTTATAAATGACAGAATTGTAAAACAGAAAAATAGTGACTAGCAAAGGCAAGAAGACATTTATAGTGTCATAAATTAAAAGGCTAACAAACGTCATCATCCTCATCATCAAAAACTTTATCCCAAACAATGTTGGATAGCTTCGGTGGTTACAAAGCTCACAATATCAACAAATTAAGTATAGAAAAAACAAGCATATACCCTGTTTATCCATTTAGCTGAACATCATCAAATTTCTATACCTTCCATGCCTCCAAAGAAATATTGAGCAGGGAGATTCAATTTAGTATGAGCAATCCTCTGCGACAATGATAGTCTACAAGATTCAACATGCAGGGCATTGGTAACAGTTCAAGTGCCATACCTATAAGGCCCAATAATCTTGAAGATGGGCATAGTAGTTATAGCACCCGAGTAGAATGGGTGATGATATGATGTAGACAATCACCCACCATTCTCAGCCGCCATTGTGGTTCATATACAAAGTTGCCGAGTTCCAATCGTAAGATAAAAGAAACAAATAGAAGCTCATGAAAAATCAGGATCCCTAGAAGCAATGTGGTATGGTAAAGGGACCAACTCCAAAGGAGTTTTAAGGCCAATACTAACAACGGGCACCAATCCATGTAGCAATCTCTTGGAGTGGTTTGATTACGAATTCCATAATTAAAACTAATTCATATACTAGCTGCAAAAAATATACCTGTAGCAGAAACTCATGCCTCTACTGTTTGAAAAATTAGCCAAATTCATTTCCAAATCTTAATTCCAGGAAAACACCTAACTCATCATGTAATAATTACCTACTACTTTCAAAATCACAAACAAATCCTAGAACCATACAAGAAAGTGAACAAATTAATCAACCTTATTACACATTCACAACCCCCGATCCGAAGTCTAACAGTGAACCTAATCGACAATCCTGGACTATGGTAAACTAATAACTACAATTTGTCATTCGAAAGAAGAAAACAATTAACGATTCTCCAGATGATAAAATGAATGCAATATATGAAGTGGCATTGGGAATATACAATGGATCGGATCTTGTGTACAGAAGACGAGTCGGAGACTCGGCCATGAGAGGCGATGTCGTCGAGGAGGGACTTAACAAGTTTCCATTCTTGTAAAAAGTATCTCTGCAGGACCCTCTCCTTGGCATCGTGCTCGTCATCTTCCACTTCTTCAATAACTGTCTCCTTCTTCCCTGCTGCAGTTGGGTTCTCCAGTTCTTCCGTCGCCGCCATGTCTACAAAAGCAGAGTAGAGCGAGAAAGAGAAATTGCTGAATCTTTTATTCCCGCTCGAGAGGAGTGAATTGTTTACTCACTAACATCCATAACAAAAACTCTAAAATTCAGTTTCTGAACACCTCTTTAAAATTTATAATTTCTCAAATAATACATCCAGCATCAAACACTATGAATCATACTCTAAATTATTTAAAATATTTATTTTTTCAATTATTTTTTATTAATTTAAAATCAATACGAATATTGTAACATAAAATACTACATTTTATTATATTGCTCAATTGGCATTAATAATAATAATTTGAAAAAGTTATATTAAGTATATTTTAATATAATTAATAATTATAATTTTTAATATAATTAAAAAACCAATAAAATGGTCTTCAAACATCATTTTTTGCCATACATAGTACCATTTTTATAATGCACAATGCACACAAAAAAAAGAAATATTATTAAAATATATGTTGAATGTCTACAAGAACACTCTAACCCTAGAGTGTTGTTGTAGCAGAACTGAACAAAACTGAATTTTTAGTTTAATATCGAGTCATCGAGTCACTGATGTGGGACTGTTTTTAGCTCAAAATCAGGTAAGAACTCCAAATTAATAGTTTAGTGCTCTTTTACCATTGCTGCTGGAGATGGTCTAAAAATTGAAGCTTTAGCTGTCTCCAATTGTGCACTACTAGCCAAGATTTTCAAAGGATGTTCATATTGTTTTCTTAGAGAGATGTATCTGCCGGGTAACAATTATAAAGGTTAAAATTCCAAAGAATTATAATATATGAATTTTAATTTGGGACAATTAACAATATGACTCATTTAGTTCGAGAATGGATCACTTAAGAACTTATATTTTATTTTTATTTTGAGCCAAAGTAGTCCTTGAATTTATCAAAATAGGTCACGTTAATCTCAGTATTTGTTTTTCGTCAAAAAATGCTAATGTGACATTAAGTGTTAGACATGAATTTTTCTTTGTAAAAATTTATAATGAAATGATGACAATGATCAATTAAATTATAACACATCTTTTTAATTTTTGATATATCTTAAAAGTTATCATTACTTAAAAAAAAAATATTTAAAAAAAAAAAAGGTAGGTCTACCTATCTTCTTCGAAAAGTCCTATTGAATAGGCTATGATCTTCTTGGATGGAGCTCATGATTGCGGCAAAGGTGAAGCAAAGAAAGTAGGTTGTCTTCTTCCATGGGTGAAGGTGGTTCCACTATGAAGGGTAACTTTTTGGGATCTCCGTCGAAACCCACTCGGAGACGATTTGAGAAGAGACAGATCTGAAATTCAGATCTAGAATAGACGATGCATCATCTCTCTGTACACTGGATATGTACCTTTATTTGCTGCAAATTCAATCAAGCCTTTCAACAAAGAAATTTCAATCGGCCTCGCTTAGAAGCCCTTGAAGGAGACTCGGCAACATGGGTGTGGAGAATTCGACTCTAGATAGTTGCATATCTTCTTTTACCCACCAATATTTGGAGAATCAGAGGTCGAGATTTCAAAAGTAAATCTGCAAATAATGCATTTATTATTATTTCAAAAGCAAATCTACAAATTTGCCAATGTAACTTTGCGTGCAGTGGCTGTGGTGGAGGGAGGGGGAGGGGGGGGGGGGGAGGGAGAGGAGGGTGGGGAGTGAGAGGGGGAGGGGGGAGAATTTTGGTTCGAATTTTTGTCGGAGAAGTATTAACTTTTTTTTTATAATTTTTTCCCTTTTCAGTTTTAAAAATAAATTCATGTCATATTCGTCATTTTTTAAAAAATGACATGTAACGTGATCCATTATTCAAAGTGATAGGGCTACTTTGACCCGAAATAAAGTATAAGAGCTTTAGTAGTCAATTCTTGAAAGTACATGAGTCATTTTGTTACTTGTCCTTCTAATTTTCCATTCAATGAATTGTCCACTCTAGAAGTATTTAAAAAAAAAAATCAATGAATTGTCCTTCTCGTTTCTTAATGAATGTGCTTACTTTTAAAAAATAAAATAAAAATATGTTATGTAGATGCAATTTTGCATCTAAAGAGTTGTTCGGATATCTCTGCTGGCATTATTGTCTCTCTCGATCATAGATTTATTTCAGGAAATAATTTCTTTACAATTTTCAAACTCATAATAAAACCCTCGTCCAATCCAATGTTGTTCAAATTTTGAGCGTTTATCAAATATAACGGTCTAGATTAAAAGTTCATAAACTTTAAAGTTTATGGGCGTATTTACCTTCTATATATACCAATGAGTATCTCTCACTTTCAAATATCTAATTCGCCACGCGACTTTGACTGCAAAACAAACCCTAACGATTACCACTTCACATTTAGGCGTAGTATGTCTTGGACCTTTTGATAATTTTCTTTTTAATGATTGTTAGTCGAAAATTTTATTTGAGATTCACACATTCGGATTTTGCTTTCAATTTATTTATTTTCACTTACTAGAGTTGTCGTTATTATCATTAGCGAGAACGAATAAAGCGACCTAAATTTTCTACTATGATGAATTCGAATATGGGTGAAGATAAATTGTCAACAAATATTTTAACATGAATTGGTAAAAGATTTGTCTAACCAGGGATGTAAACAATTAAATATATCGCATTTCAAATTTTTGATGTTGACATCCATAATTTTGATAAGTTCTTACTCCTAGTGCTCCTAATGTAATCAATGGAGACTTTATATCCCAGATAATGATCTCTGTTGACTTCAAAATCATATATTGCTTCATGTTCTTCGTAATTAGGGGTGCCAATAATCTATTTTAGTTGGTTTTTTGACATATTTTCGTCAAATTATTTCTTCAATTATATCAATTTTTTGATTAATTTTAGTGCAAAATGTGTAATTTTTAAAAATAAAAAACAACCAATTAATTCTGTTTCAATCAGTTTTTATTTTGTCGAATTTTTTTACAGCCCTATAGTCATATTTCCATTATGAAATAATTATGTCAAAATGAATCAATACCAAAGTTTTAAAATTTAAAACAATTAATGTGCAGAAATTTATTATGATGAAAATGCAAAACAAGCAGACAGAGTAACTTTTTGTAACATTATAATGCTTACACAAAACAAGCAAATAGTTGAAAACAAAATTCCGTTGCCGGGACTTGAACCCGGGTCTCTCGGGTGAGAGCCGAGTATCCTAACCAACTAGACTACAACGGATCATGTTTTGCATGGGTAGATTTTAGTTTCTCAATCCTTGTTGATAGTAACAAATCCTGTACATCAATTTCGAATTTCAATGCTTAGTAGAACATACTCAGTCTAGTCTTTACAAAATCATGCAACAAATGGTTCCACCTATAGTTTTCAACCTTTTATTTTATACTAATAAAAAAGTGATCATCAACTATTTCAATTTAAGCAGCATACAAATATCACAGTATGAAACCATTATTTTATGTTTGATTTTGTCACAAATAATCTAGTTGGCAATTTTTATGGATAGTGCCCCGTAATATATAAATTATATAATTCAACAATACATTGTTAAAGAAATAATTTTTTGATTCTCATTAAAATCAATTAAGAGTTTCTCTGTAATTTTTTTTTAAAAATGGATCATGCCCGCTGTCCTGATCAGAAGCTTAATACACTAATCATAAATGTAACAAGAACAAAACTGCCAATATTCACATATCATATATATATATATATGCTTTCACTGCAAATCTTACATAAACAAGTTTCTGAATAACAAACAAATCAACAACCATGATTGAATTATGGCTTATTTGCATTGCGAGCTAGGTATCTTTTAGCATATCGATTAAACAAGGTGAGTGCATTACTTGTGAGTTGCACCACATTCACTGTCTTACCCTTAATTGTGGCCTTCAGTTTGCTCATTCTACGACCTGGAAAATACTCCACACAGGTACTTGCATCGGTCATGGCAGCACTAGTCCATGTTTCAACATTGCTTATATGCCAATAAACATTTTCAGTAATCGCAGTCTGTCCTCCAAATCGACGGAGCTCTGTGATTGATTGACTGAGTTGAGCCACAACGTCACTGATTTGGTCCAAGCAGTCTTTCACAACCATGTAGTCTTTACCCTTGGTTGCTTTGAGTTCACTTGCTACCTTCATCAGGTATGATTTTGTGTAAATTGCCTTGTAGAGGCTTACTGATAAGGCAGCTTGGGCCAACTGTTGGGGGGTTTGGATTTTGGAGTTTGTTAAGCCTGAGAGGGACTGGACGCATAGGGCTGGGTACCGGGTGGTCTTGCACCAGGCGGCGAGGTTGCCCGTCGACCGAGAGGTTCTCGCGGAAGCCGGCTCCACCATGCCTGTGATGCAAAAGATGTTGAGAAGTAGGAAAGATAAGCTGAGTTGGTTCATCTTCTGTTGATTGAAAGAATTTGAACAAAGAGGACGTCTGACTACTTTTGTTGGAGATTGAATTAATTAGCTGTTTATATATATATAGAGATGTTGTAAGTATCACATGCCTAGCTAGAGTAACATGTTTTGACCATACAACACTCCCAGAGTTTCTCGGATAGGATCATGTGGAGAATATTTGGTTAACTTTTCTGGTTTCTGAAGTATCAATTTTGATGGATCAAGTTGTTGAGTTGCTTAAGCTTTTAACCTTAGAGAATGACACTAATCAGCATCAGAAAGGGCTTGCCGATGCCTGCGGTACTTGACTGGCACGCATTAATCATCCTAGTTAACTGATTGCTTGTCAACGCAATATTACATTATTAGTGTCAAGAGATTCTTTAGAAGTGTGTTCATTAAGGAGGTAGTAGTATTATTCATTGTTCAAACCACTTAGGTAATAACCTAACGTTGAATTTATTTAGAGTCAAATCGTATAACTCGAAAGGTCTCAATTAATTTTTTACTTTACTGATAATAATGTTCTTATAATCATATGCTACGCTTTATTTCAATTTATTTTATCGTTCGGTAAAAAATTTCTTTACGTTGAAAACCTGACGATAGGAATTTAGGTCATATCAATATTTATATTTGGGACACCCATCAAGCCATGTGAGATTGTGCATCTCCTCACTCATCCGCCGACCAAATTGAAGACATGGAAGCCTAGAATAAGCACATTACAACTGATGAGTAATTTAAATACACACTTCTGGATATGAATCAGCATTCAATGTTGTGGACCTGGTCAAGGTGTGTGGCTAATTGAATGGGCTCTCTAATAATACTGGTCTCTCTTTTCTCACCTTGGCCTATGTCTCTTTGGGCATTTCCTGGCCCACCCGTAAAGTGGTCAGCACTCAGCAAATGCGGGGTGACCTGCTAATTTTTGTTGTTGGAGACCCTCCACCTCAAAATAAGTAGTTTCCATGTTACAGGCAGACTAAAGAAAAGGAAAAAAAAAAGTGAGGTCACTTTACTACTCACACTTTCACCATTCCACATAATGAAGATCGTTTTGGATTCGAGGAGTAGAGATGTTATTTTATGAAACTTCCACCATAAAGAAGTTATGGGTTCGAGCCTCGAGGAGTGGCGTAGTTATTTTCTGAAAGGTGAGAGAAAAGACAGGATCATAGGAATGCTCAGTACCCCAAGCAGACATTCCTTGTATGCAAAAATCGCATCGACAAGTATAAAAAACACTTCTCATCTCATACAACAAATCTTACAATTACACAAGGGAAAAGGGTAAAAACAAATTATAAAGCAATACTATGTTCCAATTGGCAAGGCAAAGCAACAATCCTATATTAAAGTTACAAACACACTAGCATTAGACTATAGTACTACAGAATTCAGTTGGCAACCTTCACACCAGAGAGATATACTCTGCTCTGAATCACACTTCCACCTATTCAAAAACCAGGCATCACAACAAGCCCCACCTTAGGTTTCTCTTCATTTTCATCCACTATCAAATTCCTCACAACACTTTCCATATAAACCTCTGAGAACTCTCTACCCGTCTTAACCTGAAAAACTTTGACAGCTGGATCAAATGAATAAGCTAGCCGGTGCAAAAGCCATATGGATTTAGCTAGTTTTTGAAATGCCTGATAGAAAGGAGTCCTCGGATGACCACCACCTTAGGGATGAAATAGGGCCGGGCTGAGCCGGGCCTTGATAGGCCCTAAGCCCGGCCCTATATTATTTTATCGGCCCGAGCTCGATAGGGCCTGAAAAATCGAGCTCGGGCTCGGCTCGTTTTAAAAGGACCAGGCCCTAAGCCCGGCCCTTAAGGCTCGTTTGAACTTCTGCGTCTCTGTTCTTGCAGTGTAATGTTTCATCATTCAATCATTTACATAAGGCACAACATGTCAACATATATTTCATATATTATATTACATATTACATATTATATATATATAACATGTACTATGTCGATGGGGCTGGGCTTTTGACTTTGGTGAGGGCAGGTATATTGACTTATAAGTTATAACATATAATATATAATGTATTATGTATAAATAAATAAAATAAATTATATAACTATATAGGCCCTAGGGCCTAAGGGTCGGGCTTTTGTAAGTCCGGGCTCGGCCCGTTTAGGCAAACGGGCCTGCAATAGAGCCCGAGCTCGGCTCATTTGCAAATGAGCCGAGCTCGAGCCGGGCCTTAAACGGGCGGCCCGGCTCATTTTCATCCCTACACCACCTATTACATAATTGCGTTGATCTAAATTTCCAAAGAATGAAGCCTCCATCTTTGGGTGGACCACAGCTACGTACTTGCTCCTGCAAAATGTCCCGAAGATAGAATCCGGGTTTTGACCTAGCATGTCTAGTGGATCCATTTCCCTTAAAGCAAGAAATTGGTTAAGGAAACTCTCTTTACAGACGGTAAGATTATCTGATTTGATGGAGAAGTTTTCATGCTGAAATCCATCAAACATTCTCTGGCACATATGAGACTCAAATGCATATTTCTTGAACTCTCTTTCCATATACAGCATTAGGTTCAATTGAATTAGCCGCAACATCAATCCCACCCAATAGCTTTCATTATGTTAATCAACGGTTTAGAAAAATCATGAATTGCTTTAAAGGCGACTTCCACAGCTGATGTGAAGAGATCCAGGGTTAGATCAACGTTAAGCAGTCTAGTTTCATCTCCAGAATCTTCAGATTCTCTGGTTGACAAGCCCCTAAGTTTGAGATTTTTTTTCCCAGTTTAGCTCGCTTTTGGTCTGCCTCTTCAATTTGCCGCTGTAACTGATGAATCTCTGAGTCCTTATTCTGAAGTTCCTATTGAAATTTCTTTACCATAACCTCGTATGTTTTTAGCAGGCTTGTTGTTCCTAGATCTCTGCAGCCAAACGAGAGTCTTGAGGAGAAACACATACTGGTTTTGGGTTACTTTCCCTGTAAATATGTTTAACCTCAGATAGGTTCTTCAGCTTAGAAACCACTAACTTATCGGTATCTTGAATTTTTTCAGGGTCATAGGGAGTATGGGCAGCTTGGAGTTGGATGTAAGTTGACTTCAGAGAGGAGACATTATTAAAAATCGTAGATACCATGGCTTCAAAAGCTTCTGGGTTCTGATTGGCCTCTTCCATGGGTTGTGGATGGACCTTCTGGTTGTTGCTGTCACGAAGTGGGGTTTCTTTCGCCCCAGTGGGTAGCATAGTTGTTGCCAACAAAGCGCCATTTGAGCACGATTCGTGAGGGAAACTACCAATAAAGCACAACCTGCAACCTCCAAAATAAGTATTAATGGCTTCCACCATGAACAATTGGTCAGTAAGTAGTAGACTCGACCAGAGTGAGAGTATCAAAAAAACCACCCTCATGTAAAATTCATGCACCAGAAATAACTGGAATCCAATGAAGAAGTAAACTAATATTGATTTTCAGTCAGACTATTAGGTTCTGACCCCATTTTGCGGATAATGAACCACATTACTTGAGATGCCTTGCCAATTGTATGTAATCGTATTTCCATTAGATACAGAAACTATGAAGCAAGTCCATCATATCATAGGACCTCACAAGAAACTTCATGGCAATAGCAACTGTTTCTTCCATAACACAAAAATATGGAAACAAGCCCAACGATGGCCTAATGGATGAATGCAATGATCTACCAGTTCGAGTAGCTAGCCATATTACCATATTAAATATAAACTAAACGAACAATAAAAATGGCCATATGATGAATCTTCATCACCAGCACTCTCCAATGAAAAACAGGTATGTAATATATATATATATAAGACTATTGAATGATCAGTCTACCTATCGAAATCCCAAACCAGCATCTAAAGGTACCCAACAAACATAATCTGCTTCACCTAAGAAATTATTCAAAAGAAAAAAATCAATTAAATACTTGTAACATAATAAAAAGCAATTTATCCTAAATAACAAATTCAGTCAACAATCCACATTTAGATTGTTATCAGCTCAACTAGGTGCGAAGACAAGCCAAGAAATACATGTTGGGCATAGAGTATGAAAGATTCAAGATTGTTCAAAATTAGAAAGCACTGAAGAGCCAAAACCACGTACCGACAATGGAATCCACAATTCAGGAAAGCAAGCTGCAAATAAAGAACCACAATCGATCCAACTATAGAGAGATCTATTGGACAATAGGGTTCTTCATTTCTTTTTTCACACCACCTTGAAGCTGCCGTGTTGAACCCTAGCAAAGATGACCAGAGCAAACTAGTGACTAAGCCAGAGATTACCAATTACGAGGCAAATCAAAGCGGATGCTTACGGCTTACCCAATCAGGGATGCCATTGGAGAGTCACCAGGGAAGGAGAATAAAAAGATCGACGTGTTAAGTAAATTATATATTTAACTTAAACACGTCAAAAGAGTAAAATCCATTCTTAGGTGGCATGTCCATCTAGACAAGTTTATGTGAAAAAATTTTGAATTTTAAAATTTCACACAAATACCCATTCTCACATTCTCTTTCCTCTATCTCTCACTCTCACTCTCACGATCTCTCCTTCCTCTCTCTTTCTTCCTCAGCACCGGAATCCAAACTTCACCGATCGGAGTTATCGACCCATCGATCTGAAAGGCCGGAGCACCATGAGTCATCTCCAACCTTCGTTTACTGTTGACAACCGTCTATTTCGTCGAACTCTCATCTTAAAGTCGCGGTCAACCAAAACTTTCGGCACTCTATCCGACCACCGTATGCTATCCCTTCATGAACCACCACCATAACTGAATTTGTCTCCACGAGCTCTACATGTCTCAGTCCCTGAACGACAGAAATAGTCGCCGAAAAATTATTCCATTGATTTTAATCAATGGATTTTGGGCCAAAATGGTAGAGAACAAATGAATTTTTAGTTTGGTTATTGAAATCTGATATCATTCCATTAATTTTTGAATGTTGATTTTAATTGTGTATTATTTGAATGTAAATATCAGTGTGCACTTCTTATCATATTTAAACATATTTTTAATGAAATTGAAGCAAGCATTTAGCATTTTCTGTCATAGATCTGTTTATTTCATTGATAAAAAATAATGAAATTAATAATTATATTCAATTATGTATCAGACGTGTGTTTATTCCATTGAAAAAAAACAATGAAATTCGTAATTTCTATTAATTTCTGTATGAAACATATGTTTATTTCATTAAAAAAAACAATGGAATTAATAAGATACATTCAATTCTATCTCAAATGTGTTTATTCCATTGAAAAATAATAATAAAATTCATAAAATAAATTTATAAATTTCATTAAATATTTGTTTGATATACCAGTCAGCTGCTCCTGAGACATTATCCAGGCCTGGGATGATGGGTACCTAGCATTGCCCTTATCGCGGAACAAGGATTCAGTAACAGCTGTTTTACAATTTTATCCTCTTCCTTTTTTTTTTGGGACTATGGTTAATGCCTAAATGGCTATATTTTAAATCGTTTGAATGAATTTTTAATCTTTTATGGAATTCTAATTGATACTCACCGAGTTATGGTGGTCGCTTGGGCTCTGGTGTGGCAACGACCACTGCCGTGAAAACGTGTTAGGCCGTCGCCACTGCTGCCAATTTACGTCCGTTCAACCACCGGAATTGCTCATGCCGTTGGCTGGAACTTCTACTCTGGTTGCTGCTTTGTTCATGTAAACCAGCTGCGCTTGGTTCACAATCTCAGGTAAAGTTCCAGTCTTTACTAAGCCCTAGCTTCTATGCGGATTTTTATTTGGTTGTGGTTGCTGTGCTGTGGGAGAATGAGGAATGGTAGGAATACCGATGGATTGGCGCTTATGTATTGGGAATTGTTTTGTTAATGCTATTAGGTGCACAGGAATGGCTATGAAAAAATTATATTTCTGACAAAATACAACTAATTTCAGGAATTTTATCCGAGCCTAAATTGTAATGGTGATTTAAGACATGCCTTACACAACATTGACAGCTTCATTTTGGTCTATATCTCCCTGGATACATTTTAAATGACTAGCATCCAGAGATAAATGTCAGAAACTTCCAGTTTCAGGTCAATTCCTAGTTCGTGGTGAAACTAATAATGAATATCCTGCTGCTCTAAATTTAAGTTTATAGAATATGCTGTATTCAATCAATTTGTTCCAATAACTGGTCCCGACCAACATGTTCATGGTTGTGTTCTTGCTAGAAATGATTTACAAGAGATAAACTTCCTAATGCTTTCCTGATATGATTTCTACCTCGCTTATCGAAATGATCAATGATCGCATGAGTTCTTTAGTGGTATGCATTTTCTTCAGTTTCTTTTTTCTTCTACATTCTACAATTAGGATTACAGGAAAGAAAGGGGGCACTAGGTTTGTCTGTGCTGCAAAACCACTTTTAGGATGAGTTATTTTTGTGATGTTTCGGAATACTTCTCTTTATGCTAATGCAGTATAAATTAGGGCTGAAGACAAAAGTAATCCTTGTGGTTATTGTAATCTTTCTTTTGTCCCTATGATTTCTATTTATAAAAAAAAAATGAAGGCTAAAACTATGTTAACAATGTCACACTCACTCATATTTGTCGTGTCGATGTTCTTTTTCATTTAAATGTGCCTTATCAGATGCTTAATGGTGGATAACTCTTAATCACTCTGCTGCTAGATGGAGCTCCCCAGTGCTGTAAATTTCATCTCACCTCTATTTATTGGAATGTTAAGATAATTTTCCTTTCTGGGTTCTGCTGCTGGTGGCTTCCAAAGTTGCTATAGCCCCAAATTAACTGTAGTACTGTCTTCTACTCTTCTATTTAGTGAGAAGGGCTATAAGAAGAGTTGAATCTCTCAATTAATGGAAACAACCAAGGATAAGCTTTTAATATGACTTGGCATCATACTTTTTGGTCACCTTTTCAAATTAGTTTCTGAGTTCTGTAGTCCTGCCAAGCTTTTATGTGCATGCTCAGGTGATCATGTGCTGGTGCAGAAGTAATTGAAAAATGATCCCTATAAGAAGAAAAAAATAGCAAATTAGAGTGCTAGAATATGTAGATTTTGATGTTGTAATTATTGATAGAGAATCTCTAGTTTATGGCCATTTTAAAAATCGGCAATTCTGGAATCTTGGTGAAAATGCACATTCCACTTTCATGTGCTGGAATAATCGAGCCTTGGGCATGTAAGAGTGCTAGGATATTTCCTGTGTATATATTATCGCCTGGAAATAATTAAAGAACAAGTGGAGAAAGATTGTCTATCACTCTATCCTGTATTTGATTGCATGAATAGGAAATGGGATAAAAGTCACCACAACAAAGAACTCAACGTCAGCACTTTAAATGCGTTGCCAAAATAAAGTAAGTGTCGTTATTGTTATTTTACGGCGCTTTAAAAATGTCATCTAAGTGCCGTAATAACATGGTGTCGTAAATGTATTCGCAGCGCTTCCAGGTAAACGTTGTTTATTTAACAAAGAGCTTTAATTTAAACATAGTTACTACATAACTTAAAAGGATTTCAAAAATGTTCATGAATTTTGGTCAGCATTACTCTTACTGTGGAATCAATTACTGCTGGGACTGCAAAATACATCCATGCCTGCATAGACTGGAGGTGCTCCTTCATGGCCATACCATCATCCAGTGGTGTTATCTTGACTTGATGTTGATCTGCCTCTGGTATCCACTTGTCTCCTCAAAAGAGCTAGAGCTAGAGCAATGTCAATGGCTTAATGCTTTGTGCTCATACTCAATTTGCTCATGCTCAGTAGTTTCGCGTTGTTAGCAGCTCAGTCTTGCGCTTCTATTTCAATTTGGAATCTTCTGTTCTAAAAGGGTGTTAGATTAGAGGTAGTTTTATAAATGTGGTGGTTGATTGAGTGCACTAATATTATATCGCGAAGCTTCCATTGAAGTTGGTTTGAGTGGGGTGTTGATCAATATGTTGTGTGTGATTTACATGGATGGTGGAGCTGATTTAGTTCATGTGTTAATAAATTTATTGGGTTATGGGTTGATTTGGTGGCTTAATTTGACAGAAAAACTGCATGTAATGTGGTGATAAGTCAAATAACAATGTGGTGAAAACTGCATGTAATGCCTTGGAAGAGACAAATTTGTGGCCTCTTATCATCAGTCAACAATTTCATTTTTTGTAAAGACCAGATATTTCTCATCTCATATCATAATGTGTTTTCGCAGAATGACTTTGCTTAGTTATGCCTTACCTGACAATGTAATTGTTGTTTGTAGCGTTTCTTCTTTTCTAAATATAACCTGAAAAAGATTGGTAAAACATATATTATCATTAGAATTAGAGTATAAGAATTGAAGATGCTTATTTAATTATACAGACTATGCATATTTCAATCTGTTCAAAAGTTTCCAAGAACTATGCTTATATTGTCATTAGAGTTTCCTTTTGGTCCTGGGTACTATCAATTGGAAATGCCTGCATTAGTGTCAATGTTACCTTTCCTTCGTCTTAAAGGCAAAGTGAAAGAATATCTAATGGAAGTGATGATAGTACGGAGATAGTTGAGCCTGTGTTTGTGTATTTTGCAGCTTTCATTTCCAGAAGCAATATATTTGGTTGACGCTATTGAAGGTGGAGAGAAGCTTCTGAAACCCTGCACTTGAGTCTACTCACATCACCAAAGTTATTGGTGACTGTAAATGGGATAGTAGGGCTTCTAATGGTTTCTTAGTTCTGCATTTCGTATTGTTTTGATGTGTGTCATGGCATTTTATGCCCATTCTAATCGTTTGTTAGTTCTGCATGACCGATTGTTTTGATGTGTCATGGCATTTTATGCCCTTCTTGAAATTTATATTGATTTTGCAGGCATCGTACTTTCAATTTGGCATCAAATTGTACATGTTGTTGATACCAGAGTGAGCATGTTTTGTTAAATAATTACCCAGCTTTCTCATCGTTATTTTTTTGTCATTTATTTAACTGGATGAGTAGAAGATGTTCAACATGCTTCCCTTTAAGGAATGTCGGAATTTTTGGATCGTACATTTTTTATATTCGTTGTTATGATTATGAAGGAATTCACTTACTTTTTTTTTTATTAATATAATTATCACAATTAACAGGGAAAAAAACCATAAATTTATAGAGACTGATTAGAATATAGATTAAGGCCTTGGATTCCCATGCTTTGATTGAGCAAGTAATCAGCCCTAAGCCCCACATTATTCTTCAAGTCTTTCATGGCCTCTATATACTTCTCAAGCTCCACCATCCCAAGTTTCTCCATATCCACAGTATCCCACCAAAACATCTGTTCATTATTATTCACCATCTGCATCTCCTTAATCTCGGCTGCTCGCTGCTTCTCCTCCTCCAGCGCCTTCTCAGCCAACTTGTACTCCTTGTACGACACTTTAGTTGCTGCTTCGGGTCCGTCTTCATAGTTTTCCTTATCTTCTTCTCTTCCCTCTTCAAGATATTTCGCGAGGACAGTGTCCACGTCCGGATGGCCAAAGCAGTAAGCTTTTTTACCAGTTGGAGAGAATGTGATGATGCCAACTTGTGCACCACAAAGTATGCATAGCTCGCTGGCTTTCTTGATGAGACCAGTCCGACGTTTTGAGAAGGTCACTTGTCGCCTGTTCGCAACTTCAATGGGGTTGATCTCGATCTTCTGACGGCCTTTTGATGTTTTCTTCGCTTGGTTCATTCTTGTGACATCCATTGTTGTTGTTGTTGTCAGAAGAATTTTGTGTAAAAGTGTTTAGGCCTAAGGGTTATATATATTGGAAAATCATAGAGAATTTTAAATAAGAGGAGATTCTGCGTATCTATAGAAATTTATTATATACCTATATATGGGAAATTCAAATCAGTTTTTTTTTGGACACTGGTGGACTCTCAGACTATTTTAGGGTTTCCTTAAATATGGTACTATAATTGGAAAAAATTCACTAATTTTTTGTCTATATATTTATTAATAATGGAGTATCGGCGTATATATGATTGATTATATACCTATAAATGGAATTGACAAAAATAAATTGGAAACTCAATTTCTTAATTATATCATTTGAATAAAAGTGTGGGATTTGTGTCGAGCAACATGGATCTCGCTTATGACGGACTGTGTAGATTAGGCATTCTCTATTTTTATGATTTATATAATTTTGGGTTGTTATTATAATTAAATAAGAAAAACTATGAAAAAAAATATTATTGATATAGGAGGCACTTTTATCAAAATTTATTGGAAAAATAGTTACTAATATTGTTTTTGCATTCTTTCTCAATGATATTTTTATATTATTATATTTGAAATGAATCTAAACCCGAGATGAGCCCACACATAAATAAGTTAAATTAAGGTCCAATGTAAAAACACAACTCAAGGCGAAGTCCATACAATTTATCCTAGAGAGATTCAGTGATTCACTATTAGTCTATATGGTATCATCCAAAGTGACCACCAGAAGGAACATTCATACTTTATCAATTGCAAAACATTACACATAATTCATCCGAAAATTAATAAACCCACATGGAACCTATCATCCATCTTTGATTCTTATAAACTGCCCTCTCAAGGTTATGAAGGTTGACATTATAAAGAAATAAAGGTAGTTCTGAGAATCAAATTATGACCAAAATACCTTAAAAAAAAGAGGAAATTTTATAACACCAGATTGTGCGTCCCACATACAATACAAGTTACAGAGCAGTCAAATGTTTCCGAACTGCAGTACTAGATTGATGAGCAAAGTACTTCTGTCTAAGTTGCACATATGGATATCCGATGAAGGAAAGAAAGTGGGCCGGCTTTGAGAAGGAAAGTATTTCATACCACACCTGACTTTTATTGTCAATCTCGATCGTGAAACGTTCTTCCCCGGCCTGGTTTCACAGAAAAACAACCGAGTAACATGAGTGATTGTTCGTCCGATTATGCGGTTCATAACTTACAACTATATCCAGAGAAAAAAATGAAAAGAAAAAAAAAACACCATCCTTGATAGGAGTACAAAAATAGTTGAAACAAAAAAATAGTTCTCCTAAGAACCGGATGCCATTGTACAGATGCAATATGTAGAAGTGGGGAGCAGTGTGACAGAATAATATTTGCTATTGAATGGAATCTCCTGCTAAGACTAATCAATGAGAGATGCCAAAGAACCGATAGAGCGGATTCAATTCAGTTAAAAGAACAATCTAGATGTCAACAACCATCAGGAGGGCAGATTGCTCATAATTGTTAAGCATAAAGCCATGTTCAAGCAAATCAATCCTATGTTCATCATGTTTGGACTAATCAATTATAGGACAAAGGGAGATATTTTAGGGGAAAGAGCTAATTGATTGGGTAGAATCAAGTTAAAAGAATAATATTGTTTGCAACAAAAACCCACAATGTTATGCTAGTTCTACTTGTCACATATACACACATCATGGACATTAAGCAGAGCCCAAAGAAGACAGTCCCCAGGTTGATCGTGGTCTAATGAATCAATGAGAGGTCAAAGGATGAAATTCGTTTTGGAAGAACTGGGACGAGCACATACAATCATTTAAAAAACAATCCAGATTGCAAGCACCATCACAAGGAATGCCGACTCTTGGTGTTACATAAGCATATAACATACTCACCATTAAGCAAGAATACCTCAGAACTCTGTGCATGAGTGCATCAAAACGAATAGGAGACAAAAATGATGTAGGAAACAAGGTGAAACAACTAGAGTGGGCTTCAAATACGAATGTTCATCAGAGATTCCCTATCATAGAGAAAAAGCGAAGAAAAGGAGACTGACTTCACATATAAACCATCTTCCAATATCAACAATGATCTAACTCTCCAGATACAGGAAAAAATTATCCACACACACATCCGATTCAAAATCAAAACTTGCAAATGGATCATTAGAAATTGAAGGAAATACCAACCAGTAGGTGACCATAGAGGGTGCCACTTCCAAACCCGAAAGACGCCACACCTTTTTTAGCATTTCTGCTATCATTCACATAGACAACCTGAAGAGGCATCAACACCCATGGCAGAAACTCCTTCACACAAACACAAAACTTCTCTCCGCCTCGAATAGGAGTCTTGGGATGAACAAATGCCCAATTCAATCCAAAATGCCTAAAGCACCAAATAGAATAAAAACTATTGACTTTCCAAATCAAATCGGGATTTCATACTATCCGTTAAAAAAGGAATCAAACTGACCTCCACGTTTGAAGAGCCGCCTTGCCTTTCTCGAAAGCTTCAGGACCTGAACCAACCATAACTCGTGAATGATTGATTAGGAATCCCTCTTTTGAGAACACCTGATCTTCTTTGAGGCAAGACACTGATTTAGCACTTGCTCCTCTATGCACAGGGCCATAGTTGAGGGACCCAGACCTGGTAACAGCAATATGTAAAACCATAAGTAAAAAGCATATAGCATATAAACGAATGGTTGAAGGGAGAGATAATGGTACTTGTCAATGCAAGCCTTCTGTTCTAGAGGAGATGGCCGAAACCAACACAATAAAACCATCTCGGTCAACAATTACCTGTGAATTCCACTGTACTCAGTATCAATATTGATACCCAATTTAGGAAAATATCAACAAATCTCCATAATGTTGAATAACAACACTGAAAGCCAGGTGAAACTTTCAACAGCACATTCCACCCAATCTAGGAATTCAACTATACACAAAAAATATTCAACCCATTCTAGGGAAGTTTTCACATGCCCATATGTATTCATTCTACAAATGCCTTAGACTCTTATATCAAAACTCAACCTGAATTTTTTTTTTCACGTTCTTCCCCCAAACCTTCCAATATCACTGTTCTGGATGGAGCTCGTAAGCCATTAATTCTTACACCTGAAAAACAGTCACGCTGATTCTTGGAAAGATCAAATTGACATAAAAAAGCACACACACAGATAAAATACATAGGCAATTGCAGCCAATTTATTAGAGAATTAGCATTTCTTGATAACTTTAATCTGGTTATTTGACTCCAAAGAGAGCTAAATTTAGATCAGCCGAATTTCACACACAGAGAAATTATATAGGCAGCGCTACAATTGGGTTATTTCCTTCCAGTTTCCATTGCCAAAATAATGCAAGCATACTGCAAAGGTCAATCGTTTAAGAAATCGCAAGCTTTTCAACAACCAACCAAAAACAGTAAAAAGATCCAGCATAGAATAGCTAAAAATGGATAAATATCAAGTACTTCACTTCCATGGACTTCAACTGAGGTCTCAAGTAAACAGAGTGTGCCTCCACACCGAAAAATTGGGAAAAAAAATTAGGACAAGATGCAAGCTTTTAACTACACAAAAGTTAAAAAAGAAATTCCAGAGCTACAAAGATCTGCTAACATAAACAGTCTTAAAATCACATAAAAAGGGAAAAGAGAGGGGGGCAAAAAAAATGCTCACTAACCCTTGAAGCAATCAATTTAGGGTAAAATCTCCAAAAAAAAAAAAAATGCAGAGTTTCCACAGAAACCGAAAGCTGAGAATCCATCAATCCCAGAAGAAGTTCAATTTAACCCCAACGTTTCCAAAATTTATAAGAACCCTTACCCATGAGACCGAAAAGACATCAGATGTACGTAACGCAGATGCAAACCAGTAAACTATATCAGATTCAGCAATGAAAAATTCGAAAAATCATACCAGACGATTCAAGTTCAATTTAACCCTAACGATTCCAAAATTTATAAGAACCCCTAAACCCAAGAGACCGAAATACATCTGATGTAGATGTTAACGCAGAAACACACCAGTAAAAGCTATCTATTAAGCAAATTCTGATCGATCAAAAAAATTAATCGCAAAAAAATTTGGACCATTTCTCGATTTGTGCGTGTCATCCTTGCGCAGGGGCCATGCTAATCTTCTCTGTATCGTTCCAATTTTATCGGATGTCCCCGAAGGGACACTAAGTTCTTCGTTTCATGCAGTATATGAAGAGTCTAGTTGTACTCCAACTGAACGATGTGGGATATAGTTCTGCCACGACTATGCGCCAAAGGCCAATGGGATCAGGCCTGGTCCCGTCTCGTTACTCGTTAGTGCTTTGTACGTCATTTTTATGGGCCCTGGCTCGTTATCTTGACTGGCTGCATACAGTAAAGTCTGTTCGTTGCGTGATGCGCCCAGTACAAGCAGGGCAAATTAAATACTTCATTCGTTTTCTAAACATAATTAAATAATCAATAATCAATTAAAAGATCGGAGTTCATGTATTGTTATTTTACAAAAATTTCTTATTTTATGACTTTTTAGACTAATTTTTTTATTATTAATTGAAGATATATTAAAAAATATACAAATAAAATTTAATTTTTTTTACCGTATTAATTAAAATTTCTTAATATCATTGAATATCATCATTACATAAAACAGTAGGATTTCTCGGTCTGTAGGTGCGATTACCCAATGTTCATAAATAGTACCGCGTTTTGTTCTACCCAGGCATGTAAACGACACCATCCGAGTACCGACTATTCATCCTCTTCCTTTACCAAAAATCACACCAAACCTCTCTCCTCCAAGTTCTCGGTGATCATCTGTCTTTCTTCATCATCCTTCTCGGCCAATATTTGCGGTCACTTCTTCATTGGTGATCCCGCCAAGCTCTCTCGGTGATCATCCGTTTTTCTTCCTTCTCGACCAATCATTGCAGTCACTTCTTCACTGGTGATTCGGCCAAGCTTTCGCGATCAAATAGGTTTGTTTTATATATGTATAAAAGGAGTAAAACTATATTTCTAGTACGGAAGTAGTAACATCTGGTCCGTAAAGAGATTTGTAGATATTACTTTCATTAAGATTTTAGCAAATACAAGAGACACATATATACACAGGAATACAACACAACGGATACAAAGAATAGGACTGACACCCTAAGCTATAGGAAATAGCCGTTGAACAGAGACATAGGTTTAGGAGATAGGTAAACTTAGGGCTTCTCCAACAGAATCTGGATATGAGGTCGCAAACGCGTAACGGACGATATGCATCCGGAATTTGAGTTTCGTCGAAGCCAATAGAGGTCGCAACGGAGGTCGCAAATTTGCGACCTCAAAATCAGTTTCCAAATTTGCGATATGGACGATGTGTGAGAGAAGAGTCGCAAATGAACGTGCGAAATTCTTCCCGTTGCCTAAGGGCAACTCCAACAAGAATATGCATTTTGAGTATGCATATTTCCATTTGCATACCTTGAATAGTTCTTTGCATATTAGGTTTAATTTTTTGATTCCAACAATGAGTATGTAAATTGAGTATGCATTTTTTTTCCTACATTTTTTTCTATAACTAGTTTGTCTATCATTCATTTCATCAACCAAGTCACACCAAAAAAATCTTATTCTCAAACAATTCATGGATAACACAAGTTCTAGTTCTGAAATTTCTATCAAAGTAACCTCTGCAAAATATTTTCCCATACAGTATGATAAAAGTTCTCCAGAATTTGTCTCACTTTTGAAATCAAGAACACATAAGTATAGCATCACAATCCATAATCAAATTTCTAGTTCATCAAGCATCACAATCCACAATCCATAAGTACAGCATCACAACCCATTAACTCTTCCTCCTTAGACTCTGTTTCTTAAGTGGGATTCCAAAAAGTTAAAGATTTTTTTAAACCCAAATTGCTTTGCTTTGGAGCAAAAAAATAAGCAGACAATCCTAACTAATTATGACCATTTCAATTCAAATTAAAGATACAAACTTTGCTTCAATACTTTTTAGCTACTTTTGAAGAAAGATGAGATGACAAAAAGTGCTAATGTAATGATGTTGTTAAGAGATCCGATGAACTGAGATATTTGGGAGGAGAACCAATTCATGCATTATTGGTAAAGATTAAGTTGGTTTCTTGTACTTTACAGCACATCAAGAGAAAAAAAAAGTATAAGTAAAAGAGAAAGCAGATTCAATAATGTAAATTAGAAGCCCCTACTCATCCACCCTCTTCACACAACTCATGGCAGCAACAACCACACAAATTTCACACTCCAGTAGTTCAGAATAGATCGATAAAACCTCAAATTAAGGATCATACCTGAAAGAGAAAGATCAAGCCTTGAGGCGAAGGGTTCCAGCGATTTCGATTTTGCAACAAATTCACTAGATCTGTGAGGAGAGGCTGGATCTGTGGAGAGAGGAGGAAGAATTTAAAGACTTTGCTTCATGAATCGACACTGTGCATAGCCGTTGGGCAACGGCCAGAAATTCGCGCGTTGATTTGCGACTCCGATTTCAGACGCGAAAAAGTCAAAAATTTACGAACGGAAGTTGAGGTCGCAAATTTGGGAACTCGGATGCGACCGCTGTTGGCTTCTTCAAATCAGCTACTTTGGATGCAAAAGAACGGTTATGAGGTATGCGAACTTGGATCCAACCTCTGTTGGAGATGCCCTAATGGCTATGCACAGTACCAGGTAAGCTTATCCCCTTGAAATTGTTCACCCTCTCCACATAGATCGAGCAAGGATTCTACTTGAGATTGGAAACCCTTTTCCATTGCTGCTGCACAAGATCTTGCTCTTCAAGGTATGATCCTTCAATTGATGGCTTAGCCCTAATTTCTTCCAAGGTTTCCTAATTTTGTTCTCCTCAACCCAAATTCTGGATTTGATTTTTGATTTACTCGATCTTTTTATTAGGGTCAGTTTGTACTGGTGTCGGGGTGAGAGGACAGTTTCTTGCAACCTCTGTGGTCTCCGATCAGGTGCTCCTTGATTCCTTGGATATTCTTTTACGATTGTAATTCTTTATCTTTTGTGAAGTTTTGGGCTTCTGCAAAATCACAGTCAAGAATATTCATATTGTGTTCGATTTTTTGGGGTTTTAAACTTTTGGGGAAGATTAAACAGCAACTCTAGTATTATCTCAAGACTGTTGGTGCTTGATGAACCTGTATCTTGACTGAAGTAGTCATTCCATAGTTTGTAATGGGCGTCAGCATGATTGCGATGAACTATTCTATGACAAAAAATGGAACCTCCATGGCCAGTTCGTCTCCTCCCACTGGCTTGTTGATCTTTTGCTTCTCTCTCTGAAAAAAGTTGTTCAAACTCATCTTCAGAGTCATATTCGAAGCTAAGAAATTGTCTCAAAATTTCAGAACTAGAACTTGTGTTATCCATGGATTGTTTGAGAATAAGATTTTTTTTGTGTGACTTGATTGATGAAATGAATGATAGACTAAAACTATTTATAGAAAAAAATATAGGAAAAAAAATGCATACTCAATTTACATATTCATTGTTGGAATCAAAAAGTCAAACCTAGTATTGCAAAGAACTATTCAAGGTATGCAAATAGAAATATGAATACTCAAAATGCATATTCTTGTTTGAGTTGCCCTCATGACTTTGTCATTACAATTGGAGCACATGTCTTCTTCTTTAGTCCGTTCCTATCCTATCCGCCACGAAACCACATTGAATTGCGTACCATTTCGGGGTAGTGGATTATCGGTTGGGCAAGTGCTTTAAAATATGTTTGGACGAAACTGCCATTCGCTTTCGTTAATAATGTTGGAGATAATTAAATTAATCAATTTTTAATTGTGTAAGTGCGTGGTTCCATCATCTTGATCAATCGAACGAGTCGATACTGTAACTCGATTTTTTCCCCTTTCCTTCAACTTTGGGACTCCGATTGTGCCTCTGTGAATCCAGGTACAGACAATCGAAGAGTTTTTTTTTTGTTAATTTGGGTCTATTCGATTCTCTAATGTTCATTGTAATTGTACGTTTTTGGTTTCAATTACTTCCTCGATGTGGTTGCAGAAACAGATGAATTTTGCTTAAAGAGGAAATATAAATAATCGTTCATCACTGGGAGATTTATTAGTAAGAACATATGCGAATTCTATGATATTGAGTAATTACTTGCACGTATGATGTGCTCAATCGGGGAATCCTGTCATCTGGCTCTGTAACTCTTATGTCTGAATGTTTCTCTTGAGAGTAATTCTCATTGTGTATTTGTGTCATCAGTCATTAGTTTGGTTGTCTGCAGTCATCCTGTGGATGGAATATGGGTTCATCGAGTTGTTTCTAGTTCAATTGATTTCTTGTAAAATATTGTTATCTAGACATTAATTCATTTTGTGACTATTTGTCATTGCAGACATGTCTGTTATTGGAAAGCGAGGATTTCATCATTTGCAGAAGCTAAAGCTTGCAAATGGCCCGGCTGAATTCATAGAGAAGGGGCAAAATCGCGTTATTGACGCTTCTCTTACACTTATTCGTGAGAGGGCAAAGCTAAAGGTATATTTTCCTAGAATTCTGCAATCAATTTTAGTCACAATAGGGATAAAAGTTTATGTGAGTGGTTCCATCTGTTCATTGGTTATTGAATTTTATTTAAGCATCAGCCGAGCAGAAAGGAATGTGATTTGATTTTTTTTCTACATTGGTAATGGCATAGGGAGAGCTTGTCCGCGCCTTAGGAGGTGCTTCAGCGTCGACCTCCCTTCTTGGAGTTCCTCTGGGGCATAATTCCTCGTTTCTTCAGGGGCCAGCATTTGCTCCTCCACGCATTAGGAAAGCTATCTGGTGTGGTAGCACATATTCAACAACTGAAGAGGGTATAAAATTTGGATTCGCAAGAAGAACATGGAATCTTTTATTTTTTAACTTTATTTGTAGAAGATTTGGATTAAAATATCTCATTTGGCTAAAATTAGATTCCATGTTATAATGTTTTTAAAGCATTTATAAACATATTAGGATTCGCAAACATGTTTGTAAAGGAAAATTATTTCCCCTTTGATTTACTGAGTACCTTTCATGTGAGCATGTCAGAAAGAAGGAATATGTTACATGCATCCATGTGCCATCCGACATTATATCCTACCATATAGCTACAACCGGTTATTTTTATAGAAAGATGAAACTTGTGTAGTTAATATGATCTGTCTCTTCAATAGCATTAACAGGAAAGGCAGGCTACTGAAACTTGCAAAACCTTAGATGTTGCAGTTTAATGTTCTAAAATTGGCTCTGACTCGATCTGTACAGCTCTCAAAATAGCAGAAGGAAAAAAGAAAACAAATTAAATCTCAGTTGCTGTGGGTCTTTTTAGAAGTTTCTACAATATGTTAGAATTTTGTAAGCCTGTCTTGTGATCATAATTGAGAATATAGCATTATTGCATTGTTTCTGGCTTATGCAGGGAAAGAATTAAATGACCCTCGAGTGCTAACAGATGTTGGAGATGTCCCTGTCCAAGAAATTCGAGATTGTGGTGTCGATGATGATAGACTGATGAATGTCATAAGCGAGTCTGTCAAGCTATTGATGGAAGAGGTGAGTTATTGTGTTTGTGTTTCAATTATGAATATTAATATTGATATTTGATCATATTAGATAACATTTTCATAAAGTTACTAGCATTGCTTTACCATTGCATATGGTGGATCAAGCTTCCTGAGCACAGGGAACAACTCAGCTGGGTGATTTAGGAATCCTGACATCCCCTACCTCTTGTTTTTCCAATGTTAAATAGCAAATTGTCCCTTTTCAATGAATTTTTGTGGAGCTGAGAGGGTTGTGTGGAACAGTTAATTTTTTAGCAAAGTTTGCTGAAGAGTGTGGCTCATTGTTTATTTTCATCTTTGTAGCATTAGCTTTTTTTCTGTGAGAGTGATGGTGAACTTCACGCCTGGTTTTCTATTTTCCTTTGTGGTGGCGAGATCATTTTCTAAAACTGTTGGTTACCTTTTTGTAATCTTCAGCTGCAAATTTGATCTTGTGGTCCCGTTGTAGCCCATTTAATATGCAAAAGATTTGCATGTGGCAAATAATGAAATTTAAATTCAAAATGACAATATTACGCTGTATGAGTGTTTGGCAGTATTCCCCGTATAAAATTCAGATAAAACATAATAGTATGAATAATCTAAGTAGACTTGCCAGTAACTCTAGTTGAGAAAAAAGGGCAAGTTGGTTGACCATAGAGCAGCGAAATGCCCAATTGCCAATGTGGAACGTAGGCTTGACGTAAACATATGCATTTCATACTACCGGCATTCTGTTGAGCTATCCAGTCATTGAGCCACCAAGAATACCTCAGAATTCAGAATGATATGCCTTACTTGCAAAAATATCCTTTAATGTATTTATAATTTTATATTTTCAGGTCTTTTGAATGCAATAGAGATCATATGTAATTTTATTAGTCATTACTAAACTGGTTTGACTTAATCCTATGCTAATTGATCTAGACAATTATGGGAATGCCAGCTCAGGGGTAGTGGTCAGCTTGAAGAGTTCCTGGATATTTTGCAGGAGCTGTGACTTCTTCAATTTGCAGTAAAGGTTGAATTTTCACTGTTCATGCTTTGATGGCTTATTAATGCACAGTTTAGCTTAGTCTTATTTATCCCTATTCTTGCTTTAACCAATTGAAGTATTTCCTAGAGAAGTTAGTTGTACTTGAACCTGTTTTCTATGAATATGGATAAACTTTTGGGGAAAAAATCAATTATAGCTTAGGATATTTGGATGTGCATCTCTCTGCTGACTTTTTGATCCAATACATTTCTACTTGCATGATATTGTGCCTTTTCAGGACCCATTACGCCCACTGGTTTTAGGTGGAGATCACTCAATATCCTTTCCTGTTGTAAGGGCCGTCTCTGAGAAGCTTGGGGGACCTATAGATGTTCTTCATCTAGATGCCCACCCTGATATCTATCATGCATTTGAAGGAAATAAATATTCACATGCATCTTCTTTTGCCCGAATAATGGAAGGCGGCTATGTTCGTCGACTTTTGCAGGTATATCTAGTCTGCACGAAAGATTGAACAGTTATTTTCTTTCTTATGGTGTAATTACATTTATACTGTTGGAGCTATCGCATAAAATTTCACTCTATATGTGGAATTGCTTTAGCCTTAATCAATGTTATTCATTTTCTGTCTCTACTTGCCTACTTCTGAGATTAACAGTTTTCACATAACGACTGATACTATGGCCTGCATATGACTTTGCTTGCTGACTTTTTAGGTTGGTATCAGATCAATTAACAGTGAAGGGCGTGAACAAGGCAAAAAGTTTGGAGTAGAGCAATTTGAAATGCGAACATTTTCAAGAGATCGCGACTTTCTGGAGAATTTGGTCTGTCTGTCTCTCTCGCGTATTTTCTTTACCTATATCATTTTTTTGGGATGATGTAGCATGCTTTATTAGAAGGTTATGAATTTGAGAAGTTTTTTTACGTCATAATCCTCTTGCATTTCCTTGACAGAAACTTGGAGAAGGCGTAAAAGGAGTTTATATTTCAATAGATGGGGACTGTCTTGATCCTGCCTTTGCTCCTGGCCTCCTGGTGTATCTCACATTGAACCAGGAGGTCTCTCATTCCGCAACATCCTCAACATCATCCACAACCTCAAGGCTGATGTTGTTGCCGCAGATGTGGTTGAGTTCAACCCATATCACGACTAACATGTTCAGCGAGCAGCAACAGGAGTTTAATTACGTCTAAAATTATTCGGTTAATGTAATCGCGGGCAAAGCGCTAGTTCTTGTAACTGGCCCTTTGATATTCTTGTCACCTGTTGCCTTTTATCACCATGCATTATGAAGGAATTCACTTACTTTTTTATTTATATTATTATCACAATTAACAGGGAAAAGAAACCATAAATTTATAGAGACTTATTAGAATATAGATTAAGGCCTTGGATCCCCACGCTTTGATTGAGCAAGTAATCAGCCCTAAGCCTCACATTATTCTTTAAGTCTTTCATGGCCTCTATATACTTCTCAAGCTCCACCATCCCAAGTTTCTCCATATCCACAGCATCCCACCAAAACATCTGTTCATTATCATTCACCGTCTGTGTCTCCTTAATCTCGGCTGCTCGCTGCTTCTCCTCCTCCAGCGCGTTCTCAGCCAACTTGTACGACACTTTAGTTGCTGCTTCGGGTCCGTCCTCATAGTTTTCCTTATTTTCTTCTCCTCCCTCATAAAGATATTGCGCGAGGACAGTGTCCACGTCCGGGTGGCCAAAGCAGTAAGCTTTTTTACCAGTTGGAGAGAATGTGATGATGCCAACTTGTGCACCACAAAGTATGCATAGCTCGCTGGCTTTCTTGATGAGACCAGTCCGACGTTTTGAGAAGGTCACTTGTCGCCTGTTCGCAACTTCAATGGGGTTGATCTCGATCTTCTGACGGCCTTTTGATGTTTTCTTCGTTTGGGTCATTCTTGTGACATCCATTGTTGTTGTTGTTGTTGTCAGAAGAATTGTGTAAGAAAAGTGTTTAGGCCTAAGGGTTATATATATTGGTAAACCATAGGGAATTTTAAATACAAGGAGATCCTGAATATCTATAGAAATTTATTACATACCTATATATGGGAAATTCAAATCAGTTTTTTTTTTTTTTTGACACTGGTGGACTCTCAGACTTTTAGAGTTTCCTTAAATATGGTACTATAATTGGAAAAAATTCACTAATTTTTTGTCTATATATGTATTAATAATGGAGAATCAGCGTCTATATGATTGATTATATACCTATAAATGGAATTGACAAAAATAAATTGAAAACTCAATTTCTTAATTATATCATTTGAATAAAAGTGTGTGGAATTTGTGTCGAGCAACATTGATCTCGCTTATGACGTACGGTGTAGATTAGGCATTCTCTATTTTTGTGATTTATATAATTTTGGGTTGTTATTATAATTAAATAAGAGAAACTATGAAAAAAAATATTATTGATATAGGAGGCACTTTTATCAAAATTTATTGGAAAAATAGTTATTAATATTGCTTTTGCATTCTTTCTCAATGACATTTTTATATTATTATATTTGAAATGAATCTAAACCCGAGTCAATGACATTTTTATATTATTATATTTGAAATGAATCTAAACCCGAGACGAGCCCACACATAAATAAATTAAATTAAGGTTCAATGAAAACACAACTCAAGGCGAAGTCCATACAATTTATCCTAGAGAGATTCAGTGATTCACTATTAGTCTATAGGGTATCATCCAAAGTGACCACCAGAAGGAACATTCATACTTTATCAATTGCAAAACATTACACATAATTCATCCGAAAATTAATAAACCCACATGGAACCTATCATCCATCTTTGATTCTTATAATCTCCCCTCTCAAGGTGATGAAGGTTGACATCATAAAGTAATAAAGGTAGTTTACCTTAAAAAAAAGAGGAAATTTTATAACACCAGATTGTGCGTCTCACATACAATACAAGTTACAGAGCAGTCAAATGTTTCCGAACTGCAGTACTAGATTGATGAGCAAAGTACTTCTGTCTAAGTTGCACATATGGATGTCCGATGAAGGATAGAAAGTGGGCCGGCTTTGAGAAGGAAAGTATTTCATACCACACCTGACTTTTATCGTCAATCTCGATCGTGAAACGTTCTTCCCCAGCCTGGTTTCACAGAAAAACAACCAAGTAACATGAGTGATTGTTCGTTCGATTATGCGGTTCATAGGTTACAACTATATCCAGAGAAAAAAATGAAAAAAACACCATCCTTGATAGGAGTACAAAAATAGTTGAAACAAAAAAATAGTTGAAACAAAAAACCGGATGCCAATGTACAGATGCAATATGTAGAAGTGGGGAGCAGTGTGACAGAATAATATTTGATATTGAATGAAATCTCCTGCTAAGACTAATCAATGAGAGATGCCAAAGAACTGATAGAGCGGATTCAATTCAGTTAAAAGAACAATCTAGATGTCAACAACCATCAGGAGGGCAGATTTCTCATAATTGTTAAGCATAAAGCCATGTTCAAGCAAATCAATCCTATGTTCATCATGTTTGGACTAATCAATTATAGGCCAAAGGGAGATATTTTAGGGGAAAGAGCTGATTGATTGGGTAGATCAAGTTAAAAGAACAATCTTGGTTGCAACAAAAACCCACAATGTTGTGCTAGTTCTACTTGTCACATATACCCACATCATGGACATTAAGCAGAGCCCAAAGAAAACAGTCCCCAGGTTGGAAGAACTTGGAAGAACTGGGACGAGCACATACAATCATTTACAAAACAATCTAGATTGCAACCACCATCACAAGGAGTGCCGACTCTTGGTGTTACATAAGCATATAATATACTCACCATTAAGCAAGAAAAACTCAGAACTCTCTGCATCAAAACGAATAGGAGACAAAAATGATGAAGGAAACAAAGTGAAACAACTAGAGTGGACTTCAAATACGAATGCTCATCAGAGATTCCCCATCATAGAGAAAAAGCAAAGAAAAGGAGACTGACTTCACATATAAACCATCTTCCAACATCAACAATGATCTAACTCTCAAGATACAGGAAAAAATTATCCACACAACCGATTCAAAATCAAAACTTGCAAATGGATCTTAGAAATTGAAGGAAATACCAACCAGTAGGTGACCATGGAGGGTGCCACTTCCAAACCCGAAAGACGCCACACCTTTTTTAGCATTTCTGCTATCATTCACATAGACAACCTGAAGAGGCATCAACACCCACGGCAGAAACTCCTTCACACAAACACAAAACTTCTCTCCACCTCGAATAGGAGTCTTGGGATGAACAAATGCCCAATTCAATCCAAAATGCCTAAAGTACCAAATAGAATAAAAACTATTGACTTTCCAAATCAAATCGGGATTTCATACTATCCGTTAAAAAAGGAATCAAACTGACCTCCACGTTTGAAGAGCCGCCTTGCCTTTCTCGAAAGCTTCAGGACCTGAACCAACCATAACTCGTGAATGATTGATTAGGAATCCCTCTTTTGAGAACTCCTGGTCTTCTTTGAGGCTAGACACTGATTTAGCACTTGCTCCTCTATGCACAGGGCCATAGTTGAAGGACCCAGACCTGGTAACAGCAATATGTAAAACCATAAGTAAAAAGCATATAGCATATAAACGAATGGTTGAAGGGAGAGATAATGGTACTTGTCAATGCAAGCCTTCTGTTCTAGAGGAGATGGCCGAAACCAGCACAATAAAACCATCTCGGTCAACAATTACCTGTGAATTCCACTGTACTCAGAATCAATATTGATACCCAATCTAGGAAAATTTCAACAAATCTCCATAATGCTGAATAACAGCACTGAAAGCCAGGTAAAACTTTCAACAGCACATTCCACCCAATCTAGGAATTCAACTATACACAAAAAAGATTCAACCCATTCTAGAGAATTTTTCACATGCCCATATCAGGCTATGAAGCACGGGTGGCCTAACACCCCAAGGCACCCGCACCAGATACGTTTTGGGTGCGGGTGCGGCACGAAACGTCCGTGGTGCGCGAATTTAAGAATCCAAATTTTTTAAAAATAAAAATAAAATTGGGTGCGGCTGATGTTCGGCTGGGTGCGGTGAAGGATACGTTTAGGTAAAATCAAACTAAAACTTCAAACTTCAAACGAAATAAAATTAAAAATTTGCAAAACAGACCTAAACCTACCTGTGCGAGAAAGAGACGTAGACCAAATCCCGAGTTGCTGGCCGCTGGTGGAGGTACGGTCGAGGTCGCAGAGCTCCTCGTCGTCGTCGTCGATCGCTGGTGCTGCAGAGCTCGTCGACAGGTGCGTCTCTCTCTCTATATCTTTCTACAATTCTTTCTCTAACTGATTCGCTATCTGTCTTTCCGTATCTCTCTCTGTTTCTATGATCTCTCACGAGGCAGGTCATGATTTTTTTGGTCAATTGTTGTTTTGTATTTCTGTGGGATTTGTGGCTAAGTTATTATGTTAATGGGTAGTGGATTAGTGGGTACCGGGTAGTGGGTAGTCCGGTAGTGCAACTTTTTTTGTAGTTAATGGGTACGGGCAGTGAAATTTACACGGTTGAAAATTTACATGGATTATATTTCAAATAGTCTATGTAACTATCTTTTAATTTGATGAATATTTCTATTTCTATTTGATATTTTTGATTACATTAATATTTAATATTCAATACTTATGTGATATATTTATACATACATATATATATACAATTGGTACACACGTCTGTAAGTTTCAAAATTTATAGGCTTTAGATATGAACCGTCCAATCTCATCTAGGGTCATCATTCAATAACACAAAGTCAGACTTTATTCTCTCTCTTCTCCTGCTCGTCTCTCTCTTCTCCCTCACGATTATCTCTCTTTTTGACCAAGACGAATCGAAGCTGCTGAATCTTGCCCTCCCGCTCTAAATCTCCACCTCTCCATCTCGAGTTTGTCTTTGATTAAGCCGCCTCTTGTTCTTCTGGGTTATTTGACGAGTAGCTTCTTCGATTGGGCCTCGATTCGACAACTCAGTGAACGTCGACATTGGGTTCTCTCTTTCCGTGCTTCTTATGGGTTCTTTTTCTGTAACAATGAACAATCTTTCAGGGAAGTTACCGACAGACATGGCCCTAAAACTTCCCAATCTCAGGCAGCTTTTGATGGCAGAAAATGGATTTGAAGGAATGATACCCAGTTCCATATCCAATGCTTCGCAGCTTGAAGTTCTTAACCCGTCTAGAAAAGACTACATTTCTTTCAGTTTCTCATTCCACCAGATTACATTGTGTCATAGCATCACTTGTTTGCATGTGGAGCATCACTTGTTCGCTACAAACATTCATTTGTTTTGCTAGTATGTCGTCGTAGAAGCAAAGATCTAGTTTGGTAAAAAAAAAAGTATGCCATTGGCATTCACCAAATAAAACCAACCAAACCTACAATTGTTAACGAATGAGACCATTAACAAATAAAAACCTAGAGTTTGCGTCGTAGAGCTACACAATACGTTTGATAAAACCATTATGGCTCATCTGTTCAGCGCAAGCAATTAGAACCATCCCTTTGAAGCTTCAAGCGTCTTAAATTGGAGGGTTTTCAAGCACAATAGTAGATAAATCATTTATCCGAGGATAAGCCGCTTTCTCTTCAAGCTGATTCTGAGCCTTGATACGGGAAGACTTTCAATCAATGCAATCTGAAATTGAAAAGCAGAGTCAATGCAATCTGAAATTGAAAAGCATAGTCTTGATACGGGGTGACTTTCAATAGGAGCAACTTTGCACACAAAAAAAACAATTCCAAAATCAAAGACATGGATTAGGATTTAGGAAGTACCATTTGGAGGAATACTTGTCGACGGACGACGATCACTAAGTTGTTGAATCGAGGCTCAATCAAAGAAGCTACTCGTCAAATAACCCGGAAGAACAAGAGGCGGCTTAATCGAAGACAAACTCGAGATGGAAAGGTGGAGATTTAGAGCGGGAGGGCAAGATTCAACATCTTCGATTCGTCTTGGTCGAGAAGAGAGAGAATCGTGAGGGAGAAGAGAGAGACGAAGTAGGAGAAGAGAGAGAATAAAGTATGACTTTGTGTTATTGAATGATAGCCCTAGATGAGATCGGACAGTTCATATCTAAAGCCCGTAAATTTTGAAACTTACGGACGTGCGTATAAGAGACCAATTGCACATATATATATATATATATTGTATCCGTCGCACCCGTATCCTTCATTTTTTGAGAATTGTCGAATCCGCGTATCCTGCACCCCCAAATCCGTACTCCCGCACCAGTATCAGTGCTTCTTAGCCCATATGTATTCATTCTACGCATGCCTTAGACTCTTATATAAAAACTCAACCTGAAAATTTTATTTCACGTTCTTCCCCCAGAACCTTCCAATATCACTGTTCTGGATGGAGCTCGTAAGCCATTAATTCTTACACCTGAAAAACAGTCACGCTGATTCTTGGAAAGATCAAATTGACATAAAAAAGCACACACACAGATAAAATACATGGGCAATTGCAGCCAATTTATTAGAGAATTAGCATTTCTCGATAACTTTAATCTGGTTATTTGACTCCAAAGAGAGCTAAATTTAGATCATCTCAATTTTGCACAAAGAGAAATTACATAGGCAGCGCTACAATTGGGTTATTTCCTTCCAGTTTCCATTGCCAAAATAATGCAAGCATACTGCAAAGGTCAATTGTTTAAGAAATCGCAAGCTTTCCAACAACCAACCAAAAACAGTAAAAAGATCTAGCATAGAATAGCTAAAAATGGATAAATATCAAGTACTTCACTTCCATGGACTTCAACTGAGGTCTCAAATAAATAGAGTGTGCCTCCACACCGAAAAATTGGGAAAAAATTAGGACAAGATGCAAGCTTTTAACTACACAAAAGTTAAAAAAGAAATTCCAGAGCTACAAAGATTTGCTAACAGAAACAGTCTTAAAATCACATAAAAAGGAAAAAGAAAGGGGGCAAAAAAAACGCCCATCAACCCTTGAAGCAATCAATTTAGGGTAAAATCTCAAAAAAAAAAAATGCAGAGTATCCACAGAAACTGAAAGCTGAGAATCCATCAATCCCATAAGAAGTTCAATTTAACCCCAACGTTTCCAAAATTTATAAGAACCCTTACCCATGAGACCGAAAAGACATCAGATGTACGTAACGCAGATGCAAACCAGTAAACTATATCAGATTCAACAATGAAAAATTCGAAAAATCATACCGGACGATTCAAGTTCAATTTAACCCTAACGGTTCCAAAATTTATAAGAACCCCTAAACCCAAGAGACCGAAAATACATCTGATGTAGATGTTAACGCAGAAACACACCAGTAAAAGCTATCTATTAAGCAAATTCTTATCGATTAAAAAATTAATCGCAAAAAAATTTGGACCATTTCTCGATTTGTGCGTGTGATCCTTGCGCAAGGGCCATGCTAATCTTCTCTGTATCGTTCCAATTTTATCGGATGTCCTAGAAGGGACACTTCTTCATTTCACGCAATATATGAAGAGTCAGTTATACTCCAACTGAACGATGTGGGATATAGTTCTGCCACGACTATGGGCCAAAGGCCAATGGGATCAGGCTTGGTCCCGTCTTTACTCGTTAGTACTTTTTACGTCATTTTTATAGGTCTGGCTCGTTATCTTTACTGGCTGCAAGCCTATTCGTTGTGTGATGCACCCGGTCCAAGCGGGGCAAATTAAATACTTCATTCGTTTTGTAAAGAGAATTTTATTTTTTAATATTTATATATTCTAAATTATAGTATAATTTCATTTTTAAAAATATAATTAATCAATTAAATTTAATGTGTCCCAGGTTTGACCTGGTTATCTCAAAAAAAGAGGTCAGATTTAATGTGTTGTTATTTTACAAAAAAAATTCATATTTTATGACTTTTTAGATTAATTTTTTTTTAATTGAAGATATATTAAAAAATATACAAATAAAATTTAATTTTTTTACTGTATTAATTTAATTTTTTAAATATCATTGAATACCATCATTGGATAACATTGCATATAATAACAAGATTTCTTGGTGTGTACGGGCGATTACCCAATGTTCATGAACAATATGGCGCTTTGTTCTGCCCAGGCATGCAAAACAACACCGTCTGAGTACCGGTTATTCATCATCTTACCTTATCGGCTATTCATCCTATTACTTTACTAAAAATCGCACCAAACCTCTCAACTCCAATTTCTCGATGATCATTCGTCTTTTTTATCATCCTTCTCGGCCAATATTTGCAGTCACTTATTCATTGGTGATCCCTCCAAGCTTTCTCGGTGATCATCCATTTTTCTTCCTTCTCAGCCAATTGTTTCAGTCACTTCTTTACTAGTGATTCCACCAAGCTTTCGTGATCAATTTTATATATATATATATATATGTATAAATGAAGTAAAATTAGAGGTGTGCACAGTTTGGTCCAAACCAAAACCAAAATCGGAAGTGATGGTTTTGAAAAAATTGAAACCGAAATCGAACCATATTTTCGGTTAACCGTTAATTCGGTTAACCGGTTCGGTTATAATTTTAAAATCAATTATGTAATTATATATTATTAATAATTATAAAATAATATGTAATTGACATATAGTTATAAAATAAAGTATAATGAGTAATGAATTATTAAAGAAAAAATATTTATATAGAATAATGTGTAATTGACATATAATTAAAAAAATATTTATGCAATTAGACCTATGTATATTCACACCTATATACATATATAGATTTAAAATATATTTATAATTAATCGATTCGGTCCCGTTAATCACGATTTCAAATGAATGAAACCAGAGACCGAACCATATATCTTGATCCGGTCTAATTTTTCAAACAATAGACCAAAATCTGGTCAATAAATCGATCTGGACCAGACCCACCGATCAAATTTTCAATTTCCTACGAGTTTACGGTCCAGTTTGCAAAATAAAACTAATTTATAGCACGGAAATAGTAACATCTGGTCCGTTCCTATCCTATACGTCACGAAACCACATTGAATTGCGTACCATTTCGGGGTAGTGGATTATCCGTTGTGCAGGTGCTTTAAAATATGTTTGGACGAAAGTGCCATTCGCTTTCGGTAATAATGTTGGAGATAATTAAATTAATCAATTTTTAATTGTGTAAGTGCATGGTTCCATCATCTTGATCAATCGAACGAGTCGATACTGTAACTCGATTTTTTTTCCCTTTCCTTCCAACTTTGCGACTCTAATTGTGCCTTTGTGAATCCAGGTACAGACAATCGAAGAGTTTTTTCTTTTGTTAATTTGGGTCTATTGGATTCTCTAATGTTCATTGTAATTGTACGTTTTTGGTTTCAATTACTTCCTCGATGTGGTTGCAGAAACAGATGAATTTTTCTCAGAAAGGAAATAAATAATCGTTCATCACTGGGAGATTTATTAGTAAGAACATATGCTAATTCTATGATATTGAGTAATTACTTGCACGGATGATGTGCTCAAGCAGGGAATCCTGTCCTCTGGCTCTGTCACTCTTAATCTGAATGTTTCTCTTGAGAGTAATTTTAGGTTTAGAGCTCATTGTGTATTTGTGTCATCAGTCATTAGTTTGGTTGTCTGCAGTCATCTTGTGGATGGAATATGGGTTCATCGAGTTGTTTCTAGTTCAATCGATTTCTTGTAAAAAATTGATATCTAGACATTAATGCATTTTGTGACTATTTGTCATTGCAGACATGTCTGTTATTGGAAAGCGAGGATTTCATCATTTGCAGAAGCTAAAGCTTGCAAATGTCCCGGCTGAATTCATAGAGAAGGGGCAAAATCGCGTTATTGACGCTTCTCTTACACTTATTCGTGAGAGGGCAAAGCTAAAGGTATATTTTCCTAGAATTCTGTAATCAATTTTAGTCACAATAGGGATAGCAGTTTATGTGAGTGGTTCCATCTGTTCATTGGTTATTGAATTTTATTTAAGCATCAGCCGAGCAGAAAGGAATGTGATTTGATTTTTTTTTCTACATTGGTAATGGCATAGGGAGAGCTTGTCCGCGCCTTAGGAGGTGCTTCAGCGTCGACCTCCCTTCTTGGAGTTCCTCTGGGGCATAATTCCTCGTTTCTTCAGGGGCCAGCATTTGCTCCTCCGCGCATTAGGGAAGCTATCTGGTGTGGTAGCACAAATTCAACAACTGAAGAAGGTATAAAATTTGGATTCGCAAGAAAAACATGGAATCTTTTATTTTTTAACTTTATTTGTAGAAGATTTGGATTAAAATATCCCATTTGGCTAAAATTAGATTCCATGTTATAATGAATATTTTAAAGCATATATAAACATATTAGGATTCGCACACATGTTTGTAAAGGAAAATTATTTCCCCTTTGATTTACTGAGTACCTTTTATGTAAGCATGTCAGAAAGAAGGAATATGTTACATGCATCCATGTGCAATCTGACATTATCTCCTACTATATACCTACAACCGGTTATGTTTATAGAAAGATGAAACTTGTGTAGTTAATATGATCTGTCTCTTCAATAGCATTAACAGGAAAGCCAGGCTACTGGAACTTGCAAAACCTTAGTTGTTGCAGTTTAATGTTCTAAAATTGGCTCTGAATCGATCTGTACAACTCTCAAAATAGCAGAAGGAAATAAATAAATAAATAAAATCTCAGTTGCTGTGGGTCTTTTTAGAAGTTTCTACAATATGTTAGAATTTTGTAAGCTTGTCTTGTGATCATAATTGAGAATATAGCATTATTGCATTGTTTCTGGCTTATGCAGGGAAAGAATTAAATGACCCTCGAGTGCTAACAGATGTTGGAGATGTCCCTGTCCAAGAAATTCGAGATTGTGGCGTCGATGATGATAGACTGATGAATGTCATAAGCGAGTCTGTCAAGCTAGTGATGGAAGAGGCGAGTTATTGTGTTTGTGTTTCAATTATGAATATTAATATTGATATTTGATCATATTAGATAACATTTTCATAAAGTTACTAGCATTGCTTTACCGGCCCTACCCTGTTTCCTATATTGCATATGGTGGATCAAGCTTCCTGAGCACAGGGAAAAACTCAGCTGGGTGATTTAGGAATCCCGACATCCCCTACCTCTTGTTTTTCTAATGTTAAATAGCAAACCTTTTCAATGAATTTTTGTGAAGCTGAGAGGGTTGTGTGGAACAGTTAATTTTTTAGCAAAGTTTGCTGAAGAGTGTGGCTCATTGTTTATTTTCATCTTTGTAGCATTAGCTTTTTTCTGTGAGAGTGACGGTGAACTTCACTCCTGGTTTTCTATTTTCTTTGTGGTGGCGAGATCATTTTCTAAAACTATGTTGGTTACCTTTTTGTAATCTTCAGCTGCAAAGTTGATCTTGTGGTCCCGTCATAGCCCATTTAATATGCAAAAGATTTGCATGTGGCAAAAATTCTCTAGAATTTACTGCATCAGCACCATTCGAGCCTTTATCCCAAAAAATTTCTAATGAAATTTAAATTCAAAATGACAATATTACGCTGTACGAGTGTTTGGCAGTATTCCCTGTATAAAATTCAGATAAAACATAATAGTATGAATAATCTAAGTAGACTTGCCAGTAACTCTAGTTGAGAAAAAAGGGCAAGTTGGTTGACCATAGAGCAGCGAAATGCCCAATTGCCAATGTGGAACGTAGGCTTGACGTAAACATATGCATTTCATACTACCGGCATTCTGTTGAGATATCCAGTCATTGAGCCACCAAGAATACCTCAGAATTCAGAATGATATGCCTTACTTGCAAAAATATCCTTTAATGTATTTATAATTTTATATTTGCAGGTCTTTTGAATGCAATAGAGATCATATGTAATTTATTAGTCATTACTAAACTGGTTTGACTTAATCCTTTGCTAATTGATCTAGACAATTATGGGAATGTCAGCTCAGGGGTAGTGGTCAGCTTGTAGAGTTCCTGGGTATATTTTGCAGGAGCTGTGACTTCTTTAATTTGCAGTGAAGGTTGAATTTTCACTGTTCATGCGTTGATGGCTTATTAATGCACAGTTTAGCTTAGTCTTATGCATCCCTTTTCTTGCTTTAACCAATTGAAGTATTTCCTAGAGAAGTTAGTTGTACTTGTACCTGTTTTCTCTGAATATGGATAAACTTTTGGGAAAAAAATTAATTCTAGCTTAGGATATTTGGATGTGCATCTCTCTGCTGACTTTTTGGTCCAATACATTTCAACTCGCATGATATCGTGCCTTTTCAGGACCCATTACGCCCACTGGTTTTAGGTGGAGATCACTCAATATCCTTTCCTGTTGTAAGGGCCGTCTCTGAGAAGCTTGGGGGACCTATAGATGTTCTTCATCTAGATGCCCACCCTGATATCTATCATGCATTTGAAGGAAATAAATATTCACATGCATCTTCTTTTGCCCGAATAATGGAAGGCGGCTATGTTCGTCGGCTTTTGCAGGTATTTCTAATCTGCATGAAAGTTTGAACAGCTATTTTCTTTCTGATGGTGTAGTTACATTTATAATGTTGGAGCTATCGCATAAAATTTCACTCTGTATATGTGAAATTTCTTTACCCTCAATCAATGTTATTCATTTTCTATTTCTCCACTTGCTACTTCTGAGATTAACAGTTTTCACATAACAACTGATACTATGGCCTGCATATGACTTTGCTTGCTGACTTTTTAGGTTGGTATCAGATCAATTAACAGTGAAGGGCGTGAACAAGGCAAAAAGTTTGGAGTAGAGCAATTTGAAATGAGAACATTTTCAAGAGATCGCGACTTTCTGGAGAATTTGGTCTGTCTGTCTCTCTCGCATATTTTCTTTACCTATATCATTTTTTTGGGATGATGTAGCATGCTTTATTAGAAGGTTATGAATTTGAGAAGTTTTTTAACGTCATAATCCTCTTGCATTTCCTTGACAGAAACTTGGAGAAGGCGTAAAGGGAGTTTATATTTCAATAGATGTGGACTGTCTTGATCCTGCCTTTGCTCCTGGTGTATCTCACATTGAACCAGGAGGTCTCTCATTCCGCGACGTCCTCAACATCATCCACAACCTCAAGGCTGATGTTGTTGCCGCAGATGTGGTTGAGTTCAACCCACAGCGTGACACTGTTGACGGGATGACTGCAATGGTTGCAGCTAAGCTGGTAAGAGAACTGACTGCAAAGATATCCAAATGAGGATACTACTACACTTGCTCCTCTCCACGCCCCAAACCATTTCCTGTTACCAGAAAGTTTTGTCCCTTTGATTGGATCATTTTGAAGGAATTATTTGCTTCTAGTTGAGACAGACAGATGGTATCGTATTGTTGACTAAAATAACACGAATATTAATCTCTCTTAACATCCTACTTTGCTCAAAATCTTCATTAAAAAAAAAAAACCAGCCTTCTTTCCTGGTTCAGCCTGCTCTGCTGGTTCTACGTGTGGAGTTTGATTTATAACTAATAATGTTTGAAATATGCGATTAATTAGCTAATCAAGTTTGATTGACAACACCTTACTTTTGCAACGAACTTTTGTTGTAGCTTTTTCACAAATTTCAGACGTAAAAAGAAAGCAATTGGTCAATACTGAATCTTTCTTTATTGGCACTCAACTAATTGGTAATTACAATTTCAACTTCCCAACAACCAACGGGCGCGGGTTTTGCAACTTCTTTTCAAAGGCTAGAATCACTACAAGTGGTGAAATTTAAAGCTGGTCGGTCATACATTTGACTACGGGGAAAAAGATCTATTTCATTCAGAAGAGATTAAAAGAAGGGTAAAGGTAACTATCCTTAACAAAAATATTCATAAAACATTTATAGTACATGTGACAGTCTTTCTAATCATAAAATTTTATTTTATTTTTTAAAATTGAAAAGTCAAAAATCATGACTCTCATTCAAGATATTTAAGGATACACTCATAAAAATATTTAAAATTTTCGTTAAAAAAATATAAGAAAAGTTCAGAAAAAAAATGAATTAGAAGGAAAAAAAATTATTGAAAGGTAGAGAATTTTCCAAATTCCTACCCACAGTGAAGGGCCAGGATGGCTCTTCACTGAATCTAACGGTCTTTTATACTCAATCTGGTACTCTATCTGTCTCTTTGTGTAGACGAGAAGATCGAGAATTGTTGGCTCTCGCTCTATATCTTTATCTATTGATTTCTCTCTCTAGAAAGATTGATAAACCCCCAAGATCACATATCTCCTTCCCCCCCGCTCTCTCTTTCTCTCTCTCTAGCTGAGCATTAACAATGGCCTCCACTTCTTCCCTTACACTTTCTCAGGCCCTTCTCGCTAGAGCCATTTCTCACCACCAAAGCCCCGACCTCCGTCTCTCTCCCTTGAACCTCACGTTCCCTGCATTTTCTGGCCTTAAGTCAACCAATTCTCTAACCCCACGTGCCGCCTCCTCCCGCCGCAAAATTCCTAGTCGGCAGCGCACTGTCCGAGCAGCTGCAGTGGAGACCCTCGATACTACTGCCGAGACTTCTTTGGTTGAGAAATCGATTAACACTATCAGATTCTTGGCTGTTGATGCCGTCGAGAAGGCGAATTCGGGTCATCCGGGATTGCCCATGGGATGTGCCCCGATGGGTCATATCTTGTACGATGAAATCATGCGATACAACCCCAAGAACCCCTACTGGTTCAACCGTGATCGCTTCGTTTTGTCCGCCGGTCACGGGTGTATGTTGCAGTATGCTCTTCTTCACCTCGCTGGCTACGATAGCGTCAAGGTAGGTGCTTATGTTGGTAAACTAATCCTAATTTGGGTCTTCATCAGTTGGATCTATTAATACTATTGAAATCTCTTTTTTTTCCTTCTGGTTTTTTGGATTTATGAATGCTTTTTCGAGTCCTTTTTGTTTATATTGATTGGCAAGTTCAGAAATTGAAGTCACGTAGTTTACCCAGATGCGCTAAAGGCTAAAGTTTGTTGCCAATACGAGCTCTTGTCCCTATCTTTCTAAGCTTTAGTTTCTTCTGGATCATCTGATTCGTTGTCTGTACTTTCTTGGCGTAACTTCTTATGCAGGGATATCATATGCTTGGATATCGTGGAAATGGAACTAAGTTGTCTAACGACCATTTATCTTAGCATCAGAAGTTGCTTGATGTTATTTCTCTCTGAAAACTGAAATTTTTTGTTTTGTGTCCATGAATAGGAAGAGGACTTGAAGAGCTTCCGTCAGTGGGGAAGCAAAACCCCTGGACACCCAGAGAACTTTGAGACACCTGGTGTTGAAGTTACCACTGGTTAGATTTTAGCCAAAAGTATATACGTGTATATGTGTTGTGTGCATGTACAAAATGGCTTATTGTTTTGTGCAGCTTTACAAATAATATCTGCCTTTTTTTTTTCTTCTTCTGTTTAGGTCCCCTTGGGCAGGGTGTTGGCAATGCTGTTGGTTTGGCACTTGCTGAGAAGCACCTAGCTGCTCGGTTTAACAAGGCAGATAATGAGATTATTGATCACTACACGTATGACATAGGCTGGATCTCATCGCTCCATGTTAATTTGTAGGTATATATTGAGTACCTTTATATTGATTGTTTTTCTGTCTTTGTGGGTAGATATTGTATATTGGGAGATGGTTGTCAAATGGAAGGTATTTCAAATGAAGCTTGTTCCCTTGCTGCGCACTGGGGACTTGGGAAGCTGATAGCTTTTTATGATGACAACCACATCTCCATTGATGGTGACACTGAGATTGCATTCACTGAGAGTGTTGACACACGTTTTGAGGGTCTTGGTTGGCATGTTATCTGGGTGAAAGATGGGAACACTGGCTATGATGAAATTCGTGCTGCCATCAAGGAAGCAAAGGCTGTCAAGGACAAGCCAACTTTGATCAAGGTAAGATATTTTTGACAATGTAGCTATTTGAAAGTTATTTCTGGCAGTAACGATTCCTCTGTAAATCTCTGCACTAATCTTATGTGCTGGAAATTTGCTACTTTCTCAAGCAACTTGACTGCAAACTTTTTGAAAGAGTACATGTATCGGATGTATACAGGCGAACATGTAGCCCAATGGTAGAGTTGCACAGGTGCCTTTTGCACTGAAGTTTTTTGCCTTTTTAATATTTATCAGATGTATGTACACAAAAGTTTAAATGGACTCTGTTGAACTTCAGTATGACATTCTACAGCATCCTACATATGCCTTAATATTATTATTAGCTCTGAAATTAGTTTGTGCCTTTTGGTTTCGCTTTTGCATAGGTGACCACAACTATAGGTTTTGGATCTCCAAACAAGGCAAACTCATACAGCGTTCATGGGAGTGCACTCGGTGCTAAGGAGGTGGATGCAACAAGGCAGAACCTTGGATGGCCTTACGAGCCTTTCCACGTGCCTGAGGAAGTTAAAAAGTAAGTGAGTTCTTATGATGTTTTCACCTGATTATTATGTTAAGTGTGTTTGATTTGTTTCAATGACATTGTCTGAACATTTACATTTTTTGGGTTGCTCTTCAATTTAACCTCTAACTTATACGGAATTTGTGTAGGCATTGGAATCGTCATGTTCCTGAGGGTGCTGCTCTCGAAGCTTCCTGGAATGCCAAATACGCCGAGTATGAGAAGAAGTACAAGGAGGAAGCTGCAGAGCTGAAGTCTATCATTACGGGTGAACTACCTATTGGTTGGGAGAAGGCCCTTCCGGTGAGTTAAGTTCAAATACTTCCATTTGATCTGTCTTACGATCAGGTTGATTTTTTGTAAGGTGCAGATGTTGTACAGCTGGCTATTTGATTATGAATTTGAATTTGTTCTTGTGGCAAGCATTTTGCTAGTCGAGTTTGACTGATCTGATTCCTTTATAATGGTCATCTTCTTCCAAAAGAACAGTCAAACAACGTAAACTAATTTTCTCATTATGAGACCCTGACAATTTTGGGAGGAATTGATCGAGCAAGTATCACTGGAATGTTACTGCATCTAAGTTCTTTTTTTTTCTTACACTTTTTCCAGACATACACTCCTGAGAGCCCAGCTGATGCAACCAGAAACCTATCTCAGCAATGTCTTAATGCTCTTGCAAAAGTTATTCCTGGTTTCCTTGGTGGTAGTGCAGACCTTGCTTCTTCTAACATGACCTTGCTGAAAATGTTTGGGGACTTCCAAAAGGACACACCAGAAGAACGCAATGTTAGATTTGGCGTTAGGGAGCATGGGATGGGAGCTATCTGCAATGGCATTGCCCTTCACAGCCCTGGCCTGATTCCATACTGTGCTACATTCTTTGTATTCACTGACTACATGAGAGCTGCTATCAGAATTTCTGCATTATGTGAAGCTGGGGTTATATATGTTATGACCCATGATTCAATTGGTCTGGGAGAAGATGGGCCAACTCATCAACCAATTGAACACCTGGCAAGCTTCCGGGCAATGCCAAACATTTTGATGCTACGCCCTGCTGATGGAAATGAGACTGCTGGTGCATACAAGGTTGCTCTCGTCAACAGGAAGAGACCTTCTATCCTTGCTCTGTCTCGACAAAAGCTGCCCCAACTTCCTGGAACTTCAGTTGAGGGGGTTGAAAAGGGAGGTTACATTATCTCGGACAATTCTTCAGGTAACAAACCAGATGTTATTTTGATTGGAACTGGTTCCGAGTTAGAAATTGCAGCCAAAGCAGCTGAGGAACTGAGAAAGGAAGGGAAGGCTGTAAGAGTTGCGTCCTTTGTTTCTTGGGAGCTTTTTGATGAGCAATCAGATGCATACAAGGAAAGTGTTCTACCAGCTGCTGTAACAGCTAGGGTTAGCATTGAAGCCGCGTCAACATTTGGATGGACAAAAATTGTTGGGAGCAAAGGAAAGGCTATCGGAATCGACAGGTTCGGAGCTAGCGCACCTGCAGGTAAAATTTACAAGGAATTTGGCATCACTCCTGAGGCTGTTATAGCAGCTGCTAAGGAATTTTTCTAGATAATATCATCTAGTTTTTGGATTTGGGTTGGATACTACGCGAACAGGCTGTTCTACTTCTCGTAAGTGAGGTGGCCTCTTTTATTTGAAATAATAAGGAAGATTGAAATTTCTGTTGCAAAAAAGATTGCTCACTGAAGAAGCATCATGGATCAACTGGGAGGGAGAGGAGAGGGACTGTTTATGAATGCTTAGAATTTGTAACTGACCCTTTCTTAAGTTTTTGTAATGTTCTGTTTGTTAGTTAAATGAGGTTCGAGATTCTTCCTTTCTTCATCCTATTTTATGTGAAAAGGTGATCTTCAATTACTCATATTGTTAGTTTGATGACATTACTACCTGGATAGCTAGATTTTTGTCTTGGGTACCTTCAGCCAGTTCAGGTAATGTAGCTGGTAGTCTGAGTGGTTTGTTCCACATTTGTGTGTTCTTCCATTTCTGCAAGGCAGCATGGATTTGGTGAGTGCATTGTAAGCACAAATAAGGAGTATTTGGTAGCTGAAAAGGGCATTTGTTGTTGTTGTGGTTGCCCATCAAAAGAAAAGGATAGGAAATGGATAATATTTGCAAGCCACTCAACAAATGTAAGGCAATCTTTTGTATTTAGTAGGACCCAGCAGTTTGTCTATAAGGCTGATTGCCTAGCTACTAGAGTTGGATCCACTTGTGGGTTATGGGTATGAAAGGGGAGATACTAGTTTTGTGGTTGTTGAGGCTTCTGTTCTAAGCATACCTATCCATAATGTCTTGTACCAACAACACTCCAAAAGCTGCCTCGTAGATATTAACGGTTTAGTTTGGTATTGGCGGTGGGACTCATTTTTCCAAAAAAAAATTATTAGCACTTGTTTTAAGTTTTAGCATATTCCAAATAAGTATCCATGGGATATTCCTAACATTCATAATCATATATAGCAGATACATTTCACAAGTTTTGAAGGCAAATTCAAGACTTCATTAACATCGTCCATGTTTATATATATCTTGTATCGCAGAAAGTGCGACGGTAAATGATCGAGCCCGTAATTGAAGTTCGAGTTTGAATAGTCTATGATCAAATTTGTTTACATATGAATTCAGATTGTGGTACCAGAGAAGGGAAGAAGGGAAGGCCTACCAAACCTCTCCCACTTTTTTTATTGTTTTGTTTTGAGCACCAAACCTCACCAGTCACCACTTACATGAATGCCATGCCTACTCCACCGGTAGAAGACCGTTTGTGCAAGTGTTAACATACCTAATTCACAGGTCCCACTTCTACCCAGAAACACCAATAAAACAGAATCTCATTCTGTTGACCATCAAAAATGGAAGAAAAAAAGAACTACATATATTTTATTTTATTTTTATAAGCCAAAAAAAGGACTATATGGAAATGTAAAATTACAAAACGAGAAATACATTGCTGTTGAAGAATGTGTATGTATACGAGTGAACATGCAGTTGAGCGACAATCACAATACATATATGGATTGACCCTTTCAACAGAGACTAGATTCGAATCTCTCCATTCCCACTACCCTGCCTCAAAAAAAAAGAAAAAAAGAATGTGTATGTATAATGTATAATGTATGTAAGTGGGCTGGTATGGGAAGACTTGTAAACCCTTCAAAAGACGTGGTAGGTGAGAATGTGAGACAGTGAGACCTCGATGGAGACAACGATCCCGCGATTTCAAATTTCAAGCCCACCAACCCCTTTCCTAGTAGTGGACCAGAGTTGATTGGTGAAGCCCACCAACAATCACAAACACCGCTTGTCTTATAGCAACTAGCCAACTAATGGCCCTAATTATTAATGACTCAATAAATTTGAGAAGTGAATCACATTTTTTTATAAAAATATAATTTTTAATATAATTAAATTAACATAATATATATTTTAATATTTTCATATCAGTAAAATACATTTTTAATACAAAATCATTATCCAACCTAATTACTTTCCTATCATTCATACTACCCCTCAAATTTATAACAAAATCAAGACTGATCCCACCTTTATTATCAAAAGTAAGTCACATCATCATCCACACTATTAAAATACATATCTCAATACAATCATATAAATAAAATACATTTTTTAATAGATTCACACCAACAAAACACATATTTCAATACACATTTATCGGTAACTTTGCCATTTTGCCATTGACCTTATGCACAATTTCTTTAATCAGGCGGCTCTTGCATATTCATCATCTTTCCGACTAGTAGGCAGTGGCAGAGCTGGTTGGTGAAGCCCCTAACAAGTCTACCCAATCACCCCTTTTCCTACGAAGGCACTCATTTTAGAGAGGAGGAGCCAAATTTTTGTGTTTGTGAGAGAGAGCAGGAGAAATGGCCTGTGTGAGCAAAATTTGCTATGGAGGTCAAAGTTCTCAACTTTTTCCCCATCTCTCCAACACCCACAAGCCCAAATCTGTTGCTTCAGTTTCATTGAGATCGCCCTTCAAAGGGTTTTCAAGCTCTCGGGCTTTGAAGCACAATAAAGCGTCGGGTAATTGTGCGGTTAATGATGTCAGGGCTGTTCCTCTTAGAGTCTCAGGTCCAGTTGCCACAGTAGAGAAGGCACCGGAGATTGTGTTACAACCAATCAAAGAAATATCTGGTACAGTCACTTTGCCCGGCTCCAAATCGCTATCCAATCGAGTTCTCCTTCTCGCTGCCCTTTCTGAGGTATTTTTTATAAATTTTTGTAGATATATGATTATGATTGTCTCTTTCTGGTGTTGCCGCAATGTTCTGGGTCGTGAAATGCGATTGGTATCGAGTTTTAGATTTGTTTTGCTGCTGAGAAAGTTTTGTCAAACAAGACTTGGAATTCTGAGATTTTGTTCCTAGTCTTTTGAATTATTTTCTTCGGTGAACCATACCTCAAGATTAGTCTGAAGGGATAGGCCAATAACTACAATAAGGTGTAGATAGCTGTCTTGATGTATGGTAATTGTTGTTATCATTTGTTGATCAGGGAGAAACTGTTGTGAATAACATATTGAATAGTGAGGATGTTCACTATATGTTTGGAGCACTGAGAACGCTGGGATTAAAGGTGGAGGAGGATATGACCATAAAAAGAGCCATTGTGGGAGGATGTGGCGGCCAGTTTCCTGTGGGTAAAGAATTCACAAATGATGTTGAACTTTTCCTTGGAAATGCAGGGACGGCAATGCGTCCATTAACAGCTGCTGTTACTGCTGCTGGTGGAAAGGCAAAGTATGCATCTTTCTCCTCCCTTGTTTGTTCTGGCCCTGTATCTTCTATTTTTTATTCAGTCTATTTTTGCTGCTTTTTCTTCTTCTTTTATTTATGGGGTCCGGGGAAGTTTGGTGGCTTTCTAACTCTGGTCTTTCTAAGTCCAATTGCAATGGTAACCGTATCCCTTCCAACTTGACACTTTCTTATCCATTGTAAAATTGTAATTCAGCTACATACTTGATGGGGTTCCCCGAATGAGAGAAAGACCAATTGGGGATTTGGTTGATGGTCTTAAGCAGCTTGGAGCAGATGTCAGTTGTTCTCCTACAAACTGTCCCCCTGTTCGTGTAAATGGAAAAGGAGGCCTTCCAGGAGGAAAGGTGCAGTTTGCGTTCTATTTTAATTTAACCATTTCCTGTTTCCTATAATGGAAATCTGGCTGGATTTTCTTCCTGTGCCCTCAAGTTAGGGCATCCTTTTGTTGGGATCTAGAACTGCAGTTCATATAGTAACTGTTGGTTGACTGTAACCTTTGTTTATATCCATGGGTTGTGTCTCTAGCTTTGCTTATGTTGTGTCTCTAGATTTGCTTATATATCCTCTTTAATTGTTGCCATTGATTATCAATAACATTCTAGCTTTATGACTGACTTTCTATCCCCTTTTTTCGGATTTCCCCATGCACATAAATAATTGACCTAAGCAGTAGGCAGCTGAAGATCGTTTGTGAATCTTAATGAAGTACTGTTTCTTCTGTCTAATTTACAGGTGAGGCTCTCTGGATCTATTAGTAGTCAGTATTTGACTGCTTTGCTCATGGCAGCTCCTTTGGCTCTTGGAGATGTGGAAATTGAGATTATTGATAAACTAATTTCTATCCCCTATGTCGAGATGACTTTGAAGTTGATGGAACGCTTTGGAGTCTATGTAGCGCACAGTGGTAGCTGGGATCGTTTCTTAATTCAGGGTGGTCAAAAGTACAAGTAGGTGTTTCTGATACATAGGGGTGTAAAAGAGCCGAGCCACTTGTTCTGCTCGAAAAAAGCTCGTTCATGTTCGACTCAATTCATAAATGAGCGAGCTTGAGCTTGATTTTAAAGCTCGATTCATAAATAAGCCGAGCTTGAGCATCACAAAGCTTGGCTCATTAAGGCTCGCGAGCTAGCTCGTTGGCTCGGCTCTCTAGAACACTAATCGAGCCGAGCTCGAACATAAATTTTAGCTCGAGTCGAGCTCAAGCTCCTCAAAGCTTGGCTCGGCTCGTTTACACCCTAGTGATACATAGATCCTCCAATTCTTGAATTATTGTTATGCTGAAAGTAATACAATTTACATTTAATCAGGTCTTCTGGAAGTGCTTTTGTTGAAGGCGATGCATCAAGTGCCAGTTACTTTCTAGCTGGGGCAGCAGTCACTGGTGGGACTGTTACTGTGGAAGGTTGTGGAACAAGCAGTTTACAGGTATTCTCACTCGCCATGTTATATTGCCACAAATATTATATATCCCTAATTCACTATATATCATGACTCTTTTTTTTAACCAATATGATAAATTCTCCCAATAATAAAATAATAACATACATATTTGGCATATTAAGATGCAATGGTTTCTTTCGATACTAAATTTATGTTTAATCAACTTACTTCCCTTTTTCTTGTTTCTCTATGGGGATCAGGGTGATGTAAAGTTTGCTGAGGTTCTCGAGAAAATGGGTGCTAAAGTTACCTGGACAGAAAACAGTGTCACGGTCACTGGACCGCCACGAGATTCTTCGGGAAGAAAGCACTTGCGTGCAATTGATGTCAACATGAACAAAATGCCAGATGTTGCTATGACTCTCGCAGTAGTTGCACTTTTTGCTGATGGTCCTACTTCCATAAGAGACGGTATGTTTTTTCCTTCTACATTATAAAATTTGAAGCATCTGTTAGTCCTCCGATGAATGATGGGGTAAGGAAACTGAAGTGTATGCTCTTGTCACCTATGGTCACAAATGTTGCAGGGCATGGAAGACAATATCTAGTAATAACAATTTGTGGGGGTCCTTAATCCTCACTGCTAGGATCGTCGCTTGTTGTTTCCCTTATGGTTTAATCTTCTGTATGAAAAAATCCCACTTGTTTTGACAATTTTTGGAACCTCTCTCGTGGGCACTACACTTCTTAGCTGATAGTGGCACTTGCATACATGATGAACTGGAGGGTGTTTTGCATTGTCTTTCTACAATAACCACATAATCTCTATGTTAATGGGAATCTTCATCCTGTGAAATTGATGTTTTATAGAAAAAGAGATCTTTCCATTAAAACGCTCGAGAGAGGAATAGGTTTTGTAATATTCCTATTTCCCTGCTCATTGGAAAAGATACAGCACAGCTTGTGATCCTAACTGTAACCTACTTTATTTCTTCCTCTATTTGCAGTGGCGAGTTGGAGAGTGAAAGAAACAGAACGAATGATTGCAATTTGCACAGAACTTAGAAAGGTCAGTCTCTTGTTCCATTTTTACCTATTTAAAATCATGTATTTAAACCACTTTCGTCACTTCCTTATGCCTCATTGGACCTTATCGTTTCAGCTGGGAGCAAAAGTTGAAGAAGGACCGGATTATTGTGTGATCACTCCACCTGAGAAACTAAACGTGACAGAAATAGACACCTACGATGATCACAGAATGGCCATGGCATTCTCTCTTGCTGCCTGTGGGGATGTTCCAGTTACCATCAAGGATCCTGGCTGCACTCGGAAAACTTTCCCCGAATACTTTGAAGTCCTTGAGAGATACACAAAGCACTAAACTCGGACATACGTAACCTATGCATACAGAGAGCGAGACAGCTGAATACTGAGCTCTAGCAGAAGCATCTCCATAAGGAAGCAACATGCCTGTCTTTTCTGAATCTCCTTCCATCTATGACAATGTCATGTGAAATCAAACATCTTAATCGAGGTTACTTGAATTTAATCAAATTTCACTTTTTTTTTTCTCTCTCTCAAATATTGCTAAAAGCTTATTTCTTTTTTATCTTCTCTATGTTGGGTACATTCTCTATCGGGTATAAATAAAGTGAAAAGTCTGACATTAACTGTAAAAACTTTTTTACATTGACATAGTAAAAGAAAGTAGACCTGTACAAGAAAGCAACATCCATTTCTTACCAACATATTACCAAGCATCGGACTATACAAAGCACAAGGTAGAAATAACACCGAAGCACCATCAATTTCTTCTAGAAATGACTGGGCTTTAATAAATCTTCTCACATCAAAATATGGGTGAGCTTTTACAACCCAGGCTACAGCTAGATGATCTCCAAGCATTCTGGAAGCCCTCGTGTATTTGGAACCGTAAACCTCTAGAACCTTTTCTTTCCCTGCATCCAGTACATATTTGATTAGTCCACAAGAGTGTGAAGGTAAAGTCATGCAAAAGATGAGTCAAGGAGGGGAAGAATGGCGTTTTCAAATACGAACACTAAGGAGGAGAAAGCATGTAATCCACCCGAATCTCATCGTGAAAGTACAACATCCCAGAATTCTTTGCTGCCACATTCAAATCATATATTGGGTGACTTCTATTATATAAGAAGTATCATATCAACAAAACACGAAATTCATAATTTTACATTCTTTATTGCAGTTAGTTAAATAATTTTCACTTCTTTCACATTATTCTCATTAAATTTACATTAAAATTAATATTGGATCCTACTTCTATTACAAAAGTTATAGACATATATTCATTCACATAAACAAAACACATATCTTAACAGAATTACATCAATAAAATACATATTTCAATATAGATTCGTTGATCCATCAAAATTACATCATTACAATTCCTTGACAAGGGGAAAAAAACTTTTTTTCCTCTCTTTTACAGTTGCACTTGAGGGGATGAATGGTGGGCCTTGTTAACAACAACCTGATGGGCCTAATAAATATAGGCCTTACTTAGAGCCCATGAAACTCAGAAAATAATCTACTGGGACAACTTGAAGGCCCATGACTATAAGAGGTCTCATTCGACAAAGAAAATAAAATGCTTAAATCCAAAATAAAAAAATAAATAAGGATGGAAATTTTTGATAGTTGACATAGTTTTATGGTTTATCTGTTGTATTTTTTTTATTCAGTTATAATTAATGGAGAAACCAACCACAATACATTATTTACAATGTTAATTGAAAAAGACCACTCAAGCTCGATGAATATTTATTCAAGTTTAATCACTAAGAGACTAGAAAAGAAAATTTTCCACGGCTTACTATCTTCTCTGGTGTGCATTAAATAAATTAATTGAGTCTGTTCTATAAACTATGTATATCGAATAAGTCTATGAAAAATTTATGTGTGAACTCATATTTTCGGAGACGATTGACTGTTAATTGAGAGCATGATTAGTATGTGTCGTATCGGGCAATCCAATATAATTATTGGTAGAAAAAGAGCAGGATTAGCTTGTCTTGATTGAATCCTAATTAATACGAAATTATTGGACATAAAAAGTAGAAGGTAATTCAAAATATTGAAAATATATACGCATGGTAAACGTATATAGAATGTACCCCTAATTTTGTATATATATGAAAGATTATGACGTGGCATGCCAATTTACAACTTCAGTCTGCATTGCAAATTGCAGTTTAATTATTAATTTATTTTTGTCTTCTATCAACTAAAACACAGTGTGATCATCATTGTTAACCCCACTAACCTTAACTGTAAATAAAACTAAAGAAAATGTTTTAAAATTAAGCAAAAAAATTTCTACTTCAAGTAGATGGGGTTTGACTTTAGATTTTCATATTATTAATTACTTTGTATTGGTTGAAGCTTAAATAATATATATTTTGTTAAGTAAATAAATTTAGGATTCCTAGTAAGCATTAGAGTTGAAGTATGATACAACTTGATCTATTCAATGTAGGGCCATAACTTAATTAGAGCCAAATTAATACTCCCTCCGTTTCAAAATATTTGTCGTTTAAGTTTTTGACACAAGAATTAATAAAGTTATTAAATAACCTTAATATTAATAAAAAGTAAATGCGTTAGACATAAATACCTTTATTAATTACTCTCATTTATCACAATCTTCCATTTACTTTTGTTTTTCATGATAATGGTAAATTTATCAAAAAATATATTAATTATGCTTTGGAATCATAAAGAGACATATTTTGAAACAAAACTAAATCTCCAAAGTGACAGATATTTTGAAACGGAGTACTAAGCATCATGTATTCAGTGCAATTTTATATATATTTAATTGTCAATCCTACCATATTGATACTCCTTCCTCGGCTGTTTTTCGGTGACATGTATTAACATATTATTGGCGGGTCATTTTTGGTTTATCAGAATCAATCAATGCGCGTCAATGAAAAATAATTTATTAATTAATTAATTAATTAGTTTTTGTTTAAGATAAGAGGTCATCCTGGGCTGCAAAAAGTTTTGTTAATTTGTGAGCCACTTAAGACAAGTAAATTTATCAAGTGGGGAGACATTTTTGGTTATATATATAGGTGACTTGTAAAGTTAAGTTTGTTAATACATCTATGGTAGTGTTTGGCAAACAATAGATTGTCAAGATGAAGAGTATTTTGGTCATTTGACTGCAATATAAGGGATGATTTTTAGATTTTTTCATTTTATAGATTGTTAAGATGAAGAGTATTTTGGTCATTTGACTGTAATATAAGGGATGATTTAGATTTTTTCATTTTTGATAGAAGATAAATATTGTTGAAAATAATTTTTTATGTAGCATTTGAAAATGGTAACATATATGATAAAATTGTTATTGAGTGTTTGGTTAGGTAATTTTTTGTGTATAGCATGTATGTCATATGTTAAATTATATGTTGATCAAAATGCTTTACTAAACGGCACCATAATATATGCATATAACCATATATCTGCATATTAAAACCAAGTATTACATAAGCCAATTCAATTAAACAACGAAAGATGAATGTACATATTATAATTATAATACAAGATGTTTAAAACAGAACTCCCATGTTTATTAACAATACAAGGTGGCTACGTACATATCGATAGAAATATATATATATATATATATATATATCTTATTAATTAGCCTATGCTTGCTGTGAACTAGCTAGGATCTTGGATGCAAGTGGTGAGAAAGTCAAGTCGATCTCGTCACATATTGCAACTTGAACATTTGACATTATTTTATTTTGTTGATGTCATATTGTCATGCACCAAACCCGTACTGGTATTGACAAGTTGATAGCTACAAATCTAGTCAGAGCCTAAATAAATCCCATAATAAAAGTACATTTTCTATTTCTTGTGTATGATCTACCCATATATATATATATCTATATATATATATACACACACACAAATACACACAGTACTACTGTGTATACATCGCCAGATATAAAACGATAGATATTTTAAAATAAAAATATATTTCTAAAACAACAATTATTTAGGAAACGGAAGGAGTGTGTATATATATATATATATATATCATAAAGAGAAATACATGACTAGCTTTGATTTTGTTGTTTTTAGAAATTTGAAGAAGTGCCAAATTTTTTTTGCATTACTAATTAAGACAAAAATGCAAGTTGACAATAATTATTAACTTAGTAGTGTAATGACTCGAGCAGTGCAACTTTTGCAAGCCCACAGCTCGTTAACCCATCTACTTGTGATTATAATTATTATTAATTAATCAACTTGATAAGCCTTTGATGATCATTTGATAATTTTAAAACTTGCTCAATACATTATCTACTTATATAATGGGTGTTGCTTTAATTATTTACTTCTTTAATCCAACTGAGCTCAAACAATTTACACACACAATTTACATATCGATTCTAACACAACAATTATTAAGAGTTTTATGCTTTTGTTCTGAAAGTTGTTGCAGATACTATTGTATTGAGTATTTTCTTTACTCTCGAGCCAATACTTTTATATTCTTGTAATGCTTGTATAGGTGTATCCTCATACGTAGTGTTCGATGGTTTATTTTAATATAAGTATACTTATTATCAAAAAAATTGTTAAATTTTTATTAGAACAATTTACATTATCTCACGGACTCACCTGCAGCTAGCAAATAGCTCCCGATACTTCTTTAAACTATGCGACAATTGCTAAATCTTTTCGCACTCAATTATCATGAGTTCAGTCTGCACTTCCATCGATCACTTGGACTATAAAGTAGCTTTTTTATTACCTTAATAATCGCTAGTTCAATGTAATACTTGTGACAATTGAGTCAGATTCAAATTTCAGACCGCCAATTTATACTGAGGAAAAATCTAATTAGGTTAAAACTCGATAAAAAAATACTGTTAAAACTGTTGGATGTCAAAGTTAAACTATAATCTCATATTGGTTGAGTTAACACGATCAACTTTATCAACCCAGTTTGGTAACTACGAAATAGCAAAGCGAGAGAGAAAAAAAAAATCTCCAAGAAGCACCACGTAGGCACTACGTTTTGAACATGTAAAAGAAAAATGTCAACGCATCCGTACTTATCATTCCACTACACCCTCTTCTGTCAATTTCTATTTAAAATGTCTGAAATGTAACTCCTCTTCTCCAGTTCTCCTCCTCCTCCTCCCACAACCAATCTTTCTCAACTGTCAACGCCACACAAAACAAACTCAAACGAGAAAGATGAAGCTAGTCTGGTCTCCTGAATTAGCTTCGAAAGCCTATATAGACACGGTCAAGCTCAAATCAGCTGTAAACACAAACTCTCTCACTCTTTCTATTTCTTCTAACTTTGTGCATGTACTTGCAGGATGCTAATGATTAGCGTCAAAAATTCAATTGCAGGGTGAGAATTTGAAAGAATCTGGCACGGCGGAGCTCCTGGCGGCCATGGCTGCCGGATGGGACGCAAAGCTAATTGTGGAGGCTTGGTCCCGGGGCGGACCAATTGGCGCAAGCCTCGGACTTGCTGTTGCTGCGCGCCACACGGGCGGGAGACACGTTTGTGTGGTTCCAGACGAACGGTCGAGGTTGGAGTATTTGAAATCTATGATGGGGTACGGCGTGGTCGAGACGGAGGTGGTGGTCGGGGAGGCGGAGGAGGTGATGGTGGCGTTGAAGGGAGTCAATTTTGTGGTGGTGGACTGCAAGAGGAAGGACTTCGCTAGGGTTTTGAGGGTTGCAAGGTTAAGTCACGAAGGTGCAGTTTTGGCTTGTAAGAACGCGTTGCAGAGGAGTAGCACCTTTTCTGGGTTTAGATGGCTTGGAGTGCTTGAGAAGGGGACACGTGTGGTGAGGTCTGTGTTTATGCCAGTTGGGCAAGGATTGGATGTTGCTTATGTAGGGAGTAAGGGTGGAACTGGGGGTTCTAAGAAGGATCCCAGCCGTTGGATCAAGCAGATTGATCAAGAATCCGGTGAGGAACATATTTTTCGAAGATAAACTTTGAAGGGAGTCGATTTATATAATATAAATATAGTGTTGATGATGTAAGCTGATGGGGCTGAATAACTTGACCCTTGATTACTTCTTCTTATATGAGAGAGTGAGCTTATATATAGCCTTGAATCTTGATCGATGTATGTACACTTTATTCCAGTTAAAATTACTATCTATTGGAGACGAGACGGTTCAGTCTGATTTCTGAGTAGCAACATGATAATTATTATACATGTTACAGAATTTTTGTTTAGGGAGATGTATGTACATAGTTTTATAGGATGTCATCGGGGATATATACCTTGTGTGTATGTCTGAATTACAAGAACAAAAAAAAGATCGTGCACTCTGACGTTCAAATTAATGTCTTTTTAGGATGAATTCAGTAACCGAGTACTCAAGTGTTAGGTCGACTTGTTTTCCTTATATAAGGGTCGAATGGAGGTAAATTAATTAAATTCTCAACTATTGAGTTAATAGTTACTTTTGAGTTGGGATAAGATCAAATTTTCTACATTGAGACATTAGTCTTTGTAAGGGTTTGATATTTATCGCTTTGATTCTCTGACTACCTCCTAATTAAGAGAGTTTTTTGTAGGGGTGTCCAAATCCGATCCGCAATCGAAGAATCGATCCGAAACAGTGGTTATTCACTTTTCGATTCGGTTTTTTGGTTAACGGTTTCGGATTCAATTATGAATTTATAGATTTTTCGGATATTTTTTCGGATTCGGTTTCGGATTTAACCGAAAAAAACCAAATAACTTTTATGTTTTATATATTTAGTTATTCAAGCAATTAAAACCCAAAAATCTAAGATTTAGCCCCAAATATTTTCAATTTCTTCATTAAGGATTGAAATAATATCTCTACTCATTCTGCTCTCTCACTCGTCCATCGACTTCGTTATTTCAATGTCGATCCACAATATTTTAAGACATATGTTGTGCAATGAAATAGAAGAAATCAATACAAAAGAGACTTCATCCTTCAAGATTTTTTTTTATTTTTCTTATTAGATTGATGAAATGCTTCTTAATTAGAAAATTACAATATCAAAACACATGTATTTCTATATTTTTAAAATGTTAAAACATGTTTTTGCCTTTTTGTTTGTTTATCCGAAAACCGATCTGATCTGAACCGAAAAAAAGTTCGATTTTTTTGGTTTGGGTATCCGAATTATATTTTTCGGTTATGAATCGTAAAATATCATAATCGAAACACTTCGGACATTTCGGTTTCGGATAAAAACCGAACGGACACCCCTAATTTTTTGTATGCAAATTTTCTCTCTTGTGTCACCTGTCATGCTGACTAAGTCTGACTCTTTTTTTTTTAATCCAAAGTATTATGTCAATGGGAGCAAAACTACAAAATATCAGTCTGTTGAGCATTATTATGCTCGAGCAATGATTGATAGCTTATTCATAAGTTCGTATTTGGTGATATTTAAGACCTTTTTTAAAGAGAAGTCTTGAGGACCCAATTCATCAAAGTGGTGGAAAATACCACAGAAAATCTGCCAAAACAGCAGATTAATGCAAGGGTACAAGAGAAACCAAGTTCGGACTAATAAAACACAATAAGTTTACAGCTGAAAATAACACATCATATCCCAAAACACTCTAGAGAACTAATTGATGAATCTCAGTAGGCGTTACCCCAACCCAGATTCTTTACAGAATTGATAACCAACTCCAATCCTGCCAAGGTATGGCAGCTCCATTCGCCTTTCGCTTCACATGCATATATAAACTAACACACAGAGAAAGAGGACTTCAACAATTGAGCCCCATAAGGCAAGATTCACCATTGTATCATCTGAATTTAAATCATTGATAATACTAAGACAGACTCCCTCCAATTCGATATTTTCCGCACCTTCCTGAATCGCAAAATTGCTGGCCAGACATTTAACACCTTAAATACCTCAGGTTGATGATATGGGTTTGCATGTAGGATGGTCATAAAGGTCGGAATTTTTTCCCACAACCAGTCCCACCTCCCCCGCGATGAGATGATCTTAGAGGATGCAGCGTAGGAGTTGGGACATTCGAGATGGGCCTCAATACTTGTGGACTCATAAGCATGAGACTCATGACTGGCATACAACCCCAAGTTCATTAATTTTGGGCTACCTAGACATGGTAGAAAAATTAGAGCCCAGTGGCCCAGGCCCCCCAGTGAACTAGCATGAAGTAACTGAGGTAGGTAATTTAGGGACATTTGTTTCGATTTTCAGAGGGAATGAGACGAGAGATAAGAGGATAAAAATAAGAATCATCCATTCCCTTATTAAAATCTCAAACTCATCCCACTCATTCCCTCCATAGGAAGATTAACCAAATTCATCAAATAGTGAAATTAACCACTTACACAAAATTAAATGAGTTTTAAAATTTAATAAATTATTCAACCACTTATTAATAAATAATCACAATTAAAATTTAAAACACTCGGGTTCACTTTTCATTTCATATCAAATATGACAAAACTCACATCTCCTCGCTTCCACACGTGGAATTAACTACCAAATACTCAGTTATTCTATACAGGAAGAATTATTTACTCCTCCAGTCTTATTTTAATTGTCCTTTATTTCTTTTTGAGATGTCCCAAAATGCACGTCCATTTCAATTAATGAAAGCTATTTTTTTCTATTTTTTCTCATTTTACCCTTATTTATACTCTTAACTTGAAAAACTCAACAATTAACTCAATAACCATGCACATTATAAATAAGGGTATAAACGTCAAATTGAAAGGAATTAAATATTTTTTTTAAACTGTGTGAAAAAATGAAAGAGACAATTAAAATGAGACATAGGGGTAGTTTGAAGGAACAAAAAGACAGTATATGGGCTTATAGATAAGGGCGGAAAGCTATCCATTCGATGCACCTCAAATTTCAAAAGAAAATTTTCAACAAGCATGCACTAAAATTGATAATCTATGTCCCCTTATATTTCCAATTAACCTTACAACAAACCTACAGCTTCAGTGTACAACGCAGCCTCAACGTAGGAATCAATTCATGAGCCTCAGTGTGTAATTAGTAATTACACAATAGAAGAGAATTAACCCTTCTACACCATCCCACAACAAAGATGATGTCGGCCTTCATCAATATGTTACAGTGCCTCCATCTCTCCCTCCCATGTTTGTACAGTGATTCCCAGGGAACGAATATTCGGTTAGTAGCGCAAATTAGCAGAGAACAACGTTCATAGGTTAAGACGAATGAATAGATTCCTCACGACCTGCAACTGGTACTTCGAAATATTGGGAATCAAAGTCTGGCTTTGATGGATATTCAAGACCCTGAAGTGCAGGCATTCGCCTTATGTCTTCTTCTGAATAAGCAGGAACGAACCAGTATCTTTTGTCCATGCCAAACACCTGATACAAATCCAAAAAAAAAAATTAAGTACAAGAATAGCATCGATAGAACTCCAAATTCAGGAATGTAACAAAAAACTCAGCCTACAACAGGCATGCAAACCTAAAATTTAAATGGAAACTTCTTAGCTACTTAGTCCATGTTATTGATGATCATTTAAAAACTGTTGGCATGATAGGTGGCTTACAAGAGTTTCCATGATAATGAATTCAGAATAAATCATATAACCAACATTAACACAGTGCTATGCATCCATGTCACTGAAAGGCCATTAGATAGGCTATTGCAGCATATTGGTAAAACCGACAAATAGCGGCAATAACGATGATATTGGATGGTCCTAAGATTAATTTGGGTAATGTGTCATTTCTGTTCGGTACCCTAAAGTCACCCATCGTCTCCTTCTAAATTCTTCAAACCCTTGTCTCAATTTTGAACTTAAGAACAAAGAGATAAGAACAATAACATATAATAAGAATGATTTAATTTAGGAGATACAAATTGTCCAAGGTCCATGTTCTCAAATTTTTAAACATCAACTCAAGTTGAGCACATACAATATGACCCACGGATGATACTAAATTCATGCACCTGCAGCAACTTTTCATTGAATATGGAAAAATTAGCCAGATGAAGCCATTCCGAGACCAGCAAAGTTTTCTAATTATCTAGTTTCTTTTTTTCTTTCTTTAGGCCAGTGTGGAGTTTGCTGAAGCAGATACAGTTATCAGAATTAGACTAGAAACTAGGATTATTATCCGGCCCTCTGAGACCAAAGATAGAACAAACGAAAGAACGGAAGATCGGTTGAAAGACATAAACCAGGAAGTTTCACGATAAAACATCACTACCAAACTCCCTTAAGAGAGCCTTCCATCTACAACTCAGGAAAAGACATCAAGGCAGAACTTTGATCATAAAACAATACTACAAAACACTCTTTAGAGATCATGAACTTCCCATGCAATGCAACTTGGAAACCAATGGTACCTACAAAGATGTCATTCTCCACATGAGCAGCAACCTAGGGTTGAATACTCGCTATTGACAACTTTTCTCAATTAGATTTTCTTACTGTAAGAACCATTTTTTCTTGCAGATCTCATTCGAGTCCCATAATATGTTATATGTCAAGAAATAAACAAAAAAAACTTAGAAAATGCAAGATACGACTAACCTGTTCAAAATTCTTCTTGCGACCGAGATCATATCGCCATTTTTGTGTGGTCTTCTTCTCATATGCCTGTCCACACAAAAAAAGTTAGTAAAGGAGTTCTTATACCTTGCATTCCCAGCCCCCCAGGCAGCTGCGAGGAAGGACATCGTAGACATAGCAAATTCACATCAGAAGAGATCAATCCCTTTGCCCCTCATTCTTTGAGAATCGGAAATATGCTGATTGGGGGATAAGTTCTGTTATTTTTATCTTTTGTTTTTCTTTTGCGTAAGGAAGGGTTTGGGGTTTCTTGAAATTTGTTTGCAAACAAAGCACAACTAATGATTGCAAGAGGGGTTTCAAGAAACTTATGTATTCACTGTTTCAGACATTAGGAACTTCCATAAACTTTAAGCAGGGTTATGTGCCAAGCTAAGGCTTTTTAGACAAAATTATGATTGAAAAAAAGAGCCCCCCAAAAACCAAAATCTCAGCAAATGGCCAAATAGCCAGTTATCAGATGTGCAACTCTGTTTGGCTCAAATTAACGTTAAGTACTAAATACACATGATTCAAATATACAAACATACGTGGAAGACATTACCTCAATAGTTGTGGTATTAGCAGCCACCAAAGATACTTGCATAATCAGAAAGCCTAAAACACTCAACGCAAATGCCAGATTCAAAACTGTACAAAACCAAAGAAGTCAGGAAAAAGTTGCTTACCAATTAGATTGGTCAAACAAATACTCAGTAGAAGTTACCGAAGGCAAGAAATGTAGTTGCAAGAGTGCCAGGAGTTCCGGGAATTTCTCCATCACTAAAAAATGCAATGAAATGAGGCAGCAGTGCCAATGTCACGAGACTGGTCTCGAGAAAAGTGTAAAACTGCATTGAGTTTTAAGATTGTGGTCATTGAATTATCAACAGAATAGAAAAGAAACTTTACTGGTGACAACAAGTAAACCATAACTCCTTAATATCAAAACAAATTTCCTACAATATGATCCAATCAATTTTTATAAGGTTAATATACATAAACCTTACAGAAGAACCACAATAATTTAAATGACGTCTAAGAAAATAAGGCTACTTCTTCGCCTACTAATGTCCCTCTCTGTACTTTCCTATAACGATGCCCCAAACTAAATAGATCTTCATGCTAATAAATAAGCAAGGCGCATACATTAAAAAACTATTGACTAGACTACTTTGGCAACTAATCATAACAACAAGTGATCTGATGGTCTGAGCCTGTAGAAGTAGTAAAAGTAAGCTGAAGTCAGAAGCAGCATGGTACTTATTTTACTGCTCTAATAATAAAAGTTGGCTTGGAATGAACGTTTGGGGAAAATTATTCTTCCCAGAGAATGCTCAAGTCATTAAAATCATTTGGAGTTCATTATTTGGAAACTTTGTATCCAACATCTTACGTATGTTGAATAATGGTCGTCCAAGAAAGTCAGGAGACCTCTTTGGAATGTTTTTTAAAAAGGGGAAAACTCTAGAAGTAATATTAAAAACTATTGCCCTGATGGGTCTGATACACTGGATGGTCAATGACAGCCAAAACAGTCTAGTTTGTCATCTGCAGAAGTAGCATAACCAAGTCAATACACATGGAAATGCATGATTGCATTTCAAACTTCCAAGATATTGGCCAAAGTAATAGCTTAAGATTCAGCACCCTCTTAACATCTTCTAGAAACATCATACCTGGGAGAAGGCAATGCAGATGAACATCCTCTGCTATTTAAGGTACAACTCCAAAACTTATAAGATCCCAGCTTAAAAATTGCGCTACTGACTACTTCAAAGTTCTAGCCCTAAGGTGAATATATCAACTAAGCTGGTAAAGGTGACTATTATAAAGGTTAATTTTTTTTGTAAACTCCCTGCACAAGGCTCCCGCTATGGGCCGGGTGTAAGCAGATCTCAATCCCACATAATATGTGAAGAGATTGTTTCTAGAAATTGAACTTGTAACCTCTAGGTTACACACTTGCAACTCTACAACCGGACTACATGTTTGTTTGTGTGACTATTATATAAAGGTTGGAAATGAAATCGCATGAAAGGTAAGATTAATTAACTTCAACATCCTACCCTACTGTCATTGTCATACTAGGTTTTTTCACAGTTGCCCACAATTTGATATGCATATCTTTCGAAATCATCCCATTTGTTACCCATCAAGATTTATTACATATAAGCATATAGCCTTTAGACAAAAGGTTGAAAATAAATCATATTTACCAAATAATATTATATTTATCATCATCAAAATAGGTTCTCCAGTCAAAATAAGTAGAAACCTGTAAACTCACAGCTTCAGTTATGCATATTAAGAAGCATAAATCTTTAAAAAAAAAAAACACTGAAGACAAAAATGGCAACCCAAATCTTTTATGGGTATTTCTCAGTGAAGAAAACATACCAAAAATAGTAGAAAATACTTGTAATTTAGTGCCCCAACACAATTAACAACCCATACACAATGGTGGTCCATCTTTAGCACACACCGCCCACCTGAACAAAAAAAATTGTTATGCAACTTATCTTCACTGTGTACGAAAATATGCTTGAATGCTTAGGGATAACCAAAACTCACAAACAGAGCAATGATGGCAACGTGGTGGCTTCGGCAGGTTGCATTTCCGACAATAGCGGACTCTTTGATTAGATAGGTCAGCCTGCAGAGAACTGAATTCTGGACCACTAGTTAATGGGTCAGCCTCCCCTCTTTCCTCATCAACAGAAGGCCTCCAATTAGGAGGCACACTACCGGGATCAGTCAAAACCACAGAAAAATAGCTCCATAATAACATCATCAGCTGGAAAAGTATAATAATTATTAGTATCGAGCCGAACTTCTTTTCATAAACCCATTGTGCAATAAAAATTTAAACTGGCCGCAATTTTCAATCTTACCAGACTATATACAAGTAAGAATCCCAAAGAATATCAAACTTGCAACAACTACTTAAGCTATACAAACCAAATGAGCAGAATTTATTATCTAAGAAAATATCATTGGCCAACAAATTAACAAACCCAAAAGTAAACTAATTTGCAATGAGAACTGTCTTCAGAGGCCATCGTTCAATCCAGCATGCACAGTAAAGACGAAAAATCAATTAATTCAAGTGCAAAAAAGAATTTCAGCTGGTCCACATTGTTTTGATCCTCGGGAGGAGCAAAATTTTGGAAATTCAAAACGAGAAACATCATATCCACACACAGAAAAAAATATAGAGAGCTCACCAGCAAGTGAAAGGGGATCAAAACAGCAAGAGCAATGACAGAATCCAGGCCACCGTCGTACAAAGCAGGGCCATAATTGGTCAAAACTACAGCGTAGTAAGCGAGACCCACCACCCCGAGCACCAAGAGGATCATGATCGAGCCCAGGCCCCTCAAGGCCGTGCAGAACTTGAAGACATTCCAGGCCATAACTACTCCAGATCTGTGCATACTCCGAGAATAACAAAACAACAGCAGCAAGATCTATACTTTGAGAAGCAAAACTGCTTCTTGCTACGATTTATGGAAGCAGATACTGAATATTCAGTAATCAAATATCAAATAAACAGTTGAAGACATATTGAAGCTGTTCATGACTTCTAGGGTTTATGGGATTTGGGATTCAAGGTATGGTCTGTATGGAATCCCTGTTGTGGGATTTGAGATATTTTCCCCGATAACTTATGATTAGCGATTATTGAATAAATGGGTAATGCGATTGGGTCGTTCTTTTTCTAATTCACAAAAAGAGATCAATTCAATGAGATCGGGCAATACGCAAGCAATTACTAACGAATAAAGCTTAATTGGTATAGAAACCACAATTTATTTGGAATTTTGGACGGAACGTTCTACAAAGAAGACTTTGAAAAATGAAGATTTTGTTAGAAAAAAGTTGTGTTAGTCAAACTAAGAAAGTCAAAATCCTAATATTGAATTTGAATTTGAAATTGAATAACAAAACACAAATGAAAAATGAAAAAATAGAACTCACGACAATGACCAGGTTGGTTGGGGGCTACAATTTGTTGCCATAATTCTCCCCCAACCTTAGGTCAAATCATCCTTAAAAATGTATTAGAATATAATGAATTTTGAAGAAATAAAAATCCAAACTCTAAATCTTTTATATATATATACGTAATCTATGAATCTTAAATCCTAAACACTAAAACATAAATTCTAAACTCTATTTTTTTTTTATAATTAAGCGTTGAATTAACTCGAAATTCTAAATTCTAACTCCTAATTTTTAATGTCTTTTTTATATAAAGATTATGGTATTCTATTTCTTATACATTATCCATCATTAATTTATAGGCAAAGTAATATTTTCGTCCTTCAATTATACATGTGTTTGCCCAAATTATTTTTTTCTCATTTTTGTACTTGTTTATCCTTAAAAATTTCTGGCATCCGAAAATTTCATGCAACATCGATGACAATTATCGTAATTTATACAAGCTAAACTACACGTGAAAATATATAATGGACAAAATCAAAACAAAAAATTGTAATTTAATTTTAAAAACTCAATCTGACAAGAGCCACATATCCTCTCCTCCTTCATCGTCTGTGGAACGGTGGAAGGCATGGGTTAGCAAGATTTCGAGTTCAAACTCTATCTTCAACATACCATACACACATCACATTATGTTTGGTTAAATTAATAAAGTTTTACTCACAACCACGAGGAGATTTCGATCCACGTCATGGAGTTTACTAAAGAATAAGAGATCTTTGTCATGGAGTTCATTAAACGACGAGATCCAAAACTACCTGCAGAAATTTTGGCCTCTCATTGCCCACCCTCAAAGGGTGTCATGAGAGGTAGCGGTTGTTTGCTATTAGAGCCGTTACAGAGCTCGACACCTACTCTGATACCATGTAGAAATTATAGGCTCCCATTAGCCACTCCCTAAAAGGCCTCATGAGGGGTAATGGATGCTTGGTATTGAATAAAGGTCTTTACTTTAGTTTACACCCGATGTGGAGTGTCACTCTCTCGTCAAACTCTAGATCTCCTAGCTGCAAGAAGCACTCGTTTATTCTCCAGCGCTCAGAGTTGTCTAGCATAACAAGAAAAGGGAGGGCATTCAGAGAAATAAGGACGTGGAGTTCTTCAATCTCTTAATTAGGGTACAAGGATTTGTTGAAATTGAAAGAGAAAAGGAGGAAGGGTGTAGTGGAGGACTGTGACATCGATAAATTTGCTAAGAAGTGCATTATAGATTTGGATTCAGTGAATTCAATAAGGAATGTCAACGCATCGGGCTGGACCAATCATACACTCACAAATATGCTGTCGTCATCATCGGGATTCAAACCTAACACAATGGACATAAATACACAATAATTAGTCGACTTAGCGTGTAAATAAAACATACTTGCAGACATTTAATATTGCATGAAACTTGAAATGCGACATGTTTGAGGGCTCAAGGAAAGATAAAAACAATATAAAAATTAACAAATGACATGAATTGCTTGCTTTTAGCCGGAACATATATGATACGTCGATATATATATGTATATGTATCATGTTTTGTGTGTAAGAGAGGCAGAGAAGACCCTTAAGAAACGGGGCACATGACAGACTGTGAGAAAAAGAAACGTAAGAGGATATGCGGAGATGGTGATAGACTTGAATGCAAGTGCCCAAGTAATATATTTATTTATTACGCTTAATATTGTTGTGCCAAAAGGGGCAAAAACAGCTATCTATGTAGAATAAATGGATGCTGTCATACTTACTGCTTGATTTGACATATTTATACAATTTTAATTTAAGAGCCTGATAACAAGAGAATTCGAATTATATAGGAAGGGGAAGAGATCGATGAGCAGCTAGGGAGAGCATGGAAAAAGAGAGAGTGTGCGTAACAGGAGGGACTGGTTATTTGGCTTCTTGGTTGATCATGAGGCTGCTTCAGCTTGGTTACTCTGTTCATGCCACCGTCAGAGCTCACTCTCATCCAGGTCAGTTCCATTTATTCTCTTCCAGTCCAGCAGATTTGTGGTTATTTATGCATCTGTAATGCCTAATTAATTGGATTGCTCCAATGGCAGAGAAATAATGTGGAGTTTCATGCAATAAGATTGATTTTTTTATTTATTTATGATAATCACTAGATTTTAATTGAGGGAGAATTAGATGTCATGTTCATGCCTTTTGGCTATTTCAATCTGAAGAATACCAGTCTGTTCAAGAATTTGTAATGCTCAAAGTACAGTATCTCTCGCCTTATAAGAGCAAGTGCAATGGTAACAAATTTTGGAGTGCTGGAAATTTTGGAGTGTATAGAGAGAGTAATTTGAAAAAATTGTATTGGAATATGTGTAGAATGATAGAAAAAAGTGAAAAGTGGTAGAAAAGTATGAGGGAAATGGTGTTAAAACTTGAAATTTGGAGTGTTTGTAAATGAAAAGTGAAAAAAATTATATTGAAATATGTGTTTTGTTGATATGATTGCATTGGAAATCGTGTTTTGCTGTAATAGAAGTGGGACCACACTGGAAAATTTGGAGTGCCGTAACCTTAAGTCATAAGTTCAATCGCTTCGATTAAAAATGGTAAAATGTGCAACTCAACTATTTTAGAGAGTTTTTTTTTTAACCTAGAAAATCACTAGACATACTACTTGGGCCGAAGCTCTGTAAAAAATACCTGGCGGGAAAGTTGAACTCTTGAATCGCGATGTTTGCATTCGGAAAGAGTTCAACTTCACAATTCCAATTGAAACCTCCTCGGTAGAGGTTTGGTATGATTGCACCGTGGTCTTATCAAAACCAAACTTCAAGACTCTAGGTTGCATCGTTCCCAAAATCAAAATCATGCCGTGCCAAATTTAGGTACCCCACCCAGCCCATGTGCATGTCTTGACCAATTCGCTAATTTGGCTAGCCTAACACATTTTGAAATGAAACAGAGAAGAAGAAAGACATAAGCTACCTCAAGAGCCTACCGGGAGCAACAGATCAACTCAAGATTTTCAATGCAGATCTCAACGAACCAGATAGCTTCAATGCGGCCATCGAAGGATGCAGCGGACTCTTCCATGTGGCACATCCGATGAACGAGGACGGCAAAGAACCCGAAGAGCCAGTAACCGAACTGGCAGTACAAGGACTACTTAGCATACTGAAATCTTGCTTGAAGTCCAAGACTGTGAAGCGAGTAATCTACACATCGACTGCTGCAGCAGTATTGTACAATGACAAGGGTCTAAGCATAGCCGATGAGAATACGTGGAGCGACATTGATATTTGCAGAAGCAATCAGAACAAGTATATAAGCACATCCTACTTGGTCTCCAAGACTGTAACAGAAAAGACAGCATTAGATTTTGCAGAGGAACATGGATTAGACCTTGTCACTGTTGTTCTTCCACTGGTTGTTGGACCATTTATTTGTCCAAAACTACCTTCTTCAGTGAACATGGCACTCGCAATGGCATTTGGTACGCTACATTAATCCTATACTAATACATTTTTTCACTCGCAGCCAGTGACGGATTCAAGATTCTAAATCACTGGGGGGCGTAACTAATGTAGCGGGAAGATAATGGCTTGAAAATAGTCACTAATAATATATAGTTCTGAGTTGTAAAATATTACATCTTTATTGATCACAATCGTTCTCTACGAGTTTTCTGAAAACACTCTAGTACAACTTCATTTGATTTTGGGATGACATTTTGTAGGAAATCAGGATCGTTACGAAGCGATTACGAATTTATATATGGTGCACATAGAAGATGCTGTCCAAGCACATATTTTTCTTATTGAAAATCCAAACACAAGAGGGAGGTACATTTGCTCATCAGCCAAAGTGTCAATCACCACCATATTTGAATATCTTTCTGCAAAGTACCCTGAGCTTGGCATACCAAATTTGGAGTAAGTGGTGTTTTTATTTTTTTTATATTTTTTATATTTAATGTTTGAAGTAATAAAAATTCAAAAAAAATAATTAATGACCCATTTAATAGGTGGTTTAAAGGTAACGAAGATGATGATGAAACATGTAGCCTCTCATCAAAGAAACTCACGGATTCTGGGTTCATGTTTAAGTTCACTGTGGAAGAAATGTTGGACGGAGCAATCCAATGCTGCAAGAACAATGGTTTCCTCATGTAGTGTGTATATATGCATGCACTTTCTATGCACCTCTCTTTCTTGCACATTCTTTGATTCATTGTACAATGGAAAAAGAAGGGATTATACATTATTAATAGTCTCTTGTTTGTTAAATTTAATAGTCAATCAGTAATAATAAAATGATACACAACTGCTCTGCACCGTGATTATATAAAAAATTTATATTATTATTGTGGGGTACATATTATTTATTTAGTTCTTGGGTTACACTGTAGCTGAAATTGCAGGAAATTGAGAAATTCTCTCTAATGTTAGACAATTTATTGACATCAGCTGGATGTAATGATGATGATGATGATGATGATAGCGGGGATTAATAGGCTTGGAATTATTGGTTTAAAAGTCTTAATTGTTTTAAGTATTCAAAACTAATAGTATGAATGCAGAATTTTATTTGAGGGAAGGTAAAATCATGTGGGGTTGGAGGCGGCTCCCCAATTTTTTTCTTCTTTTGGAGTTATTTATTAGTTTAATGTTAATCTCATTTAGAATACTATCAAAAAAATTAATATATTTGTTAATATACACTTAACTAAATTATAATTTAACAATTGATTGCGCATTCAATTTTACATTCAATTCATGGCAATCTTCATGGCAAAAAAGCTCTATCTCAGTACAAGTCCTTGGATAAAATTGCGCAAAACACATCATTTTTTGCTTTTTGAAAATGATAAATGAATCACATGAGTTTCGGCATGAAACACATATAAACAACAACATTAACATACCTACTAATACTAATATCGGTAACGCTAATGGTGTCGACACTTAATACACCTCTTTCATCCTCCTCCTCCTCCTCAATTAAGCTTCAGTTTGGGAATTTATAATATGATCCATCATTGATCAATATGAGTCGCCTCAAATTTGCCAGTATATAACGACAACACTTCTTTCTCCCACAACTGACCTCGTCCTCCTTATCATCGTAGTTGTTGTTTCACAAATTTGTTATTCGTCAACATCGCAAAGTGGCAAGCAATAGCAATTCGCAAAAACCGATTCAATTAGGTTAGACAAATTAGTGCTTTTGGGATTTAAGTTAGCCAAATTAGGCCATTTGAGTTTTTATCACTCTGGCTTAATAGATGAGTGGATACTAAATAGAATATCATTTGTATGGGTCGGATGGTAATATCAGCTCGACATCATGAGTAGGTTATCGGGCCGATAATTAACAGATAGTAATGAATCGATTGGCCGATAGATCAATGCCTAACCCTAGCAAAGAGAAGACCGAGGAGTGTGAGACAGGAGTGAAACAAAAGTCAGGACATTACTGAATTATTTAAAATAAAAGTCATTATTATAAAACAAAAGTCAGGATAGGCAATTGACCAATTGCTTTTTTTTAAAAAAAAAATATATAAAATTATCATACTATAATTTTTTTTAAAAAAAGTCAAGGGTGTGCGTCCGTTCGGCCGCCGCCCTTTGAAGAGTATAACTCAACAACTTCCTAGAAAAGAGAATGCTGCCATTTTTTCATATATCTATGTGAATGTGATTCTTAATTGTTCAACGCATTGGGAGGAGATTGTGGGAGAATACTGGAGAGGTCATGGAAGGAAACAAAGGCAAAATTTGTGTGACAGGTGGTACTGGGTTTATAGCTTCATGGATGATTAAGAGACTTCTTGAGAATGGTTACTCTGTCAGTACAACCATAAGACCTGACCCAGGTCAGTTTTTCTTCCCTTACTAAAACCTAAAATTGTTATTTTTGCCAGAATTAATTGTTATTTCACAAAGTATTCTACGAGTAATTTCATTTGGCTTGGGATTGTATTTGCAAGTTTCGTCGGATTGCAAGTGTAAGAGTTTGATTATTATGGTCTGTTTTTTTTTAAATTTTTTTTTATCACCTATTGCTTGAAAAAAAAATTCATACGATCGATAAGCAGATTGCAAATAAGCAGCTGTTAGGCTTCTTGTATTCTGGAATCTGGCATGGCTATCCATAGAATAACATCCGAGGTTTCGAGTTCTTAAGCATCTTCTCTATCAATTTTTGGTGTTTACGCTTAGATCACTATATGTGAATGCAAAATTAGAAGAAGAGAATATATGACCAGAAATTATTTGGTGTGGAAATTGAATTGGTGTTATGAACAATAAGCAGTTTTCGACTCTTCAGTAGAGAATTTAGTTGCTGTCGTGGTTGCGAAGAAATCTAACGATATTTTCTGGGCGGTGGCGTGTTTGTAAGTGCTTGGAAATTGGTTTCTGATTGCTGCTTGTGTATGTTATACATATTTCTTTGGATATACTTTGATACAGAATTACATGTGATATGAACAGAACATAAGAGGGACATTAGCTTCCTCAAAAATTTACCTGGAGCGTCTGAAAGGCTCCAAATATTTGAAGCGGATCTCAGTGATCCAGACAATTTTAATGAAGCCATTGAAGAATGTACTGGAGTTTTTCATGTTGCTACCCCTCTTGACGTTGATAACAAAGAACCTGAAGAAGCTGTGATCCGAAGAGCAATTGATGGTGCATTAGGAATTTTAAAGGCATGCTTGAAATCAAAGACAATAAAGCGAATTGTGTACTCTTCTAGTGCTGCTTCAGTAGTTTTCAACGGCAAGGAGGAGGACGTTATGGATGAAAGTTATTGGGGTGATCTAGATTATGTTAAATCTCTAAGCAGATTGGGAAGATCCTACTACCTTTCCAAGATATTAACTGAGAAAGCGGTTCTTGAATTTGCTGAAGAACATTCATTGGATCTCGTGACAATAATTCCTTCTACGGTTGTTGGTCCGTTTATTTGTCCCAAGTTTCCTGGATCAGTGTGGCACCCACTGGCATTGATCTTGGGTAGGTTTTATCTGTCGTCATACCACACCATACGAATTGCTTATGTTTTCCTTTATGCAATCAAACCTGACACAGATGATTTCAATTAATATGTTCGTTCAGGTGAACAGAATCAGTATCCCACTCTATTTAGTGCAATTATGGAATTGGTGCATGTAGATGATGTGTATAGGGCACACATGTTTCTTCTTGAAACTCCAAATGTGAAAGGGAGGTATAATTGTTCCTCCCATGCATTACCTATTCAGGAGATGGCTTCATTTCTTTCTGCCAAATGCCCCGAGTTCCCGATACCTTCCATAGAGTGAGTTGCAGCCATATTTTCTCAAGTCTTAGATTATTCTACACGTTCTTGCTAATTTAAAAGGCTCATCTTTCCGTTTTCCAGATCTCTGAAGGAAGTTAGAGGTCCTAAATTGTCAGTTCTGTCATCAAAGAAACTCTTGGATGCTGGTTTCAAGTTTGAGTATGGACTGGATGAAATGTTCGATGAAGCAATCCGATGCTGCAAAGAAAGGGGGTATATGTAATGCATAGGTGAGCACATTTATAAACCTCGTAATGTAATCGTGTGAGGAAAAGTGTCTAGTCCTCGTGACTTTCCAGTACATGACTGAAAAAGTACTTGTTTCTTCTGTATAAGATACAGTTGATTGAGATTTCATGATTTCAGCTGTTAATTTATAGAGACTAAAATGTGGAAACTAACCACCATCAAAAGTTGAATTAAGAAAATGGAAGGAAACAGAGGCACAGTTTGTTTTAAGGAAAATTGTTCAATCATGGAAAATATTCTTTCAATAAAAAGAATTATAGGAAAACTATTACTTTTTTGGCATTTGCCAAAAATACAGAATAACTTTTCCAGTGTTTGTTGGTTGTAAGGAAAAAATTCACATCAGAATTTGTAAAACAATATACACATACATATGACCCAGAACAAGTTCCTACGGCAATCAAAGAATCTGACTTTGAAACATAGCAGAAATCTCCAAGGCCATTTGCAATGAGCACTTGATTCCGAGGCTCCAAGTAAGCATAAAAAAATACACAAGAAAATGACCTACTGCATTGCATTTCTGAGTACTCCTGCTGCACCCAAAGGCTGAACCATCTGCATCCCATTTAAGTATATTTTCCAGAGTTGGTTCCCAAGTGACGTTCATCCTCCCTATCCTTTTGTGATTTTCTTGTCCATATTTTTATCGGGGATCAAGCCTTGAGCTGTGTAAGGGAAGTCTTCAATGACTCGCCTTTGCCCATGTAGATAATCTGAAAACATCATCCCATATCACCTGAGTTGCTTTGGAAATAAATCATTCCCCATTTTCCAGATAGACCACACTGCAACAATAAAACATGCTCCACACCTTATTTGAACATCAATGTAAGTCTCTGTCCCTTCAGACCCCATCCCACTAGATCATTGTTTTATAACACCCTCCTTAGTAGATAATAGACATCCAAGAAAAGGAAACTCATAACGGTTGAAATGGAGCAGAAATGGATACAATCAACTCAGCAAAGTTGAACCAAGACACATCCATGCAACTCTAAGGATGGTTCCTCCTCATACTAGACACATCAGCCAAAGTTAGTAGAGTTTTTTAGCTTTTTTAGAGAAAAACTTAATTTGTTGTAATATTGATGGTGGGTGATGATTTCAGATGGTCAGTCATAGCAGCTCAACTACCTGGAAGGACTGAGAATGATATCTAGAACTACTGGAACACCAAGCTGAAGAAGAAACCTCATCATAACTTGCTCCAATATATAAAGATTGCACTTACACTTCAACAGATCTTTGGAAATACCCATTTACAAACGCTTCCAATTCTTCTTCACTATTTCAGTTTCAAGAAGGTGGATCGATGATGAGTAGTCCAATGAATAGATATTGTTATCCAAGCAGCAGGAAGGAGAATATGCTCATATTTGGAAGTAGTGAAGCAACCTACAGTTCCTCTACTTTGCAATAATGTTATAATAACATGTCATCACCAACTGGGTTTGAAAAGAACGAGAAGAATGGATTAGGTCAAAATGTGAACCAGTAGTACTACTGGACAGACAAGGCAACATATGGGTTTTATGGAGAAAGTGCTACTCCAATATTTCACTATGATGTTGAGGGAAACAAGATAGTAGTAGGAAGGGCATATACCTATTACTACTGACTGACTAAATCAAAAGTTAATTTGTCAAAATTCACCTCAATAGTGTCAAGGATTTGAAACTCATCATTCAGTGACAAAGGCATGTTTTATAAGAACTCATGAACTGAGTACATATGACATCACTATAATTATAAATCTAAACTTTACCTCTAGAACTGATAATTTCCATACCTAATAAAAGAACAAAAAAAATTGGCAGAGTAGAAGTACTTTGAGCGATAGAGTAGAAGTATTTTGAGCGATTTCAACATTTTTTCCAAAGTAAATTCGCAACCAATACTGCTTAGGTGACCTCAGGTCAATGACGCAGCACGAAACAACAAAAGAGATTACAAGCGTAAATTCCCAAGAACGCCTTGAAATTCACCAGAAGAATTTTGGTTCAACACCAAAGGTTTTTCATAAAATTCAAGAATAATGCAATAGTCGACCAACAAGGCTTACATAACCAAAAGAAACCCTAACGCCAAGAGAAAATATCAAAAAGGACATCTATTAATCCAATATGCAAATTAAATAAAAAGTCAACGAAAACAAATAAAACTTTGACTGCCCGTCCACCAGCCTTGCACAGCTTATTTGAAGATGTTCTAGACGTTTAACTAGGTTTCCCAATTGGGACATAATAGAGGACTGAAATCAGTCTTCAGAAACATATTATAATAGCGAAATGAACACGCTTGTCAAAAGCTATGTCAAAAGCTACGGCTGTTTCTTCTCAGCAGCAACTTTAATCTTTTTCCTTTCAATTTCAGCTTCTCCCAATCAAAAGCTTTCTCGAAAACGCCACCCGTTCTACGTCAGCCAATTATCAAGCCCTAAAGCAACCAACATTATCAGAGAGCATACCAAATAAAGAGAGCAAAAGAAGGGAAGACAGAGAATAATTGGATACAGGGAGGACTGGGAAAGCAACAGCTGCTTCTTCAAAGCCACTGTTGACTTTTTTCATTTTCTATTGACTATTTTAATTTCCCCCAAACAAACGTCGAAAAACACATTTGATTTTCCAGAAAATTGTAATTTTTCTGAAACAAACAGAGCATTGCACAGTTTGTTTAACAGGTTGTACAGGGTACATAGCTTCATGGTTGATAATGAGGATTCTTGAGCATGGTTACTCAATAAAACACTATGTCTTTATTTATCAAAATTATTCACTATGAGTTTTCATATTCTATTTCAAAGTCATTTGACTTTGGAATAACATTCGTAGGAAATCAGGATCGTTACGGAGTGATTACAAATTTATATATGGTGTACATAGGAGATGCTGTCCAAGCAAATATTTTTCTTCTTGAAAACCAAACATAAGAGGGTGCTACATTTGCTCATCAGCCAAAGTGTCAGTCACTACCATATTTGAATCTCTCTCTGCAAAGTACCCTGAACTTGCCATGCTAAACTTGGAGCAAATCTTTTTTTTCGTCACTTCTTTTTCTTTTTTATATTTGATGTTGAAGTAATAAAAAATAAAATTAATGATCCGTTTAATTGTTTTTAAGGTGGTTTTAAGAGAATGAAGAAGATGATGATACATGTAGCCTATCATCAAAGAAACTCTTGGATTCTGGGTTCTAGTCTAAGTTCACTGTGGAAGACACGTTGGACGGAGCAATCCAATGCCACAAGAACAAGGGTTTTCTTTTGTTAGGATATGAATATAAAATAATGGAAATAACACCGAAAATTTTAGCATGGAAAATCCTCAGAGGTAAAAATCACGAGATCCGTAAGTCATTTAAAACTTCCACTATATAAATGGGATTACAAACTTCACCCGTATTTGGATGAGTCTCTTATAATACAAATATCGTATACCTTTAATTTATGGATAAAATTCTTACAAATTAGTTCACACTGTTTTCTCTGTTTCTCTGCAAACTCACGCAGGTTCACAAATATTACTCCTTTTTCTCTGCATGTTTTCTCTACAAGAACTATCTTGTTTTATAGGAGTTGCGTTTAGTTTGCACTTAAAACAACTTTTTAATTATAGTAATTTGCGAGCCTTTCATTGAATGCAAGAATTAACTAATCAACTACTAAAAGTTTTCTAAAAATCAACAAAAATGGCGCTTTGCATTTTGTACCAAAGCCAAATTATGTCAGCTCCTCGAGCCTCTTGCCCCATATGCTCCGACACTGTCGCCAAAAACGCAGTGTACATACTTGTTGGAACCCAAGATAAACAGCAAGAACAATTCAAGATTCCAAGAAAATATCGATCAACAAGAGTGAGACACAATCGCTGATATTATTGATTACAATAACAAGAGCAAACCAGTCAAAGCTGGATTAAGTCTCTCAAGAAGAATACAGAAACTTCAATAGAATTCTAGATATCCAAGACCCCACCCATTACTTACTATTTATAGCCTATATTGAACTAATCCTTGCCAATAAAGTCATCCACCAACGCCGAACAACTTAACTTCAACGAACACTGCCACGTGGATAACAAATTGATAACAAGTGGGCCATAAAACTAAGCTAACTCATTCAAGTTGAACTAACATCACGTATACACTTCTAGTGTAAGCTGGGAAACCAGTATGAAGGTTCCTGATAATACTCTTCCGATAGAACCATCAAACAACCATGAAACTTCAAAACCTCGAGGAGAACTCTAATTAGGCCCACTAAATCAACCCCAAAAAATTACTAATTTCAGTATGTGGGTGGGGTGCCAAGGTTTTGCTCATACTTTGGATCCACGAGGAGGCCGTCTAAATAGATGGAAATTGTTGCGTAACATCATCCCATACAGCGAGTTATGATTATGATCTCCTCAACTACCTTTCAAAATTCAAATGGTGGAGATATGCATGATAGAGGAAAGCAGTTATTCGACTCTACTATAAATTGTACCAATTGTAACCATGAAAGAATAATAAAAAATACAAACTCTACCCGTGGATATAGGCATTCCTGTCGAACTTACGCTGTGTGCTAGACTTTTTTTTGGTTACGTACTTCCTTAGTGATTGTACGTGTGCATTCAACCCAAGAACCATAATATCGGTGTGAGTTTTTGCATCCATAGAAACTACTATGCAATGACCATGCAACCCAAATGTGCTTTCTCTCTTATCCTTATCTTCTTGTCTTTTATTTTCGTTGTTGATCAATTTATGCCATCACCTTGTCATGTCATGCATTAGGATAAAAAATTAGATAACGTTCACCTCATCTCACAGTCATTTTATTCATTCTAACACTAACACTAAATTGCATATCAACTCCCAAATGAATCACCGATGTCTTGGGTTTAGGGGTTTGGGAAGGGTTGGAGTATGGATTGTTTGCCTCCGGCGGGTCTGCTCTTTTTATTACACTGTAGCTGCAATTGCAGGAAATCCTCTCCCATAGACACTTTTTTTTACATCAAGTGGCTGTAATCAATGATGATGATAATAGGTAGGACGGTGCTGCAATGTAGATTGCATGAAATGTATACTCATTTCAAATCTGAACCATCCATTTGAGTTCACTTCACATTGCATCCCCCATCCCATGATAATAGTGGTGGTTGTCAATTCAACAACAAAACAAAAAAAAAAAGAGAATGTGAATATCATAGGCTTCGAGTTATTGGTTGAAAAGTCTTTTTTTTCCATAAGCATTGAAAAATGATAGTTTGAATAGATAATTCATCAACTTTCTAGAAAAGAAAAGTAGCCACATGCACATTCGATTGAATTATTCTACCATTACTTTCATTTTTCTTACTATCATGAGGAACTAATCCTCCATTAGGGTTTTGATGTAGCCTAGTCTTGAAATTCTATGAACTTGACTTGTTATTTATGAAATTCTGCATATTATGGAATAACTATAAGTGTGCTTAATGCTATTGAATGATTGACCACCATTTAATTGTTGTGATGCCTTGTTTGAAACCGGAAGGAGATAACTAGGATTTGCTCATGATCATAGATGTCATAGGGTCCATACACCATAGGAATATAGGTCCATGTTCTATGCAATTGTTACGCGATCATTCATAAAGCTTAATGGGTTCTTATTAATTAGATTCGAATGTTAGGAATAACATGGATTAGCGATAGGGATGTATCGGTGTAACTAGGAATGGAGCATTGATTAGGTCAGGGAGATCAATTGACAATAATCGGTAGGAAATCATAGTTAATTTAACCAAGGGAATAGAATTGGATAGGCGACGATAAAGTCAAATACCCTAATGCTTGTTACGTCTACTTACATCACTTGTGCTCTTGTTATTCTTGCATAGTTGCATGCTTGTAGGAGTTCGATTGATTAGTAGCTAATTGTTATTACCTAGTCAGTTATTATTCGTTAGTTAAATCCCAAAATCATTCGATTGTCCAGATAATATTAGGGTAAATTAATTTGGTTACTTATTGGAAATTCATTCAATTCTCGTGGGTTCGACACTCTACTTTTCATAATATTACTTGTGCGATTTGTGCGCTTGCAATTTATCTCATAAGTTTATCTTTCAATGCAACCATTACAGAGCTAAACCAGGTTAGTTTTTCTCAGTTACTAATGCTATGACTATGAATTAATTAACTTGCCTCATGTGATTGGCAAATATATTTGACCAATGAAAGAAGTTTCATAACATGTTGCAAGTAATCACCACGAGAGTGTAACTCAGACCTAGTTGCATCATCCTCATCCATTGACAGGCCGGAATAGTCCCCGAAGAAGGAATATCACATTTGGATGTCAAATTGGGAAGATGGGGTATTTATGTCAAAATAAATGTTTATAACTTTTGTGTTTTATGAAATGTTTTAAAAACTTGATCATCTTATGGAACAAAACTTATTGGACTATCCTTATTGGAACAAAACTTTTAGTAAAGGGACTTTTCACTAATTTTCCCTAATATTAATTTATTTTTAAAGATTTTAACTCATATTTTAAAAAATTAGATAAAGTTCACCACATCTCACAGCCATTTTATTAATTCTAACACTAACACTAAATTGCATATCAACTCCCAAATGAATCACCGATGTCTGGGGTTTAGGGGCTTGGGAAGGGCTGGAGTATGGATTGTTTGCCTCTGGTGGATCTACTTTTTATTACACTGTAGCTGCAATTGCCGGAAATCCTCTCCGATAGACACTTTTTTGACATCAACTGGATGTAATCAATGATGATGATGATAGGTAGGAGGGTGCTGCAATGTAGATTGCATGAAATGTATACTCATTTCAAATCTGAACCATCCACTAGAGTTCACTTCACATGGATGGCTGAGATTGTGGATTTCATGCAATCCACATTGCACCACCCCCCATCCCATGATAATAGCGGGGCTTGTCAATTCAAAAACAAAACAAGAAAAAGAGATTGTAAATATCATAGGCTTCGAGCCATCGGTTGAAAAGTCTTTTTCTTTTTCTTTTTCTTTTTCATAAGCATTAACAAATAATAGTTTGAAGAGTATAATCCATCAACTTTCTAGAAAAGAAAAGTAGCCACATGCATGCACCTATTTCTTATTCATGGGATTGACAGTTCCCATTTTTTTCCCTATTTATGTGATTCACATGCAATTGCTCAACACATAGGAGATTGTGGGAGAATAATACTGGGGAGCTCATGGAAGGAAACAAAGGTAAAGTTTGTGTAACAGGTGGTACTGGGTTTATAGCTTCATGGATGATCAAGAGACTTCTTGAGAATGGTTACTCTGTCAGTACAACCATAAGACCTGACCCAGGTCAGTTTTTCTTCCCTTACTAAAACGTAAAATAATTGTTTTGTAGCAGTTTTTCTTTTCTTTTCACAATGTATTCTACGAGTAATTTCATTTGGTAGGATTGTGTTATTCAAGATTTTTTTTCTCACTAATATTCTGGAATGGCTATCCATAGAATCACATCCCAGGTTTTGAGTTCTTATAAGTATAATTCTCGACTTGACTAACTTTTGGTGTTCTTGCTTAGATCAATATATGTGAATGCAAAATTAGAAGTAGAGAATATATGGCCAGAAATTATCTGGTGCGGAAATTGAATTGGTGTTCTGAAATCTGAACTTTTAGGCGATTAAACAATATTCTTTTGGTGGTGGCGTGTTTGTAAGTGCTAGGAAATTGGTTTCTGATTGCTGCTTGTGTATGTTATACATATTTCTCTCTCTATATACTTTGATACAGAACGACATGTGTTATGAACAGAACATAAGAGGGATATCAGCTTCCTCAAAAATCTACCTGGAGCATCTGAAAAGCTCCAAATATTTGAAGCGGATCTCAGCGTTCCAGACAGTTTTAAAGAAGCCATTGAAGAATGTACTGGAGTTTTTCATGTTGCTACCCCTATTGACTTGGAAAACAAAGAACCTGAAGAAGTCGTGACCAGGAGAACAATTGATGGAGCATTAGGAATCTTAAAGGCATGCTTGAAATCAAAGACAATAAAGCGAATTGTGTACACTTCTAGTGCTTCTGCAGTGGCTTTCAGCGGCAAGGAGGTGGACATTGTGGATGAAAGTTATTGGACTGATGTAGATTATGTTAAATCTGTAGGCGCATTTGGAAGTTCCTACTTCATTTCCAAGACGTTAACTGAGAAAGCGGTTCTTGAATTTGCTGAAGAACATGGATTGGATCTCGTGACAGTAATCCCTTCTTACGTTGTTGGTCCATTTATTTGTCCCAAGCTTCCTGGATCAGTGTGGATAACACTGGCATTGATCTTGGGTAGGTTTTATCTGCCATCATTCCACACCATGTGAATTACTTACGTTTTCTTTATGCAATCAAACCTCACACAGATGATTTCAATTAATATTTTCGTTCAGGTGAACAGAATCAGTATCCTGCTCTCCTTAATACAAGTATGGTGCATGTAGATGATATATCTAGGGCATACATGTTTCTTTTTGAAACTCCAAATGTGAAAGGGAGGTATAATTGTTCTTCCCATGCATTAACAATTCAGGAGATGGCTTCATTTCTTTCTGCCAAATACCCGGAGTTTCCGATACCAACCATAGAGTGAGTTGCACGCCATATTTTCTCATATCTTGGATCAATTTAGTCAGAAGAATTCTACATGTTCATTATAATTTAAAAGTCTCATCTTTCCATTTTCCAGATCTCTGAAGGAAATTAAAGGTCCTAAAATGCCAGCTTTGTCATCGAAGAAACTCTTGGATGCTGGTTTCAAGTTTGAGCATGGACTGGATGAAATGTTCGACGAAGCAATCCGATGCTGCAAAGAAAAGGGATATCTGTAGTGCATATGTAAGCACATATATAAATCTTGTGATGTAATTGTGTGAGGTTTAGTATCGAGTTCTTATATACTTTCCAATACATGTCATTGTTGACACATGACTGACAAACTACTTGGGCTTAATACTACTGTATAATTATTAATTCCATTGAATAAAACTGTATTTTTGGGTGGTAAAATTTGACTATAGCATATATGCTGGCAGTTGTTTGCTGTGAAATACTGATAACAAACATTGTGTTCTGATTCGAAACTGCGAGAACAGCAATCGCGGGGGATCCTACCATTCCAGAGAACTAGTTTCCAGAGTAGTGTTAGGGTCACGAAGCTAGCTAGTAATGAATCTTTACTCACACGATGTCGGTAAACATCTTGTACTTTGTAGGCTTATATTTGGATATGGAGGTTTGATTCATTTATAAAATGTAGAGACTGACCACCATCAAAAGTTGAATTAAAAAAGACTAATACATCAGAAGTTGAATTAAGAACTAAGGAGGGTAATGGAAGGAAACAAAGACACAATTTGTGTAGCAGGTGGGACAGGGTACGTAGCTTCGTAGTTGATAATGAAGCTTTTTGAGTATGGTTCCTCTGTTAATGCAACCATTAGAGCTAAACCAAGTCAGCTTTTCTCACTTACTAAGGCTAAGATTATGAATTAATTGACTTTCCTTCTGTGACTGGCAAATATATTTGATCAATGAATGAAGGTTGATAGTTGCTCCTGCTTTCAACTTTTTTCTTTTTCAATTTTAGAGGTTGATAGTCAGCTTTTCTCACATTGCTTAAATGCGAGAGTTGTGATTAAATAATGAGGACAAATGTCTTCCTTAATCAACCAACAAATTTTCAAGGTAAAAATTTATTGGGCTTGTTACAACCGGCTCATATGTGGCTGTTGGTTGAGCTTGTTGGATAGTTATGAGAATAGACCAGACCGCCTAACAAAGAATTACAAATGGTGTGTGTATGAGCGTGCGCAGTGCAAAGAAAGGAAAAAAAAAGAAAAAAAAAGAAAGGGAAACTTAATCTTTTCATTATTGTGGATATTTATTTGTGATTGGCTTTTAATTTGATGTATACAATTTGAAAAGTCCACCACCACTCAATTTTTTGTTTTGTTCGGTGCACACTTTTTTTTTGGTGAGTGCTATTGACACCCCAGTTTTTCCTAGTGTCACCCAATTTCTACAAAAACCCCAGTAAAAATAACAAAAAAATCTTGTAACACCCCATTCTTTTAGATTTCAAGAAATATCCTGTTACACCCCAAATATGCGAAAAATCGAAACTTCCGATGAAGATTCCGGCCGATCCGTCCACCGTTGGAGGTTGTGGTTGCCTAGGCTTTGTTGGCATCATCGAGGGCTTTGATTTGGTAGGTGGCTCGCCTCAACCGGAGGCCGGAGTTGGCCGGAACGGAGCTCCAAATATGTGAAAAATCAAAACTTTCGATGAAGATTTCGGCCGATCCATCCACCGTTGGAGGTTGTGGTTGCCTGGGCTTTGTCGGCATTGTCGAGCACTTCGTTTTGGTAGGTGACTCGCCTCAAACGAAGGCTGGAGTTAGCCGGATCGGAGCTTCAAATATGTGAAAATCAAAACTTCCTGTGAAAACCGCGACCGATTCATCCACCGTCGAAGGTCGTGATTGCCTGGGCTTTGCCGGTATCATCAAGGGCTTTGATCCGATAGCGGCAGCTAATAGTGCAGCTAGCAAGAGAGAGAATGAGGGGTGAAATAAGACAATGCATTTTTTGTCACGAAATGGGTGTAACTGGATAAAAGTGGGGTGCCAATAACACTCACCTTTTTTTTCCTATTGTATGCTCAGTATTTTTGTATTTAAAATGTCTGTTGTCTGGTAGTTAGAGGATTCCCTTGCTCAAGTAATTAGTTCATCTCCTGCTCTCGAGTCTCGTATGGGTCATTTCGTTATGGAGGTAACATCTTGATGGGTTGTCTCGGAGTTGTGGGTTGTTCCCATGTTTGGCGTTCTGGCAATTCTGTTGCTCATTTCCTTACTAAGAAAGCAAAGAATGTTTAGTTTGTGTTCTAATTAGATGTTTGAATGTCTTTCGGATGTTGGTCACCTTATTTAAAGGGACCTCCGTCGGAAAATATAATCTTGTTTTGTTTTAATGCATCTTTCTTTCTAAAAAAAACGATGAATTTGTAAGCACAACCACAATGGTTTAATCTAATATCTCCGTTAATTTTTCAATTGAGATTCACTTTTATTATAAAAAGTTGTTCCACATTTATTTATATCATCTCTCAATATATTTACATTAATAAAACATATTTCTTAATACAAATTTTTTATTATCTAAAAATCAAGCCATCAATATTTTCTCACTGTAACTAATAGTGCATTCCCTCCCTATTATCCAAAAGTCCAACATATATACTCAGGCAGGTCAACAAAACACATAGGGTCAGGTGGTACTGGGTACATAGGGTCATGGCTGATAATGAGGCTTCTTGAGCATGGTTACTCTGTCAATACAACCATGAGACCTGACCCAGGTCAGTTTTTCTCACTTACTAATGCTAAGAATCAATGATATGCCCTTTTGTGACTGAAAATCACCCTTGAATTATGAAGAGTGTCTGTATAAGTTATTGGTGATTTACGGAGCATTCATGATTTCTGTGTTTGAGAATTGTAAATATAAAAGTAGATTTGGGTTCCTGCAGCTACAGAAACAATAGCCAGTTCCTGTAGCTATCAAAAAAAAGCTACAAGAACCCTAGCTACAGTAAATGAATCTTAATCTACTTTTTATATTTACAACTCTCACACTTTGTAGATTGGAGGATTTGGGTTTTTGTCTATTTGGTGCAAGAACATGCCTTTTTCTTCCTTTTTGCTTGCGATTATGCCAAAAGAGCTTCGTTGTTTGATTTCTCTCACTTCTTTTTCTTCTTCGAGCTTTGAGTCCTTCGTGACATCTTATTTTGCGGGTTATATCATTTTTCGTTGCCTCATTTACACTGCTTCTCTATCTGAAATCAACAAGATTTTTTCGTTTTTGATTAGAAAAATGTTGGCAAACCAATTTCATGTAGGTTATTTAAGCTAATTCACACATTTTCTTTGTTTGATCTAATGAGATTTATGTCTTGTACTCAATTCCTTATATTCAGCTACATGACCGAGTCCAACAAAACTACCACTTCCTGAAATTAATCAAAATTTAAACACATCATAACATGGGTCAGTCTGGTGGCATTATGTCGAACCTGTTTACACCAACCAGTTTAGACTTAATCATAATCAACCTTCTGTATATATACCTTCTGTACCTCAGGTAATGAAAAAGATGTCGAGTCTCCTTTTGAACCTCTTTTTTCAAAGTCATGACAAAGAATAAACAATTAGTGCAGGGAGAAAAAAATGAAGATGGAATCTTCATTGGTGAATCTTTTACAAACATAGAATTAGCTGATATAGCTTTGCTATACTCGTGCTACATCCTTTATTAGTAAAATTATTTGTACCACTACCTAGATGCTGCTTCAGCCAAGACAAGCTCCTTTCAGCTTCTACTTCCACATGAGTTGCTCATTGCCCTGTTAGTGTAATTTCATTCCCATTTCTTGGGTTATCTTATGCATAGATCTTGCAATAAACTCTGTCAACATGTGAAATATGAACAGAACATAAGAGAGACATTAGCTACCTCAAAAATCTTCCAGGAGCATCTGAAAAGCTTCAAATCTTTGAAGCAGATCTCAATAATCCAGGCAGTTTCGATGCCGCCATTGAAGGATGCATTGGAGTGTTTCATATTGCTGCGTATGTTTCTAGTACTAATAAACAACCCGAGGAAGTAGTGACGAAAACTGCAGTAAAGGGAGTGTTGGGAATTTTGAAGGCATGTTGGAAATCAAAAACAGTGAAACGAATTTTATTTACTTCTAGTCAAGCGGCAGTTGTTTTTAATGGCAAGGAGGCAGACATAATGGATGAGAGTTTTTGGACTGATATAGACTATGTTAAAGACGTAATCAAATTTAACGAGTCTTATTTTGTCTCCAAGACATTATCTGAAAAGGCAGCTATTGATTTTGCTGAAGAACATGGCTTGGATCTTGTGACAGTAAATCCTCCTTTTGTTTCTGGTCCCTTTATTTGTCCACAGTTGCCTGAATCAGTGAAGACCACATTGGCTATTTTGTTTGGTGAGTGAAGTTTAATTACTTCATTTCATGATTCCTCTGTTTTCTTTTTGCAAAATGGCTCTCAGACCACTGTATACATGCTTGCTACATTTTTCTAAATATCTTGACAGAAATGTTCTTGATTTATACGTATTCAGGTGACCTGGATATGTATCCAGCTCTCTTCAATGCATCTATGGTGCACATAGATGATGTGGTTCGGGCACTTATCTTCCTTTTCAAGTATCCAGATGCGAATGGGAGGTATATTTGCTCCTCAGACTCTATAACTCTTCAAGAGATGGTCAAACTTTTTTCCGCCAAATATCCAGAGCTCAAAATCCCAGCAATTGAGTGAGCTGTGTTTTCGCATTCGTATTTCTGTTAATTCCATAGAATATTTTGTGTGATTGACACTAATATAAAACGTTCACTTTTTTTATTTGTCAGATCTTTGAAGGAGGTTAAAGGTCTTAAAATACCCTGTGTGACATCAAAGAAACTCTTGGATTCTGGTTTTAAATTTAAGTATGGGCTTGACAAAATATTTGATGGAGCAATCCAGTGCTGCAAAGAAAAGGGTTATCTATGTTATCTTTGAAAGGTATGTCGTACTTGAATATCACTGTAAAACCTGCAGTAGAGTGACTGTACATCTGCTCCTAAGACCTCTCAATGGTTAGTCTGAGTAAGGCTGGCTAATACTAACATGCATAAGCCATTTTTGGTATAATTGTGACATTCAAGTTGTTGGATATATAATATTTTTCGTTTACTGCCAACTTCTACATTCTGAATAGCAGGTGAGATGCGCTGGCCGTGGTCGCCATCAAGTGAGTCAGTTTCCAGAATAATTAGTTGAGCATTTTCAATGCGGTCGAATTTCTTATATTCATGAAGGTTGTGAAGGATATATGGTTTACAGGCTGTGAAAATGGTTACTAGGATTCGTAGTCTTCAAAACTATATTTATGTTTTACCATGAAACTAAACTAAATAAAGTTCCCCTTTTCTTGCATGTTTTAGTGTGTATCTGGCTGCCGTCACCCAGAATCGTTCTTTTCGATCTGTTGGTGCATTTGCAGTTATGGCCTAGCGCAATCATGTATGTTTTAGCAAGACATGGAGACAAATGACTTGCAATTTAGAACGGTGCAAGAGAAGCTTGATAGAGAGTAGCATTAGTAGTTCCAATGAATATAAATAAATATGAAGATGGATTTAATAGAATAAGAGGACACGAAAATGGGGCAACTGCTTAATGCTTCTAACGCAAGGTCAATTGAGTTTGAATTGAAAGATAAATTTTTTTTGTCCAATTTAATTGTTTGGCTACTAATTCTGATTGACTTTATTGTCCGATCTATTCTTCGCATATTTAATCCACTATGAATATGATCAATTAAATATGTTTGAAAATTCAAATCAATTTGAGTCCAAAGATGGAAATATTGTATAATAAATATATATATTGTCCGATCGGAAACCAATCCAAAACTGGTTTTTTTTTGCCACCCCTCATCAAAAGGTGATTTATTATGATCCCATTAACATCAAAAGAAGCAAATCGTAAGGTAGAGAAGGCAAAAGTGAAGAGATGAGATCGCCAAAAAAAAAAAAACCACGTTGTATTATTTGTTTGTTCCCAGTCAACGTAGCGAACTCCACGCGCGCACACAAACGTAACTGGATAAGCTTCCGCCTTCTTTCTGGCATCTCTCACACACAGGCACTCTCGCTCTCTCGATTTTTATGATTTTATCAGAGTACAAGTTCTTTCCCCAAACCTGCCGTGATCGTAAGTTTCCTTCTTCTTCTTCTTTTTTCGAAATGTTGATCCGATTTTTCGTTTGTTTACCATCGAAACTAGGCAGCGGGAACAACAACATTTGCTCTGTTGTTATACTTTGCTCTGTTATCCGATTTTCCGTTTTTATACTTTGCTCTGTTGTTTCATTCGAGATCAATTTCATGATCCAAGTGGCTGTATTTGGCCGCTCTTAATTTTCCTTAATACTTAAAACATTTGCTTGATTGAAGGTCCATTGTTGTGGCAATTTCTCTATCGTTTGACTAGTTTCTTTTTCTTTCAAAAAAACAAAGTGTGTGGCAGCTTTTTATCTTTTGGGTTTCAGGTCTAAGGGCAACCACAATAGTTGTAATTATAATGGCCCGACAATTTTGTTTTTGAGTCCCACATCTATCTCACAAAAACACAACTCTCAATACAATCAAATCAGCATAACACACATTTCAATACTGCCACATCAGCAAAACACCTCTCTCAATACAAAACCATTATCCAACCCAACTACTTTCCTATCCTTCATACTATCCCCATCAAATTTACACCAAAATCAAGACTGGGTCCCACCTTTATTACAAAAAGTCAAGCCACATCATCATTCACATCACCAAAATACATATATCAATACAACCACATCAACAAAACACATTTTTCAATACAGCCACATCAGCAAAACACATTAACTTTATTGGCTCATTAACTTGACACCATTGCAAGTGCCCTAACCTACCATCCCAATTTGACCACGCGTGTCAAAGTTTTTATATTTTCCATAGCGCATTTTATTTTCGCTGATTACTATTTCCCAAACAACTAAAGATTTTGAGCTGTTAAAGTGTTCCACGGGATAGGTATGGTGCACTTGAATTGGTTTCTTGACGTGTGATCTATGATAGGTTTGATTCAGAGGCGATCTATCTACCGAATTGTCTATTGGTTCAATAGTATTTGATTAATTAATACATATCAAACAAAAATCTAGTTACAAGCGAGTATGTGGCACGATGATAGAATTATTAGAAACAACATCTCCACATATTATGTGGAATAAGATATGTTTACTTGGTTGACTGAGAGAGTCTTGTGCTTGAGAGTTGTTTACTTAAAATAAAGACCGATATTCGATAGTTGATAGAGTGGAACCACATATCGAATTCGGCTCCATTCATTTCATTTAACAATTGATATGGGAGAGAAGACCAATGGGAATTTTGAGAAAATGGCCTAATTGACAAAGATTTTTGGAGAGATAACCTTGTTTAAAAATTTCTGTAGAAATGACCCATTTTATGCATAGAAGTACCAGAATACCCTTATATGACATATTTAACAAATTTCTCTAATTTCTAAACTAAAAACTGAAACAATATCGAAGCTCGGCATCGAAGCTTCTCTTTTAGTTTCGAAAAATCATTTACGTCAACAAATTGTGTTTTTTCGAATACCTTAAAACTCATATATCACTGGGTCTTGGTAATTTTTAGTTTATTTTGTTTATGAAAATAAATGTCAAGCTTTTTTGCGTCTGTATAAAAGATTTCTGGGTTCTTTTTTTTTCCATGTTCGAGAACGATTTTTTGCATATATATAGTGAACAACCAAGGAAAAAATTTGGCACGACCAAGAAAAAATTGGCATGACCAAGAAAAATTGTGCACAACCAATTTCTTGGTCGTGCCAAAAAATTTCTTGGTCATGCCAAATTTTTTTTTGGTCGTGCTTAATTTTTTTCTTGGTTGTGCATTATATAAACGAAGAATAATCATGTTAGACCAATAAAAAATGGTGCACGATCAAGAAAAAATAGTGCACAACCAACGAAAAATGGTTGTGCACAATTTTTTTTGGTCATGTCAATTTTTTCTTGGTCGTGCCAAACTTTTCTTGGTCGTGTCTAATTTTTTCTTGGTTGTCACTATATAAACGTATAATAATTATGTTAGACCAAGTATAAATGATACACGACCAAGAAAAAGTAGTGCGCGACCATGAAAATTTGGCAGGACCAATTTCTTGGTCGTGCCTAATTTTTTCTTGGTCGTGCCAAAAAATTTCTTGGTCATGCCAAATTTTTCTTGGTCATGTCAAATTTTTCTTGGTCGAGCCTAATTTTTTCTTGGTTGTGCACTATATAAATGTAGAATAATCATGTTAGACCATGAATAAATGATACACGACCAAGAAAAAATGGCTGTGCATAATTTTTCCTGGTTGTGCCAAATTTTTTCTTAGTCGTGCCAAAACTTTTCTTGATCGTGCCAAACTTTTCTTGATCGTGCCTAATTTTTTTCTTAGTCATGCATCATTTTTTCTTGGTTATGCACTATATAAACGAAGAATAATCATGGTAAACCAATACAAAATGGTGCACGACCAAGAAAAAATAGTGCACAACCATGGAAAAATGGTTGTGCACAATTTTTCTTGGTCATGCCAATTTTTTCTTGGTCGTGCCAAAACTTTTCTTGGTTGTGTCTAATTTTTTCTTGATCATGCATCATTTTTTCTTGGTTGTGCACTATATAAACGTAGATAATAATGTTATACCAAGAATAAATGATGAACGACCAAGAAAAAAAATGGTTGTGCACAATTTTTCCTGGTCGTGCCAAATTTTTTCTTAGTCGTGCCAAAAATTTCTTGATCATGCCAAATTTTTCTTAGTCGTGCCAAAACTTTTATTGATCGTGCCTAATTTTTTTTTAGTCGTGCCTATTTTTTTCTTGGTCCAACAAAAAATGGTGCACGACCAAGAAAAAATAGTGCACAACCAAGGAAAAATGGTTGTACACAATTTTTCTTGGTCATGTCAATTTTTTTCTTGGTCATGCCAATTTTTTCTTGGTCGTGCCAAAACATTTCTTGGTCATGCATCATTTTTTTTTGCGCTATATAAACGAAGAATAATCATGCTAGATCAATAAAAAATGGTGCACGACCAAGAAAAAATGTCTGTGCACAATTTTTCTTGATCATGCCTAATTTTTTCTTGGTCGTGCCAAGAAATTTCTTTGTCATGCCAGATCCAGTAAAAGTCCGGGTATTTATACAAATAAATACATCAAAGAATTGAGAGTCCTCATTGGACGGTTGCAATTCATACGGCGGTTCATATCTAAACATTCCAACCGGTGTGAACCTTTCTACAAACTCTTGAAAGGAGGGGCAGAATATGTTTGGGATGATAAATGCCAAGCTACATTTGACTGAATGAAGTACTTGCTCAATCCACCTGTATTGGTCCCACTAGTACCAGGTCGACCACTTCTACTCTATCTCTCTGCAACAGACAACGCTATCGGAGTGGTTTTGTTTTGGCCCAGTACGAAGATACAGGAAAAAAAGAGAGGGCAATAAGATCTTTTGGCTTCGATTACAAAGGAAGATTGACTTGAAAAAAGGCTTTTTGGTCATGCATCATTTTTTTTTGGTTGTGCATTATGTAAACGAAGAATAATCATGCTAGACCCAAAAAAATGATGCACAACACAATCATTTTTCCTGGTCACGCCAAATTTTTTCTTGGTTGTGCCACAATTTTTCTTGGTCGTGCCAATTTTTCCTTGATTGTTCATTATATATACGCAAAAAAAATCATTCTCGAACATGGAAAAAAAAAGAACCCAGAAATCTCTTATACAGACGCAAAAAAGCTTGACATTTATTTTCATAAACAAAATAAACTAAAAATTACCAAAACCTAGTGATATATGGGTCTTAAGGTATTCGAAAAAACACAATTTGTTGACGTAAATGATTTTTCAAAATTAAAAGAGAAGTTTTGATGTCGAGCTTTGATGTTGTTTCAGTTCTTAGTTTAGAAGTGAGAGAAATTTGTTAAATATATTATATAAGGGTATTTTGATACTTCTATGCATAAAATGAGTTATTTGTTCAAAAATTTTTAAACAATGTTATTTCCCCAAAAATCTTTGTCAATTGAGTCATTTTCGCAGAATTACCAAGACCAATGATAAATAAAGAGAAAGAGTACTTGAATATGGTAGTTGAAAGCGAAGGCAAATCCACCCTATAGTGAGAGAGATTTGGGGCAGATAGAGAGTTAGAGAAGAGAGAGTTGTGGGCAGTTTCTAACCTAATTTAATTAGGTTTTCTTTTCTAGAAAAGAAAAGTAGCCACTTTTTTTCTATGTATGGGATTGACAATTGTTCCCACCTTTTTCCTATTTATGTGATTCACAATTGTTCAACACATTCGGAGGAGATTGTGGGAGAATACTGTGGAGTTCATGGAAGGAAACAAAGGTAAAGTTTGTGTGACAGGTGGTACTGGGTTTATAGCTTCATGGATGATTAAGAGACTTCTTGAGAATGGTTACTCTGTCACTACAACCATAAGACCTGACCCAGGTCAGTTTTTCTTCCGTTACTAAAACCTAAAAATTATTCTTTTGTAGCAGTTTTTTTATTCACAATGTATTCTACAATTAATTTCATTTGGTAGGATTGTGTTATTCAAGATTATTTTTTTCACAAATATTCTGGCCGAGGTTTTGAGTTCTTAAATATCTTCTCAACTAACTTTTGGTGTTCTTGCTTAGATAAAATATATGTGAATGCAAAATTAGTAGTAGAAAATATGTGGCCAGAAATGATCTGGTGCGGGAATTGAATTGGTGTACTGAAATCTGAACTTTTAGACAATTAAACAATATTCTTTTGGTGGTGGCGTGTTTGTAAGTGCTAGGAAATTGGTTTCTGATTGCTGCTTGTGTATGTTATACATATTTCTCTCTCTATATACTTTGATACAGAACGACATGTGTTATGAACAGAACATAAGAGGGATATCAGCTTCCTAAAAAACCTACCTGGAGCTTCTGAAAAGCTCCAAATATTTGAAGCGGATCTCAGTGTTCCAGACAGTTTTCATGAAGCCATTGAAGAATGTACTGGAGTTTTTCATGTTGCTACCCCTGTTGACTTTGAAAACAAAGAACCAGAAGAAGTCGTGACCAGAAGAGCAATCGATGGAGCATTAGGAATCTTAAAGGCATGCTTGAAATCAAAGACAATAAAGCGAATTGTGTACACTTCTAGTGCTTCTGCAGTGGCTTTCAGCGGCAAGGAGGTGGACATTGTGGATGAAAGTTATTGGACTGATGTAGATTATGTTAAATCTGTAGGCGCATTTGGAAGTTCCTACTTCATTTCCAAGACGTTAACTGAGAAAGCGGTTCTTGAATTTTCTGAAGAACATGGATTGGATCTCGTGACAGTAATTCCTTCTTACGTTGTTGGTCCATTTATTTGTCCTAAGTTTCCTGGATCAGTATGGACAACACTGGCATTGATCTTGGGTAGGTTTTATCTGTTATCATACCACACCATGTGAATTACTTATGTTTTCTTTTTGCAATCAAACCTCACACAGATGATTTCAATTAATATGTTCTTTCAGGTGAACAGAATCAGTATCCTGCTCTCCTTAAGACAAGTATGGTGCATGTAGATGATGTATCTAGGGCACACATGTTTCTTCTTGAAGCTCCAAATGTGAAAGGGAGGTATAATTGTTCCTCCCATGCATTAACAATTCAGGAGATGGCTTCATTTCTTTCTGCCAAATACCCGGAGTTTCCGATACCAACCATAGAGTGAGTTGCACGCCATATTTTCTCATATCTTAGATCAATTTAGTCAAAAGAATTCTACATGTTCATTATAATTTAAGAGGCTCATCTTTCCGTTTCCAGGTCTCTGAAGGAAATTAAAGGTCCTAAAATGCCAGTTTTGTCATCGAAGAAACTCTTGGATGCTGGTTTCAAGTTTGAGCATGGACTGGATGAAATGTTCGACGAAGCAATCCGATGCTGCAAAGAAAAGGGATATCTGTAGTGCATATGTAAGCACATATATAAATCTTGTGATGTAATCGTGTGAGTTTTAGTATCGAGTTCTCACTTTCCAGTACATGTCATTATTGACACATGGCTGAAAAACTACTTGTTATGATTAAAGTGGATTATGAGTGGTAAAATTTGACTCTAGCATATATGCTGGCAGTTGTTTGTTGTGAAATACTGATAACAAATATTGTGCTCTGATTCCAAAGCGTGATAATACCAATCGCGGGGGATCATACCATTCCAGGGAACTAGTTTCCTAGTGTTAGGGTCATGAAGCTAGCTAGTTATGAATCTTTACTCACATGATGTCGGTAAACATCTTGTCCTTTGTAGGCTCATATTTGGAAATGGAGGTTTGGTGCATGTATAAATATTTGGATGAATTGTGGATAAAGATTCAACAGCATTGGCGACTGCGTACTAACCGGCCAGATATTTCCTCCTTTTTTTTTGTCACTAAGCACAAGTGAGATGTCATGATTTCAGCTGTTAATTTATCTAGACTAAAATTTAGAGACTAACCACCATAAAAAGTTGAATTAAGAAACACTAATGCATCAGAAGTTGAATTAAGAACCAAAGGAGGGTAATGGAAGGAAACAAAGACAATTTGTGTAACGGGTTGGACAGGGTACGTAGATTCGTCGTTGATAATGAGGCTTGTTGAGCATGGTTCCTCTGTCAATGCAACCATTAGAGCTAAACTAGAGCTTTTCTCACCTACTAAGGCTATGATTATGAATTAATTAACTTGCCTTCTGTGACCGGCAAATATATTTGACATATGAAAGGAAGTTTGATAGCTGCTCCTGCTTTCTTCTTGTTTCTTTTTCAATTTTAAAGATTATTCAGTGGGCTCGACCACTCAATTTTTTTGTTTTGTTCGGCGCACACATTTTTTTTCTTCTTCCTATTGTGTGCTCGGTATTTTTGTATTTAAAATGTCTGTTGTCTGGTAGTTAGAGGATTCCCCTGCTCTAAGAATATTAAAATAGTTTATCCTCAAATAATTAGTCAATGTGTGACAGTATGACTAAGGGAAGAGATAAGTGACAGAGACAGAGACAGAGAGACCATGGAAGGAAGTAGAGGTAAAGTTTGTGTGACAGGTAGTACTGGGTACATAGGGTCATGGCTGACAATGAGGCTTCTTGAGCATGGTTACTCTGTCAATACAACCATGAGACCTGACCCAGGTCAGTTTTTCTCTCTTACTAATGCTAAGAATCAATGATGTGCCCTTTTGTGACTGAAAATCACCCTTGAATTATGAGGAGTGTCTGTATAAGTTATTGGTGATTTATAGAGCATTCATGATTTCTGTGTGTGTGAGTTGTATATATAAAAGTAGATTAGGATTCCTTTACTGTAGCTAGGTTTCATGTAGCTATTTTTCTTTTTTTCTTTATTTGAAAAATGTTGGCAAACCAATTTCATGTAGGTTATTTAAGATAATTCAAACACTTTCTTTGTTTGATCTAATGGGATTTATGTCTCGTACTCAATTCCTTATATTCAGCTACCAGACGAAGTCCAATAAAACTACCCCTTATTGAAATTAATCAAAATTTAAGCAAATCATAGCACGAATCAATCTGGTGGCATTATGTCGAACCTGTTTACATCAACCAGTTTAGACTTGATCATAATCAAACTTCTGTATATATAACTTCTGTAAAAGGCTCAAGTTTTTCGTTCTTTGTACCTCAAGTAATGAAAAAGATGTCGAGTCTCCTTTCGAACCTCGAGTTTTAATGTCATGACAAAGAATAAACGATTAGTGCAGAAAAAAAATGAAGATAAAATCTTCATCGATGAATTCTTTTACAGACATAGAACTAGCTGCTATAGCTTTGCTATACTTGTGGTACATCCTTTATCAGTCAAATTATTTGTACCACTGCCTAGATGCTGCTTCAGCCAAGAAAAGCTCCTTTCAACTTCCACAAGAGTTGCTCATTGGCATGTCAGTGTAATTTCATTCCCATTTCTTGGGTTATCTTATGCAATAAACTCTGTCAGTATAACATGTGAAATATGAACAGAACATAAGAGAGACATTAGCTACCTCAAAAATCTTCCAGGAGCATCTGAGAAGCTCCAAATCTTTGAAGCGGATCTCAATAATCCAGGCAGTTTCGATGCCGCCATTGAAGGATGCATTGGAGTGTTTCATACTGCTGCATATGTTTCCCTTACTAATAGACAACCCGAGGAAGTAGTGACCAGAACTGCAATAAATGGAGTGTTAGGGATTTTGAAGGCTTGTTGGAAATCAAAAACAGTGAAACGAGTTTTATTTACTTCTAGTCAAGCGGCAGTTGTTTTTAATGGCAAGGAGGCAGACATAATGGATGAGAGTTTTTGGACTGATATAGATTATGTTAAAGATGTAATCAAATCTAGCGAGTCCTATTTTGTCTCGAAGACATTATCTGAAAAGGCAGCTATTGATTTTGCTGAAGAACATGGCTTGGATCTTGTGACAGTAAATCCTCCTTTTATTTCTGGTCCCTTCATTTGTCCTCAGTTGCCTGAATCAGTGAAGACCACATTGGCTATTTTGTTTGGTGAGTACTTCATTATATGTTTCCCCGGTTTTCTTTTTGTAAACATGGCGTTCAGACCACTGTTTGCTTGTTACATTTTTCTAAATATCTTGACATAAATGTTCTTGATTTATTAAGGTGACCAGGATCTGTATCCAGCTCTCCTCAGTGCATCTATGGTGCACATAGATGATGTGGTTCGCGCACTTATCTTCCTTTTCGAATATCCAGATGCAAACGGGAGGTATATTTGCTCCTCAGACTATGTAACTCTTCAAGAGATGGTCGAACTTTTTTCCTCCAAATATCCAGAGCTCAAAATCCCAGCAATTGAGTGAGCTGTGTTTTCGCATTCGTATTTCTGTTAATTCCATAGAATATGTTGTGTGATTGACACTAATATAAAATGTTCACTTTCTTTTATTTGTCAGATCTTTGAAGGAGGTTAAAGGTCGTAAAATACCCGGTCTGACATCAAAGAAACTCTTGGATTCTGGTTTTAAATTTAAGTATGGGCTTGACAAAATATTTGATGGAGCAATCCAGTGCTGCAAAGAAAAGGGTTATCTATGATTTCTTTGAAAGTTGTGTCGTAGTTGAATATCACTGTAAAACCTGCAGGCTGCAGTAGAGTGAGTGTACATCCGCTCCTAAGACTTATCAATGGATAGTCTGAGTTAGACTGGCCAATACTAACATGCATACGCTATTTTTGGTATAGTTGCGACATTCAGGTTGTTGAATATATAATATTTGTTTGTTTACTACCGACTTCAACATTTCGAATTGCAGGTGAGCTGCGCAGGCCGCGGTTGTCATCTAGTGAGTGAGTTTCCAGAATAATTAGTCAAGCGTTTGCAATACTGTTGAATTTCTTATATTCATGAAGGTTGTGAAGGATCTATAGTTTACAGGCTGTGAAAATGGTTACTAGGATTCATAGTCTTCAAAACTATATTTATGTTTTACCAAGAAACTAAACTAAATAAAGTGCCCCTTTTTTTGCATGTTTTAGTGTGTATCTGGCTTCTTCTGGCACTCACGACTCCCGTCACCTAGAATCATTCTTTTGGATCAGTTAGCGCAATCATGTATGTTTCAGTAAGACATGGAGACAACTGACTTGCAATTTAGAACTGTGCAAGTAGCGTTTGTAGTTCCAATGAATATGAATATCAAGATGGATTTAATAGAAAAAGAGGACACGGATATGGGGCGTCTGCCTAATGCTTCTAATGCAACGTCAATCGAGTTTGAATTGAAAGATAATTTTTTTTTGTTTGATTTACTTGTTTGGATCCTAATTCGGATCGATTGGATTATTATCCGATTTATTCTTTCACATTTAAACTATCTTAGATATGGTCAATTAAATACGTCAGAAAATACAAATCAATTTGGGTCCGAACATGCAAAGTTTCATGAAAGAGCTATGTTATCCGATCCAGACTGATCTAAAATGGGTTAATACCATTTTCAGTCGCTACAAAATAGACCTTATTTTATTTTGGATTGTCAAAGAAAACTGTAGGAGTGTGCTAGGATACGGTAGATGCTATTTAAGTGTCTGGTATGACCTGTGTGTTTTTTATGCAATAATTAAAAAAAAATTGAGAAGCAATTCTCCCAATTCCAGAATTTGTTAGCCGCAAGTCTAGTTCCGGCTTCCATAAAAAGCAAACGACGTCGTAATATTTGTTTGTATCCAGTCAACAAAGCGAACTACGCGCGCCTCCACGCACAAAGACAAACGTAACGGTCTTCTGAGCTTCCGCCTTCTTTCTCTCGTCTATAACACACAGGCACTTTCACTCTCTCGATTTTGATCATTGTGAGTTTGTTTTCGACGAAAAATCCATTGCCTTCAATACAATGTCGTTTTCGGACTCCGAGTCTTCCTCTCATGGCGGTATCGGAGAGTACAAGTTCTTTCGCCAAACCTGCCGTGATCGTAAGTCTCCTTCTCTCTTTTTTTTGCAAATGTTGATCCGATTTTCCGTTAGTTTACCATCTAAACGAGGCAGCGATAAATAGTCCATTGTTTTGTTGATAATGCAGTTCTTAGACATTTGCGCGGGCAAAGTTCAGAACTCCGTGTTTCTATTTTCATCCATCAGAACCAAACATAAGCTAGATAATTCAGTTTTTGTAAAATATATTTTTCTCACCTTACAGTGAAGACCCAATGTATAGCGGGTGTATGAAAGGTTAATATTCGGGTGTTTTCATACTTTGCTCTGTTGTTTCATTTGATATCAATTTCATGGTCCAAGTGACTGCATTTGGCCGCTCTTAATTTTCCTCCTTTTGTCAAAGATTTAACACTTAAAACATTTGTCTGATTGAAGGCCCATTGTTGTGGCAATTTCTCTCTCATTTGACTAGTTTATTTTTTCTTTTGAAAAAAACAAAGTGTATGGCAGCTTTTCATCTTTTAGGTTTGAGGTCTAACCTATCATCCCACTTTGACCACTTGTGTCAAAGTTTTTATATTTTCCATAGCTGATTTTATGTTCTCTGATTTTCTATTTCCCAAACAACTAAAGATTTTGAACTGTTAGAGTGTTCCAAGGGATAGGTTTGGTGCACTTGATTTGGTTTCTTGACATGTGATCTGTGATAGGTTTGATTCAGAGGCAGTCTATCTACCGAATTGTCTTTTGGTTCAATAGTATTGGATTAATTAATACCTATCAAACAAAGATCTATAGTTATAGTCGAGTATGTGGCACAATGGTAGAATTATTAGAAACAACCTCTCCACATATTATGTAGGGTAAGTTCTGCGTACCTTGCTCGCTGCAAGAGTATTGTGCTCGAGAGTTGTTTAATTTAAAAAAAATAAAATAAAGATCTATAGTTGATAGAATGGAACAACATATTGAATTTGGCTCCATTTTGACTGCTTTGAGTTGGTTCTGTTTCGTAAAAGATTTATTTTGATGGTCCCTTTTCTTTGTTTATCTCATTTTAGGGTTGTCATATGAGATGCTGCGATCAACTAGATTGAATTTGGCTCCTTTCTGACTGCTTTATAGCATATGATACTACGAATTGTTTCTTTTGCATAAAAGATTGACTTTGCCAGTCTCTTTTCTTTGTTTATCTTATTTTAGGGTTGTTATATGAGATGCTGGGATCAACTAATCCGCCAAATTCGAAATCTTGGAAGGTGCAGTTGATTCATTCTGTAATTGTTATTTCAACTACCCCTCTTTAATTGATAAATGACACTATTAGTAAATATAACCAGTATGAGAGTAGGTGTTGTGACTCAAGAACAAAATTCGTGCGAGGGAATGAGCATACTCACCCTCACACTTAGTGGTAGTGTTATGTGCTGGTGTTGTTATGTTGTATTTCCTAGTATGGAATTTGTTCATTTCAGTTGACTGTGTGCTACTTTTCTTTATGAATTCTTTCTGAATCAATCTTGTTAAGTTTACTTTGCTCTCCATGATTTTTGTTTACAATAAATTCACCGTTCAATCTGACGTGTATTAGTAACTAGAGGTATGTCAAGATGGGAAGGATTATGAAATACTGTTTACTACCAGCTTATGAATCATGTAGTCTCATACCCTTTTAGCCAGATTAAACCAATACCCAAAGATAACTCAATTAAATAGAAAAGAAGTAGAGTTTTTTAATGTTCGCCTGTGTCCATGGTTCATGTATAATATATAATAGGAAGAAGAAAAAAAATTCTCTCTCTTTTGCAGATAATGTGAGGTTTCCTTTCATGTTATCCACTAAAGAAAGGGTGACAGAGGCCCCCTTGGTCTGATGATATTATTTACAGTTTGCTATTTCTTTCTCGTATTTAGTTTTCTTGTCTGAAAATTACAAGCACTCTGTAATAGTTTTCGTTAACATTAACATGATTAGATGATAGAGGTGTCTTCGGCTTTGTTGTGCTATTGTAGTTTTCCTCTTCTTCTGTTTGATTTATTGACAACCATGAAATTCAAAAGTCAAAAGCACTAGAGACTTGAGTAATATTCTATTACTGCCAGTAATTACATTGCCCATAGAAAGGAATTAAGACAAAATTAGCACCTGATGGTGTTCTCTCTGTATATTGTTTTAGTCAGCCTTAACTTATATTTTCCAGGTACTTATCATGGATAAAGTTACAGAGAAAGTCACGTCTCATTCTTGTAAAATGGCGGATATCACAGATCAAGGAGTTTCATGTAAGCACCAAGATAGGTTTACATCAAATTGATTGATTTGATTCCTATTTTTCTCCCTGCTTTCCCAATAAGCATCCTTCATTTTTATGTTTGCGGGGAAGATACATGTCACGCTTACTGAATGATGAACTGCATGCATGTTTCCATTCCGTTAGCATAGTTATTGGAAGGTTGTCCAGATCATTGTTTTTATAGTTGAGCAGTTACACATAAATGCTTCTGTACTGTAGCACTTAACTTTCTATTTCTGTTGGAACTTACAAGGTATTCTTTTTTCTTTTCTTTTTTAACTCCAGTGGTAGAAGATCTTTTCAGGAGAAGGGAACCAATGCCCTCCATGGATGTGATATACTTTATCCAGCCATCAAAAGAAAAGTACATTTTCTTATATATTGATATCTTTATTTATTTATTTGAGAGAATGCACATCTACACATTATCTAATGGAAACCGAACTTCATTTTAATGCTTTTGTTCTAAATCATTGTGGTGTACCTATCTGTACCTAAGGCATATAACAATAGAAATCAATCATTTTTCATATACATATTTTAGCAATTGTGCTTCTTTTTTTTTTTTGTCAGATTCATTCTTCTACTTTATTTGTGGTTGAGTGAATTTAAGAAATGGCAAAAGGTATGTGTGGGAAACTGTTGCAAGAAGTAAGATTGAAGTTTGTAATTTACAACTCTTGTAAGGCATAGAAAAGTCACTTGATGCTTGGAAATTTGGAGTTTGAAAGGGGCATTACTCAAAATACTATATTTGGGTACATAACATCTTCTTAGAAACTGTTATAAGTTCTCCAGCGATGCTTATTTTCTTATTAGTTTGAGCAATTGATCTCCTTTCACTAAGTTATAAATGCTTATCACAGTACTTAGTGGTTTAAAGGTTTACTTGATCTCATCCTTTCTGGTTCTTTTTTGGTACTCATCATTCCTATTTATATTTATACGTAAGTCATTGGTAATTTCTTTTTTCCTTTGCAATTTAGTTTTAGATTTCCTTTTCCAAGCCTAATGCTCAATCACCGTTTGAGTTTTAACCCATTTTAACCCTATCTTTTGCTAACATGCAGTGTTGTCATGTTCCTATCCGATATGTCTGGAAGGGAGCCTTTGTACAAAAAGTATGTGAATGAAAATGATTGTACAAGATTCTAGCTTTCATTACTTGCAATTTTGTTTGTTTTGATCCGATGATATTCTTAATGGTTTTTTTTTTCATTTTCTTCCAGAGCATTTGTATTTTTCAGTTCATCAGTCTCAAAGGAATTGGTCAATCACATTAAAAGTGACACAAGTGTATTACCCCGGATAGGTGCATTGCGAGAGGTCTAGATTTTCATTTTACTTTGGTTATTCATTTTATAATAATGTAGTCCTTCATCATTTTTACCTTATATTGTATTTGTTTTGTATAATGGTGAGCTGTTGGCCTAGTGGTAAGGTTGCTTCACTACAATCTATAGGTCTTGGATTCAATTTCTAGAAATAACCTATCCACTATGTGGGGGGTAAGAATGTGTACATCTTGGCCTTCGTTGACGGTGCCTCCATCGCTAGATCTTTGTGTATTGAAGTTGTTTATCTTTCTTCCTCAGTTTTTTTTCCTGCTTTTTATTTGTCTGTTTTTGACATTTTTCTTTGCTTGGTATTGCACAGATGAATTTGGAGTACTTTCCTGTAGATAGTCAGGTATATCATATCGTGTGTTCTTTCATTTCTTTCTCATTATGATATCATATCATATGCACTTAATGTGTTTGGTTTGAAATGTACATACATTGCAATGGATTTTGGAATTTCCTGTATAACAATATAACAGTATGAATAAATATAGTGCACTGTAATTAGTACTTGGCGAAAGTATGTTAGTATTATAAATGTATGTCAATCATCTCAAATCATTTTGTTCCCTTTTCTTCACTCTAGATGTTAAGGTTTTTGTTTTTAAATTGCTTTACCGCTGAGCGCCCTTTACGTAGGCATTTATCACTGATCATGAAAGAGCATTGGAGGACCTCTATGGTGAAGAAGTAGAAAACTCTCGGAAGTTTGATGTTTGTTTGAATACTATGGCAACTCGAATTGCGACAGTGTTTGCCTCATTGAAGGTCAGAATTTATTTAAGTAAAAAACATGGTGGAAGATATTATCATTTGGATAGAAACTTGTGTGAAATTTGTTATTTTGGCACATGTTTCTGTTGAGTTTTCTTTATAAGATCAATGATTCAACGTTTTTTTTTATGTTTTGGGTTCTGTGAGCATGTTTCATCAATAATGATAATAGGATTTCTCTCATTATAACTATCTTAATCAATTGTAAAGCCTTATCTGAACTCTTTAGTAATTTAATTGTATGACTAGGGTATCAATCAATCCAGCGTCAATGTGACATTATTGGACTGTGCTTGTCGTTTGGACTATACTTGGATGCCAATGTCCCAATTTTTTGTTGAATTAGAAACAATGTTTTTCATATGATTTCTTTCTCTTTAGATTAGTTATCTGGTTTGTCGTTTGGGTTTTATTTTGATTGGAAATCAACTTAAGTTTGTATATTTCTAGGAGCTACCATTTGTTCGGTATCGCATTGCCAAGTCTGATGATTGCAAAGCGTCATCTCGTGATTTGGTTTCTACAAAACTTGCTTCAGCAATTTGGAACTGTGTTTTAAAATATAAAGCGATTCCCAACTTTCCACAGACTGAAACGTGCGAGCTGCTGATCTTAGATAGATCTGTTGATCAGGTTACTAATTTATATCATATGGTTCGTGATTTTTATTTTTTTTTACTTTGTCCTTTTTGCTCCTTCCTCCCCACCCTCCCTTTATCTGGTTTGGTTCTGTTTGCTGTTGTTTCTTTTCTTTTCTAATCGCGGTTGGGTTTGGTAGGAAGGGGTGGGGGCAGGGGTTTCATTTATTGGCTTACTTTGGTCAACCTCATAAGCTTACTTTTTTAGATTGCTCCTGTCATACATGAATGGACATATGATGCTATGTGCCATGATCTACTCGATATGGATGGAAATAAATATGTGCTAGAGGTATGTGGGTGTTTTTTCTTTAGAAGTCCTCCTTTTCCCCTTTGTTTAGCTGGAGATTGGGACGTGAGATTGTTTCTTATCTTTGGATATGATGTACTGTTTATCAGGTTCCCAGTAAGACGGGAGGTCAACCTGAGAAAAAAGTGGCCCTTTTAGAAGATCATGATCCAGTTTGGCTTGAACTTCGTCATTCACATATTGCAGATGTAAGTCAAGTCCAGTTTTTCTTTACTTGGACCCTTTCAAATGCAAATCATTTTTTTCACTGACCTGCATGTCAGGCTAGTGAACGGTTGCATGACAAGATGACAAACTTTGTTTCAAAGAACAAAGCCGCTCAAATGCAACAAAAAGCAAGGTAGGTGCTGGTGTTTGTTTTAAATTATGTAAATTACCTGCCGGCTGATACAGATATTTCCAATATAATTTTTTGCACATTAATAGCATTTGAAAATGAACACCTTGCTTAATTATCCAATGCACCTTCTCTTTTATACATAACTAATTGACTAGTGAGTTGAATAGAAGAGTTGGATGATGTCACATTTGCTCTGTCATCATACTATTCTCATGCTGAAGTTTGACTTCATACAGAGATGGTGGTGAATTATCAACAGGAGACTTGCAGAAAATTGTTCAAGCTTTGCCAAAATATGGTGAACAAGTTGACAAGCTTTCCCTCCATGTGGAGGTTTGCTACTTCTTTGAGTTTCTGGTTTCACTTTATACTTCTCAGTTCTCAAAACTTGTGACGCTATTAGCAATTGACCTTGCAGACTAGGAAGTGACTTGTTATTTTAGTGTTAGCATCAATAGAATTATCATATGGAACCCTAAATCTTGCGCCCACAAAAGCAAAAAAGAAATCTGCTGGAACCATTTTGTATTAATGTCCACAAAAAGCAAGAGTGGGAAGAAGTGGTATTATGGGTGTTTGTGCTCTTATAAATATACAGATGGTGTATGCAGTTTCAAATAAATCAATACCATCTAGTTTATCCTTGAAAAGTAAAAAAAAAATATTCACACTTCATGAATATTTGAGAGCTTGATTATGTTTATAAGAATTGGTCCAGTAAGATGATGTTTTCCTTGTATCTCTTCTTTCTGCTTCATCTTGGTGGTCCAATAAATCTTTTTTCGATTAAACAAAATTGATGATGCTTTTGTCCTCTCTAAAATTATTTACTAAATACAGATTGCTGGAAGAATTAACAAAATTATCAGAGACACAGGACTTAGAGAACTTGGGCAGCTGGAGCAAGACCTGGTTTTTGGGGATGCAGGAGCCAAGGACGTAATTAGTTTTCTAAGGACAAAACAGGTGATGAAGCGATGACTTGTGTTTCGATAATGCTGATATAGTGATATCCTTAACAGTTGTTGATGGTTTGCATTGGCACTTTATTTATAAGTTGTATTTTCTATGAAGGACGCAAGCCCCGAATATAAGCTGCGTTTGTTGATGATTTATGCTTGTGTCTATCCTGAAAAGTTTGAGGGTGACAAAGGTACAAAACTTATGCAGGTACTTTCTAAACCCAAATAAATGTCATTTTATCTTACATTTATCCCCTAGCACCCACCTGTGCACCCAGTTCCCAAACAACACCTGGGGTGGGGGGGTGTAAAAGAAAGACGAAAAGTGAATAGGTGTTTTTTGAGGAAATGTTCACTGATATTTTCAAAATCACACACATGCAAGAAGGCATCAATCTCATGATTCACGAAAAAAATTAGCTCCTTCCTTGCGTACACACGCATGCACACGAAGAAGGGGGTGGGGGATCAATGAAACGAGGCAATAGAGGAAAGACGATATGCATATCTAGCGCCACCTTTTTATTTATTATGATATACTTCATGCTTATGCTTCCTTATACGCTTAAATTCAAGTCTCTGAAAAATGCACATGCAATGATGCAAAAAATGTGAAGTTCGAATATTTCTATTGCCCTCAATTTATGAAAGCTCTTACTTGATCAGCAAACACTTTGCCAATGGTCAATTTGGTGTTAAAAGTAGTTGTGTGACTGAAATGATTTTGTTTTATTCCAATAATCAGTTGGCTAGATTATCACGTGAGGATATGAAGATTGTGGAAAATATGAAATTGCTAGTTGGATCATCTGAAACCAAGAAGGCATCAGGTGGTAGTTTCTCTCTCAAGTTTGATGGGGCTAAGGTAATTCTTGGTTTTAGAGGATCCTTTTGCTTTTTATAATATGAGCTAATAGTTAACTGTTTATAATTGTTTTCCTTCTTTCTTTATGTTTCTCAGACGAAGCAAGCAGCTCGGAAAGATCGAACTAGTGAGGAAGAAACGTGGCAACTGTTTCGATTTTACCCCATGATAGAGGTAAAGGGTTAATTTCATGCAAATCTATCAACATACATGGTCTACAAAATATGAACATAGTAGCCACTTCCTGAATGGATTCTCCTTCCATGTACCATCTCATCACCTCACTACGTTCTCCTTCTTTCTTAACAGCCTGGCTGATTTCTTACTAAATTGTTTCTTTGAAGTTAAATAGTATGCATAGCATGATTCAAAGATTGTAATATATGAGAAATGCTTTAGCCAGTCGTAGTCAAACTATTTTCTATTTCTGTGTATATTAGTGGCATTAAACACGTCTGATTGACATGACATGGTGATATTGAAGCTATTTTGTTGGATGATCAAGATACATCATCTGTACGGGCCATCATCTGGCCATTAATAGTACCTTTCACCTGAATATCATAACTTCTTGACTAGTAACTTGTATGGACACCTTCAATAATATTACCAGTATTGAAGACTGCCAGAATAATAGGTTCACTTGTTGAGAAGAATGTTCTCTTTATAGAAAGTTACAAGTGCCTGAGTAGATGAGAAGAACAAGTCTTTTCTGAAGTACCTAGTTCGAGCTCAAACCAGGAATTTCAAGCTTTAATATCTTAGCTCAAGCTCAATTCAATCAGGCTAAAACTTTTGAAGTAGTCTTTGAAAGTTTGTATCACTTGGTGTAGTTTATTTGTGTCAAATTGCTTGGCTGTTTTCCTCAGGAGATTATAGAAAATCTTAATAAATGTGCCTTACCAAAGAATGAGTATGCATGCATGAACGATCCAAGTCCAACTGCCCAGGCTGCCACCCCAAGTGGATCTGTACGGGCTCGTCAAGCCCCTGCTGCTCCAGGAAAAAAAACTCCAGCACACTCAATGAGGTCAAGAAGAACTACAACTTGGGCACGACCTAATCATTCTGATGATGGATACTCAAGGTACCCTTGCAGCTTTTCATGCTTTATTGTTGAATACTTTTGCTCTCTCAACGAACAGCTCGTTCGGGAATAGCTGCTGTTGAATTGTATTTCTGGATGATTTTCGGTTCATAGGAAACTAGTTCATGACTTTCTAATATTCACTGTGAAACTGCCAATGCGATATCTACTATGCACAATTGTGTTAGCGATTAAGACATTTTTTGAACTGGATGCAAAATGTAATTTTCATCTCCACTATGCTTGCCTCCCAAGTTATTTTACTCTTTCAATGTCTCTTGTAGTGATTCGGCTCTTAAAAGTGCATCTTTGGATTTCAAGAAGATGGGACAGCGTATTTTCATTTTTATCATTGGTGGAGCAACTCGCTCTGAGGTAAACTTTCACAAAAATTTTGCTTCTTGGTTTAAAGCTGAGGATTTGAATCTTAGATTTCTGTTGGTCGGTGTTGTTTGATGGTTCTTGCTGATACTGTTGCCAGCTGCGAGTTTGTCACAAGCTCACCAAAAGCCTGAGGAGAGAAGTAGTACTAGGTTCTTCCAGCTTAGATGATCCTCTGCAATATATAAGGGTAAGGAACTGATTCTCCCCACCTCCTAATAATTTATACTTATCATAGTTTTGGCTGTGAAACTGTCGCATTTGATGTATTTACTCTTGGATTTAAAATGCTCGAGAACCAGCAAGTGATGAGCCTCTATCAGCAGATTGTCTTTTTTCCATATAGGATGGCATTTTAATTAGTTAGCTGATAGTTCAATTGTTGTCGACCTAAATTCTTTTTGCAAATTGCTAAAAGGCTACTGATGTGTAACACCATCTTAGTTCCAATGAGCAACCAAAAAAACATTGCACTTTTCATTCTTCTTAAAGAACAAGAGCATTTGAGTATATTGGACCGAATGTTTCCTGTGCGACAAAGCCATATATTGAGTACAATTTCAAATTAAAGTTAGTTCCAATTGTTGGTATAACCACACATGAGTATTTCAAATGTTGCAGAGACTGAAGCTGCTATCAGAAAAAGATCTCTCAGTTGATGGCCACATATTCTAAATTTGCCTTGGATTTTTTGCATTTATGCTTTTATGGGGGTTTGCTGTCCCATTCGTGATCATTGGTTCTGCAAAGTGCAAAACTGTGAACTCTCTTCACAGACTTCACTCATTTGAACATGAGCAACTTGATACTATGCAGAGCAGAAACAAGGCTTAATGCACATGCCTCATTTTGTTTCTCAAAAATCATTCTACAGTGGTAAATATGGTTGGAAACATGTTGCAGATTGTTTAATCAGTCCATCCTTGGATGTGCTCTTACACGTGTAGACATGGTAAAAGGGGTAATTCTTTTTCTTTCCCAATTTTTCTCAGGGATTTGAATCCCTTTGTGTACTACAGAATGTGATTAATACATATGCTTGGATAAATGTCCCCTTTTTCCTTCAAGTATACATGCTCATTATCTACTTCAATTCATTCTTTGTTGCTTCTGCATTTTGAAATTCCAGTCAATTCATCAAGTCTATGAGCATTTTATCAGGTTTTCTTTGTTTAGATGCAATTCAGCATGTGAAATTAGCAATGCTGCACTATTGTTGGGATTGACCAAAATCACGAAGCCCTTATTCTAAATAAGGCACTTTCAGAATCGCAAAGAACTTCTTGTCTCCTTCTATAAATCCAACCCAGTAAGCTCAATAGTCTGGGTCGGCCCCTGACCATAGCTACATGAGATTTTTTTTTGTCTTTGGGATTGAAAGATACCACCCATGCTCCACCATTTTTCAAAAAGCGAATTATGTATTCATCTACTTCCTTGCTATTATCCACAATCGAGCTGTTTTTTAACCTCCTAAACATGTCTTCATGAGTGTTGTAGCTTGTCATTCATCTTATCTCAAGTTTTTTCAAATTCGAAAGAATTTTCATAGTTGAACATGCAACTCATAAAGTGTAAAGAAATTTGGGCCTCGTTTTTCTCTCCATAAAAGGCCTAATACAAAGGAGGAGAGTTACATTTATATACAGATCCTTCAAGCCTGATTTAGTCGATGTGGGATCTTAACATAAAGTTTTGGGAATTGTAGAATAACCCTTTTGCAAACAAGCCAAAAATTGACATTCCACATTATGTGCCATCTGCTAATGTGTTTGGCATCACTTCACTGAAATTGGCAATGAACTCTAAAATTGGCGGGGACTTTGTCGTGGGAGCCCCACATTCAATACGTAGAAGTAGAAACGATGAGTCTTACCCGTGCCCACTTTTATGGCTAGTGACTGCAGAAGCCCCAAACTGGCCCAAATCCACATCAAACCGGAGCCCGATCCATATCCGGAACCAGAATGAAGCCCCGAACTGCCCACCCGACCCGAACCCCACCATTTGCGTTTTCTACTCCATCTTCTTCATGATCATCGTCTATCATTCAAGTTCATAACCCAATAAAACCCTCCCTGCTCTATCCTCTCTGGTTCGCTTCCAAAAAAATGGAGCCTTTTGTTCCAATTGCAGTGCTTTCGGTCCTGGTTGGAGCTGTTATCGCTTTCCTTTTCTTCAGGAATTACTTTCTCCAGAGAAAATCCGAGGTCCATTCCATAGCCAAAACGGAGCTCCATTCGGAGCCGAAGAAGCCTACAAAACCTGCCCAACCAGTATCCAGGAAGTCTCACTCCAAGTCCCACTCTCATCCCGCCTCCGATAAGGTATGTCGTGCTTTATTATTCCCAATTGCTTTCAAAACAATTGAATCAGTTTTTTCATTTGAAATCAAAAAAATTGGGAAGTGTAATATGATTATGTATGCGTTTAGTATGGTTTGGATTGAATTGAAGTTTCGTGGCGATCTTCAATAATTCAAGTAAAAAGTAAGGTACGGTTCTAGTTATAAATGGGGGGCGAGCTTGATGTTTCTGTGATCTAGAAATTTTTTTATTGTAAAATGCAGGAGCAAAACAAGCGACATCATCCGTTAGATTTGAATACTTTGAAAGGTCATGGGGATTTGGTGTCAGGACTATGTTTCTCTCCCGATGGGCGGAGTTTAGCAACTGGTACTCTGTTCCTTGTCTACTCAAAATATTATATTGCCACTCTTACAACTTGTTTAAATTCAACTTGTGCGTTTACTCAATGTTACTAGAATAACAAGTATTAATAATAGCTGATATTCTGTTTGGCTACGTTGAGCTTCGTCTACAGTTTTACTATTTTGGATTTGACCATGTAGATTCTCTTTCTCCACTTAATCATAATTAAGTTTACTTTCTTCACTAATCTTTTAATCCTATATTCTTCCTTATTTACTTCTACCTCCATCATTTACTGCACCTAACTGTTATGAATTTTATTTCCATTGCTTTATTGTTGTGTAAGCGTTATTGGTTCAAACACAATAGCAGTCTCTCACAAATAGCAATGCCGAGATAGAGTACATACATCTGCACTTCCTAATCTTGTAAAGGAGATGGATGCATTATGTACTGGGTTTGACTTGAGTAGGACTTGTGCATGCTAGAGGAAAAGCAAGAGTGAACTTTTGATGGATGCAATTCATTGCTTATTTTGTGCAATCTTGATGGAGAGGAATAGGACGTACCCTGAAAAAATCAGGGGAATCTTATTGGACACATTATATTTATGGACAAACAAGCCAACCAGGATGCTTCTGATACATTGGAGGATTCTGGTTTACTTTGTGGGAGACGTAAGCTTAGCTAGCTAAAATTTGTTACTTTCTGCTGTATTTTGTTATGTTGTTCTAAATTTGTAAATTGTATGCCAAACACTGTTGCCATATGTGTGTATGACTCTATAATGATATTATCCAGTATCTTTCTCACTTTAATGCAAATATGAACGGATTTTTTGTGGTTGTGGAAAGGGCTGCAATGATGTCGAGGGTTATTTTCGTTGTCAATGATTACCTTTACGGAAAAAGTCATGAAGTTTAGGTGTGGGAAGTGGGAACTTAGTTTGATGAGTTATTACAAAAAAATAGTTTCAATGAGGTGAAGAAAAAAGAATATGGTCACTGGATTTTGTTTCTTTGCCTTGGCTTAATTTTCATTGTTTGATTTGACGATGTAAGTGTTACCGTTGGTGAATATTCTATCCATGATCAAACAATTGATTTTTATGTGCATCGATCATGTTGACGTTGGTTTTTTCCTCTCTTTTGCCTTTTCCAATTAGAGGAGGTTGGATTCTGAAATTTTCCGGCATGAATGAAAAAATTATATTTACTCCTTTTAATACAACTCGGTAAATTCTTTCACTAGTATTACTGCCTTCCCAAGTCCTTCAAACCTATTTTGAGAAATTAGCATACTGATGCAGTTCTGTTTTTGACATGATTTCTTGGACATATTTTTACTCTGTTTTCACGATACATTCATACAACAGAGAGATGAGTGTGTTTTTGTTGTCTTCATTTGTAATTCGGTCATTCCATCTATTGTACTAAACAACTATAGATGTTGATAAATGCTCAATTCGATGAAGGCCACTATGTAAAAGTTTAAATTTCGTGATCCATTGCGTTCTGATGATTGCTCATTGTCTCTGAAATTTATTTTTTCACTCCTTCAAATATCCATGAGATGGATGGTAGTTTTTTTTTCTTCTCAATTTGTTGCCTACTATCAGAAAAAGATATGTTGCCTTGTGACATTGCTATAATGGCATGCTGGAACACTGGTGCTCAGGAATTGATTTTTTTTTTCTTTTCTATTCTCATTTTCAATAATTTTTTTATTATTAAATATTACTTAATAGCATTTCTTGTTTCACTTTGACTGGGCAATAGTTTCTTTAACATCTTTTCCCCTGTCTCCGTTAATATACACTCTTTGCTCCTGTATATTTGTTGCAGGCATGCAGCATTCAGTTTTTTTTTTTTTATGTATAAAATAGTAACATACAACGTTGGATTTGTTGACTAATTATGTAGAATTTCAGAACTCTCTAACGATTTGTGTTTGTTCCCATCAGCCTGTGCCGATGGAGTGGTCAGGGTATTCAAGCTGGATGATGCTTCGAGTAAAAGTTTCAAGTATGGAGCTCAATTGATCCATAACATGTCAATATTTTCTTCCTTTTTTTGGCCTCATGCTTACCATCTATTTAACTCTACTGCAGGTTTCTTAGAATCAATTTGCCTGCTGGAGGTCATCCATTGGCAGTTGTATTTTGCGATGAGTCTTCCGCTGTAGTTGTCGCTTCCCAAACACTTTCTGGTTGTTCTTTATATATGTATGGAGAAGAGAAACCCAAAACTGCTAATGAATCAAGTCAGCAAACCAAGCTTCCTCTACCAGAAATCAAATGGGAACAACACAAAGTTCATGAAAAGCAGGCTATTCTGACCCTTGAAGGAAGAAGAGCAACTTATGGCAGTGCTGATGGGAGTACAATAATTGCCTCTTGCTCAGAAGGTATAGGCTGGTCATATTTGTGGTTCGACATTGGAATTGCAGATCTATTAGCTCGCTTTTGTGTAGTTCTGAATTAATAATACTGAAATAGCCTTTTGACTGCAGAATATTTTTAGAGAAATTTTTTAGAAATTATGTAATGGGAGTTTATCTTCTTCTGCCATCTCTTGTTTGTGACTTTTTAATTATTATTAATACCGTTATTATTATGACCATTGCATCTTTTCGTACTTTAATTTGGTTTTCCTGGCACTATGTGCTTCAAAACCTTGGAAGTTCACATGATTTTTTTTTCTGTATACTTGTTGCTCCTAAATCTGTGATTCACAAAATGGAAATTCTTGGATTTGTTATTGTCATCCATGCATACCCGTCTGTGTATCCATCCAGTTTGTTGCTTCATGGGAGAGTCAATTATTAAGGTCAGATATATGTTCTTATTGTGGTCATTACTGAAATGTTTACTCTGGTATTACATTAGGCTTTGAATAATCAGTTTTCCAAAAAAATTGCCATTGGATTGTTCAATATAATCATTATTTTGTAATTATACATTGAATATATTTTTCTCTTACTTTCCAGGTACTGATATTAAACTTTGGCATGGAAAAACTGGGAAGAATTTGGGAACTGTTGACACAAATCAACTGAAAAACACTATGGCTACTATATCTCCAAATGGACGTTTCATTGCAGCTGCGGCTTTTACTGCAGAAGTGAAGGTGAATTTCTCCATACATGTGGTTGTTGTGACATTTGATAATCAGTATTGGGATGTATCTCAGAAGATATGCAATTAATATTAAATGTGAGGAATTTCCGAGCAAAGTGATTTGCTTAGTTTTGTCAAAAATAGTCAACGAGCAATAGATTGTACAAATTAAGGATCCCATACCCATGTCGTGCCATGCCGTGTCGACATGGGTATGGCGGGGTATATTGAGAAGTCCAGGTATCATAGCCGATGATGTATATCTTGGTTATTTTGTGTTCATTACTTGAATTGCTATACTTACTAGTATCTGGTGTGCCAGTTTCTAGGTGTTCTTTGCATATTGCGTTGCAATCTGCTACGTGCTGTAACATTCAATAGTCACTCTGCTTCTTCATTGATGTACTGCTTTTTGTGGCATTCATTTTCTACTGTCAGGTCTGGGAAATTGTATACTCAAAGGATGGTTCCGTCAAGGAGGTTTCAAAAGCAATGCAGCTCAAGGGGCATAAGGTAATCTTTCTCCTTTCCTCTTCCCTTATTTATGGATCTCATTATATTGCATGACCTAGTTCTTGACAAGATTGGTCAAGGCACTTTTTGTTTTGATATAGCTTTACTTTAAATTTAATTGTCGCTTTATTTCAACATCAAACATGCTCTTATGTTGGATTGTTGTTACTACGTAGAGTGCAGTAACTTGGTTGTGCTTTACTCCAAACTCGGAGCAAATTATTACAGCATCCAAGGATGGTTCAATAAGAGTTTGGAACATTAATGGTATTTACTTCTCTCTTTTTGTTTTCTCTTTTTTCTTCTTTTTTTGGGTGGGGGTCCGGCTTTGTGTGTTGGAACTTGGAAGAGTGAATCTTCAATATAGCGAAAGAATTTTTTTTTTTTTTTTGTCCTTATAAGAGTCTAAAACTCAAGATATCTATGTCATCTGAGGAACCCAGCACCCTTTAAGATAGAAAACTGGAGTCTTTGCGTCAAAAGCTCTTCTATTTCTTTCCTTTCACTTGGCCTAAAATATCATGAAAGGAAATGCCGTATGTAAGCCTCTTCCTTCCACTACTGTAGCAACTTAGCTTCTTGAGCTATTTTCAGTAGTAATGCCGTCTATAGTTCCTTGAGCCACATCTTCATCTCCCATTTGAGTGCCTTAGTATATAATGGAAACAAAGCTTGCAAACCACTGGACATTGTCCATCTCCATCAGTTGGTAGTCAAATCTTGAAGCCCTTCATTCACCATCTTCATATTTCTGAAACGAAATGGCATTGGACCCCAATGATACCTTCCACCTCCGGTAGGTCTTAAATGTGTTGTGAAAGAGTGCTTGGATTACATTTACATATTTTTCTCTGAGAACACAGAAATCAATTATTGGTGTAATCTAGAGAAAGAGGGATTCTCCCTAGAGTATGAAAAATTATTATTACCTCCCAATAGTCATCAATAAACTTTGATGATGTCAGACACAAGATTTTTGAAGTCTCTAATGAAAAGCCTCCTTTACCATTTGCATCAAAACTCCATTGGTGGTGGTGCCATTGTAGTCATGGGGTGGGGAGTCAGGTCACCCAGGAATGTGTCTCGTTGAGAATGTTTTCTGGTTCGTGGCATCTTGCCAGAAGTTACTTTTTTTCCACACACCATAGGGCCATAAACTGTATATTTCCATATGAATTTATCTTCCAGGTTGTTAAAATGTCAGTGATGGAGAATTTTCGGTTGGTTTATCTTTTGTACTTGCAGTAATTTGTTTTGTGAAACCAACAGAGCCATAGTTTTTGATTTCTAGTCAGTATATAAAACAATATGAAAGTCTGATTTATCTGCCGAGTCGATGACCATAACTTGTAGTGTTGTGGTTGTGAATCATTTCTAAAATATATGCGAGTGGTTACATCCTTGATAAATTAAGGGGTTTTCAACACTTGTCCACAAAATATTGTTCATTATTCACACTTAAGGATCTGAATTTCCTTTCTTTTGATTTCAATAAAAAACAATTCCACATTAAACCATGATCTATAAGATCATAAGAAAATTCATGTTCCACTGCTTAGCACATATTTCTGACCAAAAAGTCTTAATAGACAATTTTTCAACACTTGTCCACAACATCTTGCTCATTATTTAAACTTAAGGTTCTGAATTTCCTTTCTTTTGATTTCAATAAAAAACAATTCCCACATGAAAGCATGATCTATGAGATCATAAGAAAATTCATGTCCCACCACTTAATTAACAAAAATGCACCAGTTATTTGGTCAGAAATATGTGCTACAGTTATTCAAGTTTTGGCCGTACTGACATCTCCTGGTTGATTCTATGAAGTGCGCTATCATCTTGATGAGGATCCGAAGACTCTCAAGGTTTTTCCAATTCCACTTCACGATTCAAATGGTGCTACTTTGCACTATGATCGTCTCAGCATTTCCCCTGATGGAAATACTTTGGTCGCAACTCATGGTTCAACTATACAATGGTTGTGCCCTGAAACTGGAAAGGTTTTAGACACAGCTGAGAAAGCCCATGATGGTATGTTGAGTAATTAATGTTTCTTCTTAATGCATGCATACTTGTACATGCAAATACATTAATAAAGAATTGTATCTCCATGTATGAGTTTATGCTGTGTGAATTTTTGACAGTTTATGGTTGTACAGGTAACCAATGCGTTGATTTATACACATCTATTTTGTGACTTATGCTATTACTATTTACTGGGCTCTGAAAAGTATTGGCATTAAAGTGCAATTTCAGTTATATTGATTTCATTCCTTCGTATTCAAAGAAATTTTTTTATTTAGCTACCTTTGGTTTTAAAAGTTAATGCTTCACAGTTCTGATTTGTAGATGAAAGAATCAGTTGGGCATCAAAATAATATAAATATGAAATAGCTTGATGCATTCAATTTCTTAGGATAAAGTTATTTCAGAATGAGTGCCTTTAACCAATGAATATCATGAATGTTGATTTCTCATATACATGCTGATAGGATCATTTTCAGCTTTGTTACGTTTAGGGACAGCTAAGAAATTTGTGGCGATAATTTTCTATACAAACTAATGTAATACTACATCAGCTTAGCAATGTTTGTCTGCTCACCTTAAACAACCGTGAGATAATCAATGTGGATTCAGTATTAACGTCTATCTGTGATGCAGGTGACATCACATCCATTTGTTGGGCGCCTAGGACCATCCCAATGGGTAATTTTCCTTCACCTCGCCAATTAACTTTTTCTTATTTTCTTATTTCCTCTCTAACCCATAATTACTCTCTGGATTTTCGGGTTTCAAATTTTTGTTTACTTTTTCATGTTGCTCACAGGTGATGGACAAGTCTTGGTTTTCGCCACCGCCAGTGCCGACAAGAAAGTAAAATTATGGGCAGCACCATCACCGCCACGGGATTCATCTTAATCCGATATAACCCCCGTTCTTGGACTCATAAGAAGTATTTGGAAGCAACTCTATATCTGACAGCAGTTTTCGACCCTAAGAGGCATCGGCAGTTCTGGGATTTAGATCCTCCTCAGTTCTCCAATTCATTTTGGCCTTGCTAGTGTTTGTTGTCGAAAGAAACGTGTTTAATTTTTTTCTGTTTTTGTTCTCTCAATTTGGTCAATGAATGTGAGGCATGAGTGTATCAGTCCATTTGGTAGAGTATGAATATTGCTAATAGAATACATTATTGATTTATGCTAGAGTATATGCCTAAAGTATGTTGTGCTGATGAAACTAATTTAAAGAAGGCCATGAAGGAGCTTCTAGTTTTACGCCAAGAATTGTAGGATAGAAGGACTATTATGTGAGTAGAATAAGGAAGTCCAGTCTTAAGGAATATGTAATGTTAATCCTTGTGCAGCATTCTTTATAGTTTATATACAAAAAAGATTGCAGAATCAAATCTGTCTTAACCATTTAAACAGTTCGTGGAAAACAACCCTCCTTTGGAAATGTTAATTAACCCATAAAAAAAAATTATGAACGTAATTTCCAATCAATTTCCGCCAGCCAAGTGCAAGAACAGAAGTACAGATGTATCCATCATTGAGGTCTACAAACCGTAAATGGATGTTGAGAGGTTTTTATGCCAAAGAGGAAAATTCAACAAAATCATCTCCGAGGTCTAAATACAAGGATCACATATTGCTACTACATTTTCCGTACATAAGAAAAGGCAGCAGTTCAAAAGTATTCCTTTAAAAGCTACACTGCAATCCATAAGCCCTAAAAATATGAATACCATCCAAAGAACTCCCCAACAAATGACTTCATGCGATTCTGCATATTCTGCCACACCACATTTGCAGCACATTTCCTCGAATAGATCAATCTTTCCGGAGTTCCATATACTCGCGATGAGTACCAGCAGCATTGAGGATAATAATTTCCAGCTTGTCTCCCTACATTCATCCACATGATTTTTTTAAAAAAGTACATAAACTAAGCACTAAGCCGGCATCAATTGTCTGTAACCCCGTACCACATCCAAGTAGTTTACTTCTATTTTTTAACTCTTTCTAGCATAACATAGAATGCTAAGAGAGCACATACATGAACTTTATGCTAGGTAAAAAAACATGGACAAGAAGAAGCTGTTGTAAGCTACCTGCCTACTACTCACCCACCCCTTCAACAGCCAACTAGGGGGAAGGGAAATACCAACAACAAAATAGAGAAGAACCAACAAGGACCAAAATCATAGCATATAAAAGCACATGTATAACATCTATTGAGTTCAAGGATAGCACTTCATTGTGGATGATTAAAGAAAGCATGACAAAGGGATAGGGTGATAAAGCTATACCATAGGAAATTGTTAATCAAAATGATAATAAAAAAATCCTATGGTTCTAGATTTCTTGATTAGCAATTTATGCCAAAAACTGTCTCTAAGATGCAGTTAAGGAAAATAAACTTACTGTGTATATATCTCTCTCAGTTGCAGAAGCAAAAACAGTTTTGACCAAATCAACTGCTTCAGCTTCTGAAAGTGGAGTTACAGCATCCTGAAAAGCCATAGTTTTACAGGCATATTTATAACAGAAACATGCATATAATATTTGAATAAGTTACGAAATTGGTATCATCAATAACACACCTGCGCAGGCAACAGGAGAGGGCTGGGGGACTTCAATTGATTGTCCAAAAAGGGCATGATGAGTGTGGAACCAGAACCTTGCGCGCTATATCCAACCCTCTCATATGAACCAACAGCATCATAAGTGAAGACACAACCCTTACCTGAAAGTAAGGGAAGGACAAATTAATTCACTGACGAAAAAGGCCTTACTCAACAGAAAATGATGCTAGTTTACCTTCATTATCAAGACCACCTAACACGTTAAAAGCATAGTAGGGGAAGAAACGTTTGTAGTAGAGGGTGTTAGAGAGCAGTTGAGCCATTGCAGGGCAGCTCATTTGCTTGTTGTGTTGATGTTGATATATCTGTATCCAATGAGGGGAAAAAAGATATGGCATCAATGCCAGAAATATATATATATATATATATATATATCATATATCATGGAAATCTTCATTCTCAATAGTACATGTACACCCTAACAAATTACCCACCCTTCACAAGTAAACCATATAAAATCAATTGGACTGATCAACAGAACAACAGAGAGGATAAGATTAAGATTTACACAGACTTTATCTCTGCATAATATGTGGTGAGGCTGTTCTAGGAATTGAACTTGTGACCTCTAGGTTACACTCGCGCAACTCTACCAATAGACCACATGTTCGCCTGTAAGTCTGTACGACTGTAACTACCAATAAAAGACACAAAAATAGCTCAAGCCTTCCAATTTATTCACATACATGTTGAATCCACATTGACCAGGAAAAAGAAGGATCTATTACTCGATAGAAAAGAAATTAGCAATTATACATCTAGCTACTTGTTGGAGAGTCTTTAAAATCTTTGAGGAAACCTGTTAATCAAATAATTAGTTGAAGTATTCTAGAACCTACCAAGTGCCTGGCAGCTAACTGTTTCTGTAGGGCACTCACATCAGCTTGAAATCCTGAAGAAGCCAAAAAAGACTTTTCCGCTCTGCAAGATTGAAAGAACATAAGAACAAATCATAAACAATCTCTGTCTTCTTCATTTCTTCACCATCAAGACCACCCTATCAGATACAACAAGCTATTTGAAAAGGCAGCAATGAAATTAAAGCATTTCAAATTTTATATTCAAGAAATTAGCTAAGAATACAATGCTAGCACTTCCAAGTTGTTACTATCTTAAAAAAGCTGTACCTGGCGATCTAAACCACATTAGTTCAAACTTCAAAAGTCATTGTGCCACAAACATAATTAGAATTCTATTGAAATCTACATGAAATCCTTTTTAAATGTTAAGCTCACTACAGCTTTTGAATTGAAATTTCAGATGTTTGAGAATACAATGTAACCAATAAATTTGTTATGAAATTGATACATCAACCTCCCACATTCATTAATTTGAAACCATAGGACAACCAAATCATCCATAACTTCCCTTTTTCAACAGATTTCAAGTTTAATGACATCTGATCATACCAACAAGTGTCTGCTCCTCCAAACCAGTAAAGATTAAACCATTACTGGTTAATCACATATCTAAAATTAAACCTTCTGTTTGATAAATACAAGATTTTATTGTTCTTTTTTTCTTCTTCAAAACAGGCAAATCCAAATCTCCCAGATCTACAAAGTTTTTGAAAATGAACCATTTTATAAAAAGATTGATCATCCTGGAAATTAGAGCAAAACCAAATCAAGCAGCTTTTACCAGAACTCTATAAGCTAAGAGGAGAAATTATTTTGACTACATACACCAAGCCAATTCCGGTTCATTAAATATATATGTCCAATTACTGAACTGAAATGCTAATGAAAAAAGACACCAATCACACTACTAGCCCATATAATTGAAAGGCTTTACATATATTACTTAAAAGTATCAAAGTGCACAAATAAGAGAAAAGTACGTACAATTGACAGATTTTTGAATATTCGCGAGTCAGAATACTGTAACCGGTCGACATTCTTGTATCGGCAGCAACCACACAATAATCAGCCCCAGCAATCGCAACAACAGAGCTGCAAATCGAGGAAAGAAAGGGTTACAATTGTCAATATCGAAGCCCTTTTAACAACATAATAGCGCATCAATACGCGGAACAGAGAGAGGAGAAGAGGAAGCAGTACCCTCCATTGTTGTCGTAGGGAGACCAATTAGCTTGCTGTTTTGTCATGGCGAATCGAACGGAAGCGAAGATAGAAGTGATAGACAGAGAAGAGAAGGCAGCGCCGAAGGAAGACTGGTTTTTGCTTTTTAATTCAACAGGGCGTTGAGCCTGTCTTCCCGATCAAGAAAAGGAACATACCTGGGCCGGGCTTACCATCAATTATCGGCCCATAATTAGTTTACCCTGTTAATTTTGAATTTCTAATTTAATTGGGATTCGGTTTGTTCCCCCCTATATAATAAGCTTGTTGTACATTGATCAAGATATACGGATCCATGGAGAAAGGAGGACTGTCTAGGAATGATCATGAGCATGCGCTAGTATCGTCTTTTCTTGAGATCGCCGTCGGCCAAACACCGGAGACGGCCAAACAGTTTCTGCAGGCAACAGAATGGAGACTTGAGGAAGCTATCAATCTTTTTTATTTCGGGGATGGATCAGCTTCATCGACTGCGAATCAATCAAACAGAAATCCAATTACTGATGAATACGATCAATTAGTACGTCCTCCCTTTCCAGCAGTGAGGCAGAAGACTCTTTACAACGATGATGTGTCGTATACATCATCGCCATCCAGGGATGATGCATTCAGAGGTGATGCTGGTTGGGGGGGAACTGGTAATCTGGCTTCTCTGTTTCGTCCACCTTACGATTTGATGTTTCGAGGATCTTTCGAGAAGGCAAAAGAATTTGCTTCTATGCAGGAAAAATGGCTGCTGGTGAACTTGCAATCGATGGAAGAGTTCAGCTCACATATGCTTAATCGGGATTTGTGGGCGAACGAAACAGTTGAACAAACCATCAAAACTAATTTTATCTTCTGGCAGGTATACGATGATGCAATTGAAGGAAAGAAGGTTTGCACATACTATCGATTGGATTCTGCTCCTGTTGTGCTCTTCATTGACCCAATCACCGGACAGAAGATGCATTGTTTGTCTGGGATGGTGCAACCGGAGACTTTTATGGAGAATCTGCAACCATTCATGGATGGTGGTCCGAGGAGAAGTCTTAGTGTAAGATCTATTAGTGTCAGAGTGTCTACTGATGAGACTACGTTAGATGCAAATAGTGACGATGAAGGTTCAACAGATTGGCCTGCCTATCCATCTTCGACTGAAGAACCAACAAATAGCCCTGTCTACCCACCTTTGCCTGAAGAACCAACAAATAGCCCTGTCTACCCACCTTTGCCGGAAGAACCGAAGGTTGGTGATAGGAACCATATATGCAGGGTCGGAGTTCGTCTTCCCGATGGAGCTAGAGTTGAGAGAAAGTTCTTGTGGTCGGATCCCATTCAACTTCTTTGGTCATTCTGCTACATGCAATTGGGCGAAGCTAAGACCAGGCATTTTCATCTGAAACCGGTGATCCCAATTGGTGCTAAATTTTTAGATTATGGGTCTAAATTAAGCTTTGGAGAATCAGGCGTTGCCAATTCTCTGCTTTTGGTAGTTATGGATGAAGCATGAAGCTATAGTAAATGTAGTGTTAGTTACGGTACTCAATGTTCTAGTGTGGTGTATATTGTATGGATTCAATGACACCTGGAATTCATGAATATCTCATGCATGCTTGATTTTTGTTATTAAATATTATCTAGGTTTAAACCGTTTGAATTTAGGAGGTCTCGAATTTGATTCCTACTATAAGTATTAAGCTTTGGATCAATTTACTAATGTGTTTTAGACGAAAATTTTATGTGAGTAGAAGCCTAACCTTCCAAGTTTATTTCAATGTCACATATTCATAAAAACAAGCTAAGTTTGTTTAATCTTAAAAGATATTTTTCTTAAATTGAACATGTTTGACACTTTTATAATAATAATAAAATATGATTGGGCTTCTGTGAAAGGGAAGAAGAAATTAATTAAAAGAAAATACACATATAACATTTAGGGGAAATGGTCAAAAGGTCCCATTTTTACTTCTTATTTGTAAAAAAAACAGGCGGGAAATCTTAATTCATTTTAAGTCAAAAAAAGGATAACAATGTAATTTCAAGTGTTAATTTTTGTTCTTAATGACCAACCTACCCTCGACAAAACAACATAAATGCTTTATGACCACTAAATTACTCCACAAAGGTCAATGAAAAGTGGAGCATGCTTGCCTTCTCTCTCTCCCACACTGGTACTTCTTCTCTTCATACATTCAAATGATTTCATCTTCACTTGCACATAACTAGAGAGAGAATCCAGATCTGAGAGTGAGAATGTCGTGCCTTGCTGGTTCATCTATTTTGCCTTTCGATGTCGATATTGTCGGTTTATTATCGTGTGTTCGTTCTTTTTTGAGTTCGAAGCATCATTCTCATATATGGTGTTTGACTAGAGCGGTGCTCTCTTAGCTCCTCCTCATATTGATGTTGCCTGCGCATTTTCTTGATGATTGAGTTGTTTTAAAAGGTATTTTTGTTCATTATTCAGTTGTTGATTTATTGTTAGTTTTGTAGTTTATGATTATTGCGTTTTTGCATCGCTTGCATTTGTTTTTTAGGTTTTTTTTTCTTTTTATTGGTTTTCTGTAATTTCTTGTGATAGGTTTGTGATTTGGTGACGTTGGGTTTCTTTTTTGCAAGAGATGTATGTTTCAGTGGTGATACCCTTGTGATACATTAGTTATTCATTCATACGCCTTTTTTTTGTTATAATTGCATTGTTTATTATGGCGGAGGGTGTATTTCTTATGATTAAGAATTCTTCACAAGTCTTTCATATTATGCTTGGTTTGGATGTTGATTTTCATTCTTTAATTCGTAAAATTGTTGAGAAATGGAGTTGTTATTCAAACTATATGATTATGGTTTTGTGTTTGGAAAAGAATTTACTAAATTTAATGTGGGCATGTCATTTATCCACTCTCTCTCTAACTTATGGTTGCTATTTCTCCATATGAGGTTCAGAGTTGGTATTTACTGGTTCCTACAAGGAAGTAGAGTAGCATTACGGAATCATGGATATATCTCTGTTGTATTTTTAGATAAGCATGCATGTATCACAGAGGTATTTTACTTGTATCAATGATATATCTTTTACTAGGAAGCCTGATAAGTTGTTGCTCACTAGAGTGGATGTATGCCTCAACTTCTGAGTCAATTCATGCACTTCGATTTCAGTCAACTCCTATTCAAGTGTTAGGGCTATATTTCCTTTGTGTATTATGAATTTGTAATTGAATTTGGATATCACGAATTTGAAATTGGCTTTGGATATCACGTCATTTAGCCATCTACAGTGTGAATGATTTACAATTTGAAATGCGAATCACATAGAGATATCACGCAGGTATCACAAAGCAATCAGCATTCTCAAAAAAAATCTCGGTATTCAACATGGTTTAGATGAGTATCATAAATTAATCATAAATATATCACAGATTATCAAACGTGACATGGTGACAAAAGTAATGGTGCAATCACATAAGACTAACCATCATAATAGTGTGGGTATCTGAAGGGTATCACAATTGCATCACATTCCAATCATAACAGCGTGGTTTGAGTATCATGCATGTTAGGGTATCACGATTCACGAGACAATGAAATAAAATTTGAATTTTGTGATACAGTATCACGATTAACGAGACAATTAAATATAATTTAAATTTTGTGATACAAACGTAGCACAGTTCACGAGGTAATAAATGAGGTAGTATCATGCACGCGTCACAACCTTTTTGAATTTCAAAACTCTAATACAGGAGCAGATTTGTCAATGTAATATTTAATGGTCTAAAAGACAAAGAAGATTTTGGCGTCAGTCCTATCAGCAAATAAATTCTTCACAAATAAGTTCTTCACAGTGTACCAGCCTACAAATTCCCCTAACATTTAACGGTCATGATAAAACGTTGTCGTTTCAGCGTTCTGTCTCCGAAACTTACCACCACCAAACGAGGAGCTCTCGCCTCTCGTTAGCAGAGAAAATAAGAGATTCACATACGCAGAGGAGCAAAGACAGGGGGGGAGAGATAGAGAGAGCCCAAAGGAAGGCCATGGCGGACCTGCTGGGATGGCTCTTGACCTTCTTGCTCCTCATTTCTCTTTTCGGAATTCTCGGTTTCCAGGTTTTTTTTCCTCGTTCAATAACAAACAACTGAATTTGATCAATTTTTCTCCACTATTGAGTCCTTGTATGAGTGTTTCATTGTCTAAATCAATTTAAATTCCATTATTTGTTAGTTGTGGTTATTTTCTTGAATTCAAATCTCATCTTAATGTATTGTCTATTAATTTAATCATTCCTATAATTTTATTGTTTGCACTGGTGAATTGCCAGTTTTGGATGCGCATTCTTGTTTGCACAGACTAGAAAGCAATATACATGTTTCGTGCCGTAATCCAAAATGTTACCATGAAATGTTTTTGGCTTTTGGTGGTATTTCAGATTATTGTATTCTGCGTCGGGGAGAATGTTAAGGGCTCCGCCACCTGCTCTAATTTAATAAAATTATTTGGGTAATAGATTATGAACAAGATTTTACCCTTTCTTTTGTTTCTTAAAAGTGAATTGAATGTTTTATTCTTGTTATATAAATCAATTTTGGGTCTTTTTATTTAAGTTCTCAAGAAGACGAGCTCCTAGAATTTCAATAGTTCGTTGGGTTGAAGTGTAATTCAAATAAGTTTTCTCTTACGGATTACATCATGTGTTCAGTGAGGTAAATTTCTTGCTTTATTTTTGAAATGAATGCAAAGGACTGGATATAGTGTATTGAAAATAGTAACTATACTTTGTTCTACCCCTAGATCATAACCCAAGCGAAAATTTGGTTCAAACTTCAAATTGATATGTAACTTGATGGAAAGGAGTTATTTTTCCTCAGAGTTTTCATGGCTGAGTTGCTAATGTCTTAGAAAATTTTGTTGCAGCTCATGTGCTTGACAGATCTTGAATTTGATTATATAAATCCGTATGATTCGACATATCGAATCAACAAGGTTGTTTTGCCAGAGTTTATTACGCAAGGAGTGCTATGCATTGTCCATCTGGTGACAGGACATTGGTTCATGTTTCTGTTATCCCTGCCATACCTCCTATATAATGTGAGATTGTAAGGTTCTTTTACACCCATTATTTATGTGAGCTAATTATATCAAAAAGATGTGGGTTTTTGTGCACTTGAAAGAAAAATGGCAAATAAGATGCTAACTTTTAATTTTCTTGCTCAGATTTTATGGATTATCCTTTATTATGATGATAATAGTCTTAAAAAGAACTAGATAGAGAAGAGTTATGTGTGTGGGATTTGGATGCTAGTTTGGGTTTAGCTTTTTGTTGAGATGTTTGGCATGCATCTGGGATATACTGAAGCTTCAAAAAGTTTTATAACATAGCTTTTTATTCATGTTTTCTCCAACTATCCAGGAGATTGAAAACGAAACTTTATTTTAGTCGAGGTCATATGTTAGTTGCAGTTTGAGACTTTGTACTTTGTTCCCTGTTTGAAGCATTCATTTGGGTCTCTTTCACCAACATGAGACCTTGGCGCAGAAACTAACTCTCAGGAAAATGGAACAAATGGCATTTTTTTGTTTAGATAATTGAGAACGGGTGTTGCAAGGGATGATGTACAGATGTAGATATGGTCCTAACTTTTTACCATTTTATATGAAATCCCTTCTCGTAAGGCCCAACCTATATTTCCGTATCCTTGACATCAAGGAGAAACAGAAACATAAATGGAAGAAAATTAGCTGTCAACACCACGTCACCACCACACTCGAGGCTTGGGATTCACTTGCCAAAAATTAGAGAAAAATCCATTGAATTTTGATAACTGGTCCAAATCAAAAAGGTGAAGGGCTAATCCGATTTTCATGGTCCAACCCGCTTTTCTGGTCTTGTTTTAAAAGACTTGAGGCATTTGTATATTGCAAGAAGAATGATGTTACAGGAAATGTTAGTGATATGAGGAAACATGTGAAAGCTCCATCCATGAATTTTAACGATTTATTCACATGTTGCGTTAAAGCATGTTCTTCCTTTTCTAATTTTGGGGAATGGCTAATTAAATTTGGATTTTAAGTAATTTCTTTGCACTTGATGTTTAAATACATCCGGGTACAGTTTTCAATCTTATCTCTACGTCTGACTTCTTTTCTTTTTTAACCCATTTTTTAGGTACACACAACGACGTCACCTATTACATGTAACAGATATTTATACCCACTTGAATTGGGAAAAGACTCAAAGACTTTTTAAGCTTGGCTACATTCTGATCATTTTTGTGCTATCTGTATTCTGGTATAACAGATGACACCTTTAATGGCTTACTGAATTTTTTTCCACCAAATTAGATTTTGATTGATCCTTCGTCTTCATCTCTTCCAGGTTGCTTTGGACTATTGGAGACGAATAAAACTAATTTAACTTTGGTGCTCTCATCAACATTGTGAGTAAGTTCTTCTTGAGTACGCTGATTAACTATTTTACATTGTAGGGTTTTTCAGATCCATACTGGAGTAAAAGGCTAAAATCTACTTCTAAGCAAGTCTTAAATTGGAGTTATCAGAATAGATGAAAAAATCATATTTATGGCATTCCCTTAATAGAAGTTACAGTCGAACCCAATTAGTTTGGAATATGCTAGGATGATGATAAAATGATGGTGATCTTAATAGAAGTTACCAATGCAACTTTACTAGAGTTACCTTGTCAAAACAATAAGAAAATATTTAGCGGCAACCCCCATGTTCATTGCTAAAACGGTAAAATCACTTCTGGATGAAGGTGTGGCGCTATGTCAGATATTAGATTGGTAATTGATCTTGTAAAGTAAAACTGTTGTATTGTTTCTGTAAGCAAACTTAATCCTCCTGGATTCTCATAGATTAGTGTAGGTGTCTTGCCCAAACAATAGGCCTACCTCATATTCTATAAAAAAACATATTTTATATTCGTCAAAGGATGATTATGGTTGAAATACCCCACCAATGTTGTATTCTAAATAATAAATGAGCAATTTTTTACTAGATCTTTGAATTGCATGTAAAACAATATAGGATCTTATCTTGGTCACAATTTCCTTTATTTTTTACAGTCCAGTACAATATTTTATTGCCATCATCCTGCCATTTCTAATTGCTGCTTCAGTTAATTACAGGTTCTTTTGGCTGGGGAAGACAGTTAGACAAGCTTTTGTGAATTAGACTTGGGATTCACTCTCAAAGCAACACCATTAATCTATAGAAGTGCAAACCTGTTTATAGCATTATGAGGCTCCACTTCAATTGTCAAGCTCCTCCTCTGTTCAATACCTTTTAATCCCTCCATTCGCAATGTCAAGCACCAGAAGCTGGAAGAAGACTAGGTTGCGAATCATGTCACTCTGGTGCGTTTTAATTCACAAGTTTTTGACATATTAGAGTTCTGATGATGTATGTTATTTGTTTTCTTTATCTGTTGAACAAGGCCTAGCTGAGAAAGACTAAATAGGCATAGCACTTCATATGTATGATTCTGTAGACCTTATGCTGAGGTAAATCTTATTTAGGATTTGGCCCTTCAATATAACAATTATTCTCTTCATGGAATTTATGACACAAAGTGGAAAAGCAAATCTCATTATGTTTTTACCGTGATGAAGTGTTACCCCATCAGGTGCCTAGCTGATATTCTAGCATAAATTCCTTCCACTTTTGTTGTCACTCGTTAAACAAACAGCAACATATTTGAAGAATTCACTATTCCATTTTTTTTACCATCAATTTTCCATGAATTGAGAACTTTAGGCGTACTTTGTGATTATGATGATTTATGTCTGCCCCATGACTGTCGACAAATTGGATTATAAGTAGAAATTATTGTATGCCCTTGGCCATGATAATAATAAAAAAAAATGATAGTGCCTTGTCTAGACTCTTACATTCAATTGATTAATTTGGTGATGAAGTATATTATGATACTACAAATTGTGGACATGAGCTTGTTTACATAATGCATCTGTATCAATCGACCTGGTTGATCGTTGACTGCATTTTGTTTAGTTTGTAACATGAAAGGTGCTAACAATGTAGTTTAATTAGATGATATTTACTTTGAAAGGTCATTTAAGTCCAAAAATATTACATCCACCCCAACACATACAACAAAGTTTGCTAAATTAATTTACAGAATGATTTGAATCAACCAAAATCATTTGCTTGTAAGTTGTAACAGGCTCTAACTGTTAACATCATATTTACAAAAACCAAAGGTTGGCTGTGTAAAAGAAAAAAGTTGTTTAAACACATTGGTCTTATTTTATTGTTCTTATTAATAAATGTCCAGCTCTGTTTGCTAGCTTTAGGGTACAGTTAACAGTTTCATAGCTGTGAAGCTGACTGTAAGAGAATCATGGAGAAGCTTGGATTTAAGCAAAACTGTATGTATAGGAACTTAGTTATTCAATATTGTGACAAAAACTTGAAGTAATCTGGAGACTTGTGAGATCTTGATGCATTAAGTGGGTTCTGTCCAAAGATGCCTTTTTTCTCTTAGCATTTCTTCTCTCCATGTGGTGTTCATTTTTGCTATAAATTGGTCAATTTTCATCTTCAAATCACCATCTCTGAAATCATCATCTTCACTGTCTTCATCTTCTGCACCGATGTCATCATCGTTATCTTCATCGTAACTATCATAACCATGATTCTCTTCATCCCCATCTTCACCCTCGTCGCTAAATGCATAATGTTCTCCATATGTCTCCAAGCTTAGCTCTTTAACATGATCACTCTCTTTTTCCTTTGATTCATTGAATCTATGCTCCAATGAAGGAAAAGAAAACAACCCATCAAACTCCTCTGCAGTAGGCTTGGAGCTCCCAAGAAGGATCATGATCATTATAGCATTGAACAAGAAAAACATGGCTAAGTCACTCGATTTCGCCATGATTATCACATCGTAAGTAGCGATGAGAAGGTTGTGATGCTTTGAAACTGAGAATGAAAAAATTAAGAAAAGCAATATCATTAAACAAGTGGGTTTGGAAGGAGAGGAAATATGCAAGTGTAGATACTCGACTTTCTTCATCCTGGTCGGAGTTCCCTCTGTCTCTTTTCTAATGGAAGATATCTACATTCTAGATGTGTATATATACACACACACAAAGCCCACATCAGAAACCATTGTTAGATTAAACAATGATGTCGACAGAGAATAACTGCATATGGTCTAAATTTGCTTACTTTCGCACTAATCTGTCGATAAGCCAAGCGAAGCCCTAACGACTCCGAGTAGCGAGCGCGCGATGTGAAAGTAATCCTAATAAGGTTGTTTTTGTATTTTTCAGTGGCATTTTAAAATCGAAGTACTTGCGCGGAAAAAATTGAAAGAACTTTAGCAGGCCCATTGGCCTAAGCAGCATCTTAACGGGCCTAAGGCCCAATTCAGTAGTCTGGACCGCCACATGGTTCTGGGCCTAGTCCATCACCAAACCTGTCATTTCAACTTTCAAGTAGCAACTCAGAATGGCGGTCCAAGGGACGGAAGTCGACTTCGTAGTTCGTACCACCCTTGAGCCTCCTGCACGTCTTTTATTTCCAACATGCAGGTAGTATCTCGAACTGTATATATTGATGCATTAGATATTTTAAATCGTACTTTAAATTATTTTAAAATTTATTTACAATAATTTTACCAGTTTAAAGTTAATAATTTTAAATATTAACTAATTAATTTAAATCATTTTAATATTTCTTATTAAGAAATAGATTGATCTAAATACATAATTAAATATTATATGCATTAACGGATTAATCTAAATCAATACATTAATATTGTATGCATTAACTAAATATTAATATATCAATATTAACTTAGTGGATTAATGAATCAATGGCCCAAATTAGGGCAAACATGAAAATAATTTTATAACTAATTTTACTGAAATTAATATTTTAGGGCAACATTAGACGAAGATCAGATCTTGCTAGAAGCACAATACCGTTGGCTTCGTTAACTTGATCAATCAAGAGGCTCATGGCCGAGGGAACTTAACTTCACTGTCGTCCTCTCTCTCTAAACTCTAAACTTTACGTATTGTTGATGGTCTAAATCTAACATTTGTATTATTGTAGATTCTAGCGACTACATTGTTTCAATTAAAAACTGATTGTCTTGATAATAATAATATATTGTAAAAAACTTAGTGAAAGGAAGGAAAAAAAAATGCAATGACTCGAAACAAGGGCACCAGGCGTTATTAAAATCAACTACTCATAACAGATTCACTAATAATCCAATTAGTCCTACTAATGAAAAATCCAGGAAAAAAACTAACCACCACCTAAGAAATAAAGTTACTACTAAATCCTGAGAGGAGCGAGAAGCAACAGTTGAACTACATTCAATAACAACATTCCAAATGAACAGAATTAAAGCCAGGGTGATGATCCGCATCCAGTGTTGACTAGCACCATAATCAGCAATGGATGAAGTCAGTGAGAGGATAGTTTTAGCAGCTCAGCTAGGGTTTAGGATCAGGCAATGTTTTGTTGATGTCAGTGGCTGCCTTTCTGGCCTCCTGTGCGACTTGCATGGCGGCCCAGGTCTCTCTAATGGGAGGGATGGAAGAAGAAGAACCGCCTGGCTTTGCGGTGTTACTATTTTGCAGGCCATGTCCACCAATGCCCTCCTCCTTTTCAGGCATGGAAGCAGCTGCAGTGGTTGCCGGAGAACCAGTAGCCAGTTTCTTTAATTTCGGCTCCAGTTGGTTGCTTGGTAGAAAACTGCCTATCACTACCTGATAACCATTGTTAAAAAATTTACGTTCCGAAATTAAATATGTTTTGACAATTTCAGTTAAATGGCTGAAAAATAGTATTTTTTTTTATCATTTTATTCCCAATTTTCTAGAAAAAACATGCATCTATACCAGAAAAGAAAGTGTGAATTAAGTCCCAAGATAGTGAGCGACATCTTTTCATGCTGTTCTACTTCTTCATTAATTTCAAATGTGCATCAGAAATGCAATGTTATTAGATTATTTCACATGATTGTCACCCCGTTCGCAATAGGCTGAATTGCATAAACTGTCAATGTGGAATCTAAACCTATCTTTCTTGTTCAGAAAAGATTCAAAAAGACTAAATTAAATGAATCGGTGGAAGTAGCTAACCTGCACAGAACTAGCGGCCACCAACAGTCCAGCGACACCACCTCCAACAACATGGCCATTAGGGCTTGCCAACGTGACACTCACACCTCCAGATCTGCTTCTTGATCCATGAAATTCAGTGGGCAAAAATGATCCAGACAAAGAAAGAATCTCAAAGCGACCCTATCCAATAGAGGTGGGATTAGAAATTTTATATAAAAGCACAGCGGCATTTGACAATCTCTTCTTTTCACGCAACTATTCATATATTTAAAAGAAGTTTCAAGCAACATGCAAAATCAAGGCTCAAGCTCCATTTATTTCTTATTGCCCTCTCATTCATTTTCAACAGGCCACATAATCAAGATGCGCACTAACATACGAAGAAAGCAAGTACCATTATCTCAAATCAAGGAGTTATTAATGTGCAGCAACAATGCTGGAAGTAACTTTGTCAAAATAAACTCCATGATCACTTATATGAATCTTGCTTCAGATGCGCTCTATTGCGCCATGAAACACAGACCTCGAAAACCCTAAAATAAACTTAAAAAGCAGGAGTATTGTGTCGAAGACAACTATTTTATCAAAATGAGATACAAAATAACATGATAACTAATCCATACATATCATTTTTTTCAAAAAAACAAAAAAAAACAAAAATCCTATGGGAAAAAAATGAGATGGAATGATGAGGATCACAGACCTCATACGTCAAAGTACCACCAGAGGTATTAGGTTGCCGAAGAGTAACATTTGACACCGATCCATTAGCGGATAGGATGCAGATTGCTCGAGGGCCTTGTTGGGACAATGACATAACCCTCATCAGAACATCCTTACAAAAAAAATTAAGAAGAATTTATTAGAAATTATCTCCCCAGACCACTGACATGATTAAGGCAAGAACATGGGAAGGGTGTGCAAAATATCTCCATCTCTCGTACTGAATTATATTAAACATAGAGATTTCTTACGATTCAACAAGCAAAGATAACTTTAATAAGCATTAGTTAAGTGCTACTCCTTCAGTCCTTCATAAATCACGAGCGTTAAGCAAATAATGAACTTGAGATGTATCATTTAAATTATCCCCAAACTGGCCCTTGAATTCTCATTCAATTTCAAAATAAACCATGGTGTTGTTATTTCGAACTGTTTCAAAACACATGCAAAAGATAATTAAACAAAAAATAATTCATAACTAGCAAAAAGAATGTCGTTCCTTTCCTCTTTTCTATAAAAACATACCTCCCCATTATTCACAGTTATGACATGGGGGGTGAAACTCCCACCAGCAGAACATGCAGCCCAATCTCCTGCCAAAAAAGAAACGTAAGTATAACTGAGTTCTAGCCCTCAAAGTAAGCATCAGTCTGCCATTATCGCCACTTTAAGGAAAACAATGGTAACACTTAGCTTGCAGCCAGTAACAGTAAAACTTTGAAATATGCATGCACAGGGATAAGTCATGATTCTGATTGAACAACATAAATAAATCAACAACAAAAGCCTTTACAATTTAAAAGAAAAAAAAAAGAGCCTTTTACTACTTCAGTTGAAGTCTGCCCAGACATATTTTTCAAGTAAATCAGTAAATTCTTAAGAAGGATGAGCATGGACTTGTATTTCATTTCCTTTTTCCTGGATCACATCCCGGACAACTAAAAGATACTGGAAATTAGGGGATCCCATACCTCCTACAGTGCCCATGATGTTCCCGTCCATTCGGTTCGGCTTTGCCATCAAAGACAATCAAGTATGACAGTAATTTTGAAATGGAGTTGCTGGGTAAGTTATAACTCATGCCATATTAGCGTAGCAGTTACATGCCTTCTGTAACTGTTAGCATAAGGAAGTTGTAACTGCATTAGTAGGGCCAGTGGAGTCAGTTATTCCATAACTGAAACTGGTTACGTCAGTTATCTGATAAACGTGTGAGAGAGGGTATGGTCTGGACAAGAAGGAATCCTTTGTTCATTACTCAATTGGTTCCTCAACTCTCATACCAACCGCACAAAACTTCACAAGTCTTTAACATTATAGCAGTCTACTTTCCTCTGTTCATAACTTCAACTCGCATACAGAACTCAAAACCCACATTGAAGATCGAGTTGTAGCATCGAAACAATCAGAACAAACAACAGAAACTAACAAACGAGATAATAATTTTGTTTGAATCGAAAGAATATTATATTTCTACTGATAATAATATCTCAGCTCGAATACCATTTATTGAGGAAACAGCTTCAGAAGAATTCAAATACCTGAATTTTCTATTCCCATTCTCTTCTGCTTTTTCTCCACATTCCCCGACCATACTTTACTCCGCTTCCCAGTAGAGAACTCACCACCATGAGGAGCTGAAGATGAAATTGGGGTGGGCGACAATGTGGCAACAGGACTCCCATCAGGTCCATATTTCCTAGGTCTGCCTCTCTTCTTTTTCCCTGGTATTCCAGCCAATCCTACAGTAACTGGTGATGCAAACACTTCCGGTGGCCCAGTAGTCTGGCTGAGGTTTTCAGTCCTTGGTGCCAAATGATACGTTGATGGGGCTTCAGCTCCAATTACAGTAACTCCCGAATTCATACCTTCTCTTGGTTCCATGCATACATTAAAATCTTTCTCTCACTGTCCGAAAATCACTGCAATACTCCTACCAGCATCTATGACAAATCATCCACCAAAATCAGGAAAAACAAAGCCAAATATACAAAATTTTAACTCAAAACAGAGTAGCACTATACAACTAATACATTAACAGACTAACAGATCAGTGTTAAAACCAACATTAAAGCAACGCAAAAATAAAACAAACCTAAACTACAAATTAAAAAAAAATCCCAGAAAAGTTTTATACTCGAGGTAAAATTATCCTTTTGACATTTTACAGATCAGTAATTGTAAAAACACCACCCAAAAAACTAATTACTCTGAGCAAAACATTTTACTTCAATTCTCGAAGATCAACACCGTAAGTTTAACTTGAAAACAGATTAAATTGCCAAAATTCAAAAACTGAAAGAAAGAAAAAAAACTTCTTTATATAACAAGAACCATAAATTCTAACTCAACTTTTCATTATTGTAACTAGATCCAAAAAGAAAAACTCAAAACTCCAGAACCAAATGAAATCATAAACAACCAGAGGTAGTAGTAAAAACAGTAACTTGGAGTACAAGTTCATTTGAAAATCAAAGATCATTACCTGTAAGGCTGTAACTGCGAGGGCAAGACAACAAGAACCTCTCTTTAACGTCTAACAGGAACTTTTGTGCCTCAAACTTGTCACATTTGCAGAAACTGAACGTACCTAACAACTCTTTCTTGATTACACTCACTAAACAATTTTAAAAATAGAGAAGAAAAAAAATCATATGCTGTTTGTTTCCTGAGGAAAAAAAAATCACCTACAGAACGCCAGTGAGAAAATCCCGGATTTCTTCTCCTGTCCTAACAGAGAAGACTCGGAAAACACGAAAAAGATGGAGAGAAAAAAAAAATGATAAAACCGATAATTTAAAAACATTTAAACAAATGTAAAATAAAATTAATTATTCTACCAATTAATTTTGCTAAAACCGATAAATTGCAATTTGATTAAGAAAATTTTCGCGTCCGTGAAAGCGAAATTGAATTTTGAAACTGACAAAGTGGGATAAAACGGTAATTTGATAAAGGTCCAGAGAGATAAAAGTAAATTTATTTTTATATTTTAAATAAAATAGATTTTATATTTTCCACACGTTTAAAGCTGCAAAGTGCAAAGCGGGCGTTGGCTGTCGCGGCCATTTTGTTGCTGCTTACCTGCTTTTTGTCTTTTTTAGCATTATAAAAGACCAGCATTCAATTTGTACCCTCAGAGATATCTAATAATTACGAAACGTACCACAGAAGTAGATGTGTATTGCGTATCCTGAAGATAACGATCGTTGATCGGGTGTGCAAAACCCAATAATGGTTCTTTTGTTGTTCGATGGATAATGTATGAGTATTTATATTTTAGTAGTATAATTATATATGTGTGTGTGTGTTTCATTAATATAATTGTGTGAATTTTTTAATTTAATTTTTGGTGTAATAGGGATCCGACCGATTATACTTTTAGGAGAGAATGTATAAAGTGGGTCTCAAATATGTTAAAAGTAAAAGCCAACATATAGGTCAACCAACTTCTATGTCATGTTGCCTCCGGGGCATATGATTGAACGATAAATCAGTATGGGCTGAGACTCCTTAAAAATAGGAAGGTCACAAATTCGACGTACACTTTAAGGCATTGTTCATGAAATTTGTGTCACTTCTGAACACCCTTTTGTCCCTTATTGTTGGATCGGTAGACAAGTCGTTTGGTCCCGCCCCAACCAAACTTCCATGCCATGTTGTTTGAAGTAATTATTTCATAGTTGCGACTATCATTCTACCGACATTCCGAGGACAAGGACCGGTAGACAGGTCGTTTGATCCCGCCCAAATCAAAACTTTCATGCCATGTTGTTTGAAGTAATTATTTCATAGTTGAAATATATTTTCATATGACGCACTCAAGAATGTGGACCTCATTCATATGAGAATAATGTCAATAAAAAAATAAAAAAATAACATATACTGATTTCAATCGAACCATTAAATGTGTCACATGTGACATTCACGAAAATCATTGAATAATTTCTCGCTATTTGGCCCCAGTACAAATTACTCACCAAAATGTGGTGTGTTTGGTAATGATTTCCAAAACAGTTTTCTGTTTTGAAAAATCAAATGAGTGCTTAAAATTCATTTGCCTAATTTATTTTGAGTTTTTATTTTTAAAACCAGTTTTCATTTTTCAGTTTTAAAAACTAGAAAACCAAAACAACAAAATGTTGTTTTGTAAGATTTTCAAGTGGCATAATTGTAATTAAGATGAATTTATTTTATTTTATTTTTCTCTCTCTTCTCTCACTCCCAACGGTGACTCACCTCTCTTCACCGACATCGTCGTCCGACCACCGGACGGCCTTGCTCCGGTGTTGGCCCAAAATCACCTTCATTTTTACCCGATTGATGAATTTGAATTTCATTTTGATAAATTTGAGTTTTATTTGGATGAATTTCAATTTCATTTGACTAAATTTCAATTTTAATTTCATGTTTTTCGGTTTTCGAAAACAAAGTCAAATATCATTAACCAAATGAATTTTTTAACAATTTTTTTCCTAAAAAGTGTTTCTAAAAACTATACCCAAAATTATTTTTAAAAATTAAAAAAAAAATATCCAAACACACGCAGTATCTACTCATTCATCCATGCCCTACCAAAATGTCATTGTTGTTGCTCTTAAAAAACTTTATTGAATGCACCCGCGCCAGACAATTAAGATTTTGTGTGCAAAAAGGCATATGTAGGGACTTGTCACTTTTCAGTGTTAGTGGAACTCTTATTCCAACGAGAGTGACGAATGGGGTGTTTTTATTTTTTTTAATTATAGAAGTAACACCTTAAGCATAAAAGTCATCGATTAAGAGAAGTGTGAAATGGGATGTTAAAATTATATTTTGAGCGATTGCTAAATTTAACATTTTTTGAAGAGGATGATTTCTATTTCCCTAAATAGTTTGGCCCAAAAAAAAATTAGCACCTCATTTTAACCATTTTCATTGAAATTAATGCATTTTAGCAACCCTCTATTGCATCATTTGAGGTGCTAAAATAAGGTTTTTATTATCGAAAGAATTGGGTTCCCTCCATTTTAAAAATTCCATATTTTTTTATTTGTCCAATTATAATAATTGTGAATAATGATGTCTTGCATATCGATTCATTTTATTTCATTCTAATGCATGTAATTTATTATTTAATACATTTTTGTAAAATCCCACATGGTAAAGATGTGGGACATGAAAGCAACTCATACGTGTTACTTTTCTTATCACCAGTAACAAGACACTTTCCCTTATTTAGTGAGTTGGGTCCAAACCCACTTGTTTAAATTGATAAAGAACAAAACCGTACGACTTCGATATATCCATGTGAACCAGATAACTTATATATGGGGTCGATATATCCAGTGAACCGGACAAACACAAAATTGACAATATTGTTGTTGTGTGGGGTGGAGAAATTACGACAATTATGTGGATTGAGTTTTAAAAAAAAATGGAACTATTAAATCCAATCTCCATTTCCTTGGATACCAGATATAAAAAGGGAAGAAAAAAGGTACACTTATAATAACTAATGCTATAATTACATCATATTCCCTAATCAAATATGATCATTATGACTCTAATACTACAATTATGAATTTATGCTTCATTATAGATATCTAGTAATCAATTATGGGGTCATGTCTTTCGCTATTAGCAAAAGCCGCACATTGTTTAATAAAAGTAGTGGAAGTCTTTTCGGTTTCTTTATACTCGTATGACACGTCACGTGATAGCACGTGCAAGAACGGTGGTCGGGCAAAATGAAGGTGTGACCACCTCCTCGAACTTTGCTTTTGTGCCTGTGGCTTCTGGCGATGACTCGCACGAGTCAACGATACACTTACTTTCGTTTGGTTTGCGGGGTTCGTTTACACTTGTCCGAGGATGCTTTGTCTAGTAGCACTCTTGTTCATTTACTGCAAGCGCACATGCCACATGGGTCCTAATCTGACCGATATCTCGCTGGGTCCATCCAAACCTTTTAGTGCCAAAATTTACTCTGTCCTGTGAGAGCACCACAATAGTATGATTTTAATGTTAAAAGAAATAATATATAAAAATATATGTTTTGATTATTGTAATTATATTGGAAAATGTATTTTTTTAATATGTTTGAACTGAAAATTGTCTTTTATGATATGAATAAATATATAACTTAATTTTATAAATAAATATATAACTCCACTTTTTGTATAAGATATCGGATCCAGTAAAGGCTCTCTTTAGTAACTGCTAAATCCGATTCATATAATTTGGTCATCAGGTCAGTATTATCTTCAATGGGAGACCGCACACAGACAAGGGCTACTTTTATGGGTGTGATTATTTAACTAAAGGACAGACCAGACCATCTTTTCTTCAAACAGGAAAGTATTACGGTTAGTTAAAATATAAAAATAACGAGCTAGAGAGTTTTTCAAGCTCTAAAAAGAAAAAAGACAGAAACCATGCCGACTTTCATCTCAAGCTTTGACTTAAAGCATAATTTGAACACAAATCTCTCAAATTATATCAATTTCATTTTAACACATCATATATAAATCCAAAGTCCTAACATTACCATAGAAATCAATGAAAGGCCATAAACTAAACACACATGACCGTTCATCTACACAAAGCTATGCCCATTCAGGCAACATGCAACCACAAGCTATTAGAAATTTTCCCCACGACGCATCACTAAAATCATTCCGAGCACAGTATATTGTGAATCTTCTAGAGCCATTTCATCCCCTTCAAACTTGGAATGGGTAGTGAAATAATTAGTAATGTCACAGAATATCAAAAAATTAGAGGAAAACGAGTGGGCAAATTTCATGACAACTTGATCAAAGTTCATCCCTTGCTGCAGTATCACGATTGAGATCTTGAACGCACATAACTAAGTCTTACCTCTTCGAATGAGCATTCAAGGTGCTCCAGGACATTTTCAAGTCTTTTGGGACCGAGTGAAACAGCAGGGGTAGCTGGTGTTGTGGCAACTAACATGGGAATTGATGTTAAGGGTGTGGTTGGTACCGGAATCGGAATGGTCATTGGGGTTTTGTTCTCTTCATCGCCAAATAAAACAGGTCTGGAAGGTGTCACCATCTGCTTCTTGATATTTGGAGTAGTGGTCCGCAACATTCCATTATGTGTCTTTCCCTGATCTTCAAAAAAATTTGCTATGTTGGCCTTAGAGGACATCATTGAAGATGAAACAGGAGAGAGCGGCTTCCGAATCAATGGTGATTGGATTTCACAGGCTTTCGTGGCTCTGAAGGAGTGCTTCTTCACTAAATGACCAGCTATCTCAGAATTTCTTTTACCTGTCGAGAGTTCAAAAAATTATAAGAGACAAGGAATTCGTGCATAGCCAAAACTAGAAGTTTGCAAACAAATGAACCAATGTAAATCCAATAGCAAGCATGATCACTGATCAGCCACAATCTGGGTTGTAAATATCTAGACAGTCCATGCTACCGGCCTAAAACGTGTAAACTACAGCAATGTAGAGGAAAAGGACCAATTAAGTTAGTAGTTCATTTCTTTCGATAATATATCAGGCTATATTTGGTTCAAAGGCATTGCTGCGGCAACAGAAATCCAACTAGGCATAATCTCAATAACAATTTAAAATTAGGATTGGAATTTATTTTTTTAAAAAGGTGTTCAAATATTAGTAATCCCATTATTTATTCCATTTAATATCATACCAAGTATTGCAGTATAAACTCATTCCTTTTGCAATACTTTTACGGTGAAAAGTAGGAGTTCCAATTTAAAAACTATATACCAGAGGACTTTGGGGCAAAACCGCCAGTATGCTGATGATTTAAAGGGCCAACTTGATTCCGACAGTCAGCTCTCTTATTAGGATGGATAGAAAGAGAAGCCTTCTCAGCTTTTAAGTTCTGAAACAGTGCTCCACCGAGAGAGAATTTCCGATCACTTGCAACTCCTGATGGTGTTCTATATATCTTTTTTCCACTCTTTGTAGGACTGGGTTTAGAACCAAAAAGCACTTCCTGCTCTGCTATCAGCTGTACCTGAAGTCTCTTTTGATCCTGATAAATCAAAATATACTTATAAGGGCATCATAATAAACATCGATTTCCTGCATCACTAGTTAAAAATTGGGCTCATACTCTTTGTCTCAGCCTTTCTTGCTCTTTTTCTTGCCTTAGATTGCCATATTCAACAAGCCTAGAAAGAAGTCGAGCCTGAGAATGATGATTTAACAGACAAGTTACTTGCTTGAATATTCAAATAAAAGTAGCATATGGTAAACCAAATCTTGAAGTCAGGATGAAAAATACATTTTAGATATGTAGCAATTTTTATCTTACTATACATCTACGTAATTAACAGGGAAGTACTTACACCATCATAGAGAAAATGAATCCCTCTTTCTTTCTCCCATGCTTTTACTTTCAATGTCAATGCCTCAACCATTGCTGATTGACAATTAAGGTGGAGAAGAAAAACATTAAGTAGACCAATTGAAGATCTCCAGGCATATTTGGGATAGTAATTTAAGCTAAGATGTAATTTATACAAAACAAATTCTTAATCTCCCTCAACAATCTGCTATTGGAATGAGTTACCGTTTCAAACCTGTGGCGTAACTGCGTAACTATAATAATACTAACATCTCCGACCTATGAACTTACCAAATTTTGCAATAACTGATAAAACTTTGGTGCATCAATGGAGAAAAGTAAAATTTGAAAATTATCTCCAGTAAACAAATCTTTATAGGAAGTCTTTACCGGGAATTTTGTTGAGTACTGCACGAGCTTTCTCAGCACGCTTTAAAGCGAGATGTGCACCTCTTCCAGCATTGTAGCGATTATCATCCTGCATGCCAGCATTGATTTAAGGACTCTGACATAAAATATATATGAAAGAGAAAAGCTCTCCCAAAAAACACATAAAATTCTCAACCCTGTTGTACTCTTCCAGCCAGCTCTCTTCTTCACATGCTGCCAACCATTTGTCCACCTTCTCGAGTATTTCCTTTCTGCTGAAAGCTTCCTCTCTAACCTTTGCAATTTGAAGGTCGATTCGTTCCAACAAGAGCACGGGATCCACAGATCCTGCAATTGATAAACTACAAATATAATACTCATGGAGAAGTGCCAAGTGGAAGGGAGAGGGCAAAAAACAATCCTTATAATTACAAATATATATATATATATAACAAAACACGCACTCACATACAGAACATAAGATCAACTTTCATATTTTCTCTCATCAAACCTCATCACCAAAACTGCGGCTTGAACTAAATTCATAGAAAAATCGGAGGCCTCGTAACAGAAAATTAAGTGTCATTCATATAACAAAATCAGTATTACTTGCAGAGCACTTCGAGATGAAAAGTTTTGCTCAGGTTTTTACCGGATTCTATAGCTTCAACTGAATACTCCAATGCACGAATTACTTCTGTGACCATGTGGGTCTTTCGGCACATCTCTTCTAGGCCCAACATTTTTTTGGAGACAATTTGTTTCATTTTACTTGATTTGACCTGCTCTAGCCTCATCACTTCCTCCTTAACCTGAAGGAGGGGAAAATTCATAAAAATACTGGAATATATTTTAGTTCTCGGTCAATCTCAGTCAAGGTCATATATCAAATATATATGAATAGCAAAATGTTCCAGCTTCAAACCGTATTGCATTCACCTGATTAATGAAGTCCATTGAAAGCATTTTAGGCTCGGTAATTTCAGGTTCTAAGGCAGCAATATTACGTGTAACACTGTGGAATGCACATTGCTCCTCAGTCGGAGTATCCATCATATTCCAGAGCTCCAACAGTGAAGTTGCAAGTTCTTGAAGCTGATACAGCTTGAATCATCAGAACAAGACAAGGTTTTCCATAGCAAGGAAAAAAAAAGTGTTTCCGACAATAAATAAGAAATATGTATACTGAATCACTGACCCTTTGCATTCTCTGTATTTTGATCTCTCGTAAACTTTGTATTGCAGTCCCCAACCTCTTTACTGTATCATCAGTTATATCTTTTTCCACTTCAGGATCATCCAAGGTGGGGTGGATCTCTCTTATTTTGCATGTGAAGTTCATACCAAGCACCATGCACAATGAATTTAGGGAGTCCATTTGTTCTAGTACCTGATTAAGACGATTTCTCTGCAAGTGACATTAGGGTGAATCAGTTACATTGCGGTGGAATTTCAAAGATTTAGGAGGCATAATTGCTACAATAATATGTGACTGCCTAGTTTGCAAATTCAGTTAATTTCTAATGTTATGCATGGCCCAACTAAAACAGCCTTCAATCTCTGCCAATTAGCAGACTAAGTTCAAAGAGTTACCACATGACTAACAATTTTCAGGTAAAATTTTCAAAATAGTTTTTCCTAGTGTCATAGCATACAGTACATTGTAAAATACAGTGCCACTCTGGAGTTAGCATCAGCAAAAAGGATGAAGCAAACCTTCTCATTTTGAAGTTCTCGAAACTGACTTTGTAATTCTTCAAGTTTTCTGATAGATAAGTCGTTATCATCAATTTTATGCAGATTATTTTTTGTAGATCTGAAAATCTCATTAGATATAGTCCTTAATTTCTCACGAACTTCAATGAATTGGTTCTTTCTCTCCGCTCTCCTCTTCTTCATGTCTTCTAGCAATGCAATAATGGACTGAAGCTCTTCCTTCAAGCTTCTTCCAGCTTTCAAATCAAACTGAAGTCATAAAACAATATTTAAAGGCTTTAATCAATTAGAGAAACAATGCTCCGATATAATCAAAACACAAGAACTCATCTCTTCAATACAAATTGCACTTACATTTGTCTTTTCATCTCCTAATGCAGCAGAGATGTTTGTAATCTCTGCCTTAGAGGCAGCAATTGCTTGCCGCAACTGAGATTTAGATTCTTTTGCCTCTTCTGCTTTTCTCCTGTATACTTCCAGGCACTCTTGTTCAATTTCAAGCAAAATGGCATCCCTTTGAGAATCAGACTCTCCTACTTCATCCCAAATTTTCTGATCATGGGGGTAAAAATAAAAGAAAATAATATGAACATTACTGTTAAAAACTTGTCAAAGAGGTGGTGTAAAGAGCACTTATAAAAGAGAAACAAGTACATAGACGTTGATATATGCAATCAATCTAAATCTTTCAAGAGTATTTCAAACAAAACCTCCAAGTCACACAGCAAAGATCCGCAAGCTGTTTCTATGCGCGTCAAAAGTTTGTTGCAATTATTTAACATGGTGAAGAAGCTGCAAAAGTATAGAAGAGCGAGAGTATTGGTCAGTGCCATTGCAGACATTAATAGAATGTAATTTCCCCTAAATACTTCATGATCACTTGAATGTAAAAAGCCCTAGCTCAAATAGTCGAATTCCTGTGGCCTCAAATATCAGATCAGTAATCTCAAATTATTGCAAACAGGCAACAGTTACCTTTCAAGGAAAGAAAATAAAGGCAAGAAGATGAGCAACCATCAATCATCGAAGAGATGAAGTTATGTATTGTGATCATATCACAGTCAAGCTTTCGGTTAAAATCCATCGTCCCCCCTCCCAAAAAAAAAAAAAACAGCAAATGCGATCGGAGTTCTATACAGCAATACTTGGAAGCCAAACCATACTGAACGACTTAGCCACCAAAATACACTAGAATGCCCTGTGAACTAAGAACGTCAATAAGTCATTCAATCACTACAAAAACGAAAATCAAATCATCGTGGCATGACTCGGTTGAGAAATTACTCTGAACGCTTCGGGCAGTGATGCAATTGCAGGAGCCAGAGATTCGTTTTTCACCGGCTAATCCACTGATTTCCGAGAAAGTTTCAGTAGAAAACCTAGATTACGGTAGAGTTGGATTTAAACCCTAGAAAGCACAAATGTAACGCTTGAAAGTAGTTGAATGAAATATGACGATTTTGTATTTCTGTGAGAGGGAAATGAAGCGTAAAAGACCGTTATATTGGGAAAAGCAAATGGTGGGTCATCATCTTTACGCGTCAGTAGTAAAAGATCGGGATTCGGCTGGCGGGGCAGATCTGGAGCGTTGAAAATTTCAAAATTTAAAATATGGGATTTAATTTGGAAAATAATTATTTGATTTTGTTATAATTACAGAGGAGCCAGTTCCGCTAATCTTGCTACTAAAGTAAAGCAAATCTATGTGTTCTAACTCTTTTTGTTCTCTTTATGTTATTGAGATCTCAAAAGAAAATGTTTGCGACTCCAATTAATGATGACAATATAAAAACAATCTTCCAATCAAATGAATGAAATGATGAAATACGGCATATAAGTACAAGAATCTTCCAATCAAATGAATGAAATGATGAAATACGGCATATAAGTACAAGGCAGGAACTGTATTGAGGATCGAGGGACTCTTACCGAGGTGTTGACATGGGCAAACCCGAGTCGAAGAACATTGTCAAAACACTCGGGAGGCATTTCAGTAGTCAATACCTATCCGAGAAGAACTTCGATAATAATCGATCAATGATGCATCTGGACTTTGAATTTGGTATCTGCATAGTAAACACTTTTGAATAGTAAAATATCGTATTGATTTGAGCATTGGAGAAGTTCCCCCGAGGCAATCATCCGAGTTCCAGTTGAGCCATTTGATCATGTATTGTCTTGCTCCTTGATTTTTTTTTAGTATCCCCTTAATTGGATGGCCGTTTTGACTTCCATAAATGATATAATCCTACCTCCTAAAAGCTCAGTGAGTTGCACGATAGCAATATATTGAGCTAGCTCTTATTATCTAAGTAAAAGGAAAAAAACAATTATTTCCAACTAACTAACACCCTTTGGTGATTGTGTTGCTTCTTATAGGGTATGAAGATAAAGAAAGAAAAAAATACTTGAAATCTCAATTTATGATCTTCATTTGTTTTCCCAATTCATTTAAAGTGTTGGATGTTAGCCTCTTAGGAGTTATTCTATATTTGTAATCTATAGTTATTTCACATAAAACATAGATTGAGCATAAATTGTGACATAAATTTGGGGTATGTAGGATGTAGCATTATTAATAAGGAAAATGTTCTTTTTTTTAAAGGCAATAATAAGGAAAATGTTATGTCTAGTTAACATGACACAGGGAGAGAAGATCTCGCACGAGAAGAAAACTTTTCGTTGAGTCAATTCATGAAAAATGATGATGGAGAATCCATAGAAATCCAAATGACATGCGATATCCACAAACACAACAATCCAACAAATATGTGATTATATAATCTCACAAGTATTGCGGGGAGTTCGGTGGGATCTCAATGACCATGCCTCTGCAGCCATTATAAAATGAATGTTTAGACTCATTTTAGGCACACACTTTAAATGAACACATTTACACATTTAAATTACCAAATTAAGAGTGGGAGTATCGTCAAATTCACCTATGTTTTGATCAAGACGAGTGAAGGTGTTCATCCATAGTCAAGGAGAAAGAAGCCACACAGCACCTCACATACAGCCTCTCCATCCCATACTCAAGTACCTTTCTTCGATTTTTATTTCTAGGCTTTCGATTTCGCGGTCTCACTCTCGAGTAATGGAAAACAGGGTTTGTATTTCGTGATTTCTGTTTGGGATGGTCGATTTGGGATTTGTATTTCGGGTTTTCAAAATAGGGTTTGTTCAGGGGTTTAATTAGAGTTTCACCACTAGTAATTCTATCATGTCAAGTCCAAATGCATGTGGTTAAGATTTATGAATTGGGTGTATTCGATTTGGTCTTCAATAGAATGCCATTCGTCCAAATTCATTTGATAATGTCAAGCATTTTTCAAAAAAAGAAAGAAATTGCCATGTATGCACTTATAAATAGTAAAAATAATCGATCATTTTTGAAAATATGGTGGCTTCCTGGAACTTTGTCCCAGAAAAAAATGAAATAATCAAATAAGACAAGAATTTGAAACAAGTTGGAAGAAAAAGAGAGAGAAAAGGTAAAAAGGCAGAGTAGACTTTCTTTGAAGACATAAAAGAGAAACCCTCGATTCCGAGAAAATGTCAGAGAAAGTGAGCACGCTTAGAAAGAAAACAAGTTATATAACTAGACTAGATAGAAACACTCGAAGGAACTCTAGAAGCCCTTCTTTACCCTTTCACCATTCTCTCTCCCTCCACCTTCAAAGCCCCTTCTTTTCCATGAATCCCCAGAAAATTGAAGATAACATCTACATTCATCGCGATCAACATGGTATGGCCCCACCACCGCTTCCCCAGATCATCCAATTACAGCCTTCCATTCAAGACAACAATCCCTCGGACCCCGACCCGGACCCGCCCTTCTCTTCCCTCCCTGAAATCGTCGTCTTTCGCTCGTCTTCCTCCGACTCACCGAGTCACTCCTCCGATGACAACGAGGAGTCACAGAGTCATCCCAATCATCCCGTTTCGCTGGCTGATTATAATCCCACCAGTAATAGTAACTCTGACGTTAACCCTCACCCTCCGGCGTACATTAGCCCCGAGGCGCACATATCTTCCCAATTCTACACTTTCAACACTGAGTCTCACTCGCTCATGATTCGCTGCATCCTCGAGCGAAGACTCGCGACACCGGCCGAGATCAGAGCCGCGACGCCTAGGTCTGTCCTAAAATCGTGGCGCTCCGTGTGGAAGGACCGGAATGAGGACACCGCGTATCTGACGGCGTGGAAGCGTATCCAGGAAAAGCTTACGGCACATGTGGACGCTGAATCTGGTAACGAATTTCTCTGCTTCAAGAACAATTCTCAACAATTTGTTTCTCATACTAACCAATGGCAAGACATTGTGATGAGTTTTCATGGTGATGCGGACTTAAAACATTTGGGGCTTAAAGAAACTATTGAGAGAATTAAACAAGTGTGGACTGTAGGAGCTAAATTTTACGGCATACCAGAGAGTTACATTAGGGTTTGTGTTGCTTCTTGTCCTGTCTGCTCAGCCTCCTCAGGATCTTCTTTGAGAAGTAAGAGACGTAGGTTTGAGTACACCGAGTCTTTTGATGTGCCAGCTAAGGAGGTACCCAGTAGGTTGCAACAATTGGCAGCTAAGCACAAGGTTGTACTTTGCATTAGGCAGAAGTACATTAGGTATAAGCCATTTATGGCAGAGGTTAAGGATTATGCTTGTCACAGGGCAGGTGAACCTGCAGCAAAGAAGTCAAGGATTTTGAAGAGGGAGCCCTATGTATCAAAGAGGTGTGGATGTGGATTTAGGATTAGGGCAATAGTACCCATCTCAAATTATAATGAGAAAGACAAGACTTTTGTTTATCAAGAGGATGGGATGGCTGTGTTTAAATTGTATGCAGTGCATTCCGGGCATGAGCCAGGGCCGTTGGATGGTAATGCTAGGATTATGCATCGGGTCATGGGGCACAAAGGTGGATTTATGATAGACCAAGAAATGGTCTATGGGGTGCATGAGGACGGGGATAATGATGGATTTGGGTATTTGGGGAAAGATGATGGAGATTTGCAATTTTCTATTTTTCGGAAGTTGCAGGAGTTGAGGACGGAGATTGGTTTGTTAGAAAGCAGAATTGGTGCAATTCCACATGAATCGTTGGGTTCCGTATCTGGGGATTTGTTTGATGTTGTGAATAAAGTCAGGAGTTTAGGGGAAGATGGTTCAAAGAGTGCTGGATTGCTTTCTGACAAGCCCCATCCTGATGATGTGCTGTTGGGATCAAATGCTTTGGTGCATTGGAGCGATCAATGTCATGATAAGATATATGTGGATGGGAAGGATGCTGAATTAATCGTGGATGATGAAGACAGCTTTGGCCGGTCACTTGGGGATGTTGTTCCTTGGGAACGGATGAGAGCAGAGTGTAGAAGTCAGAAAGACCTGATTGCTGAGTCGTGTAAGCCTGGAAAGTGGTTTAAATGCAGTGATTTTGACGAAAAGAGCATTCTAGATTGTGAAGATACTAAAATAACTAAGCCCATGAGACATGATGACACTATAGTGTCAGATGTGGGTCTTGTTGGTATGCAGGTTGATAGTTTCTACCAAGAGAACCCTAAATGGTATGACTCTCCTGGTGGATTGGATTCCAATGCAGAATGTGAAGATAGTGGATATAGACACGGGGAGATTGTGTAGAGTCCTAACATCCGGGTTAACCCAGTCTAACCTAGCATTGAGTTTGTATTGTTCCCATTCATCTTGTCACACAACAAGAAATGGGCTGTATATTAATGTATACTGAAGATTGGAGACTTGGAGTTTCTCACATGCTTTTTTTTATTTTTGCTGCGTGTGGTTCTGTGAAGTGTATTTAATTTGGCTTTTCTGCACATACTTGATACTTCATTTGTCACTGTTTGTTGACATTGTTCTGAGCTCCGCAACTTTTAGAGGGCTTCCTCACTTAGCACAGAACATAGCTATTTCCGCGGACTTTAGGATTGTTGTAAGTACTAAGAAAGCGATCTTGCTTTCCTGCTCCTATTGATGCATAATGAGATGTATGAGACTTATTCTTGGGAACATATTTGTGCCTTCAATTTGGCCGCTCTATTTAATTTTGGAGTCCTTTTTGCCCCATGATATCTCAGTGGTGAATATCTTGAATCTTACAGCTGTCTACTGTTTATCAAACGTTTTAACAAATTTATTCGTATGATTGTGATGGTAAACATATTCTCCAGGAATGTTGATCTCCTCTTCAAATTATCTTTTGTTCCCATTGTGTAATGTGGTTTGGTAATACAAGTTATTTGTGCATAAGATGGCAAAAGGCCATTAGTTTTGGGCTCGCAATGTAATGCTTTGTGCATTCTCCGGAGCTGAGGTCAATGCCCAACATCCAGTTTTGGGATCAGCGAGATCCTTATTGGTTTACCACTTAGGAAATAATTCATCTTCATGGATGTTTGCTGCTCTTTCTTTCTATTAAAACTGACCATTTAGTTCTAGTATTGCTCAATAAATTTGTTATTGTTTTTTGAATACCATTGTGTCTGTTATTGGTATTTCTTTTGTAACATTTCAATCTAGTGGCTATCCCAAAACAAAACTTCTCGGTGAAGCCGATAAAAGGCGAAAGATTTGATTGACAACTGTGAAGTAGTTTAATTCCCCATTAATTGCCTTTTTTTAAGGATCCGGTATTTTTTGTCTTCGAGATTGCAGTATTTTACCTTTGTTTACCAAGAATGAAGTATTTTGCAAAGGCATTTTAAAATTTTAACTGTGAAAACTGCATAAGTATTAGTTATTTGATGACCTTTTCCTCCTAATCCTAGTAGGATGACTGCTTTTTAGGAGAAATTGTATAACGGATTCATTAGGTAATTAGGATGTAGAAAAAAAGATGAATCTTGTAAGACACAGAAAATTCTACGCGAGAGAAAATTGCTGAAGTGCTCCTAATGTTTGAAAGCTATTAAAATTAGAGACTCCGGCTTGTGCTGTAAAAATATTAATAAACCCTGGTAGGTTATTAAATGTAATAGTGCCAACAAACTTCTTCTTCGCTGCCTGTAAGATGTGGAAGTGTTGGGTTCTTTTGGCATAACAAATCACTTATATTTATAGCTGAACTTGTAAAGTGGATATTACCTAGAAAATGCACCTTAACTTCTAAACTACTTGCGGGTATTTTATTTTAAGTTGCTTCTGTGGAACATTTCTTGAATTTTCGATTCAAACAGAGTATAATGTTGTCATCTTATTATGGAGAAATTTGTCTGAATTAAGCATCATGGACATGTATGTCATTAAATATGCATTGGTTTTTTAGCAGTGGCTTTTATACATTGTGTTAATAGCATTAGCATATAAGCTAAATTATATGCTAACTAAGATTGTTTACCAAACACTACCATGAAATTGGCTCTTTCTAAAATGGCATTTGAAAGCTTAATGACCCCAAGCCCCAGGATCATTGGGAAGAATGCAAACTGGATTTTGGACCTGTGGTTCTCCCCTCTTGAGCTGATGGTAAGTCTGTGCTTCAAATACTGAAGTTTATTGTTTGTTCTTCCCTTTCCTTCTTAAGGGCCCTTGCTATCATTTAGAATGGTTATGACAGTAAAATATGCTTGCAAACAGTCAAGCAAGCTAAATGGACCAGTAGTTCACTGTCATTACCTCTTTTGAAGAAAATTCTTACTATTTTTTATGCTTCCCATTTGATTTACTTAATTAACCCTTCCCCCCAACCAAATCTCTTTCTTCAATATGGTTGGCCCATTTTCATTGATGACTGGTAAACTATGCACTATACAGCTTTTATTTTAGAAGTTAATTGAAATTTCTCGACCTTTTCAGCTAGTTTTGTTCCTGATATTTACTCTGTCTTTGGCAGAACTGATAGCTCGTTTGAGCTTCCTAGTTTTTGTCAGGTCTGGAAACAACTTCCTATGCATATTCTTTTGAGTTTTAAGTATTTTTTATATCGTTTTAATGGATATGTAGCTTTTGAAAAGGACAATTCAATTGAAATAGCGAATGATGCATGGAAGCAAAGACTTGTGTATAGGTTGATAAGGGGAGATAGTATAAGCATGCATTCCTGCCGTGAGAGTTGTTTTAGCTTTCTTCTCATGTTCGGTCAAATGGTGTTGGTGAAGGTACTCTTTTTCTCATGACGTTTTGATCGTGCTTTTATTGAATTACGATTGGTATATTTCGAGAAAATAGTAGTCACTTTTGAATGATCTTTTTGTAGTTAACTTGGAATTCTATTTAAGTGAAGAGATCCCTTTCCCACCTTCCCCCCTACCCCCGGCGAAACGGGAGTTTTGTTCCAAAAACAGTGACTTGAAAGTCGAAATTATCCTGATCTGTAACGTAGTTGATTAACTTGGTACTTTGTGAAGGATCAGATGCCTTTTCAATAATGTCGCTCCTGAAAATTTGTGCTGAAAGTTGAAACAACAAGATTGATTGACTGGCTTGTGACTGATTCATGCAACTGAGGCTTTGTCGCAGAGGACAAATGAGTTTGCCTGTAACGGCAGAGGCACTAGTGTTATTATAACAATAGCTGTGTTATACTCTTGGTAATTAGTCTGAACTCAATCACAAGAAATTAGGTTTAGATAAGAAGTTCAAGATGTTAGTACTAATTTTTAGCTTTGGAGAATAATACCTTGTTGGGTTTTGACCTAGCATTGCTTGATTAGATTAACTTAATTTAAGAAATATACTCCAGTGATGCTAATAATCTGTCTCATTTGTGGTGTGATGGTACTTTTGATTCAATCCTTTGAGTGCTTTATGGTAATTATGATTTCTGATCAGGTGCCTGGGGATGACATACTGATGAAAATGCTTGTCAAGTTTTTCGAGGATAATTTGTCATGTGTTCTGTGCATTGCATACTTTCCCTTTAGCATACCTGGATTTAGTCTACAGCCCATTCACATATTATCCAGGTAACGCTGCTTATATCCTGCATGCTCCCGACCCTGCACACTACTGTATATCCTGTGTGCTCCCAACCCTACACACTGCTGGAGGCTTATGCACAACAGCTGTCGATTTTGAAGAGTACATGTTAGTTTCTTAGAAGACTGTGCAGCTTTCAACAAATTGTTCGATTGCATTCTGGTTTTCCTAGTCATTTTCTCCGAAGTACTGTCAAATAAATAAATAAGAAGAGCTAAAACCCAAAGGCTAAGGCCCAACTCGATTGATGTTGAAACTGGAAAATGAAAACAATCTCATGAATCAAATGGGCCGGGCCCTTGATATTCATTGGGTTGGACTAAAATGTGGAGAAAAAAAGTTGCAGTTCTATTAGACTTAAGAGGAGCAACACAAAAAAAAGTTAAACTCTTAAGGGAGCATGGAAATCAACAACTAACAGTTGATCGAGTTAGACATCAATCTAACTAACTAATTAATTTGAAGTCGAGGGCTTGAACCTTACTCCTGGCAAGTACCTAGAGACGAATTGACGAGCCAATGCTTGGAGATCTCCATCCTCCAGCTCTTGATGATCCGTTAATGGTGAACTACAAAAACTTGGTGCAGTCAGTTCTGTTGATGGTAGTTGGTGGTGTAGTAGTGGTAAAGGATCAAAATGCATAGCTATGTTTGAATTCAAGTCTGATGAGGATGCTGCCATCTCTGAAGACAGACTTGTAGGCGATGAACTTGGATGAGGTTGTGGTGGCGGCAGAGGGAGGCGATGCAATGTTGCAAGCCGTGCCTGAACGTAAGCTAACTCTGCCTGCAAACTCACCACCTAAAAAAGGTGCAATTAGGGTATTAGTCATACTTTAATTAACTAAGCTAGATCAAGCATGAATGTATCAAATTTAATTCTCCTCCATAAGATCTACATTTAAAAAGTATTAAGCAAAAAATATTATCCTTGTGTATTTTTAGAAGGGGAAATCACAAAAGCAGCAGCAACAAAACTAAGAAAGTCATGCAAAAATGCTATATCTGCTTCGACTATATTGCCAAAAACTACTAGCTGAGTTTCATTAAATAATATAAATCGCACCAAGAAACATTAGTTTGATTAAATATAAATATATATATATATATATATGTTCTTACAAGATTCAACCAACTAAACACCGCAATTTTCCATACAATATAATGGAAGCTTATGTATGTGTAATTGGTAAAGTACATTCCAAATACGGTCTACTTAAGCAGATTATATATACACACACACACAAAGACAGAGATAATAATACACACAAGTCAACAATAACAACTATATTTCTCGAGCTTCCAAGTTTGCTTGGTAGCTCCGGCAAGCAATGGGCATGATGGCCACCGTCTCTCTTTCTCTCTCTTAAACGCAAGTTAATTATAAGCATGAATGTCACGCAAGGTTTTTGTATTTTATTATTTGGGTGGTAATGACTTGTGGAAGACCATCCATTAATAAAAGCATGAGTTTCACTAAAATGGTCATCGGAAATGATCAAAGAGACTAGCCATTTATTGTTAATCTTACGCATTTAAGCCATTTAAGGCAAAGAAAATAAGACAGCAAAACCCTAAAAACAATACTGTTTGTCACAAAACATGATTTTGACCGCACTTACGTTACTGGACTTTGCATATCTCTAACATCTTTTACAAGAAAAAAAAAGCCCTAGCTTGTAATTTTCCAATAAAAATAGACCCTGACAATGCAAAACTTGTCAAACGAACAACCTCTATACATGTGAAAGCCTTGACCATCTAGACCTCGAGTTGCGCATTGCATAACAAGAGCATGTTAGCATGACTTCATTGTCAACTCTAGCTTGCTAGATTTTTTTTTTTTTTTTTTTTGTGGAAAATATTTAAAATAATTGTAAGCTACAACTCAGTTTGAAGTTCTTCATGAACACTTCATTAATGTTGCAGTACAGCTTCAGTTCATAGAGATCTTGCAATGATAATTGATCACCAAAGCTTTTGTCCCTAGCTCTTGTTTACACTAATTTAACCCCAATAAATTAGAAGAGAGAGAGAGAGAGAGAGAGAGAGAGAGAAGCAAAAAACAAGCATTCATGCATGCATCCACAAGAAAATTGAAAGAAACCCTAAAACATGAGAAAAAAATCTGCCATTTGCAATACAAAACCCCTGAAAACCAAACCCTAAACAAAAGAATTAATTACCTGCTGTTGGAGGGTGAAGATGTGACCCACACAACCATAGACAGGGTCTCGAACCCTAGCCAGAGCCTCATAACAAAGAGTGACAACCGCATCGAGTCTCCTGTGAGCCGGTATCCGCATCAAAATCTTAGAAGCATTGCTTGCACCGAACACTTTGTGCACCGCAGCGAAGTGTGCGGTGCCTTGCTCCGCGTCAAAATACGGTGCAAATATGCACCCCTTCACACACTTCCTCCTCAAAAACTTGCACGCTCCACAAGGCCCACCACCTCCACCTCTGCCTCCACTTCCATTATTGCTGCTGCTACTCATCTCTAAATCCACTTCTCTTTTCTGCAGTGGGGTCTCTAGACGAAGAGAGAAGTGTAAGCTTTGTCACACAAATATAAATTTTTATCTAATGTTGTAATGAAAGAAAAAGAAAAAAACATAATTAAATTGAGGGAGAGAAGGGGAGATGATAGAGTAGGGGGGGTTTGGTTCAAACTTTACAGTCACGGCAGACAAGTGGAGGGAGCAGGTTGCGTGAAGCAAACAGACGTGCGGGTGACTGACAGTAGTGTTAATATTTATTTATTTATTAACTTCCAACAGTGGAGGTTGTGGCAATCCCACGTGCGAACACCTCCCCACGTGGGACAAACATCCTCAAAAATCTTTTTATCATTCTTTCACTGATCAGTCAAGTACGCCCCTCCGTCCCTCTACTATGCCACTCACTCATGCATCTTTCTCCGTGCTTCTTAAGATTGCCACAGCAGTACAGTATAACAGTGCTGTTCTTTTACTGCACTTTTCACCTCAGTTTGTCGTTTTACATTAAATTGTACTTATGAATTACCCTGTTTGTCAACCCTATCCATATGATATGGTTTTACTTTATGAATCTAAAATACTTTATAATACCAATCGAAAAAAAATATACATACAATATTATTTGCGTGTGTATATATTATTGTTTTTTTTTAAAAAGGGAAACTCTCAGCCCAGCATGTCATGGGACGGCCGAGCCGAGTTCAAGCTCGAGTCTATGAGGTCAATATGCACAATCCTGATGGGTAAGATTAGGGGTGTGCAAACCGGACCGTAAATCGATAGAAAACCTAAAACTGAATCGATTTATTGACCAAATTTTGGTCAACGGTTTGAAAAATCGGACCGGACCAAGATATATGATACGGTCTCTGGTTTCATTTTCTTGAAACTGCGATTAACCGGACCGGTATATTCACACCTATAATATTTATTTGAATTTTAAATACATTTAAAATTAATCGAACCGAACCCGACCGGTTAATTTTAAATGTATTTAAAATTTAAATAAATATATATAGGTGTGAATATATATAGGTCTAATGACATAAATATTTATTAATTTCATGTCCATTACACATTATTTTATATAAATATTTTTCTTTAATAATTCAATACTCATTACACCTTATTTTAAAATCATATGTCCATTACACATTATTTTATAATTATTAATAATAAATAATTATATAATTGATTACAAAATCGTAACCGGACCGGATCGTTAAAATTGGTTAACCGAAAATATGGTTCCATTTCGATTTCAATTTCAATTTTTTCAAAATCACCACTTTTAATTTTGGTTTCAATTTGGGTGCACGGTCGGTTAACCGGACTGTGCACACCCCTAGGTAAGACTCAAAAAAAGCTATTAGAAGTGAGAATCGCAATTACAAAAAAGTTACCCCGCTCATGTACCCCGTTCAACCATAACACTTCGTTAGGTATATATACATGCACTCATTTAGTAATCTAAAATGAAGGACAATGAGGACAGAAAGTAGCTAGCGTACCCTAAAGAGTGATGAGCGAGTCAGTCAATCAGTCAGTCAAGCCCACACTGATTTTGGCACGCAAAACCATGGGGGTTAGCTTTTCATGAATTTACCTTACATCAAATCACGACACGTTGCACCTTTGAAGCAGCTTCTCTGATCTATCACAGTTTCGTCTTCTCTAAGAAATACTAGCTCAGCAAAGACATCGAAACAGTAATACATAAATACTCCAAAACAAACCTTCTCTGTAAATTAAAATACTGACTATCTACATTGATAGTCCTGAATTCGTGACCTGCAACTTTTTTGAATCATATCCTCGTAGATTAATTCTTAATTGTACAGTATATGACGGATCTTATACTAAACCGGCTTAATTGGACACAGTGCCATCACTGTCGAACTATATGGATTTGGTGTCCTATAAGATAATCTTATACGCATCTATCATACACATTTCTTGACAAATATCGTATACAATTTAATATATCTATGGAAATATGAGGGCCTCCTGCCACCATAATGTAATTAATTGTAGAGACTTACAAAAACAATACAAAAAAGGACAAGAGATTTAGGTGACAAGCTTAGAAAATACAAATCATGGGTTGTATATTTATTGACTTCGATTAATTTAGGTTAGGTTTTTCGATTCATGCAAGGAAAGTTGAACACTTCTAATATTAATTCAGTGCCCATATTAACATATATAATATTTACAGCTTGTGAATTCAAAGTAATGCTTGTCAAAAATGTGCAGATATCAAGTAGCTAATTAACAATAGAATAATACTAAAAATTAATTATACTTATACGGCCGACTAATTATATTTTGATGAATTGCATGCATTCATCGAGTTTTTAACATCTTGAAAACTGAACCAGTCCAAGTGCTTCTTACTCAGTCGATTATTATAATTATTAAAAAAAAAGGTTCTTACTCAGTTAATAAGTGGACATATAGGCATATAGCCAACCTTAATAGTATATGATATGAGGCCTCGAACTATCGAAGAGCACTCGCTGTCAAATGAGTAAGAGATCTAGGGGATTTCTCAATAACAAATAATTCAATGCGATAATCAAATACATGGCCAATTAATTAATCCACCTTTTTTAACGGTTCAAAACTTTATAAATTGTAAAATATTGATTTATTTTATGTGACGACCCTATTCCACTCGCTCACAGGCCTAGCTCGCAGGCACACATGTGTCTCACATTCAGGCTCCATGGGTCCCACCCCCAACCCATCTCTCATCTCAAGGAGTAGGTTGTTGCCAACGGTTCTCGAACCCTAGACCTTCCAATCACCATAGAAGGTGATCACCAACTAATACTTCTTGAGAGGGGAGATGGGTTGGGGTGGAGTCCATAAAATCTGAATGTGAGACGCCTGTGTACCAGCGAGACAGGATCGTCACATTATATATCGGTATATCATTATAGAACGAGTTTTTTGATCCTATGATTAGTCCAGTCCAAGCCCATCTCTAATTTTTTTAAAAAGGGTATAAGCCCATCTCTAATTTGACTCAAACAGTCATATATCATAAGTTTTTTAAAGTCACGTACAATAAATTGAACTAATTAATTCCAAAACAGTTTCCCATGTTTTAAGGGGAAATCCAGTTAATCATGAATAATTTCTCTATATCTCTAACAAAAAAAATCAACAAAAGCAACTACGTGCTTGTGACGGTTAATTAATAGACAATTATTTCACACATTAATTAATTAATATTTAATATATTTTTGGTTTGATTTCTACTTTCTACGGTTTGACTTTGACCGCACGAGCGGGCCGGGGACTTGTGGGCTCCGCTTTAATTAAGATAAATAATCATTTAATGGGGCTACATGCTTCTGTAGTTTTTTTTTTTTTTTGATAAATGAACCAATTTTATTAATGATAAAAATGAGAATAACAAGAAGGCCAAAGACCAGATTAACTCACACACTTGTATATTTAGAGACAGTTTTAAGAAAATAGATCACATATTATAATCTCGTAGGGACATTTTGTTGCTTAAATGTCCAACAAGAGGAACCCTAATTGTACAAAACGTTGTTATTATATATGTATTGAGTTCTTGTCCTGAGCAACATTGTCAAAAAATTGACAGTGAGTGAAGAATTCCTGCCTGGGATGGGCCTAACACTAATCAATAGACAGATTAAAGGAATAGATTAGCTAATTAATTGAGAACCTACTAAAGATAATAAAATTCCAATGAAGTGAAACCTAAGTACTACATCGAGCATGATTATTGTATTTTTTTTTTTGAACTTATAATACAATTTGTTGAATAGTCATATTCCAGTAGTTAGAGGCGAGGCGAAGCCAGCACATAATCTGAGAGTGAGATATTTGTATAACACGGAGATAATTGCTAGTAAACTTATCTAATACATAATTAGATTGACTTAAAAAAAATAACAAATTGACACCCAAAGTGATCAATTTAAATTACAAAGCAGTCTAAATTAAAAATTTAGGGATCTTTTTTTAACTAAAGCGATCAATTTATGTTGAACTAATTTTTTTTGAGGGGATCAATTGACCCTCCTCACTTACACGGGCCTTCGCCTATGCCAATAGTACAAATATAAACAAATTTTGCCCAATTAGTGACCTACTCTATAAATTACTCGTCAATCAGGTAGTTCACATAGACATACCCCTGTAGGGGTAGCCTTGGTGGCAGGACAGATTTTTATATTTTTGGATTAGGGGCGTGTATTCGGGTTCAAGTTCGTGTTTGAGACGATTATTAATTAAATTGTGACATATATTGAGATGTATTGTTATCTCTAAAATGTATCATGCATGGGATTGATGGATTATCGGGTGAGTCTCGACTCTTGAGTGAGTTGTCTGTGAAAAAACAAACAGTATTGAGTGCAATTAACCCAATACATTTTGGATTTAACCCTAATCCGGTTGCATGTTCAATTCGTACACCCTAAAGAGAACACAAGAAAATGAAACAGTTTGAACGGAAGCTTTTGTGAGTCATCAACGTACCTATGATAGCATTAGGTCGCGACACGTATTGATCTGGTCATGGGACTGAAAGGCGTTGTATATACCACCATTGCTTCCTCTTCACTACACATGGATTGGACAGGAGCCGGACGGCACGGTGACTGGCCCGTTACGAACCTAGCTACTGTTACTCCCATTATATATATATATATATATATATATATATATATATATATATATATATATATATGAAAATTCTTATTTTTTGAGACCCCGAAAAATAGAGAAAAATTAAAAGTTCTATTCACTATTTTTTTTTAATCAACGCAAATAAATTATAAATAAATAAAAATAATAGCTGGTTGCCTTGTGTTTTCTTTTTAGGAGGTTGGGATTTGGGAACAAAAAGTAAGAGACGTTACTTTCTTTTCAAGTGAACGGCGGGTGGGACCCGCTCGTGATATCATCTTTTGCCTGGCCGTTACGTTCGCAACCCCACCGACACACGTGGCAGCATCACATTCGTTGAACGCCAAACTTGGAAGCCTTAACCTTTTTCATTGGCCACAACATGCCACCACTAACTCTAACTTCACGTTTGATTGAGAATAAGTATAGAATAAAAATAAATTTAAGATCAATTGAACATGAATTTATTGAAGTGGAAGAATCGGGAATGACGAATGAGTTTAAAGACGAAATTTTATATATTTAATTGAATGTGAGATAATGTAAATAAAAGATCGTATTATCTCTTTATAATAAATTAACAATTTTATATGAAGGCTAAATTTATTATTTTAAAAAAAATATTATTCCTTCCATGGAGAGAATATGGCTCATGCTCAGGATTTATGTTTTATAAAAACCAAATAAAAGAATGAGATTTGAGAAAACTCATTTTCTTATCTCATCTGCTAATCTCCCCAACTAAACGTGGGGTAAGAGCATCTACAATGGACTCTTGAAAATAGAGGAGTGAATAATGTAGAAAAATGTGTATTTTTACTGATATGATTATATCGAGAAATATGTTTTGTTAATATGCATGGTTGTATTGAAAGATATGTTTTTGATTATGTATGAGTATGTGGATTGATTTTTTGTGGGATATGTGAGACTCAATATCGATTTTGGTGTATTTTTGTTGGAGAATGAATGAGAGAATTGTAAAGTAGATATTGTTTTGTTAATAGAGAAATGAGAAAAATATATAGAAATTTGTGTTTTGTTGATCTGGATATATTGATAGATGTATTTTAGTAATGTGAATGAATATGTAACTTAATTTTTTGTATAATAGAGATAAGACTCAATTGGGAGATGAAAAATGTGGAGTATGTGGACCATTAGAATTGCTCTAAGCTTGCTACTTCTACAATTCTTTCTCCATTGAATAAAATCTCCCTTTTATTTATTTTTGTTATCTTCATTTTCTAAGACCAATCTCTTGTATTACACTTCTAAGATTCCGTGCTATAGGTTTGAAAAAAATACCCATTTTGGAATAATTTATTAAACTTTTTTTTTCATTTTTTATAATTGATGTACATACACTTATATTGTCAAGATTTGTTGTCTCACATCGGATCGGATTGATATAACACAATTGAGTGATATATAATAAAAAAATCCAGCTCCTCTAGCTTGTACAAATGACATAGTAGAACAAATCCGTATAAATTTTGGCCAAGAGCGGACAATATTACCAAGATATATTTAGACCGAATTTTCTAGCAAGGGAATAAAAAACTTCAATTGATGTGAAACTATGAGTGAATTTTGGGTATGAAGTACGATTGTTTTTGCATAGCAAAAACACACATATAGTATATGTATGTTGCTAATTTGTAATATCATCAAAGGTATACACATGGACAATATATAGTCATCAACCAACCAACCCATACAGTACTGAGTGCATCATGCAAGCAAGCAAGAAGAAAAACAAGTGCAATGATTAGCATAAATCATATATGCACTATCCTTGTTGGTCATAATCAACGTCATAATCATCATCAAGTGTTAGTATCATTATATTATATCAATTCATAAGCAATTTGTTTTTCAATTACTCAAAAAAGTTTAGTTGATATATACATCCATAAAAAGTGATCGATGAGTAAGAGTTCAATTTGATATAGCAAGCTAGGTCAATATATACATGTTTAACTTTATAACAGAAGAAGTAGATCTAGATTTGATATTGCCTTTCTGTTGTAAAAAGTTGACATGAATGCTATAAAGATGAGGCAAACCCGATTTTGCCTACTTTTAACACACCTCTCTTGCTTTGGGGATTTCATGAGTTTGGTCAGTCCTAAATATGGACATATATATATATATAATATATGTATGTATATGTATTAATGTAGATAAAAACCAAAGCAAAAGCTGTGGGCATTCATGTCATTCTCACTGGGTTTGTTTTGGCTCATTGTATTATATAGAGAGAGAAAGGGAGAGGGGGAGAGAGAGAGAGAGTTAGCTTCTTTTGGCGTCTACGCAGCTTAAAACACGCATTGGCACCCCTTGACACGTTTCGAGTCCCATTCTTGTATTCGCAAGCCAGAAGTGAACTTGTACAACAAATATTTATTTAAAAATAAAATAGAAAGAGAAAGACTTGAAGCTTTTAGAGATAGAAAGAGAAGTTAGAGCATGTGTTTTGTTGTAGAAAATCACGAAAAAAAAAACAAAAGAATAAAAAGGGGCAGTTGAGAATAGCTAGGCTTATCGCATGTTTGCTTCACGCAAGCATCTTAAATGGTTTTTTGTAGTTTGCTCTCTCGCGTGGCTTTAAAGTCTCAATCTCAAGATCTCAACCCTTTAAAAACACACACAAACCCCCACACACAAAAGAAAATTCAAAAAAAAGAAAAAAAATAAAACCAACCCACCAAACCCTACACCATCTCCCCCTTGATCGTCTACTATATACAAACAAACCCTAAAATTATGTCATATAGCAAATTCAAAACCATCAATAAATGATGAGTAGTAGTGCAAACCCTAGCTGCAGCGGCAGCGGTGGAGGCAGTGGAGGAGGAGGAGGAGGAAGTGGTGGTGGAGGAGGGCCGTGTGGCGCTTGCAAATTCTTGAGGAGGAAGTGTGTGCCGGGTTGCATATTTGCACCTTATTTTGATTCGGAACAAGGTGCGGCTCATTTTGCGGCGGTGCACAAAGTGTTTGGGGCAAGCAATGTGTCAAAGCTCCTCCTACATATTCCGGTACACAAAAGGCTCGATGCGGTGGTCACTATTTGTTATGAGGCTCAGGCTCGGCTGAGAGACCCCGTCTACGGTTGTGTTGCTCACATCTTTGCACTCCAACAACAGGTAATCTATAATCATCGATGGATTCGCTCTCTCGATCACAATCTTCCAAATTCTAGTAGAAATTCAGTTTTCGACGGCCTAATCTGATAATTACGTAAGGTGGATGTGGGACAGAAGACTTAACGAGGACAAAACTTAAAGTAATTTTGTTTGATAATTGCTGTTCTTGAATTGTTAATTTTCCTTTTGTGTCTTATTTACTAAATGGTTTAGTGACTAGTTATTACATCTGTTGATTTATTATTAAATCATGGATGTGATCATGATGAAGAAAATCGATTTAATCATCATATCATCGTTGCTAAATTACAAGAAATTTTTTGGAGAGTGGAAAACTATTAAGAAACATGGGTATGCTGTGCAGTTTTTTGTTTTGCGTTTTACTGAAATCCACACAAAAAAATTGTTTTATTTATTAACAAATTAATTCATTAGTGAAATGGTCGGCGGTTACTACAATGGCATAAGCCCCACTTTTTTGTGCAAATCGTGAATTTTGCTGTTATTAAGGAGATGGTCGTTTTTCCTTGATTATGTATAGGGATAGTATTGTCAATGCATGTTTCTTTTATAAATGTTTGCATTAAGCTAATGTAGCAAGTTTGATGATAAATATAGAGTAGGACTTCTGCTTAACCGGGATTTTGTCTGCCTAATGACCACAATACTATTGGGTTCAACACTCATCCTAGGTTTTTCCCCTTTTAAAAATAATAATTAAGAGAGCATTTTTTTTCCTTCCATATTGTCGATCTTCGTGTATTTTCTTTGTTATCCTATGCTTCTAAAATTGGTAAGAGTACTAGAAATGTTAGACCGTATTTTTTTTTGACACATAGAGCTCACACACATACGACACATTCACATACTGTCTGATGAATTCGAATTCGGTACAATGATATAGATACTTTTTGTGCCAGTTGAATTAAACACCAAGTGTTTGTTGTTACAGTATATGCTATTGAATGTACGTGCCTAGACTTCATAAATGTAAGACCGAGAAGGCCATATGTTCCTTCTAGTTGTTTTTATCATTTATAAAATTAAATAAACATTTTAGTGTTGAAACTTGTGAATTTACTGATCAAGTTTTATATAAGTATAGAGTTGCTGATGAATCAAGCTTTCTCCTCTCTCTTTTTTTTTCATTTTTTTTAAATATGTACGTGAACTTAATTATTAAAATTTACCAATTAATGGCTTGATTCCAAGCTCTACTTGCATTAATTAACACATAAGAATTTTGGTTTAACATATTTTAGTCAATAAATGTCATATATAATTGAGAAAACTTTGTTCATCCGCAACCCCATGTTCTGATGCACACATTTTTAGAACCCTTTTAATATAAACAAAGACATCGCAAGCCTTAAACTTGTCCAAAAACACGTATATATATACACACCCTGTAATGCATTTCTTGTTTGGTGTAAATTGTCTTGATTGATCAGTCTTTGTTGTATTAAGTTTGGTTGCTTTATTGTCCAATAATGGGCATGTACTAATGTCATTTATGTAGTCTTGTATCCATTAATAATGGATTAATGGGTGACATTATTGTGGAATTAGTCTAATAATAAACTGAATTCTCTATTTTTGTCAATTTGCGTGTATAGGTGGTGAGTTTACAAGCAGAGCTCTCGTACTTACAAGCACATCTAGCAACGCTGGAGCTGCCATCACCACCACCTCCGCCTCCACCACCGCCAACGCTAATTACTCCGCCGCCTCTATCCATATCAGACATCCCACCGGCCTCCTCCTTGCCTACCTCGTATGATTTGTCATTTCTTTTTGATCCATTGACCGTGCAACCTTCATGGGGCATGCAGCAAAGGCAAATGGATTCACGTCAATATGGAGGTAGTGGCGGCGGCTCGTCGGCTGCAACAACTAGTGTCGGTTGCACCGGCGGTGGGGATTTACAAGCATTGGCTCGTGAACTCCTCCATAGACATAGTGGGACGACGTCTCCTCCACATCATGCATGCAATGACCCTTCAACATCACCTTAATCTGTGTTAATGGAATGCTCTTCTTGGATATGCATGCTAGCTATCAGGGGATCTTAAATTAATATTAATTCACGTCTTTTTTTCTTCAGTGGGCATAGTAATTTAATAACTACTTTCTTTTTCTGACAGTTATTTTTGTTCCTGGCCTGTTTATTAATTTATCACTTAATTTTCTACAGAGAGTAACTAGTGGAATTGATTCAAAACGAGCATGATGTGTTATGTTGTCTACTGTCCATCTACATGTTCAATGGGCCTCGAATTTCTATTAGAAAGTCCATAAGTTGAGGCCCACTATGGGCCCTTTGGCCTACTAAACCCAAGTCTTTTTACTTGCTAGGAGCCTAGGACAACCGAATTGGAAGTCAGAAAAGTTTTGTAGGAAAGCAATGTCAAACTGAATTCAACTCCATCTAGCATTCAGGTGCTGTTCACAGTTCCATAACAAGACTAGTATGAAATTGGAAGCCCCTCTCAGTCTGGGAAGTGAGACTCCGCATAGAGTAACCAATCCGACTCTAATGGCCTTCACATCATCGCATGTTTCATGAGCGGCACAAACCAACACTGCACCATTGTCAGAGGAGTTTCAGCACAAAGGATCACAAATACTGGAACAGGTAAGGGACAGATCTACCTCCCGAATTCTTGGCCATTACAAGTTACAACGGGATGTATCCTGTTTCAACGGTGAACACCAAAGATCAGAAATAAGTAGAATACATAGAATACGTGTACATCGACAATTAAACAGATGATTTAGAATACGCGTATATTGAAACATTATAGGACAGTACTTCTATATTCTGGGCATTTTAGGGTAATTGAAATGAGCGGGTGTATATGAGAACATGGTTTGTGATTAGTGATTACCATGAAGCGACGAGACAAAGAAAGGATATTGCGTAGGAAGCAGGCACTCAACAAAAAAATTCCCCTGCAGCGTATTCTCTCAAAACAAACTCCACTTCCTTCGCCACTCCAAGTCTGCCGAACCATCTAGCCAATACTTCTGAAGCTTCTTTTCCTACAATAATTCCAATCCTCTCCAAATCCATTAGAAAGTCCAAGGCCCTGCCAAGCTTGTTCTCCTTTTCATAAGCACTCAATACTAAAGCTATGCATTTATCACTAGGTTCTAGACCAGCCCTCCTCATATTTTGAAATGCAGCATATGCCTTTTGACTTTGACCCGCCATTTGATAGGCATTTATAAGGAGCCCACACAGCTTAATATCAGGAGGAATGCTCGCAAACTGAATTGCATCAAAGACCCTTTGGGCTCCTTCAGCATTGCCAATCAAGGAATATGCTCTCAACAATGCCTTGTACACTTCACTTCCTGCATATATTTGTTGGACATCCATTTCTCTTAGTAAAACCTCCCCTTGCTCTGGCATTCCAGCTCTGATGTAGGCCATGATCATTGAGCCGTAGCATCTTTTATCCAATGGTTGGCCAAGCAGCTTCATCTCTTCAAAAGTTTCTTCTGCTAGCTTAAGATTGCCAGCCTTGCTGTATGTGTCAACCATGGTAGTTAGTGTCACCTGGTCACAAATGAAGCCTCTCCCCTTCATGGTTAACAGTATACTTTCAGCCTCCTCAACTCGACTTTGCTTCCCATATCCATGGATTAACTTGGTATAGTCACGAATATTAGCTTCAAAAGATTTTTCTTGGAGGGCCCATTTTGCCACCTAAAATCAAGAACAATAATTAGGAATTCCACTTGGAAAAGATGATGTACACAATTTAAAGTTGGTGACGAGCAATGATTAGAGAAATGCATATGCAAAACATATATTGGTGGAGTTTGTAAATAGCTGGGTTAACCAAAAGATGGTGCCTACTGAGTTGTAAGAATACCAACTAGTTATTAGATACACAACTTCCGTGCACAAGGGCGGGGCGGGGTGTAAGATGTACACATAACTTACCCCACATAATACCAACTATTTATTGAGCACTGAAATTCCTTTTTATAAGTAATTGACCATTTATTGCATCAGAAAGTTTTTTTTAAAGTAAAAGGCAACATAAGGTTTTATGGACTAATGATAAGTTACGTCAATTTAATTCTGATTGACAGTATTAACACCGGTAACCACAAACATTTTTCTGTAAAATGTTATCTTATAACAGACAGAACCTAAACTCTATGTATCTCATGTTCAAGTCCTGCAGAAAACACATAATGATAATATTAAGGAGCAGAGAATGTCATTGTGGAGGGATTGTAAAATCATAGATGCTTAATCATGCAGCTAAATGTTAAAAAACCATGGCACTTTCACAGTATGCACAAACCAAGATCTCTTTATTGAACTTACATGTCACTTAATTGTTGAGGCACAAAATATAAATCGTCTTTTTTTAATAGAAAATTTTATTAAAAGCACCATGGGGGTGCAACCCAAGAATATGCACAATTGCGAATCTAAGACAATCAAAAAGATTATAAGAATTTCCACTCAACCAGATTTTAAGCACGAAAATATAAATTGTCACTCTGAGGTTTCCTTTGTCGATGTCCATATTCATATAAACTCATGAAAAGGCAGCATGTAAACAATATTTGGCAGGACCTATAGCCATTATCTCAACAGAAAAGGGAAGGGATGCATGATATCTTGCTTAATCTAATGAGATGGGGCTTTACCAAAAAAATCCAATTTCTTTTTGCTCCCAAATTCAAAGATATCAAAGAGGATCAGTTGGAAGCATGGCAGGATCCTGGCTTGGAACTCGTCAGTCGGAAATTCAACCACTTTTCTTTTTTCCCCCTTGAAAAAGTAAACTTGACTAAACATCTAAATGGATAACAATGAAGTTTCATCACAAGTTGCTCACAGAGGATCTAGAAAATAACAAGTCGAAGAACAACATTCATGAAAAAACCAAAACTTCTGGAAGTTGAAAGAGAAGATGGAATCATGGAAGATGCTTGGTTGAGCACAGAAAACAAAAGAAGAAGGAGAGCCACCGAATGCTTCTCAGACCCTTTATCATTTCCATTCATCAGAAACAAACTACCAATATTGAACATTTTACAAGATCCCCAAAGGAACGGGGCATAGCCCTGTTACTCCAACCTTGATATAGATCATAACTTATCCTCACAGGAAGGAATGAGGAAAATGAGCTTGCTGATTCAAATTGTCGAGCTAATTGGTTTCACCAACTTCTTTAGAATCTTCACTTTTACAATCCAGTTTACGAATATCTTCAAAATCCCTATGCAGCTATTTACTGGGTTATTAACTCTCATAATATTGTGCAGGAGTAACAAAAAGTTTGCCTATTTTCAGTATACCTCAACAAGAAAGAAAAAAAAATAAAAGAAAATTAAGAAAACAGTTGGCATAATATACATTACAACCATACGGGTAGGCAAATCAAAGTCTTATGAAAGTGCTTGGACAAAGACATACAATGTTTCGAGATCCAATGTTCATAAACTACGACAAGCCAATCATCAATGAGGTAAAGTATCCGAGCATATCAGTGGTTTAAATTGAAGGTAGTTTTCTGAAGTTCTATGGATAAAAGAAGTAACTACAGAAAGGTGGGCTCCCATTTAGACAGAAATTATCAGATCAGCATTTTCTTCCATGCAGCCTTAAGTCCATCCCCCAAACTTTGTCAACATAATTCACAACACTAGAGCAAGAAATCAAAGCACGAAAGTAATAAACGGAAACAACTATCAGCAAATATTCAAATTTGGAAAGAGATAAAATACCTCAAAATAACGAGGATGCTCCAACCTATTCAATTCCTTAAGAACCACAAGCCAATCAGCTCTTCTAGGCTTCATATATCTCACCCATACAGCTAACAAATCCGGAAAAGTGCCTTTCCAAGGATCGTAACAAATTATCTGTTTCATGAATGCCTTGCATCGCTTGGTCATATTTGGCGGGAGTTGAGATACGGTCTGCTTTTGGGCTTCTGTTATATTAGGGCCGACCTCGAGCCACCTATACCTTGGCTTATCTTTCTCTATTTCTGTCACCTCTCTTTCTTCTACATTGTTCACAATAGCTAATGCTGGTACAAAATTGAGTTTACAGGAGAAATTTTTTGACTTTCCATGAAGTAAGAATGAGTTCCCCCAAAAATCACGGAAACTTATTTTTCCATTATCACGGGTTGATGGGGATAGCGAGTGTAAACAAGAGAGAATATTACAGGCATGGATAGCCACAACCATGTTCAGAAATCAAAAAGCATAAACGGCTTCCACTAGAAAAACGAACCAGTAGTCATATTTCTTTAGAAAATTAAACAAAATGTATAGAAATTTCAATACCAAATACGAAGAAAGATATATAATACGTTAAAAGAACAAAGATTACTTCTATTCATCCAAATCGGGCACTGACACAAACAAGAAAATACAAATAAATTAGTGCATATAAACTAAACTAATCAAATTTGGAAAATGAAAGATTGCTACTTTCTTCAATCGCCAATAATTATTTTTTTTCAAAGACGACTCTAACACCAACTGTATTTCTTAGATGAAATTTGACCTCAAACCAAAAGTGAACAAAAAATTACCAGAGCAGAGCGAGAGAAGGGTTGAAGAAGTAGTATCAAAACCCGAATTTACGAAATATCGGAGAAAGTGAAGAGTTCGGAAAGGGTTGTGCTTTGGAACTTCTGTAGGGAAGAGCTGCTACAAAGCTTCTCCGCGCTCAAGAAGATAAACAATCAAAGAACTCCAAATTTTAAAGGCGAGAGAGAACTCTAATAGAAATATTTGTAACTCAGGGACCCAATAATAAATAATTAAGTTAATTTTTTTTTCACTTTAACTATTAATTTTAAAGAGTGGAATTTAAAATTATCAAAATTTAGAAGCATGATTAGAAAATTCCTATTGAATTTTACGGCACAAAAAAAAAGTAAATTTGTATGCGAACTCTCTCAAAATTCTCTCCTTCCAATCAGGGGGCTAAACAACCCCTGCTAAGGGGCAACTGAAAAAATAATAATTGTAATTCTTTTTTATTAATCAACTATATATAAATTTATGTAGATAAATCATAAATGCCCCTCTTAAAAAGTTAAATGTCCTTTTTTAATGTACAGGAAGTTCAAACTTAATCCAAAAGGGCCTACAAAATTTATAAAATTAAATTTAAGCTTAAATTTTGAATGATTGTCTACTTACATATATCGAGAAATGACTATTTGATCGAATTGAAAACTATAAAAAAGTAATTGCAATTGTTGATCAAATTTATGTAGATAATTTTTACTTTTATTTTAATGTTAATTAGTTATATATATATAACCTAAAAAAAAAATTGGGGGACGCTTCTCCCGAACCCCGCACAAAGTTCCGCCCTTGCTTCCAATCATTGCCAACTCTCTTACAAATGCTATTCTAATTATCATCATCATAGTCTTTATTTCAAAAGTTTAGGATCGAATATGAATTTATAAAAAGATAATGAGACTGCACCACTTCTATTTGGAAGTGGGAAATGTCTCAACGAAATTTTCATGTTCATGAGTAGGGATGAAAAGTGGGTCAAGCCGTTCGTATTCGACTTATAAGTCAAAAGAGTCAATCTCGGGTCTATTAAGAGACTCGAGAGAGCTAGGACCTACATATAATATATATATATATATGTATGTACGCACTTTTAGCCCCATTCATTAGTGTAATATCCCACACGTAAAATTGCGTGCGAGATATTGCACTCACCCTTAGATGGGTGTGTCTGTGGGTAATTTTACGTGTGGGATATTATACTAAATCTTCGACCTATACTCATATATATATATATATATATATATATATATATATATATATACGGTCAGACTCAAGAGCGGAATCCCGCATTTATCAATTCATGCGAGAACTCGCTATTAGCCGTCCGATTTAATTTGTCCATATGAAAAAAAAATCTAAAAAATAAAAAACCAGATTCATCTTCTCTCTCTTATGGATCTTGATTCACTCTCTCTCTCTCTCTCTCTCTCTCTCTCTCTCTCTCTCCCTTCCATCTCGCAACAACAACCCATCTCATATCTTCTTTGAACTGTGCTCAAGCAACCCTTTCTTTCTGTTTGATTGAGAAAGCTCCAACCATGTGAATCGAAGGTGGAGCAAGGTGGGTAAAGGTTGATCATAATCGAAGGAGAGCAAGGTGGGTAAGGCACATATTGAAAATGGAAGGAGAGGAAGAGGACTAGCACAGGTTAAAACCCATTTGAGTATTAGATCGGATATTTCATTTTTGTAAATAAAAACATATCTGGTCATTGAAGAAGGAGAGAGAGAGAGTCGCGAAGGATCGAAGGAGGAGGCTGCGTGAAAAAAGGACTGAAGAAGGAAAGAGATAGAGGGTTTCTTTTTTTTATATAAAAAAAAGATATGACCGTCAGATTAATTCGACGGTCATGAGAGCATATTGGTGCGGGATCCCTCTGAAGTCGAAGTCATTTTGTCAATCCCAAGACCATTTTGAATTTCAACTTTTTAAGCGGGTCAAATGGCATCTATGTGCAGTTGTGTACTCATTTTGATCTCTATCAAAGGTCAAGCCCATTTTATACCCTAATTTATCCTTAGTTTTTGTATTTAAATTTGATATATATATTTTTAAAAATTAATAGTTAAGGCAAACAACGGGCCTAAACGAGCCAAGCCTGTCTATTTGAGACCTTAGGGCTCGGCCAAACTCGGATTTCAACTTTTTAAGTGGGTCAAATGGCATCTATGTGTAGTTGTGTACTCATTTTGATCTCTACAAAAGCTTATTTTCAAATCTAACTTTCCAAATGTCAAACTCATTTTATACCCTAATTTATCGTTAGCTTTTGTATTTAAATTTGATATATATATATATATATATATAAACTAACGGTTAAGGCAAACAACGGGCCTAAATGAGCCAAGCCTGTCTATTTGAGACCCTAGGGCTCGACCGAACTCGGACCTATCTAAAATGAAAGGGCCGAGCCTAGGGCAGAACATTTAAAAACATTTTTTTAGTACGGCAGAATGAAGTCGAGGTGGCTCGAATCTCATAATACACGAGTGTCATTTGAGCTGATGGTACCTTGAAATTGAGCACTCGATAGACAAAGATGTGTACGCAAATAGTTTCACGCTGTTCTTATTCTTACAAATTTTCCTACAGTTTAGGAAAAAACCATAATTTTGTTTTAATTTAATTAGTTAATCGTGAAGGAGCATGAATTGCCGGGAAGACGATCCCGCCGATCAACGCCTTAGCTCAGCACAAGCATTGAGTGATGACAAATGAAGTAAAATGAGTAATTATCCTGAAATACCTAAACTACTCTCATCGTTCCCGCACTGTGACGGTTTCCTCAAAGAGAGTTGAAGGGCTGTTTAGTCACGTTGAATTCAGAACTCGGGTTCATGAAAGCAAGCAAAACCAAAACGCGATCTAAATCTCAACCTCACTCGTCCCTCTCACCTTTCCTCTTCTCTCCCTGAGATTTTATTGCGATCGAAAACTGGCCGTTCGCAGCGTTGGCTCACTGAGTAGACCCGCCGCCATTAACCAAGCGAGTTCAACTCACATCCGCCAACAACCCTAGCGTTTCACTGGATTTCGTGATCATTCCAATTTTGTGTTGTCGTTCAAGATCTGTGACTCGCTAAGCCAGTGCTCTTCCTGACTCGGGAATGGCTTCTCCGGAAGCCGATTCCCGCCTGAGCCAAGTGGTAGCCCCGGCCCTTGACAAGATCGTCAAGAACGCTTCCTGGCGCAAGCACTCAAAACTAGCTCACCAATGCAAATCGGTCCTTGAGATACTCGCTTCTCCAGATAAGTCGCAGCCTCCAACGTCTCCATCAGATTCGGAGCCTGAAAGCTCTCTTCCTGGCCCACTCTATGACGGCGGTCCCATTGAGTATTCACTGGCTGAATCCGAGTCCATTCTCAGTCCTCTTATCAATGCTTGCTCCACCGGATTTGTCAAGATCGTTGATCCAGCCGTGGATTGCATCCAGAAACTGATTGCCCATGGGTACCTGCGCGGTGAGGCTGATCCTACTGGAGGCACTGAAGCGAAATTGTTATCGAAATTGATTGAATCAGTTTGCAAATGCTACGATTTAGGTGACGAAGCCATTGAGCTTTCAGTTCTGAAGGCGCTTTTATCAGCCGTTACTTCAATTTCGTTGAGGATACACGGCGATTGCTTGTTGCAGATTGTGAGGACTTGTTATGATATCTATTTAGGGAGCAAAAATGTGGTAAATCAAACAACAGCAAAAGCATCACTGATCCAGATGTTAGTGATTGTGTTTAGAAGGATGGAGGCGGATTCTTCGACCGTCCCTATTCAGCCTATTGTGGTCGCTGAACTAATGGAGCCAATTGAAAAATCAGATGCGGACGGGTCAATGACGATGTTTGTACAGGGTTTTATTACGAAAATCATGCAGGATATCGATGGGGTTTTGAATTCAGGGACGCCTAGTAAGGTTTCTTTAGGCGGACATGATGGTGCATTTGAGACTACCACTGTGGAGACCACAAACCCGGCTGATTTGTTAGATTCCACGGATAAGGACATGCTGGATGCCAAGTATTGGGAGATTAGTATGTATAAGACCGCATTGGAGGGGAGGAAAGGGGAGTTGGCGGATGGAGAGGCCGAGAGAGAAGATGATTTGGAGGTACAGATTGGAAATAAGTTGAGAAGGGATGCGTTCTTGGTTTTTAGAGCGCTTTGTAAATTGTCTATGAAGACACCACCTAAAGAGGCATTGGCGGATCCCCAGTTGATGAAGGGGAAGATTGTGGCTCTGGAGTTGTTGAAGATTTTGTTAGAGAACGCTGGAGCTGTGTTTAGAACTAGTGAAAGGTATTGCTATCCTGTGAGCTAATATATTTGGGACTAGTGAATGCTGGGGCTGTGATTATGATTTTCTCAAAAAAAAAAAAAAAAGGAGTCCTTTTCTCTTTTTGCAATTCGCTCCCTCCGATACTTTCCTGAGTTGTTGCGTAAATGCTTTAGTTTTTATGTGATATATAATCCTTGCATGGTTTTCTATGGGCAATGCATTAATTGGGGACAGGGAAAGCAAGCAATTTCTTGTGCATTTGATTTGTCTATAGAAAAAGGTGATCAAGCTTTTGATCTCAGATTACATAAGCGTAGAAAATTCGGAATCGAAAATGCCGGATAACCTTGATTATGACACATTTATGAGAATATTGAAAAGTTGTTTTCCCATTTGATCTGGCTGCTTAAGTTAAACCACTTTAAGGATATTTCTGGTTTTAAACTTCACATAAAAAATGGGCATCGCATGTATTGATATAGTAGGCATAAATGAAGAAGATGGAGACCCATTGTTGCAGGTCGGTGGTATGAATGAGTGAAGACTGCTAGTGAGTTAGATTATACCTTCTGTTAGTGCCAAATTGGTGACTTGCAGCTCCTAAGTGACCGTGTCCCAATTTGTCCCTAATACCTTCTCTATTATATTTAGATAATACCTGACAGTTATCACAGTATGGAGAGTTTCATAGTGCCACCAAAGGCTAAGAGTTAGTGGGTGAGGGTGGGTTGCCGAAGTTTTCTGTTCTTTCACTGATAAATTTTGGCACAAATACTCATGTCAGAATAGGTGGTGTTGCCATGGATTTATTTTGTGTGATTGGTTGAAACTGAATCTTAAGTTGGATTCGTTTTTAGTTGGCTTTAAAGTGACGGAGTTTTCTTATTTGAAGTATGTTTTCATGCTTGTGATGGGTTCTGAGTATGAAATTTGCTTGTGCGTGTGCAGTCTTGATCATTATATCATGTGCTTGAAGTTTGGTTGGAATCCCTTTGGGGTTATGAGCAATGTTTGATTTTATCATTTGCCTTTACTTGGGTGAATTTTTTTTTTATACTTTGTGATAGATGCAAATGTCTTTCCTAGTAATGCTAGCACTACTACCACTGCTCCTTGGTTCCATTTCTTTTAATGAAACTTCGTAGAACATGAATGGACATGATACTTTATAAATCTATCGTCTCTTTAGATATTATTTTGGTAAGGATAATGAGGGGATTGTTTTAAGCTACTTTTTAAGTGTTTTCAATTTCATTCCAGCAACAATCTGTTTCTTCTCAGCATCGAATAGGGATCAATTTTATATTGAACTTAAAAGGGATCAATTTTATATAGAAGCCAATGCTTACGAAAAGCGAGGAAGATTTTGGTTTGTCTTTATGGCTTTAGGTTAAGTTGCTCCCTATTTGACAACACTGGGTACTGATGGGAATCCCTTTTTAGTGGACTGCTTATAATTCAAACTTTATGGCTTTGGGTTAAGTTGCTCCCTATTTGACAGCACTGGGTACTTATGGGTATCCCTTTTTAGTGTGCTGCTTACAATTCAAACTTTGCTGCCAATAATTTAACTTCGATGTTGACCTTTTAGTCAATTAACTCTGAAGACGAAGTATCTCTTCGTGGTCGTTGAATTTTTTTCAACATCTTTCTTTACTTTTCAATGTTGCTTTGTGGATTCTTCATAAGTTATGTTAATTGAATGTGCTTGTGGTGAACAGGTTTTTAGGCGCTATTAAGCAATATTTGTGCTTGTCACTCTTGAAGAACAGTGCTTCAACTCTTATGATAGTTTTCCAGCTTTCTTGCTCCATTTTCATAAGTCTTGTGTCAAGATTCAGAGCTGGATTAAAAGCAGAGATTGGAGTTTTTTTCCCTATGATTGTTCTCAGAGTTCTGGAAAATGTTTCTCAGCCCAACTTTCAACAGAAGATGGTTGTTCTTCGGTTTTTGGAGAAGCTCTGTGTTGATTCACAGATCTTGGTTGATATCTTCACTAATTATGATTGTGATGTCAATTCGTCAAACATATTTGAGAGGTATGCCAATTTTTTTCCTTTAGATTGTGCACTTATGCATACAACAACTCAATCATTTGATTGCAAATGCTATTAGCTCTTGTATAGTTTAGCTTGATAAATGCAATACAAGGTTCTGGGTTGAGAGGATGCTTAGAGCTTTGCTGCAAAAAATGTAGCAAAGTAAGCTTTGTTGGGCTTTTGTCTTACGGCTTGCCAGTCTCTCAAGCTTGAGTGAGCAATGTGGGAAAAATCACACCTAACGATCTCACATTTACAACAAAACCTGTACATTTCCTTAATATATTGTTTAGGAATAAATGTGAAACAAAAGATTTGCTGCTCAAGAGCTCTTGATTGAGTTTGAACTTGTTTTAGGCATACAAGATAGGAGGACATGAGTGCACGCTCGAGCCAAGATCCCTTTGTTGCAGTCTCATGTGCAGCTTACTTGGTTCTAGTTTATACAACTTTAATTGGTTGGAACATGTTTACTTTGGTTTAACTTCACACGTTTCTCTTTGAATTCTTTTAGAATGGTGAATGGACTCCTTAAAACGGCTCAAGGTGTTCCACCTGGTACAGCGTCAACACTTTTGCCTCCGGAGGAGGCGACCATGAAACTCGAAGCTATGAAGTGCTTAGTTGCCATTCTGAAGTCAATGGGGGACTGGATGAACAAACAGTTGCGCATTCCAGATCCTCATTCTACCAAGAAACTAGACACGTCTGAGAGCATTCCTGTAGCTGGAACTCTTCCCATGGAGAATGGGAATAGTGATGAGCATCTTGATGGTTCAGATTCTCATTCTGAAGCCTCCAGTGAAGCTAATGATGTTTCAACAATAGAGCAACGGCGAGCTTACAAGCTTGAACTTCAGGTAATTGATTCCACTTTTTGGGAAGATAGCAGTTTGATCTCCTGGCTATTTGATCTCTTGCTGTTACAGGGGGAATCTAATTAAAATTTTGTGGCAGGAAGGTATATCTCTTTTTAATAGGAAACCTAAGAAGGGAATTGAATTTCTTATTAATGCAAATAAGGTTGGAAGCACGCCAGAGGAGATAGTGGCTTTTCTGAAAAATGCAACTGGTTTGAACAAGACTTTGATTGGTGATTTTCTGGGAGAAAGGGAAGAGTTATCACTAAAAGTAATGCATGCCTATGTGGATTCCTTTGACTTCCAAGGCATGGAGTTTGATGAGGCAATCAGAGCGTTCTTACAGGGATTTAGATTGCCCGGTGAGGCTCAAAAAATTGATCGAATAATGGAGAAGTTTGCTGAGCGTTACTGCAAATGTAACCCAAAGGATTTTACTAGTGCTGACACTGCTTATGTTCTTGCTTACTCTGTCATAATGCTCAACACTGATGCTCATAATCCAATGGTGAAAAACAAGGTGAGCTCAAATTCTCATTTTATTGAATTGGAGAAGAAAGTTAATAGAGGTGCTCTTCTTTTTTAGTTTTTAATTTATTGGCTCTTTATGTTGATATCTAGATGTCAGTGGATGATTTTATAAGAAATAATCGTGGCATTGATGATGGAAAAGATCTCGCAGAGGAGTATTTGAGATCGCTTTTTGAAAGGATATCAAGAAATGAGATCAAAATGAAAGATGATGATATAGCACTCCAGCAGAAGCAGTCGATGAACTCAAACAGATTGCTAGGCCTGGACAGTATCTTGAATATTGTGATTCGTAAGCGCGGAGAAGAAAATAATATGGGGACAAGTGATGATCTTATTAGACACATGCAAGAACAGTTCAAAGAAAAAGCTCGCAAGTCTGAGTAAGGGCACCTAATTTTTGGCTCCAAAAATTTTATTTTACTGCTGTCTGATACACAAACAGTTGTTTTTCTGTGCCTTAAAACTCTGATTTGTTGCCCCTTATACTTGTCAGACTTGCATAGGTATAGTTGAAACCAGCTATTCCAAATTATCTAAGGTTGTGGGAAAAGGTTCATGGTAGAAGTCAATTGGGGATGACTGAAGTAATATGGCAAACTGTATTAATCTTCTGGGAATTTTAATTTGTCCTTCTGTGGTATTTTCTTCTATTGAAGGACACCATATTTTAGAATACTCGTTTTGATATTGCCTGGCAATTTGTAGGTCAGTTTATTATGCCGCAACAGATGTGGTTATTCTCAGATTCATGATTGAGGTGTGCTGGGCTCCTATGCTTGCTGCCTTCAGTGTGCCCCTTGACCAGAGTGATGATGAAGTAGTTATAGCCCTGTGTCTGGAGGGTTTTCGTTCTGCAATCCACGTCACTGCTGTTATGTCCATGAAGACACATAGGGATGCTTTTGTGACTTCACTAGCGAAGTTTACTTCCCTCCACTCTCCTGCTGACATCAAGCAGAGAAACATTGATGCCATTAAGGTTTGTATTTTGCTTTTGTCTTTTGAACCTGAAATTGCATATGGTTTTACTTTTTAGAATAAATGTTTGGATGTCCTGATTATAAAAAGACGTGGTTCCTTTTTCTTTTTTGGTGACATCTACTTTCTTTTGTTGGGACTTGGGAGTATACTTTCAATTTTAATTACTCGTAACTTTTAGCTCCCTTTAAGCTGAAAATATGCTTAGTTTTAAATTATTATATCTCAAAGGAGCTCTTGTGGCCTAGTGGTGGCCAGCTCCTTACACTTGCACAAGGTGCAAGGTTCGATTCCCCCCTCCCTCAAAAAATTAAGAATATAACCCCATGACTTGTGTAAAGAAAATTATTATGTTTCAAATGATTAATCATTTTCTCATGAAACTGACATTTATGTTTCATAGGCTATTGTTACAATCGCTGATGAAGAGGGGAATTACTTACAAGAAGCTTGGGAGCATATTTTGACTTGTGTTTCACGGTTTGAGCATTTGCATCTCTTGGGAGAGGGTGCTCCTCCAGATGCAACATTTTTTGGTTTCCCTCAGAATGAGTTAGAAAAGTCCAAACAAGCCAAGTCAACTGTCCTTCCTGTTCTAAAAAAGAAGGGCCCTGGAAGGATGCAATATGCTGCTGCTGCTGTGATGAGAGGTTCATACGATAGTGCTGGTATCACTGGCAGTGTTGCTGGAGCGGTCACATCTGAACAAATGAACAACTTGGTCGTGAATTTGAACAAGTTAGAACAAGTTGGAAGCTCTGAAATGAATCGCATATTTACGCGGAGTCAAAAATTGAATAGTGAGGCTATAATAGACTTTGTTAAAGCTCTCTGTAAGGTTTCCATGGAGGAGCTGCGCTCTGCATCTGATCCACGGGTTTTCAGCCTAACAAAGATAGTTGAAATCGCGTAAAAATCATTTTACTTTTATTTTTCATTGGGAAAAAAATCATTCTATGTTTTTGTATCCTTTCTTGTACATTATCTTGTTTTTGTCATCTGGATTTATTTCTATCCGAAGCCATTTGGAGTTATATCACAAACACATTTTTTCTTCTTTTTTCAGGCATTATAACATGACCAGAATTAGACTTGTATGGTCAAGCATATGGCATGTGCTCTCTGAATTCTTTGTGTCCATTGGCTGTTCTGAAAACCTTTCAATTGCTATATTTGCAATGGATTCTTTACGGCAGTTGTCAATGAAATTCTTAGAGCGAGAAGAGTTGGCTAATTATAATTTTCAGAATGAGTTTATGAAGCCCTTTGTCATTGTAATGCGGAAAAGTGGTGCAGTTGAAATCAGAGAATTAATCATCAGATGCGTCTCCCAAATGGTTTTATCTCGTGTCAACAATGTAAAATCAGGATGGAAGAGTATGTTCATGGTATTGGAATATTCGAAACTCTACTTTTTATTTAAAGCACTTGATTCATTCAAGTGATCATTTCTTTAATCTTACCCCCAAAGGTGAGCATATATGATGCAACCTAGAGGTTACATGTTCAATACCTAAAAACAATCTCCACATATTATGTGGGGTAAGGTCTTTATTACATCCTACCAGCCCCCAACCCGCCCACTGCGGGAGGCTTGTGTAAGACAGTTATTTACTTCTTCTTTTTTATGCTTGGTGCTTTATTTGTTGCTGCACATTTTGGACGCATCATGTATAATAGTTATTTTTGTGAAATGTTTTTCCAGGTTTTCACAACAGCCGCCTATGATGACCATAAAAACATTGTACTCCTTGCTTTTGAAATTATCGAGAAGATTATACGAGATTACTTCCCATACATCACTGAGACTGAAACAACGACCTTTACAGATTGTGTGAATTGCTTAATTGCATTTACCAATAGTAGATTTGACAAAGACATTAGCCTCAACGCCATTGTTTTTCTAAGGGTTTGTGCCACAAAACTAGCAGAAGGAGATCTTGGTTTCTCATCAAAAAATAAAGACAGGGAGGGGTTGGGAAAGATCACTCCATCGTCACCTTATACTGGAAAAGATGGAAAACTAGAGAATGGAGTGATGACAGACAAGGAAGATCATTTATATTTCTGGTTCCCATTGTTGGCTGGTAAGGAAACCACTTGAGTGTACTTTTCATGTTATAAAGCACATTTGAGTGTGCTCAACTTCCCAAGCTTGGTTGTTTGCTTTTGTGCTTTCTGTTTTGGGATTCATATGTTTTTTCTTTAACCATTGAAATTAGCTCTCATGTTTATGCAGGCTTATCAGAACTAAGCTTTGACCCTAGACCAGATATCAGGAAGAGTGCCTTACAGGTGCTCTTTGATACTTTGCGTAACCATGGTCATCTTTTCTCACTTTCACTATGGGAACGTGTGTTTGAATCTGTTCTGTTCCCGATATTTGACTATGTGCGGCACGCTATAGATCCATCTGGTGAGGATTCAACTGGACAGGGGATTGATAGTGATGTGGGTGACCTTGATCAAGATGCGTGGCTATATGAGACATGCACATTGGCCCTTCAATTAGTAGTTGACCTTTTTGTCAAATTTTATAGTACTGTCAGTCCTCTCCTGCGGAAGGTGCTGATGCTCTTGGTAAGCTTTATCAAGCGTCCACACCAGAGTCTTGCTGGCATTGGTATTGCCGCATTTGTCCGTTTAATGAGCAATGCTGGCGAACTATTTTCCGAGGATAAGTGGCTAGAAGTGGTTTCTTCATTGAAGGAAGCTGCTAATGCAACACTTCCTGATTTCTCTTACCTTGTTAATGGAGAGATCATAGTTAAAAGCTCTCAACATGATTTGAATGGACAAAGTAATGGGGACTTTACTGAGTCGGGCATGGGTAATGATTATTCGGAGAGCCTGAGGAAAAAACATCTTTATGGTTCCATATCAGATGCAAAATGTCGAGCCGCAGTTCAACTTTTGTTGATTCAGGTATCTTTTGCTTTAGTGCCATGAAACTGTTGAACACCTTATCAGAAAACATGAATCCTTAATCGTCAACTGCATAAATATTTTTGTGAAAATCTACCCAAGAATTCATCATATCATTTCTTCTTTGCCACTCAATTTTGTCTTAATTTGCATGCTGTGCATAGTCTTTTGCATCTATATCATTTTTGTTTGCTTTCATTCATAGCATGTCGTCTTTGCTCATATCATGTTCAACTGAAGTTATTGTTACTGCAACTTAAATATATCCATTTCCTCATACTTTTTCCTTTATCAAAATTTTCTGTCCTACGCTGCATTTACAAGACTACAACTACATGCATGACAGGCGCTGTATCACCATTGCTCTCAAGTCAAGTGAGTTGCATTGTTTGCATACTGTAGTTTTTAATTTATGAGTTTGGTAAGGTTTCAATTTGTTTTTGGCTTTGTTTTTTCTTCCTGACTTTGATAACTTTATATAGTGGAAGAGGGATATATCTAGTAAGGTAGGATAGCCGGTGGCTCAACTGGCAACTTCCCTATCACATCTTCCACGAGGTTACAAGTTTGATTCCCCCTTTCCCTGCCTGGTTGGGAGCCTTGTTGAAAAAGTAAATAAAACCACCAATGTTTGCAGATCATCAGGATTCAGGAGTTGGCCTTTTTTTTCATGAATAGCAGGAGTAGCTGAAATTGAGTTAACTCAGTTTAGTTTCTGAAATTGTTTGAAACTTGTGTTGAAATGTATGAACTTAAGAAAAATGCACTTTCGGATGATACTTTATATTCTCACATATGATAGAAACTATGACATAGATTTACAATTTTAACTTCTGAATCATGGCTTTAGACTAAAGGATTTTGCACCTCCATCTTTATTTTTATATACACACAATCAACATGAATGATGCCCCTTTGTGTTTGTGTGGTTTTTTTTGTTTGTTTGTGTTTATTAGGACACTGGTTTTGAATATCTTATTTTCAATTTGGCAGGCGGTTATGGAGATATACAACATGTATCGATCTCATCTTTCTTCAAAAAGCACCCTAGTTCTTTTTGATGCTTTACATGATGTTGCCTCCCACGCTCACAAGATCAATGTCGATACTCTTCTACGTTCAAAGCTACAGGAGTTTGGTTCCATGACTCAAATGCAAGACCCTCCCCTATTACGTCTCGAGAATGAGTCTTATCAGTTTTGCCTCACGTTTCTACAGAACCTTATGCTTGATAGTCCTCTGGGGTATGATGAGGACGAGGTGGAGTCCTGCCTTATTGACCTATGCAGGGAGGTGTTGCAGTTTTACATTGAAACTGCTTCCTTTGGCCATTCATCTGAATCATCAGTCAGTGGGCAACCCCGTTGGTCTATACCTTTGGGATCTGGAAAACGAAGGGAATTGGCTGCCCGTGCACCTCTTATTGTGGCGACTCTCCAGGCCATCTGTAGTTTAGGAGAGACTTCATTTGAAAAGAACCTGACTTGTTTCTTTCCCTTGCTTTCGAGCTTGATAAGTTGTGAACATGGTTCAAATGAGGTCCAGGTGGCTCTGAGTGATATACTCAGCTTAACAGTGGGTCCTGTTTTGCTTCGTTCATGTTGACTTGGGTGAGCTCAGACTTTGGTTCATGGAAATGTATGATATTGGTGTCGAAGTGTGTAGTTACCATTTTTCTTCCCTTTTCTTTATAGTAATTGTTTTTGCAGCATATATAGTTTCATACTATTGAGGGTTAAGATGGTTTTGGTTACTGCTTCTGATCCTTGTGTAGTTTATTTAGAAGCATAGTTCATAGATATCCTCGGGAATTCTGATGTTGTATGTTAGTGAAATTTTTCTAAACAAATGAATTTCATAGAAATACTTTCCTGTAAAGAGTCTGGTTAAGATTACCCGTATTGCATCTTGATTTGGCTGATGAATTATTATTGGTTTGTTTGTAGCGGTTTTACGATTTTCTACAGCTATGCTTTGTGAACTTCTCTGTACTAATCATTTTGTCGTCTTCAACTTGATTTTCCACTCCCCCGTAAAATACTGGGTAGGTGTCAAATTGGTTTCTTGACTTCTTTCATATCGTTTATGGAGTCAAGGGAGCCACAAACATGAGTCGGAATCAGCGTGAGAGGAACGTAGTGACGTAATTCCGCTGACTAAAAGCGTTCACATATAATAATTAATAGATTATTTCCTCAGAGGATGCCCTGGAAATGCTATCTTTCTTGTGAGACTGATGTAGGACCGTATGGTATGAGGCTGAAATCCTGGCCTTTACTGGTTCCTTTGTTTATGATATTTTTTTCAGACTTGTCTCCTCGACCTCGTGTTTTACATGTGAGCAAGGATACCCTACTTGAATGACATAGCTAAAAAAATATAAATTTTACAAAAATACGTTAGTTTATGATAAAATTATCAAGTACCACACAAATACTAGCCTTGTGAAACAGAGGGAAAACATGAGTTTCAGTGGCAGTCTTCCCAACTTGCACAAGAATCCAACGACTTGTTTGCCAAAGAGAAGAACTCAAGTCAATCACTCCTCGGGTTGCGAAAGAACACGAAGCTTACTAGGTAAAATACGGTATGCCGGCATTTTTATGCCGTTTACCAGTTCAGATGGTATCCGCCAGCCATGACTCGATCAAATTCTACACTAATAAGGGCTTGGTTTTCTCGTCTATTGACATTGACCCTTCTCTCTCCATCTCTCTCTCTCTATATATATGGATTATAACATTTAGTCATTTACAAGGAAGAGAATCCAAAGCCTATACCAGAAAACGTTCCATTGAAGACTCTTCTTCATCCATTTAATCATTACTAAATGACAAATCTTGAAAAAGATTAAAAGAGTTGCCACTTCATCACACTATCAATAATTCCTTCACCACTACAACTTTCTGAGTCCTCTCTTTCTCCCCTTCAGTCATGTTGTATTCTATGAAAACTTGGTTGAGTTCCCCATTACGGGCCATGGACAGAGTTAGCGGATGTTCCAAGAGAGGAAGAATCAAGAGATTATCTTCTGGGTTTGATTTGTTGGCCTCACCTTTCTCAGGCATGAAAGTTTCAGACCAGTTGAAGCAAGTGTTTAAGGCTATCGATGCGGACGGAGACGGGAAAATTTCTTCAGTGGAGCTGAAGGAAGTGCTATTTTCCCTTAGTTACAAGAAATCAATGAGAGCAGCAGCCAAAGAAGCTGAAGTGATGGTGAGAGTATTGGATTGTAATGGAGATGGGGTAATTGACTTTGATGTATTCATTGATGCAGTACATAACATTAATGATCTGAAATCTGGTGACGAAGATCATCATCTTATGGATGCTTTTAGTATCTTTGATACAAATAAGGATGGACTGATCTCTGCTGTGGAGTTACAGAGGGTTCTGCACAACCTTGGATTTGATAAATGTAGCCGTAAAGAGTGTAGGCGTATGATTCAAGGTGTTGATAAGGATGGTGATGGGTTTGTGGATTTCAAGGAATTTAAGTTCATGATGACTCTAAGTGCTTTTGAAGGTTAGCAAATTTCACTGACCTAATCACCTTCATACTACAGGTCTGTATAAGACGTCGTCTCTGTTTCTCACCTTATTTTCTCCTTGTTTTTCTTGTTCCTGTCACCGAACTTGCGTACATAAACAAGCGAGTTGTGTTATGGTACTAATATATATATATATTTTTTGTGGCACCTACGAGGAATTTGGTTGGCATTTAGAGGTGTGAATTTGACTAGATGAAAATGAAAGACACGTATTCCGTTATTTGGTTGAATTTGAAAATATGAAATCTCAAACTCATCTCATCCTCATTTAGCCTTATGAAGCTTAGTCAAAGCTCATCAAAATGGTGACATTAACTAATCTCTATAAGGGAGAATGAATTTTGATATTTAAAAGACTATTATATCCGTTATTAATAATAAATAATCACAATAAAAATTATAACATCCATGCTGCTTTTCATTTTATACCAAACATGACATATTCACCTCACACTTATCTCACATTCACACTCATTGGATTAACAATCAAATATCCCGTTAGAACTTGCACAACTTGACAAACATGTGAACTCTCTCACACACGCAGCCCACACTCGCAAATATGTTGCGAATCTTGCTTAATAAGACGAAATACATAATGGTTAGCTAGCTGTGCTGAGCACCGACATGTGTACTAGTCTATATCTAAAAACGAGGACTGTGAATGTCAGTTAGCCTAGACGGTCGACGATTTGTCCTCTTGATGGTGCTGTGAAGGTCCTGAGTTTTGAAATCTAAGGTTATAAAAAAATTTGAAATAATTGAACCACCAATAACCGAACCAATCCATCGGTTTTTTATTTTTTACATATTTCTTTAATAGAATCGATCATAATCAATCGATAATTGAAATCACTGTTGATAATCCACCATTTGGTCGGTTAAATTAATGTAAAAAAAAAAAAAACTGTAACGGACCGTTGCCAGCCCTAGTGAAGTCTCTTTCGCAACAAGTTTGGAACTTGGAACAGATTTGATTAATGTACACTACAAAGAAACAAGGTTAATGTTACAGAGTTGTCTTTCTTCCACATATAAATAATCGACCTCAAAAGTCAAGCAGGCCCGCAGTTGTCCAGCTTTAAATTGTGCTCTGATAGTGGATCTGCAGGCCCACACATCCAGCAGGAAAGATTGGGCTCTGGCTCGATCTGTTACCTTTTGAATAGTGGATCTGCAGGCCCACAGTTGTCCAGCATAAAAATTAAAAAGTGGGCTTCCGCTGGACCTGTTAATATTTTGTCTTTTTTTTCCTGTCATTAAATTATTTATGTTTTTCTTTTGGTTCTGGATTAAATGATCTTCGCATGAACATTAATTGTTATGTTTCAGATAGATTTGGCATGGAATTTAAGTTGTTGTTTTTTCTGTCACTCAATTAAGTTTCAATAATATGCATTATGGGAGTTTTATAATTTACGTTTTCATGCAAATCCTGCTTAGATTTCATTCCTTTTGGTACATATATATATATACTCCTAACGTTTAATTATTCAAGTTGTCTTTGTTTAAAAACACCGCAACATAAAAAAAGACACAAGACTATACTTTATCAAACAAACAAAAAAGAGAGATTGTCACACTTCTGCGTAAAATATATGACTATAATTAGGACATACAGGATTTCAGAAAATTCTATACTATATATAAGGACGTCATTCGACCCATTGCTGAGATTAAATCATAATCTCAGTCTTAAATCTTAAATTCTAAACACTAAATATTTTTTTTTCTAACGGTAAAAAAAAAACTTATTTTATCTACAATATAATAACGTTCGTGCTAGAAAATTCGCAAACAAGATTTGTCTCTGATCCTAGTTCATGTTAATTAAAATATATATGCTACGCACATCTATTAATCCTTCTCAGTACTGAAAACTTTTACAGTTCAAAAGAGAGGATACTAGTAGTGTTTCAAAGTCGTCATGATTAATACAAGATTCTTGACATTTGACACATTCTCTTTGCAAAATTAACAATTAATCTTGGTACGCGTAAGACATAAAAGTAGTAATTAATGAGTGTCAACAACCATCTTTTTATACTAACCAGTGTTAATTAATTAAAGTCCCAAATATGGAGGAACACAATTTATATATAATTTAAGTTATTTTTGAATATCTGCTGTACTTAATTTGCCCTATATAATACCTCATTTCCGTTGGATAATGTTTCCAATTGATCATATACTTTTTAGCATCTAAAAAATATGGTCGAATAAAATTTAATTTCATATTTACCCAAATAAGTCATTTAATAATTATTGGTTTTCTTAACTTAATATATACTTTAGGGATTTTTTCCCCCTAAAATAATGGGTCTATTTGAAACTTGTTTGCCCTCATTGACAAATTAAGGTTTTTCCCTGAAAATTAGACCAAGAAAATATGGTGGAAAGGAACAATGGAGGAGAAAAATTAGGGTTACGGCCAATGAAGACAAGGATCTAATACTATTCGATCAAAATGGGAAAGAAATGGTTGACATAGTGCTAACCAATTTGCACTAGCTTTTGGGATTAAAGTTTGTTTAATCGAATTAATTAATTAGCTAAGCATGTGAAGAGGTGACTAAAATGATTCCAAATCGATCACTGTCTTTCACATGGGAACCTCAGCTTGGTCGGCAGATAGATTAGTGACTAAAATTAAATATTATCTATCGTTGATCGATGCCAATTCTTTTGATTAATTAAGTAGAGAAAAGCTTTGGATTGGCCATCCATGGAAGAAATGAAAATGGGTACGACGTCGATCTCAACCCACTTTGAATGAAAAGTGACTTACATGATCAATTAAAAGACTGAGTAAAACATGGAACACAAATATCACGCAAGATTCGAAGACATAGGTGCCCTTCACATGGATTATGATTTAATTATGATTTAATTATGATTTATGGATTAGCTTGAGTGAGTCAGTCCCAGTAAAGACGTTTTTATTGGAATTTATGTGAATGCCTCTATTTTTAATACTCTAAGCCTTAAAATATTTGAGATTAAACGGATTGAACAATCTTAAACATTTTTCAGTAAGAGAATTGCAAAAAAAATTATAAACCGTAAACAATCTTAAATTTTAAATTATAATCGTCAAATTCTAAACCCAAACGTCTAAAACTTAAATTCTAAATCAACTTTAATCTTGGTCATCTAATCATTTTTAGGGGCTTAAAATTAGAGATATTTATATAAACCTTGATATTAATTAGTATATTAGTTAATTGTTGTAGCATTAGCACCAAAGCGCTAAGGGTGTTTCCTAAAGCTAAGCTTTTGGTATAGTTTTCTTCTTTCTAGAGGGAAGACCGTGTTTTTGTTGAAAATCCAACTTATTAATTAGCTTTCACCACATTGAACATTTTAATTAGCAGTCAAGCTTTCTTTAACAGACCCCGTAAACTAAACGTTGTCGATTAATTAAGCTTAAAAATATAGACTTGTGAAACATAACCTTGGCAATTGAATTAATCAATCATTAATAATGTCAAATTGTCAATCCAGGAGTGCAAAAGTGAAAACTATACCGATGCAAATTTTGAGTCAAATTACTTTGTCAGATTTTTTATATCACATTATTTTGTTTTCCATGTAGAATTTATTATCGGAGGTTCCGTCCTCTTTTATATATATAAAAAATAATCACATCATTCTGATTTTTTTTACACAGTAAGATATAAGTTTCAGACTCGATAATAAAATACTAATAATAATGTTAAATAAAGATATACATTAAAGTAATGTCAAGATGAGGCCCCCTAAGATAGAGGGATTGGGGAATCCAATGTTAAAAAAACGCTGAACCTAATCGCCTATCATTTTGGTGTGCCAATTTTTTCAAAAATTATCTAAAATTTCCATAAATATATAGTATTTTAGCATGAATAATTCAACAATATATAAACTCAAAACATTTATTTTTAAATGACAAACTCATCTACCAGTAACTAAATGTTGTATTAACCCTAGATTTAAGCATTGAAGCGAAGTGGGAGATATACTCGCAGAGAGAGCAGCGAATGGGTGGGGGTGGGGGGGGAGGGTTCATGGAATTCTGAGCGTGGAGGTGATTGAGGTGGCAGAAGATACAGACAGTGGACAGAGTGTATTTATTGGTCAGAGTGTGTCTTTGTCAGCGCCACCCACACCTCCCTAGCTTCCTCACATTTCCTTCCCCTTCTCCTCCTAATTCTCTCATATGGTTTGAATTAATGCAACTCTTCACTACATGCAATGCAGTCACAAATTGAACTCGATGAAGTAGCATCTGATAACCACAAAACTAGAGTGGTCTTGAAATCACTCTTCGATTGAGAGAAGGATGTCAATTTTTGCACCACTGCCTTTACCTTTAGACTTGCTTGGCCCATATAAGGATTTCTTTTACTTGTATACAACACTAGCTCATGTAAAATTCATCATATAAATTAATCTCCTTAATTATGGAAATGTGCTGTGCACATCTAGTTGGTGAAGTTCCAAATTCTTAATGATGGAAGCGCGCAATTGCTAGGAACACACAAACTGTCACCGCCTTACATGAGCAAAAGGTCTTATGATAATCGAACCCTTTTTCTTGGCTAAGTCATTGAGCCACCAAGCCAGCCCTTTTAAAGGTTTTCGTGACGTCCTTAATTATCTACAGTCTACAGATGGCCAGGCTTTATGTGCTCAAACCAACTGGCCCTTTGACCTTTGACCATTCCTTCATGATTTACTTGTCCCTTATTATCGTAACAATTGTTGCTCAAACCCAAAATATTGATCAATGATTTATAATTACTGTGTTGATAATTCAATAATTAATATGATCCCAAACAAGCTGATGAGCAGGAAAGACAAAGACAGGTTCCTGGGTGAGTGACACGTAATTTATCATTCACATAGAGAGAGAGAGAGGAGGTCGCTTTCATTTTCCGAGAATCCAGCCAGAGTTCGCCCTTAAGACACGCCCTGACTCTCCTGACCGCTTTCGTTTTCGTTTTCCCATGCACCCACTCCTCCTCATTGAATATTTGAATGTCGCTGCTTCATCTCCTTAATAACGGAAATGCCACTTGCTCAGTCAAACATTATTATCATTTACCCGACCCAAAACCCTAGTAACGCACGGTACGTCTTCTCTTTCTGTGAAAGATACCTAACATCTTCACAAGCCTTTTCAGACGTCAGTTATAGGTTTTTGTTTTTCTTCTCTTCAAAATAACGCTCTGCATATGCACTGATCGAACTCAACTACCCCACACTGGTTAATTTACCATCTAGCATTGATTTCATCAGAATTGAAGCAAAACACACAAAATGACATGAGGGAATTTAAGGTTTCCCATTTATTGGTTAATTTGGTCCTTTAGTGGAATAAAAGAAAAGAGAAGTAGCAGGAATTATATATATAGAGAGGAAGAAACGAGTGAAGAAATTAAATAAGAGAATGCAAGCGAGAGAGGGAAACGACATGGGTGTGGTGGCGTGTGTGTGAGAAACAAAAGAGAGGGAGAAAAAAATAAAATAAAATGTAGGACCCACTTTTCACCGACCATGCGCACGCTGTGTCTTATAGTTGTTGCCAAAGTTGAGCACTTTGACCTAACCCTAACCCAAAACCCAACCCCACGTCATCACCTATTTTAGTCTCTCTCTCTCGCACAACTTCTTTCCCATACTCTTAACCACCAAACTTAACATCTTCATGGCCCAAAACCAACTTTATTTTGCTACTTCTCATCACATGAGTGAGTTTCTAGTAGTAGTATTAGGGAGAAAATAAATTAAGATGATCACCTGATTCGTCTATTTCAGCTGAAAATTTGGTGACTGATGCTTTAAAAGCCCACTCTTTTTTTAGTTGATATCTAGATACTATATATACACACACAACAACCCCAAATCTCTCTCTCTCTCTAGTACCATCTCAATCATTCAATTCACTTTGCTTTGTATGTAACTAGAGGAGATATTAACCATTAGGGTTTGATAGGAACCAAAAAAGAAGAAGATGGATCCAGTTACAGCACACGGTCTTTCTCTTCCACCACCTTTCCACGGCAGAGATCTCCATATACACCCTCACCACCAATTCCAACATCAAAATTCCGAAGACGACCAAATTGGCAATGGTAGCTTAAACCGCGGCCAGAAACGAGATCGGGAAGACATGACGGTCCCCGCCAGCAACACAAGCATCTTTGATCAAGCCAAAGAATTAGTCCCTTCGGGGAGCGGAGGCAGCGGAGTAGAAGGAGATCAACTTACGCGAAGACCACGAGGCAGGCCGGCCGGGTCCAAGAACAAACCAAAACCACCAATCATAATCACAAGAGACAGCGCCAACGCCCTACGATCCCACGTCATGGAGATCACCAACGGGTGCGATGTAATGGAAAGTGTCTCAACTTTCACGAGGCAAAGACAGAGAGGGGTTTGTATTTTGAGTGGCAATGGAACTGTCACTAATGTCACACTTAGACAACCGGCTTCACCTGGTGCTGTTATAACTCTACATGGTAGATTTGAGATTCTGTCACTTTCTGGATCCTTCTTGCCTCCTCCTGCTCCATCGGCTGCGTCCGGATTGACTATTTATTTGGCCGGTGGGCAAGGTCAGGTTGTGGGAGGGAGTGTGGTTGGGCCGTTACTGGCGTCCGGCCCCGTGGTTGTTATGGCGGCTTCGTTTGGTAATGCCGCCTATGAGAGGCTTCCGCTGGAGGAAGATGAGGGGTCAGCGGTGCAGATTCCCGGGAGTAGTGGGCTCTTGGGGTCTCCGGGACAACAGCAGCAAGAGCAACAACTATTACAAGATCCGAATGGTGGTTCTTTACTTCATGGGTTGCCACCAAATCTTCTAAATTCTGTGCAGTTGCCTTCTGAGGCTTATTGGGGAGGCACAGGTCGTCCTTCTTATTAATTTACATAAACTATGTTTTTTCCCTTTGATTGTTACTACTACTTTATCACCTTTTTATATAAAAAAAAATCATTGGCCTCTTTATTCTTCTTCTGTGTATTATTTTATAAGGTAGTTTAATTTGATGTTTAATCGATATTTGAGGTCGGTGTTGATCACAAGTTGAGATTGATTGAAGAAGGATGTACAAATCCAATGTTTTTTTTTTTTGAGGTGGGGTTTTCTTGTTTTGCTTTGATTTAGTTAAGAATGAGAGAAGAAGCAGATCTTTGTTTGTTGCAGTTCTGCTAAACTTATCGTGAGATTAATTTAATATTCATTTATTGAAGGAGTTTAGAACAAAATGAGGTGCACCAGTCATTTATTTATTTATTTTCTTTTGAACTTTCAATTTAAATTTTTTTGTTGAGTCTTAAGTTTTGCATTGGTGGGGGGTGCGAATGCGAATGATGATGAGTTGAAACTTGAAAGAAGGAAGTATGTGAATGATGTGGGGGAGGTTATGGGCTTTAGGGCTCACTACGTCTGACTGAATTTATTTGTTTTTTTTCTTCTTCCTTTCTTTCTTTTCTCTTTGCTTGTGAGTAGAGGAAGGCACTGCAGGCACTGCCTGCAGAGATGAATGAATGAAGAGATTGGGTATTGATGGGTTACACGTGCACGAGCTGCTCTGCAGAAAGCTCCTTTTCGAGGCAAAGAAACTTCACTTGTATATGAAGGTAATTGACTCCAAACTGCACCAAACCAGACCAGACAGACAGACAGAGCTCAAGCCTCAAGCGTTAAGGTTTTTCTTTCAAAACTGTCACTGCAGACAACCCCTGAGAAAGTAGAGGTTGAAAAGGTAAATCAATCAAGCTAAAAACAGTTTGTTTTGATGCTTACACAAGTGAAACCCTAGATTTACTTCTCTTTCTTAAGTGCTCAACTGCAATAACCACCTTCCTTCCTTAAATTAAAAATATTGTGGATTCTAATACAGTCCAACATTTCTTCTCTCCAGGCCAAGTGGCCAACTAGAGTACGTAGTCCCAAGAGATCTTTGTTAGTCATGAAAATTTTCTTAAATCTTAGCTTGTGTAGCTAGGATTTTATGGCAAAAATTGAATTTTCCACTTCAATTCATTATTCTCGGATTTTATGGCTACCAATGGCATGCCATGATTTGGTAAAAAAAGGAAGAAAAAAAAACTTCCTGATCTTAATATATGCTTCCTTCAGGCCTTATATTTAATTATACACTAGTTTTGTGCATGTATATTCATTCATACATTATTTATTTTGTATGACAACTCCTCTTATTTCTCTGTAGTTCTATATCTTGAATGAGTAAATCTCAAAGTCGGAAATACGTACAATTTATATCCATTCATTTCCCTTCTCGGGACAGTCATTAATTATTATCATCATTTGAATCTAATTCTAAATTATTTGGTCCTTAATTTTCTGATCCTGTATAACACCATGCATGCATGTCATTTAGATTCTTTCATCATTTTTTGGTGGACCTTACTTTTCTTCATTCATAGAATGTCATTCTAGTTCTTTCATGATTAACACCTCTCCTCTTCTTTGAACCTCACTTCTTCTTTTCATATGATGGTAAGTATATACACATAATATATATATATATACACACATGAATATCATTTGGATTCCGTGCTTATTATTATGTTTTCCCCATCTCGCCTGCCTTTCTTTTGGTATATTTTGATCAATATTCAAGCGTTTCATATCAAATTAATGGTCATATTTTAGCTTAGGAAACCCACCTTCACGGTTTGCGGTGCATATCATCCCTAATGATAGGAATCCAAATGACTTTTGTGCTAAAAGCATTTCAATAGTATGTGAACTTATTTATCGAATATAGTGACATCATAGTGAAACACCTATCAAAAATTAGACTCAATGAATAAATAATACACATTGTTAGGATATGTTTCGAATAAAATCACTTTAATCTTTATCATTTTTTATAATCAGAAATGGAAAACAAAATCATAGAGCTTTTCAACTTTTTTTATTCTTCATGAGGATCGTCTTTTCTGCGTGGTTGTACTTGATTGCCTAGATTCTTGTTAGGTATGGCTCGAACGTAGCAATTTTAGTTATCATCACTAGCTATAATTTGCTTCACATATATCTAGACCTGTGGGTAATGGTGCGAAATATCGAACCAATCCGTTTAAGAAATCAAAAATCAAACCGAATTTTTTCATTTGGTTTGATTTATGGGATTGATTCGGTTTATATATTTTTGATTCGGTTTAAATTCGATTTTAAACCAAAAAAACCGTAATAAATTTTCTTTATTTATATACTGTTATTTTTATAAACATATAGATAATACGTTTGAGTCAGTTGATATGACTGATTTGTAATTTGCTATAAATTATAACTTATGAGAATGTGAGTGAGACTATTATATTATTCAAATTATCAAATCTCAAAATTCAAATGTAGATTAAGTGATTAATTGTGTAATATGTGTTGCTGCAGATTGAAATTATAATTGAAGGCATAATGACTGATGTCATGTTCTATTTAAACCGAACCAAATCAAACCAAACCGTGCATTGTATATCGATTTTGATCCGATTTAGTTGTTACGTTGGTTTGGTTCGATTTTGCTAATAGTCAAACCGAAATACTTCAATTTTTTCGAGCTCGGTTTGAAACCGAACCGTTGAACCGTTCTTCCACCCCTACCCGTGGACTTTGCAAACCCATGACTATATTGTTATGTTCTATTGCTTATTCATTTTTATTAATTTTTAAGGAAATAACCGATATTTATTAGCTACAATAAGAAAATTGCTATACAACCTACAATAATGTATGGCTTTTGACTTGAGCAAGAGACAACATATTCAAAAATATATACGTATATATATGACAGAAATACCAATATTTCATTGAACATGTAATCCCACAAGTATGAAATGAGATTATTATTTTAGACATTCCCAAGGGAAAAAGTTATCTTGAAAATTTGACACTATCAATCATTTGAGGTGTAATTCCTTTCATTCTTTACTTCCCTGTCCACTCTCTTCCAACATAAAGTATAAAAAATAAAAAATAAAAAATGATAAAATAAAAATAGTGCTTCAGGAGATTTGAGTTCTCTCTCTTGCCCCTCTCCGATCCCATCCACTCTAATCCATGAACGTTGTTTACCTTTTTTAGAGCCCTATCATAAAACCCCCAGCTCAATCATAAACACGGACACAAAGACATGCACACACCACCGGAGTAACCCTTGGAATCAATCTTCACATTTTGCCAAAAACCAACATTAATGATCAAAAACCATTTCAAGATTATCTGATCCAACAAAGCAAAATCTCCTCATCATCCCCAGAAAACAAACCAAGAGCCACAATCACGGGGAATACCAACTCTTGTGACTTGTGAGACTCCCTGATGGACACTCACTCTGGTACACAACTCAGAGGCCCATCCACCGAGACAGCCCCACATTAACAGAGTGTGCACATGTTAAACAGTTTAAAAAAAGTCTGACGAAATGTGTAATCTTTGTTTCCCCAATTTAAACAAACCATGTCTATCAGACTATCAGTGACCACGAGTATACTTGCCGATAAGAAAAGGAAAAAGAAAAAGAGAGAAGGAATGCTTCAATAACAATAAGCAGGCAAAATTTGAATAGGTAGACTTTAGTTAATTCCAATAGATACACAAATAAATTAAGTGACAACATAAGTAGAAAGGTATACCTTTAGCTGCCCTAAGAAGCACAAGCCATCCATAGATGATGAGTAGTTTGACCTGAATGTTTGATGTGACTAATGTAACATCGCCAGCGGGATGTCATGAGGCAAGCCCAAAGTATCAGTTCCTGCTGCTGTTCATGTAGGGAGAGAATTAATGAAGTAATGAACATCAACATAACCACTAGATAAGTAATGTAAAAATAAATAAAAATAGGCCAAAATAAAGAGGACTGAATAACATGATGTAGACCAGTTAAAACAATTAAAACTCAGCATTTTAGCTTGGCTTCACAGATAAAAAGAATGAAGTTTTTCATTGCTAAGACAAAAGTAGATACAAAGAGGTAGACAGGATTGTGCGATGACGCATAAATTGAGGATATTCTGGCATTCTGCAATAACACTCGATCAACCAACCGATTTCAACTTTCCACTCAACCCACCAACACTGGCCAGCAGGCTGTTTTCTTTTTTCTTCTTTTTTTTCCTTGGCCAATTACAAGCACAGGAGCTCTCGCTAGATTGAAAAGCTATAATCACAACAGTGAGCACAAGCCTTGCTTCTTTACACAAAATTTGCAAGAGCCAAAAGACCCTCCAACAATCAGAACTCTATCCGTAACCGCCGTAATTCTGCTCGAAAAGTGGGGCTGGAATTTAAAGTCCGTTGAGCAAGATTCCTTATGTCCTCTCGAGTACAGTCCCTTGAAATGCGAACTAGCTCCCAAAGGGCACCTCCAGTAATCATGTCCTTGGCATTTATCTCTGCAATAAAAAATTCAGAGTTGATAAACAAGTTTCATAACACTTTAGTCCCCAGCAGGAAGAAAGACATTCGCTTACCATGCTGTGCCAAGTGACAAAGAGCCAGCTCAATGTGCCGCCTAATTGGTGCAGCTTCACTGTTAGCATTTTGCACAATCCATGGAAGAGCACCGTCTTCTATCAGAAGAGATCTACCACATTTTGTACCTAAGGAGAGGCAGTATATGGCATAATCACCAACAGGCGAAATATTTTAAGTTCTACATCAAACTATGAATCTTTACAATGCAGTGAAAGTGAAAGGATAATGCAAAAGATTAGCTGAATACATTGTTAACATCATAAAAAATCTATATTCGCTTATTGCAAACAAGCACATACAAGTTACAACAATGAGAATCAAGTCCACATGATGTCTAAAACCATCAACACCACCATCACTGCTGTCAGCTTGATGATAATGATATAAAAGTAGTCACACTAGCCACCAAACACTCATTTCCCAAACCCAGACCTGCAATTACGATCGACTATATATGTTCGAAACTCAAAAGGAATCCATTTGTTTCAAAGACAGCTTGACAGCTTCTGAAGTCAATTACTTCATGAAAATTTATCAGAATTCTCTTCTTTGTGGGATGAAGCAGCAAGCTGCTCATTTAATTAGGATGAGTCCTTTCTTCCACGAAGAAATGTTGCCATCAGTCATTTGAGTCTCGATGAACCGACAAGAAAAGGAGCTTAGAGAAAACAGAATTGTTCTATGAGAGAAGCAAGGAGGTCAACCTCATTCATGTATTAAATACAACATTGATTTTGACAATGCAAAATAGTTCGACTCTAATGAGTAATTAAGGTACAAACCTGGAGTAGATGCACGAGATTCACATTTAGCAAAATTTGCAATTCCACGGGCAACTTGCGATAGAACATCAGGATGTCCACATCTGACCATTCCTAGCAAAGCCTTTATCCCGCCTTCAGACCTCAGTTTCATTTTTAGCTTATCTGACAAAGAAATATACTTCATCAGACATCCATATTCCAAATACCAGGAAAATAGCAAAAGCCAGGCATTTCAAACCAACTAAAGACCAGTGAATACACTGACATCAGTGCTAAAAAAAAAGATTTTAAAAGGTTCCTAATAAGTTTTCCATGTGCTCATTTATATGCAAGTCAAATGATTCCTTCTATTCAATCATAGTGAGCTTTCTTACAATGGCATCAGTTATCAAAAACAAGAAAGCAATAAAATAACATGATAAACAATGAAAAAGGACACAAAAGAGCCGTCAGTTTACCATTGCCACATAAATTGGCAATAGCTCCAGCAACCATTCGAAGGGTTTGAGGATCATCAGCATCAGCTGCTGTCACAGAAAGTAAACTGATTCCCCCCTGAGCCATAATAAGTTCTTGATTGGCTTCTGTTACACCAGAAAAAGAAGTGTTATGGGAATAGGTAAACAAAAACGCAACAGTCCAGAACTTGTAAAGAAATGAATAAGGGTGTTCTGTTAATGAGCATTTACCATTCATTGCAAGATTCGCAATTGCACCTGCTGCAACTCTCTGAACTGTTTCATCCTCCATGCTTCCAAGAAGCATCAGCAACGAAGTGAGACCACCAGCTTCAACAATCTTTTCCTGATTTCCTTCTGCACATGATGAGCACGCGTCATTTCACAAAGAACAATCAAACTAAATAATTAAACTAAGCCGGTAGCATTATTTCCCACGGTGATATTATCAAGGTCTAAATCTTTTTTCTATAAGCCATATCATACAAAACTATACTAAATAGTTGCAACGTTTTGGCACTGCCTTTCTGCAAAAAGGACCATATTTTAAAAATAGAGATAAAGTCGTATGGATAGGACAATCAACATTCTAGAGCACAAAGAGGCTACATCCATGACTTCACAGTAATTTGATTTCCAATAGCTCGGGTGCAACCTAAGTAGGCTGGGAACAAAGCCTTAAGGAGATTGGTACAGTGAGAGGAACACCAAAAGTTAATACAACTAAACCAGTTATCAATAAAGGAGTCATTCTGTGGTTTCTCTCTTTCCAGATACACCACATGATGAACATGGGGAGCATAATAAGGATCTTCCTTTTGATCTTGTCACTGGAAAGGGAGCACCATGAGAGTAACTCACTGTTTACAGAGCCATTAATTAACCCAATCGACCCCCATCAGATTATAAGAACCCCTCCAAACCTTTCTTGTCCGAGGGCAGTGAAAAAGAAGATGGTTTATAGATTCATAACTCTCTTTACAAAGGCAGCATCTATTAACTAGAGAGATGCCTTGTTTCTGCAAGTTGTCTAAAGCCAGAATTTACCCATATAGCCTCCCAACAGAAGAATACAATAAGTGGAGGGGATTTAGATCTCCATATTCATAACCAGGGGAAGCAAGGATTGCCAGAGTGGCGATTGGTATTAATAAGCGCCAAGTAATAAGAATTAACAGAGAAAGCATCGTCTTTAGAGAGTTTCCGGCAATTTCTATCATCAGCATTGAGATTTATATGTGAATTTTAGACGCAGGCACAGAAGCCCACGAATGAGTTAATCTGTTGCAGGGTTTTTCTTTCTTCATGAAATCTTTTTTCTTTTGTGTACTGTCCCATCCCTTGTCCCAAACTTTCTTCTGTTTCCCCCACCCTTCCTGAACCCTTGAAATATTCCCCCCATTATCTCTCGTATATCATCTTGTTCTCCGGTTCTCCCACCACTTAACCCCCATTCCATTTTGTCTCCAAGATAGTAAACCTCACTTCCCCTCTTATCTATTACAGACAAGTACCTACCTGAATGAACCAGAACATATATTTACACAATCAAGACTGACAACTACACCTAATCATTTCTCGAAGAAATTGCCTTTTTCGCCATGGGCAGTGCGGGTGGGTATGGGAACTCTTCACCAGTGTGTTTATTGTTTAATATAACTCGTAAAAACCAACCTTAGAAATTTCATGAAAGCAATAAGGTGCAGAATAGAAATTACACCGAGTCAAAGTTTAAAGCCTCAAGAACATTATTACAAAGAAGTTTACCATAGCTTATAGAAGCTAAACCAACTAACAATAAGTAATCAACACCCATGCACAAGGCTCACACAGTGGGCAGGGTCGAGAACAAGTTGATGCACACAGACCTCGCCCCACGTAATATGAATATGTGGAGAGGTTGTTTCCAGGAATTAAACCTATGACTAGGTTGCACTTGCAGTACTGACTTCTGGGTTGTAGTATTGTGCCTTCTACGTTGCACCGCTGCAACTCTTCTACTGGGATAGAAGTATCAAAATTAGAATCCTTAGAATTGAAAATCCTACCGTCCTTTTCATTCCACATCATCTGAATAATAGAAATGAGAAGAAGTTGACTAATTCTCCCCTTACTCCTGCCAGTGCCTCGGTTACTCCAAACTAGAAGCTTACTAGCAACGCCGGAGGACAATGCCAGCAGATTCTCAGTTGGTTCACTGACCAAAATTTTGTAAAACAAGACCAAAGAAGAAGCAAATGGACGATTGATTCCTTATTGAGGTACAGAGGCAGTACCTATTTGCCAAAGTGCAAGTTATCCAGCATTGAAATATTGCCCCAAATAACTTCCCAGCAGAAAGAGGCCACTTTAGGAGGAGAGTTTCAAATACATAACCAAGGGAATTAATTGTTGTTATGATCGTATTTCCTCAAGGATTTCCATGTAAAAGGACTTCAGACTTGATAGTGAAAATACTGTTATTGTCTGGCCTTCAATGCAATTTTTTCTCCTCTCACAAACTAGAAATCTAGATAGCACCGCCATTTATTGGCTTTCATAAACTGTTTCTTGGCCAGAAGATTATGGCCATAAATCAACTGTAATTATGCTTCATTGTAGTTTCCTTTCCTCTTTTTGTAAGTGTTAATAAGAAATAAGATCAAGAACTACAAAAAAACCTAAAACTATGGCCATAAGTCAACTGAAAAATCAACAGCAGAACCATATCAAAAGCATAAAATATTTTGAGAAAGAATACAGATGAGAGTAGACATGTAATAACACATTTTGCATAAAGAAAATGATTTTCCACCTTCAGCTGCTAGATTGGCCACCACTTTTACTGCATTAATCCGTACATTGGAATCTTCTGACTCAAGCAAAGACATGATCTTTTGCAATCCAACTGTCAAATTGAAGAGATTAAAATGGAAAAGAACAACAAAAAGAAAACCCTTCATAAAATAATACATGGATAAACATAAAATAACAAAGGATAAACTGTAGTTCTTTTTCCTTTTTTAGACTTTATTACCTTGTTCAAAAAGTGAGGGTGACGGTGCCTTTTGTTCATTGCCAGATTCCTTAAACTGGAAATGCTTGACTTGAGATATGAGAGAGTTCAGACCATTAAAAGCATTTCCTGACCCGCCTCTGTCAAGACACCTTCTTGTCTACAAATATAGAATCCAAACTAAAAAGGTTAAATATAAGTATAATGGAAAAGTGGTCGTGAAAATGCAACGTGCTAGAATATCAAGATAAAGAAGTTTCTTAATCCAAATACCTGATCAGCTTCAAAAGCTAATTGCAACAATTGACTGCGTAGGATTATGATCTCTTCTTCAAGTTTCCTTTTCTGATTAACTTCGTCCTCTAGAATTCTTTGAAGCTTGGAAATCTCTGAATCTCCACTTGCCTAAATGACCAAAATATTCCCTTTTTATATTTCAACCTAATTTCAGAATTTAAAAAAGACCAATGCAAACATACTATGAAGTTCAGTAAAAACCATACCTCTGACTTTGTAAATTGTTCTAGATGATTCTTCAGCTTGTTCAATTCTTCTTCAGCTGCCTTTCTTAAGTGAATTTCGCCTTGAAGCAACCTTTTGAGCTCAGAAACGTCTTCAGAAACACAATCCCCAGGCCGCTGATTGTAGGAAAAAAGTGAGGCCAATGTGAATATTAAAACTATAAACAAGTCAATGTCAAAGAACAAATTAAAAAACAACAGTGTGAATAAACAATAGAGCCCAATAAATTCTTTGCAAGACCAAAGCCATTAGGATTCACTGCAATGCTAAGAAAGTAAAATGGTTTGTTAATAACTAGACCATTCCAAAAGCAGAAACCAGAAAGTCGAATTCATTTTCCAAAAAGTTGCCTTGTGCAACGACTCCTGATTGAATGGAAAGTGAACTCACATAGAAATCTCCAAATAATTTTCCATGGAGATTCAAGTAGCTGATCTCAAAATATTTTGCGTTAAGGTTTTGATGATATTAATGATTCCAGGTGGTACTGATTGAACATCACAGAAAGGACTTCAAGCAATCAATGGCATACAGCATATATACACATAGCAAGAGCATACCCCAGCTGCGGGAACAAAAGATGCTAGATGCAAATAAATGTTGAAGGCCAAGGCATGAGGCCCCAACAGCGTAATCGACATGAAAATGTGGTCCCATCAAAAGGAGTCCTTGGCCACGAAAAAGGGGTGGGGGAGTCTTTCATGTTACCAGAGTAAAATACTCCACTAGAAAAGTACCTCCCTAATACACTTTTCACTTGTGAAGCCATCATAGCCGTGCTTTCGCTGATTCAATATCATCTTTTCCTCCAGCTCCTTAACCGATTCCATGTACTCCATCTGGCACTTCAACCTCTCTTTCTACAGACAATAATATCAACTTGAAAATTGTTATGGATAAGAACTATAGTAATCTCAGTATCTGACTCACTAAGGTTTTTACACAAGTCAGAAGGAACAAATATATAAGCATTGATTCTGAAAAAAGAGGGAAAAAGAAAAGTCTACCCAGACATTACAATGTTGGGCACAAAAACAACGACAACAATAAATTAGTAAAAGTGAAAGCAGCAACCCCATCAACATGGAACATATGGGAAGTTAAACTAACCTCCAAGGCATCTGCAAAGTTTCTTTCGACGTTAGAGATACGGTTTTGTGCTTCTAGATTCATTCTTTCTATTTCATCATCAAAAGATTTCTGCTGTCTTTCATTTTCAGCAATGAGTTTGTCCAGTTGTATTTCAAGCTTTCTGGACAAACTTTTATAATCAAACTCTTCCTTTAATTTCAGCATATTCTCTACCTTCATTGCCTTGGATAGATGAAAGTATGCATCCATTAGTCGTCCTATGCATTGACAAAGTCTAATAGATATAGCACATACAATCAATTATAAGTAGTAGTCAAGTAGCTATATGATGGTGACAAGTGTATAAAGTATCAGCACAATTGCAAAGGAAAATGTGAAATAACTCAAAAGACCTAACTTCTTAAATATAGGCTTAAGTAAAGGTACCATGTACCCAAAGAGCAACAAAGTGATTCACCTTGCAAGCCGACTAGACAAGAAAACGGAGAGGGTTAATAATAAAGGATTAATAAAGGGGAAAGTTTATCGTATGAATTGTTGGGGTCATCATAGTCATAACCATATTATGGCATAAGAATGTTCAAGAAATTCAGTCCTCTGAAAAAACAAGTTTAAGAAATTAACAAAATAAAGGATGACAGGGTCTTCTTCCAGGAACAAGTTTTGAGATACAGCTATCCATAAGTAAAATGTCAAATTTAAGCTACACCAAAATCAAAGGTTTGGAAAATCATAACTGGAATGATGAAAGAAAAATTATTTAAAAGCTTCCTATATATAAGTTTGAAAACATATAAGATGCCAACAATTATTAACAGAATGATCGTTAGCTAATTTAACACCAATATGGTTTCTGAATATACTTCCATCATCAACATCCTAAACACCACTTTAAGCATCACTGGACTCGGATAAAAAATTATACACATCCATTCAATCCCCATACTCCAATACCAATTGTTCAAGAACTGGTTGTTTGTCAAGGAATTTGGCAATGACATATGAATAATGGATAATTCAATGAATCACACGTATCCCATGAATTTGAGTTTGTTTGCACACACAAATATAAATCTTGGAGGAAATAAAGCCTTCTAGCAAAGTCTAGTAGATGTGACCTATATGAACTTTGTTTAAAATTCTGTACATGAGTCATCGTGGCTACAGTACCTCATGAAGAGGCAGGTTCTATATGGCGGCCTTTCGAAGAAGTTGGCTTTGAGGACTGAGCTTAGAGAATATTGTAATAGATTGTTAAAACCCGTCCTTCCACCCCGAGAAGTTTAGTAAAACTGCCTGCTGACAGCAGCTACAGCCTACAACAACCATCAATGCACTTATATGTATGACAGACATCCAATCTACCCAAAAAGATAGTGAATTTGTAACATCCAGTCATCCACACACAAAACTCAAAAGCATTCAAGTCTCACTTAGTTCCCTATATGGAACTCTACTGTGGGACTAAATATCAATGTGCATATGGTAACAGGATGTTTATCAAATAAGTTTCACTTTTCTTAGCACTCAGGCACTTAATACAGTAATAGCCTATCTCACCAATCCCTGGATTGCTCTAATCCACCTTTGACGAGAACCCTTCACTCCATCTTTGATTTTCTGGTCAAATTATCATGTAGATCACCTTTCACTCTAATTCTTTTGGGTGCGACAAGGTTCACTTTTCTTAGCACTCAGGCACTTAATATAGTAATAGCCGATCTCACCAATCCCTGGATTGCTCTAATCCCCCTTTGGCCAGGACCCTTCACTCCATCTTTGATTTTCTGGTCAAATTATCATGTGGATCACCTTCACTCTAATTCTATTGGGTGCGCAAAAAAAAATCAAATGAATGCAAGCACAACACACAATAATTGCTAACACTTAATGCGTACATAACACTTTAGATAATTCTTCAAATTTCAATACTCACCCTCTGTCCAAACAATATGGTACTTGAGGTTTCTCCTCGATAGCGTGGAGAAGGGCCAACTGTAACAATTAGTGAAGTTCGAGCAGTACCTACAAAATGACAACAACTGTTACTAGATACATGATTAGAACATAAGACGTGGAATTAGATACAACAAAATCAAATGAACTAAAGATTAGTCAATTCCTGGATAAATCATTCTACAAGTGCTAATCAGAATCATAAATGCAGACAGAGTAGAAATTAATACAAATGTGGCTGAGCAAAAGAGAAGTGGCGCCTCACCTCCAAATGAATCTCTAAGCAACCTCGTAAGTTTTGAATCACGTACGGGCACATGAGCACTATTTTCCGCCAGTGCATTAATGCACTTTCCTAAAGCACTTAGAGACAAATTTATAGACTTTGCTTCCTCCAATGTATGCCCCTCACTTCCTGTAAAAAAGAAGAGAAAACATTTACAGGTCTAACAAATAAAATAACCACTATAACTAAATGTTACATCATCTTACAAGTCAAATTCCACAGAAGGACTAATGCAAAGAAATATGAGGCTATCAAGACAATGAGATCTTCTAAATTTATGATTTTCTGAGACACCATACTTGTAGCCATCCAAAAATCCTTTTTCCTCTTATGATTAGAAGAGAATACATCAATTAGTTTAAATATGTGATATTCTAAAAAAGGACAAGTCCAAGGAAACAATAGCAAGCCATCTGCAGGCACAACAGTGTTACATCCCAAACAAAAAAGTGCAAACAATTATGAAAAAACAAACAAGAATAAGAACCTTCCGCTTCTTCATGGTAACTATGTAGATAACTATATGGGTAAAACAGCTCTCGAAACAAATGAATAATTAACTAATTAAATAAATAAGAGGAGACAGTCACTAGAAAAGATATTCTGCAAATGCCAACATGTCCATGCCTAAAGATAATTACTTGAGGGCGAGTTTTTTCAAGTGGAGGAGACTGATGTAGGACAAGTTTCATATTATTTACTTATTTATTAGGAATTACTATTGTGTTAGTAAGTGTTTTATTTTTAGTAGTTACTAGGAATTCTAGTACAATTGTATTTTGATTTTATTATCAGTACTCTTTAGTAATTTTATGTTTATTAGGGTTTTGCATTTTTAGTATTTAGGGTTTTGTAGCCGTCTTTGGCAAAAACAACTTATGATGAAATACAAATAGTTTATGAGGCTTTTCTCAATTTTCTTGGTGGATTCCAAGCTTCCTTAGTGAATTCTAAGTTATGTTGGTCTAGTAGTGGACTAACCAATCTATCATAGTCTAAGTTATGCGTTAGTATTGAGTACATTTAGAATTTGACAGATACTTTACTTTACAATCTCAAATTTGATTCCAACTCTAGTGGAACTGAAATTAAGATAAGAAATAAAATTGTATTGCAGGCTCGGATGTTAAAGAGAGAAATATTATTCACAATTCAAAACTTGGGTTATTCACCTGACTTGTGAATACGTTCTGAACCTGCCAGATCTACCACAACCAGCTTGCTTTTCCGAACAAGCAGCTTTGTAGGTTTCACCAAGTGGGAGACGTTATCAGTATCACCTGAAACAGCATCTTCTTTAGCTGCAAGTGACCTACTTAAATGTACCTACGTCAAAAGAATTATTTCACTCAAATGTGATATAGAAGCATGATTACAACTACAAACAAAATCTAATAGCCCATGCGTGAGCATGAAAAACAAAATAAAGTGCAATTGGACAATTGCATTTATTTATTTACCATCAAGATAGCATGACTCCTAGAAGATTCGGTATTCAACTTTGTATTAGCAGCAATTCGATGAGATTCCCCGACTCTGAGCAGCTCTATAAAACTATGCTGATTTCTAATTTCTACAAGGGTTGCTCCCGGAAGTGAAACGTCACCAGTTTTAGGATCTTCAACTATTGAAATGTTATCATTTACTGGATAAAGCAGGTCCTGGACTGTCTCCATATAAAGCTACACGTACCATTATAATTAAATAAGTCAACAATTCCAGAATTCATAAAAGCACAGATGGACAGAAGAAGAAAGCTTTGCAAAGACCAAACCAAAGATTGGTAACTCTAAAAGCATGAGTATCTTAACCCAGTTACACATCAGTAAGCAACCTGCAAATATGATACTGAGATGGAATCAGTCTCTGGTGAAAGATCTCTAAAAATGTCCTCCATTGCACGAACCATGATTCCACGAGACGACGTATCTTCTTCTCCCAGTTTTCCAAGAGTATAAGTTTTCCCAGTACCTGTCTGACCATAGGCCATTACTGTCCCATTGTAACCATCTAGAACACTCTGAAAGTCAACAGCCGCATGAGAGTTGAAAAGACCAGCTGTTAGCAACATGTAGTACATGCCAAGAGGTAATTGGTATCTAATTTTCATGATGAACATTACAGCAGAATTGCTGCTTCATTCGGCATGTCTATGGAACCACAATACAAAAATGCATATAGGTTGACATAACAAGATAGGAATAACCAGAAAAGAGCAAAAACAAATCAACATACCTCCACAACAGGCTTAGCAACAACTTCATAGACACGTTTCTGTGATGCAAATTCAGTAAGCACCTCATCGAATTCGTAGGTGTCTGCGTCCCAATTATTTTTACGAAGTTTTAACCTCTTAAGCTGAGATACAGCAAAAACCAAAATGATTGGTGGACAAGGAAGCAAACATCTCAAAAGAAATAAGTGATGCATACAAAAAGAATAAATCCTTCAAAGCCACATGTATTGACTATGACAGACAGATTGATAAGATGAGACTGAGATCACCTCAGTCTGCAATTCTACACAATCAGTAAAATCTGCATCTGCAACCAACTCTTCAGCATTTCTGGGCCGTAATCTCACTGCCACTCGAACCCTGCCGGGTACTGACCATACAAATAATTTCATCAATTAGAGCTACAAAAGCAGAGGTAAAGTAGAAAGCAGCATAAAATTCATCAATTTTCCAACAAGCAATAAATCTGAGTCTCTGACCATAAACCGGCCAAATGCAATAAAAATCTAAATTCAACGTCTTGAGTGATGCCATCATAATAGAAAATTGCAACTACAATCTATGGTATGCCAGAAGTTTTGCAATGATCTTGCAAATTCCTTTGCCAGATTTTCCACTAAAACAAACAAACTAAGCCATCATTCCATCAATGGCCCACAAATGGCAATAAATTAGCTGCATCCTGAATTAACACAAATAAAAAATCTCAAAAGACAAAGACCATAGATCGCAACGCACAATCTAAGTAAGCACGAAACCAATGTAACATCTGTCACGAAATGTTCAAATGCGAACGAAAAGATCCTCGTTATCATAATACGCAGCTGAAGAGTAACAGACCTCCATCATCTCCAGCGCCTCCAAAGGAGCCGGAACTGCTTCGGCGAATAGCCGATCCCAGGCCTTGACTTGGCCTGGACTTAAACGACGAAGATTTTGAATTTGAGGGGAGAGCCTTCGCTGCTCCCTTGTGATTGCCGTTTCTGTAAGCACTTGAAGCCATACACTCTCTTTCTCTTCAACTTATCTGTCTCTTCTTCAAATCGTCAATGCCATTCAAAAATTAGAGAAGGTGAGCGTGACGGGGGTTTCAGGTTGCGCTAGATTCGGTGACTATTTTCTTCAATTTTCTTATTCCGGTGAATTCAAAGTTCAAACCAAAAGTAATGGTGGCGTGGGGGTCCAGTGTGTTGGGGGTTGGAAGAGACAGAGCCGGTCGAAGGTCAATGGGTCCCAGAGCAAAAGAGAAAACATACGAATTTACTGAAATGGGCCTATTAACTTTTTACCCACACGGACACGGGTGAGAGTGCAGTGTAAAGGCTGGCGGGAAACCGATACGTGCTGTCGTATTAGTAGTGCGCCAGTTCGGCATTTCGACACTGAAAATACTGAAGTGCCCATTTATTAAACTGAACCGTCTTGTCAAAGTAGGTTGCAGGAATGAGTCTGTTACATTGAACTGCTAGCAGGAATCGCGAGTGAACTGAACAGATTCTGTCCCATTAACAAAGCCCTCATAGGCCCGGCCCAAGGGCTTCCATCGGCCGGCCCTCTAGATAAGACGGGAGGGCCGGAATGAGATTTGGGCCTACACGCGAAGCCCATATATTGTGACTATTAATCATCAGCCGCCAAAACATACTTATATGAAAATTACGGTCCAATAAACATAGGAAAATCCGACAATCTAACGGCCATGAACACTAGACTACATTTGAATATATTGAAACCCTGATACTAGCACACAGGAGACTCATTTACGTTTATTTTCTTCGCCGGAATCTGACGTCATGTCCAGTTATAGCTGCTGCAGCTCTGTCCTCCCCTTCCGTCTCCCAACCGTCTCGACTACGATTACTACCAGTATTTTTACGATTATCACCGCAATTAACTGAAAAATCTCGATTTTTTGCTGATACGTTTGGGCTTTGAGCTGTTGTTAATGAGACATGGTACAACTGGGACTGAAAGTCTGATTTGGTTAGTTTTGTGATTTCGGCTTCATTGAAGCTAAGAGATGGCGACGCTAGGGAGCTATGGTTCGTGCTTGAGGGAATCCACTCCCCATTTTCCACGTCCTGATTCCGGAGACAATTACAAAAGGTTACTCTCATTATCTCCTCCATTAATCATTGAATAACATTAAACTGAATTATGTATATTTTATATGTTATTTCTTTTATGTCTATGCTGAATGTTGAGAATAGGTCATACATATACTTATATTCTGGGTTTCTTACTTTCTTTGATTTTAACTGAATTACTTTATTTTAGACCTTTTTTTTCCAATAGAAAGCTTGCTTTTTGTTTTTGTTATTGTTTTGTCAAGAACTAAATAATTTGTGGGTTATTTGTTTATGGGAACTTGGCATGTGCGCTTTGGCTATTCTAGACCGTGTTTATTCAAGACATGTTCGTAGTAAAGATAATTTTTACCATTTATGACGGGATTACTTGAACACTGTTTCTGTCAGATTCCTCTCTGCTTTCATTCTTTTGGCCTATGGACATGCTCCAAACAGGAAGACTGAACTAGTCACATCACTACTGAAGTTATTGTACAGTTTTAAAAAATATATATATATATTGAAATTTCAAGTATGGAATCTGTATATGTTGTCATATTTCCGGTTAAGGTGATACTGGAAACTCAGTTGATGTCTAAATTGATGTTAAGATGAAGTATGCTTCACGACCTTTTTTTAATGTTGTTCAATATGGGAGGTTTTTTCCTCATCAAGGTATAGGCAGGCTAATGCATCCCTTTGGACCTTTTTTACTTGAAAGCTGAGATATTCTTACATAATTCCGGTGCTTTTTAATTGCTAGCGACAGAGGTAATTGGACTTGATTTCGCAAGACATCAGATTGTTGATTTCTTGCATTAATGTAAATTTTTGTATTTTCTCTGAAGATGCAGATGTTCCTTATGAATTTGATCTATTGAAATGAAATGGGTCGTGATATATGCATCTAGATTGATGATCTCTGAAAATTCAGTATTCAAATTAGTATTTTTGCCTACTATTCTTGCATTTTTCCTGATCATTGTATACTGAGGCTACATTGTCAAGAATTTGTTGGTTTCTTTATTTACATTTGAAGCATTAAGTCCTATATGTCTTTTCTTCTTAGAAAATGGATATTAAATTCTCATGGATTGAGGGTTGTATTGTGAAGTCCTGCACTTCAATATAAGGTGACATCAAATATTGGTAAGCATATGAGAAAATGATGCTAAATGTTTTTCTTAACTTTCTTTTCTGCTTCAACTGCTGGATTTGCTAATGTCAGTACTCTTTGTGTGAAACAGGATGAATGTTAAATGGAGATCTCCTCAAGCAGCTGCTATACCTAATCTCCACCTCCCGATGCGTAGTTTCGAGGTAAAAAATAGGTAAGTTAATGGATTACATAGATCCACCTCAGATGCTTGTTTTATTGGATGGATTTTCACATCAGTAACATTTTGAGTTCCCACTATTTTGCCAGTATGGGAAAGCACAAGAACGCATGAAAATACTAGGACTTTAACCCTGTGTGGTTTTATGTATATAGATACCTTTGAACAATTAGAACATATTTTGATAGTGTAAATTACTTATACGTCTCATGGACAAGCAATTGAAACCCATTCCTTTATAATCAGACCTTTGTTTGCATTTGAATGATGTTGGATTTGGGTTTCTTTTAACTTTTCTCTAGCGGATAACTTTATTGCCCTGTATGCTCATTTTGATTGTCTCCTCCTGTGCTTGTAGGACGTCAACAGAGGATATAAAGTCCCTCAGGCTGATAACTGCCATCAAAACCCCGTATCTGCCTGATGGGAGGTTTGATTTGGAAGCATATGATGAGCTGTTGAATAGACAGATTGATCATGGTGCTGAAGGTGTTATTGTTGGTGGCACAACTGGTGAAGGGCAACTGATGAGTTGGGATGAACATATAATGCTTATTGCCCACACTGTTAATTGTTTTGGGGCTTCAATCAAGGTTATTGGGAACACAGGAAGCAACTCCACTAGAGAAGCCATTCATGCCACTGAACAAGGTTTCGCTGTTGGAATGCATGCTGCCCTTCACATCAATCCTTACTACGGCAAGACCTCTTTGGAAGGCTTGGTTTCTCACTTTGATAGTGTGCTTCCGATGGGCCCTACTATCATATACAATGTGCCATCACGAACTGGCCAAGATATCCCTCCATGTGTGATCCATACCGTAGCACGAAATCCTTACTTGGCAGGCATTAAGGAATGTGTCGGAAATGATAGGATCAAAGAGTACACGACCAAGGGGTTTGTTGTGTGGAGTGGAAATGATGATCAGTGTCATGATGCCAGATGGGATTATGGAGCGACAGGTGTGATTTCTGTCACTAGCAACTTAGTTCCTGGTTTAATTCGAGAACTCATGTTTTCTGGCAAGAACCCTTCCCTCAATGCAAAGCTTTTGCCTCTTATTGAGTGGCTTTTCCAGGAGCCAAATCCCATTGGGTTGAATACGGCTCTTGCTCAACTTGGTGTCATGAGGCCAATATTCAGATTACCATATGTACCTCTTCCTTTGGCAAAGAGGGTGGAGTTTGTGAATTTAGTGAAGCAAATTGGCCGGGAGTATTTTGTTGGAGAAAAAGATGTCCAGGTCCTCGATGATGATGAGTTCGTCTTGATTGGTCGATATTGATGATGAAGACTTCGTCGTGATTTGGCCGATATCAGTCAGCTTTCATGTTTAGGAAGTAAAGTCCAATGTCCCGTTTGAAATTGCCTGTGTTACTTCTCTTTCAAAAAAATGTAAGTCGAGTAAATCTCCTGTTTTCAGTTCTGAGTGACAAATAAAGTTTGTTTGTAGCAATGTATCTTGATTGGATTTGCCTGTTTGAATATTTAGAGAACTACTTTGCTGTGGTCCTTGTCCTTGTCCTCATCGATCAAATACCTCACCAGGGACAAAGTTCAAAATATCAATGATGTAGAAGGAAGATTACTTACAGATTTTTCATCAAAGTAAGAGAAGATTTTTAATAATTCAATACCATCCAGTTCATTATGGGCTGGCAATATTGTGTTCAATTGGCCAAATAAAAAAGGGACCATGTGGAGAAGTTGGACAATAAATTCCACACTATCATTATCATCATCATATAACATCTTATGGAAGGGTGTGAGAGAGAGGGAGGTGGTGATGATGGAGAAGAAGAAGAAGAATCCAAAATGGGGTTTCATTTTCCAAATAAATGAGCATGGCTTTTGGTACTCAATTACACTATGAAAATGGACAAAACAATAACCTAACCACATTGACTATCTTTATATATGCATATACAGAAATCAGTCATTAGCTCCAATACAGAATTCCACACGTAAAATTACATGCGGGAAACTCACACTGTCGTTGGATGGAGTGCAGGTTTGGGACCCACAACATGAGGGCCTCCACCCCATCCAACGTCGAGTGCGATATCTCACACCTAATTTTATGTACGAAATACCTCACCGGAAACTTCATACATAAATCTATCTATATATATATATGCATCCTCACTCCAGTCAAGCTTAAAATCTAGCTATTCTTTCTCCCATGTCATACTCATTTCATTCCCCCACATTTGGCCGACTTTGAGTGCCTACACATGACTGGCGAGCCTCCGTGTGAATAAATATCATTGGTATCAATTCTAGGCCTATAAGATGCATGTATGCACGATACCTACTAGTATTTACTAAATTAGTAAAAGCAATAATGATTATAAATTGAAAATTCATTGACTTTAATTTTAAACACACTTTCAACTTGGAGGGTAGGAGACGCAAGGGGAGAAATTATTCTCATAGAAAAACCAAACCGTTATCAAATTGTCAAAGTCTTCAAAGCATTCTTTATGGTTTAATACAACTTGTTTGCGGATCTCTTTTGACCATGTGTGTGTGTGTGTGTGACATCTATGCTCTAGGTATTCTCTAATGAAGTTGCTATGTTCAAATCTTGATTTGTTAAGCTTAATCATCATCTTAGACTCTTGAATATTTATAAGACCTAATTAATTAATAAGCATATATCGAAGACATCGTCAAAAGTGTGTCTTTGAATGGGATTTAGATGGTGGGATTACAACATGTCGTAAAGCAAGGTGTACTTTTGGGATCAAGGTTGGATAGAAGAAACAAAATCTCTGTTTTGATGGCCCATTTATTATGAACGGATGAACCCATAAAGCTTAAGGTATCATTTGTTTTATGATCGTATTTTAGACCTTAAAGTTGTCAAATGTTATAGAGCTGTAAGCTGTATAAAATGCGTTGCAGGCGTTTGATTTTTTTTTTTTCTCTGTTAGATTAATTTTATATGTAAAATTACAAAAAATGTATTAAAATCAAAAGTAATTGAAATTTTTTAAAATACAAATGAACAGTTATGTAATGTGACTTGTACATTATGTGAGCCTCATAGCTTTAAGCTGTGAGATGACAACATTTCATTTATGTCAACAAAATGTGACATTCGGTTGACACAAGCCCCACAACTTCGGGCCCTAACTACTTTCGCTAATTTATTTTATGTGTCTGTTTTTCTTAATCTAGAATGAGAGACTCATGGGCACAAGGTTAGTTGAGGTAAAATCCAATACGTGATCACAAAAATATTACTTTTAATGAGAATCAAATTTAAGTCATTTCGAGTTCATAAAATATAACCTCGAAAAAAAAATCACTATTAAAAATCATTTATAAAGATATTTAAATTTTATTGAGATAGGTGTATATATTGTATGGTTAGATATATATTATAAGCCATAAAAAAACGCATCATCATGAGACCTTTTGACCCTTTTAGGGTTTGCTATTTCATAACTGGTGGATACCTTAAGGTGTGAATGATCTCACCAATGATTCTCTCCCCGAGAAATATTTCAAATGCGAATGGAAGTCATCACTAAATGATGGCAAGTTACATTTTCTTCTTGCCCCAAATATGAACCCTGGAGTAGATGCAGCCAAGCTAGCCATGTTTGAATTTGTGTTCAATTAGGTTAAAATTCCACGTTAATGATGTCAAATAAATGATTACACCCCACATGAGATCAATTACGTTCTTGGAACTGACAGAGAAACTTCTAAATATGCTATCAAAAAGACTAAAGAAGCAACAAGGACGCCAAAGTCATTTTTGTTTTTCTTGTGCAAAATTTTCATCTATTGCTGGTCATTGTAAACATGAGTCTCTACTTGTCATCATTGCTGAAGGAATACGTTTAAATATATACAAACCTATTTAACTTACTTGAACACGAATTATGATCGATTCTCTCACCATGCGATGAATTATGGATACAAATCACTAGAACTTGTACCTCCGTTTTATGATCTCCTCACACACACTCTCTGTTTATAGTAATTTCGGTGTTTTATTTTTCTAAAGAGAGACCCCTTATTTATAATGGAGGAGTCCTAATGTTTTTCGAACTCTCGACTTTCAAGTTAAACAACTTGATATGATAAAGATGCTTATCGCAATTTTGATAGGATTTGGTTGTTTGACCAACAAGAAATATTATAAAGGGTTTAATCTCCTAAGGACTTGGCCCATCTTGAATGTCGAACAGTACAACAATTACCATGAAACGCCTCTCTCTCTCTCTCTTGTAGTTACAATCACAAAATCTTCAGCTATATAAACTTGCATCTATGCTATCAAAAAAATCCAGGAAACCCATCTTCATTGATATTACAACTCCGCCTCTTCTGTTCTGTATTTCTCAATCTCTCTTACATATATACACCCAAAACAAAAGGAAAGAAAGATCTTCAATAACATTTCAATGTCAACTCCATTGTACTTTACTCTTCGCACTCCATCAAAGCGAAAAAACGTTCGAGTTCACTGCCTCAAAAGGTTAGTTGCGTCACAAACTATCTGCCTCTCTCTGTTTACTGTCTTTGTTTTTTGCTATTGAAAAACTGTTACATGGCAGGAGAAGGAGATTCACAAGAGAAGCAAGAGAGAAGGGAATGGTTGGGGAGAAGAGAACGATGGAAATAAAGAATTTAAATCTGTACAAGAAAAACCAGAGCATCATGAGAGAGAATGAAAGGCTGAGGAAGAAAGCTCTTCTTCTCCACCAAGAGAACCAAGAGTTGCTATATCAGCTTCAAAACAAGTACTCTGTTCCTCAGACACCCTTTCCTCACAACAGCAGCAGCATCTAACGAGCTATTGTTAGTTTTGATTTATCCATAATTCATTACTCCAAAGAACATGAATATCAAAGAATTAAGATGCTTTACTTTCTTTGATTATTTAGTAGAAACATATTTACTCATGTTTTTCTTTAAATAAATTGGAGGAGGATGATAGGAATAAGGGGTGTTTTTTTTTGGGGTTTTTTCGGATAAGGAAAAGTACGGTTATCCTTCTGGTGTTGTATGTATGAAATATTGAAATCCAATATTTAGAGTTGAAGTGAACATGAAAAATGTTCATTTACAATTGATTAAAAGTTTCAGTATGAGTTGACAATATTATTTGGAATCTATTTAATTAGTCTCAAAGGCAACAATGGATATAAACCCACCATCGAATGTAAAAAAGGGTGAGCAAATGACTATGGAGGTGATAATGATCCCCACTATCCATGGCCATGGTCATGGGTTTAATCCCCCAAGGAACAAAAAGAACAATGGCAGGAAAAGCTACAAACCTGAGGCAATTGCACTGGAACCACTGCTAATACTTGAAAACCTTCACCAAACACCCTTCTACTTCATCACTATAAGTGACTTCTTGATTTCTGTCAAAACTCTGAGAAGAGGTACAGAACCTGCCTTCATATTGGCACGACTCGACAGTCGACACCCATTGGTCTCATTTTCGCGGACCAGGGTTCCATTTATATTTCCGTAAGTTGATTCATGTCAATATTAAATGGATGTGTTCTCATAATTTTTCTCACCTTCCAATGTCTTCTGCATTGCCTTCAATTGTTACTGCTGCTTTGCAAAGAGGCCTAGTGAACAGCACCCGTAAGGCTAAAGCCGGGCCCAAGGCGGTGCTCTGAAGCCCAAATCTTTTGCAGAGAGAAGGGATGCCATGGAGCTAAACACCTCCGACCAGAGCCGGACCTACTAATATGCCACGGGGGGCAAGGCCCAGTGCCCCCAAAAAATTCCATTAGCCATAGTAATGGGATTGTATCACGCGCAGGGCCACATCAAAAAAAAAAAAAAAAGGTTATTAATGGTCCAATGCATTAAATAATTCTCATAATTCGGTGCACTACTTTGAGTTTTGACCTACAAATACACTACTCTTGAGTTTTTTACTCACAAATTCACTACTTTGACTCCACAAGTTAGAAGCCCATTAATTTCTCTAATATGATCATGAGACAGAGATGAGGTTTGTCAATGCCCTAAAATCAGTAAGGAAGATGTGAGGTTTGTCAATGAGTACAACGATTCTTATTCAAATCGATTGTTAATGATGTTGTAATATCACATTCGCATACTTAAAATATGAAAATTCGCAGAAAATAATTGTGATAAATTGCAATGTATTTTCTTAAGTTTTGAAATACTATTATTGTTTTTTTTTTGTGTTTTTTATTGGGAACAACGAAATTTTGTTGATGTGTTTGAGTATGTAATTTTATTTTGTGTGTAATAGAAGTGTGACCTGGTATTTGGTTTTGAGGTTTAATGCAACAAGTGATCACCGACAATTTTTTTTACGTTTCATTTTTGTTATCATGTGTTCAAATGTTTCAACTCAATCACTATAATTTTGAAACTGAATCAATTCAAACACTAATAGACATTTTTTGGACAAAGTGTATTGAAGACCTCGATCAGATCAAAATGTAACCAAATGTTTGAATTAATGCAGTTTCAAAATAGAATGAGTTGAAATATATTAACATACTGTGACCGAAATGAAATATCAAAAATCTATACGTGATCACAAATTACATTAACCCTTGATTTTGGTGTAGTTATGTGATTAACTAAGCTCATTTTGTTGGTACCAATATGAAAGCCAACAATATTATTGACTACGGTGGATATGTTTCTTAAACTTTTAGTTTAGTAGAGATGAGACGCAGACTTAATTTTAATAACCCCAATTAGCCCTTGCACCGTTGCAATTGGTTTTAACCACATTTTTCAATCAAATCCTAAATTTTGCCGCACACGTAATTTTAACCAAGCACTTAATTGGAATGGTGTAACTTTGATGGGTCACCGGCGCACAACAACAGGAAAACCACTTCCACAATAAAATAATTATATATTTTTTATCACAAAAAAGTGAAAAACTGAAGATTGTGATTTACCGATTAGACAGAAACCAAATCCACTCCGCCGCACAAAAAACGGAATTCTTGAACAATTTAGGTGGACAACTATAATTTTGATCACAGTGGACCCCACGACGTTTTTCCCTCCACGTGGGTACCTAAGTAAAAAATCCAACCGTCCCATGCGCACGGCACACAAAACAACAGATTTAACGATTAAATTATAATAAAACGCACAATACCCAAAATAATAACTAACCCACTATACAGTCTGTACTCAACTGAACTCCACGCATTAAATAATTTAAATAAATAAATAAAAACAGATATATCAATCAAAATAAGACTCTGTTCAGTAAACAACTGGCAGCTCAAAAATTAAAAAACAAAGAGTAAAATAAAAAATTGGAAAAGAACAAATAAATTAGAAGAGCCGGATAATTACGATTCAGGACAACAGAAAAGAAAACAAAGTTGCAGAAACGGTAACCAAGACTGTGAACAAAGCTGAGGCGCCCACGTGAACAGCATTGTCCGCATTCTGGTTCTCCGACGCGGCCGGGGCGTCAGAGGGTGCACCCACCGGCGTCTCAGTTGGCGGAGCAGGCGGCGATGCTGCCAGAGGTGAAGGAGCCTCAACAGGAGCAGGACCTGGAGCCAAAATCGGTGTTGGAGAAGGTGCCATTACTGGCTCCAGCGACGGTGCTGGCGATGGAGCTTTCCCAAACAGCTCAACTGGTAGGAGCACGCTGTCAACGGTGAAGATGGCGAGAGGTGTCGAATCGAGGACTGTGTCGGCAATCCTGGACGGACCGACTCCGGTGTGGAGAGTGACCTCGTCGCCGGATGTAGTCACGGACAGATCATACTTTCCGGCCCCGTTACTAGCCAATGTCGTAACCGGATTCTTCGTAGTCTTTAAAGCCCCAATTGGATTGTACTTATCAGAGGCATGGTACTGCAATAGCGAGACTACTTCAGCATTCGTGAGCTTACTCAGATCAGGGACTCCTTTGGCCTTAAACGCCTCATCGTTAGGCGCAAAGATGGTCAAGCCCTTCTCAGCCGCCGACTGGTAGACCTTAATCACCCCACTCGAGACGAGTAAGTTAGCAAAAGCCTTGCATCCAGCTTTCTCGAGCAACGCCGTAATGTTAACGTCCGAAGCCGACGGAGCAGCAGCAGTTAAGATGCCGGGCGCGATAATCGGTTGACTGATCTCGAGGACAGAGATGTTGAAAGGGATCTGTTTGACAGATTTGGTGTAGGACGAAGCAAGCTTAGATCCCGGAGCTGCAGAGCCGAAGCCGACCTTGCCGCCTTGAAGATCAGTAATGTTGACGAAGCCGAGATTGCCAGGGGCATTTCCGGTAGTCTGGTAAAGAGTGGTAGAGAGTGTGCTGCCCTTGGAGATCTGGTGGAGCTTGGTTGGGTCATAGTAGTCGAGCAAAACGTGAAGACTGAGAGCGTTTTTAATGACGGAAAGTGGGTGTTTGGCTGCAAGATCGGACATGGCGCCGTTGCTGAGAACGAGGACAGTGATTGTTTGACGACTGTTGATCTCACCGTCTAGTTTTGTTTGGGCAAGAAAACTGCTGTACTGAGAGTACTCAGGAAAGTCTGAGAGAATTGCAGTGATATTGTGTGCTCCAGTGAAGACTGTGGATACACAGAGGAAGAGGAGGAGAAGAGGAAAGATGCGTAATGCACTCATGGCGTCCGTTTGCTTACGAGCAAGGAGGACGTGGAGTGTGAACTGCAAAGACTTAAGACTGACGAGAGTAGTGAAAGCAGAGTTATAAAGAAAAAGCAGGGGTTTAGGGATTTAACTATGATGATGGGTTAAGTTAACTATGGTTAAGAAGTGGGGGCAAGTAAGGACCAGGATCGCTTTGGGTACAGCTGGTAATTGAGAAGAGATGCGTGGCATATGCTAATTGTTTGTCTTTATGGTACAATGACAGAAACACCCTTCTTTTCCAATTTAAGTATGATATGCATGTGCGTGTGATTATGGTGTTGATGAAGGAAGAAAGTGTCTGCAACGGCTCAAACCTTGTCGGTTGTTGTTATGTTCATGGCCGTTGCTCCAATAATGTTTTGAATTTTGCCACTGTAGGAATGGTCAAATCGTTTTGAGCTCGCGAGATCACTCGAGGAGAGTTTGCCCCCTCCAAGTCTTCAAATGCACCACAAGGTCACATATCCATCCATATCTATGTATAATAGCACTTAATAAATTTGTATTGGGTTAAATGAACTCTTAATCATCGAAAGATTGATAATTTTATTTTGATTAATGAATTGTTATATGTTGCAGGTTAGTAATTTGAGTTATCAATCGTCGGCAAATCCAAATTTTATGTTATTGATATGCAACGTTTGAAACGTTTGGATATTAAAATGAAAACGGTAGAATTTTCCGATGAATACAAGTTCATGCGATGAGCTAATGTTGCAAATATTGTAGGAATATACTCGTACATGGACTTAGAATTGAAATGGTATTATAAAAAATTACGTTCTAATTGTTTTCTTTCAATTTTAAAGTGATTACGATCCCTTTGCTTTTGTTCTTTGCTCTCCCTTTAAAAAAAAAAAAATATTGGCTTTATTCGCTGGAAGCTTAACGAATGTTTGTTCTTCAAATGTGCTACTGAGCAATCTTGTCCCCTTCTTTATGTTAATTGTTATGCGTATATCGGGTGTACGTATGATTTGCCAAAATATGTGATCATCGACAGTCTGAAATTCGTTGTAGTCCACCACGAAAAAGGACAAGCAATTGCAATAACAGTAGGTGCAGGACCCTTTTTGTGTTATTGCAATCATTTAACTTGGTGTTTTTTAAGATAATATTGAGGCTTAAATGTTGTAACCGATCTCACACAAGAATAAAAAAATTAATAAAAAAATTGAACACAGTGATTTTTACGTGGTTTGGATAGAATATATCTATGTCCACGGAGGAGCTCTTTATTTCTTTCGTTATGAAAAATAGCTTCTGAGTACAAGACATCACTAGGGCATATATTGATAATCCTAGAATTTGCCTTATACAATAACTAAAGTACTTCATACATAAAATGAATCTCAACTCAACTCTTCTTTACCGTACTGCGGGGCGGCACCCGTACAATTGCAATTGCATTTGGCTCAATCCAATTAGACTTTGCGCTAGAAGATTCAGAGTATTTCGGGCTCCTAGTCTCCCCGTGAAGTTTTCTAATTTATATTTGAAATTTAAAGTCCAGTCCATTAACATAATAAGTCCACCATAATTCAATACTAATAACATGTTTTTGATCAACTTCTTGACCGTACTTCGCACCGGGTCTGTCTAGTTCATGTTGTCCCGCACAATTTTGTATTAAGCTCATCAACAATCGTTACTAAATTTTAGTTTAGAAAAAACGCTTCTTACTAATCCTGAAAATTCGACCTACTATATATTTTGTGCTTCACTAGTCACCCAGCACTACCTTAAGAGACTTGTTGTTTTGGCCATAGGAGCCACGTACTATGGTTAATGAGCAAACTAGCAATGTCGGCAGCTATAAAAAGAAGCCACAAAAACCGAAAGACAAGATATAAGAGATGTTTTATAATTGGACACACCATGTGACTTTGTGCTCCATTAAACACTTGAAGCGAAATAAGGTCCACTTGGTAGTCCTCCAAATGATAACATATTCCTGTTTTGACTAACTGGTCAGTCTGGTCTTAATAGATTCTCCAACCAATCTGGTGGGAGCAGTAACCCGCATGTAATATCATAACTCATAAGAGCATCTCCAACAGGGTTTGCAACCCAGGTTTCATATCAATAACGGTTCATTTGCATTCCCAAATCGTCGATTTTACCAAGCCAATGGAGATCGCAATAAAGTTCAGAAGTTTGCGACCCCCATCTGAGTTCTCATATTTACGGCTTTGGAATGACTAGAATCAGAGGTCGCAAACTGATGCGCGAGTTTATAACAACTATGCACAATGACTATTCTCCTCAGCCCCTTCACAAATTCACCATAAAACTAACAATTCTCCTCAAAGTGTTCATAAATTGACTGGGTTTCGATTGACACAGATACAACTTTTGCAAAGTTGACTGGGTCATTCATCGCAAAATTGGTGTGCCTACACTCGATTCTTCTTCGTTTAGGTATTGATCGTCTATTTTTGTTGCTAACAAACCCTAATAATCAATGCATTCTTGATCTAATCATGGCAATTTCTTCGACGATTTCATATACGGGTTTTGTGATTTCAAGATTGTCACTTTGCGAATATTCATGATGGGTTTCCTTGCTTCATTTTTTTTGTCTCTCTATTGGAAGCTTCTGATTGTTTCCTAAGAGATTTCTAATAATGGACCGTACTCCATATGGTTGTTGTGTGTTCTCTCTGGTTTAGAATATATTGGAGTGCATTGAAGTATATTTGGTAGAAATAACCATTTTCTTGTGACCAAACAATAGTTAATTGACAGCAGTTGGCTTTAGTTTTATTTCTAATTGTTTTGAGAGTTGAGTTTAGTTTGCCTTGATAAATTGACATCTTTGAGGTGACAATTTTGGATTTAAAAACAAATTTTCAAGCTGCCCTGTTAGTTTGTGATTGAACTGATGCAGTTCATGCAGTGAAGCCGAACTTGAATTGTTAGCTACCATAGTTGGTAAAATGAATGAGAGGATGAATATGTTTATAGGTAAATAAAATGGAGACTCATTTTGCATAGTCCTTGTTGGAGTGCACTAGAATCAAAATATACAAATGAATTTGCATTTCACTTTTCAAGTATGCAAAACCATTTTTACATCTCCATTTTGCATCCCCTTGTTGGAGATGCCCCAAATGAGGTGAACTCAACAATATTGGTTGGCAAAACTCCGTATGATCAGGATGATTGATTTGTTCAATTCGAATTAAACCAAAATTGGCATATAAGTTATATGTCTAAAATTTGGATTCAAATCCAAAAATAATTTCCTTTTTGTCCGGATTGAATTATTATCCGATTATTTGTTTAAATTTAAATCAATTCAAGTTTGATCAATTAAATACTTCTAAAAATTTAAATCAATCGAGATCCATACATTCAAATATTTCGTAAACTTGGGTTGTTGCCACCCTTAATTTACATACAAAGAAAAAAATGTAGTAGTATTAAGAAAAAAAACTTTGAAAAGACTTTGTAAATCATCTCATGAATGTGAACATAAGAAAGATAAATAATATTTAAAGTTTTAATTGGAAATAAACTTGATTTCGGGCTGGGCTTGAATCTACTCCATGTTTTTCAGATCAGTCCTTTATAGGCCCATATATTAACAGCCCAAACCCAGAATGCTAAAGGGGGAGCGATTAAGATGCAAGACAAAATTCAATAACCGCAAGAGATCCCGTACTGAGTACTGACACTGACAAGTCCCATCTGTCAAAGGACAAAGCCCATTTTGGGTCCCATATCATGCGAGGAGAGACAGACAGAAGAGTGCGGACTCAGCATTGACGTGTCATCCTCTGCATATCGCTAGTGCCAGACAAGCACTGACATGGCGCGTGGAATCCATCTCAAGTGCTCCTTCCTCTCATCCAACGTAAAAGTCATAAACCTGATCGTGTATTACACTCTCTGAATCACGATTGGGGATTTGAGTTTCTTCGCCGGTCCTTTTTAACAGTTTTGCCATCGACTGCAAACAAAGAAGGCTGACATCGTCAGATTCTGACACCGCTTTAATGAAGACACTCTCTCTCAGTCTCTGTGAGAGGTCGTGCCTTTAGGGATGGACGGATGGATGCTTGCTCTGTTTTTGGCTTTTAAATTCGCTTTAGAAAAAGCTTCCGTATCTGTTAATACTCTCAGTCCGTCATTACTCTTCTCGTCCAGGTCCAGCTTAAATTCGTGATCGCATGCAGTATCAATGTCTGTTTAACTTAAAGGAGTATACGCAGAAACAGAGATGGAGGTTCAGCGACAGCAAACTGCGTCTCCTTCAGATTCAGGTAGATTTCTGGTTCAGCTTTGTAATCTTAATTATGAAGTGATGAAGCTTTGTGTGTTTTGTTTGGTTGATTTGAATGTGAGTTTTTTTAATTTAATTTAGTTTAATTTTGTTGGGAAAGCGAAGATGGTGGGCCCCAGGGAAGAAGGGGTGACGTGGGAGGAACGGCGAAGATGGAAGGAGAGAATGAAGGACCGCCGTCGATTAAGCTTTGTTTGAGTAGCGGTGCTGACCCGAGTCCCGTGATGGCGGAGCATGAAAAGCCTGTGTTCACGCCAGCTCAGTTGCAGGAGCTGCAAAGGCAAGCTCTGGTATTTAAGTACATAGCAGCTGGACTCCATGTCCCTGCTCAACTTGTGATTCCGATCTGGAAAAGTGTGGCGGCCTCATTTGGTCCAGCTAGTAGTGGTATCTATCAGCAATTCCCAAGCTGTAAGTCCTTATTTCTTATATTTGTTTGTTTTTCGCTATTACTGCGGATTTGAGTTTTTCTTGAGGTAGATTTTAAATTCTGGGTTTTGTTTTTGTGTGTTTCTCGTGTAATCCAGGGATTTGAGATGGGATTTTATGTACAGTATGATTATGTTCTCTCTTTTTGTGTTCTTGTGGGGTAATTGATAGACTTTTCGTTGAAAGTATTAGAATTGAATTTTGAGATTGTTTATTGTTTGATGTAACAAGATTAATTTGTTTGTCTTTTTTTTTCCTCTATTTTGTTCCTAAAGAGTAATATCATGTAAAATTGACTCCGGAACGACCTATGCCTGCTCAATCCGAAATTTAATATTTAACTGGAAACAATGAGACTTGATCAATGCTATTTTATCAACAGACAGATACAACAATAAAAGAAAATTGTGCATCTATGTTTTTTTCTTCTTCTTCTGATGTTGAACTGGATTAGGTTTCCTTGCCCTGGATAGATATGGGTATCATTCTGCTTGTTACTTTTGGTTTTTTTTTTTGGTTGAATGGAAAAGACTGAGCTTATTACTTTGAAATGTTTGATAACTTTCTGCTGAATAAACTTTTTCCTTTTCTTTTCATAAGGTCTTAAATTTGATAAAAAGTTTAGAACTATATTCCTAACTGGATTGCGGCTCATAGTCCTGTGAAATGGACTCAGGGAGCATTTAGGGCTCACGTGAATAACATGAAATTCCTCTTTTTATGTTTTTCTGTCAATTAAATGAAAAAAGTGATCTCTTTGGCGAAAATAAAGGTATTGGTCTTATTTTTTTCTGCCTCAGTTGTAGGACTCAGTCTGGAGGAGTTTGATCTGAGGACTATGATGTATCCAGAACCAGGGAGGTGCAGAAGGACAGATGGGAAGAAATGGAGGTGTAGTAGGAGTGTGGTTCCTCATCAGAAGTACTGTGAGCGGCACATGCACAGAGGTAGTCAGCGTTCAAGAAAGCTTGTTGAAGCTTCCCAACTTGCTTCTACTCCTGATGCGACACCACCCAATAAATCAAAAAGAGATGCAGAAAATTTGAACACCAATAATTCTTTAGAGCAAACTAGTAGCAACAATGGGGGAATTAGTTTCATTGGTGGCAGCGATGGCATTTCTACCAATGCCATAGAGGCTACACCTATTTATGCCGTTGTCAATACTTCCACCTCCTTGAACACAAAGTGCTGCAGCAGTCTGACAAACCACAATATCAACTACATGAGTCACAACAGTATCATCAACAGGAAACGGATGAATGAGGAGATCACGATTGCTGGTAACGCTATCTCTCCGGGATTTCGCTTCTCCCCTAGGAGTGTACTTCAAGGTAACATTTTGATCCAACTTCTTTATGTCAAGGAATAAAATTAATTATTTCCTTGTATCAGTGTATGTTCTTAAAATATTACAATTTAGAAGAACAATCACTCAAACCCCATGTGATTCGTTTGGATAAACAGAAATCCTTGCTGGCCTTTGCTGATATGAAATACCTGATAAGCTCCCCTTTTGTCTTTCTATAGCCTTTGGGACACAGGGCCATGTCTCTTAAGAGTGATTGTCCTTGTCAATTTATATTTGCACGCAATATAAAGAGACTATATGGAGCAACATGGTAACTAATCTTACACTGCACTTCGAATGGTATATCCGAAGCTGAGTTTTCCGAAATACTGTTCTCCATTGCTAGAACCTTTATTCCCGTTCATTTGGTCTGTAAACTTAGGATTATTTTTCAATTTTCAGTTTTAAAAGGCGATTCATTCACTTGCTTTTCTTGCCCCCTTCAGTAGTAGGTTCCACGGGTTTATCGCTTGGTAAAAGTGACCTTGAACTTGAAGTAGGGAGGTGTAGAAGAACAGATGGAAAGAAGTGGCGATGTCGAAGGGATGTTGTGCCCTACAAGAAGTATTGCAGGCTACACATGCACAGAGGTTCCAAGAAGCACGGCGAAGTTTCCATACCTTCTGCTACTGCTGCCTCAGGTACTTATGGGTTGCCTCCTATGTCTATGCTGCCTGACAAAGCAGATAGCAGAGGCCTAAACACTTGTCTATCCATGTCAATCACAAGACCTCAACGAAATAGTAACAATGAAAAGAGTGATACCAGCGGCGGCAGCAGCGACACAACCATCAGCGACACCATGACCTGCTGTGAAATCAGTAACTTTTCCTCGTAGCTTGTTGTATCATGGCTATATACCTCCTGTGATTTCGAAATCCTTTGTTCGATTGCAACTACTCTAAGATCGAGTTTGAGGTTATTCCAGAGAGACATGAATGCTTTTTAGTGTGAGGCTTATATTTTGTACATCTCGGACTTATCGCTTGAATTCTTTTATGAAAAGGAAAAATTCTTAGTTTTGGTCTTCCATTGGTAGAAACTTGTCTGATAGGTAACATAAAATCTAAGAAATGTATATGCCTTCTACTTAATATATCGATATTCATCAAGCTAAGCCACATAAGAGCTCTGTCGGTTTCTTACAGGAACAAAACACACCACAGCATACATCCAATCCATCATCTATGGGCTATACGATATTTAGCGTTCAAACTGGTGTCCTCTCCCTCCACTATTAGGTTTGTTTTACTCTCCCTCCACTGTTAGGTTTCTTTTAATGGAAGTGTAAGAGCTCATAACCCGCGAGTTCTGGACCAAACCAAAAACGAAGGACGAAGGTGATTCTCTCATGGATAATGCTTGCATGTGACCCCCAAATTAATGTAGAGTGTTAGCCATTATTAGGTTTCTTTTAATGGAAGTGTAAGAGCTCATGTCCCGTAAGTTTTGGACCAAGCCAAAAAGGAAGGTGAATCTCTCACGGATAATGCTTGTCACTCTCAATTAATTTAGAATGTTAGATGTTAACATTTGAGGGTGTTTTACTAGCATCCAGTCCGGTCGCGGTTAAGTCCATTTCATTGAGTGACATGTGGACGTGACTTAGTCAACGTCTACATATGATTTTTTTTTTAAGAATTTTATTATAAATATGAAATGACAAAAATAGATGTCTAAATTTAATAATTTACTAACAGAGAGTTAACAGAAAAGCCTAACGTTTCATCTCTCATCTCCCATTTTTGCCGTTGTATCCTTCTCTCTATCTGTGATCAACGACGGCGACGCGTGAAGTATGTCCGCTATTTCTTGTCTTTTTCAGTGAATCGTTTTCATCGCTTCTTTAAATATCTCCCTTAACAAAAGAAAAACCCCGACTTTGAAATAAAATCTTTCGATTCCCGCTTAGTTCATCTGGAATCTGGCCTTTCATCGGTCTAGGTATGAAGAAAGATAGCCAAAAGGGGCGTAAACGAGCCAAAGGCTTTTTCAAGCTATAGCAAGTTTTTTCTATCTGTCGGCTTAGACACCTTTCAAAAAAAAAATTTGAGTGGTGCTAGACTTAGTTAAAATCTGTTGCAAATGCATGTGAGGGGGGAATGATTGCACATTAGTCTTAGTAAGAGTAAGAGAAGGCAAGTGTCATGGCATGAAACTTCTTTTCTTCCTTGTACGAGTCTCTAAGAAGAAGAGAAACATTCCGAATTAACTGTAACGAGAGAGATAATGACATTATAATAATTGTAAGGCTATTTTATTTTTTAAAAAATAAAAAATATGATTTATTAATTTAAAAATAAATTTTAATTTATTTATTAATTCAATGGTTAAGATTTGATCATTTTTTAGTAATCAAATCCAACGATCATTGAGTGTACTATATTGATACAGTCATTCGACTATACTTGAGTGTAATTCAGCCCGACATATGATAGTGATATGTTAAAAAAAAGAAAAGAAAAGAAATAGGAAATTTTCATATTGACCCCTGAATTTTGGGTCACTTGCAAAGATATCCCTCAACTAATACAACTCTGACCTTTTTGCTTTTGGTTTTGGTTATGTGGTACTATAGACTATAGACAAAATTTGGTTAGGAATGGCTGCCCAAAAAAGAAATAGAATTGGTTCTGTTTCCGATGAGAACAAGTTTTCCGTGCACTGCAGGTGTTCGACTAAATGTTTGACTATCCATACTTGGCTAAAACACAGGTATTTTGCTACTTGAAATTGTGCATTTACTGTTGACTGCCGTTGAAGATTGTTGGCCCATTGAGGCCTATAAAGTATCAACAGGTCCACTCCGTCGACTCTTCTTGAATTGCTAGTTTACTTGGTTTTGCATAGAATTCTAATATTTAATCTGTAGCGACATATGTGGCACACTTTTGAAGAGTAGATTTTGTCATCTTGACGTAGCATTGAATTTGAAGTAGCCCATGAGGATATGGATTATGATTGTCCTGTGGGTAGATAGAGAGATAGATGATTGGAGAAGCTATGGCTGTGTTTTTCGTTCTTTCCTTGATGTCGTGCAGATTGATCACATGGTGCTGCTTATCCCAGGAGTAGGACCGTTTCGAAAGAGAAGTCTAACTGCAGTTCAGAAAGTACCAGGTGTTGGATTCTGTTATAGAGAATGGCAGGTGGGATATTGATAGGGATCATCTGGCCTCTACATTTCTTTCTGGCCCTGGCTTATTCCCTGGAATGGATAATACAGTGGCCAATCCAAGCAATTCTAGTGAAGGTAATATACCTATCATCTCATCTGGTTGTGAGGTCTCTGTCCTGCATTTATGTCTTGCTCATCCATTTGCACATTTAGGCTAGAGAATTTTATTCTGGTATTGGTTGTAGATTTTTCATTCTCCGTTGACAGTGTACCCCCTTATCAATTATTCAATTAGTAGTTGGAATTTGGAACCGTGCATTTCTTTAACCTATGGTTGGAACTTTTTTCCCAATCAAATGAATTATCTTAACGTTTCTAAAATGAGCTCTCCATAATTCTCGGTCGAGCTACTGATGCCTTACGTTTCTAACATGGTTGATATCTTACATCATCTAAAGTGGAATCTTGTTTCCAGACTGCCCATAACCAAGAAAAAACGCTCTTCCTTGTAAAACCTTTTGTAATAAGAATTTTAATCCTTGTACAATAAGAAGCAAACACAAGAAGCTGTAGTTGCATTAGTTTTGTACTGAGGGGCAAGGCCATGTTAACTAATGGAGCTAATCAGTGGAATTCATCCGTTTTGGCCATTCTGTTGAGTTTTCATGTTTAGTTTCTCAAAAGGAAGTCAGATTCTTTTTATAGTTATAATTTTCACATTTCATCTAGCTAGGCATGAACATCTTGTTTGATCCTTTGCATGAGATATTTTTAAATATAGGATTTCTGAAACCATTGTCTTTGTTGATTTAAGCTACATTTTCAAGACAGGTTAAACACAGCTGAAAACCTTTCAATGAAAAAATGAAATAGACTGACCTGCTGCGTGCTGTTGAGGTTTTTTTATTTTTATTCTCAGTTAATTTACTAGATGAAACTAGCTGGATGGAATTTCTTTTTTCCCTTCATTTGCACTACTCGACATTGTTAAACACAGCTTAACCTCAACAGTCTCATGCCTAAACATTTAATAGGTCCTTCACCTTTTTTTTTTCCTTTTCTGTTATAAATGAAGATTGATATATTAGGGGATCTTACTCGCATCTTACATTCACTTGAGTTGTATTGCTGTCAATGTACACAATCATCATAAAGTCCAAAACGTTAATCTTGTAAATAGCATTTAACTTCCAGATGTAGAAAAATAACAGATTTTTATATCTGGTTCCTCCATCTCTGCATTGCAGATGTTTTTGTTAGCTAATTTTGGTTGCCTATATTTTAAAAAGAGGACTGATGGTAATCGGAAACCAGCTGGAAAAAGATAGCTTACTGCATCAGTCATATTTATTTCATACATGAGAGAAAGTTTCGCATTATTTATCACTTTCCGTTTAAAAATTAAGGGTTTTAGAGTTTTATTGGTCCCATTGGTATTATTGTGCTTGAAAATAAAGAAGACAATGCCATTTGACACTGGCGATTAAATTTGATCAGATGTCTTGATTAACAACTCCTTTGATCTCAACCTCTCAGCAAAAGAGGCACACATGTTACGATTTTTCTGCATTGTGTCATTTCTCTCTCTCTGGCAAGCTTATCCATTAAATCATTTCCAAAACTGTTGAAACATCTCATGGTCTATATAAAGAGGAGAAAAGACAGTTTCTTTTGTGCGGAATATCAACATGGAGAAAGTTTGGTTCTATAAGAAGTATGGTCCCAAGGAAGTTCTCCAGTTAGGAGACTTCCCTCTGCCCACTCCCCAGCATAACCAGCTGCTTGTTCATGTTCGAGCTACTGCTTTGAATCCTATAGATTCCAAAAGGCGTCAACAATCTATATTTCCTTCAGACTTTCCTGTGAGTTTCGATATTGACCTTAGTAGTTAGAATTAGTAAGCTCATATTGGCTTGGTTCTGCATGGTTTTTTCAAGTTATCATTTTGCATTGTTTTGCATGGACCAGCTAACATTATGGGATTGTATTGAGTCTATAAACTAATCATGCTAACTAGTTTGTTTCCTTCAAAAGATAACTTCTGTAAATTCCAAAATGAGAGAATATTTTAGCTGATGGTCATGAAGGGTGGGTGGTACAGGCTTTTCAGGACATTTGGATGTAAATTTTTCAGGGAAACAAAAGGAACACATGATGTCTGGCTCACTTTTTTTTCAATTAGTCATGTGGTTATATTATTTGTCTTTTAAGACATTTGGGAAATTTAATTAGTACCTTCGTGCAACTGGTCACATGATCATTGGTTCTAGCAGATGCCATTTTCTTTAATATCTATTTGTGCAGTCCAAAATGTTGGGCTTGTCTTGCGATGGCTCAAGTACATTATACATCGACATGGTAAATGTCTAACAATTTGGGACGACTTTATCGCGATGGTGCTGAGAAGCATTCCTGTACACGGAAAATAGGATCTTATAAGCCAAGAAGTTTCTAGTCTCTCTTCCATGACATGATAGTTTTCAAATCTTATTAATAAAAATATTGTGACTGTTTTGCAGGTCGTTCCTGGTTGTGACATGGCTGGTGTTGTGGTTGCTAAAGGCAGTGGTGTTGTCAAATTTAAAATAGGGGACGAAGTTTATGGAAACATACAAGATTTTAATGCAAAGGGCAAACTAAAGCAACTTGGAACATTAGCAGAGTTTACTGTTGTGGAGGAGCACTTGGTTGCTATAAAGCCAAAAAACCTTTCCTTTGAGGAGGCTGCCAGCTTGCCATTGGCTGCTCAGACTGCAATAGAAGGCTTCAAAGTTGCAGGATTTAAGGAGGGACAGACAGTACTTGTGATTGGAGGAGCAGGTGGTGTTGGAAGTTTGGTTGTTCAGATGGCCAAGTTCTTGTTTGGAGCTTCTCGTGTTGTGGCTACTTGTAGCACCCCAAAGGTAGATTTTGTTAAAAACTTGGGAGCAGATGAAGTTGTTGACTACACGAAGACTAGATATGAAGAAATTGAAGACAAATACGACCTCATTTATGATACAATTGGTAAGTTTTTTGCTAATCATTGTTGATTGCAGCTTCTGTTGCTTTAATCTGTAATGCAATCCTTACCTTCAGTTGTCAAACTCAATTTCCTTACATGGAAGGATTTACTCCTCCGATCAAACGAATAACTTAATCTCCATTTTAAAATTTTGGAAACGGAATAAAGATTGGTTGTTTAGAACTACCTTGAAGCAAAAGTTCTTTTGGACATAGTTACCCCTGTTACATATGTTAAACAGGGCGAAGATCGGTTGATGGACTATTGAAGAGTTGATGAAATATAAAAAATGTTGAACTTTGATAATCTGAAATGAGATTTAGCAGTTTTAAGGAGACAGTGGTGGCATGCTTATTGTCATTTTTGTTAAAAGCAAACTGTTTTCTTCTCTACCTAAATAATATTTACTCAATTATTATGTGTTTATATCCTTCATGTTAATTCAAACTTATCATCTTCAGGTGACAGCAAGAACTCTTTTGTGGTGGCTAAGGATGATGCACCAGTAGTTGACATAACATGGCCTCCATCTTATCCAAAAGCAATTTATTCAAGCTTGACAGTCTCTGGGGAAAACCTTGAGAAACTTAGGCCATATTTGGAGACTGGAAAAATCAAGCCTGTGATTGATCCTACCGGCCCATATCATTTTACGGATGTAGTTGAAGCATTTCGGTATTTGGAAACCGGAAGAGCCAGGGGTAAGGTTGTTATCTCTCTCTTCCGTCCTCACCACGTCCCTTCTCTTGCTTCTTGGAAAAGCAAGAACAATCCCATTCCCATGGCTGAAGCGATTTCGCAGAAGATGTCTGTGGACGACGTTGTTTACTGATGTAGACCTAGACCCCCAAGTACTTAAAGAATGGATGCCTTGAATTGTCAGCACTGCAGTAGAATGAAAAACAAGATATATATATATAAGAAGAAGAAGTTACTGTGTTGTGGATTTCCTCTGCTATGACTGAGGATGCTGTTAAGATCTGTCTGTACTGTCCTATTAAAAATATAAAAATTTGAAGTTTCTGGGTTATGGTATCTCGTCACTGTTATTTCAACTTCTTAACCAGAATTGATAACGATTTTCTGACAAGGTGGTGATGATCAAGTTGCTGCAGAAAATGCCAAGGGAGGTCACTATAATGTGAAACGTAGCTAATGAGGTAAATATTATATAATATTTGTTTTGTTTGTTTGTATGAATTATCGTCTCCCATTATTTTAAGGTTTCATTTAAAATAATTACAGACACTTTTTCAACTCTCATATTTTCTTCAACACGCATCACATTATCATCAGTTTTACTCCTTTTTTAACGAAACTTTAAAATAATTTATTTCTCAAAATAAATAACAAATTTTGAAATATATATATTATAATTTAGTCTTGAAAACTCTTTCAAATAAAATTTATTTGTCGATTTATTGTGAGTTGAACAATTAAAGCATATCAATGACTAATCCATTTCTTGACCTTTAAATGTAGGTAGACTTCTAAACTTTTTAGTGGATTTTTTTACAGTAAATATTGTTGTTTCCACTATCCATAGCCTTATTTTTTTTAAATCCTAATAATATTTAAAAGCTACAAAAAGATTTTTTTTTTTTTTGAGAAAGAAGAAAAGCTACAAAAAGATGACAGCAACATGTCTACTCTATTTTAATACTTTAGTACTTTTTGGTCGCTTTGGATTACTTTATTTTCTTTCACATTTACAATGCGTAATGCAAGACAATATATTTTGCACAATAATTGAACAACTGGTATATATTAAAATATAATCTAAAATTATCATTATGATCATGACCATTGAGCATCATCGGATCTCAAGTTTCACAACTCACAAGGGATGGAAGCTCTCTCGTTCATCTTCATCTCCATACCTGCAACACTACTAGTTCTCTTCATAAGCTTCTGCTTACATCTCTCACTCCGTATCTTCACTAACAAAGACATCAATAATCCTCAATACCCACCCGTCAAAGGCACAGTTTTTCACCAGCTTATCTACTTCAAGAAACTCTATGACCACCAAACTGAGGTTTCCAGGAAATATCCTACTTTCCGGCTTCTCTCTCCCGGGCAGAGCATAATCTACACAACTGATCCAAGGAACATAGAGCATGCTCTGAAAACTAATTTTGACAAGTATTCCAAAGGTAAGGATAATCAAGATGTTCTGTCTGGTCTATTTGGAAATGGGATTTTTGCGGTTGATGGAGATAAGTGGAGGCAGCAGAGGAAACTTGCTAGCTTTGAGTTCTCAACTAGAGTTCTTAGAGATTTTAGCTGCTGTGTGTTCAGAACAAATGCTGCCAAACTGGTTAGGGTTGTCTCCAACCTTGTCACTGCAGGTCTGAGCTTTGACATTCAAGTGAGTTCCACAACAAATTTGACTGATCACTCTGCCTCATCAGATTAAGGTTTGCGTAAAATACCCTATTCTGCAAATTTTGTTCTTGAATTCAGTTCTATTTTGTAGGATATCTTGATGAGATGTACTTTGGATTCCATATTCAAAGTTGGGTTTGGAGTGGAATTGAATTGCTTAGTGGGTTCAACTGAAGAAGCAACTGCTTTTATGAAAGCCTTTGATGATTCAAACGCTCTAATCTATTGGCGCTTTGTTGATCCATTCTGGAAGATAAAAAGATCGCTTAACCTTGGTTCTGAAGCCTCGCTTAAGAAGAATGTCAAACTCATTGATGATTTTGTGAATACAGTCATTAGTACCAGAAGGAACCTGCTTCTGAAGCAACTAAGTAATGTGAGTTTATGTTATTTTTAGGTAGCAAACATACCTTAATATGAGTTGAGACAAATAGTCAATTGCATACACATGGGCATGATCTAGAATATTGATAAATTTACATTGATATCATAGAATTGATGGTATAATGACATAACTACGCAAATTTCAATGCTAATGAAGACTGAATTTTGGTTATTCAAGAATGCTAAGGAGGACATACTGTCAAGGTTCTTGTTGGAGAGCGAAAATGATCCAGAAACGATGAATGATCGATATCTGAGGGACATAATTCTGAATTTTATGATTGCTGGAAAAGATAGTAGTGCAAATACTCTGTCGTGGTTCATTTATGCGCTCTGCAAGAACCCTCTGATCCAAGAGAAAGTGGCACAAGAAGTGAGAGAAGTCACTGGTAGTCAAGAGAATGAAGCAATAAGTATTGAGGATTTCATGGGCAAGATAACTGACTCTACACTTGAGCAAATGCATTATCTGCACTCAGCATTGACAGAGACGTTAAGACTATACCCTGCAGTTCCCGTGGTAAATTCGTCTTCCTAATTGTTGTAGGACATGATATATCAGTAATATGTTTATAGTATGATATTGTTCTTGATGCACTCTTGAAGGATGGAAGGTGCGCGGAGACAGATGATGTACTTCCAGATGGCTTTAGGCTTCGAAAAGGAGATGGAGTGTTTTACATGGCCTATGCAATGGGGAGGATGCCTCATCTATGGGGAGAAGATGCAGAGGATTTTCGTCCGGAGAGGTGGCTTGACAGTGACAGAATTTTCCAGCCCGAATCACCTTTCAAATTTATAGCATTTCATGTCTGTATCTTTACCTCAGCAATATATGTTGGACTCGTTGATCAGTAAATGCTTGTGTTTTTAAATTGTGCTACTTCTTTTGCAGGCTGGTCCTAGAATCTGTCTAGGCAAGGACTTTGCTTATAGGCAGATGAAGATAGTATCAATGGCACTGTTACACTTCTTCCGCTTCAAATTGGCTGATGATACAAGAACAGTGACTTACAGAACAATGTTCACTCTTCACATTGATGGAGGCCTCCATATATGTGCATTTCCAAGGACAAGTTCTGGAATTTGAAGTATCAGAAGCGTAATAAAGTTCTCGCCTTTTTCATAAACTTCGTTGGTGACTGAGCCATTTGCACTTTTTCAGCAATGCAGCATGCATGTATGTACAATCTTAGCATATATGAAAGTCATTTCTAAGGAGGAAGACCATTTCTTCTCCAACTTGTTAGTCCCTGCATTATTGAAATGGAATACCATGAGACATTTTACAATGTATACAAGTTCATATTTAGGGGTGGCAAAACTCCGTCTGGTTTGGATGATTGAATTTTTTTCATCTTGATTAAACTAAATTTGGACATTGGTTATATGTCCAGAATTTGAATTTAAACACAAATATTTTATTCGTTTTTAAAATTGTGTTCAAATCTGTACACAAAAAATTTGTTTATTTAGTTGTATGGACTCGAAATCGAATTAGATTATTGTCAAATTTACTTGTCTAAATTTAAATCAATTTGGATATAATAAATAAATCCGAAAATTCAAATTAATTTGAATTCAAAGATACAAATATTTTATAAATACCAATTAACCTAGAACCCATATTTTGTAAGGGTGTCAACGGTCGATTTTGATCGATCTTTTTTGACATACTTTGACAAAATCATTTAATCGATTTTCAGTCGGTATGTAGATATTTTGATTTTCGAATCCATTTTAATGCAAAATATGCTAAAAAAATTAACCAAATGATTCGATTTTGATCAATTTTAATTTTATAATTTTCTTTTACGGCCTTAATATTTTGCCACCACAATTTACCTTACCATCAATTTTATTTTTTCCACACTTTCACAACGTCCACTCAACCCACCTTCTCCTCAATCCAAGCTCAGCCCTGCCATATCTTCTTCGTGGAGCCATGGATTTCCTGTGGAAGCCATTTGTCTTTACAGCAGCAGCTTTGGCTGCATTTCTCTTTTCTCTGTTCACTATCCGATCGCACAAGAAGAAGCAGAGCAAGTACCATCCCGTTGCGGGCACGAAATTGAGTCAGATACTCAATTTCAATAGGTTGCACCATTTCCTGACAGAACTTACTGCTAAGTACAAGACTTACAGGCTTATTGCTCCTTTTAGGAGTGAAATCTACACTGCTGAACCTGCAAATATTGAGTACGTACTAAAAACCAATTTTGAGAATTATGGCAAGGTAATTATTCACATTCTGGCTTTTAGGGTTTGTCTACTTCTTTTTCCTGAATTATGGCAAGGTAGTTCACTTTTGATTTCGTCCCAAACTGATATTTCGTTTTCATTTTAATAAAAGTTCAAAGACCGTCTTTTTTTGCCAAGACAAAGGTTAAAGTCTTAGATATGATACATGTTGCAGGGTCCGTATAACTACAGCATCCTGAGGGATTTGCTAGGTGATGGAATTTTCACAGTGGACGGTGATAAGTGGCGCCAACAGAGAAAGATTTCGAGCTACGAATTCTCTACGAGGATGCTAAGGGATTTCAGCAGCAAGGTCTTCCTGAAAAATGCCGCAAAACTTGCTAATATTGTCTCCGAAGCTGCAAAATCCAACCAAATTATGGATATACAAGTGGGTAATTCAAAATTTTCAGATACTTACAATCCCATTTTCTGGTCAATGTGTTAACCCCACTACTTTTATGTAGGATTTGTTTATGAAATCGACTTTGGATTCAATATTTAAAGTTGCTTTTGGAGTTGAGCTAGACAGTATGCTTGGATCAAGTGAAGAAGGAGCAAGTTTTAGCGATGCTTTTGATAATGCGAGCGCTATGACCCTTTGGCGATACGTTGACATCTTCTGGCAGATTAAGAAGTTTTTAAACATTGGATCTGAAGCAGTATTAAAGAAAAATGTTAAAGTCGTCAATGATTTCGTGTACAAGTTAATACATAGTAAGATTGAACAGATGGATAGGTTACGGGATGATTATTCTGTGAGTGACATCTTGAATGCTCTCCTGGTAGTCAATTTTAGAGACCCCATTTAATTTTGGAATTTGATGCAGGTGAAGAAAGAAGACATCTTGTCTAGGTTTCTCGAGGTAGGTGGTACCGATCCAACCTACCTACGAGATATCATACTAAACTTCATAATAGCTGGGAAAGACACTACTGCAGCCGCACTATCCTGGTTCATCTACGTGCTATGTAAGAATCCTGGAATACAAGATAAAGTTGTTCAAGAAATTAAAGAAGCCCTTAAAGTGAAAGAAGTTAGCAATATTGAAGAATTTGCTGCCCATGTCAACGAAGAAGCTCTAGAAAAGCTGCAGTATCTTCATGCAGCTATAACCGAAACTCTTAGACTCTATCCTTCTGTGCCAGTGGTAAGCACCTTTTTCCCCTTCTTTTCCTTGTGGTTGGAGGGAAACTTAATCTAAATAATTTGTGGAAATCAAGTATCCTTGCATATAATACTTCCATCGGTAGAGGGTACCAAGTGTGAAGTCACAGTGCATTTGGCAACCCGTTTCCTTATATTTGTCATTTGTGTGTGATACGAATTTCCACATTGGCAAGATTAGGCTCTCAGTAGATAAGAGTTGGACCTTCCTACACTAGTACCCAGGGTTTTTTAGAGTGGACCTGAAAGGGTATGCCTTCGTTGGCCTGTTGGGCATTTGTAGAACAGCTTAGCCCATGCGTGGGTGGGGGTTGGGGCGTTTGGGGGGCCAGTGACTTCTCAATTGGTATCAGAGTGGTTCGGTATCTGCACTCTTGGTTCCAGTATGAGACTGGACTGGACTGCCATGCAAAGGGCTACCAGTAGATCCCATGGTACGGGTAAGGACTTCAGTCCAGTGAAAGACTCCCATTGAGTGCAGCCAACATGGCATGGTATGTTTACTCACCCTTGGGGCTAGGCCAGCGGAGTGGCCGACTATGGTGCTCGAGCAACGAAGGTTTCCTTCGGAGTGTTCGGCCATGGTACTCGACCAACGTTGACCTTGATCTTCAAGGGGCGGGTATTGATACGAAATTCCACATCGGTAAGATCAGGCTCTGCAGTGCAGTAAATAAGAGTTGGACCTTCCCACACTAGTACCCATGATTTTCTAGAGTGGACCTGAAAGGATATGGCTTCACTGGCCTGTTGGGCCTTTGGAGAACAACTCAGCCCATGCGTGAGTGGGGGTTGGGCCTATGGAGCTAGTTTGGGGGGGTCGGTTACTTATCAGTGTGACTTTCATGAATTCAAACTGCTTTGGTAGTCTCTATTGTCATGTCACAACACTAACAGTTAGTGCCCTACATCGTAGTTTGTCTCCTCAGGACGTAATCTGTCGATGTTTTCTCACTGGAATTCTTGCCTGTAGAAGTCCATGTCTGAGAGGTAGTGAGAGTGGTTCACTGGTTTGATTCCACAAACGTTATATTTTTGTGCATTTGCAATTTTTTTGGGGCTTTTTTTCTTCTTCCAATATCATGACCTCAACAGGGCACCAAAGTTTCCTTTAAATATTGTGCCCTTTTTAGATCAATTCTGTTTTTTTTTACTGTAGGGTCTCACTCCTTACCAGCTGAGTTCTAAGAATTCCTAGTGTGTTCTGCAATTTTGTTTGGATATTACACTATTTGACTCCGACATTTCAATTTTGTACCCGGTATTAGGATTCAAAGATTTGCCTTGCCGATGATACATTTCCAGATGGATTTAGTGTAAGGAAAGGGGATATGGTGGCATACCAACCTTATGCAATGGGAAGGATGAAATTCATTTGGGGTGATGATGCAGAGGAGTTCAAGCCAGAGAGATGGCTCAATGGGGAAGGTATGTTCCAGCAAGAGAGCCCTTTCAAATTTACGGCTTTTCAGGTAAATCTAATGTCCAAGAATCTTTGTGAGATATACAACATAGCAAACAAACAATTCAATTTTTGTGAAACTAAAATTTGAGTTTATATCGTTTCACAGGCAGGGCCGCGAATTTGTCTGGGGAAGGAATTTGCTTATAGGCAAATGAAGATCTTTTCTGCTGTCTTGTTAGGCTGTTTTGTGTTCAAACTCGGTGACAGTAATAAACCAGTCAACTATAGGACAATGATCAATCTTCACATTGATGGGGGACTCCATGTTTCGGCCTCTTTCAGATATTAAAGATGACTTTTTGTGAATTACATATTTGGAGCTCTATCTGAAAATAAGGCAAGGCAGATGCCTCAATGAGGGCATGATCGAACCGTTTGGTCAAGGTGGAAACTAATGGTGTTCAATTCAAGTAATGTATCTGTCTTCTTGTATGCTATGTGTTACTTCTGAGTTTCTATAGGATTAAGTTACAGTTCATCCATGTTAGTTGCGCTTCATTTCGTCTAAAAAATGTTCAGACTTTGCCTTGTTCTATTTATCATTATATACAGTTGTGCAACTGAAAGACTTATCGAATGAATTGAATTCAAAGTAGCACCAAATCTTGTTTCATAAACTGAACTGAAGATAAAATCATTGCTAGTTCAAAAATTGCAAACCAAATGTGTCTTCTAATTTTTATTTTGAAAAATAGCTTTTTAGACTATGCAAATCTTACTCATTTTCAGAAATTTTAAAATACACTCTCAAAACAGAAAATTGAAAATACTTTTAAAGTCAAAACGAAAATACAAATCAAACTTAAAATTGGTCGGTTTTGATTTTATGACTTTTTTTACATCCTTAGTAGCAATCACACTAATAAAAATTTGCTATCACATTAAAATCACATATTGGGTCTCATCTTTATTATACAAAAAATCAAGTCATATACTCACTCACATTAGCAAAAAACACGTCTCTCAATACGGTCATATCATCAAAACACAAATTCATATACATTTTTATCTTTATTTTAGACAAACCAACAACTTTCACCTTCTTCATATTGTCTCTAAAAAGTCAAACCACATAAAGTCAATTTGTTTCACAATTATATTTTACACATTTAAGCTGTAAAAAATGTTGTATTTATAGCTGTCAAAAAAGATGTGTAAAAAATTGTAGGGACCACAACTTTAAACTGTGTAAAATGTTATGGGTGTTTAGTTCATTTTTTTTACATTAACTTGTTTTGATATTTTAGATGAAATGACAAAAAAGGGCGTTGTAATAGAACATTTTTTTTTTGTTACAAGGGAGGGAATTAACCCAAAAAAACTCACTCACACAGTGTTATTTCCAACTAACCGAGGTGATGCAATCCTAGCACTATCCTCCCACAACATCTGATGCAAAGCAGAAGGAGGAGCATGAAGCACTTGTAATCCAAGAGCATGAGACAGTGCTCTATTGGCTAGAAAATCAGCAATGCGATTCCGTTCTCGATAAACATGCTGCACTCGAACTTCCCAATTTTTTTTAAAAGAACTTTGCACTTCTCAATCAAATTAGAATAAGATACCTCTGCAAAATGATGGCCCTCAAGTCAATTGGTAACCTGCAAGCTATCAACTTCCAACACTATTTTGCAGTGTCCATAATCCCACGCCAACTGAAGACCATGAATCACTCCCCAAAGCTCTGCCTCCACAGCTTGACAGGAGCCTATGTTAACAGTATAGCCTAGCTGCCACCTACCCAAAGCATTGTAATAGAACATTAATATTATGGAATAAAAAGTTTAAATTAGACACATAACTAAAGTTCTTACATAATATTTTAGAAATATTTGTAACAAACACAATAATTTTATAAATACTATGTGAATTAAATAGTAAATCAACTATTTTCTCTCTCAAATCAAACATGTTTCCATCATTAGACGTGAGAGTTTGATCAATTTCAGCATGATATTTTTCTTTTTCACCATCCACATTGACATCAGTTAAAGCGGAAGCAATATCAAAGTCAATGTCGTGCACAACATGCAAATGAATGAAATTGTGGAGAATCACACATGCAATAACGATTACCATCTGAGTTCTAATAGAATAAGATGGCATAGACATAAAAAAAAATCACTTTTTTGTGTGAAATTTCACGATTGAAAATCTTTCGTTTTCTAGTATGAGATATAGGTCCACAAAATTGTGGAGCATGATATTTGTCACCTTTATATGGTGCGAGAAATCCAGTTCTATTCGGATAACTTGCATCAACCAGATAATACTTTCTTATGTACATAGGTATGATGTCATTATTAAAATATAATAATGAGATCGTTTCAATATATTGTACGAGAAAATGATGCAAACCTAGACGTGGTTGCGAGAAACGAAGTCTATGGCCATGTAATGAATCTTCGAGTACACGCATATCATGAGCCGATCCCTCCCAACCAGCTGAAACATGGATATATAACATGTCAAAGTTGCATACTGCCAAGACAAACTCCTTTTCTTTCCACATAACTTTGTAAATCTGCTTCACCCACACTCGCAAAGATATGAGTTCTATCTATGGCTTCTATGCAGCCTTTAAAGTATGACATATATCTTGGATCATCCATAATTTCCTTGTGGGTTTCATACAATTGATTTCCTCTCGGTTTCACAATATTTTTCGTCATTAGATGAATGTTGCACATCACTTGATGAAATATCCGGCTAACTGTCTCTTTAGAGCATTGAAACCGCTCTTGTGCATTCCTATTTGATTGAGCATGTCCCAGAGTGAACACAAACATAACAATTTTTTTAGGTATTGCCATGTTTCTTAATCCTATCAATAAATACCCGCCTTCCAACATCCGACATAGACGTTTGAATACATCCACATACATCTTGAGTTGTTCACGAAACCAAACTGAATTGCCTTGAAGGAGATCTTCTGCATGGCTCCCGACCTACATAATTATTCCATAAGTTGAAAGCATCCAATGCGGCAGCCAAAGTGAGAGCAATCGTTGCATCTTCATCACTATTACTCATTGCTTACAACATTAAAAAAGGAAACCTTGTCTCAAAATCACATAAATAGTAGGAAATAAATATGTTCAATTCTAACATCTCATAAAAGCAAGACATTTAGATAAATAAACAAGCATTATTTTTTGAAAGAAAAAAACATAACAATCATCCTCAAAATGTCCATCCACCCTCCTCATGGCATATATAACACGTAGATAGCCAAGATGTTTATGCACAGGAGTATGCACAAACAAATGCCTATGTGCCTCAATTTCAAACAGTTGAATGCAAAAGTAAAGAAGAACATCATCGTCATCTCCAAGATTGAGTGCAAGTAAAGCTGTCACTGCATGATCATAAGTTTGGTCAACACTGGCATTTTGTTTCTTTTCAAAGTGAAACCGTTTAACTTCAATACATTTTTCAAATTTTGAATTAGTCTCTGTCCTTACTTCAAGTGCCTTTTTCTTTCTTGATCTTTATGTAGACTTAATCTTTGATCTTTTTCCACTTGATCCAGAAGCATGCATAGATGGAGTTGCTTTTACTCGAAATGTTCTTGTTGACTAATCTTCACCAATCCCATCTAAATCAATTAGTGACACAAATGGAGGTGTCACGGGTTGATGGGTATAGTCATCCCCAAAAAAGGAGTATAACTATTCTCCTGCATAGAATATCCGATTTGAAGATTTGTCATTCCTTTTGTGAACCTATTCTCTTCGGTGGCAACCCTACCATCAAACAACAATTCAAGCTTTTCATCAAATTTCAACGGAGCTCTACGAAGATTCTTGTATTGTGGATTCTCCTGCAATGCATTTACAATAAAGAATAATTACATAAGAAACACACAGAAAACAAAGGAACAAAATAATACGATTAACGTACACATACCTCAATCCTAGCTTGCGGTCCACCATTCATCAAACGCATCAATAGTTCCCCTCATATTACTCCATCCCTTTACAAGTCTTCGTCAATGGTCTTCGTTTTCTAGAACACGGCACATAGGTCAATAAAGATGAAAATTTGGACAAGAAGCAACTGCCTTCCTACAGAGAATCAGCAGTGCCTTCTCTTCTTCGTGGAGTCATGGATATCCTGTGGAAGCCATTTGTCTTTACAGCTGCAGCTTTGGCTGCAGTTCTCTTATCTCTGTTCACTATCCGATCGCACAAGAAGAAACAGAGCAAGTACCATCCCGTTGCGGGCACGAAGTTGAGTCAGATACTCAATTTCAATAGGTTGCACCATTTCCTGACAGAACTTACTGCTAAGTACAAGACTTACAGGCTTATTGGTCCTTTTAGGAGTGAAATCTACACTGCTGAACCTGCAAATATTGAGTACATGCTCAAAACCAATTTTGAGAATTACGGCAAGGTAATTATTCAAATTCTAGCTTTTAGGGTTTGTCTACTTCTTTTTCCTGAATTATGGCAAGGTAGTTCACTTTTGATTTCGACCCAAATTGATATTTCGTGCTAAACAAAAATATCAGGAAAAAAAAAAGGATGCTTGAATAATGATCAAACCCAGAAAATTTGAGGAATATGCCTAAACCCTAAAAACCCAATGAATCATTTTCGTTTTAATAAAATTTCAAAGAATCTGCCTTGATCTTTTTTGCCAAGACAAAGGTTAAAGTCTTGGATATGATACATGTTGCAGGGTTGGTATAACTACAACATCCTAAGGGATTTGCTAGGTGATGGAATTTTCACAGTGGATGGTGATAAGTGGCGACAACAGAGAAAGATTTCGAGCCACGAATTCTCTACGAGGATGCTAAGGGATTTTAGCAGTAGGGTCTTCCAGAAAAATGCCGCAAAACTTGCTAATATTGTCTCCGAAGCTGCAAAATCCAACGAAATTATGGATATACAAGTGGGTAATTCAAAATTTTCAGGTATTTACGATCCCATTTGCTGGTTAATGTGTTAACCCTTCTAATTTTATGTAGGATTTGTTTATGAAATCGACTTTGGATTCAATATTTAAAGTTGCTTTTGGAGTTGAGCTAGACAGTATGCTTGGATCAAGTGATGAAGGCTCAAGTTTTAGCCATGCTTTTGATACTGCGAGTGCTATGACCCTTTGGCGATACGTTGACATCTTCTGGCCGATTAAGAAGTTTTTAAACATTGGATCTGAAGCAGCATTAAAGAAAAATGTTAAAGTCGTCAATGATTTCGTGTACAAGTTAATACATAGTAAGATGGAACAGATGGATAGGTTACGGGACGATTCTTCTGTGAGTGACTTCTTGAATGCTCTCCTGGTAGTCAATTGTAGATACACCATTTAATTTTGGAATTTGATGCAGGTGAAGAGAGAAGACATCTTGTCTAGGTTTCTTGAGGTAGGTGGTACCGATCCAACCTACCTACGAGATATCATACTAAACTTCATAATAGCTGGGAAAGACACTACTGCAGCCGCACTATCCTGGTTCATCTACGTGCTATGTAAGAATCCTGGAATACAAGATAAAGTTGTTCAAGAAATTCAAGAAGTCCTTAAGGTGAAAGAAGTTAGCAATATTGAAGAATTTGCGGCCCATGTCAACGAGGAAGCTCTAGAAAAGCTGCAGTATCTCCATGCAGCTATAACCGAAACTCTTAGACTCTATCCTTCCTTGCCAGTGGTAAGCAACTTTTTTCCCTTCCTTTCTTGTGGTTGGAGGGAAACTTAATCTAAATAATTTGTGGAAATTAAGTATCCTCACATATAATACTTCCGGCAGTAGAGGGTACTGTGCCCTTTTTAGATCACTTCTGTTTTGTACTGTAGGGTCTCACTCCTGACCAGCTGAGTTCTAGGATTTCCTTGTGAGTTCTGCAATTTTGTTTAGACATTACTCTATTTGACTCTGACATTTCAATTTTTCCCCCCGTATTAGGATTCAAAGATTTGTGCTTCCGATGATACATTTCCAGATGGATTTAGTGTAAGGAAAGGAGATATGGTGTCATACGAACCGTATGCAATGGGAAGGATGAAATTCCTATGGGGTGATGATGCAGAGGAGTTCAAGCCAGAGAGATGGCTCAATGAGGACGGTATGTTCCAGCCAGAGAGCCCTTTCAAATTTACGGCTTTTCAGGTAAATCTAATGTCCAAGAATCTTTATGATATATCCAACATAGCAAACAAACAATTCAATTTTCGTGGCTATAGACTCTGCTCGACTACATGAAACTAAAATTCAAGTTTATGTTGTTCCTCATCCACAGGGAGGGCCGCGAATTTGTCTGGGGAAGGAATTTGCTTATAGGCAAATGAAGATCTTATCTGCTGTCTTGTTAGGTTGTTTTGTGTTCAAACTCGGTGACAGTAATAAACCAGTCAACTATCGGACAATGATCAATCTTCACATTGATGGGGGACTCCATGTTTCGGCTTCTAACAGATATTGAAGATGACTTTGTGTGAAATGCATATTTGAAGCTCTATCTGAAAACGAGGCAAGGCAGAGGCCTCTACGTTTTGGTTTCTTAGTTCTTACAGATATTAAAGACGACTTTTTGTGAAATACATATTTGTAGCTCTATCTAAAAATAAGGCGAGGCAGAGGCCTTCATGTTTTGGTTTCTTATAGATGCTTAAGTTTACTTTGTAAAATATCATGCTTGCAGTTTCTGAATGTAATTACTGAAACCTTGATCTATACGTGACTTCTTGAGCCAAATACAACATTTCATCTATTAACTATCATTCAGGGAACCAAGATCTGGACAGTGAATAGAAAACAAAGATGCCGGACCTTACAGAATAATTGTTGAAAACGTTTAAAACTCAATTCCTTTGGCTTCCCTACGGATCAGATACTATCAAGAATGACATTGTTGGCTCATAAAAAAGGTTTAATGTCGTAAATACTTACCTGAACATATGACTATAAAATTAACTATCATTCAGACATTCGTGTGTAGGGGCTCCCATATTCAACCTTTTTCTTTGATCAATGTGCTACGTAATGCAACCCAAGACGACTCCTTCCACACAAAAAAACCCCTCCTGACCTCGACCCTCCATCTTGAAAGAAATAGGGATAACGCATGATAACAGTATTGAATGAAACTGAGAAGCACCAGAGAATTTTTAATTCCAAGTTTGTAAATATGGCTAATACTTCAATAATGATGGTATACATAACACAAAAACCAGATTTGATCAAGTTGATTATGCGACAAATTTTTCTCATTGGTCAATAAGATCAAAAATTGACTAAAAGCATTGGAGTGTAAACTATTAACCTGAAACACACTATGCTCAGTATGTTGTCAATGTCATGTGTGCAAAAGTAATTACAGTTGTGGTGAAGTAGTCACAGGAGGTGGAAGGTGAAGCCCTGGTCTTGCTGACCATCCTTTCCGATTCCTGTAGTCCTCAATAGCCTTTAAACGAAATCTCTCTTGTGAAGCATTTTGCACGCTCTTAAATGCCTGCCAGAGGATAAAAAAAAGGGATAAAATTTCCATTTTAAAACAAAAGGTAAATTTAATTTGTGCAAAATAAATATTAAAATGCTACCTTAGGTATAACAGCAAACTTTGGTGGAGCTTCAACCACTTCTCCAAATCTTATACTTTCATGCCCGGGAAAATCAAGAACATCTTTCATTTCAGCTTTCTTCTTCTTATTCTTCTTTTCTTCTAAATACCTACAAAATTTTAAACTGGCTGTCATCTTTTAAGTAAACGCGGGAGGACCAAAAGAATGAAGCCAGGCTTGCAAAGACGGGAACTATATATTGCCAGCGCCCACATACATGAATGATGCTCTTTTCAAAGTATCTTGAAAAACAATAGCTGGTTACTAACATGCTGCTTTTCCCCTAAAAAATGTGAAGTATACCTTTACAGAATGCTAATGAGATCCATTTCAAGTGTTTTCAAAATACCATTCAAAACTTGAGAGGAAAGTCACAAAAGTCAGCCATGTTTAAATCTTGGTATATTATGAGAAATTCATATATATTTTTTCCCCATATATAGAAGGAATAACGTTACCCAACAACTAAATTTTCAAGTAATACCATGTAAATAATAGCTCATGATCATATTTTCCCAGCATATGACATACCATGATTTCAAAAAAATAGCTCAGACTAAGGAATTGTAAAATGCAACTTCATGGGCAACATCACAAATGGGTCACACAGCGAAGTTGGCAGAAGAATCACAGGTTATCAGGGAGGGTATAAGCCATTTAAATCAATCAACAACAGGACAACATGTCAGCACCAGAAAGGGACACATTCTTGTTTGCACAAGGATTGAACCCTTCAAAATTTGTTATTCTTCTACTAATTTCTATACTGAAAATAATGAGCAACAAATTTAGAAGTTACAAGAAGAAAATGGAGAAGTTGATAGCTTTATTTACAGTAAAATAAACAAAAACAATAATACCTACTTTTTCTTACGCTCCTTCCTCTTAGAAGAGCCAAGCACTTCCGCTGTTTCAAACCTCAAGTCGCTCACTTGTTTCCGCTTCCTCTTCTTCTTCTTCGTCTTCTCATTTGTTTCGTTACTGTGTGCAATCTCATTGTCACTATCATCCCTTCTAGCTTCCTCATTAACCACATTCTTCACACCGTCTTTCTGTACAAACAATTATTTAAATAACCGCTCCAAAATATACACGAGAAAGAGATATTATTGAACCACTTACGTTGTGACCATCACCATCTCTTTTCCTCTTCTCTAGAGCAACCTTGGATGAACCTGGAAATGATTTTGGTATTGTTAACTGAAACAAGGAGCTAACAAAGCAACATTTTTTAAGTGGAAACATCTAGGGGAAGGAAAAAAAAAAGAATTGATGGGGCACCATCACGAGAAGCGAAGGACATGAGCTTGCGGAGTTTGGAGGGCAAGGCGTCTACTTGTGAAGGATCAGGTGGAGGTGGGAGTCTGGTGTGGCCTCCTCCATGAGCTGCTCTGTAATTCTTCTCTCTCCTTTTCCTTCCTTTCCCTCCCATCTCTCTGCCGCTCTCTCTGTTTCTTTCTTGTCGGATTAAAACCCTAGACCCTAATTTTGCAGGCGTGACTCCGGAGTTCTGCTTCTGCCATCTGAATGCCACCCAAGATGGGTCCATGCAATTGTAAATGGGCCAAGATCCACATTATTATGCGGAGCCCACTTTTGATTTTTGGACTCAGGAAAACTTAGCCCATGACCAAAATAATGCCACCCAAAATGGGTCCATGTTCATTGTCGAATGGTCAAATGGTCAAATGGGCGGCTTTGAACTGTAAACGCACTCCCTGCCCCTCTTGCCAACATTTGATTTTGTAGCTTGTGCCATATTTTTTTTAAGAAAAGGGGGAAAATTGCAGGCTTTTCATAAGTCCTATACATTAAATATTGAAAATTAAAACTTAAATTAGCATCTATAACCATTTATTTCCGGCCAACTCGGTCATCATTGGGTGGTTAGATTATATCATATACGTGTTTAAAAGATCATTAGCGGTCCATGATACTAGGGAACGGTCTTAGTTCTTCCCACTCTCATGTCTACTCCTTCCATGATCGTCAGATTATTAAATATGAAAGAATGAAAAGTCATTTTTTTATTTATTTAAGGAAATTGGAAATGAAGGAATTCGAACCCACTTCCTATTGAAAAGAGAATCCTTACATGCATGGTGATCGCCGCTCAACTATAGACACACTTGCAGAATGAAAAGTCATTTAAGTATCTGCATTGAAAATTACAGACAATCAGTTCACTTCTGTAACTGTTGGATCTAAAACACATTGTGAGACCCACATTATTTTTAAAGTTTTAAAAACATATCCAACGATTGAGTTGAAATCTGTCTTCAATTTTCACTATAGGTATCCCGTTCCCAAGTCCTTGAATGTTAGCGTCGAGAGTTCAACTTGAAATCAATATCTAGAACTCCGGCCACCTAGCTAGGTTGATCCTTGGGTGGTTAGCTTGTACTATGCTTACACATTTGATTATGTCTAAAAACCCTAAGGTCTATATATCTCATATTTCAAATCTAACTATTTTAAGCAAGCATCTATCGGCATTTAATCACAAATATATCATACCAAAAACATAAGATATTACTCATATCGACTGGGGTGTACACGTAGATGATCAAGCTTTTGATTGATTTACAGAGTTTTTTTTTTTATAAAAAAAAAAAAGACTTTCAAGTTTACAACTTAACAAGTAAGAATGGCAATGCAAGCTTGGCAACACTATCTTCAGAATTAAATTCAATTGCCAGTAATTATTGCAAAAAAGAAAAAGCATAATCCAGTGCCAAGAGTTCACAAGTAAATTGTATTAATTTTTTAAAACCTAAAAGAATATATATTTTATTACAATTGGATTTTCAAAATAAGTGAATAAAGGGAAATTAAGATTAAAAAAATTAGGAGAATAAATAAATAATCAAAGTCGCAGGAAAAAAAAAGGGAGGGAATCAATTACACTAATTTGGCAAGTCTTGAGATTGGTTACCAAAGATAAATTAAAATGTTCTGTATTAAGAAGGAAAAAATTACTGTGTTGGTCTCTCTTCTTCTTTGTGCTAATAAGAGAGAAGCAGCTTTGGTTGCTACAATGGATGGAGTGCGTCCTCTATGGAATTATCAGGAGGTGTGTTTGACTTTTCACTATGTCTTGTCTGTTCTGTCATATATTCAACTCTCTGTTTTCTCTTCAGTTGTGCAATCCATGTCTGGCTTTTCATATATATATATATATATAGAATGATTCAGTTTGTCAACTGTTTAATAGAAATCTTCTTTGCACCGACCAATCTGTTTTGTGACACTAATTACAGACCGTTGATGAGTTGAAGCAGAAAGTTATATATAAAACCATGGAATTAGAGTCACTGAAAACAGAAGCAAGTGAGCAAATACAAAGGCAGACAGAAGATATAAAGCATTTGATCAATCATGTAAGGCTTGCTCACCAAGAAAGAGACAGATACGAAAGACTACTTAACATGCTCACGCCTTCAAGCCCTACTGAATTAGTATCAGAAAAAGTAAACTCAACCATAATTGAATCCAAGAGTTCTCTCTCTGATACTAATAACAATAACCACTACTCGCACGGCTGCTTTCCCCCTAATAATTACTTTTTCGACGCTATTCCTTCGTCGTGGAGCATCAATGCTGCAGCTGACTTTAGAGAATTGGGTACTGGTGCTTTTGTGAATCAACCCTTTAATGGCTCAAACCCATCTGCAGGTTTAGTCCCTAATTCAGGATTGCCTAGTGTTGATGTTGTCACTGAAAGTCTCGTTAAGGGAAAAGCATTGCCTCTAAAGGGTAAGTTATTGCAAGCTGTGATGGAGGCAGGTCCTCTCCTTCAGACACTTATTGATTCAGGGCCACCACTTCCTAGATGGACTAATCCTCCTCCAATATTGTTGAAATCCTTCGAAATTCCTCCTCATAAGACTCTCAACAGAAATACAAATGTAGCTGCTGCTGCTTCTAAACAATCAAGTTCCTACATTTGCAAGAGACAAAGGTTTTATTGATGTCATTACTCTTTCATCCCCAATTTTCTTCTCGAGAAAATCTAATCCAGTGCTTTTTTATTTTGGGTTTGAATGACTAAGCTATTTTGGTTAAGTTCAATTATGCTGTTTTGGATTTTATGTTGTGTATATAGATTTACTGCTTTCTCATTTACATGATATTCTCACTCTAGAACTTTGGTATTTATATATGCAGTACGATGATAAGATAATTAGTAAACTAGATATCAATCAGTCATACTTGGATGGCAAGGAACAGCCAGGAGAGGCAGCTCTTAGCCTCTTCTGGCTTCGATCCATCAAAAAGCTTCCAATCAAAGAGTGGATAAATAAGCTTCAAAGTCTTCACCTTTCACATCAATCTCGAGCTCCAGAAACGTTTCTGGCACAAATGAATCGGGTCTCATATATTTCGATCACGGACCATTGTCCATGCATTGACTGGTGTTTGTGCATTTTTAGGAACCTTGAAGCCGCAGATTTCTAGCTACTTGGGCATCGGCTATGTGTGAGGCCAAGAAATGGGATTAGTGGGAGCAACCAAAAAGTTTCTTTCAATTATAATATCATGACTGTTAGATAAGAAAATGAAGTGAAGAGGGCTGGTTTTCAATAATACCAGACCCTGCTGTGTACATTCATATATATAATACAATGGGTTATACAAGATATGTTCCTAAGCGAGTAGTTACAATGAGATAATAACACATATGAGAGAGAAAAGATAAGAGCTGTTACAATTGTATGTTATCTATTATCACTATCACGAACAGAACCCAAACCACTATTAGTTCTACTAACATGATCATTATCTCTTGTGGCATAAGCTCTAACACGCCCCTGCAAACTGTTAGGGAGAGAGCAAACTAACAGTTTGTCACGTAATTGAACAAACCGAGAAGCAGTGTGTCCCTTTGTGAAGATATTTGCGACTTGGTCTTTGGTGGAAATGTGTTGAGCTCGAATGTCTTGGTTTATGACTTTTTCACGAACAAAGTGATAGTCAACCTCTATGTGCTTCGTTCGAGCATGAAACACTGGATTAGAAGCCAATGCAAGAGCACTGAGACTGTCACACCATAGAGTTGGTTGAGAGGATAAACCAATTTGAAGATCTTTCACCAACATACGAAGCCAATACAATTCAGCAGTAGCATGAGCCATTGATCTATATTCAGCTTCAGTACTGGATCGAGAGACCACAGGTTGCTTTTTAGAAGACCATGAAATCAAGTTCTGTCCAAGAAAGACACCATAGCCACTAGTTGAACGACGGTCATCTGGGTCTCCGGCCCGGTCGGAGTCACAAAATACTCGAAGATCTAGAGAACCAGGACCATAAAATAAACCATAATCAACTGTATTTTTCAAGTAGCGCAGTACCCGCTTTGCAGCTACCCAATGAGCCGTAGTTGGTGAGTGAAGATGTTGACATAGTTGATTAACAGAGTAGGAAATATCAGGTCGAGTAAGTGTCACATATTGAAGAGCACCCACGACATGTCGATACTCAGTGGGATCGGGCAGCAAATCGCCATCATGTCGAGATAATTTTGTTCCAGCAACACAAGGAGCTCGATATGGTTTAATCCCTCCCATACGAACTCTGTCTAAAAGATCAATGATGTATTTTGACTATCGAAGATGTAATCCAGTGTTAGTGCGAGTTGCCTGAATACCCAAAAAATAGCCAAGATCACCTAAGTCTTTCATTGCAAATTCTCCATGGAGTGCCGTGATAATCTGCATGATTTTGCTGTGAACATTTCCCATGATAATAATATCATCAACGTAGATTAAAATAAACACAACAATGCCAACGTCTCGATAAATAAATAAGGAGGAATCAAGTGGAGAGCAACGAAACCCAATTGCAATAAGAGCACTGGAGAGACGTTGAAACCAAGCACGTGGTGCTTGTTTTAAACCATAAAGTGACTTTCGTAAACGACATACCCAATCTGGATGAGTAGGGTCAATGAATCCCTGGGGCTGTTCCATATATACTTCCTCATCTAAGATGCCATGTAAGAAGGCATTGGAGACATCCAGTTGTCGAATAAACCAGTGAAAGTGAACGGCCAATGATAGGAGAAGGCGCAATGTTGTTGGTTTAATTACCGGACTGAATGTCTCATGATAATCAACTCCACTCTCTTGATCAAAACCCTTAGCCACTAGCCGGGCCTTGTAACGATCAATAGATCCATCGGGTAGTTGTTTCAGTTTGAATACCCACTTGTTGCGAACCACATTGTGTGTAGAAGGTCTGGGACACAAAAGCCATGTGCCGTTTGATATCAAGGCGGAGAATTCAGCCTCCATTGCCCTACACCACTCGTGGGAACGAGCAGCCTGGTGATAGGTTTTTGGTTCACTGGGAAGTTGGACCGCATGAAAGGTTTGAATGGGATGGCGAGTACTATAGTACACTTGGAAATCAGGGAATTGGCGAGGTTTAAGTGACCCAGTTTGTGACCGAGTCACCATATGTGGTGGGGAATTGGGTATAGGTTGAGGGTCATTAGTGGCCAATAATGAAGGAGAAGAAGATTCAGATGTGGGAGTGGGAAAGGTTGAGTCCGTAGACATAGGAGAAAAGGATGGATCAGTATTTTCAGCGGTTATGGTGGTTGTGAGTTGAGCTTGTGACATGGTTGGTTGTATTTGAAATGGGGTCTCATGAGGTGTGATATTGGGAAGATCAGATTGGAGGGGAGGAGAACTAGGGAAGGTTAGGTGTGTAGAAGACAGCAAAGGTGCAACTATGTTAGAGATGGGTAGAGCCATACCTGATAAGAATCCTGGAGTGGTTGTGCAGGGCAGTGACGAGGTAGTGCTTGCTCCAGGTAATTTGAGAATGTCCATCTCTTTGGCAGGAAATTTAGTTTCATCAAACACTACACTGCGTGATATGAAAACCTTTTGAGATGAAGGATTGAAACACCGATATCCTTTTTGTTGAGAACAATACCCGACAAAAATACAAGGAGTGCTATGAAATGACAATTTATGAGGCATGTATGCACGCATTAGAGGAAAACATTTACAACCAAAAGTTTTCAAAAACTTGTAATCAGGATGTCGATGGTAGAGTAAGTAATATGGAGTCTTGTGGCTTAAAGATGGTGTTGGCAATCGATTTATTAAATAAACTGAGGTTATGAAGGAATCAACCCAAAATTGAGATGGTAAACCGGATTGAGCAAGTAGAGTAAGACCTGTTTCAACAATATGTCGGTGTTTTCGTTCAGCAATGCCATTTTGTTGAGAAGTGCGGGGGCATGTAAGTCGATGAAGAATCCCATGAGCACTTAAAAATTCCTTGAATTGTTTGGAGACATACTCTCCACCATTATCAGATTGAAACTGTTTAATGCAATTTTCAAATTGTTTTTCCACTAACAATTTAAATTTTGTGAAAACAGAGAATGTGTCTGATTTTTTTGCCAAAGGAAAAAGCCAAGTAAATCGACTATAATCATCAACAAAAAGAACATAATATTTTGAACCACTTAAAGAAACAACTGGTGAAGTCCATACATCAGAATAGATGAGTTCTAATGGCCTAGAGGAAGTGCGTGTAGACTTGGAAAAGGGCAATTGTTTACACTTCCCTAGTTGACATGGTTCACACACAGTGTTTGAAAGAATAGAACCAGAAACAGGAAATTGACGATTTTGAAACAAATAGCGAAGAACTGAAGAAGATGGATGCCCAAGGCGTGAATGCCAAATTGAAGAAGTTGTCTTAACACCAAAAAAAGCAACGAGGCCTTTGATTTTATTCCTAGAAAGCTGCTGAAAATTCAGAGGGTAGAGACCATTCTCACTTTGCCCTTGGAGAAGCACTGTCCCCGTCTGCATGTCCTTCACAAGATAACCATGACCAGTAAGTATAAAATACACATTATTATCGTGGCAAAATTTGTTGATGGAAAGTAAATTGGTGGAAGCTTGAGGACAATGAATGATGTCATGCATAAGCAATGATTTTTGGGATGTATGTAAGTGGCTGGAACCAGTGCTAAGTATTGTAAGAGGTGAACCATTACCTACACCAGTGACTGTATCATTACCATGGAATGGTTGAGGGTCGGCAATGTTGGTTGCATCTGTAGTGATGTGTGTATTTGCCCCGCTGTCAGCAAACCACTGAGAATTCATGAGTCTGTCATTTGTGTCAGCAACCATTGCAGCAAGTTCACTGGGTGGACGTCTTCCTTGGAAGGAAAAATCCATCCGTTTAAAACAATCAAGAGCAGTATGATAGGGACGCTTGCAAATTTGGCACTTGTCACGAGCATCTTGTCCATTACCTCCAGAAAAGGAAGTGATTTTTGATGAAGTATCACGACTTGCTAGTGAATTCCCTTGAGTGGATGATCGTGGCTTGCGTTGAGAAGCATTCCTGTTGCTATAAAAAGCAATAGAACCAGTTTCTGGTGAAATGGTACGGCTTTGTTGTTGATCAAGGAGAAGCTCATGATTCAACAACTCAGCCTGAAAATCCGTGTAACTCATAGAATTATCACGCATAGCAAAGGATAAAGAAGTAACAAAAGCTGTGAATGAAACATTCAAACCATTGGTAATGTATTGAATAAGGTCTTCATCACTGATTGGTCTCCCAACAGCTGCTAGTTGATCAGCGAGGAGCTTGGCTTGGGCAAGGTAGACAGTGCAGGTCTGAGATCCTTGTTGGATACCTTGCAACTGCCTTTTGAGATGAGAGATTCGTGATCTTGAAGGAGAAGCAAATTTAGAGGTCAATGAGTCCCATGCTTGTTTGGCTGTATTAAGGCCATACATGGTCGAAACGAGAGAAGACTCCAAAGTAGAATTGATCCAGCTGAGTAATAACTGGTCCTTTTTCTGCCAAACAAGATAAGCAGGATTAATAATACCTTGATCCTTGGCAGCATCATCAAGGAACTTCAGAGGACAACCATCAGAACCATCAATGATACCCATAAGGTCATGTGTACGTAGAAGTGGCAGGAATTGAGCCACCCATGCAAGGTAATTGGTTCCATCTAATTTGATGGAAACCAGTTGCATAACATTTGGAAAAGTAACATGGGGTGTGGAAGTAGTGATAGTTGAGGGAGTGATGATATTGGTGGCTGCGGAACTGGATCCGAGATGTGCCATTGGTTTACGAAATGGCAAGCGTAAGCTTAGGCTTCGATACCAAGATAAGAAAATGAAGTGAAGAGGGCTGGTTTTCAATAATACCAGACCCTGCTGTGTACATTCATATATATAATACAATGGGTTATACAAGATATGTTCCTAAGCGAGTAGTTACAATGAGATAATAACACATATGAGAGAGAAAAGATAAGAGCTGTTACAATTGTATGTTATCTATTATCACTATCACGAACAGAACCCAAACCACTATTAGTTCTACTAACATGATCATTATCTCTTGTGGCATAAGCTCTAACACTGTTGAACAACAGAAGTCTCGTCCTTGCCAAGGACTTCTCCGAGCTCAATTTGGGCCTTCGCCAACTTTTCCAGTGTTGTGTAATAACTCCGCTATTGCCCATTCTAATGTGCTTGCTGTGGTGTGAGTACCTCCCACAAAAAAAAAGTACTGAAGCAGAGTCGCATGCAAGGAAAAATAAATCTTTGTCGACGTTCGGTGGCCTGAGTGTTTAAATGTATTTTTCAGGTTAAATGCATGTTTGGAATCAGCCCATTTGAGACATCCCATGATGTATGATATTATCGGCTCGGTTCCATGGTCCATTGTCGAGCTAATAATATTTGGCCGGTAATGAGTCGGTTGGCTGGTGAAAACCAGTAAAACCGACCCATGTTCAGTGACTCCTGGTTACTAGTTCGTGTAAAACAGTGCAAGGGATCAAAATGGTATTTTGAAATTCATACAAGGTGGTTAGCACTGGTAACTCGCCATCGATTTACTCTGTCCACAATATTAGTGTATGTGAGAAAGGCTTGAATTTTATATGCTGTGCCTTGTTTCTCATTGAAGATCACAAAATATTTTGGTTTTGACGTTAATTTATATGCAGTTTTTGTGATACAACCTACGCAGTATTCTAGAGTTGATTTTTGTTGGCATCTTTTTGTATCATCTATGAATTTTAACTTATTGTGCGGAGTATTATTATTATCTATTATACAACTACGAATTATAATGATGATCACCAGAGTTACTGTAATTAGCAAACTAAAATAATTTAAGTCTATATCAAAATTTCGGATCGACTATATGAGTTTATGAAAAAAATCAACGGAAATTCACTGTACTATCTATGATAGAAAAATAAATAATGGCATTTTTTTTAATGAGAAAAAGGCTGATGAGACCACGATATATTAAGGATGAATCTCCAACGACGCTACTGTTACATAACTATAAGTAATCATATAATAAACACAATTTAAGGTTTTCTACTTGCCTCTCTAGTAACTAGATCAAGAAGATCCGAAGGCACTTCCCCAATCCAAGAAACAAAAGACCTCATCGACAATCCCTTTTCGCTAAAAGGTGAGCTACATTGTTAGCTTCCCTCTTAACATGAACGACGAACATACTCGATATGCTTACGAAATTATTATGAAAACATAATGAGATAGTGTTCATATATTTTTATCCATAACAAAATAGATATCCAAAATCTAGAAAAAGGAATAATCTACATTTATAGCATAATAACATTATTAAACCACTAATTTTTAGTCATGGTGCTAAACCTTATAAAAAAGTTAACACCTTACCAAAAAAAAAAAAAAAGAAGAAGAAGAAGAATGAGGCCACCCCAGCTAAGATAGTAAAAATCACTCGTGATTGATTCAATTATCAATACTCAATAGTGACTTGTAATTTTGATTAAGATTTGAAATACACAAAATTAAGGAGTAACCAAATTACTTCATTTTTTAAGATAAAAAACAAATTACTTCATATTTCTTAGGTATTTGCAGGTTTCTTATATGCTTTCATGGACAACCAAATATAGGGTTATTAACGGTCAATTTTGCTCAATTTTTTAACATATTTTAGACAAATCATTTAATCGGTTAGGTTGATTTTTTGTTGGTTTTAGTGGAAGATGTGTAATTTTTTTAAAAAAAACCAACCAATCAATTTGGTTTGGTTGGTTTTATAAACAACCAGACATGTTTTTAGGTTATTTTCTATTTTTAAAATAAAATAGAAAATAAATGAAGAAAATGTCAAACCGATTCTAAACGTTTCCTTACAATTAGGGAGGTAAAAAAATGATAAACCGAAATGGATCGAAATCGAATCGATTGGTCACATTTCCAATGAAATTGACCGAAAACTCGATCAAAAACAAAAAAAATGGACTAAATAATTTGAACAAAATATATGAAAAATTCAACCAAAGTCATCCCTACTTATTGATAAGATATAGTTAAGTAAATATTTTATTTTACTCATTTTTTTAAAAAAGAAACTTACATGAAAGTATAACTGTATTAAGGACAAAAAAGAAAAAAAAACTAGGTTTTAGGGGCAGAAGTACAAAATCACAATTTATGGGACACAGGATAAGATAAATATGGAATGACGTTAAAACTGACAGACGCGTAATTAAAACGAACGTTAAGCGATGAACGAAGAGAGTTGTCTCTCTCCTCTGCCCTACCAGATTTCAATGCTTTCAATTTCTTGACACTTCTTTCCAATTTTGTGGAGCACAGCAGCACAACAACACAAAAGAGGTTGACACACAGACGCTTAGAGCGAGAAACTGATAATTTTGTAGAGAGAGAGGAAAAGTCAAATTCTCTCTTTCCGAGCAAGTAAGTGGTCCTTCGTTGTTCGATCCGCTAGTTGTCACGCTCCTCTCTCTAACAATGATTGTGAATTTCTTTTTTTTTTGGATAAGATTTTAATTGTGGTGTTTTCTTAATTTCCTTGGGAGTTTTCGGATTTATTTTCTTTGGTGAATCTGTTTAGGGATAATCTGTTTGGATAGGAGGAAAATGGGGTTGATCTCGGGGATATTGTTGGGGATGATTTTCGGGATCGCTTTGATGGCAGGATGGAGGCATATGATGAGTCACCGAAGCACCAAGAGAGTTGCCAAGGTACTCTTTATTTTTGACAAAATTTTGGGGAATATTGAGTAGTCAAGTTTTCAATTGCTTGATTAGCTTAATGATTTTCTGTTTATTTGGTTCTATTCGGCGTTTTTTCTTTAAATTTTCTGGTGATTACTAGTTCAACGTAAAAAAGAAGACAAGTCGAACTTCATTTTTTAAGGTGTACCATGTTTGCTTAATTTGAAGCTTTTACATACAAATATATTTCCACTAATTCTCATGGCTTAGTTAACTACAATTTGACCGTGTCTGGTGCTGTTTGAGTAACCATTGAATCTTGTGAACCTTTTTTCATTACTACATTTGGGTTGATGTAACCTACATTGAGTTTAAAATCTTCTTAGAGAAGGGGGAGGATTGAGGGATATTCCCAATTTTTGCTCTTGCAGTTTTGTTTCTTGATGAAGGATGACAGAATTTTTAATGGTAAAAGAGATGGGAAAATGTACCTTTATGTAGTAGGGACTCATACTTTGGATAAAGAGCATATTTATCTCTAGTCTTCTTAATAGTAGAGCAGATGAGATTTGCTATGAATAAGACTATCTTGATGCCTGCTTTTTTCATGGATGATTTAACTTTAGCCATCCTTTTCTAGGGTGATATCCAATGCATCAATATTCACTTTTTTCGAGTTTTTGAGTTTTCAAGTTCATGTGACCCCCACCGTATCAAGATGCACTTTTACCAGTACTCAAGTTCCTATTTGCGACTAGGCCAGATGAGATTTGCTATGAACAAGACTATCTTGATGCCTTCTTTTTTCATGGATGATTTAACTTTAGCCGTCCTTTTCTAGGGTGATATCCAATGCATCAATATTCACTTTTTTCGAGTTTTCGAGTTCATGTGACCCCCACCGTATCAAGATGCACTTTTACAAGTACTCAAGTTCCTATATGCTACTAGGCCAACTTACTTTTGTTATTGGATAAACGATTGTCTTTCCAAATTTCTCTATTACGGCGTAGTTGTCAAAGTGCTAGGCAACACTCAAGGCGCAAAGGTCTTCTATAGCCTGAGGCGCAAGGCGCACTTAAAGCGCACGCCTTAGCGAAACAAGGCTCAAAATTAACAATAAAAAGAAAAATGATACTAATAAATAGAAAAAGTCAGCATAACAAATTCATATGACATAACATCAACCTCAACACCACATTACAAAGTCTAAAAATAAACTAAAGTCAGAGTGTGTATTACTAGTTGGTGGAATACTAGAGAATCCTTAAATTGAGAATTTAATTAAATTCTTGTTTATAACACTGAACTGATAGTCTGATTTTGATTAGTGATGGTCTTTTTTATTTATTTTTGCTTTTCTGAATGGGTAATCCCATCTCAGGTGCAAGGATGCACCGATGCACATCACCTTAGTGACGTTACATGGGTGGGATTGAAGGCTTGAAGTTAAAATAGATAAGAAAATAGGAGAGAAAAAGGAAAGAAAGAAGAGAGAGAGATTACCTTGCTGTAGTTGACTGGGGTTGAAGCTTCAAGAAGGGTGACTGGCGTGAGGAACTAAGGTGGCAGGGGTTGAAGAAAGAAGATGCCGGCTGCTGCTAGGGCTTTTCCTATTTTTCTTTCATTTTTTTTTCTTTCAGTAAAAAGAGTTTTGGTGTCCTCTGTGCCTCAGCCAATTAAGAAAATCTCCTAAACAAGTGCCTCTATCCCACAAATAACACTCATGTGCGTCTGGGGAGCAAGCTATGAAGTGATTTGTATAGGTTAGCCCACCCTTAACTAGCATGACACATTTTAACGTCGTGCAGGTGGGAGGCCCAAAGAGAACAATATTGTGCCAGTGGGCTGCATTTGCTTCAATTTAGTATCATAGCCGAGGCCAAGGTGGGACACAGGTGGGATCACTTGAGGACGTGTGTCTTTGAGGAGGGGAGATAAAAGTCCTCTAGTGGAAAGTGACTGGCCATTCCTCCACCTCATATCGCATGGGTAGGAAGCTATAAAGTGTTTTATATGGGCTATCCCACCCTAAACTAGCATGACACTTTAAAGTCGTGCAGGAGGGAGGCTCAAGCGAACAATATTGTGCTAGTGGGTTGGATCTGCATCAGTTAGTATTTACTAGGGCTCTATTCTTAATACTATACTTTCTATCCAATACCTGGCGTTTTCTACTTATGAAGATAGATGCATGAAAGAGCAAACTGTGGAAAGAGTAATGACATCGTAGGAAGACTAATGGTCAAACAGTGACTTTAATGGCTATGGATTGATATGTGATACTAGGAACTTTTGTTAGTTGGATCTTTACAATAATTCTTTAAGTGAGAATCGACGCCTGTATATATTGGCGAGAAGCATTCTATAAACAAAGCAGAAGCAAGGAGCTACAGACGAATATTGAATACCATAACTTTGTGTAATTTGTTTGCTTAATACCACTGGCTTTTTTCACTTTCCTTTCTGTTGGTTTGAGTGAATGAATGTGAGGGGAATGCAGGGAAATCCTTGTCAAGGTCAAATGTTGATCATCGGCATGCATCAATTGTCAGCATATAATATTTTTATATTTCGAATGGAGTTCTGAATTGTTAGATGGAAAGAGAAGACACTTCCTATCTATTTTTTTGTTGTTGGGGTGTAGCCTTAATAAAGCTTATTATATTAAAAGATAATGGAAAATAAGTTGGCTCTGTAAGCCTTCTTTTTCCCCTTTTTAGCATCAAAGTTGTCATGGTAAACTAGTGGAGCTACTTTTGCAAAATGTTTGAGTTTCATAGAACTATAGAAGCAAATGAAATGCACAGATTAAGGTTGATAATTAAGAGATCAGTTTTTTATATGATTATCATGGATGTTGCTAAGAAGGGGCAAAATCACTCCATATTCTGTTTTTTTTTTAAAAAAAAATAATTTGACTCATGGGTTTATATTCTTAGTTTTAAAGAAGAGTCCACAGTACCTTGCGTTTTGTGCAAGTGTAAAGAGTTGGTCACCACTAGACTGAAGAGTTCATTTTAATTTATATTCTTAATGGACTCTAATACTGAGGAGTCATATTATTTCAATATTTCCTATTGGTCAGAGAGAAATTTGAGGGCCTTTGAAAGTGTTGAGAGCTTAAATAAACTCCTTAAAGATAGGCCATTTCAGTCCTTAGGTTAGCGGTTTTCTGTTGATTGTAAAATGATGAGAATCTTAAGTTTGACATTTTTAGAAATCTTGTACATGACTTGGTGTTCTTGGATGGCACCGCATTTGTGCCTTCTAATATACTTAGTTCTTTTTACTGCTAAAAAAAACATTTAATGCTTTTAGTCTTTTCTTGCAGCTGATTTGAAGGAATCTCTCACGCATAGAACTTATTATTACTCTATAATAAGTACAAATTTGCTCATTGTGCCTTCAGTGCAATGAGGAAGTAACTCTTTACAACAATTGAAGTCAACCTCACCTTATATTTGACACATTTAGATTTTCATTAGTGAGAAAAGTTGATATATTGCAATTCCTTGCATCATTCTCCTTGTGGAAAGATTTTCCATAAGCATGCAAACTTAAGAAAAAAATACCTGGCCATGAACTATCAGAAAAGTTATTCTATCAAGATTGTAATGCATTTTTCTCTTTAACTATTGCGCTGTAAGTTTTTTGTGGCTAAACATATGTTTTTTCTCTCTTAAGTTCTTGCATTTTCTCGTATATTTGTGCATTTCCGGGTGTCCATATGTGGCAGACAACATCAATAGCTATGTGGGTATGTGATTAATTCCTATTTTAAATCTCTGAGTAAATGTCAGCAATAAATAATTAGATTTCATTCTTCCTTTTAAAACTTCTTAACTTTTGATTGCCTTTGAACTTTCTTGACCATTGTTCACGATATTTCTTTTCTTCTGCAGGCAGTTGATATAAAATTACTTGGCTCCCTCAATAGAGAAGATCTGAAGAAAATATGTGGCGATAACTTTCCTGAATGGATATCTTTCCCTGCCTTTGAACAGGTTGGTTTATTCGTTTTCATAGTTCTAGTGGTATTAGCCATTTTTGGTCATTAGGAAAAGCTACATATGTATCGATCATTACTTCTTTTTATTCTCGTTGGCTTAGGTGCTGTTTGGTTTGCAAAACCATGTGTCTGTTTTACATTTTATGTTTTTCGAGTTTTGAGCTTTGGCCTCAAAATTCCCAAAACATCTATTTAATGTTTCGGGATTTTGAAGCAAGTAGACTCAAAACACTCAAAATACATTTTGAAAAACAACGCAAACAAATCACGTCTTAGCCATTTTCCATGTTTTTAAAAACTTGATAGAAAATGCTCTCAAAACACTCAATCCAATCAACCCCTTAGAGTCTGTGGATTTATTAGTAAAAGCTACATATTTATCAACAATTTTTCCCCCCCAATAAGCATCAAGTACCAGTGATATTATGATATTCAAGTGTTAAGAATACCATAAGAGAAAATTTTCTTCTCCGTACTTGATAATTATTACCATTCATTGCTTCATTAAGCTGTCTAAATTTAGTCAGTTTTACTAGTCATGCATGTCAGGCAGATTAAGATGTAATCATTTGTTGACTTGTTGTTAACTATTGTTTTAAAACTAATCTTAGCATATGTAGTGTTTTGAGGCAGACTAACTATATGATGTCCCGGAATTATTTCTTTTGAAATTGTTTGTCACCAATAATATTGTATTAGTTGGTGTCATCTGTCATGCTCTTCACTTTCTTATCATGTTATATTTTGGCTGGCCCTTTCAGGTGAAATGGCTGAACAAACACCTTAGCAAATTGTGGCCTTTTGTTGCGGATGTAAGCTTCCTATTTTCTTACTCTATATTATTATATGGATCACCTGTGATACTATTTCTTAATAAATTTCTTTTTAAAAAGTTTACGTGTCCTTCACTTGTTCTCTTGAAATATAGGTTTTAGCTAAAATGAGTACTGAGTTATTAGTCTCTTGGACTTTCAGCTTAAATGGTGGTAATGAGACGCATACATTGTTTGGTTTCTTTGTGCTTAATAGTTAATAGTACCAGGAACTTCCTTGCCTTCTTGTTGCATAAGATATTCTCTGTGTCAGTGAGACCCACCTTCTTACATCCACCATAGTTTCTTTGAAGCTTTGAATACTTTTGGGATTCCAATGTTTCGAGCATATTTAGCATCGATGAAAATCCATTGGATGACATAGAAGATAGATATTGTGATCAAATCTGAAAAATTATTGTAAAGCAAATTTGCTGCGGCCATTTAAGAATTTCATTTATCTAATGAATTTGGATATTTTATTTTTGTGTTTTCAGGCAGCCACGTTTGTAATAAGAGAATCTGTTGAACCACTATTGGAAGAATATCGTCCTCCAGGAATTACTTCATTAAAGTTCAGCAAATTATCTCTTGGAAATGTGCCACCCAAGATTGAAGGTATGAAGTAATTGGCATCCCTGGGCATTGAATTTCCTCAGCTTCATCTCTTTTTTGTTTTAACATGGGATATCTTTGTTTTTTGGGGTTGAGGAGAGTACATATGTGTGACAAAAATTTCGCAACTTCTTTGCCATCTGAATTTGAGGAAATTTCCTGAAGGATTTGAATGTCAGTAAAGTTATTTCTGCTTAAGATATAAACCATCATCCCCACTGCTTATATTGAGTTGTATTTCTTTTTTTAAAGTTAATCTAATTATATTGTTGCTTTTCTTGTATCATCAATTTATCTCGCTTTAAAATTTATATTAAATTTTAACACCTCTATAAAGAATTATAATTTGTTTGTGCATTACTTTGTAGTGGTTCTTCTACACTGAACAATGAATGCTGTTGAATATATGAGTGTATAGCACTCTAGCTTCATTTGTATAGTTGTGTATAGTTTTTTTGTTTGTTATTATTGAGTCTCACATTTTATAGCTAGCATTACCTAGCTCTCTTTGTTTGTTATATATATCTATATTTCTCAAGCGTGAGCTGAATACTCACTCACACATATTCACTGAAACAAGAGTTTCTCTTTCTTGGTTCCTTTTTCACAAATTCCATTGTCATGCATAAGTTTATCTTGTTTTTCTTTTCTTTTTATGGGTTACTCTATGCTTCTCTTTAAGCATCACTTCCCTCATTATTAATAAACAATGTAGGAATTCGTGTTCAAAGTCTAAAAAAGGGACAGGTAATTATGGATATTGATTTTCGATGGGGCGGTGATCCGAGCATTATTTTAGGCGTTGAAGCTGCACTTGTTGCTTCAATTCCAATTCAGGTTGGTGCATAGACAACTTTGGAAGCTCTTGTTTTCTTATGTTCTGATACCAAATTATGTTGATTACAACATTTACTTTTTTGTTGCAAAGAGAGCCTTAATTTGGATTTCCATGTCACTTGTTCAACAGTTAAAGGATCTTCAAGTGTTCACTGTTATCCGTGTTATCTTCCAACTTGCTGAAGAAATACCTTGCATCTCTGCTGTTGTTGTTGCACTTCTTTCTGAGGTACATTTGGCAGAAATCTTTTATTTTTTACTTTTTAATCTGATGTGTGATGTGCCCATCGTCCCATGACTGAGAGACAGTATATTTTGGACTGGGACTGTCTTTCAATGCTGACACTACAATATATTATCGTAGCATGTCTTACCATGGCATCATAAATTCTATTTACATCATCTATACAAGGGTAATATTTTGGGATAGCAAATCAATTATGTTCATCATGATCATCTTCTCAGAGATAATAAAAGGTGAAGGAGGGAGACCTAAAAAGTCATGCATGGATGTTATAAGAAAGAACATGGACTCTATAGGATTAGTTTATAGTGTGGCTCTTGATAGGAATGAATTGCGAAGGATAATTAATGCGATTGATTTTAACTAATTTCTCCTATAGTTTCATGTAGCCAATCCAAACATATTGTTTGGGATACACACTTTGATGATGATCATAATCAGGTGCAGATTAGTCGAAAGACACCATGTAGCACTTGCGAAAATTGGGCCTCCAAAGCTTTTTTCACCTACATTTTCTTCTATTTGAGAATAATCATCTCCATTCTGCTTCTATTTTGTTTCTGCTTCTATTTTGTTTCTGCTTCTTCTAGTTAACATGCAGTTATCAAAGAGATTATTTTTTCATAATTTTACCACATTATCTGTCTTATTTATTTCTGGAATGAACTTATCCTCTTTTAAATTCTTATCAGCCAAAGCCTAGAATTGACTATACATTGAAGGCTGTTGGTGGAAGCTTAACAGCAATTCCTGGAATTTCAGATATGATTGATGTAAGTTTTGTGCAATTGATCTATAGTGTTGGTAACTATTTGGATTGGCTTACTCACATCACAATCACATTTGTAATTTTGTAGGACACCGTGGAATCAATTGTCACAGATATGCTCCAGTGGCCTCACAGGATTGTTGTTCCGATTGGTGGTATACCCATCGATCTTACGTATGTTTTCCCCCCTTTTCTGGTTCATTTATTTACTCATATTCCTGTAGTTATTTTGTTGTTCCACCTTCTGTTCAACTTCTGTCTATTAGATTTTCTAAGAAAGAATTAAATTAATGAACACATCTTCACAAGATCTCTCTTTTCAACTATTTTTATATTCTCTGTTTGGCCTTGAGTTCCAATGTCTAATGTAATGGTAGCTCTTGATGCTGAGTGAAAATTTTGAGATTTTTTTTATATTGTTTTCTTAATGGTTCCTGGACTAATCTAATTTATGTGAAATGTTTTACACATATAAGCTTCCATTGTTTCCATTCTTAGATGGCCGATTTATGATACAAATTTTGAGTATTGTCATTTTCTTAACCTTTAATGCAGTGAATTGGAGCTTAAACCAGAGGGCAAGCTTACCGTGACAGTGGTGAAGGCGAATGATCTAAAGAACATGGAAATGATTGGGAAATCTGATCCTTATGTGGTTTTGTCCATTCGGCCTCTATTCAAAGTCAAGACAAATGTTGTAGAGAACAACCTGAATCCTGTTTGGAATCAATCCTTTGAGTTGATTGTAGAAGACAAGGAGACACAGTCGCTTTCTTTTGAGGTTTTACACCATCTATTATCTATATCTTACACATTTTTACTCGTGCTCTGATATTTATTTTTCCTTTCTGAATATAGTTCTTTCCTCATTTTCTGATGCAAAGCTGTCCATTCATTGTTTATCCCGTTGACTTGTTATCCCTTTCTAATTTGTGATTTTCATATATTCATTAATCTAGGCAATAAATGTATCATAGGAAATTGAGACTGATATCCCAAGTTAACAGCACCATCATTAGTCGAATAATGTTGAGAGTTTAAGGGATTATTAAGATTTCTCTCTCCCTTTCTCTGTCTGGAAAGTAAAAAGACTTTCTGATGTAGTTTTGGATCTACATTCAATGTAGATTAGCGTTCTTCTACTAGTGATTTTCACATATTCACATTCCCTGTGAGCAATCATTGTATTGTGGGAATTCAAAACAGATATTCCAAGTTAACAGTGCCATCATCTTAGTCTAATAATTTTGAGAGTTTGCAATATGACTGCCTTTCTTTCTTATGTCTGGAAAGAACAGTTAAAAATTTCAGATGCAGTTTTGAATACACATGTTAACTTAGGTTAGCACTAGTCCTGCGTACCCGGAGTTGAGAAATTTTTCTGTTTCTACAGGTCACGCTGGATTTTTGTAGATGCATCCGTGTGTGTTTTTCCTTGTCCTATCCTTTCTTTTCCTTTTTATTATTTGGGTAGGTATGTGTCGTATGTAGACTATAGACTTCTGAAACTTGTACCTTTGACAATGTTTTGTTCACTGCATATACTCTCTCCCCCTCTTTCTCCATGCGTGCGCAAAACATCGCACCAATGGCTGATTTCAACTATCAGTTTTTTTCTTCCCTTTTAGGCTTTTGACGCATATTTATTATCACTAATGATGGCAATGTTTTTGAATAGGTTTTCGATAAGGACATCGGACAAGATAAAAGGTTGGGAGTCACGAAGTTACCCTTGATCAACTTGGAAGAAGAAGTTGAGAAAGAGTTTGATTTGAGGCTGCTACCATCACTTGATATGATGAAAATAAAAGACAAGAAGGATAGAGGAACTCTGACAGTTAAGGTTAGAAAGTCAGATGATGGTATCACGAGTTTTCCATTTTTGTCTATGGTGTTGGAAACATCTGCATCACATTTTCTTTCATGATATTTTGTTGCGAAACTGTTTAACTTTTTCTTTTCCTTTTCAGATGTGTTCATATAGGCTCTAAATTAGTGGATACATTGTTTATTTGTTTTGCCTAATTCAAGTTTTTATTTGTATTGGATGGTCTAGGTCTTCTACCATCATTTTAACAAGGAGGAGCAGTTGGCCGCTCTAGAAGAGGAGAAGAACATCCTAGAAGAAAGAAAGAAACTGAAAGAAGCAGGAGTGATAGGGAGCACAATGGATGCACTTGATGGAGCTGCATCACTGGTTGGGTCTGGTCTTGTTGGTGGCGTTGGGCTTGTGGGAACCGGTGTTGGTGCTGGCGTCGGTATAGTTGGGAGTGGGTTTGGCGCTGTTGGCACTGGCCTAAGTAAAGCGGGAAGATTCATGGGCAGGACCATCACTGGGCAATCTAGCAAGCGAAGTGGCACTACAACTCCAGTCAATAGTGTGCAAGAAAATGGTGGGGCAAAGCCATAATTTGATTACTCCATTTTTTTTTCTTCTTCTGTAACATAAGAATTTGTGGTGTGTACTGAATAAACCAACTGACTGTGCGATAGTCTGTAAACCACATAGCAATTTTATATACGGATTCAAGTACGAATCATATTCTTAATCTCCAAAGACTCGCCCGGATTAACTCCTTGTTAGGTTCAGATCTCAATCCTCTTGGGTGGCTCAATTGGTTAATGCTTATTCAAAGGCTGCTCTAGAGGATATTTTCAGGCTCTTTTATTTCATAGGGATCGCCCGCAACAAGTTTGTCAATAGTGAACCTGGTCTTTCCATATCTGACATTAAATTTAAAGTGTCTTTGCTCAAGTCTACCTCTTCGCCGCATTCTAATTTCCAGCAGGCTGCCCCTATTCGGTCTTCCCCAAGTTGTTGGGTGCGTTCTCCTCCCGGTAGGTTCAAAGTTAATGTTAATGGGGCTTGGTCATCTGTGAGGAGTATGGCAGGTGTTGGAGCTGTAATTAGAGATCATTCTGGAGTGGTGATTGCTTCTAGTTTTAAAGGTATTCCATGTGCGGGCGATTGTGCTTTGTTCCTCTTTTTCCCTCTAGTTTAATGGTATTTATTGTTTTCTTTTTTTAAAAAAAAAAAATCCCTTCTAACCATATTGAAGTTAAGAAGTTGATTCCTCTTCCCCAATTTGTTTTTTCTCTGGAATTCTTGTATGTCAATAACTGTTTACATCCGTAAATATGTTTCACGTTTGCATGTGGTCAGGGGCGGAGCCACCCTTGGGCTAGGGTGGGCTCTAGCCCGGGGTAACTTTTTAAATTCTTTTTAGTATATATACTTATATATACCCTAATAAACATATGTCTCTACTAATATATTTATTGATTTGGAAATTTAAGCTCAATAGCTCAGTACAGACTTCAACTCATCACTGAGTTGTGTTGCGGATTAGTTGAGACGAAAAAATTTTAGCATTATAATTTGATTGACAATGATAGATTATACTTCAATAACCTAGCATAGTGAAGCAGTGAAAGCCGCTTGATAGTGTTTGTAATATATCTGTAAATTTTGTTCTTTAACAATTTTTATTCTCATGTGAGTTTTGTTATGTTCAACTTTTCATTCCCACGTGTAAGTACATTGTTGATTACTTCTCAATTCAATTTTGATAAATAACACCAAAAAAAAATCGGGGGCGATGCCCCCGAACCCCCACCAACCTATCGACTCCCAAGTATAAGCTCCTAGCTCCATCCCTGATATGTATTGTTGCTACTTGATAGCCCAGGATAGAAAAAAATCCTGGCTCCGCCTTGATGTGGTCTTATTTTCTTATGGAAAATTAACAGGTTAGCATTCAATATGGTTCAGATGGACCACTCAAAACAGTTAATGCACTGACAATATCAAATCAGTACTCCATGCATCTAAGATGAAGATAGAAATAGAAGAAGGTAGAAGAAAAAAGAACGTACAAGGACAACTTTCAGGGAAATCTGGTTTGGGGCTGCGGACATATTTTGTTTATGTCGATTTTTCGATTTACAGTAGATTTTTGTCAAAATTATATAATTTTATTTTTAAAAGATTGGATTTCAATTCTGTTGGTTTGTTATTTTGACAGAAGTAGAAAAATATTGACTACAAGAATTGAGAAATATATTGAAAATGGAAATAAAACTTTGAATAAGGACAAGAAAACTTGTGTTTAAGTGCAGTTTGCAGTGCCATGAGCTGTCACTGCCAAAATGCAAATGCAGACTGGTTGATATATATTGCCTGTCATGAAGAAATTTGTCACGTTGAATCGAATACATAGCACGTGAACAAACCACCTGTTATCTAACTCAAAATGTTTTTTTGTCATTAAAGCACTCTTCCCAGAAATATCAAGCACTACACGACACCGTTTCAACTCTTGTGTCAAAGGATTCATATCTCCCTGAGAATATCTTCTTGTTTATTAATCAAAATATTAATAATTAGTTAACTTTAAATTGTTTAATCCTTCCGAGAGATAGTTTGAGGTCCACATCATCACGGTTCGTCTTGGAAAATTGGCCCCACCCGACAAGCGTGGTTTACGAGACTTGTAGTGGTGGTGAGAGTGAGAGAGGGGGTGTTTTTGTATTTATGTGTGGGACTCACATGATCTCAGTTTTTCTTTCAAATTTTTTTTTTTTTAGTTGCAAGCTGTTAATTGTTTATACGTTTCTGCAAAACCCATTTATTAGATTCCCCCAACGAAGTCGCATCAATAATAATAAATGAAAAACGACTTACAAAGATTACTAAATTTATTAAATATTGCAAAGCGACCCTCTTTGTTCTTAAAATTGACAATAAAATCCCCTGAGGAAATCCAAATTAATCGGCTTGACTAATCCAGCAGGCACGTGAGAATCACGTTTCCGTTCGTAAAGGTGTTTACGTGTTTTTTACGAGGCAGAAAGGTCGTCAGAGTGGTAAGGGGTCAAAACCACCAATCAAAAAGTCAAAGAACGGAAGCATTGGGGTTCTGCTAGCGTGCGCACTGAGCGAGACAGCGAATAAATAAAAAAATTAAAATACCGGCTTTGAAAGCCCGGAAATAAATATAAAATACTCACTTTTTAAAGATTTATAATCCAAAAACAGAGCAAAACCACGCGATCGACGAACGAACAATGGCCCCACAAACCACTGGATCTTGGTCCCCACGTGATGCCCAACCAATCAAAGACGCAAAACCCGGCGCGTGAGTTAGACTGTCCAGCAGTCAACCTCCACAGCGGCTCTATCAATAAATTCACAAGTAAAAACGTACAAAACTGCCACGTCTTCAATAAAGTCAGAACCCCCAAAAATAAAATAAAAAATAAAAAATTGATGGTCTCTCTCCCTCTCTCTCTCTCTGTCTCTCTCTCTCTGTCTCTCTCTCTCTTCTTATGCAGAGAGAAGCAAGTCCCGATCAATGCCAGAGTGAACAAAACTAAATTCTCCTCTTCTACACCGATGACATCTACTTGATATATCTATCACCTTCTTCTTCCTCCATTTTTACAATTATGCCATCAAGACAACCGCAGCCGGTGGCACCGCCGCCTCCGTTCCTTCCCCACCATCGCCACCCTTCTCGAGTCCACCTCGCATTTATTCTTATTGGACTCCTTGTATTTGCCATCATTTCGCTTCTCCTTTTTATTACTTTCTTGTATCGGAAACTCTCTCGCAACCGTACTGCCCCAACTGATTCCAGATCTCCCAATCACCACCTCCAAATACGGAAATTCTCCTACTCGCTCCTCCGCCGTGCCACCGCCTCATTCTCGCCGTCCTCTCGACTCGGACATGGCGGATTCGGTTCGGTCTACAAGGCTAGTCTTCCGTCCGATCAAGCAGTTGCCGTCAAGCTCATGGACCCCAACGGTTCTCTTCAGGGGGAGCGAGAGTTCCACAATGAGCTCTCTCTCTCCTCGTCTCTTCACTCTCCTCACATTGTCTCCCTCCTCGGCTACGCATCTCACCGCCGCAAGCTCCTTCTCGTCTATGAGCTTATGGAGAATCGCAGCCTCCAAGACGCCTTGTTGGATCGTAAGTGCCCGGAGCTCATGGGCTGGAGTGTGCGATTTCGTTTAATACTTGATATTTCACTGGGTCTAGAGTATCTCCATCACTATTGTACTCCTCCCGTGATCCATGGAGACATCAAACCGAGTAATATTTTGGTTGATTGTGATTTCAAAGCCAAAATTGGGGATTTTGGTCTTGCCAGAGTAAAGATTGAGGATCTAGTGGAGGAGAGGAAGGAGGCTGTCGGTGGAGAAGATAACGGGTCGATTTTGGAGGAGACGGAGAGTGTAGTTACAGGGTATGAGGAGAGTGCGGTGGTTGCCACTGATCGCTCGCCGGAGAGTTTTGCGCTTAGGGTTTTGGATTCCGAGGCATCACCGGATACTGCCCTGGCCTTGTCTCCGGAGTTGGGGGTCGATAAAGGGAGTGTGTCGGATGCGTGTTTCGATAAGGCTAGTGTTGATAGTGGGAAAGATTTGATTAGTGGTGGAAAGAAAGGTGGTTCGAGGAGGGATTGGTGGTGGAAACAGGACAATGGAGGTGAATCTGAATCGGGGCGAGTGAAGGACTATGTTATGGAGTGGATTGGAAGTGAAATCAAGAAGGAGAGACCTAAGAGTGAGTGGATTGCTTCAGCTAGCAGTTCTAAAATTGAAAGCAAGAAGCGTAAGAAAAAATTAGAATGGTGGGCATCATTGGATGAAGAGAGGATTCAAAAGAAAGAGAAGCACAGAAAGCCAAGGGAGTGGTGGAAGGAAGAGTTTTGTGAGGAGCTCACAAAGAAAAAAAAGAAGAAAAGAGGACTTAGTGGTGGAGGGGATGCATGGTGGCAAAAGGATGATGATTTAGTCGAGGCGAGGAAGAAAAAGAAGAGCAGGAGTAGCAGGGGAAGCATTGATTGGTGGTTGGATGGTTTTAGCGGCGAATTTCGAAATGGCAGAAGAAATAGCCAAGATTGGGCAAGTGGAGAAATACCCAAGAGTGGAGGTGTTAGTAGCACACCGAGTATGAGAGGAACGGTTTGTTACGTTGCCCCTGAATATGGTGGCGGTGGCTTGCTTTCGGAGAAATGTGATGTGTATAGCTTTGGTGTTCTGCTTTTAGTTGTAGTTTCTGGAAGAAGGCCTCTTCAAGTAACGGCATCCCCAATGTCAGAATTTGAAAGGGCGAATTTGATATCATGGGCTAGGCAACTGGCTTACAATGGGAAGCTTTTGGATCTTGTTGATCCATCCATTCATTCATTGGATAAACAACAGGCATTGCTCTGTATTACCATTGCACTACTCTGTTTGCAGAGGTCACCAAGCAAGAGGCCTACAATGAAAGAAATTGTTTGTATGCTTTCCGGCGAGGCCGAGCCACCCCATTTACCTTTTGAATTTTCGCCGTCGCCACCGTCCAATTTCCCATTTAAGTCCCGGAAGAAGGCACGGTGAGTCTGTTGAGTTTTGTTTCATTGATGTGTCATTAACTGTAGAGTGTGAAATATTGTAGGGCACTTCTAATTATTATGTTCTGTAGATTGTGTTGCAAAAATGATATGAAAGAAGACATGATCACATATATTTCACTAATTGGGGTTCTTTTTCTGTGACTATATTTACTTGGGCCTACGAGTTTTTATTTTCAACGTTAACATTTCCTTTTGAAGAGTTATGATTTTAGGCACAATTTGACCTTTGTGCACAGATTGTTATTGGGCTTTAGGAATCCCAGGATTTGGGTAAATGTAAAGATATGATGATGATGTTTTTTACTTTTGCTTTTCAACTGGTGATGCCCCATCTGTAGGCAAAAGCGGCTGGGTTGCTTTACATGATTTTTGGGTCTATTGGGGTCAGAATACATATCCCCATTTTTGTTGCCTGGTACCTTTCAGAAGGCGATTGATTTATTTGCATGAATTTCAGTAATGTGTATTGTATAAAGCATTGTAGTTGGGCACCACCCTTTAACTTTGCACCACAACTTACTTTGTTTGCTTTGGAGTAGACTCAGGGGAACAGTGACGCCTATATAACTACAAGTCATTTAGACTAACTCATTTTTCAAAGAGTTTTCCTTTTCATTGGCTACAGTAACGTTGACCGATGATATTTACCGGAGCCTCTTGTCAAACCCTATCACAACATGGATGCAGAAAATTATGATCAATATACTCATAATTCATGTAGTGTACAACGCTGGCTGTATATGAATGGTTTTGATTCCTGGATATGCATGAGGCTGTCGAACTGGTGTCCTTTTCGGCACAACTGAATCTGCAAAAAAAATTCATATCTTGTGTTGTATCATTTGGTTTGACTTGATTTTAAAAGTATAAAGAATACATCTTTTGGTTTGTTAGACTATTGCTATTTCTTGCTTTGATTCTTCGTTATTTGGTCTGCAATATTTGGCTTCTGTCTTGGCAAAACTAAGCTCAAATTTTGCATGAATACGGGAAACTTCGAAAGAATGAGTGTATGCAGGCGCCGGTCAGTTGCTTCTTTATCTTGTAGAGGCACATTTTTGCCAACCTAAATAAGAGAGAGCCACAGGAATTGTTATGATCTGATGGGAATGGATCCTTCAGTTGAAAGTTCATTGTTTTTATGCGACTGTACAGTTTATGGACAAGATGATTTTTCTTGATTTTCGCTTGATGAATAATACTAACCAGTATGTGAAGTTGGATACACCGACAGCCGTGGAATTGAATTCTGAGCTGTTTGTGCACTTTAATGCTGCCATTTGTAGCTGAACTTTCTTTATTATGTTTTCCTTTTAGCGAGACCACCACATGTTTTACTTTCACATAATTCTAACCAATTTTTTTCTTCCTTGAGAGTTGAAATCTCAAGAAAAGAAAGACCAACATTTTTTGTCCAAACATAAATATTTCATTTAATATAAGCGTGTTTGATTGTATAAATTAATGTGTAGAGGAAAATCAAATATATTTACTACATTAGCTTAATACTTTCAAAAATCTATAAAAAAAATAAGAATAGGAGAAATGGTGCTGAGTATAATTTACTTAGGAAGCATGGGTTAGATTCTTTGTTTAATTTCTACCGGTGAGTTGGTTTAATTTCCAACCACAACATTTATGAGGCAGTCTACAAAAATCTCTCTTCCTACCATTAAGTGATCACTTGTAAACAAATAACAATTTCCATGGATACCTATGAATTCCTCCACATCTCTCCAAACCCAGACGGCTCACTCACCAGAAACTGCCCATTCCCCTCCGTACCCCCATCCGACCGAGTCACCTCCGATTCCACCCCACCCCAACTCGCTCTAACCAAGGACATTCCTCTCAACCCCACCAAAAACACCTGTCTTCGCCTATTCCTCCCTCTAAACCTCCCTCAGAACACCCCCAAACTCGCTCTCCTCGTGTACTTTCACGGCGGCGGGTTTGTCCTATTCAGTGCCACGTCACTCCCTTTCCACCAATCCTGCAGTGCCATGGCTTCTCAATTCCCTGCAGTGATCTTGTCCGTCGAGTACCGTCTAGCCCCTGAACACCGTCTCCCTGCTGCTTACGATGACGCCGTTGATTCGATAATGTGGGTCCGGGACCAGGCCAGGAATATCGACGGCTGTGATCCGTGGTTGAGAGACTACGTTGATTTCTCTCAGTGTTTCTTGATGGGCAGTAGTGCTGGTGGCAACATCGTCTACCATACAGCCTTGCGTGTGCTGGACGTTGATCTTTCACCGGTTACAATCCGAGGGCTGATAATGAATTCGCCTTATTTTGGTGGAGTCCAGCGTACTGAATCTCAATTGCGAAATGCTGACGACAAGATCGTGCCTTTACCAGCTGATGACCTGCTGTGGGCATTAGCGTTGCCGGTGGACGCTGATCGTGATCACGAGTATTGTAATCCAATGCTGGGTCGCGGCTCCCTAGACTCCAAGATCGGACGGCTGTGGAGGTGTTTTGTGAAAGAGTACGGAGGGGATCCACTGGTGGACAAACAGAAAGGGTTTGTGAAGATGTTGAAGGCACGTGAGGTTCACGTGGTGGAGATTTATGACGAGGACGGCTTCCATGGAGTGGAAATCTTTGATCGTAAAAAAGCCAACCAACTGCGTGAGGAGATTAAGGATTTTATCCTCTCTTCTTCGACAAATGTTGTTGGACCCAAATCAACAATGTAAAATGTAAAATATTTTAGCTTTGAATCCCGAAGGAATAAGATATTTATTGAATAATCAATGATATTTTTGCACAAAGAAAGAATCAAAGAATTTCATGAATTGAGTAAATGTTGAAGGTGATGGTAGCCTGTAATCTTTCTTCCTAGAGAAATCTCGATCGCTTGCATTCAATTGGTAGGCCTTGAGAGAATCGTTTGAAGTCGGTGCAGTAGTTATATATCATGTATTTCTGTTGCACCCATCTAATTCTGTTTCTGCCCTTGGAATCCAGCCCCTGTTCCTGCCATGCACTGTCTCGCAAGCCATTTGAGGATTTGGAGCCGCAAGAAGGACCAGATTGCGACCAAACACAAGCGTTAGCTTTGAAATTTCTGTAAGAAGCAGTGAAAGGAGCATTGGTCCAGTCTGTCTTCACTAGGCCTCCCCTAGTCGCCCAGTCGTCTGCATTCCAGAGACTTGAGTAAAGCCTCATGGGTTGGTTACTGGGGAATGGAACTGTACCCGATTCCATGTTGTTGAACACTCTTATCGGAATGTCATCCACCAAGAAACTGAAAGGAAAGATGAATCAAAAATTGTATTAGAAAAACTTGTTATATAATCTTGAATTAGAATTCAAGAAACTAAGTGTCAAGATAATTACATAATGCGTTGGCGATTCCAAACAATGGAGTAGGTGTGGAAGGTCTTTGTTGGATCAAACCAAAGGTGGAATTGTTGTTCTTTGTTGCCTTTTCCTTGAGCGAAGACATTGGTATGTAGTATATAAGGATCTCCTGATAAGTTGCCCAAGAACTCGAAGTCGATCTCATCATGGTTGGGTCCTTGAGAAGATAACTGCACAAGAGTTTCACATTAGAAAACTCAGCGTTGAATTCCAAGAGAGTGACATTGTGACTAGACTAATTTTTAACTTACATAAAAAGTGGTGACAGTGCCAGCAGAATTGCCAGGAACAAGTTTGATTTGCATGTCAATCCTTCCAAATAGATACTCGTTCTTGGATTGGAAACCAGAACCTGAATACTTGTCAAGAGAGAGAGTGAGAAGCTGTCCTCCTTCGAGTATCTTCCCACGTTGATCACCCCACGTTACTTGGATGTCATCGTAGAAATTGGCCTTGGAAGTTGCCATTAAGCAAGTTAGGAACAGAGCAAGCAAAAATTGAACAGAAGACATGTTTAGTGCTTGCTTCTCTTGAGAATCGAAAAACAGATAGCTAAATTGATTGAGGGAGAGGAGGTAGCTGGTGTGTTGATGATGCAGCATAATCTTACTGAGGCCTTTATATAGGGTGGATTTGAAATAGTGTTAACGTGTGTAGGTTGGACAAAGCTGGCATGTTGAGTTGGATAAAGAAAGTGGCCAACTTTGTCTCTGGAGACAGGCTTGCATCTTACGGTGAGAAGTAACCAAGAAGTATCTGGTTTTCCACTTTCACTATTTAGAATGAGTAATAAAGAATGCTTTAATTGAATACTTCGTTTGCTTTTTGATTGTAATAATGGATTTCGGGCTTTGCAATTTCTTTTCTTTTTTGAGAAAGGCTTTGCAATTTCTAGTATCTATAATTTACATAAAGTTCAAATTGTCATGGGCCACAAATATTGGGCCGTATTGTGGATTATGTAAGCCCATATCGTCTTGGGCCACAGATATTAATAGGCCCATAAAATCTTGGTCTAAAATTGAAAAAGATAAAAACAGCTCGGCCGTTATCTATTACTTTAAATAAAGTTGGTCTCAAGAATGCTAACTATGAGGTCATGTCATCTTGGTTGTTGTGATTCAAAGTCACATAAAATTTATTTGTGTGACAGTTTTAAAAAAGGGAGTCCAAGCTTAACACATTCAATGCATCACGCAGCTAAAAATACAATAAAAAAGAACTCTATAACGATGCAATATTAATTGCAATGAAAAAATAAATTCACTAAATCATTGTTGATATTAGTGAAAATTTTCCTATGCCTTACATTTATTTTTGATTATTATATTCTGACGTTCCATGTAAATAAACGAGAAGAAAGTTAGAAAGCAAAAAATATTTGGTGCTTACAATATAATGTTTCTCAAATACAACAACTGTCTTGGTTTAATGATGTCGGTATTAATATAAAGTACAAAATTTAACTGTCTTTTGATACAAATAAATTGAAAATTTTAACATCTAAATTATCGAGATATATTATAAACTTATTAGAAGCTCTCATGTATTTACAAAAAAAAATTACAAACAAATGCTAATATAATGTCTAATGTTCAAAATTAGAATAACTGTTATCTCATATTTTGTGAAAACAAAGAATGACAACCTATAATAAACATATTGTAAATACTAAAAAAAAAATTATTATTAGACATTGCACATTATTTTAGAAATTATAGGAAGAGCGATGTATGATCTATAAAATTAAATCTAAATAAAAATGATCATATTATAAGCTAAAAAAAATTCAATAGAATATAAAAATGGCACGGACTTGAATCTAGTTTCAAATGAATTTGACAGATCCCTCCATAACATATGCAATTTTTCTCAGCGTTCTACTGTACTGTAACAACTATACCAACCCTAGTCTATTTGTGGTAGGGTAAAATTGCACCAGTAGACCATTAATGTTTTTTTTTAATTGAAAAACGATCATAATCTGATTGTAGGCATTTATTCAATAAATTAGATAAGAGTTGAGGTTCTTAGTCACTCGAGTTATCATAAAAATGAGATACATATATTTTACTGTCAGAGGTATACCATATGTTTGTCCCACATCCGTTGTGACAAGTTGCTGTGTTGGTATATAATTAATACGTGTTAGCTTACCTCCTATTAGATCTTTTAGTGACTGGTATGCAAACCCAGCGTATTAACACTTACAACAAGAGAACTAAAAAAACATAGAAATCGGCCATTGCTGGACATCCTCGGATGTCACCGTACTCCATCAGATATCATCGAAGACCGAATGGCACTGTATCACACCGGACTTCGCTGCACGAACCAAACAAACATAAAAACAACGCTAACAAAGCATATCTGACATCATGACTATCAATACTTGATCTTGAAGCTTGAAAATCATAATGTACTTAAGGAACTCTAATCATATGCTGTCCTTGGTGGACTCCAAGGTGCACTCTGACTATAGTATGAAGCATACACTTGATATAGGCACTCAAGGTAGAATGTGAGGTTGTATAAATCATTTATAACCTATTTCTACATAGTAATTGCTTCAAATGTTAGTTGCTTTATAGAGTCGATGTTTTTTCTCTTTTGTGTTTTCTCATTATATGATGGTGTTCATTCATTATTTATTATTTCGCATTGTTTTCATGTACTTGGCTAACTATGTTAGTGAAATGCACACATTTTCAATATCCAATTATATGTTCATGTTTAGTCTAAGTCTTGTTTAATTGACATTGTACTAGATGTAGTCGCATAATCAATAATGTTTTATTGTAATTATTTAGAGGTAACAAATTAGGTTACATATTATTTTTATACACAAAATTGTCAAAGTTGTGTAGAAATACCTTCCAAAATTTTCTCAAACTTGGTTCGAACATTAAATTAATATATTTAGATTAAAAATTGAAACAAACATACGTAACCCTTCAAAGATATTACAAAACTCAAAGTGTTAAACCCATCAACTTTGCCTTTGTAGCATGATAAGCATTCAAACGAAACATGAATGTACTACACTCTCCAACTGGAAACGGTTCATCACTTCTACTTCCTTCTCCTCTCTTGTTCTCATAGCCTGGATAACTCCCTTTATAGAATGAAAATTCATCAGCCAATTCCAATCCAACACTCTTTGCTAATTTCTTCAAATTCCACCTACTAAATGGATCAGAAGTCTTGTGTGTTACATGAACTTGTCCATTCTCTTTCAACATATGGCGTGTGCTCCAGAAAAACCCCTTCACCAACTCCTTGTGAAGTCTAATACAAAATGTAAAAAAATATCGCAAGAGTATAAGGACTGCGTACATCTAACATGCCAAATGGAAGTGATAGAGTTTGCTTACTTACTTAATCTGTTCAGCCGAGTGCTCGGAATAATAAAAACCCGCATGTGGAAAGTTGAAGACAATCCGATCGAACAATTCCCGGTTGAGGTTAGGGTTTTCGCTCATTGTGCGCGCATCAACTTTATGAAGGATTGTGCATCCAAGCTCCCCGAGCTTCTTCAGGTTTTCTGCCACTCCTGAATACTTTTGCAGTAGCTTCTCTACCATCAGTGAGCAAATGATTCAATACAAAAAGAAACACTATATAATAATTATTAAAAAGAAGTAACTCAACGTTGTTAAAAATAAATAAATATATATATACTTTTGGAGTCGAGGGAAGTGGCAACCATGTTTTGTCCAGAGCCAAATGCTTTGGCCAAGCATAGTGCAAAAGAAAAGTCTCCCTCTCCAACCAGTAATATCTTATCCACACTTTTGTAGTGCTCTATACATCTCTTCTCACCTACACCTCCAATTTCCATTTTTCTAATAGCTATAAATATAATAACAGTACCGTCTTTATATATAAAGATGTTCAAGGTAAGAGAATATTTAATCTCCTCGATAAATGTTTTATGCTTTATGGAATTGTTTGAATTTCCGAGGATATAATATAAATATAGCTAGATATAGCCTATAAGTCTTCCTAGTTTTCTTCTCCAATTAATTGCTTATGACTGTTTGGGTTCCATTTTACTCCATCTGCTCGATAACTTTATGCATGTACACTGATACCAAACCTATAATTATTAAGATTGGCTCCGGCTCTGTTACAAATGCTGAAATAATTTATAATTAATTGATCTCTCAAGGTTAGGTGAGGAATCAAAATCTGTTTTGATGTATAATTGTGTCAATATGTTATGGTCCATGCTTGACTATCTTCACTGCATTTCTATTTACTTTACTAGCAGTGTTTCATCCTAGAGTATGTTTTGCACAATAAATGAAAGTTGCTATGAGGACTTATGTGTCGCAGTACCCCATCGGTTAATTATAGTCTTTTGGACCTGTATATAAGTGCAAGGCCTTTTGGGAAGAGTTGGTTCTAGGGTCCAAAATTATTGTAGTTGCATAGTCCGATATTGAAATTGAAATTAAAAGAGAACATATTTAATGAATAATACAATGATATTGACGCAAGCTGGAAACGTAAAGAGTGAAGAAAATAGATTTTCTGAAGAGAGCAATAATATTCATTAGCTTCCAGCAACGACATAACTCCCTTTTAACAGACACAAAACAAACCCTAAATACATCAACAGTAAAGCCCACAAAAATACCCAAACAAATTGGGCTAAACCCAACAAACCCAACACAGAGTTCCTACATCAGTCCCCCTCACTTGGAAGCAAACTCGCCTCTGAGTTAGGTGGATACAATGCTTCATCTTCATGGTACACGAACAAATCAGAGACATTAAAAGTATTAGAAATTTTCCAATCATCAGGGAGTTGAAGCACATAAGCGTTGTCATTAATCTTGCGCACCACCCGGAAAGGACCAAACTTGCGCATATCCAGTTTACCTCGGACACCAGGAAAACGGTTACGGGATAAGTAAGCCATCACCAAGTCACATTCACAGAACACTTTAGCGCGGCGGTGTTGATCGGCATCAGATTTATACTTGTCGACAGCCTTGGACAAATGTTCACGCACTTCAGCATAGACTTGCTGAGCTTTAGAGGCCATATTAGCAGCAGTAGTAGAAGAATCATGCACCGAACTGGGAGCATCAAAATCATTATGAGGAGGAGACGTGTAAACGATAGTGAAAGGAGCCTTCCCAGTGGAGCGATTAAGCATACTGTTGTAAGCGAACTCGACTTGCGGTAAAGCAGCCTCCCAACTCCGCTGCTTGTCACCACAAACACAACGCAACATATTTCCTAAAGTGCGGTTGACAACCTCAGTTTGACCGTCGGTCTGAGGATGGAAAGCACTACTAAATTGCAATGCAGTGCCAAATTTATCCCATAAATGTCTCCAAAAGGTGCTGAGAAATTTAACATCGCGATCAGAGGTGATAGTTTTAGGAATGCCATGCAAACGGACAATATCACGAAAAAACAAGGTAGCAACATTAGAGGCATCATCGGTCTTCTTGCAAGCAGTGATATGGGCCATTTTAGAGAAACGGTCCACGACCACCATAATAGAATCACGGCCCGCACGAGTTCGAGGCAGCCCCAATATAAAATCCATTGATAAATCAGTCCATATAGTAATCGGTATAGGCAGTGGAGTGTAAAGACCAGTGTTCTGAGAGTGGCCTTTGGCTTCCTGGCAAGAACGACAACGTTCAACAATCTTGCGCACATCACGGTTTAGACCAGGCCAAAAATAACGATCTTCAACAAGGACTTTAGTCTTATCTCTGCCAACATGGCCAGCTAGACCCCCACCATGGAGTTCTCTTATAATCTGTTCACGCAAAGAGCTTCGAGGAACACAAAGTTTATTAGCTTTAAACAAATAGCCATCATGAATTAAGTAATCACCTGTATCTTGATGATGAACACACTGGTCCCAGATGTGGGCAAAATCCTCGTCATCACCATACAACTCGCGGAGGCTTTCAAACCCTGTAATCTCGGTAGCCAACGTGACCAGCAAGGTGGCTCTTCGACTAAGTGCATCTGCAACCTTGTTTTGCTGCCCCGACTTGTGTCTCAACACAAAAGTAAATTTCTGCATATAACTAGCCCACCGAGCATGCAGCTTTTGAACATGTTGCTGGCTATGAAGAAATTTCAAGGACTGATGATCACTGAATAAAACAAATTCCCGATGCATGAGATAATGTTCCCACTGCCGAAGTGCTCTATAAACGGCATAGAATTCTTGATCATATGTAGACCATTTTTGTCTTGCTTCATTTAATTTTTCACTGAAGAATTCAATAGGGCGACCCTCTTGAGAGAGGACAGCGCCGATCCCTTTGCCGGAGGCATCGCAATCAATCTCAAAAACCCGGTCAAAGTTTGGTAAAGCCAACACAGGAGTGGTAGATAACTTCTCTTTCAGTGTAAGAAAACTGGACTCTTGCTCAGGGCCCCAATTAAATTTACCTTTTTTCAAACATTCCGTAATAGGGGCAGCAATGCTACTAAAATGCCGGATAAAACGCCTATAAAAAGTTGCAAGGCCGTGAAAGCTTCGGACCTCGGCCACTGTTTGAGGACTCGACCAATCTCGAATAGCAGCAACTTTAGATTCATCAACACGTAACCCATCAGCTCCAACAATATACCCCAAAAACACCAAATTTCGTTGTAAAAAACTGCATTTTTTTAGATTCACATAAAGCTGGAATTTACGCAACACACCAAGAACTGCGCGCAAATGCTGCAAATGCAACTCTGCAGTAGCCGAGTAGATTAAGATGTCATCAAAGTAGACAACAACAAACTTACATGCAAAGGGTTTAAAGACTTGGTTCATCAACCGCATAAAAGTACTAGGTGCGTTAGAGAGCCCAAACGGCATAACCAACCACTCATATAACCCCTCCTGGGTTTTGAAGGCTGTTTTCCATTCATCACCAGGCCGCACACGAATCTGGTGGTAGCCGCTGGGTAGATCAATTTTAGAAAAAACATTGGCTCCATGTAGCTGGTCCAACATGTCCTGTAACCGTGGAATAGGGAACCTGTACTTCACGGTAATCTGGTTAATCTTCCGGCTATCTACGCACATACGCCACGAGCCATCCTTTTTAGGAACTAACAGGGCCGGGACAGCACAGGGGCTAGTACTTTCACGAATGAAACCCTTACACAATAGATCATCGACTTGCTCCTGAAGAATAGCATGTTCTTTTGGGCTCATACGATAATGAGGCATATTAGGGAGGCTGGCACCAGGAACCAAGTCAATACAGTGCTGAATTTCACGCAACGATGGTAAACCCGCTGGCATTTCAGTAGGAATCACATCAATAAACTCTTGAAGGAGGTGCTGTATCACAGTGGGCACCTCAGGCAGTGGCACTTGTTCCTCTTCGTTTAGCTTCTTACAACCATCACAAGCTTCAGAAACATGCCCTTGAACAATAGCCAATAAACTCTTCTCAACGGCCACTGATTTGTGTTTCACAGAATGCAGGGGAACTAAGCGAACCTTTCTCCCATTCCACCAAAATTCATAAACATTCTCTTTGCCTTTGTGAGTGGCATCAACATCGAACTGCCAAGGTCGTCCCAGTAACACATGACAGGCATCCATATCAACAACGTCACATACTACATCACTTCGATAAAATTTACCAATGGAGAAAGGGATACGACAAATTTCGGTGACACGAGTTTCAGCACCCTTCTTAATCCACCCGATTCTGTAGGGAGAAGGATGTTTCTCAATTGAAAGGCCCAAAGTGTCCACCAAGGCTTTTGAAACAATGTTTTCGCAGCTGCCACTATCAATAATAACATTGCAAACTTTGTCGTTGACGGTACCACGAGTGCGGAAAAGTCTGTGTCGCTGACTCTCTTCTTCCATCTTTGGGGATAATAAAATTTTCTGAATAATGCAGTTGAGCAACTCACCATCATCAGCCTCCAATTCTAGAGCCCCGTCATCTGTGCCATCATCTTCCTCAACCCCAAGTTCGGGTTCAGCCAGGTGAACTGGTTTCTCTCTCTCTCCTCGACAATCACTAGAACGATGTCCAGCCATGCCACACTTCAAACATTTGCCAAGCATAGGCCGAGCATATGGATTGGTTTGGGGTGGATTAAATTGTTGGCCAGGGGGGTTGGTTTAGACTGCTGTGGAAAGGGTTGGGAACGACCACCACCACTGCTACCTCTAGTCGTCGAATCACTGGTGGCTCCAGTATGATCAACCCATACTTTTTGCTTAACCTCAGCCCCAAAACTGTTGTGAGACCCCTTGCTATAGCTTCCCTGGGAATTAAAAGACTGTTTTAAAGCCCTGGTGTGAGATCGCTGTCGATGTCTGTCTTCTAACTTTCGGGCTCTTGTGACTGCATCACTTACACTCCAGATAGTTTGCAGAGTAATTTCATCATAGATCTCGGGTCGCAGCCCACCAATGTATTTGGCTACAGTACGAAACTCGGGTTCATCCAGATTGTTCCGTGCACTCAAGCGATTAAACTCCTCAGTATATTCTTCCACGGTTCTCCCCTCTTGACGACAATTTTGGTACTTCAGATACAACTATTGTTTATAATCTGGAGGAAGATACTGTTCTTCAATCATTCTCTTCATCCGAGTCCAAGACTTGATAATTGGTTTGCCCGCAATCTTCCGTCGATTCTGCACTTGCTGCCACCAAGCAGATGCTCCACCTTTCAATTTAAATGCCACCAACTTGACCTTGCGAGCTTCGGGAATTTCCATGTAATCAAAAAAATTCTCTACTTCAGTGACCCAATCTAGGACTTCCTCAATGTGCAGGCCACCATGGAAATCCTTGATATCGACAAAAATCTTGTAGTCTGTACGCCTCTGCCGTTCCTCAGGTACTTCCTCATCGCGTCCCCATATCTCTTCTTCTTCCGAATCACTGGTCAATACTCCTCGATTTGGTTCAGGAACTCGTCTCAGCAGTCTGAGATCTTGAGGTGCGCCCTCAAGGTTGCCTCTACCCCCTGGAACTTCGCCCCTGTTGCCGTTGGGAGTAACAAGTCTAGTCAACGCCTCCATCGCTCGTCGCAACTCTTCGAGCTGAGGGTTGATGTCTCGCTGCACGGCTGCCCTGGCTGCGTCAGCGGCAATCTCTGTGACTGCCTCTACAGTCAGTGCTTGCATCCCTTGATCACCGTCATTGGGATGTTCGTTTCTGGGAACCTGCGGTCGTGCCATTAGAGTCGAAAACCTGCTCTGATACCACTTGACGCAAGCTGGAAACGTAAAGAGTGAAGAAAATAGATTTTCTGAAGAGAGCAATAATATTCATTAGCTTCCAGCAACGACACAACTCCCTTTTAACAGACACAAAACAAACCCTAAATACATCAACAGTAAAGCCCACAAAAATACCCAAACAAATTGGGCTAAACCCAACAAACCCAACACAGAGTTCCTACATCAGATATTTTTGCACAAGAAAGAATCAAAGAATTTTATGAATTAAATAAATGTTGAAGGCGATGGTAGCCGGTTATCTTTCTTCCTAGAGAAATCTCGATCGCTTGCATTCAGTTGGGAGGTCTTGAGAGAAGCGTTTGAAGTCACTGCAGTAATTGTATATCATGTATTTCTGTTGCACCCATCGAATCCTGTTTCGGCCCTTGGAATCGAGCCCTTGTTCTTGCCACGCAGTGTTCTGCAAGCCGTTGACAGAATTAGACCCACATGAGGATCCAGATTGTGACCAAACACAAGCGTTGGCCTTGAACTTTCTGTAGGAAGCAGTGAAAGGAGCGTTAGTCCAGTCGGTCTTCACTAAGCCTCCTCTGGTTGCCCAGTCGTCAGCATTCCAGAGACTTGAGTAAAGCCTCATGGGTTGGTTGCTTGGGAATGGAACTCCACTTGATTCCATGTTGTTGAACACTCTTATCGGAATGTCATCCACCATGAAACTGTAAAGAAAATATGAATGGCAAATGTGTTAGAAAAACTTCTTAAAGAATTAATCTTGAGAAAGAATTCAAGAAAGTAGAGATTTGTAGGGAATTTAAGTAGTGTTAGATTGTTACATGATTCGTTGGCGGTTCCAAAGAATGGAGTAGGTGTGGAAGGTCTTTGTGGGATCAAACCAAAGGTGGAATTGTTGTTCTTTGTTGCCTTTTCCTTGAGCGAAGACGTTGGTATGAACAATATATGGATCTCCTGATAAGTTTCCCAAGAACTCGAAGTCGATCTCATCATGGTTGGGTCCTTGAGAAGATAACTGCACAAGAGTTTCACATTAGTAAACCCAATATTGAATTACTAGAGATTGACATTTTAACTAGGCTAATTTAAACTTACATAAAATGTGGTGACAGTTCCAGCAGAGTTTCCAGGAACAAGCTTGATTTGCATGTCGATCCTTCCGAATAGGTACTCGTTCTTGGATTGGAAACCAGAACCTGAATACTTGTCAAGAGAGAGTGTGAGAAGTTGTCCGCCCTCTAGTATCTTCCCACGTTGATCGCCCCATGTTACTTGGATGTCATCGTAGAAATTGGCCTTGGAAGTTGCCATTAAGCAAGTTAGGAACAGAGCAACCAAAAATTGAGCAGAAGACATGTTTAGTACTTGCTTCTTCTAAGAAGCGAAAAACAGAGAGCTAAATTGATTGAAGCAGAGGAGGTAGCTGGTGTGTTGATGATGCAGCATAATCTTACTGAGGCCTTTATATAGGGTGGATTTGAAATAGTGTTAACGTGTGTAGGTTGGACAAAGCTGGCATGCTGAGTTGGATTAAGAAAGTGACAACCTTTAGTCTCTGGAGACAGGCTTGCATTTGAAGATGAGAAGCAACCAAGAAGCATAGGTAATTTTATGTGGTGGGAGGCGGTGGGTATGGGATGAACGTGTGTTTCTCAGTAGCGTTCGAGATTATAAAAGAGCCAAACCAATTCAAATAAAGCTGGCAAAATTTTGAAGTTAGTTGGAGATAGAAGGGAGAGAAATACATACATACCCAGTTGCAGTTGAAACACGTGAGTTGATTTAATATTCAAAAGATGCATTCAAGGGAAAGTTCTTTCCAATCAAGTTTGTCATGAGATAAGAAAATAAAAGGTTTCCACTTTTACTATTTAGAATGAGCAATAAAGATTGTTGATGCTTTAATTGGATACTTGGATTGCTTCTTAATTGTAGAAAGGGATTTGGGCTCTACAATTCGCAAAAAGCCCTTATTGTATTGGGCTACAGATACTGGGCCAGATTGTAAAGAATGTAAGCCTATGTAGTTTGGTGGATTTGACTGATCTTCAAATGAGACTAGGAGAGGGGTGAGGGTGAGGGTGAGTTTGAGATTCCACGCTTTCAAATTTAACCAAACAAGACAATTAGTGATGCTCACTCTCATCTTATTCTCTCTTCCAAACGTCAGTCAAATGTTCTGTAAAATTTTCAATCCATATCTATCTAATGATAGACAAGTTTTAAAATTTTAAAAAAATCAAAATGTGGTGTGATGGGACCCTCCCAAAGTATTAGATTAACAAAATGTATACAAAAGGGGAAATTAAATTTTATACCCATAAAAACACACACACAAACATATATATATATATTGCATAATTGGGTCATGAAGAGAATATATCAAAAACAAAAAATAGGAATGTCAGATACATACCCCTACATAGAAATTAGTGTTGCTTGCATGACAACTCCAACAGATACTAACCCCACGTTTGGTTTAGGGTAAGCTTTATGTGGAAATGAGTTTAAGATTAGCTAAACACGAGCTTATTGAGATTGGAGAATAGAGAGAGGTGAATGAGTTTAAAATTAAAATTTTGCATGTTTGACTGAATGTGAGAATGAACATGAGTTCTGGTTTAAATGGATTATAATGTAGATAATTTTTTTTTAATTATTATCATTTTATAATAAATTGACAAATTTAAAATGAAGATTAAATTCGTCATTTTAAAAAATATGTTATTCTCTCCATACTCATGTGTCATGTTTTATATGAACCAAACAAGGAAATAAACTTTGAGAAAACTCATTTTCTTGGCTCATCTCTTATTCTCTCCAACCAAACGTGTGGTTATATCTCCATCAACTCATATAGTTAAAGATGAAATTGAATTTCCAATTTACTTTCGTCAATTCCATTTTGTAATTATAATGAATTTGCAATCAATCATAAATACCCAGATTCTCCACTAATGTTTCAATTAGTGTACTAATCATCTATAATAAGAAAGCCATATAAAAAGGGTCAAACATTCTCCACTACAAAAATGGTTTCCTTAAAGATGCGCCCAAATAAAGTTAAGACAACTAACTAATTTAGAGGCCGCCATCATAAACTGATTCGAGTTTCCAATATAATTTCATCATCAATTCCACGTATAGGTATAATCAAATCACAATCAATTACAGATACGCAGATATATATATATATATATATATATATATATTCTTTCTTCTTATAACAACCACCACAATGGATGTCACAAAGAAGAACCAGATCAAAAAAACCACGAAAGGCCGCCAGAAGATCGAGATAAACCCTATACAAGGTGCAAACAGGAGACAAGTGACCTTCTCGAAACGCCGAACCGGTCTCATCAAGAAAGCCAGCGAGCTATGCATACTATGTGGTGCACAAGTTGGCATCATCACATTCTCTCCAACTGGTAAAAAAGCTTACTGCTTTGGCCACCCGGACGCGGACGCTGTCCTCGCGCAATATCTTGATGAAGGAGAAGAAGAGAAGGAAAACTGTGAAGACGAACCAGAAGCAGTAACAAAAGTATCGTACAAGGAGTACAAGTTGGCGGAGAAGGTGCTGGAGGAGGAGAAGAAGCAAGCGGCCAAGATTAAGGAGATGCAGATGGTGAATAATAATAACCGGAGGTTTTGGTGGGATAGTGTGGATATAGTTAAAATTGGGATGGAGGAGCTTGAGGAGTATATCAAGGCCATGAAAGAGTTGAAGAGGAATGTGGGAACTAGGGCTGATGACTTGCTCATTCAAAGTATGGGTATTGGTGCTGGCCGATACATTATTTAATTGATAAATTAATGTTGGAGATTTAAATTTTTTGAGTTCAATCTCTCTAAACTAAAGATATAGTTGCATGATTTTCTTTTAATTTCAATAATCCTAGTAACTTAAAAATAAGAGCCTACAAATATGTTGAATCACCATCCACAGAAGTTTCACATAGAAAAAATGAAAAATGAATGGATCTTGTATGGCTTAACAAGCAAGTGAATGAACCCAACTTTTGAGTTGAAATGAGTCATCAATTCACCTTGTATTTTTTAGCCAAATTTAGATTCATGTAGCATGGGCAAATACCCAGTCTATTTTTCTAACATGATATTAGAGCAAGTTTATTATCGCCTCTAAGCATGGGTAAATGGATGGACCTCAATTCATAAATTATAACTTTTGAGTTGAAATTTATCACCTATCAACTTTTTGTTCAAAGTCTAATTTAAATCTACTGAGCATAGTGTACTGGTCCCAACTCATGAGTTATAATTTTTTAGTTGAAATGTATCACCTATCAACCATTATTTTAAGCCCAATTTAGATCCATGTAACGTGACGCATCCCGGTCCACATTCTACATTCCTAACAAAATTATATAGTTTTTTTTTTTATGTATCAACGATAGCTTTTTTAAGTATTGTACATAGATTAGTTACTAAATAATGAAAAAGTAATAATTTAAATTTGAGAAAAACAATTTATTTGTTGACATACAATTAATGATCTTTTACGCAGAAAATAATCAAAGAATAAAAAAAAAATCATGAATTAAATAAATGTCGAAGGCGATGGTAGCCTGCGATCTTTCTTCCTATAGAAATCTCGATTGCTTGCATTCAGTTGGAAGGCCTCGAGAGAAGCGTTTGAAGTCACTGCAGTAATTGTATATCATGTATTTCTGTTGCACCCATCGGATCCTGTTTCGGCCCTTGGAATCAAGCCCTTGTTCGACTTGCAGATGGCATGTTTATTTCTCTCAAAAATTGAATATAGAGGGCTAAAGAAATAGATTGATGGAGGCGGAGGTGATGTTGTAAAGCGTAAGCTTGAGGCACCTGTATATAGAGAAAACTCTTTGGCGAGGTAGGAACTAGGAGGAGAAAGCTGGCACGCCCAAGTTGAATCACTAACATACCAATGCTGGCAACTTTATCTATTATATTTATTGAAGATGACAAGACGAAGTAGCAGAGAAAGCTAGAAGAAAGGCTTTATTTGATGGTGGCTATTTGTTTAACGTGCCATAACTGATTACTAGTGGGGAAGGTGTAGAAGAGAGTTGACTAAACCCAAAATGTTAATGATAGCAAGAGGAAAGGCCTGAGAAAGAGATGACACCAAAAGCAAAATGTATCAAAACCCAGTTTTGCCAGTTGCCCCTAGGTTCCCAGAAAAAAAAAAGTCAAAGACCACGGGCAGAAGAGACATTGCTGCCTGGCAAAGGATCGGGTCTAGACCTGATCCGACTCTCGAATAGGCTCTTTGTATGAACTGGGTTTTGGTTAATTGGTTTCGGTGATCTCTTTCTTCGACATTCCTTCAGTTTTGTTTGGTCAACAGTTTTATAGTGCAATCCTACACAATCACACCTTAAACCCATTGCCACCAAGCTTCTTTCTAGGCGACTTTGTCTCTAATCATTCAGCCTTGCGCGTGCCAGCTTTCTCTTCCTACCCAGACAGCATTGATATCCAACTATATAAAGGCCTCAAGCCTACTCAAGCTCAACAAATCACACTAGCTCCTCTGTTGAGCAATCAATATCTCTCTATATTCAGTTTTGAGAGGACTAAACATGTCGTACTCTCATCCATCAATGCTTTTGTTTGCCTTGTTCTTAAGTTGCTTACTGGCAACCTCCAAGGCCAATTTCTACGATGACGTCCAAGTAACATGGGGTGATTTACGAGCCAAGATACTCGAAGGAGGTCGACTTCTCACTCTCTCTCTTGACAAGTATTCAGGTTCTGGTTTCCAATCCAAGAACCAGTATCTATTCGGAAGGATCGACATGCAAATCAAGCTTGTTCCTGGCAATTCTGCTGGCACTGTCACTACTTTTTACGTAAGTTGACGGTATCAATTAGTCCCATCTTCCCATTCAATTTCTCAATGTGAATTCTAATGTCAAAATTTAAGCATCTTGTGCAGTTATCTTCTCAAGGACCCAACCATGACGAGATCGACTTTGAATTTCTGGGAAACCTATCTGGGGACCCATATATACTTCACACCAATGTCTTCTCTCAAGGAAAAGGCAACAGAGAACAACAATTCCACCTTTGGTTTGATCCAACAAAGACCTTCCACACTTACTCCATTGTTTGGAACCGTCAACGCATCATGTTACAATCTAACACTACTAAAATTCCCCATATTTATTGAATTCTATCTCAAGATTAATTATATAAGAAGTTTCTCTAATACAGTTGAAATTCGATATCCATTACAGTTTCTTGGTGGACAACATTCCGATACGAGTGTTCAACAACATGGAATCAATAGGCATTCCATTCCCAAGCAACCAACCCATGAGGCTCTACTCAAGTTTCTGGAATGCAGATGACTGGGCAACCAGAGGAGGCCTAGTGAAGACAGACTGGTCCAATGCTCCTTTCACTGCTTCCTACAGGAATTTCAGGGCCAATGCTTGTGTTTGGTCACAATCTGGAACATCTTGTGGGACTAATTCTGCCAACGGCTTTCAGGACAGTGCATGGCAGGAACAAGGGCTCGATTCCAAGGGCCGAAACAGGATCCGATGGGTGCAACAAAAATACATGATATATAACTACTGCAATGACTTCAACCGCTTCTCAAAAGGCCTCCCAACTGAATGCAAAAGATCAAGATTTCTATAGAACACATCAAATTAAACATTCAGATATTTATTCATTCATGATTCTTTGTTGTGCAAAAGATCTCTGTATATTATCATCAAATAAATTCATTCTTGTTTTTGTTGAACTTACAGTCATTTCCTCAGACTTGATCATCAAATTTGATTACCTACATAGCAATGCAGAGCTTAAACTAGCATCCTCCTTGATCTTCAGTTTCTTAAGTAATTGTAAGCAGAACAGAACACCATCAAAGAATAAATTCTTTGATCGTGGTCAAGATTGCAGTACGCCATCCCTCATGGACGTTATCAATGTTATGAAACCCAAATTCATCAAATTGTGCCTCCACAGCGACCCCGCAATCTGCTAACATCTTCACGAACTCCTGCATCCGATCAATCCTCGGGTCACCCCCAAACCCAATTACCAAACACCGCTGCAACAGCCGGAATTTCCCCTTATGCGGACCATCCACCATTGGATTACAATACCGGTGGTCCCGATTGGTCGTCAATGGCAACGCTAGGTCCCATAAGAGATCCTGTACTGGCAGTGGAAGAAGCTGATCTGTAGCAAATCGGAGCTCCGAACCCGTCCTCTGGTTCCCGCCAAACATAGGCTGGTTCATAATCAAGCCGCATATCTTCAATGGCTTCAAATCCAAATCAAGCGCTCGTACCGCAACATTGAACGCAACATTCCCTCCACTGCCGCGTCCGGCAAGGTAACACCGCGAACAATCGCCGAAATCTCTTAACCATTTATCACCTTCTGGATCTACAAACTGTTGTTTCGTCCAGAGAATTCCATCAACGGCGTCTTCGTACTGCGCCGGAAGCCTACACTCCGGTGCGAGACGGTAACTGACGGATACGACGATGGCCAGTACTTCGCTAGTTAATTGAGAGCACATATTATGGACCGTTTTCTCTGCTGCGCTCAAGAATACAAAGGCTCCGCCCTTGAAGTAGATTATAGTAGGAAGGCGAGCGACAGTGTTGTCATTAGAAGGCAATTTGGTCGGTCGGTAAATCCGAGCCCATAGATTCTTGTCGTGGTTGATCGTGACATCCTTTGAAACTACGACATCTCCTGGAGCTCCGTCGGGATTGGCGTCGGCAGTTGGGCATTGGGTGAAGCGAGTGAGTGTGCCGTCGGGGTTTGGCGCAATGTTGAAGTGCCGGTATGGGCAAAATGCGGAGTCGGACATGACGATCCAATGTTGATTGTTTGGGTTTGAGACTCAAATTGTTGCTTAATTGATTGTTGAATGCAGAAGCTTTGTTGACGGAGTAGTTGTTCAACTGAAAAGCCGAAACCAGCGGGAGTGCGATTCTGTTGGAGACATTGAATTTTGGTTCGTTTTTGGAGACATTCTCTCCAATTAACTGGTTTGAATAAATCTCCTTCCTTCAGAGCCGAGATAAAGAAGAAACTTTCTACTTTTGTATCGAGAAAACCATCCAGATTCCAGAGTGACTCAAGCCATGACTCATCGTTGAACAACCATTTGCCTCCACCAAGTTCCAATATTTGAAGACCTACGATACACCTCTACCTCTCCATCAGGTCTTGGTCACTCACGCCCAGTCGCTCCAGGCAATCCTTTCTTCTGGCGGCGCCCCTGTCATGATCCAAGGAGAGCTTGGAGTTGCTGGTTTAGATTTGTTTAAGAATGAGCCTGATGTTCCTGAGGAGCTCTTTGCGTTGGACATTGTTTTGATACACCACATAATGCATTATTTACACCGAAATCTTAGAACGAAGTCGCGAAACATGTGGTGGGAAAATTGGAAGCTTTTTCTGCAGATAGACCGTTACTTTCTCCATACTTGGATGATTGAATGAATTTGCCACTTGATCTGCAGGTCAGTCTATTCATCACTTCTGTTTATTCTGTTTTAATCGGAGATGATTTCTCTTTTGTTTTTATCTGTTAAAAAATAACAAACAAAGATATGTGTCCCCCAAATCATGGCTACATTGTTTGGACCAGTCCCAATTCTCTTGACAAAATTTTCTGGTTTGATTTGTTTCCTGAAATGTTGTTTTTTTGAGTAATTGGTCTTCGGTCATATGCCCTAATGCCTCTAGCTACACCTTAAGGGAGTGGTCTACTTTTCTCTGCATTATGCAACTCAATTTAGAAGCAGAAGAGTGAATTGAGCATTAGTCCAGGGAGAACTGAAAAGAATAATAAGGCTCATAAGTTGCTTTTGTAACCTAACACTGGTAATTCTCTTGAGTACAATGTTCAGAGTCTGGTGATGTAATGTTGATATTGGCTATATGGGAAGAAGATGTCAACAGGAGTTGGAATTGTATATAGGATTAGGAAGCATTGGGTCAGGCATCTGTTGTGGCCTGAGGGGAAGCTACTGTCTCTTGAAGACAATACAGTTTGGTGTTTTCCATTATTTAGCTAATTTTCCAGGAACCACACATAACTCGAATTTGGCTGCTATTTTTTTTTTTTTACAGTAATACAATATTTTGCTCTCTTATTTATTTTAATTCTTCCAGCTTAACAAGGGCAACATTTGTAGAAACTAGAAACTCTATGCTTGCAGTTTAAAGTCATAGAGAACCCTATAGCAACATTCACTCATTTTAATTCATGCATTACACAGACCAGAGAAACTTACAGCATAAGGCTTAGAGACTCTACTCTAAAACCAAGGACACACATGGAAAGTTTCTCGTCAAATAATAAACAACTTAAATTAAAACACTAATCTAGTCAATCATTTGACTAGAACACATCATTGGTGGATAACTACTGCCAAGTTGCTGCAATGGGACTTCTAACTGCATATTTTCCTGACACCCACACTAGTGAACCGAACGTCTGCTTTCCCGCGGTTTTGTATCCAACAAAAGTAACTTTGTAGCTCAATTTCTGACCCAACTTTTCAAACTTCAATATACTGGGCTTTACAACTACAGCTACTCCATTAGGTTCCTCCAGGTGCACCGTGTAACTGCTCTTGGGTTTCCCAACATTAGTCAATGTCCGCTTGTATGTCAAGCTGACATTTTTTGCTTTGCCTACAAAATTCACTGCAAAGGAAGGGTAGTTGAGGTCACCAGGTTGAGGATCAAACTTTTCTGGACATCTAAAACGCCTTCTTGATATTGCAGCGATCTGAGTAGAGGTGTATTTTAGGCTACATAGATAGATTACACAATCTTCAGCAGTAATATCATAGACAAGACCCGGATCAATAGCAGCTTCGGGATTAACGTGGCCCGAACCAAATGCGAAAGGTGTTGCTGGTTCAAAATCATGTGCAACATCAGCAATTGGAGCCTTCTTGTTATCCATGGTGTAAGCAGTTGTCATGAGGGCTGATTTAATTGCAGCAGGAGACCACTTTTTATGAACTGACTTGAGTAGTGCAACTAGGCCGCTTACATGGGGGGTGGCCATTGAGGTGCCTGAAATGATATTGAACTGGACACTTCTCTTATCACTCGGGAGCATACTTGGGCTTACAATGGGAGGCCAAGCAGCTAAGATGTTTCCCCCCGGTGCAGTCACATCCGGCTTGATCACATTAAGGTCAACTTTATTCGGTCCTCTTGATGAAAACGATGCCATCATCGGTGCACGAGTACCATAGACAGTCCCCTCGAAGATAATGGATGCTGTTGGTTTGTCAGATGAGTTTAAATATTTAATTATGGGTTTACCTTTTGAGACTCCTAAAGCCATGGCTGGTAAAACGTGTGAATCAGCAAGTTGTTCTTCCCCTTGGGATTCAGTATTGAGTAACAGCATTCCAGCTCCTCCTGCTAATTTCACAAGCTCTCCTGTAAAGACTGAGGACTGATTTTCATTTTGGTGGCACACAACGATCTTTCCTTTGACAAGATTGTGATTGAGTGATCCAGGAATACAATAATGTGCTCCTTTACCACCTGCTGTCTTTCCATACACAAGCTGTAAGTGCTTGGTTCCTTTGCTTTGAGATAATGATGAACCTCGAAATGATAGGCCATTTCCAAGCTTGACGGTTGCTGCGAAGCTCCTATCTAGATAACTAGCTGCAATTGTCATGATCCACGGCGCGGTATTGCCTACAGTGGAGACAGATGGACCCTCATTGCCTCCAGCGCATACAACAGAAATCCCTTTTTGGATAGCCCCAAATGCAGCTATGGCAGTATCATCCAAATAATAAAGCACAGAGCCACCACCTCCCAGAGAGAGAGAGAGTACATCAACGCCATCGGCAACAGCTTGATCGATAGCTGCCAGTGTATCCGCAGCTACACCACCTTTTTTCCACAGCACTTTATAAACAGCAATTCTTGATGTGTACATCATGCCACTCGCTGTGCCACTCGCGTAGCCAAATAAACTCGCCTTGTCTACTAGACTGCCTCCTGCAGTTGAGGCACAGTGTGTCCCATGGCCCTCTGAATCACGAGCGGACAAGTAATCAACTGTTTGATTCAATTTTCCATAAAATGCTTCATACCCTTTGTAGTAATATCTTGCTCCAATTAGCTTCTTGTTGCAGTTTAGTGGTGAAAACTTTTTGCCCTTCTCACATTTGCCTTTCCATTTAGCAGGAACTGGAGGCATGCCCGAGTCATGGAAACTAATGTGTTCAGGCCAAATTCCAGTATCAATCACTCCAATCACCACGTCAGAAGCTAAGTTGGAGTCACTCCATAGTCCCTTGCCAGATTGCAGGCCAAGGAACCGAGGAGTGTGGGTGGTGTGGAGGCTTAGCTTTCTATCAGGAGTGGCATAGAGAAAGCCATCCATATTCCTCAAGGACTCAAGTTGTTTGGTGGAAAGCGTTGCCGCAAAACCAGAAACAGCATTTTCATAGGTGTAAAGAAGGTCAGGTGGTGTTGTGTCGCCGTCTTCTTCTTCCTCAAGCGATAGCTCGTAGACGGAATCCATCAAACCTCCATACCATTGTTTGGGATTCGAGGCCATCATCTTTGTTTGGTCCATGTGAACTATATATGTTTTCTTCTCTACAAGAGCAAATGATGCTGCAGCCATGAAGACTAGAAACAGAAAGAATGCTCCGGAGATCATGGCAGCTGTAAACAGTACAAAGAACACAGATCAAGAAACATGCAAGGATACTAAGCTGATGGCTTATACATGATGAGATGTTTGCATGAAGTAATTATTAATTAATGTATAATGAGACTGCAGATTTGCTGGTACCTTTCATGTTTCCTCAAGCAGAATGAGTAGAGTATAATATGCAGCAGAAAGAAACATACAATTATATAGGCAAATAGTAGGTCTGAGACGTGATGTCACTTCCACAAGTGGAGCACTTTCGTGTTCTTTATCTTCAAAAGGAATAAAACTCCCATTTTCATTCGCTCATCAAAAGTGTTTTTTTTAATAATCAATAACGTGTGATCATTCTTTGGATATTCGTTATTAACTATATATTATTATTATAGGAGATTCATCTTTGGACATTCGTTATTGGCTTAAATTCAAACCATCAAATTTGCATGTATTTTTTTTTTAATCTTACGAATAAATTAGGTCAAAGTCTAACGTGTTGTGAGTGATCACAACAATATTATTACCAGTGAGAATTAAACTCAGGACGATCTCACTCCATATATTTTGATCCCAAAAAAATTCATCAATCAGCACTTCACCCAAATAATTTAGAAGGCAAAAGTTTGCGTAAAATGTGTGAAAGTATTCCAGTTTAATCAGGCTAAAGTAAGCAACTTTTGCATGTCTTTGTTTTATAGGACAAGCAATTGCAGCTTCAAAATAAAGAGTGTAATTTGTCGAAAGCAAAACACAAAAACTTATCCACTATAGTCGTTATGAAGGGACGTGTATTTGGTGACTAAAGGTCCGTTTATTTCACAATTTCATTTAATAGTTTTAAACTGTATAAAATGTTATGAAGTGTTTGATTTATTTTTATTAATTAGTAATTATTGAAACAACCAAATACGTTCAAAACTCAGGCCATCAATATTTAATTTTGGACCCACTCATACATGCACTTACTCGTTTACATTCTATGATAAAGAATAACAATTCTATACCCAAAGAATCCAATTAAGACTTTAACACAAGTATATATTTTATTATGGAATAAAAATTATGATTAAAAAATAGATTAATTGTATTGACCTATGACTATGCTAGACATGATTATTGATATCACAGATACTTATCATATATTTTAACCGTGGTTGTAATTTTAAAAATCCATTGAGGGCAAAGTTGAAAATTCCATGGAGATGGAGGTAGGGACCTCCACTCATTAATTACAACATGGGTCCGCCTTTGCTTTTCAGCGTGCAAAGAGAAAATTCGCAGTTCAGGCCATGCCCAACATTGGACTTCCTCATATATGTATTGAATTGGAATCCCACGTCATGCCAACCTCATAAATGTTTGAGACTCTTTTCAAATGTATAGAGACGATGTATCAATTTGCCAGACGTGCGATGGTGGTTTGGATCATGCGGATGAATAGAGTCGTTGTATCAATGGGCCAGACTTGCGATGATGTTTGGATCATGCGGGTGGGCCACTAAGCAGTTGGATTTGTAGCGTAGTTGGCTTTTCCGTTTTTCACGTGGGCCGAAAATGCGTGTAGTATCTATCCTCTCATGTTCACACTTGACTCCAAAGTCCACGGTCAAATCAAGGTAAAAGAAAAACGGATGAATTAAATTAAATTATTGTAAAAGTCTAAAAGATGAAACGAAAGGGCATCCGACGTTCCAAACATATGCTTAATTATTGGACATTGGATGCTGGTGGGTGGGCCATCTGCATTATCCGTTGTACAAATCGAGGAAAGAACCCACCATGCACAATCACACTTTTTCTCTCCCGGAGCCCGTAAATGTCCTCCCTCTCCTTAATAAATTTACCCTCTTAAATTTTTTATTTATTTTTTTACATCAATTTCAGTTTCAATTAATATTTTATTTTCAAAATTGAAACAACAGGTCACATGTACGTTTTCTAATACATAAAAAGATTTTATTCCTCAAATACACTACTATCAAATTTAATAAATTTATCCCTTCTTTTAATAATTTTACTCCCCTTATTTTTATATTATATTTTTGTATTTTCAACTTCACTATCATTGTTTCTATTTCGTCAACACTACTATACTTGTTTATAATTTTATTTTTTTCACTTATTTCCGTATATGTTTTGTTTTAGTCTATGACTTGTTCTTTCTAGATAATTATTATAAAACAATAAAATTTTAGTCAACATTGCAATCTTTATTGCAACTACAATTTTGTTTTTTTCAATTATTGTTCGTATACTTTATTTTTATATTTATTTTTGTCAATGCCACTATTATTATATTGTGTAATTTTTTATTTTATAATTTATGAATTATTTTTTTTATCTTTATAAAATAACACAAAGACGTATCTAGTTAATTTCATATTCACCTCTTCTCTCATTCACTATCTTCCCTATACACATTTACGTTGAAAGGGACAACCTCAAGCATTGGGAAGAAGATTTGAGATTATCAAATGGTTCTAGTGAGGTATATTTTATATTTTATTACGCTTATCTTTATAGCAAACTCATAATCTTTATTTTGAACTTTAGTGCCAGGGAATTTCCCTTTCATTTCCAACTCAATTATAAACTCAATTATACTTTGATCTTGCTTTATTTTCTTCATAATCTTTATACAGGATGGAATAATAAAACATGAAGTAGAAGGAGACGAAAGAGTCAATATCTTAGCAAATGATGAATTAAACAAATATGACCCAGAAGAAGTTAACATTGATGTAACCAATGATTTTTCAACTGATATGGTATTATTTATATTACTTAATTAATGTTTTCAATAGGATTTTATCAGTGCTTGACATTTTTGCCTCTACGATAAGTACCTCCACCTCTACATGAACAAGCTATACTTGGCAGATAGTTATCTGATGCCTCATATTATGATTTAATGGTTTAGATACAAATATCAATGTGTATCTGAATGGATCACGCCGTACACTAACCAAGTTTCAGTATTTGTTCAATTAACTCGTTCAACAAAGCCATATGATTACACTGATTTGTAAGGGTTATTGTAATTATTGAATGAAATAAACTGAAAAGTCAATCCTTTTTTTTATTGCTATTACATTTCATAAATGTCTAACAACAACTATCTCTACGACCCTACTTTCTTTTTCTAGGGTTCAAATTCCTTCATATTCTTGTGTACGTATGACCTGCACAAGAATATACAGATGCATGCATTAATAATAAAAGAAGGGGTGGTAAATTTATTAAATTTGATAGGAGGGTATTTGAGGAATACAATCTTTTTATGTATTAGAAAACGTTCATGTAAGATGTTGTTTCAATTTTAAGAATAAAATATTAACTGATACTGAAATTGATATAAAAAAATGAATAAAAAATTTAAAGAGGTAAATTTATTAAAAAGAGGGAGTGCATTTACAAATTTATTAAATTTGTTTGATAAATATGAGAGTAGTGATTTTGATCGGTTATAAAAATAATTATTTTGGATGATTTTAGTAATTGTTTTTAGAATAATCCAATCTAATACTTGAAAAAAGTATTAAAGTATCGGTCTTGGAGGTTTTTAATCCCAAAAATGTGTCCCTAAAAGTAAGTGAGTGTTTTTAAAATACCTAAATATTTCCAATAACTAAAAAAATTTCTCATTTTAAATCATTTTCGATCTTTCAAACAAACCTCCTGTATCTAACATACCACCCGCCACAGTAATTGAGATGAGCCCATGCCTCTGCTTGGGCCAGCAAAATGGGCACATCAAATTCAAAACTAAAACATTTTAGCTAAAATTTTTATTTAAGCTATTAAAAGAAAATGCAAAAGTGCATATTGGCACATAAAAAATACACCATTGGAGGTGCTGAATGAAAAGCCCGCGTAACCTAAAAACAAAAATGTAGTCCATGGAAACAAAAGACCTCATAATCAATTTGAACTTGTATAGAGAGATGCTTCTACTGGCCGCTACAGACTGCAGCTCACTCATCGACAAAAGAATAAGACTTGAGTACACTTGAATTGATTGCAGGAATGCTTGAAAAAGAAGGTACAATATATTCCTCTAAGAACAATAAAGTTAATACATTCAATTAGCAGTCATCCTTGAACCTAAATATTTGTTGAAAGATAAAAAAGTCCGATGCTCTTAGTTCAAAGAATATCTCAACACCTCCTAGCAAATTAAGTTATTCAACAAGAGAGAGCCCTTGCTCAAAGAATACGGGAAATTCACCTTCATATATTGCCTGAAATTCTACCAATAATAAAAGGGGGAAAATTGTAGGGCACTGTTACATTGTTACATGTCAACAATGCTCATATGGGTAGGTAATGGTGAGGCAATGTTAATGAATTACAGAGAAGAATAAACAATGTAGAAGAGGGAAGTCAAAAGCATCAGATTAGTTCTTTTACCTCGTCCCATCTGTGCAATGAATCATTTATTGTATAGCTTCCAATTGGGTTGGAGAGACGAGTGAAGAGGAAGAAACATTGAACATTCACTGCATCTTCAGTGCCGTTCATCAAGTTCATTCACTTAGGTAGCAGTAGCGAAGGTAAGGATGATCATACTTAATGTACTTGGTCCAGTAGGACCGATATTTTGTCATTGCTAATTCAAGCCATGGTTTCATGTTGCCATTGTAGTGGATAACTGCTGCCTTTTCGATCTCTGACCTATTAATGCTCGGACTGTAGCCCAAACCAAGCACATGCCATGACTTCTCAAGTGGATGTGTCAGACGATAAAATGTAATCAGCCCCGGAGGAAGCGTCCCTAGCTTCCAAAGTACTCTATCTTCATTCTAAAATCACCCAAAAAGAAAGAAAAGAATCAGCTGACTGACATCCTCATTTGGTAGTGCATTTTAAACAGGGTACGACACCAACAAGTTTCCCCTTACACATTTTAATTATGAAATTTAAACAACAATATACAGGGTCCTTCGGAATGTCAATGGTCAATACAAACACTATAAATGGGACAATAAAGCAGTGCCTTTTAAGCAGTACAAAAGAAATATAAGATGACAGATACCAAATTAAGGGCATACTCATCTCAGCAGAATGAGAAAACAAAACATGAATTAGAAAAGAGGTCAAAAAAACTAACCTGGCTTTGCCACATGTGATATATACCAGTGATATTCTTTGATTTCCACTCCTTAAGATCAAAAATATTCATTCCATATGCCCATCCACATGCGTTTGGATCAAAATTTCTAGCAATAAGAGGGTTCGAGAAGTTTAGGTACTTATCAAATCTGTGAAAGCTTGAACCACATGTTTCCACTGCACCATTCACTTTCCCACGGAGATCTACAGACCACAGTGGGGTCAAGTCTTTCTGTACAACAATATCGTCATCCAAAAACAATATCTTATCCAGCTTGGGATAGACCTCGGGAAGATAGAACCTTAAGTGGTTAAGCATTGACAGATATTTCGGGTTTCGATATTTCAGATTTCCAGAACCAGATGTAACGGCCAATGTATGATGATAATAATATTCCTTCATTGCAGCAGACTCAAGCTGCTTCAGAACTGGGCAATATGAGGAGTTAAGCCACTTAAATTCATCAACATTTTCAACATGAATGGTAGCTTTTCCAGGTGGGTTCAACAGAAACCACATTTTCATTGCTCCAAAGTTCAGTTTATCAGTCACGAGATGGAAAACGTGCTTGGAAGGGTCCTACATTACCATCACAAAATAATTGAGTCGAAATCTCTTTCACCACAAGACACATGAAAAATTACCAGAAAATAAGAAAAGTAGCATATAGATATCATCATCTTCATGATCTTTCAGGAGTAGAGCACTCAAGTCATTGCCATAGAAGATCGTTCACATTACCTTGGCATTCGTGATTGTTGAGTTGACAACAACTGAAGCAGCCAAGACATTATCAGAGAAAAGTGCATAATGGTAAAGATTTGGCCTTTCCAGATTCTCAGTTTTAGGGAACACTCTCTTCTCAGGAGGAAGCAGATAATAATCTATGGTTAAGCGCAAAGATAAGCAATGGATTCCATTTGGAAGCGTTTTGGCAGCTAACTGACTCAAGAATGTGCTCTGTTTCTTCAGGCTTCTAACTTGCTCATCAGCTGTTTGTAACATTGCTCTGAGCTTCCCAGTGACCATCTTGCAATCATACAATTGCTCTCTTGCCTTTGACAGAACCTGGCCCATAGATTCAATATTCTCGGCTGCACTGAAAAATATAACAAGGGCACTACAAATTAAAAAAATAAAATGCAATGACCATAACGGAATGCAAGAAATACAGATAAGACAGTAGATCATAGTCAAGCTCATAATCTCTAACCTGTGATGTAGATCAGCATCAGTTGTTGCCTCCCCAAGGGAATGTTGACTGGCTTTGAACAGAATCTGTAGTTCTCGGTGCAAGTCGAGTTTGTTCTTCTGCTTTGCTATACTTAGGTATACCTTTGCCATTAAAATTTGATCTCGCACCAAGCGTACTGTCGAATCAGAATTATTATTCTCATTATCTCTCCTCCAAATACCGTACTTCCCTAAATATGCCGTATCAACATACTTAGAGCGTTCAATGGCTGCATTTCCAAGGCTCACAATTGCTTCATCATCAGGTTGCACCAACTCAGCTACTCGCTTTTCAAGTTGTTTAACTCTCAATTTCTGCGAAGAAACATCTCAAGGTGGGAAATTTTAAAACTTAAGTAACCGTATACTAAAACTTCATATAAATATATGGCCTTTATTTCGAAAACCAACCGTTGCACCATCACAAGTTATTGAAAGAGAAGAAAAAAACTATTAGTAGATCCAAGGTTGTTAATTACCCTTTGAGCTTGTTTTGCCTGTGTATCAATGAATTGAGAATGATCATCTGCTCAGAACATTTAGACACAACCATCAGACAAAAACGCTAGAGGAAAATAAACCATAAACAAAAGAAAACAGTAAGTAAGAAAGATAATCCAACCAGAGAAATTGCTGCCATGGCCTTTTTCTGTCGCGTGCTTGACATTCACAGATTTTTGGTTGGGCTTTAACAAAAACAATCCAAAACATAACAATAAATTAGCAAAAATATGCTGACAACGATTTTACAGCATTAAGATGTTCATGATAGAGAAGAGCACTATATAGTATATACAAGCTATCATACAACATTAACCAGACCTCAGAGGTGGCATAAATTTCAGGAGGTGTCACTGAAACAATAATTTTCGACGATACTGACAAATTGCTTTTTCTAAAAGAATCAAGGCTCAACTGCTCCATATCATGAGTGTTGGCGGAAATAACATCAATATCCTGCAAATGTAATTTAATGGACCAGATAATTGTGGAAATTTTCTTTTAAAAAGCTTACAGTACTTCTTGAAATCAAAATATTTATGAGTAGCTCTCAACTAAACCTTCACCAAACTTCACTTGCCTCTCTTGGGAGTCGGTATTTCACATGTTGCAATGCCAGCCTTTCTCTCCAATCCATATTCTGGACAACTCAATCAGTTGTTATCTCATAACAGAAAATTAAAACTCAAATAAAGTGCATCCAAAACAGATTGAAAAGGCACACTGAGCCACCTACCTGTCTACTAGAACCACTTGGAATTTCATTGCTATCTGCACAAATAACAGTAGTCCATTTAAAACACTGACCTCCAGACACAAAGCAAGGGATTTTTTTAAAATATATTGTTTTTCTTTTGCTTATTGCATGCTATGATACGAAAATATCAAGTAAATTGTCAGTGCTAAGATAGAAACAAGATTAGTATCATCATGACCATAGTCTGGTTCCCAAACATTTTGGAGACCGCTACATAATCCATAAAAGAAACAGTGAGAATCTACTGCTTTGTGGATTCTCATTCACCATTTGTTTCCTCCTAAAGTCACACTCTTCACTAATAGTATAAAAAGATAAATTAAACAAAAATGTCACATACTTGACTAACTTGTCAAATCAATAAAAAATAACAATCCCAAAACAGGATGATGAAATTTAAATATGATATGCATTGAAGAAAAATAAGTTTGAAATATTATAAATACTAAAACTACATTCAAAATATATATTGTGGTTGAGCGTGGAAAAACTATGCTGGCAGTTAGATGCGTGCAGAACAGACTTTTTTTTTTTGGGAAGTTTGGCTATGAAAAAGGCACTCAAATACGAATCCTAACAGAAGCAGAAGCTCCGTTCTAGAATACCCTATTGCTTCCAGAATGACAAGACAGAATGAACTACTAGACAATTTAGTTAGATGCACAATTTAGTTCTGCTTATCTTCTACCAGACAACGATTTAGCATGCAATATGAACGAAAAGTTCTAAAATTAAAACAGTGGCAAGACAAATTAAAATCAAATCCACGGAATAAAGAAATCTGCAAATAGACATTGCGAAATGGAAAGGATTAAGGACTGAAATGCAGAGAACTAACCAATCGCAAAAATCAAATGTATTTCTCGACGGACAAGAACAACAACCAACGGAACGAGAACTGTGAATAAAATGATGAGTACGACAGAAAATCGAGATCCGCCACCTCGGGTCCTGTGGAATCCTGCGCCGGATGAACCCCGCTTCAGCGCCATTGTCACTTAAAACCAGATACCAACGCCGCCGCAGACACACAGTTCGTTTCTGAGATCGAGAGAGTAAAATGAGAATTACGTAGATATATTGTGAAATTGAGAGGAGTGGCCGAATATTCCATAGATAGGCATCAGCAAACAGACAGTGAGGAGAGATAGGCTCCTGAAATTATCAAAAACTTGAATAGAGGGATAGTGCACAGAGAGTGTTATTATCGTTAACAAGGAGACTCGATTATAATAAAAAAAACCAAATTAATTCCGTTGGCTAGAGAGAGGAGAGAGTCGGGTGATAAAAATTCAGATTTTGCGGAATACGAAATTACGAATCAAATCACGTAAGACATTTATAAAATATTTGTTTATTTCGCTTCGAATTAATTTAAATTTTCATATACATATTTAATTGATCATATTCATAGAGAGCATTGTTATTATCGTTGAAGGAGTCTCGATTATAATAAAAAAACAAAAATTAATTTTGTTGCCCAGGAAGAGGGGGAGAGAGTAGGGTGATAAATTCGAGTTCTGCTCCATATGAATTAGACGACATAAGATGTTTATAAAATACTTGTTTAGCTGGATTTAGATTGCTTTCAATTTTTGAATGTATTTAATTGATCATATTCATATTCATTTAAATTTAAATAAATAAATTATATGATAATTTAATCCGAGTTATAGTGTGAAATTTCAAACAATCAAATTAGATAAGATTTTTTTGATTGGGTCTTAATGCAATTTTAAAAGAGATTAAATATTTAATATTTGGATACAAAATTTAATATTTGAATTCAAATTTCGTTCATATGATTTTTATACAAATTTAGTTTAATTAAGACATAATTTTGTCAATGTTGTGTTATTTTATATGGCTGAGGGTGTCATATATAATTTTTAATTATATTTTTTTACAATAACATCCAAATAGCAACGTCATTTTCAGGGCCAATTTAACACTCATACAAACATTACAGAAAATATTATCAAATCATCTATAGATTTAAATCATTTTTTAAATTTGAGAAATGCACATTATTCAACAATCAGATTAGACAATATATTACAAGCATTCTATTTTAAGTTTTTAACATTTGACCGTAACTTGTTACTTGTGATTAATTGGTGAATTTTGAGTAGTTTAGTTAACAAGTTGAATCATATTTAATCTCGAATCTCAAGTTTAAGTCTCACCCCTTCCTTGTATTGGGGAAAAAAATTGTGGTTGATTGACCTAATAATAATAATTACTAAAATCAATAAAAACGAAAAAAACGTTTTTGTAACTTGTGATTAATGGGCAAATCTCGAGTATCTTAATTAACAAGTTGAATCATATTTAATCTCGAACCTCAAGTTTAAGTCTCACTCCTTCTCCGTATTAGAAAAAAAGTTGTGGTCGATTGGCCTAATAATAACAATGACTAAAATCAATAAAAACGGGAATAGTTAGATAATTATATAAAGAAAAAGTTCAAACAAGCCTAGACTATTCTGTGTCACTGCTAAACCACCGTCAGACTAGTTGAAGCTCCTTTCGGTAGAGATCGTTACTTGCTCTTCTAAACCTTCCTACTTCTCAGATAGTGATCGATTCTCTGCTAACAGAATGATTTTTTTTTTATTTTTTTAATAGAATTGTGCCTGTCCTCGAAAATGCATCCGGTAAAAATAATATGTTGACCCTACTAATAATCTAAACTCAAGCATCTCTTCTAAATCAAGATAAGAATAAGGATTTTAGATTTTAAAATGCAAAGGAATCTATTGATCCAAAAGTTGGGCTGTCCTCATATATACTGTCCAAACCCAACTGCACCAACATCATCATCACATCCAAACCCTAAATTAGGGATGTCAACAGGGCAGGTTTGGGATGGGGACTCCTTCGCACATACTTGGTTTTTGGAGATGGAAGGAAAAAATGTTCCCTGGAATGTAACTGTTGCCGACATTATTTTGCTAGCCTACTTAACGATGAAAGATTTCATACGTTTGAGAGCCTACTCTCTGAACTACCGACTCAGCGACTCTTGGTGTGCAAACTGATCTGGTAAATGTTGGAGTTCTTTTCGATGCAAATATGAAAGGCTTTAATGGGAAAGGGATTAAAGAAACATAGAGAAGGATTGGCCATATCAACTGGTCTGTGGAAATGAATACAGATGCTATTGTTCCGTTAGCATTTGATAAAGGCATTTCCTCTGAAAATATGAACAGGCATCTCTTCCCTTAAACCTGAAGCCAGAGAAAAGAAAATGTGGACTTATCACAACTTGGTTGATATTCCAGCCAAACATAGTAAAAGGCCACCTTACTAGGAAGAGCTGGGTAAAGTTGATTACAGTTTAGCTAATCGAGTTCACATCAACAATGTCAATGGCGTTGAAAGAGACTGGAGGGTGTGCGCTAGCTATCATTTGGAGAAACTGGACAGATACTCTTGCAATGGGTCAGAAGAATCTTGTCAACTTGTTACTTTGCTTTTGTTAACAGTGAATTGCGGGCACAAGTCATTCTTCATGCACATTTTCTTTGTGCTTGAGTATTGTCATAGAACTATCATGATGCGATGTTGGTTCCTATGGCCCAGAAGGAAATCTGCTGCCATTTTCGCAAGTGCTCGTTATTTGGTCTCGCATAGCCAGATGGTCTTTGTATAGGCCCATTGTATATTGTTTTCAAGGCCAAGCGAAGCGCTTGGTGAGGACATCTCAGAATGATCACTGAAGTAGATCCAATTGTATCATTTTCCATTCGAGACAGGTCAGTTAGCAGTGGCTCATTTGATTCAGCCCTACTGTTCTCAAGTCAAATGTAAACATGCCAAATATTTCAGGTAATGGTAGTTCGATCTGTTCTTGTGTTATTAACTTTGGAAATGAAATATGTTATGACATCATCAATATTCTTCATATTTTCATAGATTTCATCCATATGTTATAACATAGAGATCACAGGTCCAATTTATAGATGTTGTCTTCCCACATATTATGTGGGGCGTCTTGTGCTCGTAAGTTGTATACCTTGTTTATAGATGTAAACAGTCGTTGCATGCTCCAAAATTGGCACTCCGCAAACCTTCTCAGCATTGGTTCAATCAATGCTTATTTGCTGTGTTACAATAGACTTCTCAAGAACAACATGATCTCACAACATTGTGGGACAAGGCAGAAATAGTAGTTCCATCATTTTTACATGACAATCCGGAGAGAAATTGTAATCACATACCCTACCACCACATGAGCCGGACCCATACCATACCAAAAGATTCTTCCAAAACCCAACTACTAGGCCTAGGCTGGCAATTGTATGTTTTGGCAATTACTGTTGTGTTCTAAAATTAACCACCATTGCAGGGCTAGTGAGTACCAGATGAATTGAAAATTTGTGGGCAGAAAGAGACAGGGAAAGTCCACATTTGACTTTGTACTCTTTTCTTCGCAATTATTCGCAACAGACGCTCAGCATGACTGAGTGGCAAATAAAGATGTGATAGATCAGTTGACAATGAAGGGTACAGCGAGAAAATGGAAAAATGGTGCATTGAATTGTTTTACTCAGCCACCATCATAGCTTTCTTTATATGGCAAAGCCCTAACCAGCTCCTCTACTAGTCCTCCCTACAGTTGGCTTTATTGGGCCAGTTGAGATAAGCTTGATGTGCCACTTTTTATGCAATATGACTATTCCCATTTAGCTCATCTTCTCATTTTGCACATGGGTATAAGCCATTTGTGTTAATTGTTGGCAAGTTTGCTCAACCTTGTGAATGCTGGAAATGAATCAATGGTCACAAAGAATTTAAGAAAATTACTTGGAAATAAAGACGCGATTCGGCTCTGTAATAAAAGAGCATATAGGCAAATACGAGATATCCACATCAGCATACACTTTTGTCAAAGTTCATTAATGGAAAATGATAGAAAAATATGTAACAACTCTAAAAGCTCTATTAATTGGAAAGTGTATTTTAAATTGAGAGAGGGTATTTTTTGAGTGTATCATTTGGTGAATCATTATCGTGTCTTATCGACACGCGTTATCATTACTCATATATGCTTTGAAGTTCATTACAAGCTAGAATGAAAAACTCAATCCACAAGCATGATATTGTTGGCCCTGAACCATCACAACTCAAGAATCACTTTAAAATGCATCCCAATAGCTTAAGATATCACGGCCATGAACTCAAGTGCATGAAATGTCGAATTCACATCAATTCCCCGTCACAAGCACACGTCATTTGTGGCCACTATAATCACGTGGGCTTATGCTTGTTCGATATTGAATAATAGAAAGTTCAACCCATTAGCATGATATGGTAGCCCTTGGATCATTATAGTCCAATAATCACTATAAAACACACTATGTTATATAAATGCGGGTTTACTCATATAAGTCACATTACAACCTCGCACCCAAGTGATATGGGACGAAGGGATAATCCATATCAAAGTACATGTGTTAAAAGAAGAAAGTGAGGCACACGCTCTCTGTCTAACGAAAGGAGTACCAAATGGGGTCTGGAAAAGTGAGAACTAGCCGCTTTCAGGTTCAAGTACGAGACTACTGCTACTAGTTACTACTGTGGCCATGGCTGCACCCGTTGAAGCATCAACAATTAAATTAGTAATGCTTCAATTTTATAGGGTTGTCTCGGGTAGGAATCACAATCTCAATTTCGCTAGCTAATAAAAAAAGGGTTTCTGGAGAAGTACTAATGTATAAAGAGTTTAGGGTTTTTAGTCAACTTTCATTTCAAATAGCGACACTTTTACTCGAGAAGTAATAATGTATAATAATTTGGATATAGTCAACACGCTCTAAGGAAGAGTGTGGTAAACTAAAGTAAGGTAGTCAATCTAGTGGGTATGATTAATTTAACGTGTTTTCATTGATATCCACTTAATTTCATGTTTGATGAAATCATTTAATTAATCATGTTTCAAATTTTCTTTTATCTAATTTTGTTGGATCTAACAACCTCCAATCCATAATCCCAAAATCTCATTGATAAATGAACCCAATAAGATGGGATTCGGATGAGTTTTTATATGAGCAATCCTACAAATCCCCTAATTTACGACCTTCAATCTTACCCTCAAATCAACTTACGTGCATGTAATATGTGAGATAATGATCGAAATAAAATTTGAATTTTGTGATACAGAGGTGTCACGGTTCACGAAACAATGAAATAGAATTTTATGATACAGAGGTATCACAATTCACAAGGCAATGAAATAGAATTTGAATTTTTGTGATACATGGCCAGCTTCGTAAAAAAAAAATATTGGGTGAGTAAAAATAAGACAAGTTTTTTACGACATAACTATGTACCCACAAGTTCCAAATATTGTACAGGCTTCCGAATTCCCCTTCATATTCAACACTTTCGCACAAATTTAAGAATAAAATTGGGTCATAAATTAATTTGGTTATCTTTGAAATGTAAGCAGCATTATTATCCACAATAAACCACTAATCTCTTATTATGTTAGAATCCACTTGTATATATTTCTTCAATTGCAGAAATCACATATGTTAATTGAAATGCCTATAAAATTTCCCCAATTAATTAAACTACTTTTGTTACAGTTAATTAGGGCTTGACATATTCTATCCAAAAAAAAAAAAATTAGTGCTTGACATATAATATACGAGTAGCAGTTACCTCTTATAATTGCAATATTAGTGTTGCTTAATTAGCTGTTCAATTAATCTCTTCATTAAGAGAAGGGACACGCATTTACTAACACAACAAGTCAAGCTGAGAAGGATAATGATTCATGTCCAATATTAGGTAATTTTATGTACAGAAGCCAGAAGAAAATCAGAATAAGAAAACTAATTAGGTATAGCAATTGGTATTGTTCTGACGAGGATACTTAGCTTTAACTGAAAACAGACAAATACATAATCATTAACGATTACAGCTAAATAAAACCATGCATGGCATGGGTGATTCCCTTATAAGTTTTTATTTTGTCTGACTCACACTGCAGGTTAGATTTAGGGCCTATTAAATTTAATTAATTAATTTCCATATATATTGAAGTTAACAATATAATGTAGAGAGGTGTTTACGTGTTAATTTGTCATTTCTTGAAACAAATTTTATTCTTCAATTTAATTAATTTAATTGTTTGTGTTATTCTTCTCGTGTGGAGGCAACAACTCATGATAGGTCCATTACAATTAATAATCTTTGACAAGTTACTATCTTCAAGTAACATCTTTGATTTGCCACACATGTACAAATGAGATACATATCTAAGATATCTTGGTGTGTGTCTCACTATAGCTCATATAAAACATTTCATAGCTTTCTACCGTCACGATGTGAAAGAAACGGAGGAATGACCAATTGATCACCTTCATTTAGAGGACCTTCAAGCATCCATCGTTACCTTCCCTTCTCAAAGACACACTCGCACACATCCTCATATAATCCCACATACATCACACCCGGATCTCACTCTGATACCAAATGTAATGTTGGCCTAACCCAACTAACACAATATTATTCACTTTAAGCCTTCAGCCACATGCATGACTTTAAAATGCATTATGCTAGCTAGTTAAGTGTTGACTAGTCCATAAAAAATTAATACTTCATAACTTCCTACGTACTCAGATGATGTTAGACGTCGGAGGAATGATCAGTGTTCACATAAATTCTCCTATAAGGTTTTAACTTGTTGGGTCATTCTTAGTTTTCAAATCATTTTTTAAAAAAAAGAAATCAAAATTATATTTATATTTGGACCAAACAGAAATTAAATGCAATCTAAAAGGGGTATGAAATGTCTTTTCTTGTCTATTTAACAATTCAAAATATATATTTATCATACACTTTTCATGTTGTATTTGATTTTGGTTTCGAATTAAAAATACATCATTCAATTTGTAAAACTAATAAAAATATAAATATAATTTTTTCAATTTTAAAAAAAATAAAACCCACAAATTAGGACATTATTTTTGAAGAGCTCATATATATTAATTTTACATACATACACCAAAGTGAAACTTTTTTGACATCCATCTCCGTTCATGATTCATGCACCAACCAAAGTTCATGAACTAGAAAGCGTGTAAGTCACGTTCCATTGAGGCGCGTGGTAATCTCACAAAGAAGAAACTGGAGCATCCCTGCAATTGGAGAGAGAGAGAGAGAGAGAGAGAGAGAGAGAGAGAGAGAGAGAGAGAGAGAGAGAGAGAGAGAGAGAGCATTAAAGTAGAGCTAAAATTGAAACTGGAAAAGAGAATAATAATTAACAAACAAAGAAGAAATACAGGGTTTCCATTTTCTTGTAAGAGAAGATCCAGCGGCTCTGAGAGACCATTCTCTGCTCCATACAATTCCACTTGTGTTAATACGAAAGCTATTGTCAGTACCTCCTTCCACTATTCTCATTCTCACGAGCTCCATTTTTAGTGCAATATATGATATATTTATCTTATCTGTAATTCTGTATTCATCTCATTATTGATTTGACAGAGAGAGAGTTGAAGGTTGAGAATGGGGAGAGGAAGAGTGGAGCTGAAGAGGATAGAGGAGAAAAATAGAAGGCAGGTGACCTTTTCAAAGAGAAGGAATGGATTGCTAAAGAAGGCTTATGAGCTCTCTGTCCTCTGTGATGCTGAGGTTGCCCTTATCATCTTCTCTACCCGCGGCAAGCTCTATGAGTTTGGAAGTGCTGGGTATATAATTTCTCCATGATTTCTTATGTTGTTATTGTGAATATATTTCTGCCTCTAGTTCTTGGTGTGGTGACATGAAATCGTGTTTTTACTGTTTCATTTGTTTTCTTTCCTCTCTCACTCCCATTTCTGTCTCTCTCTCTCTTGATTTTCTTTTAAACTTTACTTTCCTGTACTAATTAAAGGTTCTGTATTTTTTTGCTCATTCCCCAACAAGTACGGACATCAATCGCTCTCCTTTTCTTCTTTGGCTTTCTTTTTGCTCTATGATTCTCCTTCATCATCTTGTTCTTGGGGTTTCAGGGGAACAACGCCAAGCTAGGGACGTTTAATCATCTTCTTTCCAATCACAGATCTACAGGTCTCGTCCTCTTTTCCCAAACCCTCTGGTTTGTTTCATGGATAAATGGTGGATTCACACTTTCATATAGAGTACAAAGCAATCACTGATCAGGAGGTTTTTCTTGGACCGGATAGTGCTTGAATCATTTTGATTTTTCTTCTCTCGAAAAAGCTTACGTAAATGAATCAGTGGACTGTTGCCCAAAGATTAATTTAGGGCCCTATATAATTATTCTGGAAAACTTTTTTGTCCTTGTGTCTTTAGATCCTTTGTTCTTCTGCTGGTTTTTTTGAGTGTGCTCTAGCTCTTTCGGTAAAATATAATTATAAACCCAAATCAGATCCACACACACCCATGTCTTCAAAATTAGTTTTTATTGTCTATTAATTTCGCTATCTACCCCCTCAATGTCCAGATAAGAGAAGCCTGTGAATCAAGGCTTGATCTTTAGGGTTTTTTGGATATATTCTGCGGTCTCTCTCTTTCTCTCTCTATAAAAATACTAGTATTGCTCCCCGCTCTCTCTCTCTCCCTCCCCTGAAGCTGGATAATGAAATATTTCAAGGTCCAGATACTGAAACTCCTCTCTTTTTTGTCTCACTTGCTTAAATCCTGTGTTGTCATTTAGATCTTATGATGTTTTGATTCATGACTTCCTTTACTTCCTTTACTGTTTATATTATATACATACATCCCTTTATGATATAATACTCCATATTTAAAAAAAAAATATATATATATTATATACATACATATATATATATATATATCATCACATATGTATGTTTGCATATTTTTATACATGTATATACCTTGCCTTATATGGATGATCACATTGAAACAAGGTACATGCTAATTTTTGTGAAAGATTGATGCTTTACTAATTGCAAGAAGAAGAAAAAAAAAGAGGGTTGTCTAGTTTGTTCTTTTCACATATTAAGCTTAAAATTGCAATTTCTGGGTGTGTGGAGTCTGAGGCTTATAGTTAGCATGAACTTGTGCTACTTTTGAGTCATCATCTATGAGTTTTCTTATCCCATGAAAGCTTTCTACATACTTTCTGTTCCAAACTGATTGAAGCTACATTAATTCAGTGATTAGTTTGTGTCCTTTTCTAAGATATTTTGGACTGAGCTAGTTTTGTCATAACTACTCCAGATTTTATTTTGTTTTTCTTTGATTAATTTTTTAGATCATATTGAGCAAGCTCCTTTCCTCTCACTCCTTGATGAGCTCATGACTAAATATTAATTATATTTATATTTTTTTTGTAAAGCTATGAGATATTTTTCAAATCTTTTAATTAAATTATTTTATTTCCAAGATCTCTCCCATTCTGGATACCAGGATTCTAATGACACTTTTTGGGACTTCCCCCATATAAACTCATATATGTTAAATACTAGCTTGTAGATTTTACATGATGTTGTGAATACATATGTGCATGTAATTGAAATGGTAAAAGAGAAAACCTTTTTCTTATTTTTTTTTTTATGAAAAGAGTGGAAATGAATTTCATATTGATCAAGGGTAAAACTACACTGATAACAGAAATTAACCTTTTTCTCAAGCAAACTAATTGATTAACTTTTGTGAGTACACACTCTGAAGCTGCATGATCTAATCAAGGATTAAGAGAATAACTAATTGTGTGTTAGGGTCAAAATTGAATATGCATATATAGTTCCTCTTGATTGACCTCTTATAATCCCCATTTTGATTTATTAATCATTTTATACTCAAAAACATGCAACACACTAATTGTGATTACGCACTAATTCATTTTCTTGGGATGTTTAGTATTGCAAAAACACTTGAGAGATACCAGCATTGCTGCTTCACTCCTCAAGATAATATCCTTCAACGTGAGACACAGGTAATATATACATATATATATATATATATATATATGTTTTTTCAATTTTTGTTGAATGACTGACCATTTCGAGAGTTTTTTATTATTTTTATAAATGAGGGCAATACCTCGTTAATTTTATTAATTATCTTCACTTATAAATGAGGAATACCGTGGTTACAAATTAGAAGAACCTGCAGTCAATAATAACACACAATACCAACCAAAATCAGAAGCTAAAACTAACACACAAAACTAAACGACTAATAGTACAACAAAACCAAGAATAACCTACAAATAAACAAGGAAAACAGAAGAAGCCCACTGCCCAAACACTCTGAATAAGCCAAAATCACTTCTCTTTAGCCTTTGCCAACCATAACTATCTCCAGAATTCAAGAACAGAATAAACCATCTCCTAGATCCTCCAAACCACCAAGACCTTCGAAAACCACCAATTACACCTCCAGTCAAGAGCCCCTAAGAATGGAGATTCAAAACAAACACAAACACCAAATTTCCTCCTGCAAAACCAAAGCATTGAAGGCCCAAAATAACACCTCCATTTCGAGAGATATTGTCCAGTCACACACAAAAAATTTGATTTAATTTGATTTTTAATTAATATCCTCTTACCATATAATGCACTTTTGAATTGATTTCACACACACACACGAAAACACACACACACACACATATATATATATATATTCTTTTCCGTTTTCACATTCATTTCCCTTGTATGACTTAGGGTTTGAAATCCAGAACACTATAATTGTCCTTCAGTAATTTAATTTGTAATTTCCTTTCCTTTTAGTAATATGATTTGTATTCTTTAACTGATTGCCAACACAGGGCTGGTACCATGAGGTGAATAAGTTAAAGGCAAAGTATGAGAGTCTTCAACGTACTCAAAGGTTGGTTTAATATTAATTCAATTGTACTAAATATCCATAAGATAAAGTATATCTTACATACATATATAATCCTATGTGAAAGCACATACAACACAATATTTGGGGGCAAATTCAAGTTTTAAAACTCAAATTCATGAGCATTATCTCTATTAGAGATGTTAGGGATGTTAAATTGTAAGGATACATAGCATTTTCGTATTAAAAGATTTATTTACACCAAAAAGCTATGGAAGGGGAAAAGTTGTGCTCAAGGGCAGCGGACAAAAGGTTTCCTGGGGGTGGGGTGCGGGAGCTACGATACTGAATTTTGTTGAGTATTGGTTTATGATTAGTATGACAGATTTAATTGTAATTATGAGTGTTTAGGTAGCTTGCTATAAAAGGAGAACCCTAGCTTAATTGTACTACAAGGTTTTCATTTCTAAATGACATCATATACTCCGAAAATCGACATTCTTGTCGAACCATGTAAATCTCGTGTTCTTCTTTTCTTTTTTCTATTGTTATTTTTTGCGATCTAGACCGTGATCAAATTTGTGTGTGAGTCGAGTCATTCAACAACTTTTTATTAAGTAATTCTAGAGGCGTCTTCCTTTTTTATATAAAAAAAAATCATTGACAGGTTGATTAATTAATCAAAACACTGACATCAATTTTTGTTGGCACTTGATTATATATAAGGCATTTACTTGGAGAAGATCTAGGGCCATTGAGTGGGAAAGAGTTGCAAACCCTTGAGAAACAACTTGAATCAGCACTTGCACTTGCCAGGCAAAGGAAGGTATATATATCTGGTTATACCTTCTTCTTCTCCACAAACAAAGAAAAGACACACACACACACACATATATATATTATAATCAGTTGAATGGAATTTTTTGATGCAAAGTTAATAGAGTGAGAACCGTGTCATGAAATTACTGAAAAATGTGACATTTCTCATGTTTCAACCTGCATATATATATATATACTCATCATGGTTGAGAAAAACTATGAATTAGATATGATATCTGTTGGATGCAAGATTTCCATTTATATTTGTATTTTTTTTTACTTGTCATATTCTCTTGCAATCTTAACCCTACTATCATTCATCATCCATAAAGAATTAAAACTCTTGTTCTTCGACTGCATGCAGACACAGATTATGATTGAACAAATGGAAGAACTACGCAGAAAGGTAAGTTGTACACCTACAGCTAGCTAGAACTTCCAAACAAAGCACTACTATTCAATAATATTAATTGTTTCTTCACATTAATGCAAAATACTGACTTTAATTCTTGTTATGACCTATGGGATCTTCTGGGCATGCATGCAGGAGCGTCAGCTTGGAGAGATGAACATACAGCTCAGGCTTAAGGTCTGCTTGTTAAACTAATATTGCTTTCAAATTAATTCAAAACTATCTATATATGTTTGGAAATATATATATTAATACATATGTGTTGTGTTGGTGTTCAGCTTGAGGCAGAAGGACAAAGCCTGAAAACCTTTCAAGACCTATGGAACTCTGATGCTGGAACTAGCAACTTCTCTGTGCATCCCCCTCAATCCAACCCCATGGACTGTGATGTTGAACCTGTTCTACAAATTGGGTATTAAAATATTCTTACTATACTATGACTTTCCTTGTTGAATTTCATTTTCAAGAGATATGTGAACTAATTATATCAATTATATGTGCAGGTACCATCATTATTTTCAAGCTCATGAAGGGTCGTCTATTCCGACGAGCATGGCTGCTGCTGGAGGTGGTGGTGGTGATGAGACCAATTTCTTCCCAGGATGGTTACTTTGATTATCAATATTATATACTACAAAAAAAAAATCAAACACTCTAGTGTGTGTGTGTATTTGATTTCTTGAATGGTTTCTGATCTTGTTATGTTAATTGCCCCTTTCTGTCTTTTGTCATAGATACTCCAATCCGTCTTTGAATCAATGTCCTACATATTATCACAATTTTTTGGAGGGCTTAGTATGTATTTATATATATATATATATATACACACACACTACATGTATATATAGTTCAATCGATCTTCCGCTACCATTTCTAATAAGCATTATTGCATCAAGATGAGGAATCTACGAAAGTTCTTAATCTGATCATGTTTAAGGTTATAAGATAAACATGTACGTACGTATATGGTACATATACTCATATGCCGGTGTATTTTCCGGTATACGGTACATATAAGGTGGTGGGAGGCCTCCAGTGGCTGGATCGGCCACTTTTTGGCGCACTGAAACCGCGGCTTCAAACGCGATTTCCGTCTCTAATCCCACGTATTTCGAACTGGGGATGGTAGGAAAATTCTTGTGGAGGTTGGGGAAGCTTTTTGGTAGGTCGATGGTCGAACCGTTTGGCCTTACGGCGGAGTTCTGTCGCCGGCAGTGAGAAAGTGTCGCCGAGGAGAGAGAGGAGAGGATTCTTTAAGCTATTTTCCAGATTGTTTGTAAAAATATACTTTGACCCCTCACGTATTGATTCTTCCACGTTTCACCCCGTAAGTTGTAATTTACTATTCCGACCCCCACCTATCTTCTTTCACTATTAATCCTACCGACGAACATATCAAAAAAAATTAACATTTGTTACAGTTACGTATACGCCCCCGCCGACGGTGTTACATGCGAATTTATCATTGCATTAGTTACGATTATGCTATTACAGATTTTCTTTTTTTTTTATGAATTTTGTTCAATTTCTGATTCGATTTTTAACTTTGATGCTTCTCATTCTCGAACCCAAATCTCCACAATTTAATTACTCAATTTATTTATAATAATTTGCCATAATTCATTTCTTCCAATTCTGCTCAATATCACGGCTCATGCAATTATGGAACTACGAGTCCTCATACCTAAATCTTTTAGTAATTCGGTTTGGGGTCGAGAAACCGAAACCCGTCTGTCAGTTCCCTGCCCTGGGAGTCACTGACAGATGTAAGTCGCAGGATGTGCAGCCTTACGGTAGGGACCACCTGCCGCTTTAGAAGTGGTCGAATGCCTCTACGAGGGTTCGAACTCACAACCTCCACTTCCCCCGTTAAGAGTTTTGACAAGGTAGGTACCGCTCAGCCATATGTGTTTTTTTAATTGTAATCCACCCTCGTCCCCTTATTTTAATAAAAAAATAATTTCTTGCCACGTCAAATTCCATTCGACTGAGGCATATTAGTACATTTTTGGTCAAGCGGGTCCCACATTATTCCTTCCTTTAGGCAAAGCAAAAGGAAAAGAGAGACGCAAAGGAGAAGAAACAGTTCTGCCAGATGATTAAATATTCTTACCTTGAACATCGATCTTAAGGAGCTATTGAAAAAATGGAAGTTAGAGGTGCAGATGAAAAAACATGTAGAAGGAGACGAGGAAGGAGACGTAGAAAGAGATGTATAGAGCACTACAAAAGTGTGGATAAGATATTACTGGTTGGAGAGGGAGACTTTTCTTTTGCACTCTGCTTGGCCAAAGTATTTGGCTCTGGACAAAACATGGTTGCCACTTCCCTCGACTCCAAAAGTATATATATATTTATTTATTTTTTAACAACGTTGAGTTAATTACTTCTTTTTAATAATTATTATATAGTTTTTCTTTTTGTATTGAATCATTTGCTCACTGATGGTAGAGAAGCTACTGCAAAAGTATTCAGGAGTGGCAGAAAACCTGAAAAAGCTCGGGGAGCTTGGATGCACAATCCTTCATAAAGTTGATGCACGCACAATGAGCGAAAACTCTAGCCTCAGCCGGGGATCGTTTGATCGGATTGTCTTCAACTTTCCCCACGCAGGTTTTCATTATCATGAGCACACGGATGAACAGATTCAGTAAGTAAACAAACTCCATCACTTCCATTTGACCAAACATGCTTGCTAGATGTACGCAGTTCTTATACTCTTACGATATTTTTTGTACGTCTTGTAGACTTCACAAGGAGTTGGTGAAGGGATTTTTTCGGAGCGCGCGCCATATGTTGAAAGAAAAGGGACAAGTTCATGTAACACACAAGACTTCTCATCCATTCAGTAGGTGGGATGTGAAGAAATTAGCAAAGAAGGTTGGATTGGAATTGGCTGGTGAAGTTGAATTTTATAAAGACAGATATCCAGGATATGAGAACAAGAGAGGAGATGGAGGTAGAAGTGATGAAGCATTTCCTGTTGGAGAGTGTAGTACATTCATGTTTCATTTGAATGCTTATCATGCTACGAAGGCAAAGTTGATGAGTTTGACACTTTGAGTTTTGTAAGATCGATATTTGAATTGTTATGTATGTTTGTTTCCATTTGCAAATTAAAGATACTAATTAAATGTTTGAATCCAAGTTTATTTTATTAAGTGGTGGGGAAACCAATTTCCTCCCAGGATGAGTTTTTTTTTATTATTATAAATGAGATTCATTTTATTAAGTATAATTGAAAGGCACAAATTAAGCAGAATCACCACCTAAGAGAATAATGAAAAAGAAAGCAATAAAACAAAACTACAACCAAGACCCTTGGACACAGAAACAAGACCACCTAGCAATTGAACAGACCCAAACCAAAAATATAGGAGAATTGAAAAGCGGAACGATTGAACGAAGCACCTAGGCATGAAACATAGCCTCACAATTCGCCACAGCACTCCAGCCCAATGGCTTCACTACTTAGCAGTAAAATCCGAAAAAATAAGATTCCAATCACATAACCCACTTTAGCCTAAAGAGACCACTCTTTCAATATCAACAAACGACCAACAATTATTATTTTTTTATTTTAAAAAAAGAAACCTTAAACGATCCCACCATCAAAAGTCACTAGCACAATCTCCAAAGAACAAAGCCAATAACCAACTCAAGCATTTGAACCCTACACTCCACCACACTTGCCAACAAGGTCCGCCAATTTCAACAAAAAATAATAATTAAAGGTGTCAAGAGTCTTTTTTTTTTTTGACATATTTTAATCAAACCGTTCCATCGATTTTTGAGTCATTTGGTCGATTTTAGTATAAAATATGAATTTTTTTTTAAAAAAATCAATCAATCAATTATGTTTCAATCAATTTTTGATTTTATCAATTAATTTTGACAATCCTAAAAAGACTTCACATAATACCCCACTTAAGCAGCTAATGGTACCACATATTAGAGCAAGAGTAAGGCGAATAGAGCAAGTGAAACCTTCCCGCCACTCCCATATTCAACCTCAACCGAACCACCTCACCCCAAAAGAAATTTCGACAACATAACCAAAACCCACTTCCACCATCGGTCTCCACTATCTCTACTTCCACCATATCAAGAACCAAATTCTTAGACACCATCACGACCCCAAAAAATAGAACCCTGAGAAATTTTCGGGTCATAGATGACAAAGCTACAGGAAAACCATGGGAATCTCAGAAGCAGCATGCCATTGCACAGTCATCTACGAAAGCCGAATACAATGATCTTGCTTCAACTACCTCTGAAGTTGTTTGGGTTGAACATTTTCTTAATGTATTACACTCGCCAGTCTCCAAACCTCTTATCTTGTTTTGTGATAATCAATGGGTTACAAGTCTCAGTCTCAACCCTGTGCTTCATTCCCACATGAAACATATTGTTATTCATCTTCACTCGTTCATTGTTTGGTCAATCAGGATGTAATTGCAGCGCATAAGATTCATACCACTAAGCAACTTGTTGATCTACTTACTAAGTCTCTACTCAAAGCACGTTTTTTGTCTCGCTGTCACAAGATTGATGTATCAACAGCTTCACCACTCTTGCGGAAAGGTAATAAGAAGACGATGAGCACTATTTCCACCCTGTTATTTTACAAGTTTACTCCTTTTTATAAAAATTCCAACAAAAAATACAACATTTTTAAGTTCACCTGAAAAGACATTTTTTTTAAATATTATAGAAACCACCCCACCCTAGATACTAGAAAAATTGCCTTGTTCTTCATTACTTGCTTGCGTCATTTCATCAAATAGTTAGCAAACAAGAACTAAAAGACGAAAAAAAATCTAATAAAAACACCTTCTTCCTCCCAAAATCGAAATGGTCTCGGTCCTTAGCCTCAATACCCAGATCACCGACAATATGGGTGGTGGTGGTCTCGATCTTTTGCTGGTTTTCTTTAGCCATTTTGATCAAAATCTAAACACAATAGACTGAGCAAAAGTAACTAAAAGCACTAATCTTATCGAAGATTTGCTCAATAGAAAATGAGAAAAGTGAAATACTTTGTGGCTTTTTTCTCGCTTCATCCTCCGATCCAACCAAGATCTACAATCATATGACAAGGCCACAAGGGGAACAAGAAGAGGAATGGACGGAAGAGAGAGGGGAGAACCCGACGGGATGATAGGGGACGATGGCATGAAGGATCTCTGGATGATGAGGAAGAAAGTTCTAACACAGAAGAAAAGTCGGTGGAGAGGGGAAGAAGCTGTTTTGGTAGGGATTTGTCAAAAGATTATTATTTTTGAGTTAAATGGAGTGAACTTGAAAATTAACGGAGTGAAAACAATGTTCATCTAAGCAGACTCCTGTTAACTCTACTTGCCCAATTCAATTATATATCTCAGGTCCATCTCAATTAGATATGTCTTAAGCCCGTGGGTCTTCAGTTTTGAATTAGAGTCATTGCCTCAACAGTCTCTGTTTGTGTTCAGACTCATCTCTGCAATCTGTACTTCTTGTCTTTATAGCCGTTATGTTCTGTTTTAGTCGATGAAAATCATTTCTTCAAAGCTTATTACACTACAACAAAACACAACTCGCCGACAACTCACCGCACAAACAATTCACCTCACCCAACAACCTACACAAACTAGCACAGTACCACCACTACTCACGACAACTCACCAAAGTGCTCATTGCGGTGTGCTCGACCTAATGGAGCCCTGGGCCAACGAAGAAGTTGCGAAAAATAGAGACAATGAGGAGAGAGGCGGGATGATGGAGAGACACAGCATGAAAGAGAGAGAAGGGTCTTCACATCTCGGCCGTTGGTGAGATTCAACTGTGATGAAAATCCGTATTTTAGGAGGTCCATAATTTAAATACATGTAAGAGTATTTCTCATGTATAAAGGTCCTTGCCACATCAGATTTCAATATTTGACTGGGGCATGTTGATTTGTCCCACCTGACGTGGCAACACGGGAGATCTCCGGACCTGATTCATTCCTTCAGGCAGAGCAAAAGGGAAAGAGAAACCCAAAGCAGAAGAAACATCTCTTCAGATGATTAAAAATATATAGAAAAGAAGAAAAGAGAGGAATAAAACTTTAATTCCTGCATGGTAGGAATCGGAGATACGAGGTTTCAGAATAAATTTGCAGAAAGAAAAAAAAAAGGGAATCAGTTAAAATGGGAATATTATTCACACAAGATAAAAATCGTAGGTTTCTGCTTTGGCATTTGACAAATTGGTCTCATTTTCGTTGATCGAGCGTACGATAGTTTTGGTTCAAGATGTCCAAGTCTTGCTGCTTTCCTGTCAACCTTGAACTTTCCTTCCGGAGTAGAAGCTCTAAGTCGAGCAAGAGCCAGAAGTCTCATTCCTCTCGTATTCTTAATTCCGCCTGCCTCTAACTTAATTTTAATTGCGTTCTTGAGTGAAATTAATTGGTGCATTTTCGGTTCATCATCCTGAATAGCATCTGTGTCGATCTTGGTTCAAATGAAAGCTTTTGAAAAAAATAATAAATAGGTCACCATCTGTGCCTCGGGTTTCCTGATCTAAGTTTTGTGTAATATTGTTTAATGATTTAAAGTTAAATGCTTTTATTAGTCTACTTTAATTCTTTTCTTTTTTTTTGATGAATTATGTCTACTTTAATTCTGATTATTGGAGTTTCACTTTGTTGTTGTGTTTCAAGTTTTAACTTAAGCAGACACTACTACCAGAAATTGATAAATTACCGACGGCCATATTTCCTTCACTAATTAGCGACCCTTTAGTGATGGGTTTTTCTTGTAGTAACTTTCCTGATGTATTACTGACGTAATATTTACCGACCGTACAAATTGCCTTCGGAACCTCACAATAATCATCTAAATTCATGCTGGAAATTTATGGGTGTAGATTCAACGAAGAAGAAAAGTCCAATGCTGAGCGAGAAGAAGGGTACACTGGTTGTCTGTTTCGGGGAGATGTTAATCGATTTTGTGCCGACTGCTTCTGGAGTTTCACTTGCTGATGCTGCTGGGTTTAAGAAAGCTGCTGGTGGGGCTCCTGCAAATGTTGCTGTTGGGATATCAAGATTAGGAGGCTCGTCAGCTTTTATTGGCAAGGTGAAATGACGCTATCGGAGACCTTTTATTTAATTATATGGTTATATAAAACTATTAATTTTGTCTTGGTAGCATCAATATTTCAAAAGACTCTCTTCCTCTCCAAGCAAGATAAAATCCTTTTTGTCTGTCTCATTCTTTTGAGCACAAAAAATGTCAAAAAGTAGCTTTACTTATTTCCAGCACTTTCATGGATAAGGGTATCCTAGAGCTGCATGATGGTTGCTTTTGAGCTTTTTAGTAATGGAGTGGTTGCTAGTGACTATGGCCCATTTTTCCCCTTCTTTTGTTCATTTTCCTTCCCTTGTTGTCCACTGGGAGGTTTTCTCATACGGACTCAGAGATTGATTTCATTAAACCTCAATTCTATGCACTAGCAGGCCCATACTTACCAGGAACTCAATATGCTCCAGGTCGTGGTACGGGTTCGGGAGTTGGGTCCGTCACTTGATTAATTTTGTATGTCGGGGGTATGATTAATTGGTACACTATTTGAGAATCTGGTGCAATTTGAAGTGTTATTCGGGTCACCATTAGATACGGAATGAAATATAAAGTATTAGAATAAAAGAATGGGAACACGGTACAATTTGAAGCTAGTGTTATTCAGATCACCACTAACTATGAAATTAAATATAAAGTATTATAATATAAGAAGGCAAAAATTGATCATTTTCTTCCTATTGAAAACAAGAGACATTACAAGACTCTTTAGTTTTCATATGGATTTTTTTAATTTCCATATCTTGAATTCTTTAAGACGTTCATATTTGCTGACTGATTGAACGGTTACATTGGAACCTCGTTTTACACATATCTGAAGTAAATTACTAAATTTGCAAAATATGGTCTGATGCTCTACTTCCATATCATTTTTACCTTTTGTTCATATTTAACCTCAGAGTTCCCACCATTTCAGGTTGGTGAAGGAAAATAACGTCAATAATTCTGGCATGCGTTTTGACACACATGCAAGGACTGCATTGGCATTTGTTACTCTGACAGCTGATGGAGAGCGTGAATTCATGTTTTATCGCAATCCCAGTGCTGATATGCTTCTTCGTGAGTCAGAGCTTGATACCAATTTACTGAAGAAGGTAAGGGATCTTATTTTACCCGCGCCGCATCGCTCATTTTTTCCGTCATCAGTTGTCATGTGCAATGTGTTCCTTTTCACTCATTGAAAGATGGCAATCACCATTTTAGGAACTGGCGTTTGGTGTTTATCGTGATTTCAAAAGCTATTCTTTTTTGTCTCGGTTAAGTTACTGATGGTTGCTGATACAACTTTTCACTTTTCTTGGCGCTTTCCTTTTAATTCCAGGCAAAAGTATTTCACTACGGATCAATTAGTTTGATTGAAGAACCTTGTCGCTATCAACTCATCTTGCTGCTATGAAAATTGCAAGGCAATATGGTTGTATACTCTCTTATGACCCAAACTTAAGATTGCCTCTGTGGCCTTCAGCTGAAGCTGCTCGTAAAGGCATCATGAGCATATGGGACAAAGCTGACATTATTAAGGTATACTTTTCAAGCATTGGAGACTTCATTCGGGCATTAACATGTATGTTCATACAATGGATAGATAAAATACCTACTTAGATTTTGCTTTTAAAAAACGGCAGATAAATGATGAGGAAACCGAATTTTTAATGGAGGGAGACGATCCTTATGATGATAGGCTAGTGCTAGACAAGCTTTTCTGCCCCAATCTAAAACTTTTGCTCATCACTGAAGGAGCAAATGGCTGCAGATACTACACAAAGGTCAGATTTCCATTTTAAGGATCATGAGAACGATTGTTAATGTTTACTAACTGTTTTTATGATTTTTAGGAAGTAAGTTTATTTTTGATAGTTCAGGATTTTAAGGGTAGGGTTGCTGGTCTTGAAGTCAATTGTGTGGACGTTGCTGGAGTCCTCCTGAACAGTTTGGTTTCAGAACCAAATCTGTATAAGGTAACAATCCAATACATCCCAAAAGCAGTTTTTCTTATTGAGGGCACAATTAACTATACATCTTAAGAAGCTTTGTTCAGAGTTATTTGACTAATTTTTTCAAATGCAGGATGAAAAGAAGTCGAAAGAAGTTCTATTGTTTGCGAATGCCTGTGGCGCTATCACAGTGGGAGAGAGAGGAGCCATTCCTGCACTTCCCACCAAAGAAGCTGTCCTCAAACTTTTGGAGGAGGCTGCTGCTTGAGAAGTAAAACATATACTCTCATCAAATTTACCCTCATTTGTTATCAGTCTAATGGCATACTATATCCATATTCCGACCTTGCTTGATGTCGGTATAAACTCGATCGATGTACAAAATTTTACCAATTCCTCAATTATATTTTGGGATGGGGAACACTAGTTTCCGTTCCTGCTACAGTTTCAATGAAACTAATATCTGATGTATGCTTAGCGGCCGTTCCTAATAAATAAAACTCTACTATGGTGGTATATTTTCCTGAGTTTGTTGAAGGTTTCCTTTATCGCTTTCGATTAGAAGAATTATTGCACACTGCATTGGCACTATACTGATTTTGCACCTTTGGGTTTTATCTCTGACAGAGTGACCCTGAAGAATGCATTGACATAACACTGAAATTTAATTCGCATAAAATATACAATAGATACAACATCCAAGCATAATCTTTTGGAGGTAGTAGTGTCAACAAACATAACAATACACTCACTGTTTGCTCACTGAATTATTGTTTCTTCAAGCAATCATAAATAGAGGGCAACTATGTGCTGCTGCAACTTAGAAACGGCAGGCACCATAAGAAGGCCTAAATGTTCTGCGGGAGAAACTGCTTTGTTCTCCCTTCTGGAGGTCCAATAAACAATTCAGTCTCAACCTCTGAACTAGGACTACTACTTTCTTTGTAGGGTTCATTTTCCTTCTGCTCTTTCAATCCTTCCCACAGTTGCAGACCACACTGAAATAAAGTTAATTTGTTGTTTATTATGAGAGAGGCAGGATTCCAGTCCAAATTCTATGGTTTAAGTGTACATAACGCACAAGATCCAGATTCTAATACGTATGAGACCCCTAATATAAAAATAAAGAATCGAACAGGAAGAACAAAGATTTACCTTCAAACTTAGCCTGGCATTTTCGGCCGCTAAGATTGTCTCCTGGAATTTACACACAAGGTACAAAGCACAGTCAGTGCAGAAATCTTTCTTTAAGATCTGAACTAGGACTAGAGATTGTCTCTTTAAGAACTCTTTCTCATGAGCCGCATAAGAAAAAAAGAGGAAAAAAACAGGTCTCATCACCCAAAAGAAGAAGACGAAAAGTTTGACCTTTTCTTTTAGTTTCTCAATCTGTTCTCTGAAAACCTGATGCTGGAGGAGAAACAATTGCTAGACATGTCAGACCATCCATGACAAGATTTCAAGAAATCTACTGCATACTAGTTTGTGGTTTACCTTTCTTGCTCTAATGCTGCTTACACTTTTCTCCAACTGCTGTTCTATCTGTTGTAGCTCTTCGATATTACATTGTGCCAAGCCTTCACCCAAAAGCTTACTGAGCCATTTGGAATTTAAGTTTCAGAAAATTTATTTCAATGTTTTTTGAGCTAAATAAAGAAATATCTCAAATTAGTATGAATGATTTAAGGTTAAGTAGGCGTTTGACCGTTTTGACAGTTCGAGAAATTCTATTTTCTGCACCATGCATTCCGTTTCATCCTTCAAATTCTGCCATTTTCAAATCAAGTTGTAAGAAGATTATCAAGGAAGTTCTAACTTGGAAACCAGGATCACTAAAGCGGGCGTGCATGATCATTTAAAGATGGAAGATATAAAGGACATTTTAAACACAAATCAGTTGTACATGCACACTAAATATCGCACTTTATCACATATGCGCCTAACAGAAATCCATTAATCTTGTCTCGCCATGATCTTCATACAGTATATAAATACTCGCCATCAAAACTGATTAGGGTAGTGAGAGTCTCTTCAGAAATGTAAATATTATAGGGACTACTAACACATCTTAAACTCAATTATATATCAAAAAGCTTCTACTCTACATGTTCTTGATTTTCATTTTACCTCTGAATTTTATTAATACCCTCACTTGTGGTGAAGAAAAACCGTGCTGCGGTGTGACATGACCCATACAAAAAAAAAAAAAACCAACGTGAAAGAAAAAAAAAACACCATGGCATTGTTCTGAAAATGTCTATCAATCTGTCATGAACATTTGGAGCATTCGTATGGCACGCAGCACGCGGATATAATAGCAGACATTTAATATATCTGAGAAAGAGAACAGAAAAGAAAGAGGAGAAAACCTGCACGTTTTGCTCAATTGGCTTGTTTGTTTGTGTATCTGCTTTCATATGCCTTCGATAACGTTCTAGGGTTCCCTGCATTCTGAATAAAAGAAAACCCACAACTAAGTGTCAATCAAACAGATGTCATAATCAACAGCCAAATATATACCTATCCAGAGGAGAGAATGAAAAAAATTGAGATATATACTGATCAATCTAGCAACACTAACTTGATCTAGCATCCATTATGATGACATAAAGAGCTTAAAGAGTTTTATACCACCAGGACAAGGATGCAACAAGGAATGGCAGAAAAGCTTTTAACAAAGTAACGAAAAGCATGGTTGAGACACCAAACTCCACATTTTGCCATGAGAGCTGATTTTATAGCTATGTTCGATTAGCAAGGTCGTTCAAGAGAACATCTCAAGTTTCCCTGGAAAATTGTATCAATATCCCTGAGGAACCATATTCATCTTTATGATAGAGACTCAGGGTGAAAGTTGCCCCTTTTTTCTTAACCTATGGATCCATAACTGCTCTCGTAACATTATGGCAGAAGATCCATCAAATCTATAAGGTTTGTTAAACCAAATAAATGCAATCTAGCTAGGGTTTAAAACCAGAAATTGAACAGTCCTGAGTAAGGCTAATATCTCTCTGGAGAGTTCATTTCGTCCTCTAGAGTTGCAAAACCACTTACTAGAGTTTCTTATTAAACCCCACATGATATTTTTAATAAACAATAAACCTAATCCATGAAATCTCTCCTTACACATTTAATTTTAAGAGAGGATAAAGACATCTGTTCCAATGTTTATGCAAGTTCCATTTTGGATATATATTTATAAAAATAAAAAAGTAGTTCTATAAATTTTTTCCTCTTAATATTATTGGTAATATCATCATCTTAGACATCATTTTCAAATTCAGTTACAACTAATGCTTGTTCAATTGTTTGTTCTTAATGAACTTGACGTAATGTATTTTTTTTTTTACTACTAATAAAGAGCTTCAAGCAATCTTTCAAAGAAGTTTCTATATCATTGATCACGATAATCAGAACACAATAAATAGTAAAACCAGTGAATTTGGAATCAAAATCATAGGCATCTTATGCAACATACAGTTGACACAAATAAAAGGTCATTCTTGAAGCAATTAATCTACAAAGCAAATAAAAAAAACAGTTCACAAAACTCAAAAGATATGGAACAATTTTCAAGTTAAGTTTTCATTCAGAAAATAATACAAAACTGCTCAAACCCAAATAGGACCACAGGAGCATCAAACATGTCTAAAAGATCAGTTTTCATAACTTGTTTTCATTATTTTTCAGTTGGGAAAGAGGGATGAAAGATTTGAAGTTCAAATGTGCAGTGTCTTCAGTGTATTTGGGCATGCATAATATATTCATGCAAGCAGTTTGTCAGAAATAGCAATCAAGGGATTAGGATCTCCTCTTCCGTTTTTTAAAAGTCGGGTGTTCAATTACTCAACAAAGAAAGTTTAGGATGGTAAATTAAGTTGATTGTGATCTTTGTAAAGACGGGAGGTCACAGGTTCAACCCTCACGTCCACTAATTTTGACATCACTTTCTTGCACTTGTCAAAATAGTGTGAGCTACTCTGGCAGGTCCATGTTTAAATCCAACCCAACTGCCCAATATGCATGTTGAACCAAAAATTTCATGGCACCAAAAAAGTGTTCAATTTCTCATTTTAGTATTCAATTGTTTTTTTTTTTAAAAACTGATAAAATAGTAATTTATGAGAGCAAGATATATTTTTGAATCCAAGGATGTCTTATTTTCCAAACAAAATTAAATTCAGGAGCAAATTCATAAAACAATCTACACTATTTTGAATCGTTAGATGCAGAATGTGTAATATATCATCATGTTTTTCATAACCAACTTTTGAACACATGATCCAACGGTTAAAGTCTTGCTTCTTTGCCATTCTTTTTATTTTTGTTAACAATAAGGAATTGGATACCTTCCTCTCCAAAAGGAAGAGGAGGGGATCCCAATCCGCAAATCAGTATGTTAAAGGTAACCAATGACTCTTTATTATTACATTACCACCGAGATTAAATATAGAGTAAGTGAACATTGCATGCACAATCCATATAATTAATACAATAGATGAAAATAAAGCAGGGCCATAATCACAAAAGAAAATTGAGGAAAAATGAAAGGCTGATTTTGCATCTTCAATGATGATATAAAGTACTGATCAACTATTCAATGACCATAAAACCCTAATCATGTAAAATACAAGGGAATAGGTATTCTGATTTTAAACTAAGTTTCTATTAGAGAGATAATCAGTTAGTGCAAGTTGGCCTAATCACCAGCAAAAAAAGGTTTTATCATAGAATTTAGACCCAATTTGTAATTGTACGGCGTCCATGACTTCTTCGACAGTACAATATTAGCCCAGCCCAGTGTGCTGAAGCGATATAAATTAAAGTTTTATGGTTCAATCACAATTATTTCCTCTATTCTCTTCCACACAAGCACATATATATACAAGAAACCCAGATGGATAGAGATCTATAAAACGATACATGGAATCCAAGGGAGATAAAAACATGTGTCATTAGTGCAATTCAGGCCTGGAGAGAGATGTGGAGAGAGCTAAAGAGACACCTAAAAAATCAAGGATGATTTATGTAACCCTAAGGGGCAGAAACCCAAAGTGATACTGTAATAATCACAATATATGCATGAAATAAATATGATTAATGAAGGCAAACACAATACAAAGATCCACCCTTGTTCCAAGAAGACAGGAATCGGATGAATCCAATAAATGATCCTTAAATAAGGTAAAAAGGATCATGGGAAATGTGTGAAAAATCAAAAAATATACCTGGCACTTGCAAATTCATAAAGCTTCCCTCTTGGAGAGAAGACAATGACAGCAACCTCAGCATCACAAAGAACAGAAAGCTCATATGCCTTCTTCAAAAGCCCATTTCTTCGCTTAGAGAAGGTGACTTGTCTGCTTGTCGCATTCTCTATGCGCCTCATCTGGGTTTTTCCTCTCACCATCTCTCTTGTCTTACACCTTCACACCAACAACAAGAACAAAATTGATTAATAAATCTTGTTCGAAAGAAAACCCCAAAAAAAAAAAAAAGGGAGTGTGTGCACTGTGAACTAAAAGGCTAGGGTATGTAGAACCTCTAGGGAAGGAGCCTCTTTCGAAGGATTGCAAGTGACTCATTGAAGAATACAAATATACATAACCAAAAATACCCTTTGAATCAAAATTATCCAATAGGGTCTCTGAGTATTCCTTACCAAATGGGTAAAGATCAGATTTTATGTTAAAAGGACTAGAACAAGAAATACCCAGAAATGGAAAAGCAACAAGGAAATCTCATAAAATCTGAAGATTTGGGTAAACCCAAGAGAAAAAAACCCAGTTTGGTATTAATCGAGAGAGACTGAATGATTGATTGATTGAAACTTCATCTATAATCTATAATAAGATAGAAAACACACATTCAACACAGAAAAACAAGAGCCAAAAGGAGAACAGCAAGTCTTACCCAGGAGAGGAGCCTGTGAAGACTGGAGAGGAGAAAAGACTTCCAAAAATGGAAGAGAATTAAGAAGAGAGAATATGAGGCTTTGTGGTCCAACAAGTCTCAGCAAATACTAGGCATGGAAAATTAAAAGCAACAAGTGGATTTTTTTTCTTCCTTTTCTGGTTTATGGTGTGTTTGGGAATTGACTGATTCTCAATTTCCTCGCTCACTATCACTCAAATCCCTCTCTCTCACTATTCACCAGTGAAGCAAACAAGCACAACCACAACAACCTTTCCTAATCATATATCTTTATTTCTTTAAAAGCATCCACCAATAAATCCGCCTAGCCATTTAAAGAAGCACAAGATGTGTACGGTTTTGCTTTATATATCTATATATATATATATATATCTCTTTTAAAAAGGAAAAATGGAAACAATTGCTTTTACATCAAAGAGCCTCTTTCTTTTTTTGCTTATTTTGGTAAAATCCACGATGAGGAACGGATACAAGCGAACTTGGGTTAAAATGGAAAGAAATGTTCAGAAATTTTGTGGAGGAAAAGTCAGAAACGTAAAGAGTTAAAACAAAAAATGGAAAGGGCAGTGTGATGTAATTAGTACAATGTTAGAAACAAATCACATCGTCCGTACAACATCGTACAAAAGATGGCCAATCAAAAGCCGAAAACGCAGCAATGCACTGACCATCACCATTTTTGTCAGATTGAGACGCGGTGTCCTTCCTCTCAATGCTTTACAGCAACATCATAATGGATCGTCCTCTCTCTCTCTCTCTCTCTCTGACAAATGACGATACATGCAATGATAAAGTAGACAATTGTGATTTGTGACTAGTTAGTAAATTAGCGTTGGTTTTTTGACAATATTAGTAAATAGTAATGTAATTTTGGTGGCAAAAATTGAATTCCATGTCGGAGAACATACGATTTTTTTATATTTTTTTGTTAAATATTAAGTTTTAGGACAAAAAAACTAAATATTCAAACTTTGTTTAGTATAAGTCAAACAAATCGGTCGAATAGAATTTTGACACCCCTATTTTTAAGATTTAATGTTCAATTACATAAAGTTCAACCACCATTAGAAATAGTAGGAGGAGATGAAACAAATCACGAACAATATCTTCGTAGTCCAAGGAAAGACTCATGAAAGTGTTTCTTTCTTTGTTGGTTGTGCGTCGTGGATGATGTCGGCCAGGATTAAACAGTGAATCATTTTCATTAGCTGACGGAGAATTAATTTAATTTTTTACTATTTGTTTTTAGGGTTTTCACATATGTGGACCAGACACTTGTCAGTCAGAGGTTTGTGGAATCTATGCCAATTTTGTACATTTGCATAGGTTTTCTAGAGAGGGTTTGGGTCCACTGCGACGGGGACCACACGGCGTGTTGATGCATCTCGGTTTCAAGTTTTCAATGGGGGCGTTTAGATTTCATCGACGGTTCCTAAATGGAACTTTATGTTCGTGGGACCCAGTTTATCATGGCAACGGACGTTCATTCCCAATGGGTGGGCTTGCTGACGTCATGCCATGTGCGTCATTAAGGTCTTTCGGCGTGAGTCCATGAAATTATAAAAACGGCAGTTCTAAACATACATAACATTTTTATACATAATTTTACATAGTCTATGTGTCATCCCTACTTAGCATGCTGAGTCAATAAATTCAAATAAAGATATTTGAAATTATAAATTTGTGTGGGAAGTTTAACCTACTGACATTAACCATGGTAGTGCCTCGGTCCCCGCAAAAAACATGTTTTCAATACAAAACTTTACTCTCTCTCTTTCACACATATGCATCTCTCTCTCTCTCACTCACTCTCTCTCTCACACTATCTCTCTCTCTCTCAAACACAGGTGGTCGGAATCCGGTCATCATTTCAACCGAAAAATGTCTAGATCTAGTGCGCCTCAACTTAAGGAGTCCAAAGATGGTGGCGGTGCAAGGAGATGTCGTCGGAGTCAAGCGGATCTATCACTTTTCTCTCATGGTTGGCCACCTTCTTTTTTTAAGATTTTTTGGTAATTTAACAGGCTGTCGACAATGGGTGTCATATGAGTTTCGTTGTTCGGAGCTTCAGAGATCACTTGGAAGTAACGATGGTCGAAAAAGTGGATGAACGACGGTTTCCGAAAGTTGTAAGTGATAATGTAATACGACACATATATATTGTAATACAACACATAGATAATGTAATACAACACAAAGACAGTGTAATACAACACAGTGACATGTAATATGACATGGTTGCCATGTGTTCGTCTTGTTTTGAGATATATTATTGATTTTCAATTTTTTAAACCCAATTGTGTTGCAATTGGTGGTCGAAAACAGAAGTTTCGTCGTCAGTGAGTGATGATGTAGCATATCAGTACCTGTATGATTTTATATTGTTTCACTTTATAATTGCATTGTTTTACATATTTATTACATTGTTTTACATTTTTGTTACATTGTTCATGATAAACGTTATAATTAAATGGTTATTTGATATGCTCTTTTTTTATCTTTTTTTTGTAAAATACATTGTGTTTCAAATTATTTGCACGAATTATTTTTAGGATTACAAAAATAATAGTTAAAAAGATTAGGAGAATGCCCAAACAAACACTGGATGAAGCAGTTATTCATCCTCATATTCTAATTACATTATTTTGATTTGTAATTACATTGTTTTCGTGTTGAAATTACATTATTTATTATTTTAATGACATTATTTTGTCCAACCAGCTGTGGTGGGATTGGTGGTCGAAAATCAAAGTTTCGTCGTCAATCAATGATGATATAACATATCAGTACCTGTGTTATTTTACATTGTTTCACTTTGTAATTACATTGTTTTACATATTTATTACATTGTTTTACATATTTATTGCATTGTTCATGATAAATGTTATAATTAAATGATTATTTGATATGTTCTCTCCCACTTCCCATTTACATTGAATCGCCTGTCATCCTCGCCTTACAATTAGCACGATGATTGATTGGGTTTCTTGAATGACTTACATCTTTGTCCGACTTCTCACAACAGAAAATCAAATACTTATGCATCCCATTTTTTATCCTTAGTAAGTGACCTCTTTTTCACTCAGAAACCATTAGCAACCCCATATTCTTTGTAGAAGCTAAACATTTCATCCATTGAATCAAAACACATCACAATCCTTAGTACCCCATTTGCAGCAACATCAACACAGTCGACCATGACTTCCCAGGAAAAAAATTCCATAAATGTTACTAGACATAATGCATAAATGGATATCTATATAATTACCAACCAGCGCATATAAAAATGTAATTATACACACTAACAATATAATTACGATTAATAAAAATGTAATTGTACATACTTAAAGTGTAATTACACATAGTAAAAATGTAATTATTTAAACGAATAAAACACACATACTTTATGGAATCATTCTCGAAAAATCTAATAAGAATCCCAACCCAAGCTCAAAAGTTAAGTAGTAACCTAACCCAATGAAAACTCAAGCTAAAAAACCTAACTAAAACCCTAACTGAATGCAAATCCAACCTCAAAAGGCTTATAAAAACCTTAACCCAATGCTTGGTACCCATATGTAGCAACATCAACACAGTTGACCATGACTTCTCTGGAAAAAAAATTCCATAAATGTTGCTAGTCAGAACGCATAAATGGATATCTATATAATTACCAACCAAAGCATATAATTATACACACTAACAATATAATTACGCTTAAAGAATATGTAATTATAGATACTTAAAGTGTAATTACACATAGTAGATAATGTGCTTAACTTAACCTCTTTAAATATGGCGTTGATATCTTCTCGTCTTCCGCTCGTCTAACAACCAACAAAACTTCCTCTGTAATCTATTATATTATTGTATTATTAAAAAAATTGGGAAACGTGCAAGATAAGATAATCTGCCATCACTAGTCCACTGCATCATTGAGACACACAAAAATGATTTGACAGCATGAGATAGGCGGGAAAGCATAAATGGATTAACCAAACTCAACTTTGGTAATCCTAAGTGGCATGCTGACTATGATGCCAACTAGATTATGTAGACTTATGTACTGTAGCTTTATGTATGTTTGGAGTTTTCCTTATAAAAATTTATAATATCTAATATTAAATAGATATATAATAATAATAAAAACAACGAATAAAAGAAATAGTGGGGAGGGGAGGAAGATATTGCATTCTAATCTTCTTCAATGGCTAAAATGACAAGATGTTTATCAATACATAAATAAAAAAATAAGATTAGATTTCCAAAAATAAGTAGATAAAAAATATACAGCACCCGTATACTAGGCATTGACAATAGGTGAAGTCGGAACAGACAAAAGATTGATCCAAATACGATACATTTTACACCGTTTAATCAAATATATATTTGACTTGTTATTATTTGTCTATGAATTTTATTTTATGTCTACAAAAAATAATACATAATTATAAATATACCCCAAATATTTTGTATTTATTATTTTTTAATATTTTTTTAAAAAAATAATTAATACTCCAAATTCATCTAATGAGAGCCCTGCAGTAGAAGTAGGGCCCCCGAACCCTCAATAATATCGAACTTGTACCAAAAGGATTTGAGTGGGCCCATGTCCAAGAGAATGGGTGCCTGCCATTTCTAATTTTCTATTATTAGAGAATGGTGGCCTCTGTATCCATTTAAGGTTAAGAGCAATTGTAATAATTCAATTTTGATGGATAAAAAATTATATTAAAATATATATTTTATCGATATGATTATATTAAGAGACATATTTTATTTATATAAATTTAGATGATACTTAAATGTGAGAGATAAAATGAGGGGTCACAATTTTTAGACATGACTTTCTTAAAATAGGTAATCCTGCATTAGATGAAAATGGGCCATAGAGATTTGGATTATAGGCTTTTGGGCCAGACTGTCGTCAACCTTTAAACGGTGTTCTTTATACACCACCAATTCTTATAGGCAAGAAGCCCCCATTTTGGCTGTCAAAAGTGTTCTTTCTTGACAGAATCCCCATTAACCAAGTGATATGTGAATGGAAGCGGATTCTCAAAAATATTGCTGATTTTTTTTCACTCATTCAGAGAATCAAATAAGCACCATCTACGTAAGGGTAGCTCATTCAATCTTCCTAGGTTAGGTCTTCGGTTGGGGAAAGATCGTCGAACCAGTCGATAGGCACGCTCTTGCGGGAACTAGGAGTGAAAGTTCCTGTTCTGGAGATAGGAGGGGGGTGTTGTAGTTGTAGGGAGAGCCTTTTGATAGGGAGAAAAAACTATGAAAAACATAATAGCCAAAGCAATCTTGAAAAAGTATTACATGGGCAAGGTTCAGCATACCTACCCCTCCACCCCTTCTTCAACCCCAGCTGAATTCTCCACCCAATCCTCCCATAACAAACCCAATCATGAGGGGTACTCATGGTATACAAGTCTTGAACCAGTATATCACACAATCTCTTCCAGCAAGTCATTCATGGTAATCAATGAGTTTCCCGACAGTAAAGACGCCGAAAACAATGCTATCAGCAATGGGTTTTTTCGAAGGCAAGTATTAAATTCATCTCTGCTGACACTCCCATCACCATCCATATCAAACAAATTGAAGAGCTCGTGAATCTGCGAGTAACAAGGGTGACTTAGTTATATGACTGCGCTGCAATGAACAGGTGGAAGTCTGGCTCAATAATTAGAACATTTTTCCTTGGTAACATATTTTGAGCTGGTTTATACGATGAATTCTGGTCACATGAAGAAAGCAGAGATTTCTTACCTCGTGCTCGTTCAAGTTTGGTATTGCTAGTTGCAGAGAATCTCCCAACTGATCCAAATGCCACCGGAACCAACAATGTCAAAAACAAATACTGCTAAATATATTAAACATGCAACAAAATTAAAAGGAGAAAAATGTGTTTACTTCTTTCGCTGAAATGCACTCATTTCCACCGACATCACATTCAGTAAATGCTACTTCACATGCTTTCCGAAATAATGGCTGCTTCCTAACATGACCTGATGCATATAAAAACTGCAAGCAAAAATACGACAACTTCATGCTCAGTATCAATGAAGGTAGCACACCGAAAAATGAAGTTCAACTGGAAATTACGGTTAGATCTGAGCCGACCAAGTATAGGTTGTTTCAATTTCAATCTAAGGGAAGGGTGCACTGGGTCACAAGGAGCCATCCAATAGTGAGTATCCACACATATAATAAACATAAAATATACTTCTAACCATAATTTTTCCTAGAACTATGACTAACTTCATATGTGCGATCTGAAAGGTGCAAAGCTAGGACAGTAGCAGCTACCCACATTTGGCCAACACATTTTTCTCTTTTTGTTGGGTAACCAATGCACATTAAGAGTGACAGTGCATGCACAAACGTAATTTGACGCAGCCAAGCACAAATATAGAAGGGTTGATGTAGGATATGATGATGGATGATCATAAACAACACAATAATGCATGCAAATACAGCAGAAAAGGGGGAAGCTCACCTGCTTGAACGTAATTGATCCATTCTTCTCCACATTAATGAATCCAAATACCTGCAAACCATCAACACTCTCAGACAACCAATACAGACATGTTGGATAGGCATCACAGACACAACTGTTAATTCATCTAGAGTTCTCTCTAATTCAAATCGGTCCACTGGAAGTGAGATTAACAGAAATTTCTTAAAAGAACAAAGAACCAAAGGAATTGATGCAAGAGTAGTTTTAGCAAGTTGTATTTCCTTGTATAATAAAAAACAGAAAGCTATCATTCTCTCCATGCTTATATAAACCACTCTACAATGTTCATTGGTTTCTAACTACTATACAAATACAAAAACAGAAACCTTTCATTCAGTGCTTGGTTCCTAACAGTTCCCCATCACCCTTCTCCAGTGGGAGGGAGTTGAATACCAGGATTTAATGCAAAAAAAGAAAAGAAAAGAGAGAGCGCTTTCCCCTGACACTATTCAAACAAGTTTTGTAAAGGTAATTTTTGCAATAACTGACCTCTTTTGAAAGAGTACAATCCTTCAATCTTAGAGCTTTCAAGAAATTGTGATATACAACGTGACCACTGCAAATAGGACAGAGAAAAGCATCTTAGAAGCATCATGAACACGCTATCAATATAATGAGCGCAATAAACAAAGCAAATGTAGAGTAGGTGCTATATTTTGTCAAGAACTTAATACACATACAATTAGTAAGACATAATTTATCATGTCCTGAAAAAAGGTTGGGAAACCCCAATAGCTGAATAAGGCAGAGAATATGACTGGAAGGATTGCCCAAAATAATAATGTCTTTGTCAAGGACACTTCAATATCATGGAAAGCCATTTTCCAACAACCAAGCAACACAGTTTCTAATGGAAAAATAAAAAATAAAAATGCATCCCAACAAAATTTCTGATGAACCAAATGAAAGCATCAATTAAAAAGAAAATAAATCGGGAAGAACATGTACAAACGCATTGGCAAGGCCACCCGAATACAAAAACACTGCTTGTTGAAGAGAACACTGGCAGAAGAAATTAAGTACAGTGGAAAAGGGGATTATGTTCAATGGAGAAAAGAACATAATCAGATAAACAATTGAATGGGGGGTCGAGGGCAGTAAGAGTTTAGTTTTTTATTTTTGAATGAAAAAAAATATTAACAGCCCCAAGGGGGGAGGCAGTAAGAGTTAACGCAACTGATAGAATCTAAAATAAGATTTAGGAAGTGAAGCAATAAGCTGCCTCAATGGGCAGTTCCATCAGGAAGGCTTATGCTCATTGCACAAATAGAGTGACTGAAAGTAACATATACAATTTTTTGTGGTAAAAATTGGACAAGTGAGAATGTAATATATACACATATACAAGCAAACCATAAGAGAATAAACTAGCCATATTTTCTCACAGCCCGATACTACGTCCATCCCATAATTAAATTTACAACCTAAACAGATATCAAGTGAAACACACAGAGAACATAACTAAGTATTAGTTTTACCATCAATCATCACCAAGAAAGTACCTGTTGGCTGGATTCATTGACAGGAACCTATGCAGAAACTCCAAAGCCTCCATGCTGCTTATATGGAATAACTGGGTAAATATATATATATATACACATTATTATTCAAGTAAAAAAGAAGGGAAAATGGCTTCAAGAATCTTTAGTGTGTTAATTATTGTGAAATTATAGAAATCGTTGAATTATTTACATGTAAACTGTTGCATGGTAGAAGTGAATCAGAATGAAAACGAAAAGCTAAAAATGTAATATATTGTTGTGATCTCGTCATCATTTGATTTGGGACTCCATATCCCACATGTGACGTTAAGTTGAAACCTTAAATATAGGGATTGGACATCCTAAAAGGAGGGTTTAATTTGAAATGGGAGAGGCAGATGGAAGAGGCATTTAATCTGTTCACTGTCCAGAGTAGATTTATAGTTCCCTATATTATTGCAGAACTCTTTTAACTTAAGAGATGTAAAGACTCACTGATTCCACCCTCGCCATTTCAACCATGTAATTTGCGGGCTTATCCTGAAAAATAATCATGATAAAATAAGATATGGAACAAGTGGCAATTTTATGAGTTGCAAGAAGTAATATAAGCAAACAAATTTGCAAAAAAAAAAAAGACTCAAACCAGGTGCAATTGTTCTTTTTCTTTTCAAAATTTTAGCTTTTGAGCTTAAAATTATTCAGACACGCTGAGACTTCCCACAATTAAGGAACATATGTCAAGTTGTCATATACATCTCCGATAATATTTCAATTTCATAAAAATGTATCATACTTCTTTCAAACTTTTGAATTCATCATAAAACCTCCCCCACGTACTCTGACAAAAAGCAAGGAAGAGGTCATGTTTATTTAAATCCTCTCAGGGTAGGATTCATGGAACATGTATGTCTGTTAATGTCTCTATATGCAAATTGTCAAATCCATGCTTTGTGTTAAAACGAATAAAGAGATCCCCTTTCTACCATATCTTTCTGAATACAAGGGCTTCAAAAAATATTTAAAAAGGGGTTAAAATGAGCTAAGAAATCTGTAACCATTTCTTTGCCACTAAAAAAAAAACTGATAATCATTTGCAAAAATAGATTGATTAAAAAAAAGGAAACAAGAGGTTTAAGCCACGTACTTTGAAATTTAAGAGTGATGCATTGTAAACACGGAAAAAATCTGTATTTCTGAATGAAATCAAGACAACATCTCTGAGTAAAATCATTACACATTGGTAAAATGAGTCTCGTTTAGAAAATTTCTCAGAAATTAATAATATAAAAAAACAATTGAAACAGAATCAATAATACCTGGTTTGACGAAGATGCTTCCATGCGAAGTAATGCATCCCCAAAGGAATAAGATGTTTGCACAACATTTAAAGCTGTTGCGATGGCACGACCAGTCTGGAGAAGTTCACATCATGGCTTTCATTGTCCGCAATATATAGACATCACAATAAGGAAGATTTGTACAATGAAAACTAAAACAAACAAAAGTTATTAGTTACAGCCACATACCCGTACAGAAAAATGACAAACGTTTTCTTTCTGATTTTCAAGGGGCAAAACAACAGGAAGGTACTCTACCTGTTCAGTTGAGAGTAAAACAAATCATTTTTAATTAAAATGAAAACACAGTCTACAGAATAACGAGAATAAAACAACTTTACTGAAAGTAAGGAGAGTTTACCTCCATGAAATTGTGAAACTGTGTGAACATTCTAAACATAAGCTTTGCCAAAGATACGTCGCCCCTGTGTATAATGGCACACGACAACAAGCTAGCCTTACAAAATAACATTCAAGAGAGCCCAAAACGACATTTTGACAAGAGAAAGAGGCATACCAAGATTGATCAAAGTGTACATGGGGGTAACGAACAGTTACTGGTTGAATTGGGTACCCAGGAATGAATGCACCAAGCTGGAATGATAAAAGGGCCTTCCCGTTGGATGTTGTTCCCTCAGGAAATAGGAGCACTCTAGGAAATCTATCGCAATCAGCCTTTCTCTGTATTCAGATCCTTGAAAGCACATTTCTGTATCAAATAGCTAATAAACTGATATAAAATATTTAATTTTTTCGTTAAATCCAAGAAAGCTATAGATATCCCTTTAATATGCAATATAAAAAATTACTAAAAATTGGCAAGCACTAAAGAATGGCATCAAATTGGGCAATAACAAAATCATGCAGACTGGATATCTTTACATATGGAAGAGTTTCCCTGAATACAAGAATAAAAAGTGTTACTAGTCGTATGGTCTGTAGAATGGTTTGAGTGAGAATGAAAATGGGAATGAAAGTGAGAATGAGATTTTGATTCTCACGTTTTGTATGTATAAAAAATTGTTTCGGGAGTGATAATGAAATATGTGTTGTGTCTATTTTACTATTTACTAGTAATATGTGCAGTATCATTTTACCCTTTCCATTACTTATAACATTATTATTTTATATGCTTCATGGCCACTAATAAGTCAAAAAAAAAATACTTGTTACATTATTATTTTATATGCTTAACAAGTTAAGTTTTTGTTTTTTGCAAAATATGATAGCATAAAGGGACATTTTAGTCATTTAATGATTCGTTCCATGTGAAATTAACTGATTCACCAAATTTACGTGGAAAGGAAATGAGGAGAGAGTGGAATAAGAATAAAATGACTCGTTCCATTCCCCACAAATTAACATACCAAACATGAGAATGAAATGACCCATTCCTTTTCCCACCTCTAATCCCTCCGCTCCCTATTCTATCAACCAAACGTCTAGTTAGAATAATGTATAAATGATGTGAAATTTCCCAACCCAACAAGTTAACTTATGGGTTGATTGACAAAGTAACTAATCTTAACAAAAAGAAAACTGTGAGTCACACTGTTTTTGCTGTTTCCTGCACTTCAGGGTTAAATTGGAAATTTAATATTTAATATCCAAACTCATCACACAGAACCATCAAATTCAATCATGGCTATTGCAGTTTTCAACAAAATTATAATGTTATCTTCAAGCTATTTAACTGGAACGATTATTCGTCATTATTTCTCACTTGTTATTCCATAAAAAAATTAGCAAGAAATTTGATTCAAAAGAAGCCTCAAAATTGATTTGTTTTCTTTAAGATATATCTTGAGAAGAGAATGATAAACTATAAATGCATCAACAACTATAAATCCGAGCAATATAAGTCGCACAAAGTTGTAGAATTTCCCAACCTTTATTTCATTAACAGCATGCTTCCTTGATGGAGGAGAGAATCTATTAACATAAATCACCTGAGAACCTCAGAAAAAAAAAAGAGAAACCATAACTAAAATATAACAAAAGAACCTATAATATAACATAAGAACATATGACCATTGATTAAATCAAAATGACACTAGATTGTGAAGGGTGAATGGTTTACCTGCATTGCCCTGATTATGGTTCCAACAAACGGTAGGGAATCATGGGACTCGGATGCAACAATCGTGGGGCATAATTCATAAAAATAAAAGATAGGGTCAATATATGATACATGATTAGAAACAACTATTGGAGCAATCTCCCGAGGAGCAGGTTTTCCTTTTCTTCTTATCCATTGGTAACTGCAGGTTTGATGAATAAAAAACACATTAGAAGCCAGACTAAACCGAATTTGACATACTGATAGAATAAAACATACGCATTCCATTCCATAAGCGATTATGTAACTTGGTTGAATCCCACCATTTTGAACCCCAACCTATAATTAAAAGGCATGAAGAAGACGCCAATAAAGAGAATAATTGCAACTTACTCGGATTTTCATTCAGCCAAACTCATAACTTATTTTGGAAAACATTAACAAATCATGGAAACCCGTTTTGTGAGACGAACTATACTCCCACTATAAAGACTAAAATATAAAAACATGGATTTGTAAACCTCTTGCGGTTCTGCTGATGGAAAATATACTCTCTTGTTCACCTTTTTTTCTTTCAAAATACATAAGCCCGCCATTATAATCATTAATTGATTTCAACACCCTACGGGCCTATACACACATAAACGGAGGAGGAGAATAAGAACTAGAATGAATTAAAGCGAACATAAACATACCCGAAAGAGAATAGAATGCAGCGAGCGCAAATCCTAGTGATCCACATGAGCCTGCACCGCCATCTTGGCATCGGATTCTGCTCATCCTTCAAACCTGCAAGCGCAAGCTTCGTCGCGATATACCCCACCGCTAAACACAACCCGAACAACACCAGCCTCGCCGCAGCTATCGGCAAACATACCACAATTTTAACCACCTCGTAAACACCGTCAACCGCGTGCGTGTGATTGCGAAAGGGATCCACCGTCGTTGGTGGGGGAACTTCCAGCCCGCCTGATCCAAGGAACTCGAACGGGTTACGAAGATTACTGGAACGACGAGTCTCATTGTAAGAGTGGTGATTCTGATTGCTATTGTGGATTCCGTTCCCAGACTGTTGTTGTCGGTGATGAACGGAATCACTATCGTGTACGGTGAGGATGACGTGAGGGATATCGGGCGGTTGGGAGGATATGAGAGGCGATGTGAGATCGGTATTCGCCATTTGCGGGATTTGAAAAACAAATGGAGGGGAAGGCAGTAGGGGCTCCGTGTTTGGTTTCCGGGGTATTTATTAGGCATTTATTTTATTTTCTTTGAATTAATATTAATAAAAAACAAATGTTAATGATCTTCATCTTGTGTTGCACGTGCTATCGTGCGGTGACAGTCTGCCTTTGCGTTTGATTATTGATTGATTCTCACAATTTTGTAGAAAAATATGTAAATAAATATAAAATAATGTGGTTGAAGTGTTAGCAAAAAATAATGTTATGTTGTCAGATCCGAGGTAAAAAGAACATTTTCTTTTAGACAGTCCGGTTAATCCCAGTGTAATTAAATTCTCATTAAGGCCTTGCTTTGGGAGGGTTCAAGCGAATTTTTTCGAATTCTTGCTCACCTCTAAATACTCCTTTTCTGAACTCCTTAAAATAGGAAGTTGTGAGATATTCACTCACATAAATTCTCCTAACACCTCCCAACCATTTCTAATCCTTATAAATATTAAATAAGAGTTCACTTTTATGAACCTCTCACAACACTCATGCGAAGCATAGCGTAAGGAGGCAAACCTTTTCCGACTAACATTTTTCCCATTCACAGTACACGAATTCGAGACATTACTTAAGTGAAACAAGTACCATGACACTTGAACAAATCACTTGTCTCTCGCTCGCACGCACATAGCGTGCACTGAAGGCGAAAGATCAGAAGCTCGATCAACGTGACTGGAAGCCAGTTGTTAGTCGTCATCCAATTTTTAAATGTTTCGAGTTATAACTTTTGTTATCAAAATGAAATAGATTTAAACATTATGTAATTGACCCAAAACTTTTGAAAATTAGGTGATAGAGTCGGAACATGATCATATTTCAATTAATTTAAATAAGTATGTTCATATGTTGCATGCCTTGATTATTTAATAATAATTAATGGCGTAGAAAGAGAAGAAAAAAAATCACAATCCATAAAGTTCCTTCAAAGTATTACAACAATGGAATCTAATTATGAGAAAAGCATATATTAGAATTATGAAAAATAAAGTGAACCCAATATGTGAATGCATTGAGGAGGTTAGGTTAGCTGTTACAGTGGTGGGGTGCGAGGCGTTGCTATTATTGTTGTATGCATCTAATCATACTTAAAATATTAATTAAACATCATTAGACATAATACAGTTCCTTTAATTTTCCTTCATAAAAGAAAAAGTAATATATATCCAGAGAAAGGAAGGTGATGAGGTTTTTTTTTTTAAGCCGGCAAAGGCAGGCATGTTATGTGCTGCAGCTGGAAGCATCAACCAGGTTTCTCTTATTCTGCCCATACATAATTAGATAATAGACCAAGCAAATAAGGCAAATTACACAACATTGTTGTCTGTTTGTTCCTTTCCTCGTAGCTTTAGCTTGGTTTGTAGGTTTGTTTTACTGCAATTAATATTGATGGCTCAACCAACATGAACAGCCTCACTTGTTGCAATCAAACCTACTGAAAAATGTGTGACAATCAAAACTAAAACCTAGTGATTTTTTCACCACTGTAGTTCCCAAAACCTGACAAAAATTGTCCAAATAAACGGACTTGATGTAGGAATTCCTAATTGACTCTCTTGCCTAAATTTAACTATTGTTTGTATGATATTGTTCACTTTTTCAAGTCTAAATTCAACCCATCCTAAGGATTCAAGGGTTTTTTAGACATTTCAGGATCTTTCAAACTCGCGGCTTTAAAACGCATCTTATTAAATTAAGGAAACACAAAGGCTTATAATATATAAATTAGATCTCTAATTTTAACGATATGAGACTCTTTTTTTCGGAGACATTTTCAATAGTCTTGTTAATTTTTTTTTTATTTTTTATCTTGAAACACTCATATATTAATTGGAAACAATAGAGTTATGAAGTACAAAATGAGTCACTTGTTGAGGAAACTCTTCAATGAAAAGTAATTCTCGTCTCTGCCTAAAAGCGAGTTGGGCTCACTCATGAATGACCCAATTAGCTTCTCGACGAACATGGCGGACATTTAAAGTTATGAATCGAGGGAGCAAAGATTGGATTGAATCCATAGGGAAGAAAATTAGGAGAATTTGAAAGAACATGGAAGATCACCATCGAAGAATCGAATTCAACCGTGATATGATAATAACCATAGTCCAGAACAAATTCAAGAACTGCTTGGCTTCACCCTGGCATACATCCAGCTTTGCACATTAGAGAGCCCAAGCTACGAGTGAAGATAAGATCCCCAAGGGGACATTAAAAAGTACCCCATTGTTCTAATCATCCTATATAGCTAGGAATTTAGTTCTAACATGTGTTTCATTAATATTGAAATGCACCAAAAGTCAAGAAATGGACAGTTAATTCTGTCTTCTTTCTTAACTAGGATCTTAACTAGGATAGCCTGTGCTGAAATCTTGATTTATGACCTATAAAAATCATGCAGTACAATACAAAAATTCAAGCAGATTTTCCAAAGATATCATCTTGTTTGTTCATGCCATTGAGCTTTTCTTTTTCTTTTTCTTTTTTTTGCTTTCTGTCAAGATCTGGTGAGTATTCAACTTGATTACTACGTTACATTATCCATATATACATATTTCCCCTCAAATTTGTCATCATCTTGACTATTCAACTTGATTTCTGGTGCATGAACTTGAATAGTCAAGATAAACACAGTTCTTTCTATTGTAAACCGGCATCTGTCAAAGTACAGTCTTGATCATCCCATCTTGCTTGCTTATATATTTTTCTCTCTGAGTTGGTGTGTTCTACATTTTTTTCACTTTGATTGAATTCCACAGAGGTGGGTTAATAAATCAAAACTCTGAATTCTATTTCTATTCATATCCTTCTTCCATGATGTTTAGAGCAGCAATCTGTCTGTTGCTAGCTCTGGTGGTTACAACATCACTTGGTTTAGTGGAGAAGCAAACTTACATAGTCCATATGGACAAGGCAAAGTTAATGGCCTCAAATCCTTCTTCTGGCAGCACAAAACAGAGGTATGAAGAGTTGACGGATTCTGTCTACAATTTATCAATTGAGGAAGAAGAAGAAGATGAAGAACCGACTCCGCCACGTCTACTTTACACCTACGAGAATGCGTTTACGGGTTTCGCAGCAAAGCTTTCCACCAAACAACTTGAATCCTTGAAAAAAATGGATGGTTTTCTATTTGCCACTGCCGACCAAATGCTAAGCCTCCACACAACCCGCACGCCTCAGTTCCTTGGCCTGCAATTAGGTAAAGGATTGTGGAGTACTCCCAGTTTGACTTCAGATGCAATTGTTGGAGTCATAGATACTGGAATTTGGCCTGAGCACGACAGTTTCAAAGACTTAGGCATGCCTCCGGTGCCATCTAAATGGAAAGGCGCTTGTGAAAACGGCACAGAGTTTTCGCCATCAAATTGCAACAAGAAGTTGGTTGGTGCAAGAAGTTTCTTTCATGGGTATGAAGCAATAGTTGGAAGAATCAACGAAACAATCGAGTACAGATCCCCTCGGGATGCAATCGGGCATGGAACACACACCGGCTCAATAGCTGCAGGTAACGTTGCAGACAATGCAGGTTTATTCGACTACGCCAAAGGTACTGCAATTGGCATGGGCAACGCAGCAAGAATTGCTGCTTATAAAGTGTGCTGGCCAGGCTGTGTTAGTTCTGATGTACTAGCCGCGATCGATCAAGGTGTTGCGGATGGTGTTGATGTACTATCAATATCACTCACTTTGCAAGCTGGAAGTGGACCTGTGCCTTATTATATGGATGCTGTCGCAATAGCTTCATTTGGGGCATTCCAAAAGGGTGTTTCTGTTGTATGCTCTGGAGGTAATTTTGGTCCATCTTTCTCCACGGTTGACAATACCGCGCCGTGGATCTTTACAATCGCTGCTAGCTATCTAGACAGGAGTTTCCCGACGACTGTCAAGCTTGGAAATGGACAAACTTTTGAAGGGTCATCTTTGTATCCAGGAAAAGCAACGATGCAATTGCCTTTAGTGTATGGAAAGACTGCTGGTGGCAGGGGAGCTGAGTATTGCATTCGCAGCTCGCTCAATAGAAACCTTGTCAAAGGTAAAATTGTTGTCTGCCAAAGAGACATTAACTATACACGAACCGAGCAAGGAGAGCACGTGAAATCTGCGGGAGGAGCCGGGATGATACTAATTCAAGAACGTTTTGCTGATGCACATGTTTTACCAGCAACTACTGTAAGTACCTGGACAGGTGAGGCCATAATTGTTTATTTAAGCTCATCTAAAAATGCAACAGCTTCCATTGTCTTCCATGGGACAATGTATGGCACTCGGGCACCGATGATGGCACGTTTTTCAGCAAGAGGACCTAATCGGGTTGGACCCGATGTGATTAAGCCAGACATAACCGCGCCAGGGATGAACGTCTTGGCTGCGTGGCCTCCCAAAACAAGCCCATCCAATCTCTATAGCGATAAGAGAAGTGTTCTGTTCAATATTGTTTCAGGCACCTCAATGTCATGTCCTCACATAAGTGGCCTAGTCGCACTCCTCAAGTCAGTCCATAAAGATTGGTCGCCAGCGGCAATTAAATCAGCCTTGATGACGACTGCTTACACTATGGACAACAGAAGGACACCGATTGTTGATGCTGCATCTAATAACTCTGAACCTGCAACACCTTTCCACTTTGGTTCAGGCCATGTTAATCCTGAAGCTGCTAAAGATCCAGGGCTTATCTATGATATTACTCACGAGGATTATCTAAACTATCTATGTAGCCTGAAATACAACTCTTCTCAGGTTTTTGCAGTCTCAAGAAGCAACTTTACATGTTCAAGAAATTCAACTACTCAGTCTGGGGACCTGAATTACCCTTCTTTTGCTGTGAATTTTATAGGCAAATCAAAGAATATCAGTGTGACATACACGAGGACTGTAACGAATGTCGGAATCCCAAATAGCAGTTATATGGTGCACTTGGAAGAACCCAATGGAGTAGCTGTTATGGTGCAACCAAAGATGTTGAAGTTTGAAAAGTTGGGTCAGAAACTGAGCTACAAAGTGGCTTTTGTTGGATATGAAAGAAGGACTACAACAGCTAATGCTTCCTTTGGATCTCTAGTTTGGGTGTCCGAAAAATATGCAGTTAGAAGCCCCATTGCCGTAAGTTGGTGGTGATTCCAGTATCGTGGCGCTCGATTAGAAGAAAGAAACGTGTTGCATTTCTATGAATAGGTTGGGAAAAAATTGCAGCTTGGTAAGTATGTCAGAATTAGAGTGCCCAAATGCATGCTCTGGTTCCTATCTTTCTTAAGACCTATGTTATACTATATAATTCTGAGTATTTATTCCATGATCCGAATGCATTTTCACATGACAAGCTCAAGGTTGTGGATGACACTCAGATGTGAATGATATCAATAAAAAAGTAAGAGAGATAATACATATTAATGTCAATCACATTATTAAGTGTGCAACATGAAATATACATCCGAACCATTGAATAATTCGAATGATTGAATAATTTTTCACTCTATATGCATCATTGTCAGTTAGACAATGAATGATGAAACTCTTATAAGAGCCTTCACATTAAAGATGAAAAACTAGGACAATAACAAATCAACTTCAGTTTAAATAAGATGACCTGTCTAAATTACAAAAACAAACTTTTTCAAAAATTAAACCTAATTAAAAGACTTTAATGCCAACATGAGAGTTGAACGAAATCATATTATGCAAGGGTGATAAAATTATGTTCGATCTAGATGATTAAATTTGTCTGATTCAAATTAAATCAATTTTAAATATAAGTTGAATGTTTAAAGTTTAGATTGAAATACAATTTTTTTAATTCAATTTAAATTGAATTTAAATTTAAAATTAAAAAATTATTTAAAGAATAATTTGAATAAAATTAAATTATTATCTGATCTATTAAAAAAAAAATTATCCGATTCACATTTATTTCATATTTAAATAATCAAATAAATAGGGAGCCCATATATTAAAATCAATTTGCATTTTTTAAGTCATAAAGCAAACGCTAGTCCAATGAGATCGTTCCACGTGTAGTAAATATATGACGGCTAGCCCCTTATAGGCGGATACTCGCCAATTCCAAGAAGATACGAACGGTAGGTGACCTGGAAATGCCGGTTATAGGTTGGACACGTCATCAACACGGGAAAGATGATTTCACCTGGTAGGTTTGTTACAGAGTTTTGCAGGGAAAATGAAAAACCTCCCTCGCTTAAGTCTTCTTCCTCCTGGACGTTGAAGCTTCCAAGAAAGTTCATCTTCTCGTGCCATCGAAACCCAATAAGGTAATCTCCCTGAAGTTTAACAGAGAAGAATCAATCTCGAAACTTGTATCTTTTTTTTTTCTTGCTCTTCCAATAAACATTATTTATTGCAGTTGCTCTGTTTGTGAAAAAGCTCACAAGAATATTTGTCTTCCTTTGTTTATAGGGGGATTGGGTTTCGTCCGGATCATTTTATTTTTATTTCTGCATCGAAGCTTATGAAATTGATAGCTTGTTGTATTTTCCAGCGATCTTGTTTGAATTGCATCTCAAATTCTCGGTCTCTGTTGATTAATGGATAATTATGGTCAATATAGACCCCCAAACCCAAACCCTTACCCTCACCAGTATCCTTACCCACCTCCTCCAAATCATGGATACCCACCTCCTACTTCAGATCCATACCAAACCTACCCATATCCATATCAATACAATTCACCACCTGCTTACCCGTATTCACAACCCCCATACGCATCAGCACCACCACAACCAACGGCCCCTTATTCAGGCCATTTAGACTACCAGCACCATCCCCCATCTCCTCCAACAAGTTCCCATTCAGGCCATTTAGACTACCAGCACCATCCACCACCTCCTTCAACAAGCTCCCATTCAGGCCCTTTAGACTATCATCACCACCACCAATCACCACCTCATTCAGGGCCAATTCAATATCAGTATCCATACCCACCTTCCCCGAACCTTCAACACCATGGCAGTTTCCATTACGGATCACCCCATCACCCATATCAACAAGAGTCTGGCATATACCCACCTCCTGATAGCAATTCACAAGTGCTTTCTATGGCTGATAGTATATCCAGTCATTATAGCCAAGATAGTTGGAGTTATGTCGCATCTGGGTCACCAAATAATTCTAAAGTAAATGAGTCTCCCAATTCTCACTCTACTTTATATCCACCCATTGATGAGCTTTTGAGTAATGTGCATATATCTGGAGATAAACCCACTGTCCCTGCATCGCCCATGACGCCTTCTGCGGCACAACTGCAGCATTCACCTCAAGTTAACCACATTTCTAGTCTGAGTCTTGATGGTGGGAGGAATTTTTATGGGTATTCCAATGACTCATTTTCAAGTAATTTTGAAGGAACTTACTTGGGCCAGCCTGCTTCATCCAACCACTCTGAATATGCTCATTCAAGCTCCTTTAATGGATCACAACATAGCCACAGTACACAGATTGTGCCATTTCAGAATAACAAGGGGTCTCTGAAGGTCTTGCTGTTACATGGAAATTTAGATATTTGGGTTTATGATGCAAAAAATCTTCCAAACATGGATATGTTTCATAAGACTTTGGGAGACATGTTTAATAAATTGCCAGGGAATGTGACCTCCAAAATTGAAGGACACGTGATTCGGAAGATTACCAGTGATCCATATGTTTCGATTTCAGTTGCACACGCTGTTGTTGGTAGAACTTTTGTGATTAGCAATGATGAAAATCCTGTTTGGACACAGCACTTTCATTTACCTGTTGCACATTATGCTGCTGAAGTGCATTTTGTTGTTAAAGACAGTGATGTTGTGGGATCACAGTTGATAGGAGTAGTTGCAATCCCAGTTGAACAGATATATTCAGGGGCAAAAATTGAGGGAATTTACCCTATCCTGAACAATAGTGGAAAGCCCTGTAAGCCTGGAGCTGTCTTGAGGCTTTCAATTCAGTACATGCCAATGGAGAAGTTGAGCATTTACTGTGGAGGAGTAGGGGCAGGTCCTGACTATCATGGAGTTCCTGGTACATATTTCCCTCTTAGAAAAGGTGGAATTGTGACTCTTTATCAAGATGCCCATGTTCCTGATGGCTTCCTTCCAAATCTGAAACTCGATCATGGGATGTCTTATGTGCATGGGAAGTGCTGGCATGATATTTTTGATGCAATTCGCCAGGCCAAGCGTTTAATCTATATCACGGGGTGGTCTGTATGGCACAAAGTTAGACTTGTAAGGGATGCTGATGCTGGTTATGCGACAGATTGCACCTTAGGGGATCTACTGCGGTCGAAGTCCCAGGAAGGAGTAAGAGTGCTACTTCTTATTTGGGATGACCCTACCTCAAGGAGCATTTTGGGACTTAAGACGGTAAAGAAAGTTACCTTGTATCTTGTTATTGCATTTCCAATTGGATTTTGTCTCTTGAGGGACTGTTGTTTGATTTATGCGTGTGCAATCATTTTTGCTTCTACGTATTTTACAAAATTTAATTAGTTAAAAAGATATGAAGAACACATGTTTTTCTTATTGTCCTTTGGAACTATGCATTGAAAAGAAAAGTGAAGTTAGTGACTGACAATTCTTGGTGTTAATATTATTACATTTCTATTTGGAATGGTAGTGGAGCTTCACAGCATGCATATCCTTGAAAGTTGAAATTATCAATATGTGAGAAATTATGGTCCGAGTACTTGGGATTTCCTTTTATGAGTAAGATTGCCTTTTTTTCCCTCTTTAATTAACAAATGTAAGGTTTCCTTTTTCTTTTTCACGCTTTTTTGTTTGGTGTCATTTTGACCTTTTATTGCCTTTTAAAGTATTTAAGAGGGTGTTGATGGTATATTATATTGAAGCTCATTTCTAAAGTCTAAACTAACTAATGCAGGATGGAATCATGGCAACCCATGACGAGGAAACTCGCCGTTTTTTCAAACACTCATCTGTTCAAGTGCTGCTTTGCCCCCGTATTGCTGGAAAACGACATAGCTGGGTCAAGCAAAAGGTTAGTTGTACCTCTGGCTAAAAATGCCTAACACCGTAAAATCTTCATTACTCTCATTGTTTGAAATATAAAAGTAATTTCATCTTGCATCTTACATTCTTTTTTCTTTTCTTTTTTTGAAAATCTCGTTGGTACTTTGGCGTTTTCACCCCTGTACATTTGCTTTGCTGGGAGATATAGAGGTGATTGGAATAGGTGTAAGGCACTTTATGCTATTTTTTGTCATAATTTCTCTGCAGGATATGTCGATGCTGAAACAATTGCTTCTATGCTATGGACTTTTGTAAACTTACTCCCCAGGAAGGATGCTTGCATGCTCTAGTTAACTGTTATAAGCATTTAAAATTTATTTTATTAAAAATTTTAAACGGACTACAATTCGTCGTAGGGATAAGCCTTCATTGCATTTAGTCAGATCTTGTTTTTCTTGTTAGTTAATGATGCAGTTATAAGCTGCAATTATGTTATAAAACAATGAATGCAACTACATTAGTTTTAAGACCTTGCTTTACCAATTAGTTAATAAGAGGAATAGCCGAATAGTTAGTATTGGAGCCAAATGTGATACTGAGTCAGAGATAGAGTATGTGACCAAGTAAGATATTTTGTGTTTCTTGTCTTGCAGGAGCAAAAATAAATATTCCAATCACTTTTCGCTCTATTTTTGCTGGAACTTTCTGGGATTTTTTTTTCCGTCTTTTATTACATTAAATTTCATATGAGGAAGAATCAGTTTACTGAAAATCTTTATTTCTATGCAAGTTATATCGTTGTTTTGCAAGTGCAGAAATTTTTGCATGTACTGAACATTGGTTTTATCATTTTGTCTGTGAACTTTTTCCCTTTTTTTTAGTTTGAATTTTCATATTTATCAGGAAGTTGGAACTATCTATACGCACCATCAAAAAACTGTAATTGTTGATGCTGATGCCGGTAATAATCGAAGAAAAATCATAGCATTTGTTGGTGGACTTGATTTATGTGATGGACGGTATGATACTCCACAGCATCCTATCCTTAGGACGCTGCAAACAGTGCATAAGGATGACTATCATAACCCTACTTACCAGGTAATTTTAAAATTTTATGCCTAGACACCTGATAGAGTAAATACTTTTCTCATTTTCTTTGTAGTGATTTGTTTTTAATGATGAAATATTAGACTTGTTCTTTATGTTTAGAACTAGTTTAGAATTCTCCATGGAGGGGAAATATTTTAACATGCCATGCAACATCTTAGACTTGGTCAATTTTTATTTTCTTTTGTCCAATCGTTGTTGGAACCTTCTTCTTTTTCCTTCATGGATTGGATTGGTAAGCGCTGAGCGAGATTAGACTAGAACTTTTCTCTCATATTGGATATAAGATATTAAAAGCAAGCTAAGCAGACCATACTGGCCTGACATCCACAGAGGCACACAGAGGCTTGAAGCAGAAACTGTAAAAGGGAATGACAACATCCTCAAATAATAAAGCCCAAGACAATATTTGGTGCAAATATTGAATTATTCTCTCTGAGATATGCTCAATGGACCTTGGCTGTTCTTCCTTCATGATTGTGTTTCATGACGTGAAAAATCACGTACTTTGTCCAGTGAACGCGGAAATATATAACATTTGAAAAAGTGAGCTAGCTACTAGAAAATTGTTCAATTGTGCAATGCATCATATCATGTTTACTTATCTGCTTTTTTGTTTTCAAATTTTAGAAACTCTTGATGGAACACAGTGCAGGATAGCCAACACAATGTTAATTTGGTTTTGCTCCTTGAGAAAGTACTGATAGTTTCATGGCTAGTTAGTTAATTGAAGAACCTTAACCAGTATGTAATAATATATATGATCTATTTCTCTTAAGACCCCGACTAATAATTATTTTGTTTATTTGTTACTTGAGCAGGGTAACACCAATGGTTGTCCTAGAGAACCTTGGCATGACATGCACTGCAAAATTGATGGTCCTGCAGCTTATGATGTTCTGACAAACTTTCAAGACCGCTGGTTGAAAGCTGCAAAGCCCAAAGGGATACAGAAACTGAAAATGTCATATGACGATGCATTGCTTAGGATAGAAAGAATTCCAGACATTTTGGGTGTATTCGATGTTCCCTGTGTCAGTGAGAATGAACCTGAAGCCTGGCATGTCCAGGTAATTGGCGGTTACAATAGATCTTCTATTTGAATTTTGCCTTGCTAGCAAATATACTACAGAGAAGTTTTTTTATAGATGGTTTTAATTATATATTAGATATGTCGTGTTTTTCTTTTGATCCACTTACAGGTCCCTATACATTATTAGTTAATTACTAAAATAAGTATACTCCAATGCAGATCTTTCGTTCTATTGATTCAAACTCCGTCAAAAGGTTCCCAAAGGATCCAAGACAAGCAACTTCTGAGGTACAAAAATGTTTAGCTATTGGTTTTGTATTCTCTCTTTTTTGGCCTCTTCTCTTTGTTTTTGCTTATGGATGTTGATTGTTGCTGTGCTGTAAACAGAACCTTGTTTGTGGGAAGAATGTACTTATAGACATGAGCATACATACAGCATATGTGAAGGCCATCCGCGCTGCCCAGCACTTCATTTACATTGAGAACCAGTATTTCATTGGGTCCTCATACAATTGGAGTTCTTATAAAGACTTAGGTAAAGAATTTTATTTTCCCTATAAAGATGTGAAATTGATTATTGTTAGACTATCCAGAATTTTTTTTTTTTTATCTTACTGTAAAACTTTGTTGTTTTGTTAGTTTTATTAACTTCTGGGATCAATTATGAGTTTTGCAATTTCTGCATCATAGACATTAGAAAGGCACAGGCATTCGCATGCATGTGTGTGTTCTTGCATGTTTGTTTTTCCCAGTATCATCAGGATTTACTGTTATTGGAGAGAGTATGGCTAAAAAAGGTGTTTTCCATACTTGAATAATTTCAGTTTGCTAAATCACCGAGTATTATAATGATACTCTTATGCAGGTGCTAATAATTTGATTCCAATGGAAATCGCTCTTAAAATAGCCGAGAAGATTAGAGCAAATGAGAGGTTTGCTGCATATATTGTTGTCCCAATGTGGCCCGAAGGTTCTCCAACTGGTGCTGCAGTGCAAAGGATTTTGTTTTGGCAGGTGGGCTCCAACAGTAAACTTTGCAGTCTTAAACCATGTTCATTCAGGATTGCTTGCTGATTATATATATAACTTGGAAATCAGCATATATGTGTCTGAAAGCAGTTTTAAGAAAAGAGAATGTCAACCGCTGACCAAAACATTTACTGTGGGTATATTGCTACAGGCCGATGATTCCAACGAAAACTTTCTTAAAGCTTTTGGCTCTTTTACAAATAGGTTTGAAATATTGCATTAACTTAGAGCATGATATACAGATATAGAAGTTCAAGTATTTTATGTCCATTTATGAGAATCATATTTATTTGCTGGAAATGCCTCTGACTTTGTATTACCACTGATACCCATTCTAACACATCCGATGCATTCCAAAATAACCCTTACTCAGGCATCTTTATGTGTGTCATGAAACCCCTATTTTTGGTTTTCCATCCACTCGACTGTTGTATTTTTTTTCCCAATTGAAGAGAACTGAACCTCTGCTTTGACTCATGTACTTATTAACATTTGACTTCTGTAAGTTTCTTATGTGGAATACTGCTGAGAGCCTTGTATAGAGCCTGAATTTATTGTAAATAATTTCTGTCCCTGGAAATCTTGATTCAGCAATTAATATATTATCTTCCAATAGGGTATTTCAATGGAAGCATAACAATTAGCAACAAAGATTATAAATTCTGTTGATTGGTGATCAACCCACTTGAATACTCAATTGGCCTGTTTTTTAATTATCTCGGTTTCTAGGTATAAGAACTGAACAGTCATTTAGACATCAAATCATATTACAGGACTTTGGATTGGCTCTGGATCAGGTTTGTTAACATTGACTTGTACAACTCTCTGCAGCACAAAACTATGCAAATGATGTATGAGACAATTTACAAGGCTTTAGTGGAGGTTGGGCTTGAGGGTGCTTCCTCACCACAGGATTATTTAAACTTCTTCTGTCTTGGTAATCGTGAGGCTGTGGATGGATATGATGCTTCATCTGTGGGAAGTCCTTCAGCTGCTAACACTCCTCAGGTATTCATTCTTTGCTCCCAAAAACCATTTTTTCTCTTTCGGTTCCTGCCTGCTGATTTTGGCACCGGTGGTTTTGGTGAGCACTGGAATCCTCCTGGTCCAAAAGATACTTTTTCCTGATTTCTTTTACTTTTCTTAATCTTTATGATGCCTATAATATAGTAGGGACAGGTTACCAATCATAAGAGTTTTGCTTAATCAGTTATTTGCTTAGCTTGTTCTTTTTCTTTCTTGCAAACCTTTTTTCTTTTTATTGCTTCTTGTATGCTTGATTTTGACTCGAGCTGTTCCATGAGTTCTGGAAGCTACCTAGTACCTAGTGCAACTTTTCTAATATTTTTTACTTTTATAAAACATTCAGCTTTACAATATCTCTGATATACTACTAGAGGCAGCTTTTTGAATTTTGACCGGAAGAGTTTTGCTTAATCAGCTAGTTTTTAACTTCTTTGCTTTCTCCCCTGCAATAATTGAAACCACCTCTCTTTGTTCTTCTTTAATTCCTCGTATCTGTTCTCTTTACTGTGGAATGTATGCATATGAATGTGCCATATCTTGGTGGTTCCAGGGGCTCGGTCGAAAAAACCGACGATTCATGATTTATGTTCACTCAAAGGGGATGATAGTTGATGATGAGTACATAATATTGGGGTCTGCAAACATCAATCAGCGTTCCATGGAGGGCACAAGAGATACTGAAATTGCAATGGGAGCATACCAACCTCACCATACCTGGGCATGGAAACAATCCAATCCTTATGGACAGGTAATATTTAACTGCATCATATCATGTTCGTTGATGATGATCTTTTTCTTTTATTTAATGATCCATTCAGCTCTGGAAGTATTGATGTGTTAATTTTGTCCTGAAAAGATCACTTCCATTAAAGCGTAGAGTATATGGTGATAGGCTGTTGTGTAATGGTCATGACAGATATATGGCTATAGGATGTCTCTTTGGGCAGAGCATATGGGAACTATTGAGGACTGCTTCACTCAACCTTATAGCATTGAATGTGTAAGAAGAGTGAGAGCAATCGGCGAAATGAACTGGAAACAATTTGCAGCTGATGAGGTAGCTGAACTGAGCGGACACTTGATGAAGTATCCCGTTGAAGTTGATCGGAAGGGGAAGGTGAGACCTCTTCCTGGATGTGAAACGTTTCCGGATGTGGGTGGAAATATAGTCGGGTCATTCCTTGCCATTCAGGAGAATCTAACCATCTGAAGATTCACAATCTAATTTTGCTGGCTTTGAAGTGGCGGCAATACAATTTAGTGTTCTGTACAGTTATGGAATGTAGTCTTTTTCTCTCTTTCTTCTTTCATTTGTTCTGTGGGCATTGCACTCTGTCATTGTGCCCTTGTATGTATAGGTTATCATCATTCCAGGCTGCATGTCTATCTGACCACAGTTGTGTTTATATCTTCTAGCATACCATGAACAGAGCATTGTTCTCATGTTATTGAAGAACAAATACGGGCTGTAAACTGTAATGTCATGCTTTTCCTTGCACACAAGTATAAAGAACTATACATAAAGGGTTACAACTTACAAGCCTCTCGACTCCTGACTGTAGCCCAACCAGCAACAAGTTCAGTAGGCTTTTGATTAGAAAATTCGTTAACTGATCAAGTGTAATGTATTTGCGCTCCTTATCAATAGACAAGGATCGCAAATACATTACACTTGATCAATGCAGACTCGGAAGAGCAGGCAGTGGTTCTGGATGATTCCATAAGAATTTTCAGAGCATGTTCCAAGTTGGACGAATTTGAAGCACTATTAAATGGCCGTAAAATATCTTACGGTAGAGAACTCCATTGACTAGTGAAGATCACTCATCTTCCTCTTCTTTTAGGTAATATCAGGGTATGTTGTGAAACTTTGGGCTGCCTAGAGCTCGGCTCCGGATGTGTTGTTAAAATGTGGCCTGAATGGGCCAGGCCCAGTATGCAGCTATTGAAATTTGAAAGAATCCATTCAACCCACCACCAAAGTCCAAGTGACCAGAGGAAGGAAAAAAAATATCTTGAAAGTTGAAATGGCTAGGTAATTGTAATATATATGAAAATGCGATGAACTGGATTGGACCACAGGGTATAGTGGTGTGGGCCCGGGAGCCTATTCCCAATATCAAAACCTGACTATTAAGTGGACCCCAGACTCCATCGACCAAGTGGGGTCCGACCATTCGAATGGGCCAACAGATAAGAGGCCCACAATCCAGCAAAAGCAAAGCTGGAAAGTTGGGTATGACCATTAGAATATCATTGAATTCACGGCTCACATCATCTTATCCGTCAATTTCATTTTTATTTTTGTAGCCCATTTTGAGTAATGGTCACTGGTCCATGACTCAAGCAGGACCCACACTTCTTTTAGCTGGGCGGGTGTGGTACTTGTAGTGGACCTAGGTGTGGTGAAGGTGGTAACTGGTGAGGATGGTGAAGGTGGTAACCCAATCAATTTTTTTGCCCGTGCCAATTAACTGTGCACGTCATTATATTAGGGTTGATAAAAATTCTGTCCAATTATAAAAATGTTTGGGAATGAGGGAGAGGGAGGGAGAGGGGTTTTTTTTTTTTTTTTTTTTTTTTTTTTTTTTTTTTTTAAGGGGAAGAAATAATTAATTTTACGTCCGATTATTTGGATGGTCAAAAAATAGAGAAAGAAAAATTGGAAAAGTTTTTTTTTTTTTTTTGTGGAGTTGATTTATATTATCATTTTACCCTTAGTCAGTGGGACTTACCGATATTTTTATAGAAAATATATAAAAAATCTGTTGGGCTCACTTTTTTCCCTCTCCCAGCACCACTTCTCCTACAATTTTGAGAGAAGTTTTTGTGAATCACATGACATTTTTCCCTTCTAATTTTGCCCTCTACTCCACTATTTTTCCTTCAGTTTTCCTCACTTTCCCTCTCTACCTCAATTTCACTCCTCTCCTAGGCTGTTTAGTAGTCATCAATATGTTCTAACCCGAACTAAATTATGTTTATATGTTCGAATTTTGAATTCAAGCAGATAGTTTTTGCTTAAAATCGAGTTGGATTCTAAACACCAAAAAAATTCCAATTTAATTATTTGGATCTAACACAAATTAGATTATTCTCTAATTTATTTATCCGAATTTTAAAATAAATCTGAATATACTCTATTAAATATGATCAAAAATTTAAATTAATTATGCTCCCGCACATGTAAATATTTCCTAAATAACCATGTTTTGAGAACTTTTTTTTTTCCACCCAGACTTGTCACTCACAGTAAAAATGATGTTTTTTTGTCTCCTATTTTTTAAAAATCCAATTAATCGAGATTAGCGGAGTCTTGAACTTAAAAGCAATGAAAAAGAAATATTAGTAGTAAAACTTTGATAACAAGTCAGTCAGAGAAGTTCTTCCATGCAACAGAATACATTTACGCTAATTTGCATCTAATTTGAAAGATTAGAAAGCAAAAGAAAAAATGATCAAGTGGCATCCGATTCTGATGCCACTCATCACCATACTCATCACCATCACGTTTTCTTTTTGTAAGAAACTCTTAAGTTTGGCGTATCCTCATAAAGGCCCACGTGTCAACTCTCAAAAAGTGATGGACCCGCCATGTACAGCAAAGCAAAGACCACGCGTCGACGACCCAGCCAAGGCTTTTTGATTCCTCACCACTCTTCTCGATCGGACCACCGAACCAACCAATGAAAGTCGCCAGCGGACCTACATGGGACACAATGCTGAAACGGTCCCAAGGACCCACCTGCCTCTCCTCTATTGGGTCCCGCGCCAGCATCACATGAGGGGGGGCCTACCTATTAATTTTTCTTCTACTTTCCTCTTTTTTGCACGGTGGCCGAGTTGCGGACCCCTCATTGCTTTCATGGAAAAGAGTTGACCCACTGCCACATGTGGTCCCCACTTGGCCTACTCTGACCCCACCATACACGTGAAAGTTTTCTCCGTCACGTGACCACGTGCTCTTCTTCTCTCTCTCTCCCGCTCTGGCTCCCCGTTCATGGCGGATGCACCCTTTCTTCATTTCAATGTTTCGTAGAACGAGACATGAACTGAAGTTCCTTCTTATCGTAAATTTCTAGAGAGAAGTCTCTGAGCATCTGAGTGGCTTTAGTGCTGCTGCTTGGAGAAGAGCTTGAACATGGCGCCATAACTGACGTCGTTACTTTACCTGGCTCTGGACTTGAAAGTGTTGAGCTTGAAACCATCGTTGCAGTTGCTATATTGGCTGGTAAAAAGGACGATATAGGCCTGTCTGATACATTGATCGGAGTCGGAGTCGCAGCCGGAAACGCGAATATATGAGGCTGGTTTGAAGATCCTGCAATGGAGGCCGTTATAGATGGGACCACGAAGAAAGCTCCCGGAACGACGGCGTTTGATGGTATGGCCCACATGGGTACAAGTCCCTGCTGCACAAAGGCCGTTTGTTGTTGTTGTTGTTGCTGCTGCTGGTGACTGAGTTGCTGTTGCTGCTTTCGGTGGGGTTGGGTAGTTGATACTGGGGCAAGACATGTGGATGCCGACCCGGGAGTGTCATTAACATCTACATACTCAATATTAGCAGGTCGTTTACGCTTTTTCTCGACGGCTTGGTCGGTTGGTTCGGAGCTAGCATTAGAGGTGGTCGGAATTTTAAGAGTGCCATTGACGGACATGGCTATGGCGGGTACGGTGCCGGTACCCGTTGCAGCAATGATGGCCGGCTCCGCATGTTCTAATAACCACCTGATAGTTTCACCGTCCGATTTGTGACCAAGCTCCCGGGTCAATTGGAAGATTCGTGCGGCACACGTGGCGGGCATTCGGATCCTCCTCCCCCTACCCTCAACCTTGGTATGTCGGTCCTTTGTTGACGATCTCTTTTGAGGAGGTGCCGAATTCAACGGCATCGGCATCTCCTCCGGAACTCGCACCGCCACCGGCATCACCCTTAAAGCTGGTTGGGAGTTGTCCTCCGAGTCTGGTTCTTTCTTTGGCTCAACGGAAATCGTACGGTCATCATTACGTGATTCCATGCGATCTTCTCCTCCGCCGTTAATACGGAGATCAACGAATCTCATGCCTTTGTCGTCTACAACTTCTTGTTTCCTAATCGCAGCCATCTACAGTGAAATTGGTACGTCCGTACGGGCAACTCGGCTTTCGTACTCGCTTAACACGTTCAAAGCGAGAAACCAAGTCAATATATAAGCAATGATGAGTGTTCGTTTGCAAAGGCGTACTGATGTAAATCCACGGCTATCTGTCGGTAGCAATGTTTCCTGGACACACTGATGATGACACGTGGAGGGCCCCTCTTTCTAAAGGACTGATTATTTTGTTCGGCGGGGGCCAACTGAACGCTGGCGGTGGTGTTGGAGAACTAGTTTTCAATATTGTTTTAGAAAAATATGAGAAATAAAAACTAAAAATGTTAACCGAAAATTTAGTTAAAGCAAATGAGGATAAAATAAGTGAAGATTAATGCATAATAGAGTTGAGAAAATAAATCATTAACTACGTGAGATGTTTGATGTGATAGATGAGTTATGTAGTTTTTTTTATATAATCGAGAAATACATCATATAAATTTGGATTATATAGGTCTAAATTTGGATCAAGGTTTGTGTGTATTTTTTTTTTTTTGATAATAGAATATCCGAAACTTAATCCATGAACACAAAAAATTATTTTCAATGATAATCAAACTCAGAATATTTCGACTCCATAAAATTTGGTCAAAGAAATTATCAACAAAGTGCTTGACTTATGTGGCCTTCTATAGATGTAGTGGGACATGCCTAGTTAGTAGTTAAGGCCTCAAAAATAATTTTTATGGTTGAGAAAACTTGATCACCGACTCACAGTAACGTATTCGTTGAGCATATGATGGTCTGGTGGGCTCTAGATACATACATTAATGGCTTGGTTTGGTAAAAAAAAAACTGTTAAAATAAGTTAACTTTTAAACTGTGAGTAATAAGTTAGTTTATATAAACTGTAAAATAATCTAAGGTTAAGGTTATCTGTGGGACCCAATCAAACATATTAATTAGGGGTTCCACCAATTAATGGTGGGCCTAAATCAGGGCCTCTCTCTTTCTCTCTCTAACACTTCTCTAATCTATACAGCATACGGAAGGGTTAGATTCTTGAGAAAAAAAAAGGAGGGCCCAAGAGTTGCAAAATGTGGTAGACCAAATGGAGTTGGAACCCACTAGGGCTCGTGAAGGAGAGCACGAACCCGAATCCACGCTGATGGCCATTGATGGCCTCATCATCTCTTTGGTGGAGATGGGGCCCCACAAACAGGTGGTAGGCCACGATGTGGCATGGCAGTAAAATCTGACCCAAACCCACTTGCCGAATAAGTGGTCCCTTTCAGTTTTTCTTGGATGGTTGGGGACCCTCAGTGGGTAGGGCCCCCCCAATTTGTGCTTTCTTTTATGAGTTTATGTCCTATAGAATGGGTCCCGCCACACATGATCCACACCTGCTTGAACTTGCCCTACCAGCCTACCACCAATCACCATCAACTTGATCTCATCCAACACGTCATTGATTCACGTCTATTGCCTTTTAATGGGTGTGGGAGCTATGGGCCTGAAAGTGCTTGTAACTCAATGGGCCTGGCTTAGAAAGGTCCGAATATAGAACTGGTGGTACAGGATGGTTATATTTTATGCGTGCTACTACCTAAACCTTGATGGGCCTAGGCCCAGAAAAACTCAAATAGAGGGACTTGCTCTAAATACTCTCATTGACTTTCGTAAACAAAACCGGTAAATCAAACCAACTTGATTCTGCTATGCTTCAATGGTTCTTTCAAAGTAGGTGAAAGTCACAAGACTCTGTTCAATTCGAATGACAAATAATCATGATCGAATTCAAGTTTGAACATAAATTATATATGCAAAATTTGGGTTCAAACATTTTTTTTTTGGAATTAGTTGTTTAAATTTTAATATGAATTTAATTATTATCTTATTTAATAGTCCAAATTTAAATTAAATACACCTATAATCAATTAGGTATTTTCAAAAATTTAAATCAATCCGAGTCTAGATAATGCTTTTTTTTTTTGAACTCCTATTCCACAGTTTTTTTTTTTTTTGCAAGAAACCAAACACCATTAAACAAGGAAAATCTTACAATCATAAGCCACAACTAGAGTCAAAAACACTAAGAATTCACCAAATCAAGAACTATGATTAACATTTACGGTTTCAGATTCGATTATCAATTTATATTTTTTCAGATTCGGATTTTACCAAAAAAATAAAATAAAATTTCATGTTTTTTTATTTAGTTATTTAAATAATTAAGATTTCAAAACCTAAGATTTAGGCCCAAATACGATTTTCAATTTCTCTAGGGGCTTGAAATAGTATCTCTGCTCATTCTCCTTACATACTATTTCAACGACTTCATTTTACCAATGCGGATCCACAATACTCTGGAATTTATACCATAATCGGCTATATTTTCTGTGTTGAAATGTCAAGAAAAAAGCTATACTGTGACATGCTGAACCTTGCTTGCAAAGCATTCTCTTAACTCTTAACTGAAGAATATAACAATGGAATTTAAGCATCTCTCGTATCGAACTTCTCATAGCATCCTTTATTGAACAATCTGAAATCTGAACTCTTTAACATTTTAGTCCGTAAATGACACAGCTGTAATAGACTCGCAATTTTATACAGCCATTTTACATTTATCTCTGCATTTGCAGCTAAAAAAATTGAGCAGTACAATCCATCAAAGAATCCGTAAAAGCCATATACAGATATAAATTCAAAGGCATGTTTTTTCTCAAAATTTGTCCGTAGACTCGATCATAGTTAGTGTCGCATCGTATCCATAACTGCTTAAATATTACATCGCTCAGTATATTATGGATACAAATATACAATTGACCAGTATAAGGAAGACCCACAAAGGAAAATGGTCCAATTGTTCACAAAAAATGTGCAGAACTGCAAACCTATTGTACTTTGACGAGAGAAACAACGAAGTTACCTCAGCAAATTAAAGAACCAGTAGAAGGAAGACAAAGGAAGAGGGACCTAATAATCAAGCAAACTAAGTAGACTACATATTAACTAAAAGATTTTTTTTTATAAAGAAAACATGTTGTAATTATGAGAGAATGCTAGTTTATCCTAATCATAAGCTAACAGAATCCGCGGATCATTTTCCTACTGCAATCTTCGTACTTCTGTCTATCTATGCAGTGAAGCAGATGTCTGAAAAAGCATATCTGAGTCTGCAAGATGAATCTGAAACTTGAATAACTCATAAAGCTAATCATGAATCTTACATTGGCAATCGACTCCAATGAGTGCACGTATTCTTTATTGCTTCTGACCCACGTTTTATAAACCGCCATAGCTTCACAGACTCGACGACAAAGATAGAAAAGAGGGAAACTCCGGTGGCACTACGTCCCCATCTCAAACCTTAACTGGACAAGCCACGGCAAACTCTGACCATTCCACGACTTTCGCAACTTTTACGGACAAGTAAATGCTAGGACAGCGAATCCCTTTTTCTAATTGCTGGTTCGAACATGTGATGTGATGAAGCAAACAGAGAAACTCGACAAAAGAGTTGCAGTAAAATCTCAGAGGGAGATGCAGTGTGAGTGGTTGTTATCCTACGGCGGAAAATGAAGGTTTTCATCAGTGCGATCAACGGTTCAGATACAATTTCGGAACACCGAATATACGCACCGTTTTAACAAAGATAGCACTAATAGAGTCGCGACTTCCTCCCTCCTTCTCTCTCTCTCTCTCTCTCTCTCCCCGATCGTGACCTCGTCGGAAACTAACCGTTGACGGTGCTTTGCGAACTCTAATAGCACCGGGCAAGCCAACAGTGTAAGTGATGGTGTTTTGCGAGCTGTCTCTCGGTTGTCTTCTTAGTAGCACTCAATATGATCATTTTTCAAGTTTCATAGTTCTCTCTTCTTTTCTAGAGTATAGATTATAAAGCTTTGGCACACCAAACCGTTGATTACTCTTTTTTTCTATAGAAGCTTCAAGCAATACAGTAACCTAATATAATTGTTGCTATGCGGAATTAATTGATTTTGGATCGATGTTGCTTTACAAGTATTGTCAATTTTGATTCTCGTTCATCCCTTTCAATTGTTAACAAACCTTCAGTTCCTTACTCCAGCTAGGGTTTGGAATTTCGACTGAATTCAGTGGATATGCAGCTCAGCCTTGAATTCGGGTAATTCTTTTCCCATTTACTTTCTGTTGTTTCATCTGATTCTTTTCTTATGCCCTGCAAATGCATCAGCTTTGTTGTTCAGAAGAAAGTGATTGTCCTAATTGTGCATGAAGAATTTTGTTAAAATCTTTTCTAGCGTTCAGAAGTAGGCAGAATGCATTTGACTCAATTGCTTAATTATTTCTCTCTTTCAGTAAGGATAATTTCTTAGTTCTTGCCATGATTCCTTGATTGACTTGAATTACTATGAGATTTTTTTTTAAGTATTGGTGATGTTCTCATAATTTCTCAAGTCTTGTTTAGGTTTGTGATGAACTGTTATGTTATAGCTCTCCACTTAGTCCCCCTTTTTTGTTTATTTGAGCATGCCATGTTTCTCTTCTGATGCAGTGGTGGTTTAGAGCTTCTTTGTGATTCTGTGAAGATACATAACGTAAGCGTTGCTCCTCAAAATGGGATTGAAAAGGTAAATTCTTTTCGAAAAACAGTATTCAAATAGGATATAACATGAATAAGTTTTGCTTTGTGTAAGCTTGCTTATTTCTGTATTTTCTGCACTCGTACAGTTATCCATGAAAGATTTGCTCTCTTGGGTCCGTACCAATTTGATAAAAGAGAGGCCTGAAATGTTCATGAAGGGAGATTCTGTGTAAGCCTAATCATTTTTCGTAAAATTACTTGTATTTCAAATTCTCAACTGAGGCCTTCGCTTATTACCTGCTATATCAATTTAAAGGAAACTCGACCATTTGTACCCAAAGAGGTAAAAACTTCAACCAGAAGTGTAGTCTGCAAGTCTGCAACGCTGGTTATGAAACTTCAAAAATACTAATTTGTCATTTTAAACTGTTACTTCTGTATGTCAGTTGATGAGGCTATGGTTTGTTTTGCAGGAGGCCTGGTGTTTTAGTCCTCATTAATGATTGTGACTGGGAGCTGAGCGGCCAACTCGATACGACTCTGGAAGAGAAGGATGTCGTAGTCTTTATTTCTACCTTGCATGGCGGATGATACCTAAAGGATTAGTATACTTTTCCTTGGTTACGAGCCATTGCTGTGACAGGGTTGTTTAAGTTGACCATAAAACAGACCCTGTCTAATTGTTACATGAATCAGATGGAAAGTTTTGCTTGTTTTGGGCTGAGCTGTTTGTCTTCATTACTCATTAGTTTCTACATGGATCTTTGCTTAGTGATTCTATACTTTTATATGCCACAGACGAAAGTATGAGTTAAATGAGAAGTAAAAAAGTACATCTTTGTAACTTGCAAGAACAAAGTGCCCCCAGATTATATGAACTGCGTGGTATTGTGTTGCTGTTGAGGGAACAGAACTTTTAGGCCCTGCTTGGGACAAATGTTGGAAGGTTCGTGAATCCTTCCAAACTCGTATTTGGCACTAACATCCCTTTTTCCAATTCTATGAGGGGTTGATAGACAAAAATTCTTCTCAATACCAAATAAAAATTCACTTTTATGAATCTCTTCCAACCCAACCATTCTCAACCCTCATTCTCAAAGCTCATGCTAAGCCTAGCCTTAGAGTTTGGACCTGCTGCTCTCAACAGAGTTCATGCATTATGATTTGTGGACTCCTTTTTATCCTTGGTCTTCTTTAAGTTATGTTAAACTGAAAACTTCAAGGCGTCTCAGACAAAATCTTTGGAAAGAAATTTATCAATCCCTCCCTAGAAAGGGAAAAAAATTCAATTGTGAACTGTGAATCTACTGAGTTGCTCATAAACAATCAATGCTGATCTTCGCACGCGCACAAGGCAGAGCTGAGAAATATTGTCTACAAACATGATGCAGATAAATGTTAGCATCGGTATTTAGCTCTTTCAAAACACCTGAAAATATACAGTTTCATCTCACAAGGTGCAACCACAACGAACATCACGTCAACCGAAACATCATCACTACTTCAAGTCTTCAACCGAAACATTCCGAATGCTCAAGTATCAATACTCCAAAAATAACTAAAATGTCCTCTCAACATTCAAACACTAGTCACGATATGCGATCCAATAATTCCAACTGGTGTCCTCATACACTTAAGGAGTTGAAAATATAGTAAAGTGTGACCTTTTACAGTGAAAATCCTATGATGGTCAGCATACAACTTCAGATATACTACATGGATGTGGACTATTAAAGTATACAAAGAACACACAAAAAAGGAGGGGAAAAAAACATAAATAAATATACTAACCGAAAAGTGAAATAAAAATATCTTTCTTGGCAGCTCAATGTTGTGAGGATGATCTCTGATAGCATTGGTCTCAAAGAATGGGAAAAAGGAGAGAGGGACCAAAAATTGATGCATGAGGAAAAATTTAGATCTTTTGCTTTCCTTTTCGGAGTTTCTCTAGTTCTGTTTCAGTATCTTTCAACTGTTGCCTTAGTGTGGAAACCCTTCTCTCCAGCTCTTCTACCGTGTTTCTATGGGTTGAAGGTTCGTATGGTCTCACAAATTGGTGCGAAAATGATTTCAGAGCTTCAACCCCAGTAACCTATTACATCCACAACAACCACGTCAAAGAGCAGAGAAGTTAAAAGGAAAATTCTAAAGTTATGTATTCACTGAGAAAATATCAGGAAAGAGACCAGTTATTTTATTTTATTTTGGAAAAAAAAAGAATTAAAGAACTAAGCAGGATTTACAGATCAATGGTGAAGTTCTGAGACAAAGAAGTAAAGCTCCAATAAATATAAACAAAAGCTAGAATCAACCATGTATGCAATCTAGCCCTCCTGGAAGTAGATTCCACATTGGTTCTATTCAGAGAAACCTAATGAACGGCAGGGAAAAAAAATTAACTTGAAATTTGTTTACAAACATGTCTTGGCACTGTTTCATGCATGCTCAACGTTATACACAATTACATACTAGCATAAAAATTCAAAATTATCTTTAGTTTCTTCAGAATAGCACTGGAGAGTTACCTCTTCTGGCAACAATGGTAGCTTGGTGATGTTAAAGTCATCATACAACATGTAAAACTGATCAAGGTACTTTTGCTGCATCCGCATTCTGGATTTCAGCAGCTTTGATTCAACATCTATAATAACAGCACAGATCAGTAAGGTAAATTTCTTATTCAATGTGAGTATCAAAGGCAAAATAAGCATAATGACAAAGATGGAAATCACACCTTCTTCATCAAAAATAACTTGGTTAATGATGATGTTGTGAGTGTCTATCTCAAACTTTGTGAGTTCCTGCACCAGTCTCTCTGTTTCATAGAGAGAGAGGAACTCTGGAATGCAAACGCAGACAAAGGTTGTCAAATCCTGTGGAAGGGAACTGTGAGTCCAATAGTGATAAAGAATAAATTATTTACTATAAAGAAATTAAACCAACAAACTAAAAGGTGGGCTGAATACCAAGGAAATGTCTAGAAACTAATGAGGACCAACATCAATATTTAAAGAAAAAGATCTCTTATCCAAATTAAACACATTACAAACTTGAAATGTTTCATAATCATAAAAAAATCCTAGAATGGCTAGCCTAAACAAAATAACACTTTCAAAAATAACGCATCTCAAGAATCAATGGATGGTGGACAGGGAGGGCTTTTTCAGTAGGGCCTCTTCTTGTTTTGGTAAAGTGAAATCACTACCTTATTTGCAGGTTCAAATGAGCTAGCTTTATCTGCTTTCTGATTTGTTTTTTAGCAAGGTACGGATGTATAGTCAAATAGAGAACCATCCAGAAACAGTGCACACAGCAGTTATGGCCAACTGCTTTGTGCTTAAATACAGCAAAGTTTGCATCACAACAAGAAGAAAGTCACATTTCAAAATTTTCAAGGAGCAAAGGTTTGAATACAGATACTAGTTTTCTATCAGTTTTATAGTTCCTGGAGTGGTTTGTAAATATTGAAACCTTATAGTGTGCTTTCTACACTATGCTAAGGTTTCTACTGTCCTTGCTTCACAATTAACCTGGGTTACCTACTCTGGTCATATCTTCTTTTGAATGCAAAAGAATTTTTATTCGGGGCCATCATATTTTTTCTGGTCACTAAGGTACACATCTAAGCAAATATGACGCACGATTAAGAATAAAAAATAAAGGAAGATTCCAATTCTCCAAAACAATTCAACTATCTCTATTTCTCTCTCTCTATACATACATATATATATATATATAAACAAGATTAAGATCTGACGTCAACCAATTTCAATATGATAATACTTGTAATGAGCTTATCAAAGCGAGATCTTACTGGGTCTTTGAACTGCTTATTTACTTTTTCAATGACATCTTTCATGCCTTCAAGCCTACCCATAATTGCATCCTCGCCAAATTCATCACCCATACCAAAGAGACGGGTCATCTGACACAAAAAATTTCAGAACTTACAAATTGCATCAAAACACATGCAGCAAGAACAAATAAGTAACTGGAAAAAATACAGTTTTGAGGGGGAATAAAAGTACTAGGGACCAAAGCCATGATTTTGAGTCAAATTCAAAGAGCAGTAGCAGAACCATTTGCAGCCCTAAAGAGAGAACAAAAATGTGGAAAAGCTCAAATGCAGCATAGATATGGGGTCTTCTACAAGGAAACCATAAATATCTGGTTCCAAACTTTAGAGTTTTGGTCTCTACAGATTGTAATTATAGTAATTGTAACTTCCTAGAAGAGGATAAATCCTACTTCCTCTTGACATACTGAGGAGGTACCCCCCGTTGCCATTCTCCAATAAAAAATCTTGTATTAAAAAAGGAATTGGATTGAAGCTATGATGAGTTGGGGTCTCCTACTTTTGAAAAGGCGATAACGAGGCTTGAACTCCTGGATGAAAGCAAGAACTATCAGGGAAGAGGGAAGAAGTGTGGGCAAGAGAGTTCCTTCCAAAATAAAAGATCTGATCGGTATAATCCCATTGGCCATCAGCTGGCTGACCCGGAAAGGGAGAAACAAAAGAGGTTTTGAAGAAAAAGAAAACTACCTTTCATGATTTTGAAAAAGATTAGTTTGATTGTATTTCTTTTTGGCTTAGAGGGCCTCTAAGAATTATTAGTATCAACAATTCTCTGGCATCTGATGCTTTTTCAAGTGACAAGGTTGTATTTCAGTGACAACTTCTTGGTGCCTTAATGAATTCATTCCATCATTTGAAAAATAATATAGGGTTAAAAGCAGGTTATTGTGGGGCCAAAGCCCATAATTGAAAAATCACCGGGGAAGTCTTGACTCTTGAGATAAAGAGGGTTTTCCTGAGGAATATTTCCTATGCTCAACTTGAATACAGATAATTTGCTGGTGACACTAATTTGAAATGTACACAAAATCAGGATTTAGGCAAAATGACTACTTGCGAATGAGTAAGGAAATAAGCATTATTCTCTAAACCAAATACATGATGTCATAACGATTAAAAAATATCAGCCGTTTGAAAATATTAGACCACAAAAGATCAAAAAAAAAAGGAGGTTTCCAACTTGACAGTGATAAGTGATAACTACCGAAGGCTTAAAGCAGATCATCACACTCAATAGGACTTGAAGGACGTACCTGGCTCAATAAGCCACCAAATTTATTTTTCAAGGACATCATTTTGGAAAGCCCTTTCTCTAAGGTTGAAGGAAACTGCAATAGCCTTAGTGTGTGGCCAGTAGGAGCTGTATCAAATACTATAACAGAATAATCCATTGTTTGAACCAATCTGCAGGAGATAATTTGTGCGGGCAGCATTAGACTAATAGATACATGATACAAGAAGGATTCTCATGCTGACATGAAACAAAGTCTACAAAGAAACTAAAACCCTAAAGGACAGGGAAAAAAAAAGTTCCTTTCGGAAATATACTTGACAATCAAGGAACGCATAAATGCAATTAAACATATGGAACAAAGCACTTTGAAGTTTGAAATCCATGTTAGAATCAAAAGAGATTAGATGCAACTGATAGTGAACTAAGAGCCTAAGAGCTTATTCTAGCACCAAAATGGTAAAAATCCTCAAGCACACCTGAGTACTATAAAACAGAGCAACTATGTGAAATGGCTAGGCAAAACACTGGAGAATGTATAATAGATGAACCCTTGACCCATTGCAGGCATAATTTTACAGTATTGTGCTTGCAAAAATTAAATTCGGTAATGCTTTACAGAAATTGACGAGAAAATAATGTATTTTGCTGCAAGTTATCAAGCAATGTAAGATTCAATGGCGAGAATCAAACAGAGAAACTAGCCTCTGTAAGAGTAATCAAACAGAGAAATGCTCAGAAGTCACAAGTGATTTACCTCATGAAATCTAGAACACATCGTGGCTCGTCAATAAACTATGGCTAGAGCATGCATAAGTGCGAGTGTGAGACAATAGGTCAGCCTACCATTAGTATAAATTTATGTTCTTTTTTTACTGATGGTACATGGAGTAGCAGGGCCCACAAATTTAAAAGTTCAGCCCCATAATATTATCTTAACTAGGAATTGTCCAACGACAATAGTTTTAAAATGGCTTTCACCACATAACTAAGTACCATGATTCTTACTTCAACATCTCAGCAAAGCTCATGGCCTCGTCGATTCCAGGTATTGCATTGGCAAGCTCAGAAAACAAACTATCCATTCCTTCATTATTATTCCCCATGTCTTCATTCTCGACAGTAGGATCCACCTCCTGTGAAGAAAACACCTAAAGTGTCAAAATCATATAATACCTGAAACAAGGAATAAACCATTTAGTTTGGCTAACAAATTGCATTCATAGAAAAATTCTGCATATGTATGAGTGCATAACAAGGATACACTGTATCCTCCTGAAATCATCCTCTTAAATTGCACACAACTGAGAACCATTGCACAAGATGTCCCAAATTCACAAAGGCGCTATATTTTTCACATGTATTAGTCCTCAAGAAAAAAAGAAAAAAACACTCAATACCATAAATTCAGCTGTTCGCTGTTTGCTAACCATTCCAAAAAAAAAAAAAAAGCATTCAATGCAAACCCAAAACAACTTTCATCCCAATACCATTATACAACACAAATTTTAACAATTACACAATCCTCACAAAGTCAAGACAAAAAGGGACATAACTTACAATTAAGAAAACATCGCCAATTTTGCACTAATCAACCAATTACATTGGTATTCCATATGGTTAGGACAATCCTGAAAACAATTTACAAAAACAACTAACCTAACAGTAAAAAAAATATAAAATAAGGCAAACCCGCAAACCCAGAATCCCCTAAAACAGACAATTCCACAGGAAAGGCAAAGCGTACCATTGCATATAGATTGGTGAAGCCATTGACCAAAGTTGGGGACTTGGTGAATCGCTGTTGAAACGCATCGCTCAAATTGTGAGCCGGATCGGTGGATATGATCAACACAGAGGGTCGAACACTAGCGAGCATGATTGAGAGAATCGAGCTACAGGTCGTTTTGCCGACACCACCTTTGCCTCCGACGAAGACCCACTTGAGGCTTTCTTGCTCCAGTATGTTCTGTAGGCCTTCCTCCGGTATATCATGGTTTTCGGTAGCCATTCTTGCAACCGTTTCTGATTATTTGTATCTCCACCACAACCCAGAAATCTAGAGAGGCAAGGCGGAGTTTTCACTCGATTTGGGTCTCCAATCAGTATACAACTCGAACTTATATATGTATGTGGGTAGGTTCTTCTTCGCAGGTTTGTTCGAAGTCACGGCACGGGAGAAGAAGTAGCGGGTACTCTTATACGCACCAGGTCAGTTTCGGTGTGTATTTGTTGATTTTTTTTACTTACAAGTATTAAGTTTAGAACTCCAAACCACCCTCCAAATAGGTTACATTTTACTAAACTCGCACAGTAGGTGTGTCTATGGCGGTTTGATTTTCGATTCAATTTTTAATTGAAATAGAAATATTTGAATTGATTTGATTATTATATTTTATAATCTGTAATCAAAAATATAAAATTTTCGATTTTTTGATAACCAAATAAAAGAATAAAAACATTTTCTAACATTTTAATTAAAAATATAGAAATATATATGTTTTAATTTTGTAAATTTTCAATTAAGAAGTATTTCATCAATCGAATAAGATAAAGAAAAAGCTTGGAGGATGAAGTTTTTTATTTTATTGATTTCTTCTCCTTCATGTTCTTGAATATTGTGGATTGACATTGGAAGAACGAGATCAATGGACGAGTGAGGAGGAAAATGAATAGAGACATTATTTCAAGTCCTAATAGAGAAATTGAAAATTATATTTGAGACTAAATCTTAGATTTTTGAATTTTAATTATTTGAATAACTAAATACATAAAACACAAAATTTATTTGGTTCTTTGATTAAATTCGAAACCGAATCCAAAAAAAATTCAAAAAACCTTTAAATTTATAACTGAATTTAAAACCGTTACCAACAAATTGAAATCAAATAACTACGGTTCGAATCCATTCCTCGGTTGCGAAATGATTTCGAACACCCCTACACAATAGGACACTGACACTTCATCTTCTCTCTCCCTTCTCTTCCTCAATCTCTTGATGATGTGGCATCGATTAATTGGTTGCATAGGTCCCCAAATATTAATATTCATCAATTTGGAGCTACAAATATGAATTGTGGATAAAACTTCCAGCATTTTTTGAGTTCCAAATTGTGCAGATTATAATGGAAAAAACATTAAACCATCAAATCCAGGGATTCATAGTAGCAGGAACCGACCTGAGGCCCAGCTGTGTCCCCCTAGAGGCCCAATGATGAGCCCTAGTAAAAGTCAGGAGACACAGCAAAGGATGCAAGATCCGCAAGGAGGAACTACATAACTTCACAATGAAAAGGGATTTTCTTCTCTTCTACCCGGAACTGGAGTTCTGAAATAAATCTCTTGAGAACCAAGAGCTTGAATCTGACTTTTGAACATACCCACACACATCACATCCTTGACTGTTTACCATTGTACCGACTTGACCCCGCAGCTCTTTGACCGGCATCCTATCGGAGTGAAGGCTTTTCACCTTACTTTTTTGGGTGATATAGTGAGGGTTTACTAACATAGATCATCTATGATACATGAAATCGGGTATGAGTGTCGGATATGAGTACATATTCATGTGTTAGTTCTTTAAATTGAAAATTCATGGCACGTAGACACCGTCTAAAAAATAAGATATGAAGTGGGATATGATCGTATCTCTTTTCAATTTATTATTATATCTCAATTAAATTTATCACTTCACATTTCTATATACTGGTCCTGAAAAAAAAGTAAGCTTTAGAAACGTCATACATTGTTTGATAATTAGATTCCATATTAAGATCAACCCTCTGCATAATTACATCAACTCTTTTGTTTTCTTCTCCATACTTTTTTTTTGGATAGATTTCTTCTCTCTATCTTGAACTAAGGTAGGATCACCACACAAAAAAATTATAATCATAAATAATAGAAGACATATTCCAATAAAAACAAACTAAAAATAATTTAACGTGTAATATTATAATTAATAATGTATGTTCTTTGGGACATCAAATTGGCCATTGTTTTGGCACCGTAGGTATATATATGAACAATGAATATGATCACTTCACCTTTTCCTTTTATTCTCAAAGTAATTTGTATAGTCTACATTGATCTTGTCGTCGTGATTCAAATACATACAATCATAGAACGATAGCTCAGTTTGTCATAACTCTGAGTTTAAGGCGGACGATTGATTCAGCATTTTGTTAATCGGGACTTCAAACCAACTGAGAGTAGTTTCTTGAAGTTTTTTTCGATTCCATGGGTCTGTCCATTTTCAGAGAGAGATTGGCAGCATATTTTTCTCCCACTTAATTTTCAGCCAAACCTCCTTACATGGCATCAGCATGGTCATGGTGCAACAACCCGAGATGGGAAATTGCTATTTAAGTATGCTTAAATAAATTGGATGCACTGGCAACTTTGTATCCTAACTTATGATTATATGTATATATAATCTAACTTAGAAGATAAGATATTTAACTTAAAAATCAAATGATTAGACTTTGAATGAAACAAATTTATGTCTAGTGCTCCCTGATTAATCAAGTTGAGTATTCCACCAGCAATTTAATTGAGAGTGACAAAATATTGAATAAAAATCCACCACTCTCTTATATATTGCTTCACCAATCACCGGCTGAATCAAGCTGAAAATTGAGCTTGAAGTCACGACACCATTGAATCTTCTCGTCATTGATTCGATTAATTTACAACGTGATTCAAGACACCAATGATATCATTCAACTCATCTCGACGAAGGCATACCTTTCCCAACCATTTTTCGTTCAAAACAGTGGCTAAATTCAAGGATCTATGTACCTACCAAAAAGACAGTTACTCGTGTTTTAATTTTTTTATTAACTTTAATTTCATTGGTCATATTCAACAACTAGAATTTGATGCCTGCAAAATTTAATAGGGGTGTGCGGACATTAGAGAATTTATGTATACATATAAACATAAAGATAAATATATATACTTCAGTCCTGTCATTTAAATGCCAATTAAGATGACCAAGAAGACAGAGCACATGCGTATCAAAACTTTATCTCTGAGGGAAAGAATTAATCAAGTGGGCCAAGAACTCTTTAATGGTGTATTACAAATCATATTATCATAATTAAACAAAATGAATTATATCACTCCATCTTGGTTACACATTACAGATGTAATTGGAACCTTAATGTGGATAGACTAGCTAGTTCAATGATTAATAAACAAAATTTTAAAGATAATTTCCCGAGGATATCTATTATTTTACCACATAAACAAGATTAATTCTTGATTTTCCAATACAAATCTTTACCTTTTGTTTTTAATTTGAAGTGATCCATTCCTATACAAACTCATTTAGATTTCCTTAATTAAGGTGGTGCGTTTATTGAAGAGTTCAATTCACATTTATATATAACGTATTTGATAAATCATGTTTTCTCATCATCATTAATTATTCCACTAGCATGTTTAACGTTTATCATTTTATTACTCTCACTATATATATACATACACAACAATATATATATACATATATATCCTAAATTGCAAAGCAACAAGAAGTAAAATAATTATCGAATCCATAAAAAAAACAAAAAAGAGAGAGTGAATTAGCCATTTTCATGAATCATGAACAGAATAAGTGATTGAACATTGAATCACCACTTAATTGGACATTCTGGTGGTCTTTGAAGGAGTAATCTTGATGACAAGTCCAGGAAAAACATCATCCGGATCATGAATATGAGGATTCTCTTCAACAATGAAAGGATCACCACACTTATCGCTGATACTATTAAGAGTCTCCCCTTCTTGAACAGCATAGATTTCGTCGCAAGGACGGCTCGATATTTGATCACCTCCAACAACCTCATCACCATAACCACAATCAATCTCTCCTAAAGTACTGCTCAGCAATATGAATGATACAATCACAAGGGCAATAACCCACGAAGCCATATCGGCTATAAACGATACTGATGCGAATAGCTCATGGGTTTTGTTGTTCTTTGAATGAATCTTAGAAGCCATGAGAGAGAGAGAGAGAGAGAGAGAGAGAGAGATGTTTGTATAGAAGAGAAATGGGGGAGCACGAGTGCGGTGTGAAGGAAGAAAGGTTGGTTTCTTCGACGGTTATTAATATAAAGGAGTTTGTGTGTATGTGTGTGTGTGAGAGAGAGAGAGGGGTTGGTGGGCTACAAGGATACTCTAATGTGTCAAGTGAGGTTAAAGGGTAGAACTACTCCACAAAGGACTTCTTTATGAAAATCTCTTATGAAAATGTATTAATTTCGACCCATTTATTGCTGGAGATAAGACGCACACTAAGAATCAAAGTTAAGAGAAATGAAGCTAGTTTACAAAAGTAATTTGTTGTAGTGGTTGTGATGTGCTTGTGGCCCAAATAGAGGTCCAAATGTTCGGCCTAAACCGAATAGAAGCTACACAGTCATGGCAAGGACCCAGAGTGGTCATGTTTGATGTCAACCCACACAAAATGTTAATTATATGGTTGGACTCGTAAATCATCAAAAATACATTCATAATTTTTTAATTTATAGTTAATTCCACAATATAAATCCAATTAGCTTAGCAAGTGAGCCTACGATTGAGCGGCAATCACTATACATGTAAGGATCCATCATTCAAATATGGGGTGGGTTTGAATCCCCACATCTCCAATTCCCGACGAAAAAAGAAAAAAAAAACCAATTAGCTTAGGCTCCGTTTGTTTGACGAAAAAAAACATCTCATGAAAAAGGAAAAATATATCATGTAAAAACAACTAATTTCTAGTGTTTGGACAAAAAAATTACTAATATTTTCCATTGTTTGTTTGTTTGGAATTAAAAATTTGAAATACAACACTTTTATTATGTTGATCAACAAATGCGTGTGTATGTTTCGTGTGAATATACATGAATTCATATTCATATATCTATATATATATATATATATATTGACAGTAATAAAAATTCTTTAGAACAAATTATTTTTTATTGTTAAATGTCTTTTATTGTGTGTATAGATACATATGTATATGTATATATATATATAATACGTACGCAAAACACAATCTAAATTAACTTGGTTAAAGTATTACGGGTCATAAATGTGCATTGGGTTAAAAATATGTTCACATCCATGCTCATAGTTTTGGGGAAAACAACATCCCAAAATTGAGAAGGGAAGTTGTTTTCCATTTTTAAAGTCTTAAAATTGAGTTGATTATATAACATTTTCAACTTACTACTTTTATTTTCCATCCCCGAACACCATAAAGTGAGAAAAATATTTTTCAACAATTGATTTTCCCTCAAACAAACGGAGCATTAGTAGCCTAAAAGCGTGACTTGTAAACCAGCAAAACAACGGATGACATGAAAAGGAAAAGAAAAGAAAAAAGCATTAAGATTGCAACTACCTATGACAATACTCAATTTTCAGACTAATGGCCTCCTCTCTTCATCATCTTCTCCTAATGTATGTCCTACTTGACTTGGCTGTGCCGTTGCTCAATATGGGAAGGTCTTGTGGTTGATGCACTCTTCTTCTTCTTGTTGGGTTTACTATTGTCAGGTAAGAGCTTCAATGTGATCCCCATGGCTATGATCAAAAGTCCTGTTCCACGTTGCTCTGTTAATGGCTTTGTGAATATCATGTATGATAGAAGCAATGTTACCGCCTTTCTCGCTAAACATGAATTCTTGATGGCATTCTACATTGATTTATACCAGAAAACTTGGAAATGCGTGTGAAAGAATGGGTACCATAGCTGTGTTTGCGGCACCAAAAATGGCAATGACGGAAAGTACAGAGATTTGACCGATAAACGTGGCCATTGCTTCGAGAATTAGGACGCCGTACACATAGAGATGCTGAGAACATGAATTCCATGCTTTAAATAACTCCCCTGTCAAAAGCATGGGAGGGATCAAGAAAGGCAAACCCACCATTGTTGAGCAAAACAGCATCTCCCTCTATCAATAAAGATGGAGATTAGACCAAAGACAAAGTTAGTCACAGTTTTTTTTATGGAACTACTTTGTTCACATTTGAAATACCAGTCCGTGTCTATATTTTATGTCATGAAATCACCTGTGTGGTATCTGGATTCAGGGTAAAGATGGCTTCTTGCAGGTTACCGAGGAAAGAGTCCATGAATAGTGCACCCGATACCATCAGAACACCAAGAACACTGAAGTTCGGGGAAGTTTGTGCATCCGCTAAGGTGAAAAGGATCAAACCGACCACTAAAAGTACTGCAGATACATATTCATGAGGGGATATTTCCGTCTCAGACCTGGAATGAAGGCACCATCACCATCACCGGAAGAACCTGCATAAATACACAATATTATGCATCTGTATCTAATTAACTGGCATAGTACATTACGATCGAACCAAGTGTCAAACTACATTGGCTTAAAGTCTAATCTAATATAGTCTTCGAAAAGTATTGGACAGGATGGTATTATCACTATTACTTTCAACTGAATTCCGATAATTTATAAGATCATCTACGAAACTGTTCATCGAACCAAATTAGAGTAATTTCAACAAAAATTATGGGCAATTGGTGACGTTTACCTTGGTGGATTTGAACATGAGCTGTGCAGGATAGTTAAGCCAAGTCAATGACCCTTTGGTGAGTCCATGGGAACCCATAAGCACTGCAGATAACTTGATATATGTCTTCCAAGGGTTCACCATTTCCTTTATGGTGAAGCCTTGGACGTAAATCAGGAAAATGTAGACAAATCCTTGAACAAATGTGAAATACCAACCATAACTGGAAACCAGTGCGAGATCATTAGAAAGATTAACAATTATAAATCATGATTGTTAGTCGGCGCTAGGATTCAAGATTTACCTGAATTGAAGCCTGTTGTATACATACTCCTGAAAATTTAACAATTTAGTAAAAAATAATCGAAGACATGTAGAACAAGAAATTTCTGTTTGATTTTAGGGAAATGATTGCACAAAGAGTTTCCTTTTGATCTTGGATTGATGAATTGAAGGGCTGTTGCATTTGTGAGGAAAGGTCACGAAATTTGGATTAAACAAATACCTCTGTGAAGAGTATAAGCTTGTTTGGTTGCGGAGAATCCGAAGGAAAACGAAACTCGTAATGTTGGCCTTTTGAACTATTGTTAATGTTTTGAGTATATTTAAAAGAATTTCTATGTGTTGATGATTCAATGAATTGAAGAGTAGAGGAATGGTTAAGGTTTTGGATCCTCAAGTTAGAAACCCAAGTTCAAGGGGTCCCTACTACATACAATTATATATATATAGGTCAAAGATTGGCTCTTGGGAGATTCCTCACGCGCGGGTGAGTGTTTTCTCTCGTTTTGGAGAGAGGCGGGCTAGGTTTTGCCTAGTTTGTTCTGGTGCGGCGGCGGTCGACCATGGAATCAGTCATGAAATCTCTAGATAACATTCGCCTTACACACGATGAAGATGAGATCCTCGAAGTCGAAGAAGAACTTATTGCAGACAACCTTAAGATCTACCCAAACAGCTTGGTAGGTAGAGTTGTTTCTTGTCGGACTGTCAACAGGAAGGCGTTCAAATCCACGATCCGTATGGCATGGGGGGTCTCCGACGAGGTTCGTATCTTGGATATGGGACCGAAGACATTCCAATTTCTGTTCCCAGATGACTTTAATTCTATCAAAAATCTTAGAAGAAGGACCCTGGTTTTTCGACAATCACCTGGTGGTTCTGCGACAATGGGAAGCCGGGATGACTACAGAAAATATAGTATTTGACTCACTGGATATATGGATTCAAGTATGGGGGCTGCCTCTAGTATGCAATTCCTCATCAGTTGCTCAGTTGATTGGGAATGCAGTGGGGAAATTCATCTCAGTGGACTCCAAAGGGGAAACGGAGGGAGCTTTCTCTTTCATGCGAATCAGGGTAAAAATTTCTCTTAATAATCCTTTGAGGAGGGGCTGCCGGATCAGAACACCTGATGGGAACACAGTTTGGGTGAACTTAAAATATGAACGCTTGTCTGATTTTTGTTATTACTGTGGCTTCGTGGGGCATGAAGAGCGACGCTGTCAAAAACGTTACAATGACTCAAAAGCTAATAATCTGGTCCCTCGGCAATATGGGACATGGTTAGTGGCTGAGAGATGGGGAGGGAGGCAGTCTAGGTATGCCAAAGACACGGAGGATGGACGTAGTACGGATGAGGAGATCTCCAAGAGTTCAATGGGGAAGAATGCAGACTCCCAAGCTCATTCTTCGAATCCTATAGTTTCCCCAAGTGGCGGCAGAGATAGAGGAAAAGGAACAACTAGCTCCGGACAGCCAAAAACAGGGACAAACTCTCAGGAAGAGGTTAGGGAGGAGGGAGAGTTTGTCTTCAAATCTAGTAATCAAGAGAATGTGGTTTCGGCCCAGCGTCTTCAGCCTACCAAATCAGTGTTGAGAGTTTATTCCCCAAGTCTAGCCGTGAGTGGGGGGGAGGGAAGTTCCCAGAGACAGCAAATGGTGAAGCTCAAGACGCGGGCTCAGAACATTTACAGAGAGAGGGAAGCTAATAGTAGCATGGAGATTAATCTATCTGGTATGAAGCGCACAAGTGAGCAAATGGGGGAGTATAACCTTTTTGAAAGAGAAGCCCAGGAAGCAGAGTCAATGGCTAGAAGCAAACGTATCCGAACTTCTTCCATTGAATCTCAAACTGGCACTATATCATCGGCGGTGCCTGAGGGGGATCAGCCACGCCGGACACCATGAAAATCATGTGTTGGAACTGTCGTGGAATCGGGAACCCACGGTCAGTTCAGGGCCTCCGTCGGATGGTCCGCCAACAAGAGCCCGATTTACTTTTCTTGTCTGAAACAAAGTTGTTACAATCTGATATTAGTAGTTTTAGAATTAAACTGAATTTTGAAGCTGGTTTTGCAGTTACTCTTTTGTGATTAATGGGGAGATACGGGGCAATATTTCTCCGACCTGGGGCCTTCGTCAAGGAGATCCACTTTCTCCATACTTGTTTTTGATATGTACTGAGGGTCTCACTTATCTCATTCAAAGATCTATTATGAATTAGAAACTCCATGGTCTTCAAGTTTCTCGTGGAGGGCCTACAATATCTCATCTGTTCTTCGTTGATGACAGCATGATTTTTTGCAAGGCTTCTCTAGAGGATGCTTCGAAATTTCTGGAACTTTTTTCTATCTATGAACGGATGTCGGGTGAAAGACTAAACTCAGAGAAATCATCAGTCTTCTTCAGTTCTAATGTGCCTATTCCCTTACAACAAGAGCTCAAAAGCAAATTGCAAATGTCGGACTTCCCTTTAAATGCTAAATATTTGGGATTGCCTATTTTTTGTGCAAGATCAAGGAAGCGAATGTTCTCATATATTAAAGATAGAGTGTGGAATAAAATGCAAGGATGGAATGAACGCACTCTTTCTCAAGCGGGTAGACTTGTTTTACTCAAGGCAATTGCTCAGGCAATTCCTTGTTATGCAATGAGTCTTTATCGGTTTCCTTTGAATCTTTGTCATGAGCTTAATAGTCTACTGAGAGACTACTGGTGGGGTAAAAAGAGCGTCGGCAGGAAGATTAATTGGATTGCTTGGCACAAAATATGTCGTAGGAAGGAAGAAGGGGGTTTGGGCTTGAGAGAATTCCAAGATTTTAACCAAGCTCTCTTGGCCAAGCAACTGTGGAGACTGATCAAAAATCCTTCATCGCTATGTGGAAAGGTTCTAAGGCGCGTTATTTCCCAAACTCATCACCTCTTGAGGCCAATAGAGGTTCGACCCCTTCTTATGCATGGTCGAGTATTCTGTCAACCCGTGAGCTAGTGAAGAAAGGGCTCCGATGGCGTGTGGGAAATGGGAGGAATGTGTCTGTTTGGAAGGATCCTTGGTTGATATTCAATGATTCAGGAATGATACAATCCCCAATGGGTTCCAATGATCCTAATATGAAGATGGCTGAGCTAATGGTGGAGGAGGATAGACGATGGAATATTCCGTTAATTTCCTCTATTTTCTCTCATGCTGATGCCCAGGCTATTATCCAAACTCCTCTTCATGGTTTGAGGCATGAGGACTCAATTTTCTGGAGCCATGATACGAAAGGTTTTTTAATGTAAAATCGGCTTATTGGTTGGTTAAGAGTGAGAATATTCAGGCGAGCCAATCCATAATGCCTGAGCAGCCCGGTGGCTTTGACCCCTCAAAATGGAGGAAATTGTGGGCTGTACACATACCTCAAAAAGTTAAAACTTTCACTTGGAGGCTTATACATGACGGGCTCCCTACAAGGGAGAATCTAACAAAAAGAGGAGTTGTCCTCGAGCCTACGTGCCCTCTTTGTGCTGCTGAAGTGGAATCTTCTATACATTTGTTTCGAGATTGCTCCTTTCTTTCAGGAATTTGGAGACAAGCTACATTCGCCCAACATGGTATTTATTCTCCCACTACATCTCTCAGGGCTTGGATGAATAGTTTAATCGATATCCTTAATTCTCATGACTGGGGATTATTGTTGTGCATCCTATACTTTATATGGTATGCTAGAAATCGAGTGGTGCATGGTGAGACTCTGATCCCTCCTACTGAAATTTTCAACCAAGGCAAGGTATTATTTGAGGCTTTCATGGCCACCTCCAGGTGCCTTGGTACTCGGGCCAGGGTGCCACAGGAGCGAATTCAATCATGGAGACGGCCTCCCCCGGGGGTGTTCAAAATCAATGTTGATGCTTCTTGGAACTTGGGGGATGAATGGGCTGGTGTGGGAGCTGTTGGAAGAGATAGTTCTGGGACAGTCATTTTTTCAGCATATCAAAGGGTACCTCCAGCAGGTGGTCCTCTGGTAATTGAAGGGTTGGGTTTCCATTTTGGCTTACAGATGGCTTCTCGCATGGGATGGAATTACCCTCAAATTGAAGGTGACTCACTGGAGATGGTGAACTATTTAACACACAGTGTGCTGATTGATTCTCCTCTTGGTTTTCTTGTTCAAGATTTGTATCCCATTGTTCAGTCTTTGAATGCTTGTATTTTGTATTCCCCTAGACTCAGCAACTGTTTAGCTGATGGTATAGCAAAATTAGGGAGATGTGCTAATGTGGATTCAGACCATTTCACTTTGGGAAGATGTCATCCTTCTCTAGGTCGAATTGTGTCTGATGATTTTATGATTTCTGGTTTATAAAATCAGGTTTGCTCAAAAAAAAAAGATTGGCTCTTGGGGCCTTTGATTTATTCCTTCTACACATAGAATTTTTCTTTTCCTTCTTCAAAACATTTTTTAACGTTTTGGCATTAATTTTATAATTGATTTTTGAACGTTTGAATTTATTGTGTTTTTGATTTGGTTATAAATGGCAACACATTTTGCTGTTTTTATGGAAACGATTTGATTTTCCAATTGATTTCGGGAAAACTATTTTTTGGAAACAAAAGGTTTTTTCCGTTTGACTTTAAAAATGGAGGTAGGCTTGGGTAAAGTTATACAGATGACTAAAAACGTTTTTTTTAGAGTGAAAGACACGCAAATTCGAACGGTGATTTTCTGTGCAAAAATCATTGATATAGAAGGGTTCTGGGCTTGTTTTATCCTAGGGACGACGCAGCCGAATCACTGTTTGCACACTAGAGGCAGAGCCGCGAATCGTCTTAAAGAAAGCGACCTAGTTCGAGACTCAAGCCGATGAAGTTTATTTCAATCTCTTGTTCTTGTTTTGACGTAATATCCTTAACAACTATGAAGAATGACCAAAATTTTTCCAAAATAAGACCATGATTGCAGTAACTTGGATATTATTTTTAAGACAAAAACAATAAATTTTGGGTATTGATATTCGATCTTCCTCGGCTTTCTTGGCAACCAAACAAACTTCAAAATCTTCTACTGTTCTATCCTTTCAACTTCCTTAGAAACCAAAACGTGGGTTAAAGGAAGAAGAGACAAAAGAGTGAATAGATACCTCACAGACGCCATTAACAAGGTAGCCAAAGAAGAACCCAGAAGAGCAAATGAGGAATTGCTGCCATTTGGGTCTGTCAGATAAAGAAATCCCAAACAAATTAGTCCGAGCTTGCTCTTCCCTTCTCATCGCCTTACTTCTCCTCCACAATCACTCCAAACTTTTCCAACAATAACGATCACCAATCCAAGAAAAACAAAACTTGTGCTCTGCATTCGCATGTGACCTTTGCAAAGCGGGAACAGAGAGATAAATAGAAGCAACAGAGTCAGTGTGGGTTGTCACCTTAAACGCATATAAGGAAAAACAACAGAGAGAGTAGACTGGGGGGAATTGTATATTAGTTTTATGAATTTCATATAACCGACTCTTGTTTCACACCATTTACTCATATCTTTTGGAATATTTACTATTTTTTTAAAAAGATTATATACTTGTTAAATACCCTTTTATTAAATATCCTATTTCACTTGGGAGTTTTCAAAATTTACTCAAGTAATTAAATGTTTACCCACAAATGCCATTGAATGATGAAATATTCAAAGATTACAAAGCTTGTCATCATATTTCTTAATTTTCCAAAATTATTTCCCAATCTACAAAAATTGTAATGGGGCATGGGCTATGCCTCTACTTCATTATGCTCATCTCATCATAACAAGATATCTAACAAGAGTTGATCCACTAAATCACACAACAAATCATTCTCAACCTCCATAGCTAACTCATTTTGCTCTTCCTCGAATCCACCACTCCACCTCCCTCGTCCTTCCATATAGAGGTCATTAACAAAAGCCTCCCTCTTGTCCTCATCATCATCGGCTCCCAATTCGAACAATGTACTGTGTTCCCCTCTGACCCAAGCTCTTGCTTTCCTGATAACCATCTCTGTTTCCAACCCTGGATGTCCGTCTAATTCATTTCTAAAGAAATCAAACAATACTTGTTTCTCCACATTGTCTAGTGAACTTGTTGTCTTGACTTGTTCCAACAGCTGCCATGCATTATTCTCTTCAATCTCCTCATCTCTTATAAATTCTTCTTGTTGATCTTCTACGAGATTACTATATCTTTCTTCTTCTTCGTTGGCTAGACTCTCGAGCCGTCTGATATTTTGCATGAGCTCTTCTTTGGTTCTTTCAAAGTTGACGAGGCTTTGATCCAAAGATGACAAGGATTCTTCATCCTCTTCGAATTCATGATCAAGCACTGTAATTGGACTCTGCTCATGTCTTTCCTCCTCACATTGTGCCTCTAGGCCCTCTACCTGTTCATCATTTTCCCATCATTATTATCATTAATTAAGATTGTTCGGCACGCACAATTAACTTCTTAGCCGACATCACTAAAAGCCAAAAAAAATTCCAAATTGTCTTCTTCCCCAGACCCAGATAGTATACAATATAAAAAAGAAGCAAAGCAGTACCGTACAGTCAACGGAGTCTAACTACGAGACAAAACGCCACCGTTTAGCACCATAAACTAGACTAGAATATCACCTCACCAGCAGACACAAAATATTTTAAGATATGCGATGCTCACCTTGGGCTCCACCGTGTACCCTGCTGTTACATCCTCGAAATACTCTTTGTGAATAGCCGGTAAATTGTTTTTATCCGCCACCTCATTTTCATTTTCACCGTCATCTTCTTCACAGTTACCGCTCCACGACGGTAAATCCTCCGCGGTGAAATCACTGTCGCACCAACTCGAGCCGCTACTGCTGCACGTGCAAGAGCTAGTTGTTGTGGTGGTGGTGGTGCAGTGATGATCTGACGTGGAAGCGAAGTCAAAGAGTTGAGAATGCTGTTCGACATTAATGTCCCGGAACGATGTCCACCGCATGATGTCCTTGACAGTAATTTTGACTTGACAGACGTTGAGATTCTGTTCTCGGTTCTTGTTCTTGGTGGAACTCCGTCTGGACAGACTCCGCGAGAGGCTTCTCGGCAAGATAACTGACGGAGACTTGACGAACTGGATGTTCTTAACGGCGTTGATCATTGCCCGAAATGCAGAGATTGTAGTTGAAGCCGCTTTAGATGGGGGTCTGATCAGTAATTTTCTCGGACCATTGTTGGGCCTCGCAACATCGATAGGAGTCCGACGTCGTGCGGCATAATCAGATAGCGGTGGCTTTCTGGGAAACGATTTGAATCCTGTTGAAGGGCAGGAATTCAAATCCTCCAGAAGATAATCTTTGAGCATTCTCGGCCTTTTCTCATGAGTTGGAAATTGATTTCTGGTGTTTGTACACATGTTTTGGAAATTAAACCAAGCAAGATACAAGGAAGAGGAAGAATGAGATTGAGAAGAGTGAAGTGATCAAATGGAGGGAGAGGGAGTGTGTTAATATAAAGGGGGTGTAGGAAGAAGGTGAGGGGTAACTTCTTGGATGAGATCTCCAGAGAGCATGTGGATAAATGGAGGCAGCTGGAGTTGGTGAAGTAAACACGAAAGATGACAAATTATAAGCGTAAGAGCGTGGATGCTTCACTTTAATTTGTTATTAAATGGGGAGACGTAGTTTGTGAGCGTGACTCACTAATGTCAGTAATATTGAGATTTGGGTGTTTGAGACATTTTAGGGAGCGTGACTCACTAATGTCAGTAAGAACGGCTTTGACTCGTTTAGTAGTACGATTTTAGTATCTTCATATCTTTTTGTGTTGGTCACATGGAGGCTGGAGCTTCTTGCTACGGGAGAGCGTACTTACACGAGTGATCTCGTGATATGTACAATGAGATCCAGTAATTTTAAGGCAGAATTACACGGGCACCGAGATATATATATGTGTGTGTGTGTGTGTAGATGGAGTGCAAACCAGGTTTTAAAAACAGGATCGATCATCAAACCAAACAATTTCAAACAATTTCTTGATTCCTGGTTCATTTGTTTGAAGTAATACATTATTATATATGTATTTATTTAATATACATAGCAATTAAAAATATTTCATATTTTATAATACTCATAATATATATAAATAAATCAACAATATATCTCTATTGAAAAATTCACAATTATTTATAGATTTTTAAGTCTCGACATAACAAGAAAATATAATATATAAAATGATAAAATAAAAAATAATTAATAAGTGAAAAAATACAAAGAAATATGTAGGAGAAAATGCAATGCTTACACGTAATAATATTTAAATTATTAAATACATATTCATTACAATGTACAAAATAAATAAAAGCGCAAAAAAATAATTATTATAATGTGTATGGACACTTTTGAAATAATGTAATATAGTTAAAAAAATCATCTCTAAAATATGAAATGTCTCATGGCTTAGTTCGTAAGAGTTCTCCTTTTATAAAAAGAGGTTATGTGATTAGCCAATTCAATCGAGAATCGACCAGTTGTCATGAAATTAACTTGTTCGAAAAACCTCCAATTTGTATGTACTAGATCGGATACAAGATCGATCGCAATTGAATTGGTCCAATTTTCAAAATCATGGACAGAACAATAATAACAGATGGAGTGCAATTCTTGCAATGTCTTTTTGACGATATTGCTGTAGCTTAATGTTTTTGTTTCCATTTTTTAAACATGAACAAAATCTACAAGTTGTCATTTGCACATTTAATATGAGTCCACACTCTGTCATCAGACCCACAATCATAACTTTTGCGAGTAAATTATCGGGGTGTGATTTTAAGAAGTCCGAAGTATTCCTTGGGATAAATTCAGTGTCTTTTATGACTGTCACATGTCCATTGTTGAGTGGAGTGTGTGTAATTCTGATATTATCAACAGGGTTCGATGAAACCAGAGAGATCCGCTCACACATATAATGTGTGGTTAAGTTCGATCTTTGATTAGACCTATTATTGACAAGAAGTGAATTAAACAATCCGGATGGATTTTTGTGTAGGGAAGAAGGGCAGGCCGTGCATGGCATGGTGCCAAAATTAGTGAAGAACGTGTGGCGGTGCAAAAACTAATCTAGAATGGCTGTCCACAATCAGGCTGGCAGGTCAACGAGTCAGTCCAAATGCCCACTTTGTTTTTTAGTAATCCACCCGATCGGGCCATTGCAACAAACCAAGTGCTCTTTTAACTTTGATACGCAACTGGTCCCGGATCCGATGTTTGTGTCGTTTTCAGCGCACGCAAATTGCCACGTCATTGCAATCTTATAGGGCTTTACTTCTTGGGCTATTAACTAGCAGACCTGGCTTGTTTATCTACAAAGGCCCGGCCCATGAAGTCTCATCGTATAACGGTAAAAAAAATACGATCGAGCCTCAACGTTCCTAATTCTGGTTCTGTTCTTCTTTCTCCTCTTTGAAAGAAATTGAAACGAAGCGAGAAAGTTAATGTACACGGGACTGGTTTCTCTTGATAAATTTCTCCTTTCGTCTGAGTTGATAAGTAGAAAGAAGTGATGGGGGTGGGGGGAGGATTCTGGGATTTGCTTAAACCCTATGCTCGACCCGAAGGACCCGATTTTTTGAGGAACAAACGCGTTGCCGTCGATCTCTCATACTGGATCGTTCAGCACGAGACCGCTATCAAGAAATACGCTCGTAACCCGCATCTCAGGCTTACATTCTTTCGTACAATCAACCTCTTCTCCAAGGTTTCCCACTACTATTCTGCTCTTTTTTTTCTTTTTTTTTTATAAAAAGTTATTGTTATTATTTTCTGTTTACTCGACTGTTGGCTGCAGAACATAACGGAAGTGAAATTGTATTGGGTTGGATATAGTGAATGGTTACGCACTCCACTTTTCTAATTTTTTGCTAATCCTTTTTTGTACTTTTTACATCTATATTTATTTTATTAGCTTATGAGAAGTGTGAATGTCTGATATGAAGTTCTGGTTTCGTGAAAGTGCGGAGAATAAAGTTGAATGGAATATTTTTAATAGCATTGTTTTCCTCCGTAAACCAGGACACAAATTTGGGTATCCGTGCTTGGTTTCTGGATTTTAAAATTATCTTCTTCTTTTTTTTTGGATTTTTTAAATATTGGCGTCTCATGCTTTCTCGCATTTCCTCTGGAACCAAATCTTGGGTTATTTAACGAGCTTGGCTGCGTTTGGGCTGCCATTAGGGAGCTTCCAAAGAATGAATAGAGTCGAGAGAAATTATTTGTGTTTTGTCTTTCTTTCAATTCCTTTGCAAGAAAACATGGAATTGACTTTTGGGGTGAAAGAGTATACGTTGATAACTCTCTTGAAATTGTACAGTTTGGGGCATTTCCAATCTTTGTTCTTGATGGAACACCATCACCGCTGAAATCTCAGGCAAGGGTAGCTCGGTTTTGCCGCTTTTCAGGCATTGATATGTCAAGTTCGGTGGCCACTGAAGAAGCTTTCTCAGTTCAGAGAAACTGTGCATTTCAGAAATGTGTTCAGCAGTGTATGGTCAGTTACTGGTCAATAAATCATTTCAATTCTCAATTTCTTATGACCTATGCCAGTTACTATTTTCCCCAACTTTTTTGGATAGTTTGGCTTGCTTTAGGGGTACTCATTCAGTTATTTACTAACATTGGTTTGCAGGAACTGCTTGAACTATTTGGGATGCCTGTTCTGAAAGCTAAAGGGGAGGCTGAAGCATTATGTGCTCAATTAAATAGTGAAGGTCATGTAGATGCTTGCATCACAGCTGACAGTGACGCTTTCCTTTTTGGGGCTGCATGTGTGATTAAATGCATCAGGCCTTACTCCAAGGTAAATCTTGTTTTTGCTAGTATTTCATTCACCAATTTCAGCAATTTTCTTTCACTGGACATATCATCTACCCATTCCGATCAATGCATTATTATAGACTAATTTTTTCTTATCGTCTTCATTTTGTTGGAATAATTAAATTTGATAAAAAATTTACAATTGTAGGATATTAAAAAAGTGCCATCTGGAAACAAATGGCAACGTGGGGCTTGACAAATTTTGCTCATCTATAAGAATCTATTTTTCTTGAAACAAATATTGGTAAAACTTATCAGCGAGTCAAATTGTTGTATTGAGCCACTGAGCCCATGGAAGCTGCAATGCATTAAATTGTAGGCATGAAAACACTCCTTTTATGGTGTTATGCATGTACATTATGCATATTGTTTCAATTGACTCCATTTAAGGAAGAGTTATTTATGTATGATTTTTCTAGTGAACAATTGTGTTCGTGAATCAAGTAGGAGTCATTATTTGTTATTCAAGTGGTTCAGTGAGGTCAGGTAAGACAGTTGGGAGGAATAAGATGCCAGAGAGAGATTTATGTAAAGATACATTTATTAAAAGTTAATAGATGGCAGATCTCTATTTTCTTGTGATTATTGAGGGAAGGGAGGGAAAGTTAGCCTTCCTGTCAATGGGAGTTTTATTAACAGTGTCGGGAAGGAATGAGGAGAAAGAGTTTTAGAGAGTTGTAAGCGGTCAGTGGGTTCCAAATTTCTCATTAGCTGAAGAAATATTAGCTGGAGATCAATTTTTCCCTGACAGAGATCAGAGAAGCATAACTCAATTGATCTTCTTGTCTGTAATTTGGATGATATGGATTGGGTGAGGACTGAGTAAGCGGTCAGTGGGTTCCAAATTTCTCATTAGCTGAAGAAATATTAGCTGGAGATCAATTTTTCCCTGACAGAGATCAGAGAAGCATAACTCAATTGATCTTCTTGTCTGTAATTTGGATGATATGGATTGGGTGAGGACTGAGTAACATTAGAGTCTTTAACAACAATCAGCTTCTTTTGAGGTTTTCTTCTTAGATAGGTGGTTTTTAACTTTCTCAAGTTTTGGTTTTCTTTTTCTTCTGGGAATGTACTTGATGATATAAATATTTTTCCCTAGTAATCCACTAATCCTCATGTCACCCTTGGTGGCATAATAATTTTTTCCCTATTAAAAAAAGTAAGCGATCAGCTATCTCCTAATCCCTCTCCTTCCCTCGTCTTTGCATTCCCCTGGATCTCTTCCTTCAAACAAAGTGTATGATTCAAGCGTGCTAAAATCGCCTTCTATTCTTCTATACTAGCTAAAAAGGGTGAGAGGGGATCTGAACATTTTTCTTTCTGATGAGTGATGACTTCTGTGCTCATGCAGTGGGGTAAATGAAAAGATCTGCCGCTGTGTTTATGAATATGTTCCAACCTTAGGATTTATGTTTTTTTTGCTGAGCAATTGTTTTGCTTGGCGTCTACTGAAAGATAAGTGCATTTTATTAAGCTTTGTGATAGTAGTAGGAGTGTAGGACGAGACTCTGAGAATGATAATATGTGACTAATGTAAGTCAATGTAAAGTACTCACCTACTCTGTAAATATGTAAGATTGTATTATCATTGAATTTCGGCCATCTCTTTGTTTCAAATACAACTCTTCGTTCGACACTCTTGTGATATCTGAAAGAATTATTTGATTCTTTCTCTTGTCTAGGAACCATTTGAATGCTACCATATATCAGATATTGAAACTGGTTTAGGGTTGAAGAGGGAACACTTGATAGCCATCTCTCTTTTGGTCGGAAATGACCATGATCTAAATGGAGTGCAGGGAATTGGGGTTGAGACGGCCCTTCGTTTTGTCCAAACTTGCGGTGCAGATGAGATACTGAATAGGTTTGTTTTTCATTTTTCTGTGCTCATAACATACTTGTAAGGTTGTGTTTTTTGTTGAAAATCATAACTATATGAATTTAATGAGATGATTGAAACAGGTTGCATGAAATAGGCAATAGTGAGCATCCCCTATTTTTGAGTGGCTTAAAATCTGGAGATGATTCTAAACCCAGTTCAGATGAGAGCTCGCCAAAGACAAAATCCTTTCATTGTTCATTTTGTGGACATCCAGGCAGTAAAAAGAATCATTTGAAGTTTTCTTGTAAATACTGTGTTACCAGTGATGGTTGCATGCAAAAGCCAGAGGGGTATAAATGTATTTGCATCACCTGCGATAAGGTATCTTACTTTTGTCGCTAAACTCTTGTATCTATGTTCTTCACTATCTTATGAAAAGGGAAAAGTGTCTTGAGCTTCAAACTGGGATTTAAAGTTAGTATGTGGTGGATCACCCCTTTCTTTCCCTTCCTCCCTCTGCATCATGCATTTCTCGTATCTCATTGAACTGTTGTTTGGAAAATGAATTGCAGAGTCGGGAAGAAAAAGAGAAGAAAAGGCATGCAGCTTGGCAGATCAAAGTTTGCAACAAGATTGCAATGGAGCCAAACTTTCCAAATGATGGGATTCTTAAAATGTATTTGTGTAACGACAATGGAGAACATTCTGGTGCATTTGTTTAAGCTTCTCAGACTATTATTTTATTTTATTTTATATGATGCATTTCAAAAGGAATTTTGTTTTGAAGTATTTGTTCAGAAAAAAGAAAGAATTTGATGGCCCTGTTTTCTCCTTATATGATGCATTTGACTTTATATATATTTTTAAAGTGTGTGTGTGGATTTAACATTATTTGAGCTTTGGATAAGAATTGGCATCAGTCATGTTTTCTCCTTCTATATATATATATTTTAAATACATCAGAATATATAAAAGTTACTTGATTTTATCCTGGTCTAAATTAAGTCTCAAATTTTTTTTACAGCTAATGATGGCCCTGCCATATCATGGGGAAGCCCATATAATGAGATGCTAGTTGATTTCTTGGTTTACCATCTGCACTGGGAGCCAGCTTACATTCGACAGAGAATGCTTCCCATGCTGTCCACAATATATTTGAGAAAAATCGAGGCAAAGCCTGATAGAACTTTGTTATGTGGTCAATATGAGTTCGATTCTATTTTACGTATGAAAATGAGATATGGGCATCAAGTGTATGTGGTCCAATGGAAGAAAGCTACCCCCCTTATGGGCAGTGCTCTTTATCCTATTACTGTCGAAGATTCTTATATACATGAAGGAGTGTCCATAGAATCTGATGAATCCACCGATCTATTGGAGGATGATGCCCCCCAGATTCATGTGGATGCTGGGCATTGCTTTTTGTTGACAGATGAAAATATGGAGCTTGTTAGTGCTGCTTTTCCTGTTGAAGTTGACAGATTTTTGAAGGATAAGGTATTATTTTGTTCTTTTCCAATAGTTTTCTCTACATCTTCTCTGTGTGTTTGTGTCTCCTTTTCCCTCCCTCCCTCTCGTCCTCAAGCGCACAGTTGCACACATCATTACATTGTGGTGAAATAATATGTCAAGAAAAGGGATGCCCACTTGTGCAAGATATCCAAGATCATTCGAAACTTAAGATCTCTGCTTAATTGTTGGATTACGTTTTTTTTGTTTTTGTCAAATGGCGGTCAAATAAAAAAGAGAAGTTCACATATGTGAGATATCCAAGAGCATTGGCTCTTAAGATCTCTCCGTTCAAAAAAAAATCCATTCAAAAAGATCTCAACTCAGTAGTTGGATTGAGTGTTTGCTTTTTGTTAAAAATTCCTTTTCCCCACGTGCTTGTGAAAATTTTCATCCTAGGATTTGTGAGTATAGTCAAAATGGATGGCCAACATAGAGGTGGTAATTCTTATAATGTTTGATAAATTTCAAGGAGGCGGATGGGGGAAGGTGGTTAAGATGGATAAGGGTGTCATAGATGAAGTGAAATTATGGATGGAGTGTTATGCACTCTATGCATTTCAATTAATTTAAAATGATCAGAGATTTTCATCAAATGGTTCTGTGTTACTGATGGTTTAGCTGTTTTGCAGCACAAAATGCTAGGTGATTTATGGCTATAAAGTGAGTATGTATAAGGATCATTCAAGCTGTGGTACAACAAGAAATGATCTGACTAGAAGTGGATGTATTAGGAAATTGGTTATATTGGAGTATTTAAAGTTTTTTGATACAAAATATCTAATTGTAATGAGAGGTGGTACTGTGGTAGTATGTAAAATTTTTATATTTGTTTAGGAGCTTGGAAATCCCAAAAATCAATGACTGCATGAGTTGGCCTTACTTTTCATAGAGGTGCATCATCTGCTTGAGTTGTTAGTTTATTCCACGTGCTTGATGAATATCATCTACAAATGGATTAAATATTTATGTCGTGGGATGTTGTTGGATTACGTTAGAGGAAAGTGGAAATAAAGTAGCTTATGGAGGCGTTGCAGAAGTTTAACGTTTTCTTGTTTGTAAATTGGCAGGAACTTAGGGAATCAAAAAGAAGGAAGAGTTCAACCTCACAATTTGAAGGGTCTAGTAGATCACCAAAATCTAAAGATGTTCAACTTAGTATTACTGAATTTTACCGCTCTACCAAATTACAACTTCATCCATATACAGGAGAAGATTTATCCACGAGTTGTGAAATTGGGGATGACAGGACATCAAAAGAAAAAATAAAGGTCTCAAATAAAAACATTTCAAAGTCCGTAAAGCGACGCCTTATGCTTTAGTTTATGCATTTTGGATCTTTTGCCGCTTTTTGTTGGTGAAATCAATAGTTATGATGTAAATGTCTACTTGATTCTGGTTTTCAAATCCTTAGTTATATTCTCTAGGTATTATGTAATTAAATGTCTTTTATGTATGGCAACACCCATTCTTGAAGCAAAGCAACCCTTTTTGGGGTACTGGGTTCTACGATAAAGCCAGCATTTCTTTTCCTGTTAGTTGCATGATATTGTATCAGTTACATCAATGTGGTTATTGAGTTTTATGAACTTGGGTTATCCAGTCTTCACTTGGAGAAGTTTTTCTTTAGTGCTTGGTTATTAATTGTATGCTCTCATCCTTGCCAATTAAGTTTTTTATTCTAACTTGTATGAAAGTCTCATTATACTTCCACGGTAGAGATTAAGCCATATTTAAATTGTAATCATAAACCAATTTCACAAAATATTACCACGTTGGACTAATATTTTGCATAGGTTTGCCCCTTCTAACCGTTCAAGTCATTAGGACAACGCCTTTTGTTTTAGTGGTCAAACTTCTAATATTTGCATCTTGTTCTTTGTATTTTTGAAATTCATAATTGGATAAAATCTTCTGGGCATTCCGGTTTAAATATTATTTATATGCAGGACAAGTATTTAGTAGTGCTTGAAGTTAATTTCCAGCTTTTGTACTTGGCTATTAAGTTAAATATGCTACACTGCCACTGAAATGACCGTATGACATCACAAAGAATCTGCAAATTGCGGGAAGTAAACAAGTTGGGTAGATTTTTTGTTGTAAGTAATCTATGAGCGACTATTATATTTATTTAATGACGACAAAACATAATGATTAGATACTCTTGACCTTTTGCGTCTAAGATCCTAGATATAGTGGTTGTATCTGTTTTATCTGCACATAGTTTTTTTGGTTTTTGCTTGATTTTTGTTGAGGATGCAAGACTTGACTTTTGGAAAATATAACACAAACATCGTCATCTCTATGTTTGTTCAGTTATTTGGACTGATGAGTGCATTTTATGTGCATCCTTCATATAAAGTTCAGTCAAATTTGTAGTTTGTTACTTGCAATTATTCTACTGAGATTTTTTTGCTTAGTTATAAAATGTCTGCTATATGCTAATGACCCACTGGTCAACACTTCAAATCAATCTTATTCCATCAGTTTTAGGTAGATTAAAAACTAAGATGTTCACTGTCCCATGTTTTTAAGGAACTAAGCAAAATCTTTGAATGGCAACTTATTGAAGGAATTCATACACATTCCATATGACGATTTTACAATCTTCTTCTTATGAAAAATTGAAAACTCATTAGTCATTATCCATTGACTTGTATTCTTCTTATTGATGGAATTTATACATTTCATATGACAGATCTTACAATCTTCTTCATATGGAAATTCATTATCCATTGACTTGTTGTACTCTTCCTATTGGAGGAATTTATATACATTCCATGTCATATGACAGATTTTACAATATTCTTCATATTGGAAACTCATTATCCATTGAATTGTAATTTTCATTTACTAATACATTTTTATATGGTAGTTTCATTGTCGAGAGTTATTTGGTTTATCATTTTGATTTTTAGAAATTGTTTCTGGTTCCGTGCCATTGGTGGCTATTGGTTAAAATTTTGGATTTTATCTGTTTACAATTTTACATCATAGCCTCGTATGTGCGCTCCAATTCAATATTTCTTTCCTGCCTCTTACTGTCATTCTCAAACATGAACGGTGAGGGGTCCATCATGGTTTATCTTACTGAAAATGATGCTCGATCATCTACTACTCTTAGTGTCTTGGTTGATACATAATGTCTTACATCTGTGTCTTATACTCTTATATGCTTCACAGATTTGAATATAATGGTATGCATTCTCTTTTTGTGTCTTCACTTCTTTCAGATGCTTAATAGTTATGACTTAATATGTTGGTGAAACTGCCAATTGTTTATTTGCAGCTACTGTTCACCTGTTTGTGATATTTACTGATGATCCTATTGATTTAATCTCCAATTCTTGCTCTTTTCTACTTCGAGTGTTGGTGCTACTCAGCTCGCGAGTTTGGATAACAGAAACATTTACTTTGGCCTCATGAACTCCAATTGTACTCCCCTCCATCTTGCCTATCAATTTCATTGACTGCAGTTATTTAAGCTGAGAATGATAGCAAAGCCATCCTTGGAAACTACCATAAAGGGGTAGTCTTTTGTCTTGGGGAACCACTCATGATGAATGATGTAAAGAACCTCTGGCAGTTTGCTTATATCAGTACGACAGAAAGAATGATGCCTATGGAAGGACTAAGCGGCTTCACTGAGGAGTCACAACATGGTGAGTCTGAGGCTCAGGAGTCTGTTATGACAATAAAGAAGCAGGTTTTGGTATATGACAAAGGAAATGAGCAGGAAGAGATGGATAAAGAAGGTTGGAACAAAAATTTTGAGGTTGTGAAGTCGAGGGTAATTTAGACAGATGAGCTACATGAGAAGTTCTCACAAGCTGTAAAAGAATTGGGCATTCAAAGTAAGTGTTTAGATACAAATTTATAATGAGTGTATCACGACTCTAATTTATTGCCTTCGTTGTCTTTGTTTTGGTGGGAGCTTGTCTACTTTCTTGGTTTTTCTATACGCAGATGCTCATCCAAAGAACATTCTAGCGCATATGAATGTCCAAGGACAGAAGAAAGAAAAGGTTCCAAACCATTTACAGGTTCGTTCTGCGTAAAGACTAGCAATTTTTGAATTATTTAATACTTGAAACCCAAGTCACCAAATGACAATGTTGTACACCATTTGCACTGAAACGGTGATGAAAGTAGAAAACAGATATAAACTGTTGAGCAACTTCAAGTCGTTAGATTACCCAGTCTTTATTTTTTTTTTAAATGAAATTATTGTAACAGTGAGAAAAGAACAAGAGTCTGCCCAAACCGCCTTGAGGAAATATTCCCCCAATATACTCATCAACCAGAATTCGATATTTATTTTCAGGAGAATCTCAATGGTTCTATGTATACGCCTTCTCTTGTTTCTATCTATCCAACCAATCATGTGGACACAGCTCCTAATGGGTTGCCAAATTTTATGCATGGACAGTCCACTCTACAGAACAGTTTTCCTGATTTTATTGTCCTGATTCTAGCCAAGTTGATTTGGAAATTTCGCCATTGAGGGGTTACCTCACTCTAACAAGATGAAAAATGCATAGAGGTGAAGTTCTCAAAGGAACAGACTCTATCCAATGTGGGTGATTCAGGCTTTAGTGCGACCTATCACCCTAAATTCTTCAACAATATGATACTTGGACAACATAGGTAAGCGGATATGCGTCGATATTGCAAGCTTGGGTTCAAATTCCATACTCATGAAATGTACAGAACTCTGTTCAGATTAGAGGATTTTTGTCATGAAGGTGGTCAAACTTGATGGTCTGAGGCGGACACAGAGTGAGTTAGGATAAACTAGAATTTTGTAGATTAGATACTGCTTTTTGTCTGGTACAAGTTATGCATCTCTATTAATTGCAATTGAACTGTGTTTTTGGAAGCAGTTAGTGATGGTTTTTCGAGTGAATACATATGACTATATGAGGTTCTTTTAAGTAGTGAAGGGAAAGAAAGTTATATGATTGTTTATAAAAAAAAATTATATGATTAAAAGTGGATGGACACATTGTGACGTTAGGAAGTTAATAATAACTCTTATTGATTAGCATGCGACAAAGACATGTAATGTATGTTTTAATGAAGGCTGTTGCCATGTCGAAGTTTAATATGGGTTTCAGTTAGTTCTATGGGAAGGCATGGGCCACCTCACAAAAGCAGAGAACTACTTCCTCTCTTTGGAGTTGAGAATTTTCTTCACTTTATGTCTGGGACGTTGTTGAACTGCATATGAGGACATTGGAAATGGTGTAACTTGTTGAGAGTGCTGCAGAATTCATGTTTTCTTCTTTGATATCAAACAGAAGCTTAGAGAATAAAAGAAGAGTTCAAACTCACAGTTTTGAAAGTCTAGCATGTCGCCTAAACCTAAATCTGTTCAACTTAGTATCACTGAATTTACAAACCCAGGTGGCAATTTGAAAATAATCTGGTATGAAGCCAGGATTTCACTTTCTGTTTGTTAGATCACATTATGTCAGATATACCATTGTTGTTGTTGACTGTATGGTTGCGACTGATATGGTCTTTACATGGAGAAGTATTTAGATAGTGCTTGGTAGGTAATTACCTGCTTTTATCCTTGCCAATCAAGTTGTATATGCTAGTGTGTAAATGTCAGAGGATTTCATTGCATGTGAAATGTCAACATAATGCAAACTGTGAAGACCTAGAGATTGCGGGAAGTGTGCAAGTTTTGTAGATTTTCTATGCTTAGTTAATCTCATAGTCAACTGTTATTATTTTTTTTGTGTGTAGGTCAGTGTTCTTGTGAAGGCAGTCAGCCGTGGAAGTAGATGGTACAATAATATGTTGCATGTCCCTAGCTTTTTGTTTTTTTGTTTCATTTTTTTAAAGGATGAAATACATAACATCCTTAACTCTACATTTTGTACGATTATTTAGATTGTTGACTGAATTTTCTGTAGTCCTAAATATATTTTCAGTGAATTTCAAGCATTATGATGAGAGTAATTTTCTTGTTCATTATAAGCAGGTAATCGATCGTCAGTCGTGATGTTTATGCTGAAACTTAACTATGGAGATGTTGTCTGCTGTCTATCGTTACCTACTTACCCTTACCCATTGTTACAAATTTTTAAAAAGGTAATTTGTTTGAGGTATTTATGAAACTGCCATACTAAAAGTTTGACAATTTTCTTGAGATGGAAATTTTTTATCCTTTTGACTGGTCCTCTTCTTTGACTGATACGTTTTTACTGTTGACTTTTCACCCAGGGAAAGCGGTTAGAAGCATTTTAACTTATCCAGAGACTGGAATATGGTGTCAAAATGGTGAAATTGCCTCAGTAGTATTTTCTTTGCAATTTAATTTTAAGTAATTTTCTGTTTTGCGACAATAGTTATGAGAGCATCATTTTGAATTTATTTGTTTACCATTATTACCCTGCTGCACAGATCTAGTCATCGCGTTGACCAAGCTACCGATACAAATAAATACCCATGAAATATTTTCCTTTGGTAGGTTGCAATTATGGTGTATTTGTTACATATTATATTAGCTTCTCATTTTACTATAAATATATGCCTCATGTTTTGACTGTGCACTTATCCCTCAACGAAAGCTGAGTGAGCCTGAACTTAGCATTCTGAGCCAAAACTTAGCATTTCTTTCTTGTCTCATACTTTCTGAAACATGAAAAATGATGCACCCATTTCTGTTGGAATTACCGAAGATGATGTCATGCCACCTGTAGGTGTAAGTGTTTTGCTCGTGGATGGTGATTTTACATGTCTTGCAATTTTATCAAAAATGCTTCATACATTTGGATATAAGGGTATGTATCATGACAATCTGGCGTTCTCTTAATATATTTTTACTTTTATTAATTGGATGCTTTATATGCTATGTCAATTTACATTTGCAACACCCATATGGCCATATGTCTGTTTGTGATTAAATGTATTGATTCGTGGCTGCCCCTAAAAGCTGCTTTAGCATGTAATGATTTCCATGTAAAGAGTTATAATCCCATCTCTACATCGTCTTTAAATTTCTCATGAATAGTGAATGAAGGTTTTGCATGTAATCCTAGGTAAATTTTGTATCTTTGAAACGGGACAAAGAGTCATGAATGTTCTTTGAATTTTATATTCAATCATATTCTGGAGAGGTGTGTGGCGTTGCTTAGATCTTTGTTCCCTATTTCATGAATTGGAAATTATATCAATAGAACCACTTGCTGAAGGATTTTGCATTGAACTTCAATGGTCTATTTTAATATTCGCATCATTTTTTTCTATTTGTGGATCTCAAGATCGCCGCCACCACCATTGTGATCACCATGGAGGCATGGAGAATAATGCACTTGTAAAGGATAAAGTAACTAGTATCACAAAGTTAATATTTTTCTCGAACCTATATGGAGAGTGCCTTTTCTTTTATTTTTCTGTCATTTTAAGGACTAAACTAATTTTGATCAATACCACATGTTATAAATGTGATTGACAAATTCCTATACCATTTTTGCTTGCAGTCCTAACGGCTAGACGAGCTGCCGACGCTCTGTGCATTGTGCGGGCAAAGGAAAATGAGCTCGACCTTATTCTCACTGAGAGTCAATTGCCTGACATGGACAAGTATGATCTTCTTGAGACACTTGGACATATCTCCAATTTGCCAGTTGTCAGTAAGTTTTCCTTTCTCAGACGTTTAGCATCATTTGTTTGTAAAAGGCTCCTCATGCACTTAAAAGGTCTATCTTAAAGCATCTGACTTTGGTTGGTCTTTTGTTGTATCGCAGTTATGTCAGCTGACAATGGTAATGATGCTATATTAGGAGGTTCCTTTAAAGGAGCAGCATTTTATCTAGTCAAGCCACTTGCGATGAAAGATGTGAAAAACATCTGGCAGTTTGCATTTATGAGTAAGAAAGAAAAGAAGATTACAGGAAAAGGAGTCTGCAGCTTTTATGGGGAATCATTGCTTGATGATGCATCAGGTGATGATCTAAAATGTGTCATGACAACAGGGAAGCAGGGTTCTCTATTGAGCAAAAGAAAGGAGAGGGAAGACATGGATAAGGAGAATGTAGAAGATGATTCAGGCTTTGCGAAGAAGAAGAAGAAGAAGAAGAAGAATGTAATTTGGAAAATTGAGCTACACGAAAAATTCTTGCAAGCTGTCAGAGTACTAGGCATTGATGGTAACTGTTTCTAGATAAATTCGTCAAAAGTGTATCTTTACTCTAATATAGTTTTTTCCTTCTCCTTGGTTTCAATGGAAGTTGCTCTTATCTTGGTATATCTCCGGTACAGACGCTCATCCAAAGAAAATTCTACAGCTTATGAATGTCCAAGGACTAAAGAAAGAACAAGTAGCAAGCCATTTACAGGTTAGCTCTCCCTAATGATGTTTTTTTTTTTTAATAAGTTTCTGTTTTTTGTGCAATAGGTACTTGTAGAAAATGTAAAAGCGGCTTTTGGCTTGAGCAAGACTTGAAATGAAAATTCCAAATTATTATGTTCTGAAAGTGTAATGTGTTATTGTTAAAGTTATTGAGTTCCAAATGTCGTGGAAGATTATTTGCGATTTCTTTCTAGGGAGTTTTTACACAATTGTTTTGCAGAAATATCGTCTTTCTTTGAAAAAAGGGCAAGATGCTAACCAAAAGGCCTTGAGGATTGATTCTGCTGAATCAAGTTCATCACGTTATCCGTTATCAACATGCAATCGTCAAGGAGGATTCTTAGAATTTTTTAAGCCACAATCCATGACTTCTGCATATAAACCAGAATTCAGAAGTTATTTTCGGGAGAATAGAAATGGTCCAATGTCTGCACCTTCTCTTGATTCTGTCCGTCTCTCCAACCTTGTGGACTCGAGCCCTAATGAGATGTCAAATTTTATTTATAAAGAGTCGACTCTGCAAAATCGTCAACCACATATTTTGTGTCCAGATCAATTTGGATTTGGGATCGCTGCTATGGGGGAGTCATCTGGCTATGACCAAATGGGAAATTATACTTCTGAAGAACTTCTCAAGGGATCAATGCCTCTACCTTATATGGGAGATTTTGACTCAAGTGCTACTGATTGGCAGACATTGTTTAACAATCAACAGGGAAAATTTATGTCACAGCCATTGTCAGTGCCTCCACTTCAATCGTCATCAGTGCCTCCACCACAATCACAAGAACAAGAAGAGTTGGCGGGTGAAAGCAGGGAAGTTGATGAGTTGCATGAGATGGCAAACGAGTCTTCCCTACTTGATGAGGATTTTTAATACTCTCTTGTAGATTGAAGAATCTGCATATTGATTATGAAGTCACCCTTCTGGTCTTATATAAGTAACATGAAACGCTAAAGCTTCTTATTTTTTGTGTGTTTGAGAAGTGTTGTTTGCATCTTAGTTTTTAGATTAGTGATTCATGGCAGAGATGTTCCAAATTGAATCTTATGTCTTTATTTCTTGTCTAAATAGAAAGTATAGATTTGGTGACATGATATGGATTGAGAATTTGATATGGACTGGGATTATCATTAGCATATTTTATTGCATGATCTTCTAAAGTGATCTATAATGGGAAATTGTTGCTTTAGCTCAAAGTACATGGGCGTCTATGTTAAAACCAAAAGAATAGGGTATGCCCTAAAGTACAGGGGTGTTGTTACACATTTTTGTCTTTCCATGAAACTTAAGTAGAAAAAAGATTGAAAAAGTACCTGCACTCTCTGCACACGCTAGACTCAGAATGTGCTCCGTGTTTTTAAGGAAATGAGTGAAATCCTAAAAAGGTAATTTATTGAATATTTATATATATGACATGAAGAAGATTTACAATCTTCTTTATATGGAAACTTATCCATTGACTTGTGCTCTTCATTATATTGGGATACCTAGCCTGCATTCTTCTTTATCGTTTTAATCGCTTAGAAATTGTTTCTGTTTTCATTCCAGTAATGGTTTACAGTGAGCTGCACTGACATTTTTCACAAACAAACATGACCAGTGAAGAGACCATCCTGACTGAACTTAGCAAACATGATGCCCGATCATCAACAAGAGGAAGTGTTCTGGTTGTTGATTCTGATCCTGTATGTGTGACAATTGTGTCAAAAATGCTTTCTAGATTTGAATATGAAGGTAAGTAAAGATCTTCCTTTCTCTTACCGTTTGCTCACTTCTTTCATATGCTTCATGTTTTAATGAAACTTTCAAGGTTGTCGTTATAGTTGTTGATCCTGTTTGTGATATTATAGGTATTGATTTACAGAGGTCAACGTTAGCAGAAGGCATAGAGGGGGCAATTGTACTCCTTGAATCTTTTTCTTTCTTGTAATCATAGAGATTTCCTAAACCTCCCTCCCCGCCTTTGATTTAGCTCTAAATGTCAACCAAATGAAAGGATTTTAAACTTTGACTCTCGAAGATCGTTCCTCCATGTGATGTTATAGATAAGGTTTATGCTTGATTTGTGTGATAGATTTAGTGTATGTCTTAGCTTTCTTTGTAGCATGTTAGATGTAGCACTATAATGAAATTCTATACATCTTAAACCTAAAAACCCCACCTCTATGAATACCCTCTTGAAGCTCCAGGATCTGGGGTGGCCTGGTCGTTATCCTGTGCGTGTGGGACGGAGGAAGTACAGTTTCCCTGGGGACAAATTTGGGGAGAAGCTGTGGCCCTTGGTTATCCTGGTTACATATGAAAACAAAAAAGAAAGTTTTATTTATACTCATCATCATTGCTTTTTTTTCCCCCTTTTATTAATGAACATAAATGATTGTATTATTCATAGACTTATTTTGTATGAATTATCACCAGCTAATACTATCTAGTATCGTCATATTTACTATATTTTATTGCGATTTCATTGTTTGGTATTTGATCAAAGTTCTCATCCGTCATCTCTGGGTATCCTCACTCCGTCACTGTGTACAGATGTAGTGTGTAATGACTGATGTAAATAAAATTAATTTAGAAACCTCTTCCTCAATGTTTTGTTTAAAGTCACATGCATAATGAATGAAAGATCAGCATGTAATTACAGGTCAATGCTTATTTTCTAAAAGATGCAACCTAATTCTGCATCTCTGCGTGGAAACAGACGGTTGCAACTTTTCGTAGATTTATAAATTTCAATTATGCATGCCTTCCTAGAGAATTGTGGCTGTTTCTTGCAAGTTATATCCATATTCCTCATTTCACTTTTGTGAAGGTTCTCAAGAAATGCCTTAATATGTCTTCTTAGGAACTAGAATAATTTCATCTATTACCTGCCACCGATTTTAGGGGTAACTGAAAAATTTCTACATCGCTTTCACTTGCAGTTGAAGTTGCTTATCGAGCAGCTGATGCTTTGCGCATTGTGTACGAGACAGAAAATAAGCCTGATCTTATTCTGATGGAGGCTCACTTACCTGGTATGCAAATGCAACCTCTGCTTACGCAACTTGGACAATCCAATTTGCCAATAGTCGGTAAGTGTTCCTCATGTCCATTTTAGCTATCATTTTTCTTACTAAAACTTTCTTCATGAACTTACAAGTCTTTGGTTAAAAGCATTTCGTTTTGATTTGTCTTTTATTGTATTGCAGTTATGTCAGCTGACAATGACGAAGAGACCATATTAGGAAGCTACTCTAAAGGGGCAATATTTTATCTTATGAAACCACTCCAGATGAATGATATAAAGAACCTCTGGCAGTTCATATACATCAGCAAAACAGACAAATCGATGATGGCAACGGAAGAAGCAAGTGGCTTCACTGCTGAGTCACATAATGGCGATGCAGATGGTGTTGATTGTATTGTGGGAACGGAGAAGCAGGTTTTGCTATATGACAGAATAAAGAAGGATAAGTTATTGAATAAGGGAGATTTAGAAGATGGTTTGGAGATTTTGACAACGTCAAAGATAATTTGGACAGATGAGCTACATGAGAAGTTCTTGAAAGCTGTAAAAGAAATAGGCATTGAAAGTAAGTGCCTGTAGGTATAAATTTATCGTAAATGCAAGTGTTTCTGGATACAAAATTTGGTTTTTCCTTCGTCTTGGTTTTATGGGGAGCTTATCTCTTTCCTTATTTGTCTATGCACAGATGCTCATCCGAAGAATATTTTTGAGCATATGAATGTCCAGGGACTGAAGAAAGAAAATGTTTCAAGCCATTTGCAGGTTTGTTCTCCATAATACTTGAAACTGAAGTCACCATTTTTACCCAAATTGAGAAGAATATATATATACATATCAGTAAAGGACTTCAATGTGTTAAATTACCCAGTTTTGGAAAACAAAAATTATTATCATAGTTACCTCCTCAGTGGCTGACCGAGGGAGTTTTTTTTCTCTCTTTCCGATATGTTCTTCAGAAATATCGTATTGCATTGAAAAAAGAGCAAGAATCTATCCAAAACATCTTTTGGAAATAACTCACCACCAATGCTGGCTTTGCACCATAGTTGTCTTCATCAGCATGTGATCTTGGAGGTGAGTACCTTAAATTGTTGAAGGCACAATCTATGAGAACTGCGAATCAACCAAAGTTATTTTCATGAGAATCTCAATGGTTCCAACTTCCATGTATATGCCTTATCATGGTTCTGTCTATCCAACATTTTTTGTGGACGCTCAGGTCCTGATGGAGTGTCAAATTTTAAGTATGGACAGTCGACTCTTGTGAATTGTCTTCCTGATTCATCTCGTCCCAATTCTAGCCAATTTGGATTCAGAAATTTAGTTATGGGGAAGTTGCCTTTGAAAAACCCAAATCAAGTTTGGCCCTTATATCTTTAATTAATGTTAGTCCATTAATAGTATGCCCGCAATTTTAAAATACTTAGTTTTCATTTCAAACTAAGGGTAGGGAATCGATCATAGGCTTAATCCCATCTTCCTTCAAGCAAAAGAGTAAATAGACAGTTTTGAGAGATTTTTTTTTGGCTCAATAGCTTCGAACAGAATTTCGAATTATTTCAATGATTTTTGTTGAATGAGATATAGACAAATGTATGATAATGTATTTTATTTATGATATAAAATCGGATTTCCTAGTAGTATTGTATCGTGTTGCTTCGTATCGAATTGCACTATTTTTACGAAACTGAGATTTCCATAGAGACTGTTTATTTTTAAAATATAATGATTTGTTTTTCCATTGGCCTTGTGAGTACTGAAGCTAAAGTGATGGTGTCTTGATGACCCATGCTACAGGGGGTCAAACAGTTGTATGACCCGTCCTTCAGGGGTAAACTGAGAGTACTGTGAATGAGATTAGTGTGGGACTGTAACATGGCCACAAAGAGCAAAGTTTTAATATGGTGAAGTTTTTTCCTGATTTGTCTACTTACTGGACTTGTACCTCACGTTGTTTCACATGTTTTCAGATGAAGGGGTTGAGCATGAGGTGCACGGAAAAGAGATTGAAGTCGTGCTCTTTTTTAATTTAACGAGAACTTAATTTATTTTATGTAAAGGTTTGAACTTTGTGAATTTGAATAAATGTCCAAACTTTGATGGATTGTGGATGTTGAAATTAATTAATAAGGTTCATTTCAGTTTTGATATGATAAAGAGTATTTCGTTTGGTGTATTATGAGATTTTGAATTCAGATTAAATGATACTTTTCAGTCCTGCGTGTTTGTGAGGATTATCAGGTTGTCCCATCTTTAACCTTCGGGTTAGGGTCTAACGAGATGTAAAATAATAATTTTGAAGAACTTATAATTTAGTTTAATTGACAATGATAAGAACTTCGATTAAGGTTATGCTTGGGATGTGGGTTGGGAGGTGTTGGATTGAGAGAGGTTTATAAAAGTGAATCTCTTACTTGGTTTGGGAGGTATTTTTGTGAGTGAACACTTCTTAATTCCTTAAAAAAATGAGTGATATGTACGCCCAAATAAGAATTCGAAATGATTCACTCTCAATCATTCCAAATAAACCCTAACTCAATTGTCGAATAGTTTGCAATTTCAAATTCTAAAAATGCCGTAAATGATCGAAAAATGGCGTTTAATGGATAGAATAGAGAATCATGCGGCTGAGCACTTCGACACATCGTTTGGGATGGTAGAAAAGAAAGACCGCCTATACCGTTCTTGTCAAAAATCAGCTGAGAGAGTGAACACTGAATCAAATGAGGTCATCACCTCATCTTCTTCAATCACTCCAGCAAATGCCTCCTCTTTCAACACTTCCCGCTACTCTACCTCTACCTTCACTCTCTGCGCACGCTAGTTCCCTCAGCGCACGAGCACGGACTTCATACGTAGCTTGTGCTGGAAAAAGAAGCAGCGGCCCGGACGATTATCACGCTACTCTCCGATCCCTTAACTCCAAAGGCCGTTCCCCTAGAAAATCTCTCGGCCAGGTGCCTCTAACTCCCTTCACGTCGCTGTTGTTATTATTATTATTGTTACACGAGGACTCGGTGTTTCTTCATTGGAGCTTTTTAACAAACAGTTACTAGGCATTTTGCAGCATTACATGCTCAATTCCGCCATAAATGAGGAGCTTGCGCGCGTGGGAAATGTTGAAGAAGGAGACCTGGTGCTGGAGATTGGACCGGGCACTGGTTCCTTGACTAACGTTCTCATTGATGCCGGTGCCACCATTCTCGCTATTGAGAAAGTAAGCAAGCAGGAGTCTTTAATATAGTTAAGGGAAAAAAATTTGTTAGCTGCATTGTTATCCTGTGCTTGAATTCCAGATTATACAGTGTTTTTGCGGGAGCTTTTGATTTTTTGGTTGTATCAGAAGGGAAAATTAACAACCTTGAATTTCCATATCTCACTCATAGAGAATATTTCTTGCAGGATCCACACATGGCTGCTCTTGTAAGGGAAAGATTTGCAAGTACTGGCCGTTTGAAGGTAAATTCAGCAATCTATATTTGGTTGCATTGATGGGATGATAAGATTCAAAATCATCTGATATAAAATTATAGGTTTTGCAGGAGGACTTTGTCAGGTGCCACATTCACTCCCATATGTTGCCATTGTTGGAAAGTGTAACTTCATCAAATGCTAAGCCAAGATATGCGAAAGTAAGCAGCCAAGAACAAATCCTCTGTAATTTGATTCAGTTGACTTTAATCTGTATTGATTACTTAATGTTGTTTTTTGAAGCAGATGCTTTATAGGTGAGCATCGCAAATTGTTATTTTCTGCATTTGATGACATGCCATGGTGGCTATAATTTTTTTTTTTTTTGGCAGGTTGTCTCCAACATTCCTTTCAATATAAGCAAAGATGTAGTCAAACAACTTCTTCCGATGGGAGATGTGTTCTCTGAAGTTGTTCTTTTGCTCCAGGTTATTGCATAACCTCTCGATACTCAATAGTAGCTTACTAGTTTTAAATATTGAATTTATAAAAATTAACTAACTCTTAAATGCTTCAAGGATTATTATTCAAAGTAGTATGAAGTCAAAATCCCATATTGTGTTAGTGCATGTTACAATGACATTAGAAGGATCTTCCGTACTGGACAATAAGACATATTTAACTGAGCTACCAAAGACACTAAAATTTGGGAGGACTTGATGATTGTAATTTAAGACATGAGGTGTAAATAGTTTAGACAAATGACGGTATATGCATCTAAAAGTTCTTGAAGAAGCAGGTGGAATAATAGCCTGCCCTTGGGTTGGATTGGATATCTGGAACATATGAAGATGTATTCTGTTTAAACGAATTGTTATCAATGAGATTGCAAATATCAGAAGGTTTTGATTTGATAGATAAAATAGCATTATCTTTGTTCTCCTTCCTTTTATTGATGTTCTGCTTTTCTTTTTGTACGACTCTAAGACTGTGCAGATGGCAAGTTAGTAAGTAAAAGAGAATCATCATTCTTTTCCAAACTCTGTGTAGATTTAAATAATTTTCAATCTGGCTGTTATTTCTACTTATTGCCAGTATGATCATCTAGAATATTTTCAGGAGGAGACAGCTTTGCGCCTGGTGGAAGCATCTTTAAGAACATCAGAGTATCGACCCATCAATATATTTGTCAATTTTTATTCAGGTACCAGTGATTGGTAATTTAATTAAATGCTAAATTAACATCATTTGGATTAAGTTTCTGGCCAGCTGTGTAATTATCAACGTTTTGTATGAGATCTAAGTCTCATCTTGAGTATGTGGTCAATGGTTTTATGGAGGGCTTGGACTTGAATCTTGCAAGCCATATTTTAAGGTCAAAATTCATACTCGCTTTCTATAATATATGAGTAGAATGTGAAAGTTTGATCACCAATGCTGAGCAACTTTCAGCTCAATAAAATGGTGGACTGCACTGAAGTTATATGAGTTACAAACTTGAGGTTGTTACATTCTAAAACTTCAGGTTTCTGTAATTATGTGTGACCTATTTGTTGTATGACTTAATTTTTCTTTATGTGATTGTCGATTTGATAGTCATAGATGCACATTTGGGAATATTATATTCCTATGGTACCATGATTTATGAAGAAATGTGTATTATTTATTATTAGCTCTGTAATGTTGCTTTCTTTTTCAGAGCCAGAATATAAAATGAAGGTCCCAAGGTCAAACTTTTTCCCTCAGCCCAATGTAAGTGATAGGTTTACTCACGAGTACAGATGCATTCTTAATAGTATCACCTCCCCGATATGGATGAAAACCGTGAAGTCACAGTAACGTTAAATAAGCCTTGTTCATATAACCATATGAATTGTTTATGCAGGAAAATTTTCAGTTTTACTTCTTCGATGGATGTGGATTTTACTGATCATACCTACTTTTTGTAGGTTGATGCAGCTGTTGTGACTTTTAAGCTAAAGCAATCTGCAGACTATCCTCCAGTTTCCTGCATTCGAAGCTTCTTCTCAATGGTTTTTTCATTTTCCATTTAGTTACTTATTGGGCTTCTTAGCTTTGAATTTGTTGCATCTGTTACATTTCTTCTCCAGTAAGCACAAACTCTGTAGGAATAACTTTTTAATTATAGATAGTCATGTCGCTGGTCGCATCTTGCAACCTAAGCCAAACCCAGCAGTTAAGAGATTGATATTTTCCTTAATTTTGCTCTGACAATACAGAAATGTCTATGCCCATGTCTGATTTATGGCCATTATTTGTCACCAATTGCGACAATCACCATGGATACTTTCTTGTTTATGGGTCAAATGCTGCAACTTCTTTCTGATAACATGCTTTCGCTGGTCATGTACATAGGTCAATTCTGCATTCAATGGGAAACGGAAGATGTTGCGAAAATCACTTCAGCATATAAGCGCATCCCCTGAGATCGAGAAAGCCCTTGAGAATGTTGGTCGTGCAGCCACCGTAAGTACTTACACCCTTTCTTCCACGTTTCTGTGGGGGAATAGTTTTTAGTTGCTGTAATTTGTTCTGTTATTAATTTCTCTCATGCCATGATTATTCATGCAGTCAAGACCAGAGGAACTTACCTTAGATGATTTTGTCAAGTTACATAATTTACTGGTTCAAGTATAGATCTTCAGCTTCTAGTGCTTTGGCGGGGCCGCATCCTCAACACACGATGAGGAAAGACGAGGTGCTTCTACCTCATGAGAGCTTTGCAGCAAAGATTAACAATGGAAACATTAAAGGTCTCCATGTCATGGGATTTCATCAGAATAGGGGATTTTAACGTTCTAACATGAATCTCATTTATCAGTATTGATGTAAGCCATCATTTGTGTGTTCTGCTTATAAGATGGATTATCAAGCAGCAACAATTCAATTACTACTCGAAGCTCTTATTATAAAATGTTTCGGTAGTTATGATACACAGATCACTACTCCGTAAGGTAATGTACATGGAATTCTTGTATATTTGCCTAATTGTAAACATATCTCAGTAATTGTATAAACATTTGAGAAGAAAGATGTTGGGACTGAAATAAAAAATGAAAGCAATTTACATATGATACAGAAAGGCTATATGCAAAGCACTTCTGGAATCTTGAACTGGTATGGCCAGCACTGATCTATAGATACATTGCACAATGCCTACACTTTCAGCATCCGTAGGTAGTCTTCTATAATTGACATTGCGGATGAACGATAACCAGAGCCGAACAGATTGTAGTGATTTAAGTAATGATACAACCAATACACATCTCTCCTCTTCTCAAAGCCTGGTTGTTTGGGCATCACCTGGTACGCACACAAGAACAAAGTATTATAGTTCAAAGAGAAGAATAGAACAAAAGGGAATGAGGTGAAGATCAAAAGTCTTAAAGCCAGTCACCCAGTAGCATTTCCCTATATAGCTAGACTTGGCATCCTGTGGATGCATTTCAGGTTGATAAAATACAAAGAAAATTATTTGCATCTTGCACCATACAGACAAACATGTGACTATGTGACCTAGTGGTGCAGGAGTTAGAGGTCACAAGTTCAATTCCAAGAAATAGTCTATCCATATGTAACATTTATTTCAACTAACTCATTTCTTAAAATTACCAATAGATGTTTCCTTGTATTTTACTATGTAGTCAGATTCTGATTTCCTTAATCATGTGATCGCTTGCTTAGCCCTGGTCAGGCAGCCTTGCTTTGACTCTGGTCACTGAAAGGATATAAATGGCTGCAACTGGCATGAAATGGCATTCAACCATCTCCATAAATGAGCTGGTTCGCATGCCTTAAGCGGTTAGGCCATGATCTCATTGGGCTGAGATCAATGCTTCAGCAAGCGGCCAAAAATCGAAAATCGAAACATGCATAATGCATGCATGTAGTATCTTGACGTATCAATATGGAAAACTGATACCTCAAAATAGGCATTGTAGAAAGAACCTCCGAGACTAGCACACCATGACATTCCAAATTCCGCCTCATTATGCCCATCTGCAGGGGAAGACAATCAACAAACATAGTGAAGTTAGAACTTTGAAGAGCAGTTTCTAAACCCACTTACACAACAATCTTTACCACTGGGCCAAGGACTAGGGCAACCACAGTTTGCAGAAGTTTATATGCTTTTTCTTGTGTATCTATCATTGGAATCGTTCCTCCTTGGTTCACGTAATAAAGGACATCCATAAACATACTTTTCCTCAGTTTCCTTACCCCGAATAACATACTAAAAGCGTCACAATTACCAACCACAATAAATTATCAGGACTTGGTGTGGAAGTCCAGAATGAAACTCCAAAATTACTTCATATCTAGCCATGAATGTAGGTTGTTTGGTGGAAATCAAAATGCTTCCAATAACGAGGGAAAAAACAAATAGCCCTCTACTATAGCGTTCTTTTAAAAAGATCATTGTTTATAAGGATGTGTGAAAAAAATGACAGAGATGCTGAACAATTTGGACTCACAATAACATGCAGGATCAAGTATCACAGGCTCGCCATTCTTGTCAGAGGTGATGTTTCCACTCCACAAGTCTCCATGAAGCAAGCATGGCTCTATAACAACATTTTCAAAGAGAGCTGCCAGGTTCTTGACTAGTCTTTCTCCTGTTTATTGTGTTCAACATTAAGAGTCATAAATGTAAGGACCCTAATTTTTTTCACTCGTTACTCAACGAAAGAAGAGGCATTAAAGTTATACAAGCCGCATATTAGCTCTAATAAATACTAAATGAATAATATTTATATGTTCCACGTAGAACAAGTTTGACAAACATATGAATGTTCTTCTATACGTGGGTACATACATACATACACGAATACATACAAGTAGACACATAACCCTTAGATACCATAAACAGACACATAAACAGGTTCTTCTACCTTTAATTCCCATGAGAATACTTCAAGCTGTTTGTTCAAGTCCCAAAGAGAGATGAGGGCATATCAGAAAAGTAGCAGAATTTTATACTAAAACGAAAATAGAACCAGCAAAAAGCATGATGTTTCTTCCAACTTAATTAGCTGGAAGCACGCGGCAATGCACAACCAATCAATGCAACGTTGCAAACCATACACAAGCTCTGTGTTACACATTCATAATATCCTCATCTCACATGCATTCACAGTGATACATCCTAATATAAAATTTTCAATTAGATTTAGTTTCTTTCGTTACTTCCAGAAGTCATCAATGAGAGCCATGACTTGGGATGATATTACATGAGAAGTTATGTAGCAAGCAAGAGACAACCTTTTTGATAAATTGTTGAATCACCATATTGGTCTAGTGCCAGCTTCAGTTGGTAACCCAATCTATGCTCTGCATAAAACTTAACCCAATCTGAAGTCCAAGTGTTTATCTGTGGAGTGCTGCAAACACAACACGTATATTTGTGGACTCAGTAACTATTCAATTTATTAAATATTACAAGAGAAAAGTTCAATTACATTTACAGGCAGAACTGCACCTGCCAATTGTATTATCAACATCAAAGCCAAAGCCTTTGTCAGATTTCCCCACTTTATGCATTTCAGCAAGCTTCCTACCTAAAACAGACTGACGACCAATAAATAGCTAAGATATCCAACTGCCAATTTTCTTTCACCAGGGTATCTATCATTCATTTCCCCATCCTCACCTGGTCACCCCTAGATGCACCAAATTCAACAAATTCCATAATGATGTATGATCCACCAGTTGGAAGGGGTCCAACCTACAATCCAGATAAAGTTTTCCACTCAACTAGACGTATCTATTTGCATCAAAATGAAGAAATTGTATAAAGAAATATATCTTTCACATCATGAAAGGATGAGGATTCATCACCTTAAATGGCCTAGGTACACGAATTGTTTGAGTTTCATACATAGCACCTAGGCCGAGAGCCTCTCCCTCAAACATCGATGGCCCAATGCTCCTGCTCCAATGTTCCAACAAAATCAAACAAAGTCCACACAGAACAGCAACCAAAAAAACACCAAGAAGTAGTTGTTCTGCTATACAGGTGCCCACATAAATTTCTCTTTTTCTGATACTGAAATGAGTACCTGTTTGTTTTAACAAAGAAAGAACCAGCATCAGTGTCATAACGAGTGGCATGATTGATGCAACCACCCCCAACAGAGCTAATCCTTGTAATCTGAGTTGCCTTTCCTTCTGAGAGGATCCACTCACGTATTGGATCGTCACTCATTGCTGCCACTGCCATATATTTGGATTTTGGAACTTAATACCTAGATTCAAACAACGTTCTTTTATGGTTGAAAATTGAAATATATGCATCTGATAAAATAACTTTAATCCTAAACATCATGGAAAACAAAAATATTTCTCAATTACAGCTAAGTCAATAGGAATAAAAATTTTCACAAACACCAACATAGTGTACAACTGTACATTACAGCATACCAGCACTGCAGCTTATGCCTACTCTCCTCTTGAGAGCTGCAACTATTTCATTGTGATGAAAAAGAAAATGGAGTCTACATAGAACATATCTAATGAACTTACCAATTAGTAACTTAAGGACTGAAACTTATTGCTATCATAAATACAAATACACGAACTACAATGCTCAAAGGAATTCAAAATAATGCTTCAATCCAGAATTATGCATTGGTCTAATAACTGAATTTTCTATGTCTTATAGATTCCAAATCAATAAGAGATCAAACATTTCATAAAGGGAGATCAAACAGCCAATCGAAAATGCACAGGAGCTACACATCAAAGAGAGCTCAGAAGAAACTTCAGCTGATAGTGGTGAATCCTTTAAAGGCCAAGACTAACTTCCTATGTCACAGAACACAGAGCAGAAATTATCAAAATAACAGCAACCTTCAAACGCTCAAAACCCACAAAGGGATCAAGAAAGAACAAACTTTGGTATACAATAAGTTCAAATCATCAAATACAGTAGCATATCTCGAACTACCGATTATATGTAGGCGTTGCAGTCGCTTACAAGCAAATGGTCTACGCTTAGTGAAGTGGAGTCGAAGAAGGCAAGGCATTGAAAGAAAGGAAGACCCGAGAGAGATGGTTTGCAATGCCATGTGTGCCTCCTCCGTCCTCTATCTCTCACTAGTTTGGCCTTGTGGGTGTCCCGCTACCATTGGCTCTGTTTCTGGAAGCCGAAGGTTTAACTGGATTGTTTGGAGAAACGGAATATCGTAACCTCATCCCAATTAATCTTATCCTTGAAATAGAACTTAGGATGTTTGGCAAAAGTCAACATTTACAACGTAAACTCAAATATTTCTTTCACAAGCTTCTTGTACACAACAGAAAAAATTATCAATGGCTGATCCGGCACTCCACCCAGAGACGCTCGAACACCAAGAGATTCAACCACTCAAAGAAATCGCAATAGACTACACTCCGGAGGCATGCACGCATTGCCCAGTCTCCAACTCTATTTCCGTCACATACGACCACCGTGGCGGCGCTCGGTGGCGCACCACCACTCCATTCCTGTATGGCACCTTTGGCTCTCTCATCCAGGGCCCTAAAGGCAACACCAGTGGCCTCAACTTCAATCTTTATCTCTCATCTCTTGAAGGGGACAAATCCCAAGATGAGATCGACTTTGAATTCCTAGGCAAGGATAAAACCATAGTACAAACCAATTATTACACCACAGGTCAGGCTATTCATTTCAGTTGACTGTAATGTATTTGCACATTTTGATCTTAAAGTAGATGCTCCTCCTAGTTGACCATTTTTGTTTCTGTAGTTCTTGGTTTTTTTGCTTCTCAATTCCATCCTTAATTTTATGGATTTGAATTGTACAAGCATATTTCTCTGAACTTAGGATCATTTTAAAGTTAAAGTCTTGGTAATGGTTTCTGTGTTCATAGGTGTTGATATATGTCCAAATGTTGTCATGCAAGTTCTCTTTTTTTATACACCTACCAGAATCTGTTACTCTTTTTGTAGGATATTTAGGACTCCATTCACAGACTTGAATACAATTGTGATGCAGGGACTGGAAATAGAGAGCAATTTCATGATCTGGGTTTTGATTGCTCTGATGGCTTTCATGAGTACACCATTAGGTGGAGGCCGAATTGGATTGATTGGTTGATTGATGGCAACGGTATAAGAAGAGAAGAGAGGAGGGAGGGTGAGGCGTTTCCCGAGAAACCCATGTTTTTGTATGCTTCAGTTTGGGATGCCAGCTACATTGATGAAGGAAGGTGGACTGGGCCTTACATGGGGTGTGATGCACCTTATGTTTGTCTCTATAAGGACATTCATGTGCCTGCTGCGACTTCAATGGTGTGTTCTTATGATTCTTGATCGAGGTTTCTGGTTTCTCTTTTGTGTTTATTTGCATGCCAATTGAAGCTGAAGTGGATTCATGATCTTCTTTGTTGTTCCTTGTGAAAACCAACTGTTGAAATTCGTTCTCTCATTGCTTTTGCTTTGAATCATGGTGCATTGGTTATTTGGAGTTGTGATTACATTAAAAGTTAAAGCTTGCTGTACTCAAATTGTTTGATGATGATTAACTGAATCGATTCTATTGTCAGATTCTGCAATGGTGAATGCTTAATGTAATATCCTTTTTGTCACTCTACAAACAATAAAGCAAGGGATTTTGAGTGCATAAACAGAGATGATTAAGTTGTGTGGGTATTACCTGATGACTAACTGATCTGTTTTTTTGGTTGACGATTCCAGGGTGTCTGTGCGTTTTGTTTATTTTGAGTGCTTTGTTTGTGTTAACGAATGATTCTTTACAGTATATGTAGAAAGACTGCAGTTTGACTCAAACTGTTTGCATATTTTGAAAATGAGTGCCTGAAAGTAGGATTTTTACCCTTTGCCATATAGAAAGAGTAATATATGTAGTTTGAGGTTGTAAGATAGGTGCCTGCAGATTTAGTGGCTTTTAGGTTTTAGCTGCTTACATCTCACCAAAACATCTGATAATCCTTTTTTCTCTGTTGTCTCTCTTATTGTCTTTTTCTTTCTCGTTTTTCCTGTAGTTTTGTGTTTTTCTTCCTCGTACTATTTTGAAATCTCCATCACTGTTAGAATTAGGAAGTTGAAAGGTCTATTTGAACTACTTTGCTAGTTATGTAGCAACTAGCACATAGGCTGATAGGCATAACAATTTATTGCATATTTGGTTTCTTGCATCCTCATCATAAATAATATGATAAATTGCAAAATAAATGGAATTTATTCTGTTAGATCATGGTCCCTGGGGAAAGAGATGTTCTTGCTCCGGTCCCTTTAGCTATAGTTACCTCTAACAGTGTTGGTGGGCATTGATTGTCGAATGAGGAGAGTCTCTCAAAGTGGATAATTCAGAAGCTTCAGAATATGAGGAAAATTCTGGGAATTACCTATTATTGCATAGATAATGAGGATCTTGCTCTCTTAGCAGAGATAGAAAGGAGACAGAACTTAGAGAAGAAGAAGAATAAGGCAAAGGGCATTTCTGATACCTTCAAAATATCAGCGGGCTGAAATAAGGAACTCCAAAGGAAATAATTAGCTGGAACGTGAGGGGTTTGAACAATAAAGATAAAAGGGTTATCTTTAAGCACTTCTATACAAATGTAAGGGGCATTTGCTTACATGAAACAAGGATTAAGCATTGAACATCATGATTAGTCTATAGACTCATCTGTGCTGTAGTTCCAGTCACTGCTGCTTTTCAATACATTTTGTGAGAAATGATAGATTTTCCAGACAAATACAATAATGTTCAATTTGGTTTGCTAATGATGCAGCCTTGGTGGGGATTAATAAAATGTCAAGCAGTGAAGGGTAAAGATACAGTGGATATATTCAAACATTGTTTGGTTTGAACTTTGGAGTTCATGATGGAAGCAGAGCAAGTGATGTATGCTGTCAACACCACTGCAGAATGCAGATACTCATCTGCAATAAAAAAATCCTTATTGCGATCATTTTTAGGACAACCACCATCGTTAAAAAAACTCAAAAATTACGTTTCTTTAAAGGTAGAATTTTTTTTCAATTAAATGAATTAAGATATCTCAAACTTGGTAGGCACACCCTCATGACTCATCACAACTTAGAACTTTCCTTCTTTGCTGTGGTAATTTATTTATTGAAGAAATACAATTAATTTTTTTTTAAAATAATCATCCATATATAAAAAAGAACAACTACCTTGTCAGAGTCCCAAATTCTCAATTTTTCCTCTCCTCCTTGAATTATATATAAGTTTCTTTTAAAAAATAAAATAAAGTATCTATCTTTGTCCATTGTATCATGATTCATGACACAAAGTTGAAGAGATAACAGCAAATCGTTTTCCAGGTGCCAATATAATACCCAATGGGTTCAGGACAGTTGACTTATCGGCAACGGGCAAAAGTAGAAATCTAGGAGGAAAAGATGAAGAAACAACCCATTGAGATTATCTACCTTGGAAACACTGATCACAAATGACTCGCAATAATCTGATAGTTTCCCAATTTTTACTGTTGGACTGCTTTGCCGCCAAAACTGACTACCTACCTTAATCCCAACCGTCCGATCATATCAAGCACTTAATTTAGCTGGGGCCTGCCTGTCGCGGAGATACATAGCAAATTCCAAGGAACAAGAAAACGAAGTGTCTTCTTCCTTCTAAAACTTCTCTAATCCCCAGCATCCAATTCAAGTGCCCCCACTTTTTGCCTTGGAATTAACTTTAAGTCCAACCAAAGCGATTAGGATTCTAAGTGGGCAGTTTTATGTATTTGTGCTTGGCCTTTACTGTTTTGGCATTAAATATCTTGCCCTTTTTCGAAAGATCTTGATATGGCTGTTTGATTCTATTCTTTGTTCTCCGTTTCCCATCATAGTTTCTTGTTTGGAGCTTGTGGGTTGGTCCTGATTTTGTTCTTGTTTCTCGATATGACTAATTTTTGTTTTTCTGGGTGGACTTGTCCAATTTGCTGTAAAAGCTTGATCTGGGTCTCTTTGGAATAAATCGTATTAGGTGCTGGATATTTTCTAGTTTTTCTATTGCCTTTGGAAAAATTGACATGTTTGGTTCCGGCATGAATTTGATTACTACTATTATTGGGTTTGGAATGAGTGCCACTTTCATCGTGTTTGTTTGCACAAGAATAATCTGTAGGAGAGTTCGAGGGGCTGAGTCACGGCCAGCGTTTGAGATTGATACCAGGATCGATCCTGTTCAGGTAGCCTTGATTTCGCCAGTTACATGTGGTGTTGTGTTCATGTTTTGCGTTCTTTATGCTTGAAAGAATGCCACAATGATCCTGTCGCGTTCACTCGGATAAATTTGACTAAATCCAATATCCAATTTACACTTAATTTTTTTTCCAGATGTGGTTGAAAGGATTGAAGCATCCACCCATTCTTTTGATGCATACTGAAGCTTTTGATGCTCACTGATGGTCATTTGTTTCCTCAAATTTTGGCTTTGATGTTTCTGTTTGGTTTTTTTATTTTCGTGTCAAAACTGAGATATCTAAAAAGGTGGAGAAATGAGTCAAGCTTGAGTCATTCAATGTAGAATGTAAATATGCCAAACCTTTGCAAGAATTGGTTTTGTGTCTACTCTGATAAAAGTTACAACACTGGCATTTTAGTTTGGAGATTTGAATTATTCATGTTTTGATCTTTGTCTGGCAGCCAGAGCATCAAATTAATGGCCTTGAACCGGTTCTGGTTGCTGGGATCCCCACAATGAAATACAACCAAGAGGCATTCAGTTCCATTGAGGATGCACAGTAAGTTTAGCCTGCAGCTATATTTAGCTACATCAGTGCAACCAAACTTTCTTCTGCTGGCATTTACTTCACACAAGATTTATCCCTCTTGATCAAGGAGACATTCCTCCTCTAATAGTCTCATTTGACCCAATCTTAATCTTGTTCAACTTGGTGAAATCTTGTGTATCTGATTGCGTTATGCTGCTTTGTTATATATAGTTAGAGAGATCAAGAAAGTAAGGTATTGGAACAGATTAAATCAGTCTGACTTTAGTCAAAACTGTCTCTGACATCTTTCTCCTGCAGGTGCTCCATATGTTTAGGGGAGTACCAAGAGAAAGAAGTGCTGCGAATTATGCCCCAATGTGGCCACAATTTCCATGTCTCTTGTATAGATATCTGGCTGAGAAAACAATCGACATGCCCAGTCTGCCGTTTCCCCCTACAACACTCTTTGGAAACTAAACATGTGAGACAAGCAACATTCAGTGTGTCTCAATCTGCTGATAACCCCGAAACTCCAATTGAACATTCTCGCCAATGGTTGCTTCCTGGTTCTGAGCGCTCACAGGGAAATATGAGCGACGAAGTGCATCGTGACGTTCCTGGAAACACACAACCTAATCCAAGAGAGCCAGAAACAAGGCAATAGGCACACAAACAGAATAACATCTTGATTTGCATCCTACTACCGGTTCATATAGTTCGAGCCTTCATGATTTACTTGAAAGCTTCTGAGGCATCGCCATGTAGGATCGAATATTTTGCGCATCTCATGATCTGTACATAAATCCGTCTTCTTACTTATTTGATTTGTTGTGACAAACTTGTAAGAACTTGAAATGTTTAGAGACAAAGCATAATTTATATCCGATATTTTATTTAGGCATCATTCGACTTGATTCAGTGTTACTTATAGCACTCTGCATATATACGTGCATTGGTCACCAAATTCTGCATCACTGCATCTCTTTGGAATAGAAAGAACTAAATTCTACACCAGAAACATATCCGACTGAGAAGAACCCGTGTGTCACAAAAGCATTTAATGTAATCTGTTAGCAGATAAGTAGTCGTTAGAACTTCTGTTAAATTGTTAACAGAAAGATTAGTTGGTTAAAGCTTAATGTTCTGTTTAGTGCTAAGTCTGTTTTTCTCCTCTCTTTTTTTCTTTTTATTATCCTTCATTGCTAGGTCAAGGTTTGAACGAGACTATCATCGACCCGAACACATCTACGAAACGTTACAGTTCAACTTGAGACCTAATAGAAGTTCCTAAATTCTCTTTGGTATGTTGTTTTGAAGATGAACGGATCAACTCAATTGATTACTTCAATCAAAGTTCACATTTGAAGCATATATAATAAGATCCTTCAATCTTATGGGTGTGTTAAAATTCTCTTAAACACCACCACCTCTTTTCTTACCTTGTAAGTCAAGCAACAAATATGTGCAAGCAAAGCAATTACTTTGATTAACTTGGCATAAATTAATGGGATTGTTAAAACAAATATAGACCATAAACTTTTTCCATCATGTTTGGAGCATGCTTTGTGTTTCTATGTGTTTAGCCTCTGAGAAGTAGATTAATGTTAGAGACTAGTCATGTATTATATTATTTAAACCCCAATTATTAATTGACAAAATTTTAAAAATATGGTCCCCAATTGAAGATTAATTGAACTCTATTGTCCACTTGAAATCAATCAAGAATATGCAGACAAAGATGCTGATATTATCAATGAATCATAGATTAAATTATAGAAATTAATTTGTATGTTTTGTGAGAGCTAAGAAGCAGGGGCTGTAAATCAATCACATACTTAGGTTGGGGCGGGACCTAAGGGCCCGTCCACTGACCCGTGCCCTCGGAATGCCAGTGGAATGTAAGTCGCAGGTTATGCGACACAACGACAGGGACAGCTGAGTGGGTAAGTTAAATCACCAGGTGAGCGTGCACCATGTCGTTGTTCTCAAGAGTTATAAAATATCACATCACTTGGACACCCCCAAATGATGTGATATATGTGAAAGAAGAAGAAGAAAAAGCTCCAATTTTCCTCATATAACAAGGTTTTTTCTTGCACCTAGGTATTATTATTAAGGGACCTAAATGTGCCCACAAAAATAAAATACTAAACGAGAAATGTTTAAAATTATTTTTGGTTTATATCTAACGGTTATGAATTATCATATATTTTTCATTTAATATTCGATTTTTGTTTTAAACAAAAAATATATCTATATCGTAATATCAATTAATGTACAAATAAATTTTTAACAAATTAAAAGAAAATATTTTTAAGGCATAAAAATCATCTCTAGGGGATTCCCATTAGTTGGAGTGAGATATGAGATTTATTTCCTTAAAGTGTGAATGAGGGTTTGTGTGTAATTTTAAAAATAAGTATAATGCGCAAATGCAACGATAAATTTTTGTTGACCCATTAAAATTACATATTGGGTCTCATTTTTATTATACAAAAAATCACGTCACATTCATCGATATTAGCAAAACACATCTCTTTAATACATTCATATCAGTAAAAAATAAATTCTTATACATTTTCCTCTCTCAATATTTGTCAAGCATTTACTCTTCTATTTCTTCATATATTCTCCAATAAAACTATACTAAAATCACTTTTGGATCCCACTATCTTTTATAAAAAGTTCAAGCCACATTCAGATTATCAAAAGTCATTTCTCAATACAGTCTATATAAGTACAATTGGTCTACTTGTTGGCGCGTAGCACGTGTCATTCCACACGTGTAGTGTGCAAAAGATCCATTCACTAAACAACGATATATTACATTTCCACCCTAGAGGAACCAAAATGGGAATCTAATGCAACCCTAACCCTAAGATGACCACAGTAAGTACCAATACAAGGACCACAGTACTCAATATATACAACGACAAATCTTTTGATCCTTAAAATAAATAAAAAAATTAAAAAAAGAAAAAATGTTTTGTTTAACGTTATAAAACAAAAGTTTAACGAGTCTAAGTACAAAAGCAAGGTTATTATACTAACAATAATGATGATCAATTCGTGTGGGTAGTAATAATATGGTCGGGAAGATAAATACACCACAAAAGACAATGTACGAGGGAGATGGTGGAGCCCACCAATCATTCTATTCTCCAATTGCTAAATTCCACAAGTGACCTCACGTCACTACCCTTATTAAAATATATATATATATATATATATATTTTCTCGTTGGAGTTTAAAATTGCAAATGCCTTCTTTATTTACAAAATGACAAATTAGGGATAGCCTTTCTTCTGTCTACTTCCCTCTTTTGTATGATGAGAGCCATATAGCTTGGCTCGGAGAGGTGGCTTTGCAGCTCTTACAATGGATCATGAATTAGAGAACGTGGTAATAGAATTGTTTAATTGTAAGTCGAGAATTGATTCAAGCTAAGCCACAAGTATGTTAAATAAAATAGCTCATATTAAAAAAATTATTTTGCACCTCAATAAAATGGAGGAGAGTGGAGCGTATTAGTCGAGCACGTAGTGAAAATAGGTCATACACTTAGTGAGCTTGGACACTCTTATCGAAACACGTAAAATCTCTTGTTTCCTAGTTCTTGTTCTTTTTCTATTTTCTATTTGATTGTTCTATATTTTTTTCTCTATAATTTGCTGCGAGGTTCAATACTCAACAAATTAAGCCATCCCCTCTTAAGTCGGACCTAAGCTTTGGAGAATAAGCCAATTAGCTGATGGACTATACAAGTACATGGTTGGAGATAGAGACTAATAAACAAAATTAGGTGATAAAAACAAACGATTACTAGACCTCATGTACAGATCCAGATCTACACTCTCCCACTTGATGATTCTCATCATATATAAATAGTGCCACATATGCCTATGTGTTTCTTCACATGAAGCCATAGACCAATTCTCACCCACCACACTAAAACTCCCTCTCCTACCCCTAAAACAAATAAATCGCTAGCTTACTATAAATGACAATAACCGAAATACTAAAATCCACCACCACTGCAGCCACCACCATCACAACTTCCACCACTATTCCACCACTCAAACCGGTGATTCGGAGATTCGTTGGAGTCCGAAAACGACCTTCGGGGAGATGGGTGGCAGAAATTAAGGATTCATCTCAAAGCGTTAGGTTATGGTTAGGCACATACGATACACCTGAAGAGGCGGCTCAAGCCTATGATGAAGCGGCTCGAACACTGCGTGGAGAACATGCCCGAACCAACTTTGCACTGCCGTCTAGCCCTAATGTCCAATCCGGTTCATCACTGAGCGAACCGGATGCGAAGCAATATGGGCTTAGCTTTTCTTCGTTGAAAGCTAAATTGAACAAGAATTTACAAAATATCATGGCAAGGTCAAAGGAGAACAAGTCAACAAAAAGTAGAGTGAGTGATCACTTCACTTTTGCTAGTATTTTCGACTTCAAGGGCAACCAATACAGAAATCCTTCAATGGATATGAAGTGCACTGAGAAAGTTGTGTTGCCAAGTATTGTTGTGCCTCCTGTGGTGGATGAGACATCTTGTAATTGGGAGAGCTCAGGTGTGCTTTCAACTGATAGTAGTGATTGTCTTGGGTTCTTGAAACCCGGGTTCGACTCGGATGGGTCGGATATGGATCAGATGATGGGTTGGATGAGTAGCTCGAATGTTATGAGTGGTTGTGATCTGGGTGGCGATCCGGGTTCAAGAAGCAAGAGGCTTAAGGTGTCTTCTTCTATTTTGGTTCCACCAACATTTAGTGGGTCTACTAATAATTATAGTAGTGGTCATCACAATTAAAGGCATAAGTATAGTGTAATAGTGATCATAACTTTGAATTAGAGTGGGTTTATGAGCTACTTTTTGGAGCTTCGATCCATCAGTTAAAAGGACTGAGAATTGAAGCTTTGTAATAGTAGTTAAGAAGTTTTTTTAGTTTCAGTGAAGTTGAAAGATAATTAGTTCCTTCAAGTTAATCAATTGAAGATAACCCGTACTTGGTGTCTTTTAAGACTCATCTATCAGTAACACCGAGGATACAATGATGTTCACAAATTAATCTTTTGAACAATTGACATAAATCTAAACTCAGAATATCAATTTCGTGTACACATAAATTTTCACCTGACGACATGATAGATGTTCTAATGACCCTCATATATAGAACGAATGTGCTTTCATTCAAGGACTACTAACTAGCCATAATCAAAATTTGTACACAATATTCCCAATTACATTATCTAAAGTAAACAAGAGGATGTGATGAATATTCATAAATGCACAAAAAAAAGTTTATCCTCTTAACATAAATATTTTATGCATGAACGATTGATTGAGTTGGTAGCCTCCAACAACCTAATTTGATTGTTACAAGACCATTGGGCCGAGCTAAGCATTCATGTCTCAGCCCAATCTCATATAAGGAATTGACCCAATCACAAGAAGAAAAGACACGATAACAAATTTAGCCCATGGGCTTCTTCTGTTCACCTTCATGTGGGCCTCTCTTCCATACTTGAAGAAACCCTACAAACCGTCACGGTTGCCTAAAATGAAATTGCGGAACTAATGTGCTTTTGAGCCGTGGGGGATTGGATTGTATCACATCTTGTTTGGAAGAGAGCTTTTTATATTTTGTATTAAAATATTTATCTACACTGTTACGATGTCAATTGTTTTTTTGATAACACGCAAGTAGAAACTCCTTTATCGGCCAGCTGAATTATTGGACCGTCAAAGCAATCCACACTCTCCTGATAAGCTATTGAGACTGGACTAAAGTCTAAGCAGGAAGAACGTCTCTCATGAGTCTTTGACCCATGCAAGAAACTAACGTTGAAATAACTGACCTACATTTGTAAAGAATTAGCACAGTCAATTTTATCATCCCAACTAAAACCTTTTGTTTTTTTCCATTACCAAGCCAAATCTCCCAAACCCATCATATTTTTTTTTTGGCCAATTAATCTGAAGTTGGAAACCAATCAAGTTTTTTAAACCATCCCCTCTCTTCCACCATCGCATTAGCTTTTAAAAGTGGTGTTCCACAAAAAATATGGTTGTTAAGCTTAAGTTAATAATAATGCAATGATACGTTAGGCTTGTGGGGTTTTCTTCTTCATTTTGTATCAACTTTGGTCTTTGCATGCACATCTCTCCATAATGACTAGTTGTCATGATTTTCATGTTAAAAAAAAACACGTGAATTCATGACTATAACTGTAATTCTATCATGTGTCTGACATTTTGTGGGCTTTCCTAGGAAGTAGTAACTTCATATTTTTAGGAGTCGAGAGTCGTGAATTCAAGACTATTAATTAAGACCTTCAACGTAATCGAACGTATTTGTTAATGCAAAAAAATAAGACTTAACTGCAACCTATGCCTCGTGCCCTATGGAGCCGACCGTCGACTGGAAGATTCAAGCTCAATGTGCTGTTTGTGTTGATGTTGAAGGCATAGGACTGGGAGGTTTAATACATGACTATGAGGGTTCAGTTGTATTGTGCTGGTCACATCATTTTCCAGACGGTTTTGACGTTGCGAGTTAATAGGAGGGCATTCGCTTAACTCATCAATTTGGTTATTCTATAGAGACCATTGAACTCAAGGAGTGAGATTTTCCAGTAAATATCTATTGAGCCCATGAGAACAGTACCTCCTCGGGTATAGGTTCTCTCCCTCAACACACATGCGGGTGTTAGTGGCTGGGACTTCTCCGAGATGGTGCCCTGAACAATTGGGCTGTACGGGTTACCCATTTATCCGTTACGGGTATCAGAAACTTGTTTTCGTTTGATTGTTCAGTCCTATATGAATACTATTACGGACATCTATGTCTGGTGGTACTTTGGCTGGGATTTTTCAAACTCGAGCTGCTCCTGCTTCTTTTATTTTTTAAACGATTTGGACCTTTTAGGTGTCTTCTGTATCGACTAGGCAACAAAAACAGTTTTTGTCTTCCTCTCATTCTCGAGTTGATTGTTGAGAGTAGAGAAGAGGGAGGAGAGTAGTGGAGGTTTGAAGGATCGAAGCTATGGTGGGGAGGTTTGCTTTCAGAAGAAAAAACTGAAATTCCTGTTCCTGAGTCTTAAAGGTTGGTTCTTGAACGTTGTTTTTACTTGCTTTCTTTTATCCCAACTTAGAAAAAGAAAATGGCTTTTTTCTCTTCTTTTTCTGTTTTCTCAATTGCTTCCACATTTGGGTTTCTTGTCATATGAGTTCTTGATCACTATTTTGTTTCTTCCAGCTTCTTATACTGTGCTTTTGTGCTTATAGAAACAACAAGGAGATTGGTGGGTACTCTCTGGTGGCTGTTAACTGTTGAGGGCTTTTGCTAATTGTTGATTGTTGAGGGCTTTTGGAGTTTGAGGAAAGTCAGAGACAAATCGAGGTACTTTCACGGTTACTGCTCATTGAATTTTGTTAGGCGTATTTGAGTGGGGGTTGGTCTATCTTGAATTTAAAATACACTCTGTTGATTGAGACTCGTGTCTTCTCTTCGAAGGAAAGTTTTTTCCTTTCAATCCAGCTAATTTCGTTTTATCAAGATCAGTTCTCTTCCGGGTTGAAAAAAGTACTACATTTGAAGAACAATAACTTGATACATACTAGGTTATTTTGTAATTTAGTATAGATTTGCCGACCGTCAGCCGTTAAAAGTAGTATATGATTCCATCAACAACATTTTAAAGCCACTGGATAGATATTAATGTATTCATTATTTTAGAAATAAATTTTGGTTGGCATTTAATGATCACTTGACAAAGCAGTGGAGATGACTCATGGGGGCACCTTTAGGTACTACGATTTGGTTGGTCAGGTTTTTTTTTCCTGCTCCACTGCCTCTCAACTAATCTAGCTTTGCTATTCATTTCTTCTTTACATATATTGTCATCTGGATCATTGCTCAAAGGTTTGGTTTTTCTCTGTTACCCAGTTTTGCTGATTATTCAATTGAATCCAAACCCACATCAAAATCATGGTGGAAGAAGATGGCAATGACGTTTTGGTTGATATGTCAACTGAAGAGTGGTTAGCACATGCCCAAGAGCTTGTTCCAGTGGCCCTCAAGAAGGCTAAGGAGGTTAAGGGTTTCACTGGGCGGTGGAAGATGATAATTGCCAAGTTGGAGCAGATTCCTTCACGTTTATCGGATTTGTCAAGCCATCCTTTTTTCTCTAAGAATGCACTTTGCAAGGAACAATTACAGGCTGTGACAAAGACGTTGAAAGAAACAATTGAATTGGCTCAATTATGTGCAAAAGAGAAGTACGAAGGGAAGCTTAGGATGCAAAGTGATCTTGATGCTTTGTCAGGGAAGCTGGATTTGAATTTGCGAGATTGTGGGCTTTTGATCAAGTCTGGTGTCCTTGGAGAGGCTACTTTGCCTTTGACAGTGGCTGGTTCTCAGCAAGAGCCAGAAGCTGCAATGCATAGCAATATAAGGGAATTGCTTGTCAGGCTTCAAATTGGGCACTTGGAGTCGAAGCACAAAGCTCTTGAGAGTTTAGTTGAAGTCATGAAAGAAGATGAGAAGAATGTTTTGGCTGTTTTGGGGCGGAGTAATATTGCTGCTTTAGTTCAATTGTTAATAGCAACTTCTCCCCGCATACGCGAGAAGACTGTGACTGTAATATGCTCGCTTGCAGAGTCCGGAGGTTGTGAGAATTGGCTTGTTTCTGAAGGCACTTTACCTCCCCTTATAAGGCTTGTTGAGTCTGGCAATGCAGTGGGGAAAGAGAAGGCTACGATTTCACTTCAAAGGTTGTCAATGTCTGCAGAAACTGCCAGAGAAATTGTTCGGCATGGTGGGGTTCGGCCACTGATTGAACTATGCCGAACTGGTAATTCTGTTTCACAGGCGGCTGCTACTTGTTCTTTGAAGAATATATCAGTTGTCCCTGAGGTTCGAAAAACTCTAGCTGAAGAAGGAATTGTAAAGGTCATGATCAATCTCCTCGATTGTGGAATTCTTTTGGGATCTAAAGAATATGCAGCAGAGTGCTTGCAGAATCTCACTGCAAGCAATGAGAACCTTAGAAGGTCTGTTATTTCAAAAGGTGGCATTAGGAGCCTATTGGCATACCTTGATGGTCCTTTGCCCCAAGAATCCGCAGTTGGAGCATTGAGGAACTTGGTTGGCTCAGTTTCTATGGAAATGTTGGTTTCTCTCGGCTTCCTTCCTCGCTTGACACATGTGCTTAAATCTGGATCACAAGGTGCACAACAAGCTGCTGCGTCGGCAATCTGCTGGGTTTGCAACTCAACTGAGATGAAAAAACTGGTGGGTGAAGCAGGGTGCATTCCCCTGCTAGTCAAGATGCTTGAAGTTAAATCAAACAGTGTTAGAGAGGTTGCTGCACAAGCTATTTCAAGCTTGATCAGCCTTTCGCTGAATTGCAGAGAAGTTAAAAGGGATGATAAAGGTGTGCCAAATTTGGTCCAACTACTCAATCCAAGCCCACATAACACCGCAAAGAAATATGCCGTGTCCTGTCTTACGTCTCTCTCTTCAAGTAAGAAATGCAAGAAACTGATGATTTCATATGGAGCAATTGGGTATCTAAAGAAGCTCAGTGAAATGGACTTACCAGGTGCCAAGAATCTGCTTGAGCAATTGGAAAGAGGAAAGCTAAGAAGCTTGTTCAGCAGGAAATAGAGTAAGCAGCATCCTGTTTTTGTACCATGAAGGTGTTTTTCTTTTCCTGTACAAGCATTGTTTCATTATCTGTATGAAACGAAGTATTCTAGATCTGAATCAAAGATCTTAAGGGTTAATCTATGCAATCAAAGCTTAATTAGTAATAAAATATAAATATCCTCTTCTGTGATGAGTTTGTGCTATTCTTTTGCCATTTTCTTCTCTCCTTTCCTTCTGTTTAGGGAAACTGTATTTTCATAGCTGGAAACGCTTACTGCTGCAGCCAAAAGTGAGTTTTACCTACTCATATCGTTGATCAAAGAAAATCCAAGTCTTGAGTTAACCAACTAGACACGGATTAATATTGGAGGAACAAGGCTGCTCCTTGCAATTGCAATCAAATTAAGGTAAACAATATTCCCAGGGTACCTGTAACCAAGAAGTTTGTTTATTTCCTCAAATTGTTTGTTTATTTGGACTGTCCTCTTTATGTTTCCTTGACAGAGTCGAGTCGAGGTAAAGATGCATACTTTGAAGGTAATACTTCCCTTTGGAATATTCAAATTTCTAGCTCTTAGAGCGTTTATACTTTTTCAGACATATTCAGACATTAATCTTTACACCAATTTATACTATGTCAGACATATTCTCTACCAAACACAAGCGCCAGTAAATCCACCACCTTACCATCTTCTCCGGAAATAGTGGTGTTTAGTATTGGTTGCTAAAGATTCTTCCTTTATTTGGGAACTCAGGATTTTTCTGGAGAGTATAAATGAAATTGTATTCAAACTTAAAATATGATACTGATGATCAAGTTACTTGTTTGGTTCATGACATCTGGATTATCTGATTTGCCTTATGTACATTTCAACATGCTCGTATACTACCAACTATACACGACGTTAGCAAACCCGTATCATTTAATGTATTTCTATTAATGTAAAAAATGATTCTGTATGAACCATCTTCTTTGAACTGTTCCAGCATAATTTGAAAATTTGAACTGAGGCATGGTGGTCCTATTTATGTCTTATATTAGAGGGAATCATTGCTCCTTAAATTTTATTATATGCTATCTTATATTAAATATTGACAACCCCATTTGTGACAAATGCTGTATCTGGTGCAAGGTCTCTGTCATGCTATGAACTCTTGATAGAGTCCACATATGGTGGATGGATTCATGATTGTTCCACAGGAAAATTTTGTGCCCTTCTTCTAAGGGTTGCTTTACTGAAACACTGAGGATTAGACCAGTTGAAATTTTCTGAAACTGTCTGGTTTACACTCCACTTTTGATCTTTTAGGACACAATCCTAAGATGGAAGCAATAAACTCAAGATTCGAGGCCAATTGATAATAACATGTTCAATGCAATGTCAAATCATTTATTTGATCCTAAAATGGGGTAAAGAAAAGCCAATATCAAAGAAACTTCTCACACAGAAAATTATACAGGTGACTGCCAGCCACAAGCACATAAGTTGTCCGCGGAATTGCCCTGTATCTGGAAACTGAAACAGGACGTTTGATGTTTTCTAATGTGAAAAGAAATTTGGTGGGTTGGGAAAAGGAAGGGAACCAGTAAAATATCCACTTATACATAAGCAGCACAGAAGAAAAAAGCTCCAGGCAGTGTGGCACCATCTTAAGATGTAGTTGGTTGGTGCAAACCATTACTCAGTTAAAAAACCAAAAAAATAAAGTTTACAGAGGGCCGAGGAATTCGTCGTCTGCTTCAAAATCCTCTTCCACCCATTCGAAGTCTTCACCGCCATTTCCATGCAACAGGTTCACTATATGTTCCAAATCACGTACACGCCTCAGCAAGTATTCACTAGGAGCAGTACTAGCTAGACTGTCTTCAGGTGGGTTTGGTTGGGTATAACTCAGAGCCTTCAGTGCAAACTCTCCCGACGGTTTCAGAATTTCAACATCAAACGAGGGTGATAGTGACCGCCCCAAAACTTGAACATGAGACACACTACAATATGACAATAAAGTGTGTTAGGAACAGAACGTCAAAAACAAGTCCGCAAGGCCATCAAGTAGCTGCAAACTATTCTCTGTAACAAAACAAAGTTCTTTTCGTTTTCTTTTGCAATAATCTCAGTTTGGGATGAAAGTTGAATATGCATGGGTTCATGCAAAAACAAAAAAGGAAAAAAAAAAGGCGAAAGTGGCGGGTCAATATAATGTCAAAAAGCTAAGGAAAACTCATCACTTGAATACAGTTACCAAAAAATCAAATAGAACATGAAAATGGAAGAACGAGAGATAAGAAAGGAAATAGCAACCCCATCCTTCAGTTAGATATTCTACTATACGATGGAAAGTGGAGAATGATTAACGTAGTCGGTTCAGTAAAGAAAGGGGCAAACAACTCCAGTGCACAAGGAAGTAGGTGGGGTCGGAAACAGGCAAGATGTACACAGTCTTCCCCCACAGAAAATGCGGTGAGGCTTTTTTCGGGGTTTGAACATGTGGCCTATAAGTTGCACAAAAGGGAAAACTATAAAATCAAATTGCTTACTGATAACCATAAAATCAAATTGCTTACTGATAACCATAAAATCAATTAAGAAATCATAACGATCTTTTTTTTGAAGGGGGAAAAAACTCGGAAAGCAATCTAAACATACTGCAGGAAAATCTGAATTTTTTTAATGAAAAACACACGCACAGAAGAAAAGGAAAACAGGGAAGGACTGGTAACTTCCCCCCAAAAAATCCGCAATGTCCAAAGAATTGAAAAAAAAAACAATGGGAAAGAGATGCATCTACATACTGTTAGCCAATTAGGCACTAACACATGCCACATTATAAAAAAAATGACCATAAAACCTCCTCTTCATTCCATATTCGACACTGTTAGTTAAATAAATTGCAGAAACAGGAATGTAAGACTCAGAACCTAAAAAGGGGAAAGATATATCATCTGAAATTTCCCTTCTGAACCTAAATCAGATATGCAAATGTTCGGGACAAACCAAATATAGAACAAGCCGTCCATTTCCTGTCTCTGAACTCTTCCCAACAGCTCAATCTGCAAAATTCCACCAATGCAAAGAACGGGCTGTGGAAGCTTGAAAGTCTGCAAACGGTTTTCCTGCTCATAAGGAAAGTTATTTGGAAATTAATATCATCAATGAGTATTTAAATGCAAAAGCGTAAAGAAACAAAAAAAAAATCTCAAATGCCCAAAAAGTATAATATCTGTCACACGTAAGAAAGATAAAAACGCTAAAAGAACTTGTGATCGGAAGCGAACACATCACCAAAACACATACAAATGTAACCACTAAATCCAACTAAAAACGAAGTCTAGAATTGATTAGGATTGGAGACGAAACACGAAAATAGATTCTAAGGTTTTGAACAAAAACACTCCAGTACATAGCATTATTAATTGGGATTAAGCCTATGATGTATGAGACAATTAAAAGAGTTACCAAAACTAATTTAGATTTATTTAGTTGGACTTCGCAATATTGTAATTCTACAACTAATATTTGTAATCATATTCCTAATGGATATTAAATATTAATGTAATTTTAATAATTAGAGTTCTTTAGTAATTATAACAGGCCACTACAGTACCCATTAAAAAAAAGTTTCCGCTACTGGACGACGAAAGGGGCTTTGAAATTATTAACACTCTCCAAAAAAGATATTGTTAATAATACCGCAGTAGAGGTCTCCTTTCCGAAAGAGTACTCAAGAATTTTAATTTTGATTTTACTTTACATCACCAGGTATTGCTTTTCCTATCAGGATTGGTACGAGTCGTACGACCGTTTCACTCCGATAAGAATTAGAAAGCTTTTACTTTTCTGCATGGATTTAGGATTTGGTTTTCCATATAAAGGAGCCTTGTAATAGCAAGTAAGGACAGAACACAATAAGTAACATCGGAGTTTTAGTCTTGAAATTTGGAATTCTCCTAAATTAGCAACTCCTCTAAGGAAGTGCATCAAAATAACGAGGAAATGGTTTGGGTCAGTGCTCAAGATGGATAAACAAATCCCGCTTTGTGATAATGACCTTGCCTTTACTAATTTTGTTTTATAACTAACCCTCTTCTTCTTTCTAGCCTGGAAAACTGCTGTTAATGTCTGCCAATAGCTCAAGACTGTCATAATAAAAGGTTGTCATGGAAAATCAGGACAAGAATCTTAGCTTCACACATTATCCAATTACTGTAAATTTAAGATAACAATTTAAGATGACAGCAATGATTTTAGTCAAATGCAAAAAGAATAATCCTCTTAATATTTTGTTTGGTAGAAAGATGTCACCATATACAACCTCTCCACATATTATGTTGGGATAAGGTCTACGTACATTTGCTTGTCCCCAAACCCACCAAGTGCAGGAGCTTTGTGCACGAGTGTTCTTTACCATTTAGAAAGATATGTGTGGTTGTGCCTCTTGAAGAAATTAAGTTTTTCAATGTAATTTACTTTTACTATACTATATAAAAAAACTTATAATACAATACTGTTGAAAATATCAGCCCTACTCACATCATCGATATTATTCGCTTTGAGTTTACTGGTTCTTATAGATACATCAGGCCCGCATGTTTTTTTTTTCTTTCATTATGACTCTCATTTAATGGTATTTCAACCCAAGAAAAGCATCTTCGATGGGTTGGGAGTCGGGACATGGGTTTTCTAATAAACTCACTATCACTTGAGTTTTCCAAACAATTAAATAAATTTTCGTCTAAAATCTCATAAAACTAAGAACACTTGCACTAGAATAGAGATTGATAATAGACTTTATAAAAAAAAAACATAAAGCATCAGTATCTGATGCTAGTAGCTAAAGTAAAGACCCAACAAAACAGTAGACTGCCAACTAAGTCTACTCAAATAAAAAAAATTATATACATACATTTTATAGAATATTTTTCGCATCACGTCAGCTGCTTAGCATTAATATTCATTCTTAATGAAATAAAACTACTAGTTAAATGACTTAAATTTAAAAATTACAAAGAGACAACCTCACTTACAAGGATAGCAAACATGTCGAAACCAATTAATGAGTCTAAATTGTTACTGAAAATCCTTTAGATTGAATTTTCCACCAAAACTGATACCCCTATCTCCCTATCTTGCAATACTCTTCCAACAAATAATGAATTTTCTAAACAAAGAATTTTTTCCCCAAAAACTCATTAAATTACTGCACTTTCCATGCTCATGTACAAGTAAAAGAATACACTTTCGAAATTATTAAGCCCATTGAAGGCAGGAAGGCAATGAAGTAATCCATGTCCAAGGTAGAGCGGAAAAAAATGGTTAAAATAGCTTACCTGAGCCATTGGAAATTCCTGTGAAGTGTAAGTCCACACAAGCTGGTCATCTGCAAGATCCCAGTGTGACTCGCCGACAAGATTATCTATGGGGATTTTGGAATGACCCATCCGAAATCGTACAGATTTGGCAGAATAAATGGGGTCGCCCATTTGAAAATAAGCTGGACAAAGAACAAACCATCAGCAATACCAGCAAAAAGAATAGAGCGAATTAAAAGAATAATACTCTATAGAGGTAATCAACTCCCGTGCACAAAACTCACACAGAGAACTGGGCGGGAGACAAGCAAGATGCAGGCAGTCTTCTCCGCTTAATATGCGGAGAGACTGTTTCAAGAAAATCACATATTTACCTTTAAAAGGATGGATGCTAATTTCATTAATGACACAAATACTGGAAACCAACTTATAAGTCAGTCTTTCTGGTACTGCAGGGTTCTCTTGTCCTTTGCTGGACCAGTACAAAGGTGTCTCCCCAATTCTATCTCTTGAATACAGAGTATTATTAATGCTTTCCTTCGGAAAATTATCAGTACTGGAAGCACTGATTGCATCTGAAATACAACTCCTTATAGCAAACGACGTAACATCTCGAGCTCGAGCCAGAAACATATAAATTCTATGTTCCTTCTCCAGAAGTTCACTTTCCACACGTTTGCCACATTCAACTTCTACAGGCTTCTCCTCGCCACAGCTTTCGATGACGCAACCAACTCTAGATAATTGAGGAAACATTCTCAAACAGAGACTCTTACATAGACCATTTGCAACCACTGCAAAACAACCATTTATCAAAAAACCAAAAATTCTCTGCAAGACGACTGGTTCCACATTTATCGGTAACAAAACCAAAATAAGTGATTGGCTACAGGGAAACTACCCCACAATTCTATCAACCATGTTGAAAATTGAAATTTGTTAACAAAGCCCATTTATTGAACCCCATGGCCCATGTGCTTGTCAGACAACCTCTAGCTAGGAACGTGATGTTGCAATGAAAAATGTATTTGTTATTAGTTACTAGTATCATGCTGCAACAGCACTGAGCCTGGTGCAGAGCAATATAAACTGAAGTGAAAGTCGAGTTGTAAAATAGAATCTATCAGCCACAATTTTGTTCCATGTGCCTACAAAATATCCCCATACAAACCTGACTCTCTTCATGCATTTATGTCCCAGGCTTTAATGTCAAACCAATAAATTGGATTTGTTCTTTTTCCTTTCTGATGTTAATATTCCTTTTTTTCCATCAGTCACACTAACTCAAATTCTAAAATTACCACTATTAACCAATACTCATTCATTCCTATGCTGGATTTACATTTTCTACCAAATTCTTATACCCAAATATATAATGTAGTTCTGAGACTCAACTTCAAACTCAATAAATTTTTTGGTATATAAAAATGGCAAGCAAAATGCAATAAGAAAACGAATTCGGCCAAAAAAATTCCAAATGGCCTAAATCACTACAACTGAGCAACATAAAAATCTATCATCCATTTTTCCTTTCTGCAGAGAAATTCTTATCAATCCAATTTCACTTGGCAAGTAAACCCCCCGTTTTAATGGCTCCCTTTTTTGTAAAGAGTTACAGGCATCCAATAATAAAGAACACCTGATCAAGCATAAGTTTGAGTATAATTCCTCACCAAAATGTCGCCAAGAGCGTGAGACGGCACTGATGTGGGCGAGATCAGATACATTTTCCAAGCACATCAAAATCTTCAGTGACATGTCAGGTTCAAGAGAATTCAAGAAATCTACACGAATCTCCATTTTATATGGCCAGAAAAAATAAGAGACGGGTAGATTTTCTCCCAGACCTCAAAACCTGGTTTGCATTAAAAAATTAATCAAACAGAACACTTGAGAGTAATTATAATAATGCCAAATTGGATAGACGACAGTACGAATTCTGCGGGATTCATCAGGACCCTTTCGCAATCACCGCATTCAATCAAATAAATTTGAACTCACATCAAAAGACGACATTCAAAAAATGATTCCAGGTCCCTTAAGTAATAAACACATTAAATTCGATCAGCAAATGCCCAATCCCGTGTGCCCGCCAATATAAAAAAATTGAGTAAAAATCAGAACGCATAATGATTTCAATATCAAAGAAACAATTTAATGAACATAACAATTGGAAAACATTATACGAAGAATCCACAAAGAGATAGCATGGGCAGAGGACCAAAAAAGTTTACAAATTTAGGCAAAATTGCAACGACGTAGAAAACCCAAGAGAATGTAAGCGAATAACTATCAAATTCTAACAAAGCGCAGAAGGAGAAAGATAAAAATAAATAAATAATGAAGCGGGCGAACACAAAATGCATAATACACGAGAAATCATAGTATTCCCACCTTTGATGAGCGATCAAAAAGCTTGAATCTGGAAAAGCGCAGAAAACCCTAAGAGCGAGAATTTTTGGATGGGTGAGTGCCAAATAATTGAGATAATTTTGTTGAGTGATAAGAACGAAGAAAAGGGAATAAGATGGATTGGACAATTTTTTGGAGGGTCGACAGCAAACTCGAGATATTCATTGAAAAGAAAAACTGTATAATGTACGATGAGCATTCCCCAAGTCAAAGAAACGATGCCCACTGGCCCAAATGAAATGAGGCCCACTAGAGACAAGTCCAAAAGAAACTCAAAAGATAGAGCCCAAACAAAGAAACTAGGCCCAGAAGAGCAAGCAAAGGCCACTGCCCCTTAACTTGCAGCACCACAGCCCAATAAAAGGGAAAAACACCAATCTGGCCCATTAAGAAAAGAACCTCGTGAGTGAGCCGAAGAGTTTCTGTCATGCCAAACCATACAAATTTTAAAAATAGAAAAATAAAAGCCTGGTATGATATTTCTCAAATTGTTTACCAAACAAATCATCAACATATATGCTATTTGTGATCAAATTGTTTACCAAACAGACTCTTTAATGTTTTGTTTAAGACCAGCATATATGTCACTTCTAATCGAATTGTTTACCAAATTTTTCTTGAGCATTATCATTGTTTTTTTTTTGATCCAAAGGACGGGGAAAACCCAACAATCACCGAGCCTACTCAGTCAGACGAGCAACACTTCTAGGTCAAGATACCCCATATAATCCTCCCATAAAATACCCAACAGAGCCCGAGGAGGAACCTGAAAAATCCTCTGGTCCGTTTGGGTCTGAGAGTATGGGGACTAGCTTATACTCTGAAACAAACGAAAAATAGTTATTTCCCTGTCAAACTGTCACATCAAGTTCGCAAATAAGTCAGCACATCTGTTCCCTTCTCCATAAACATGCACAATCTGCACTTCCCAAGCTCTCCTAAAAAAACATTGCACTGGAGCACTAAATTAGCTAAAGAAAGATTCGGTATCTCACCATTCTTTAACCAATTAACAATGAGCATTATCATTGTTCGGGAAAGCAAGACTACATCCCCCATCTAGTACAACGTCATCTAAATTAATTTCTCCAATACTTAGCCTTCAAAGTTTTAGAAAAATCTATATTTCGTTAGATTTCGAAAATACATGAAAGAAAAACTTGCTGAAATAAACACCGGAAAATTATGAATTTTCCTTTGAGTTTTATTTTCCTTGAAACAAACTTAACATTATATATGGACCCGAAAAAAGAAAAAGAATGTTTTCGCCAACTAAAAAGGTTATATGTGCTTTGGAGGAAGGGAAGCAAGGGATGAAAAAAATTTATTCCTTTTTTTACGTATTAGATTTTAGAATATAATACACACACAAAAAAGGGGAAAAAAAGGCGAATGTTTGCAGTTTTAGGCTATGCTTGAGAGAGGAGTTGAGAGGGGTAGGATTGGGACTTGGGAGGGGTAGGGTTGGAAAGGGGTTCATAAAAGTGAATGTTTGCTTGATATGAGAGGAGTTGGGAGCCTTTAATGTGAGCGAACATCTCTCACTCATTTTAAGGGGTTAAAAAAATAAGTGTTAAAAGAGATTCGTGAATATTTCAAAACAATTTCAATGTTTCGCACAAGTAAATGACACATCTCCCGAGTAAACCCTTCACAGTTATTAAGGTTATAATATGCTTATCAAATTTTAAAGTGCGTGGACCACTGGACCGACCCTAATCCATACAACGTGCATGATGTCCGAGGGCGATCGTGCGGAATCAAACTACACATATTAGTATTAATACATGCAATTGAAGATCCTAATTAAGCAGCAGCGTTTGGATGGAGCAGTTTGGTTTGTAGGTGGTTGGCAAACTAACCAAATTAACAAATTTAGATAACAATAATACCTACCAACTGCCGATGGGATGACTTGTCTCATGCGCACTCAAGTGGGTGCATTGCACTTTCCAAAATCGGTAATAGAAATCAATTTTTCATCTAAAACGGGAGGAAACAAACAACTTATCAATCCTTTCGAGTTATCCTCCCTTATTAAAAAGTTATGCATCCGTGAGGTAGATGATAATATTTATTAAAATAAATACGTGTGAACTCGTGGAAAGCTCAAATCGCACAATAGTTTAGCTAGGGTCACTCAAAGATTAGGTTAAGTTGAGTCGGGTTTGTCTTCATACATTATCAGACTCACATAGATTCAGGTGGGAGGAAGATTAACCTATAACTAATCTCATTTAAGTTTAGATTGGGTTGAGTTGGGTGAAATAGAGTTGGGTCCAAATAGGAACAACTATGTAATATCTGCACTAATTATTAATTTGTACAAAGTCACAAACTATAAAGTACAGACACAATTGTTTATAAATAATATGTATTGTACTACTGCAATGTTAGAAAATAAGAAAATTAACAACTACTATGCAGTCATGCACTGCGCTAAGGTGCAGTGGGCTAGTGCGACTACTATGCTATATGAGTGTATATGGTTAGGACTTAGGTAGGGTTATCGAGTATGACTGATTCTTAATTGTGTCATTTATATTAGTATAAAACGTGGTTTTAATTATATATGTAAGGTTGGGTCGGGTTTAACAAAATATAATACCTGATTCACAAGTCAAATTACTTACATTTTTCACCCATATCTGAACTGAACTTCATGGGTGTATGTCTAGTTTTTGCAAGTTGAGTCAGATTTTATATGAGTTTTGTGCCGCCCTAATTTTAGCTGGATGAAATTTTAGAGTAAAAAAAAAAGTCTAGTTTATGCTTCCACATATCCTAAATATATGTATTTACATTCTTGTATATATATATATATATATATATATATATATATATTCTTATAGTGTCTTGTAGAAAATTTAGAAATAATAAGAGACAAGATTCGAGAAGCGAGGAATAAAAATAAATGTAAAATTTATAGAAGGTCGCTATTTATGGGTAACCATAGGAAGACTTGAAGAGAGGGATGAAGGACATGGTACACCAAAAACTTATAATTTGGAATCCATTGATATAATCTTTCCCTAAAAAAAATCAAATTCATAAATTAACATTGCTAGTAAATGTGAGCCGTTGGATAAGTATTAAGTTACAATTACTTTTCAATTTTTTACAGATTTTAGAGAGAACAAAATTTTGATGGCTAAAATTAAAATCCCAACCCATGTATGCTGCTTTTTAATTATTATTTTTATATTGTTTACGGCCCTACCAATAAATCTCAATCTATGGAAATAAATTAAACCAATAAGTTTCAATCACCCTAATTTAGTGATATTACAATTCCCTAACGGGTCTATATTCAGACCCCCTACCCGCATCCCCTATTTATCCTTTCCCTTCCCTAATAGGTCTCCAAATTAATTGGCTGAGGCAAACGGTTTGACCTTACTGGAATAAATTTGTAACTTTGTATAAAATCGTCAAAAACACGTTAATATGATCAATCCTTTAATTGTTTCAGTGACTACCATTGCCATTAACTGGTTCAATTAAATGTAATTATCTCCTAAATTTAAACTTTGTTTATCCTTAACTTTTGTTGAATAATTTTTTGTCTATTTTTTTAACATTGAAATCAGCATAATTTTTTATTTTTTGCATATATGGGTTTATGTAGAAATATACAAAATTTGAAAAATAGCATATTTTTGTTATATTTTTTAATATTTCTCACTCAAATTTTGTTTTAGGCTAAACATCATGCTATTAAGACATGTAAACTAAATGTCCTCTAAACTAAAACTACTTTTATTAACTATGCCTTACCAAAATTATTCTTCCATTATCAAAAAAAATAAAAAATAAAAAGACAATTCAACCTCTTTCTATCCATGGTAAACTTGAGAGTTGTCCAAAAAATTTTAATTGCCTAAATTCTAAATTTTAAATCCTTAATTACAAACTCTAAATCATAATCCCTTATATGTTTTTTTTTTAAAAAAGAAGAGGATTTTAACATGATTTGGGGTGATATTATAGTAAATTAACCAAATAAAATGGCATTTAAAAAGGAGTAGGAAAACAAAAAAGGCAGAATATCCCCACACATATATACTTACCTTAAAGACCGTATTTACGATTTATTTATATCTTTTGTATTAATTAAGACACGCGCTCCGCCTTCAATAGATTCACGAACTACAGCTTAAAAAAAAAAAAAAAATTCACGAACTACGGAGAGTACACGCATATGCTGCGCGTGCAATCACCTTCCTCTCGCGCCCAACGCACACTCCGATGCCATTTTATAAAGAGACTGAAAAGTCCAGTCGTCACTCTTACGTTCTCTCCCTCTCCCCCCTCCCCCCTCCTCTCTCTCTATCTATCAGTCTCTCCCGCACACATTTGTACAGACAGAGACAGACAGGTTCACCTCTCGGCTCTCGCTGTCTTTCTCCATCGGAGTTTCAATGGCGGCGTTCACATTGAAAGCCAAACAGCCCAGACTATACTATGTACTCATGCTCTCAATCCTCTGCACAGTCTCCTATTTCATCGGTATCTGGCAACACTCCCCCTCCGCCAACAATATTAGCAACGCAATCCAATGCAATTTCCTCAACCAAACAACCACCGCCGTCACCGCCGCAAGCAACCTCGACTTCTCTGCCCACCACCAGCCCCAAGACCCTCCGTCCACGGCGGAGACTGCGCTTCACCTCCCTCCCTGCGACTCCAATTTCACCGAGTACACGCCCTGCGAGGATGTGGAGCGATCGCTGAAATTCGACCGGGACAGGAATATATACAGAGAGAGGCACTGTCCGGAGAAGGAAGAGTTGTTGAGGTGTCGCGTGCCGGCTCCCTTCGGATACAAGGTTCCGTTCCGGTGGCCGCAAAGCAGGGACTTGGCGTGGTATGCGAATGTACCTCACAAGGAGCTCACTGTGGAGAAGAAGAACCAGAATTGGGTTCGGTTCGAACAGGACCGATTCAGATTTCCGGGAGGAGGAACCATGTTTTCGCATGGTGCGGATGCGTATATTGATGATATTGGGAAATTAATTAATCTCTCAGACGGGTCGATCAGGACCGCTATCGATACAGGTTGCGGGGTAAGCATAATTTTGAATTTTTTTTATCAGTCCGGTTCAAACCGGTTCAGTTGTTTTAACATGCGAACCGGGATTTGTTATAATTGCGTGTTTTTGAAGTAATTAATCTTTGCCAGAGTTGTTGTGAGGTAGATGAGAGTTGTTGAATTTGCTGGATAGTTTTCTTTTTTAAAAAAAATTGACTTAACAATCCTGAATTTTGGATTAGGAATGTTCTATAATTTTGACTCATACTTGAAATTTTTTGGTGAATTACACTAATTGAGGGTCAAATATTACTTCTCAAATCAAAATTGATCAGATGACTTTTCCAGACACCTTTTAAGGGATTCATATAATGTATTGCACTAATTAATGAAGGACTCTTGTTGCCTTTTGTATAATGATGAATACATATCATATTATACAAGACTGAATTATCATTCCTCTAAAAAAAAGTGCAATATTTACTAGAAGAGAAGAGAAAAGAAAAGGGTGGAAAGTGGTTCCTAGAAACAATTTGGTCATTTTAGGTTAAACAGACCATGTTGTGTTGATGATTTTGAATATTCATTTTTTTGGGCGATTAGTAAATAATTTGGTGGAATTCTGGTCAGCCTTTTGTTTGGCAAGTGTGATTCTTCATCATCAAGTAAAGTGGTTCACGAGGGATAATGATTTCTTTTGTCCTAATTTCCAGTTAGGGAACAAACACCTTTTTCACTTGCAAGTTATCCATTAATTTTAATTTTCTGATCGAGGTAGGGAGAATAGAACTTTGCACCTTGTGCAAGTAAAGGGAGTTGACTATCACTATGCCACCAGCTCGTTTTTGTCATTAGTCTCGGCTGTGTGACATAATTTACATGGCGAGGTTTGTTAAGGTGATCATGAACAATGCAGGTTGCGAGTTGGGGTGCTTACCTTATGTCCCGGAACATCCTGACAATGTCATTTGCTCCAAGGGACACACACGAAGCTCAAGTGCAATTTGCTCTCGAGCGAGGAGTCCCAGCATTGATTGGAGTTCTTGCTTCAATTAGGCTTCCTTACCCTTCAAGAGCCTTCGACATGGCTCATTGCTCACGATGCCTCATTCCTTGGGGCCAATATGGTTACCAACTTAGTCCATTTTCACTTTTGGCTTAATCCACATTTACATTCTTTGAGGTTAATTTGACTGAAAATGTTGTATAATATAACTCAACAGATGGACTTTACTTGATCGAAGTTGATCGAATTCTACGTCCTGGTGGGTACTGGATTCTATCCGGACCGCCAATAAACTGGGAGAGATATTGGAAAGGTTGGGGCAGATCCAAAGAGGACCTGCAAGCAGAGCAGACTAAGATTGAGAGCGTAGCGAAAAGCCTGTGCTGGAAAAAATTGAAGCAGAAGGGGGACCTTGCTATATGGCAGAAACCCACTAATCATATCCATTGTAAAGCCAACCGTAGATTGTTCAAACAGCCACGCTTTTGCAATCCAGAGACTCCCGACAACGGATGGTAACGCCATTATTTTTCGACATTTGAGTTGAGTTTAGTTGATATACACGTCCTTTGTGTCAGATTCGGACATTGCAGTTCATTAGATATCCCAGAATTAGGCACTAGTCATGTCACGCCTCTTAGTAGAATGAAATGGTGGTTACCAGTCAGGATTTTACACACTTTCTGTGAGATTTTATACCTAAACCAATTGGACAGTGGATAACAAAGGCAGAGTGCCGGTCTTGTTAAAGAATCCTTTTTTTCTTTTACCTTTTTTTGCTATGCTACTACTTTATGTTGCCTTGACAAAAGAGATATTCCCTTCTACTAGTTTTGGAAAAGGTTAACATTTCTAATCTTGTTTTAATAGGCTTGATCTGTACTTAATCCTTTCTTTATCTGATCAGGTACACCAAAATGGAGAAATGTTTGACTCCGCTGCCTGAAGTGTCCAACATTCAAGAAATTGCTGGTGCGCAGTTGGCAAAATGGCCAGAGAGGTTGACTTCAGTTCCTCCCAGAATCAGCAGTGGAAGTGTGCGTGGAATCACGGCAGATAATTTCCGAGAAAACACAGAGCTATGGAAGAAGCGAGTTGCTTATTACAAAACCTTGGACTATCAGCTAGCTGAGCGTGGTCGGTACCGCAACCTGCTTGATATGAATGCTCACCTAGGAGGCTTTGCAGCTGCACTGGTTGATGATCCCGTATGGGTTATGAACATTGCTCCTGTCGAGGCCGAGATCAATACTCTAGGGGTCATCTACGAACGTGGATTGATTGGAACGTATCAGAACTGGTACGCCTTCTCTTCATTTTCCATAATCGTTCACCGAAAAACTACTGTATTGAAAATCCATATTCATCTGTTTCTCTGTAGGTGTGAAGCAATGTCTACTTATCCTAGAACATACGATTTCATTCATGCTGATTCTGTGTTTACCATATACAAGGACAGGTAATACTAACGGTTTTTCCGTGTCTTCGATTCGATGAACATGATGTTAAATCGCTGCATTTGTTACAGATGCGGAATAGAGGATATACTGCTGGAAATGGATAGGATATTGAGGCCAGAAGGTAGTGTGATTATCCGAGATGATGTCGATGTTTTGACAAAGATAAAGAACACCATAGACGTTATGGAATGGGAAAGCAGGATTATGGACCATGAAAACGGACCCCTTGAGCGGGAGAAGATCCTTGTTGCAGTAAAAAATTATTGGACCTCACCAGCCCCTAAACAAAATCAGCAAGGAACCTCAACAGCTTGATTCATATACATTGGTGTTTCTGTTATATTGTTTTGATTTTTCTTTTGCTTTATTTTTCTCTTGGTTATTCAATTAAAAATCAATTTTTATATTGACTTTAGAATGTCCAATTGCAAAAAGTTCGATAAAGTCAGATAATAAAAAAGATATATTGTTCGTCTCATCCTTGCATTCTACCCTACACAGGCAAAGTAGCTCCAACTCAGGTTTGACATCATGCTTGATATGCAAGCATTCTATTGAAAAAATTTACGCAAGATTGACAAATCAAACATTGCAGTCCAATTCTCGATTCAGTTATTGGATTGAACTATAAATAAACCTTGAAAGATCATTATATACGGTTGTTACTGATTCACTGATGTCGTTGAGTATAATTCCAGCACCCAGTGGAGCTAGATCACTCCAGAAACAAGGCTTCAAGCTTGATGGTTAGGCCTAATTCATCCAAGCTTGATGAGCAGTCTTCAGCGCTGAAAACATGACCAGGGTATGGCCTCGCCTATTCGTGAAGGAAATCAAGCCGTCTTTCTGGAGAGAGGCTTGCTTCTAGGTCGGGTTTGTAACTGTCTTGGATTTTCTTCAAAAAAACAGAGATTACTCTCGTAAATAGAACTAGCGTCGCTCAGAGTAAATATCAATCAATTAAAAACACATAAGAAGGGTAAAATTTTCCTATTTCTAAAACCTCAACCGCACCATTTCCATTTATACTGCTCGTTTTCCTATCAGAAAACCGAGTAATAATACTAATAACAGAAATAGTGTTTATCGAAACAAAAACAAAAACAAATTGACAGTAAAATTTTACCTTGAAAAAACTGCGTAGGTGAATCCTGTCTTATAGAGAAGTCCTCGTCTTCTCTTGTAATCACCAACTATCAAGGTCAGTGCATGTCTCCGGCCGTCATTCTCCGGGACTAGGTAACCAAAAACGGCCTCTATACTCTGCTTCCATGCCATGAATCCTGGCTGAGATCCCTGTAGCCCACCTAACTTCTGAAGCGCAGCCAAAGAGAGAGGAATCTCAAAATTGTGCAAGTAGTTTGATTCAGTCCCTTGATCCACAGGAGCACTCGTATCAACCAATTTCTCTCCACCAGAAGCAGCTTCCAATGCTGCTGCTGTAGCTGCCAAGGCCTTTGTTAATACCCCTCCTGGTCATTTAGTGACCGCAGCTGCAACTGTACCATTGACAACATCACTAGCTGCCGGAGCATCTCCACCATCTGGCTTCCAATAGTAGTTCCTTGACCTAGTCCATCTTCTTGAAAAAGGATCATATCCAGCCTCCCCTGCTTTCAAACCAGTAATGATTGGTTTTAAACCCGATACATTTTTAAAATTCTCAACCCTATTCTTCCTGTTCATCTCTGCCAATCTAGGAGCCTTGGAATCTTTCACCAGTGCTTGCCTGGCTGCCTCCAGTTCCCGCAGTCTAGTGTTGATCCTCCCCACCTCTGCCTCATCATGCTTACTTTCCGCAATTTTCAATTAGTCCCTTAGCCTATCCTGCTCAGCTGCAACATTCAATGGCCTTGATGAGGCAGACTTTTTCTCTTGCAACATCTGCTTCACAGTTTCAGCTGAATAGACGAATGAGTTTTTAATTTTTAATGCCTCTTTCTTTTCTTCCAAATCCTGTTTGCTTAGCAAATGGCCGCCAGTTCGCTCTACTTCCCTCACCCATTGTCTAAACTCCTCTTCATTTGGTGAGCAGTCTGAAACCATAGCCATCTGCCACCTGGCAGCTGAATTTTCACTACCCCATATTCAATTGAAGGTTATATGTTGTTCTGCTCTCTAGTTTGTAAGCCTTGTTAGGTTCTGTGGCATCAACATTCTGTACCATGCAAAGCCTGTAGACAGGCCCATTCCTTGACCTCCCAATCCCAACCCTAACAAAGCAACCAACAATAACCTTCTCAAACCACGGTTCTATAAACCATTTTGCAAGTTTAGTCCTCCGGATTGTAATCCCCTTTATATCTTCAAATGTTGGTCTGTCTAATCCAAGCATACCCCTGTCTTCATCGCTGTCAGCCATTCCACCATCTCCAGTTGGCGTTTCATCATCACTGTGAGACCCATTTTCACTGTCACTCTGACTAGAGCTACTTAATGCCACTGAACTTGTAGTTTTTCTCTTAACTGATGAGAAACCCCGACCTCCTGTTCTTGCTCTAGATGTATCCCACAACTTATGGTGTGCCTCTGGGTCCTGCTGCTTCATATATTTTGCTCTCAGCTCATTCAATGCGTCATCCTTGGCAGCTGATCTATCTGCAGATCTAGCTGAAGACTGTACTTCACGAGATGATGGAAGAGAAGGGGTCTCCCTTCTAGATCCGGTGGTCTTTTCATTTTCCCACTTTGATCTAAATTTCTCTGCTAACTTTTTATCGCCTCTTATCAGCTCGTTCTGAAAGAATCATCTCCCTTTAAATTCAGTCAAATGCGAAAGTCTTTGTCAGCCTCGTCCTTGTAAAGATCCTCTCCTACAACAGATTCACCACTGCTGTCACCGTCACCGTCACCATCATCCTCTCCCTGACTGCCATGTTCATCATCTCTATCAGTATCCAGCCTCTTTTTCAAAGGAACTCGAGACCTTGAGGGCTTCTGGCCAGAATAACCTCATCCCCAGTTAGAACACGAACGCTCGCGTCTCCTCTTAGGAGTTGATTTCTGCCAGCTGTACCCCCTTCCTGCTGCCTCCAGCGACATATTTTCTAAATCTGCTTCTTTTGCCATTGTTCACTTTCTCCTCTCTAGTCTCAGCAACAATTCAGTCCAAACATCAATCTATAAAATCAGCATTCAACATGATATAAAGAAAAAATGAGAGCACATTAACCTGATACATTATACCAGTGATAAAGGTGGGATTTGTGACAAAAAGAAGTTCTCGTTGACTATCACTATCACAACCCTAAACAGTCCTGATATTTTCAGATTATTTCAAGCTCCTTTCGGTTTGGTTCTACGATACTTAGGTTTTTCATCTATCCATATTTGTTAATATCAATAAATACTCTGAATTCGTGCTATAGTGAAAGATGAAACAATCCTACAATACCATTATCGTATCGTCCGTTGGGATGGGGATTAGAGAAAAAAATCGATTCGGGCTATACTTACATAGTTCTTGGGTGGTAACAGATCTACAAACAAATCCTCTCAAAATTAAATTGAAGATGAAAATAGCATACCCGTAAGCAGACTTGCAGCTGTTGTGAGAGGAAAGCCAACAAGCAGAAAGGATCTGGATTAGGGTTAGAATTCCTGTGTATTGACGCAGAGGAGGAGCAAGCGGAGGAGGAGGAAGAAACATAACAGTCCACTTTTTCTCTTCTATCAGAGGGATAAACTATATACAAAGCACACATCTGGCACCTCTAATCACTTGACAGCTGTCACTATCTTTGTCATTCACAGACCAAATAGTCAACGTCATGTTGGCTCAAATTGGACTGTCCCATCAATTCCAATCTGTGCTCTTATTTTTTAAGAGATTAAGATTTTAATTGTGACATATCGAGCTCATGAGTGGGAGCTTTTTAATTGTGTGAATTTTAAATATCTTAATGTAATTAATTAGCTCTATCTATTTTATTTTTTTTATGAATGTTTACTTCGTTTTCTTCGGAAGGAAAAGAATGTCCTTAATGATTGATTATAATCAATGAGATACTCTCTTCTGATCTTTCAAAAGAAAAAGAAAAATAGTCACCGTCATGTATATATGCATTTCTGGACTCTGCATCTCCATTGTTACCTGAGCTACCTACAGTCTCTCAAAGCTCCATATACTACAGAGACGATCAATTCTCACTCTCATATTTATAAAAACAAACAGGTCTATGGTGTATTATTGATCCGTAACTATCTCACCAATTCATTTCATGATACAATGAGAAGATCCTGAATCAGGCCAAGATGGGGCATGTAAACTTGCCTGCATCGAAGCGAAACCCGAGGCAATACAATGTTTTGGACTTGGTCATCGCTTCTTTCTTTGCCCTTGTGTTGCTATTTCTGTTCTCAGTCTTCACTCCTCTCGGCGACTCGCTGGCAGTCTCTGCTACTCACCTCTTCGGATCCACGGCAGCGCAACCGCCTTGTGGCTCTGGTTGGGACCGGGCAGCATCCGCCTCCCATCGAGGATTGCTTAAGTGGACCATATGCCTTGCGAGGATCCCAGGCGTTTTAGTCAGCTTAGCAGGGAAATGAACTTTAACCGGGAACGGCACTGTCCCAAGCCAGAGGAAACGCCGCTCTGCTTGATCCCGCCGCCTCCTGGGTACAGGATACCAGTACAGTGGCCCGAGAGTCTGCACAAGGTAATGCATGACTATCGTTCAAGTTAATTCATGGCGTTTTCTGTGATAAAATTAAAAGCTAGGTAGTTGTGGGTGTTGAGCTGCTCCTTTTTGTTGGTTGGCGGTCTCTCTTTCTTTCTACTTTATGGGGTAATGGTTGATGAGTATGGAAGTTCTAAAAAATGAAGACAATTTAGTCAAAGATGGGGTAGATTAGACCCCTTTGAGTTAAAACTAGGATGTGAAGAGGTTTGGGATGTCAATCGCTGCACAGTCTGCAAGCTTTATCCATTTACTATCAATATATCATGGTTGCTTTCGCATTGCATGCTAATGTTTTGTTAAAAGTTTTTCCCCCTCTCCTTTCCCTTAATAAATTTGTAGGATGAAGATCAGATTCGTAATGCATGATTTCTATAAAAGTTAAAGATAAGCATGGAATTTTAGGTTGGTGAGAGAGCTCAGGGGAGCCAATCGAATGTCCAAAATTTTACTGCTGTTGGTGTTTTCTATCTTTGGCAATCTTACTTTAGTATGTGATTTGCAGATATGGCATGCCAACATGCCACACAACAAAATTGCAGACAGCAAAGGTCACCAAGGGTGGATGAAAGAGGAAGGCCCATACTTCATATTCCGTGGTGGAGGCAAAATGTTTCCTGAGGGAGTCATTCCATACATTGAGAAACTTTCACAGTATATACCTATAAAAGGTGGAACTCTCAGGACTGCTCTTGATTTGGGATGTGGTGTAAGTATCAAGTTCCCTCTCTCTCTTTCTTTTGGAGCCTTACTCAGTTTTTTATTTTATACATTTAAAACCTTTATTTTCTCACAGGTTGCCAGTTTTGGAGGGTATCTACTAAATGGAAGCATTTTAACCCTATCATTTGCGCCAAGAGATTCACATAAGTCACAGATTCAATTTGCTCTGGAAAGAGGAATCCTGGCATTTGTTGCTATGCTTGGCACCCGCAGACTTCCATTTCCTGCATTCTCATTTGACTTTGTGCATAGCTCTCGAAGTTTAATCCCTTCTACAGCCTATAGTGAGTTCTACCACCCTGTTGCATTCTTTTCTTTCTCTTGCTATGAGCTTTTGCATTATGGAGAATTGGCTTTGCAGATGCAACTTATTTCCTTGAAGTGGATCATGTGCTCCGCCCTGGAGGATATCTTGTCATCTCTGCTGCCCCCCCCCCCCCCCCCCCCCAAGTGAAGTGGCCAATGCACGACAAGGAATGGAATGATCTCTATGGTATGGCTTGAGCATTATGTTATGAGCTGATTGCTCTCGATATAAACACTGTCATCTGGAGAAAGCCCACCGGAGAATCGTGCCTGCCCAACCAAAATGTGTTTGGGCTTGAATTATGTGATCAGTCGGATGATTCAATTTATGCATGGTAATTTTCTAGAAAATGCAATTCTTAGTAACTGTAGTTTTTTTTTTTAATGTGTCTACAAATTTGTATGGGTTATATTTTATAGTTTCAGTGAGACTGTCATGTCATGATTCATTTACTTAGTTTGGTAGTGTGTCACTTAAATTTCCATTTGTCCAGAAATGGCATCATTGTAGCATTTGGCTTGCTAGTAGGCTATGTGAGTGATTTGTTTCAAACAATGCAATTGATTTATTTCGACCTCTTTATGGACGACAAGGTAAGCACTGTCAAATCTTGGCTGTCTGACTTGTGCACCGACTTTTTTGAGAGCATAAACATAGCTGGTCTTTTGTCCTTTTTCTTGAGTTGTACTTCCTTGGTGCTTCATTAATAATTTTTTGTTTAGAATTCAGTTTTTTTTCTTCCTGATTTCTTGAAGTAATCTTCAGTAAACTAAGCCGGAATGTCTGACAGGTATTTCAAGTTGAAAATTTGTGCGACTAGGACTTCTTCTGTTAAGGGACAATATGTTGTGGGGACAATTCCTAAATGGCCAGACAGGCTTACAAAACACCTTCAAGGGCCATGGTCCTAAAAAATGGGATTGACATGTTTGAAGCTGACACACGACGGTGGGCTAGGAGGGTAGCTTACTACAAGAATTATTTGAATGTGAAGATTGGGACTCCTTCAATCCGCAATGTCATGGACATGAATGCATTTTTTGGAGGTTTTGCTGCAGCATTGGTATCTGATCCTGTCTGGGTGATGAATGTTGTTCCTGCACGCAAGTCATCAACTCTGAGTGTAATATATGACCAAGGCCTAATTGGAGTCTACCATGATTGGTGAGCCGGTATAGTATAGCTTGTCTCTGAAAGAAATAGCAGTAGAAAGCTGACTTGAATTCTTCAAATTATTCATGCTACAAACCTTTTTAATTACTTCAAAACATCAAATGGGAAGTTGACTTTAAATACTCAACTTAAGCGACCCAATAAAAGCCTTTTCTATTCTTTATTAACTGCTTTATGTATAGGATTTCATTCAACCCACAGTTGGGAACTAAGTTGGTTCTATTTACGAAGATTTTGGATTTACTAATAATGATCAAATTATAACTTGTCTTGTGGACTCTTCCAGTCATGCTATAAACTTGTCCATATGTAACTTATATTGACTTGCTAAAGCCTAAACTGGATTCATTATTAGTGTGAGTATTGCTAGTGGATTCATTCTTAGTATGAGTATTCTGATGTGCTAAGTTGGTCCTGGCTCTACTTTTTTCGGAGTTTTTTCATTCTCCTTTCCTTTGTAGCAAAGAGATATCTGCTCTGTCAGCCATTTCCGCATTTTATTTTATGTATAGCAAAGAAGTAGTTTGATGCTATTAGAGTATACTGTTGAGTAATATCGGACAACATTTTTCCTATTTGCTCACTTTCTCCTATTATTTTTTTTAAAAAATTGTTCCTTGTTTTGTTTGGTTATCATGCAAGGCTTAGTCTCAGAGTGTGCTGGAAACTTGGTGTTCTTGATGACGATTCATCTACTGATAAATTGATATTTATAAATCTTTGGTGATAGGTGTGAGCCTTTCTCTACGTATCCCTGTACATATGATCTTATCCATGTGGCTGGCATTGAATCACTGATAAAAAGTCCAGGTTCAAGCAAAAAAAGGTACTGTTAATTTATGCCCTTATCATTTGGTTCTAAATCTCAGTTGATTATATCTTATGCATATTTGTAAGAATTAAGCAATACGATATTTCCTGCAGCATAAATTATGTTTTTTACTTTACCTATCATTCATGAATATAGTTTACAAGGTTGATGATTTTTAATCATGTATTATCATATATGGAAGACCCGTGTTGGGTAGATGCTTGTGAATGAGTGAATCTCAAGTTGCACCCACCTGAATGTCAAAATAAACTGAAAATATGTAACTCATTGACCTTCGCTTGTATGTATTTTGTTATCTAGTGTTCACAAAACCTGTTGGTTTCTGTAAAATTTTAACAGTTGCCCTATCTATGACAGTTTTTAACAGAGTGACCAGAGTATGCCATACTTAGGAACTTAATTCTCCTGGTTCGTAGAATTTGTACAGTTCAGGGAATCACAAGTTCTCACAAAAAATCTATATAACATGCTTACTCAGATCAAAGATAAAGCACCTGCACTCATTGTTATCTGATTTTACTGCAGGTGTAACGTCGTGGATTTAATGGTAGAGATGGACAGAATTTTGCGTCTGGAAGGTATAGTAATCATTCGAGATTCCCCTGAAGTTATTGACCGCATAGGTCTCGTAGCTCATGCTGTACGGTGAACGACCACCACGCATGACAAAGAACCTGAATCGAAGAGAAGAGAAAAGATTCTGGTTGCAACCAAAACCTTTTGGAAGCTACCCTCAGCATCCCACTGACATAACCTTCTTTGTACTATGTACGTATTCTTTTCCAATTTACTTCTGATTTTGTACGGATTAGTTCATCATGCATCAAGCAGATGCATATATTACTTGTTGCTTTTTCTTTCATTTGGTTTATTCATATCAGGAAATAGTTTAGATCAAATACAAAAGAACATTTTTGTTTATTTATATAGAATAGGCATCATCCAGATCTTTGGAGTGACTTCTCAATCTATGAACAGATTGTGGTAAAATTACAGTTGAAATTGATGATTAAGTGTTCAGCACATCTATCTGCTTGACATGATAGTTCATTGTGGCATTATAGTTCAATCTCTTTTGCTCTCAGTACGGTTTCGAAGAACTTTTTGTAGGTTATATATATATATATCTGTGTGTGTGTGTGTAAGGAACTTTTGTAGGCTCTTGTGTAGTAAGAATTGAAGCATAATGCAAAATGTGGGGTTTGCCTTGGTACATTTGAGTATTTGACATATCTCACAACGTGGTGGGCTTTCTGTTTAACATTACTAGTTGGGCCCATAGACTTTATTAATGGGCCTTCAATATTACCTGAACGGTGACGAACAGTACAGCTTTGTACGTAGACTGAATGCGGCAACGGGTTTAACCTGCAAAACCCATCTTGGGGGTTAAAGCCCAAATGGCAACATGCACATCAAAGTCTAGTTGTCCACGTCATATGGGCCTTATTAAGAGTTTTCACATGCAAAGTCCATGTAAGGGCTCCATTAAAGGGGCCCACATGCCCTGCATCTAAATTCTCCCTAATATAAAAATAAATACAATTTAGAACAAAAATGGTGTGTAATCGAAAGACTAGTTCAGTTGGCGATTTGGTCACATATAATTTCGAAATTCGAGTTCAAACCCCACTCCTTTATACTATTCAAAAAAGAAAAGAAGGTCAAAGTCTTTCATTTTCGTAGCTGACGGGGTTGGGTGGGGTGGGGTTTGTAGTGAATAGTGATGGGTCAAGGCTTTTACACAAAATACCTTGATGGGCTGGAAAACGAGGTTTTGAACTTTTGATGCATTAATGTAACGGCAAAAGGCAAAAACATGATGTGGGCCTTGACCTTATGCTTACTTTGTAGAAGAAAACAAAATATATACTCAAAACTTCTTTATTATTCTTAATCATTGCATTTACATATACGAGCTCCGATTGGATTGGAAGGTCAGGATTGTTGGGGAGGGAATTTGGGGTTTCATGATTTTAACCGTTAGATTGGTTACTTGACCAATCTGTATCCAACGGTTTAGAACGATTTAAATTCAATTTTTAGAGTTAAAAATATTGTATACTTTCCATTTCTTTTCTTTTCATGATTTTAAAAAATCTTTGGCTAAACCATTCTTTATATCCTCAAAGTATCATTTTGCAACCCATTAATGTCCAAAGTCAACATTTCCATTTCTTTTTTAGGTTATGATGATGCAGAATTGTGACCTTCGGGATCGTAATTCGTCCATCATCTTCATCATTTAGGGAGGTCTCCGTGTCCCACCTCGACTTTTATGAGTATGGCTCAATTTCTTTCGCTTGTGGTGGGAATTGAACTCCTTATCTCATTTAAGCGGGTTGAAAACACTACCACCAAGCTGATAAGTGGATGGTATAATTTAGCCAAAAATCTTTTATAGCCCGAATGTGGTCCACTTCGGGCTGTGCATTGAATAGTTAGTTCACTGCAGAGCCCACCATCCCTTTTGGGCTTCACTTTCTTGCATTTACATCCACTACTCGACTTGTTCACACTTGACAGTTGGAGTTTGACCCCACCCCACCAACCTCTTTTTGGGCCTCACTTTCTTTCATTTACAATTCAACTGGTTCACACTTTGGACTTTGATTAATGAATAGTGCAATTATTCAAAAGGACAATTTGACACAAACTTAACAGTCCGTTTGGATCAGAGTATATCTCATAGAGTATAAGCTATCGTAATGCGTAAAAGCTGAGAGTGTCTAAGAGTATGGGTGACAGAGTATACACTAGCGTATACACTCATCTAAACAAGGGCTTAATAAAGATACATGTCCAAATTAATTATCAATAAGAACATCGGGGGTAACGAGTTACTTTGTAATTTTTATGAAATTACATAATATAGTGACCTCTCATCAACATCATCTCTAACAAAAATAAAAAATCTAAATTAACGTGAAAAACTCTTTCAAATAAAATAAATTGTCGATATATTCTAAACAAAAACAGTTTAATCACAAACTCTAAACTCTAAAATCTTAAATCATAAACCTCAAAATCCCAAATTCTAAATTCAAAAATCTAAAATCCTATACATATACTCTAAAATCCTAAAATCTTAAATTCTAAACCCTAAATCCCTAAATTCATAAACCCTAAATCCTATTAATTTGGCTAGCAACATTATTATCTCTATGCAAAATAAATTTTCTAAGAACTATTTGTAAGATTGTTAGACAATTATTGACATTAAAAAATCAACACAATATTAAAAATATAAGGGAAAGAGAACAGTTATCTCAAAAGAAGGATAGAGAGAAAATAAGGTGCCATTTGGTTTGCCTATTTTCAATCCATTTTATGTTTTGTATTTTTGAAAACACTAAAACACATTTGGTTAAACTATTTTGTAAAACTCATTCTCTAAAACAGAAAAACACATCATCACATAAAACACAAAATAGGATTTTGACGTTTTAAACTTTTTTTGTCAAAACATGGAGAATCCCAAAACACGGGATTCTCCGTCTTCGTAAATCTTCACCCCTTCAAGGTCTCACACAGACATACAATTCTCCATCGGCGACCATCTCTTCTTCATATGGTATTCTTTCTAGTTTATCATTCTTGTATCTATCTCTGCTATTGGTTCATCGTCTCGATCTCTCTCCTTTCCACGATTGATAACTGGTTAGGTCATCTTCGCATCTTCTGAGGTATTTCTTTGATAACAGGTGTGTCCCTATGATTTGAAAATTTCAATTTCATTTTCGAATTTGCTTTCTTAGAGGATTGTGAGGTGTTTTTGTCAATGCATGCGATTGGGCCATTAGCCTTGACTCAATGCGTTGTTTCTCTGTTTTGAGGTGTTGTTTCTTTGCTTTGTTATATTTTGTGAGGTGTTATATTCGTTGTTCTAGGGTGAAGTTTTTGTAGGTGATGAGAAACATTGAAGCATAATTGGGTCATGAGTTTTAATAGAGAGCAATTGTAGTGAGAGAATAGCTTAATCAGAGGGAGATCTTAGACCATCCACAGCAGCATCTCTTAATAGATTCTCTGAATTCCAGAAAAATACACATTTTCACCAATTTGCAGTTTTTGAAACAGTAACAACACACATCTGTTACTCTAAACCAATACTCTAAATCATTTAAATATTCATTTCTACAATCACTTTTATTTAATTAAACTCAATCTATTTTATTATTCATGCACTTGCTCCTATATGAACTCATCATGTTGCACCCAGTTTAAGTGATGAAACAATTGATGAAGCACCCTCTTCAATTGAATCAAGGCCTAACTAGAACTTGGTGACTTTTATCTAGTTGAGTGTCAGAGATGCGTTCTGGTCAAGATTGATCTCAACATGATCACTCCCTGCATTATTGTTTGATTCATCAATTTGTAATGAATGACCATTCAAGAACAGCCCATCATCATAACAACAATATCAATTGCTAAAATCACATGAACATATTGGGCTTCACAAGTAATTTTGAAACTGGTTCCAACTCCTCTAAATACAAGGCAATTCGATTGTATGCTCTATGGATATAATGCCCTGTCAATGACAGCAAACCAGTTAAACCAGCAAAATCCATGAATCAAATATGAAATTGAAACCAATATTCGGAGAAGAGACACCACATATCCCTAAAAGCATTTAAATCTTTCTTCAAGAAGGACCCGATCAAACATGGGCTCATGGAGACACATCACTTCCTGGTCTGAAGAAAAAAAAAACTCACCTCACACACAATACTCTCTCTCCCAATCTGTATCGCTGCCAATCTGTGTAGCTTGAATATAATCCACGCGAGCTTCAAACAATCGAGGAGTCAATCAAGATCCTAATGGAATCGCTCGATTTGAACTCGAAAGCCCTGGATATCTCAAGGAACTGGAGGATAGAGACGATGGCCATTGACAGAGAGATGGTTCCGGGCGACGATGACGGTTCGACGATAACGATGGCTCCTCGATGATGGATGTTCGTCTCTTGCACGACGAATGTGTATATTTTAATTGGAGAAAAGGAAGCGCGCATAAACAGTGGTACGCAAGATCTCACGCAGTACTGTAGCTGGACACCACAATCCAGTATTGTATCGCGTAACTGTTGTGGCGTTCAATTTCACTAAAAGACAAAAAGTTGACTGCAAAATAGCGTGCAGTGTGTGTATTCCGTAACTGATGGAGATGGTCTTAGAGCATGAAAGTGTACAAGGGTTGTTGAGCCACTGTGGATGGAATTCAGTGTTGGAGAGTTCATGTGCTGGGGTGCCAATTCTGGCAGCTTTCAATTCCATTTGTTAATCTAACCTAAACAACAAAATATATTGGCAACTTTCTTATATGTTTTAGGCCAAACACGGTGTCATTCTCATTTTGACAATTTTGATTGTATGGAACATGAGTAATGCAATGTTGTGTTTCACGACTAAGTTTCTAGAATGCAAAAATTTCCCTATTTTCTTTAGTAATCTCAAATTAAAATCATAATATCATAAAAACAATTTATAATTTACAATGTCAACTTAATTAGCAAGTGAATTAGCAATTTAATTATAAATTTGAATCAGTTTATTTGATTACATAGTTTATGTCAGCTTATAAACTAGCTTATACAGTAATTCCAATTCATATCACCATAGAATCTCCATTAAACACTCAGAATGCATCATTCACTCTTCTAAATTATTATTTTTTTCCTCATAATGAGGAACATCTATGTTTGCGATTAGTGTAAATTCCGAATACTTGAATTGTTCCAGTACTCCCTCTAAATAGTTTAACAAGTAATATGGTGTTTTAGTACTAATGAATTGAACTTGAGTTTTGTAACACTCTGCTCTTCCACTCTAATAAAAATTTATTCATTTTGGATTAATTTATGTCGACCTGCATGATTTTGTCTTCATATCACCCCGTGCAATGTGGAATTTAATAAAATTTGAGAGCGTTGTGTTCCTTGCCCACCACCACTGAACTTAACATTGCGGATATTTATAACTCTCGAAACACTCGAACTGGGTGCTACAAGTCTTCTCATAGAAGAATTCATGAGATTCCAAAAATTGTAACCACAAAATGGAAATTAAATATTAATTCTTTGATCTATCATTGCAACCTAATTTATGTTGTAACCTCTTTAAGTTGACCCGCAATTCCTTCATTTAACTGGCACATAATTCCATTTTATTGCTTTTCTTGCTGTTTTTTCAATGCCGGTCAATGGGAAAATCAACAATTTCTTTTTCTAGGCTCAATTTTCCACCATGAACAAATTCGCTCCTATAACAATTGTTAAAATTAATTAACAAAAGTATGGTCTTGAAATTATTCTAAATTATTTAAAGGAAAGGATGATACAATTATGGAAGAAGAAAATGTGTGAAAACGTAAGAAAATTTGTCTATTTGAGATGATTGACCTCTTAAAATAGAATTCTTTCAAAATAATTCCAAAGAATTACTAAATATTATGTAATCTCTCTATAGAAGGGAATAATAGAAGATTATTTCGGCCTTTTTTTAATTCTGTTTTGTTATTGAAAGATTTGATAAATTCTTGTAATTAAATAGTTACCCAAAAAAAAAAAAGGAGAGGATACATGGAACCAATAATTAATGACAATTGAAGGTTTAAAAATACATACACTAATTTATAAATTCAGCATATATACTTGAGTTTGCTTAATAAATCTTTTAATCATGCATGATTAATTATTAATGGATTACTAGTACCTACTCACACATATATTGATCCAAGATGAACTATCAATCACGTTCAAGCCAATCCGAACTTTTAATCGCATCATTATGTGCTCATGAAAAAGCAATTAATCAGAAAGAAGAAAAGGGCTCATACTTCATAGATAGGGTTCTTTAGTCATTAAAAAGGGTCCAAATAAAATTAGTTACATGTTTAAATTATCTTTAGTCGTTCGTTACCTTTATAAGTTGAAGGGAATTAACCAAAATGTGTTGTCTAAATGCAAATATTTGAAATATCATACCTAAAAGTCTTACGATATTATTTTATGATATTAATTAATTGTGACCGAGTTGAAATTTTGGAGCCTTAATAAGAGTGTCTATTGACACGAATTTTAGATATCTAAATTGACGAATTGAATCATATGTAAGGGCAATTGCAATGGTGCAAAGTTAATGAGTCAACAAAGTTAATGTGTTTTGTTGATGTGACTGTATTGAAAAATATGTTTTGTTAATGTGGTTGTATTGAGATATGTATTTTGGTGATGTGGATGATGACGTGACTTGACTTTTTGTAATAAAGGTGAGACCCAGCCTTGATTTTGGTGTAAATTTGATGAGATAGTATGAAGGATAGGAAAGTAGTTAGGTTGAATAATGATTTTATATTGAGAGATATCTTTTACTGATGTGACAGTATTAAAATATGTGTTATGTTCATTTAATTATATTAAAAATTATATTTTTATTAGATAAATGTGGGATCCAAAAACAAAATTGTTGGATCATTAAATCTTTAACCATCGCGGTTGCGCTAATGTGTAGAATATCGAGTCTGAAGCCCGATCCTCCCCTTATTTAAAAAGAGAGTCAACCGACCTTTTCTTTTTTTGTTGGTTTTGCATTTGTAAGGCTTCGAAGAGTCCACATATATTACGATTATCTGCCCTTTTTCCTTTTTCTTCTGCTCTCATTTCTCTTTCTTATTATACTTTTTTTGTTTTTTTCTTTAATTTCTTCTGTGTAGCCTTTTTGAAGCTCAATACAGTGAAGCAAACATGCACGGAAGGAGATGACAATACAGAACTGTACCCAAAACCAGGGTTTAATTCCTTCTCATCATTATCTCTTTCTTACTTCAAGTTTGTGATTGAATTCGCTCTTGGGCCTCTCATTTAAACTCTTTCTCTCAGAGAGTTAGTGAGAGAAATAGAGAGAGAGACGGATAGAGAACGAAGTGCTAAGCAGCAGAAGTTGCGGATTTGCTTGCTTTCTTTCTCTTTCTTTCTCTCTTGAGGGAACAAAAACTTATCTGTAGAGAGGGAGTTCGAGACATTTGGATAACTACCCATATATCCTTTTGTCTCCTCTGTCCTCTCTTATCAGTTTTTTTTTTTTGCCTTCTCTTTCTTTAACTTGGTTTTGGAATTGGCTTTTTGGTTTTCTTTTCTGGGTAATAAGGAGGAATCGGTGAATGGATTTATGTGTTTGTTTGGGGACTACTTCATGAGTTTTGGGGTTTTCGCAGTAGCAGTTCCGGTGGCGGTGGCGCTGAGAGATTCGTGACTGATATCCCTTACAACACCAACAGTATGCCCACTGGTGCAATCGCCCAACCACGCCTTGTGATTCACTCTCCGAACAAATTCATGTTCAACTCCACAGGCCTTTCTCTCGCTCTGGTACGTTCTCTCTCTTCTTTACTTATTGGGTTACAAAGATCCGTTAGGCTGATAATCAATTTTTTTGGGGTGATTGTCTTGCAGCAGCAACCAAACAGTGATGGGCATATTGAAATACCGAGAATGATAGACAACTTTGAGGTGAATAACAGTTTGGGTAGGAGGAGCCGAGAAGAGGAACATGAGATGAGCAGATCTGGGAGTGATAACATGGATGGTGTCTCCGGTGATGATCAAGACGCCACCGACAAGCCTCCCAGGAAGAAACGTTATCACAGACACACTCCCCAACAAATCCAAGAACTCGAAGCGTATGATTTGAGAGAGTTTCCCGTATCATTTTGTTTTTGATGTTTCTTCCGTTTTTTGTACACTCAATTTGGGTAATTTCTTTCAGTCTTTTCAAAGAATGTCCTCATCCTGATGAGAAACAGCGTCTCGAGCTTAGCAGAAGACTTTGTTTGGAGATCAGGCAAGTGAAGTTCTGGTTCCAAAATCGCCGAACCCAAATGAAGGTACAATCAGTTTTTTTTTATAATAATAATCAACAATGGACTCTCGCTCTCTCTCTCGGGATCATTTCTTGATTTGTTGAAAAATTGACACAGACTCAACTGGAGAGGCACGAGAACTCGCTACTGAGACAAGATAACGACAAGCTCCGAGCCGAAAACATGTCAATCAGAGAAGCTATGAGAGATCCAATTTGCACCAACTGTGGCGGGCCAGTCGTAATCGGCGAAATCTCAGCCGAAGAGCAGCATTTAAGGATCGAGAATGCTCGCTTAAAGGACGAATTAGATCGTGTTTGTGCACTTGCAGGCAAGTTTTTGGGTAGGCCAGTTTTATCACTGGCTTCATCAATGCCATCCCCAATGCCAAACTCGAGTTTGGAACTCGGAATGGGTAGCAATGAATTTCGTGGGTTGAGTAGTACTACTGTGGCTACAACACTCCCTTTGGGGCCAGATTTTGTGACTGGAATTTCTAGCAGTGCTTTGGCTGTAGTCCCTCAATCGAGAACAGATGTGTCCAGGCTCGATCGATCCGTGGAGAGATCGATGGTTCTCGAACTTGCCTTAGCTGCCATGGATGAATTGGTCAAGTTGGCACAAACTGATGAGCCTTTATGGATCAGGAGTGTTGAAGGAGGAAAAGAGATTTTGAATCAAGAGGAGTATTTGAGGACTTTCACTCCTTGCATTGGATTGAAACCAAATGGGTTTGTCACTGAAGCTTCTAGAGAGACTGGTGTGGTTATCATCAACAGTTTGGCCCTTGTAGAGACTTTGATGGACTCGGTACATAAGCCAAATAATCAAATTTTTCCTTACAATAACTCTCTCTCTCTCTCTCTCTCTCTGATTATGTAACAATCGTACATTTCATTAATTAATTATCACAGAATCGCTGGGCGGAGATGTTCCCGTGTTTGATAGCCAGAACTTCTACCACTGATGTGATTTCCAGTGGCATGGGAGGAACAAGAAACGGTGCACTTCAGCTGGTAAAGCAAAAAATCTGTACCTCATTATTTTTTATTCTTCTAATATGTGAAGAATTATCCCTTTTTGTTCATTTTTGTTTCTTTTGCAGATGCATGCGGAGCTGCAAGTGCTTTCACCACTGGTGCCTGTGCGGGAGGTGAACTTCCTGAGGTTTTGTAAACAACACGCAGAAGGGGTGTGGGCTGTGGTGGATGTGTCAAGTGACTCCATCTGTGAAACTTCTGGCGCACCACCATTTTTGAACTGCAGGAGACTGCCTTCTGGTTGTGTGGTCCAAGATATGTCAAATGGGTACTCCAAGGTAATAACTTTTTTTACTTCAAATTAACTGTGTTGTTTCAGGTTGGTGTGACTGATCGAGAACATTATTTTGCTAAAACCCAGGTCCCAAAAATCATGAGCATTTGCAATTCCAAGTCGATTTACTGATTTAGAGTTCATGCATTTGTAGTAATAATTTTGTTTCTACGTGTAGATATTATTCACCAATTAAGTACCTGCACTGTCACTGCCTAGTTTAGATCACCAACGCATCCATTTAAGTCTCTCTCTTGCACAAATATGAACCTTCCTAGAAGTCTTTCACTGTTCATATTGTTTGCTTCTTCTAGAGTCGATCAAATTATGGTTTGGCAATTGGCATTACAAGTTTCAATAAAAGGGTTTGCTTATATTTCCATAGAAGCCTCGAACAAATTGATTTCATATATTGATGCTTGGTTATGTTCAAAGCTTGCTGGAAATAAACTATATGCATTTGATGTTTCTATTCCAATCTGTGATGCTATATATATATATATATATATATATATATATATATCTCGGTAATCCCCAGTTAAATATATAATTTAATAAACTAAATCATTGAAATTTGCGTGACCTGGCTCCAGCCTGTACGATGTTTCTGTTTTTACTAGCACAAAAAATGAAGTGGAGACCTGGACCTTGTTTAGTCAAAGTTCAACACCGGCCTATTTTGTTCCCATTCTAGTATCCGAAGGCTTTATATTGTAGACACTGGTGCACATCTCGATGACACCCTATTAGTTGTACTTTTTTCTTTTCAATCTTGCATGACTTTTCTTGCCTTTATTCTTTCATCATTTTACGTCTTGTAGCTAGATAGTGACTGTAAGTATAGATTATTATACATATATTGTATAATGATGCCGTTCCTTTCATTGACAGCCAATGATTCGACACATGATAGATTTGCCACATCTATAATCAAACCTGGTTTTTTCAATGCATGACATATTATATCATATTCTGTGAAGCTCTCACTTTATGAATTGATTGTGTTTTTAGATTAGTTTTGACTGTGGAGGATTTATCCATTCGCATCTCATGCAGTATCCGGTTTTCTACTTTTTCTTTAATGAAGATTACTAACTAACAAATATTGGAAGTTGCAGGTTACATGGGTTGAACATGCAGAATACGATGAAAGTCAAGTTCACCAGCTCTACCGACACCTAGTTGCTTCCGGGATGGGCTTTGGTGCCCAGCGTTGGGTGGCTACCCTTCAAAGACAATGTGAATGCCTCGCCATCCTCATGTCCTCTAATGTCTCCTCTAGAGACCTCCATACTGGTATATATATAGTTATAATTAAAACTCAGTTTTCTTAATTGGGTTCAATTCAATAGAAGACTAAATTTATTTATCGACTTTGGAAATGTTGTAGCCATAACACCGGGTGGTAGGCGAAGCATGTTGAAGCTGGCGCAGCGAATGACGGATAATTTCTTTGCGGGGGTTTGTGCATCAACTATTCACAAGTGGAACAAGCTTAATGCTGGTAATGTTGATGAAGACGTCCGGGTCATGACCCGAAAGAGCGTGGATGATCCAGGGGAGCCACCGGGCATTGTGTTGAGTGCTGCCACCTCAGTCTGGCTGCCTGTTTATCCACAGAGACTATTTGACTTTCTGCGTGATGAACGGCTCAGAAGTGAATGGGATATTCTATCCAACGGTGGTCCTATGCAGGAGATGGCCCGCATCGCCAAGGGCCAAGATCACGGCAACTGCGTATCCCTTCTTCGTGCCAACGTAAACCTCCCTGGCTACATCCTTAATCTCTATGCACACATCACATATGATTATATATATTTCTATATATGTTAGTTCAAATGACGTCTGTGTCCCTGCATGTCAGTTCCCTTAGTTTTGTCTTTTTGTTGATTAAAAGGTGATGAATTATTGGATAGAAAGAGGGAGAGGTTTGGAATTATCCATAAGGACAGGGAGGGATCGGGTATAGGAACAGAAACTCCTAATGTCTTTAAAAAGTCAAAATGATACAACATTTGCCACTTTTTACTTTTTAGGGTTACAGGGTCTGACTATTTTACACTGTTGAAATACACTGACACCTGAAAAGTTTCTCGATGGCAGATTACGCAATTTGTTAGAAAGGTGGGGGTTGTGTTTTTCACTTCTCAGCTCGTTGTTAATTTGCGCAGGCTATGAACTCGAACCAGAGTAGCATGCTGATACTCCAGGAGACTCGCATAGACGCGGCAGGATCACTTGTTGTGTACGCGCCCGTTGACATTCCTGCAATGCACGTGGTCATGAACGGTGGAGATTCTGCTTACGTCGCACTCCTCCCCTCGGGTTTCGCGATCGTACCGGATGGGACTGGCTCCCGTGGTCCTGTGCCAACTCAGAATGGCACGTCCAATGGTGGCCCACCAAGAGTGAGCGGGTCCCTCCTCACCGTGGCCTTTCAAATATTGGTGAATACTCTGCCGACAGCCAAGCTGACGGTGGAGTCGGTGGAGACAGTTAACAACCTCATCTTGTGCACCGTCCAAAAGATCAAGGCTGCTCTTCAGTGTGAGAGTTAAGTCACGTGATCTTCTGGAGAAGGTGGAATGTTCCTTCTTCTTTTTTTTCCTTTTTTTTCCTGGGTATGGTGAAGTTATTACGAAGTAGGTGTTGGCCAGCAGCCGTGTTTGGGTCGGGGGTGGTGCAGTGAGTGGTATGAAGGCGTGGGCGTGGTCGGTGGTCAGTTATTGTTGGAGGAAGAGGAGGTGTAGACCGTAGAGTCAAGAACGAACCGCGAGCATGGAGATTCATGAACTGCTTGTGGACTGTGATAAGTTTGACGCCGACAATGACCGACTCTCGAGTATCATTGCTTAACACAGTTGCAAGGGAGGTGGTTCGGGTATTGACTCAGGTCAAGCTCTCTACAGCTAATGCTGATGCTGCCTCCGGAAGTTTAAAATCCAAAGGTGAAAAATGGAGGAAAAAAGGTTGATTAGATATTCGTATTTTGAATGATGGGAAGAATTGAGTTAAAAGTTTTATGTTGGTCATTTGACTAATGTCTGTAAAGGCGAATTTATTTATGTTTTCTCGTGGTAAAAAATAGTATTCAGTTTTATGTTTTAATCTGTGTTTGGGCGGATATGTCTGGAGGTAGATCACGCCTTGATCGGTGCCGCGGGCGGCGGGGGTGCATTAAATGTCATAGCAGTGGTCTGTTGGGAGAAAGAGTTGCATGCATTTAATGAAAAGGGCGTGTCGAGCAGCAAATGAGAAGGAGATGCATGGTTTCGTTGAGTGTTGAAGAAGTAAAGGGATCTGATTGTATTGATGCCATGGTAAAACTCAATTAGTAATAGTATTGGTTATCAGCACTAGTGGTTCTAGTGTGTTCGTAGAGAAAATGTTAATTAGTGAGAGAGTGGCCTGGCCCCCATAAGATTTGATTTTGTTGGTCGGATGAACTTGGTCTGTGCTACAGTAAAATCAAAATAGTTTACTTCATATATATATATATATATCTTATTCAAAAAAAAAAATGTTAGATATACAAATAGGGCGTTTCTCATATGAGCGATCCTATACAAAATACATTGATGTGGGATCCCTCTCCTACCCGTCCCATCCAATTGTACATATATAGACAACCAATGTGTTTCTCTTTCAATATCTAATATTTATTTACCAATATCTAATAGTTTCTCTTTCAAGACAACGATGTAAAATAATATTGCTAGGAGCCTAGGGATGTATAGTACTCTGTTATAAAGATTATGTTTTGTCGTGCCCTTCAAAAGTGATGAACCATACAAATAGATGCATAAAAGACATTAATAAGTTGTACTTCTTAGAGAATTATGTAGAGATAGAAATCCTATATAATGTGCCTATGGGTTTCAAGGCGTACATTCTTACAAAGAATTGAAAAAATTATATTTATATTTTGATGAATTTTACGAATCTATATTTATTTTTTCTTGGAACCTCCGTAAGACCCGGTCATATTGGGTCAAGCTCCGTGTATCAAACTATCAAGGGAGTCCCACTCCAGGAAGTCTCCATGCCAACCCAAATGGCAATAGACCACCGAACCACCCAAAGTTGGAGGTTTTATGAAGCACGATTGCGAATGTTCTGCCTCGAACTTGGGTGAGCGGGTATCCCAGCCAAGCCAAACATGCGAGTTTTTTTTTTCAAAACAAAAATAAAATTCAACATTAAAAATATATGAAATATTTTATGTTTTATATTCAATTATCTAAAATTATCATACATTTTTTATGTTGAATTTTATTTTTGTTTTGAATATAAAAAAAATCGTTGAATTCGTAAAAACTGTTCAAAATGCAAATATAATTTTAAAATATATATTTTGAACTCCAAAAGTTATCCCAAAATTAGAAACACATTTTAAGTACCCAAATTAATGGGATGAGGAGGGCTAGAATGATTTACTATGAAATCTCTTTTATTTTGAATCTCAATAATTCATGTAGCTAGGAACCCTACCTTATACATTGTATATTTGTTATAATAAACTTGAATGGTTGTCAATTGCGATTTAAAATGAGAGAGATTTTATGATGAAATCATTTTAACCCCTCACAAGTCAAATTTTAGAGTGTGATTCTTTAATAAACATGCACTGATTTCATTATATAATTACTCCATATAAAAAAGGAAACATACGTGTGTATAAGAAACAAGAGAAGAATCATAAGCCCACGGGACATATGGTTCAGAGGTGAGTTGGGGGCGTGACCTTTAAATGAGAGTAATAGCGTGTCTGTTAGCAAGTTTTAATACTCGGGTTCGAGTCGCGTCAGCGACACACCCTTATGCTCAGCGCTGGTTGATAGCGTGAGAATTCCCTCCCCTTGCTATTGAACTGCATAACTCGCATCTTATATTCTACCCCTTGACCCAGGGCAAAATCGGGATAGGTTGGATTCTCGACGGATTCTTGGATCCTACCCAATCCAAGAGAAGAATCATGAAATCAAGTTCCATGTACATACTCTGTGGCATGCAGTGAGATTGATTGGTCATCAGTTTATGCTATAAATTAACAATATGGAGAGATGAGCTAAGTATGGGTCAGTCCGCAACCATGTCCACACATGTAGTGTGGCCGAATGCAATAAAGTCAAGACAGTGAGATGCTATCCGAAACCAGTAATGCCAGTTGGCTTTGCCTTTTTAATTTAATCTTTTGGACCTTCTTCTCCTTCTATTCCCCCCCCCCCTCCCCCCCCCCCCCCCCCCCCCCGGCCCTCTCTCTCTCTCTCTCTCTTCCTAAGTCATTTTTAGTCCTTGGTCACGGGTTGGATGGGCTCCATCATATCCGCCCAACTCAACCCAAACCCTAGTACATAAAAGAGTTTAATCATGTTTCAAATTCTTTTTCCTTGTATGTGTGTTGCGCTCTCAGCCAAACATGTGAGTTTGTGACACCTGAAAGATCCACACTCAGTGTCAAAAAGATAAGGTCGGGTAGCTTTAGCACACGCGAATTGAATTGAGTAAGATTCTATTTAAGCAATTGTGAGAATAACACAATCACGAGACTTAAGCTCACGATCTTCCACCCGCACAAAGATATACTGCAATTAAGTTCATCATCTGAGCCGAGGACTAGTTGTTACTCTTCTTCCCCATCATAACTTCTTTCACTGATTAATGAGTGAGCAACCCATAATGATCCAAACGTGTGTACAGACTCCAATAAATTAATTAATTCAACGACCTGGTTCCTTTCATTGAAAACACAAGTATGGTCTTTTCATATTTACAATTCATGTGCAGTATCTATCAAATTATCAATGCATTTGAATAATAACTAATAAGCATTAATTTGATTTAAGTAGTCGTTTTTTATTATTTAATTATGGAGCCCACAAACAAGTCCAATTATTTCATTCGCCCTTAATAACTTTTTATAGCTGGCCCAATTACAATTATGAACTCGGCCGAGATTTTCTCACATTTTGTCCAAGCCCAGCCCAATATCTTTCTCTTGTTTTCACCTGAGCTGCACAATCAAGGCCTGGCCTTGCAAATATGAAATACCCCGCTGTTTAGGAACATGGATAATTGCAACTATGATTGTTGCAATTTAATATTCTCCCGTTGATTTTATGATTACGAATAATTAAATACATTAGTAAAACCTAGTTTTGGATTTTATTGCATGCGTTGACATAAGAATTGGCTTTAATTAAGACTTTTGTCAAATTAAAATCGAGTTTGAATGATCCCAAGAGATTTGACTAAATCAGAAAAGTCAAAATTAATTAACAAAGCCGATCTTCGTCCGAAATCTTCATGTTTACAATTAATTAATTAATTGCAAGGAAAATTAAAAGCTGATATGTTGAATATTGTTTTGGGAAGAGTTATGACCTAATTGAATTTTGAAAAACCACCATAGAGTTAATTTTCGGTTAAGAGTTTGGTGAAAATTGTTAGACTTTTCATCAAGTTTTATACATGTTTACACAAGTGCTTGTGTATTTCTAATAGGCTTGGTTTTGTTACCTTGTCAACCACGAGCTAAAAAAAGGGTCGTTTGGCTCTGTTGTAAAATATTACAATAGACCACACTGTAATTTAGTGATTCGATTGAATTTCACTATATCGAATGACTCAAATTGTATTTATTTAAGGAGAAATTAGGCTTAAGTCCAAATTTACTAACCTTTAAGAGTAAAATGACAGCAGAATTTTTTTTTTTTAGTTGAGGTCCTGCTGATTTTTAAATTTATTAAATTAAGGACAAAATTTGAAATTGCAGATTTTTCATTGTTATTTCAATCAAATATGATTGAAAACTTATTTTTCTCACTGCGGATGCTTCTGACTTTGGATTGAGGAGAGGGCAATGGCGTTGGAATAGTGAGGTCGAGACCAATCCAACTCCATTGGCCTTGCCAAGATTCGACATCGAAAACTGTCGATTCAAGGCAAAACGTTCACAACACATTTGGCCTAAATTCGATGGTTTCTCGTGTCAGATCGAGGTAAGATTAGTGGCGTTAGAATCGTTAGGCCGAGACAAACCCAACGCCACTAGACTTGTTAAGATCCGACATTGAAAATTTCCAAATCAAGGCAAAATAGTCGGCACCAATCAGAACGTGTTTAACCTCGATCTGGCCGTTTCTGGAGACGGATCGAGACGAGACCGGTGGCTTTGAATTCATCTTGGTCGGGCAATTCCAACGTCACTGGTCTCGCCTCAATCCATCATCGAAAAGTGATTACCTGGTCAAAAAACATTTTCGAAGGTTCTACAAAGAAAAAATATTTTCTACAGAGAAAAATAACACAGTACATTTTATAATGATATTATTGGCTCATTATGTAGGTCTTGCTTCAAGTGCTTCCAATGGTAAGAATTTGTTGGATTTAGTGAATCTGAACTTTCTAGTTCATTACTTGGGACATAGGTTTTTAATAGCGAATTCGGGTTTTGATCTGTCGAATAGAAAAAAAATAGTTCTACAGGAAAAAAGAGTTCTAACCAATTTTGGAAGTTTGAACCCCGGTGTTTAGGGTATATGAGCCCGTTAGGGTTTAGTAGTTAGGACCCTATTGTGACATTTAATATTTTAGTAGTGAATCCGTTCCTTGAGTCCATTAGGGTTTAACGAATCTGAGCCTTGAGTTTTATCACTTGGGACATAAATGTTTAGTAGTTAATCTGTGCTTTGGGTCTGTCGAATAGAGAAAAAATTACATAGAAAAAAGAATTGTACAGAGAAATTAAGGTTCTACAGAGAGATATAGGTTATAAAGAGAACAAAAGTTATGCACTAACAGTAGAACGAAAAATGTGATTTCATATTTTTTTGGCTTGACTTTTATGTCGAAACCTTGGGTTCATCACTTGGGACATATAATTTTATTATTGAATCCAAGCTTTGGGTCTATTGTATATGGAAAAAAGATATTTTACGAAGAGAAAGTGATTCTAAAGATAAATAAAGATTCTACAAAGAAATATAGGTTCTACAGAGGAAAAGAGTTCTACAGAGAAATAAAAGTTCTACAGAGAAATATAAGTTATAAAGAGAAAAGGGGTTATGCACTAGCAGTAGAAAAAAAATAATTGTGATTTCATATCTTTTGGCATGACTTTTATGTCTGAACCTTGGGACATAAGGTTTTAGTATTGAATCCAAACTTTGGGTCTATTGTATAGAGAAAAAGTGATTCTAAAGATAAATAAAGATTCTACAGAGAAATATATATTCTATAAAGAAAAAGAATTCTACATAGAAATAAAGATTCTACAGAGAAATATAGGTTATAAAGAAAAAAAAAATTATGCACTAGCAGTAGAACGAAAACTATGATTTCATATTTTTTGGCCTGACTTTTATGTCTGAACTTTGGGACATAGGGTTTTAGTATTGAATACGAGCTTTGGGTATATTGTATAGATAAAAATATATTTTACAGAGAAAAAGTGATTCTAAAGATAAATAAAGGTTTTACAGAGAAATATAAGTTATACAGAGAAAAAGAGTTTTAAAACTATGATTTCATATTTTTTAGCTTAACTTTTTTGTTCGACTACCAAAATGATCGTCGTTGGTCTGAAAATAAGCGCAACTATTAGAGGAGTAAAGCCCGACCTATGGCAGCCAGAACAGAGGTCCATAGCAGCCGGAAAGACACCGCGAAGCTCCGACGACGCCCCAAAACTTCTTTTCATTGCTGCAGCTGTTTCTGATGTTGGATCGAGGTAAGACTGGTGGCGTTGGAATCGTTTGGCCGATACGAATCCAACGCCACCAGTATCGCTTCAATCTGATGTCAGAAACGTCCAGATTGAGGCAAAATGTGTTTCGAACGTTTTGCCTCGATCCAGCCTTTTCCGGCGACGGATTGTGAGAGACCACAGTCGTTGCAATCCTCTCGACGATACAATTTCAACGGCAGTAGTCTCTCTTCGATCAAATGTTGGGAAGAGGAGTTTTTATTGTCGAAGATGAAGACCACGTGTAATGGATAAGAGAGATAGTTTGAGTAGTTTAATTATTTTGTCCTTATTTCTAATTTTTTTAATGAATTGGACCTCCTTCTAAAATTGAACTTGATTATGTCATTTTATCTAATTTGCCCTTTATTTAAAAATATTAAATAAATCATATTCTCTCTTTAAAATAGGAAATTCCTCTCTCCCGTTCATCATCAAGTCACCATGAACACGCTCGAGGTGAGAACATCCAGATCTGCTAGCACCTCATGAGATTGCCGCACAAGTATCAAAGAGGAAATTAAAGATCAATTTTTGAATGTTCAAAGATGTCGAGAAGACTTAAAAGGATGGGAGCGTCGCCAGGTGAAAATCATTTTTGGCATAGATAGGAATTTCATGGAGCTATTTTATCAATTTGATATGGAAAATATTCAACAGAAACACGAAAGTGTGAATGTCCCTGATATCAACGAAAAAAAGATTTTTTATTTATTTATTTATTTATTTTGAAGAGAGGAGCTAATTTATTTACATTTTTTGGGCAAATAAAATGTAAACCACTCAATTAAACCAGAACCCAGCACACATAGAATGAGTGGTTAACACCCACTAATATTCCGTTCGCATCAATATTTGTCTGAAAATCCCCTAACCAGAAAATATCTAACAGAATAAAGGGCAAAATAGTAACATCGCGCTGCATCTCAATATACATTACTCATCTCATCAAATAATGACCGTTGGATAGGCAATCATTATTATCGATGGCGTGAAATAGAGGTTTGACTGAAGTACAGAAAAGGGAGGCTGGAATAATTATTGGCCCTTGTCGAGCTTTGACCAGGAAAAATCAACATGAAAAAGACACCTGGAGCCTTTGGAGAGAGTGGAGGGCTTTGAAGTTTTGTTGAGCTCTGTGTTCGTTTTGGTTTTTTTTGCGTCGCAAATTTGTATATTGTTTGTTTCTGGCGTTTTCTCGCTCGATCTCTCTCTGTGTTTGAAACCGCGGAGGAGGAGGAGGAGGAGGAGAGAGAGCTGCTGGAGTTTCTCTCTCTTCTTGCGAATATTTGTTTTTAATTTTATAGATTTTCTTTTGGAGTAGAAATTGAAATTGGATCGCGATTAGGGTTTGGGTTTGGAGTGAAGCTGAAACCATGAATGTCATGCGTCGGCTCAAGAGTATTGCTTCTGGACGCTCCTCTTTTTCCTCTGATCCTGTAAGTTTTCGTTTATAATTATTATTCATTTGGTCACTTTGAGATATGATTGATTTCTTTTTGCGAAATTTGTCCAAAAACGAGACGTGAAAAGATCGTCTGGAGCTACATGTTTGTTTGGCTGCTGCCTGTTCGTGCAAACATTTATGTTCAAACAAATATTAATCGAACTTAATTATTTCTTGATGATCAATGAGGCTTTCGTGTGTTCGAGAGACTCTTAAGTTGACAGATGCAGAGGCAATATCAATGTGCATTTTGCTACGAAAATTTTGAGCCTTTAAATTATCTTAGAGGTGTGAAACAAATAATGGTATTACTTGTGCATGATCATGCCCTAATGTTTGAGCTCTATTTTCAGCTGTGCATTCATATTCAAAATTTCGTTGTTTTCCTTACAAGTTATTTGGTTGGTGAATGGCGATTGATGTTTCTGGGATTATCATGGTGAGTACTGAGTAGTTCTTAGGGCGATTGATTTTGAAAATGTAGTTTAGCAGATATTTTTATGAAGATTCTTGGGTTTGTGGTTGGAATAGGTCAACTCATTATGATTGTTCTTTTCAGTGGATCGCTAATATTGTGTTCGGAAATACATTATTGTTATTTCCAGATTTGCTTTGGTTCACCTTCCTTTTCAGTTCAGGTTTCCTTTTGTATTTCGGTTTATGGGTTAACTACCCTATTAAAGGCCGCCGTATCAAATATTGAACTATATAAAGGCTACCTGGTTATTTTGGTCAACACATGAATCAATATTATTCTAATTTTCCACTTTCATGTTTACATGGCATCAGACATTGCCTAGCACTAGCAGATATGTCTTCCGCATGCTGTTTCCAGCCTCTGTGGCTGCATGATTGTACTCAATCTACATCTTCACATCAAAGGAAATTTATTCCTTGTGAGACCTATTGCTAGCTGTTTTCGGAGATGCAAATTTGAAAATTCTGTGTGATGTTTTGTCTCCCTCAAAGTATTTTCTTTATTGCTTTTGTCTGACTTATCTTGCATGTGATGGCATTTCCTTTTTCTTCTGCCTTTTGTGCCTAATGGCCTACTGCAAGAAAATTTTCATGTACACTTACAGTATTGGAGTCTTATTCTTTTACGCGCACGTTGTTCCATTACGAGTAATCACATGGTTCCATCAATTTTTGTCCGTCGAATTATTTTGTATTGCTATGAGGGGACATGCTTGTTTTCTATTAGCAAATTCAATTTGGTTCTGAAGTACCACTGTGAATATAGGTGGATCACTAGATGTTAGAATATATATTATGCCAAACTCATTTCTTGATTTATTTTGATTCACCTATAAGCTTAAGTTCCCTGTTGTCGAAAATTCTATTTATTTGTGCTTGACTTTGAGAGCTTTACATTTTTTAGAATTTTTTGTTTCATTTGCCCCATCCTTGCTTGCATAATGTGGACCAAAAGTTTATATTTTTATGAAGGAACATCATTGTTCCTACGAGTCCACTTGTACATTCAATTCAAGTTGGTTATCGCGATACCATATAGAGTAGAAGTCAATTAAGAAACAGATAAATATATATTTGCGATTGAAATTCTGTTTTGTTTCCCTTCACCGATTAACTTAAGGGGCTTTTTGTGTCATGTTTTCCCTTATTTGTCTGTTGATTTCCTCAATAAATTAGCCTTATTTTCTCCTTAGATTTTATGATATTTTTTGTTTATTATCCTTTTTCTTTTTCAATTAATTGTGGAAGCATTGAAGCTCTAGGATGGAACCAAAAGTGAGAAAAAAAGGTTTTGTATAATTTTTTTTGTGTTAATCAGGATATTAATTATAGATTCTATCATTTATATGTCTTTCATTATCAAAATTCTGTGTTGGCAGCCATAATAATTTCTTCTGTTCTTCCCTTTTGGAGGATTCTTTTTTAAAAATAATTTTAGGGCTGGTTGCTGCATGTTTCCATGTTTGAAATGGGCATTTTAACCTCTTTTCTTTCAACAATATTGGTTACAGTTGCAGCGAAATCCTATCCCTACGTCTTTATTTCATGTATGATTTGTAGAATTGTGTAATTTTCCATAATTCATGGTTGAGTTGCATCCATAAAACCCTGTGGTTATGTGTTGGTGGAAATTATGACGCGGGTGGTCAAATTCGTTATTGGCTTGCTACTAATAACCGAGTTATGGGAAAAATGTTTGAATCTGTTTACTTAGAGCCTAGGGCTTGCTTTACGTTGTACTGAAAGGTGTGCAAGAATTCTGAGTAACTGAACACTTTTTATGTCAATCTAAACTATCATGCAAAACTTCTAGGGTGTGGATATCGGGACAAAGAAGGCGAAGGTTGACCAAGTAACTGAACATAAGGTCAAGGGAGAACTGAGTGCAGTTGAGAGTCATGCCAATGGCCTGGACCAGCATACGGCTTCTGCTTTGTTGGAAACTTTTCCAAGCACATCCAATCCTTCGAATGCTAGGACAGAAAATTCTGGTTATGATCAGCTTCCCCAAGAATTGCGTGAAATGAGAATTCGAGATGAGAAAACTGCTGGCCACAATTATAAGGTAATTTTTATGGGTTCTGTCCACACATTGTTTCAAACGTATCTTTTTGCAGTTTTTCTGACATTCCTTGAAATGATGAAGGTGTTAATTGTTATTAGCAGCAATTTATTGTATTCTTTCACATAAACTGTACGGTTGATTCTTTATCTGCCAGCAGATTATCCCTTTGACTGCCTCTGTATCTTGCACCTTGGAGGATTCTGGCTCTTTATCATCTCCAGTCTATTGAATCTTTTCTTTGCTGAATGTAAATTTGTGCTTGACCTGATGATTGTTTATCTTGAAGTGTCTGCATGATTGCATGAACATGTCTACTGAAAACTAATTGGCTGGCTTGCATGTAAGTTAACTAGAAACAGAACGGGTTTTGACCTCTGATCTGAGTTTGAATTTATAATTATTTGGCAATTAGATTTTGATGTTCCATTTGCCATTTTAATGTAAATGAATTATAATGTTCTTTTGATGATTTAAATTTGTTCTATACTCAGCTAGGTTTGTGTGTTGAATTTAGACTTTGTGGATTGGATTAGGTTTGTAATTTCAATCAAATGCTTCCAAGATATACTTAAGTTTGACCCAATACATTAGCCTAACAATGAACTCTAGAATCAGCTTAAGGAAAATATCTGTTGTAGAATAACATTGTGATGTGCAAAGTACCATAATTTACTTCTGTCCCTGACCCTGAGGACTGTAGGTCCTTGCAGAGTGCTTGGGAGGGAGGGTTAATTATAGTTTGAATCTGTGCATTGATGAACCTTTGCATGTAGATTTATTATGTGATACTGGCTTACTCAATGCTGCTCAAAGAAAGAAGATAAAAGGAATGCTGCTTAAAAATAGCATCAAGTTATCTGACTAAACTATGCTCTGTGCAGGATATGGAGGCTGCAGATGTGAAAGGTAATGGGACAGAAACAGGCCAAATTATTGCAACTACAGTTTGTGGTCAGAATGGACAACCAAAACAGGTGTTTAATTTCCCTTGTTGGATATATTTCATATTTTAGGCTGCTCTTAGGTGCATTTGTTTTCTTTCTTTCTGGATCTGAATCTAGAAAAGTCTAACAGGATTGATTCTATTCTTGCACTTCTGGTTGTGTTGATTTACAGGAGCAATTTCTTTCTCCATCTTTTAAGTTTCTCTCTAGGTTATGTGAATAATTGTTCAAATGTATTCATTTACTCATGGTCCTGTAATTATATGGGGATATCTTGGCTTTTTTCACTCCATGTGCATATTTATTCCTGTTCTTTTGCATGTGATATTATGACACACACACACACATGTAAGTTCACGATGTCAGCTCCTGCTGAATTTACATAAAAAAACATATTTGAGTTCACAGGTTTTTGTGTACATTGCTCTAAACATTTGCATAAGGTTTTCAGCATGATAATATTTTTGCTACATTTAGACCATTTGAATTTTTATCTTAATGGGTCCCTTTTGAGAAGTCTACTAAGGATATTTTGTTAATTGAGTTGTAGACTATCTCGTATATGGCAGAGCGGGTGGTTGGCACTGGTTCGTTCGGAGTTGTCTTTCAGGTACTTGGTATCAATCAGCTTGTATCGATGCATCTAGATGCGTTATCATCTTTCTTTCTGAAGTAAAGATGTTGTTTTACTACTACTTCTGGGATTTCTACACTGCAGGCTAAGTGCCTGGAAACGGGTGAATCGGTTGCAATAAAGAAGGTACTGCAAGATAGGAGATACAAGAACAGAGAACTTCAGATTATCCGTTTACTTGACCACCCTAACGTTGTTCAACTGAAGCACTGTTTCTTTTCAACTACTGAAAAAGATGAGCGATATCTCAATCTTGTATTGGATTATGTATCTGAAACTGTTTATCGAGCTTCAAGGCACTATAGCAGGGCAAACCAGCATGTGCCCATTATTTTTGTGCAGCTCTACACATACCAGGTAAAACTTCATAATGTTGGTTCATCATCTGCAGGTTTTTAGATTCTGCAGATCTGCATGTGGATTTTGCGTAACTAATTTGGATGAAGTGTGACTAAATTTTTTTATGCTTTCCCTTGTTTCTTTTTTTTAGATTTGCCGTGCACTAAATTACTTGCATCATGTTGTTGGTGTCTGTCACCGTGACATAAAGCCGCAGAACTTGTTGGTAAGATTTTCTTGCTTTTGTTTCATCCTAGGTAAACATGTGACCAAGTGGTAGTGTTACATGGGTGCAACTTATAGGTCACAGGTTCAATTCCTAGGAACTGCCTCTCCCCGTCAACATCTCTTTTTGATACTGAAAATAGGATGTTCTATAGAAAATTGGCTAGGTTGTTTTGTTTAGCATGTTAATTTCACTTGGGAGTTATAATTTTTATCAAGGCCTTTGATTTGATATTTCATGCATACTGCAGGTCAATCCACATACACATCAGTTGAAAATATGTGATTTTGGGAGTGCAAAGATGCTGGTATTTGTGTTTTGTTTATTTTACTTGCACTGTGGGAATGTGACGTAAAAGAATGATTTTGGAGGCTTGACTTTTCCTACACAATTTTTAGGTCCCGGGTGAACCCAACATATCATATATTTGCTCGCGGTATTATCGCGCTCCGGAACTTATATTTGGGGCATCTGAATATACAACGGCTATTGATATGTGGTCAGTTGGCTGTGTTTTGGCTGAGCTTCTCCTTGGACAGGTGAGTGACAGAGTGAGTCTCTGTGTGTGTGAGTAATGTATGAGATGTACATATCAGTTGTGCCTTGGCATATAGTTTTGGGATATTTAATTGACTTTCGGCATGCAGCATGAAAACTATTTAGAGAAGCTGGTTTTATGCCAGAGATTGTTTATCAGAAGCCTTTTGATTTGTTTCTGATTCTTTGGTCTATCTTGTGCATCCATGGTTTTAATATTTTTTTTCCCTTTTGAATAATACACAAATAGCTAGTTCAATGGTTCTAATGGTCAGTGTGTATTGCATCTCTCTGCAGCCACTGTTCCCTGGCGAAAGTGGTGTTGATCAGCTGGTTGAAATCATTAAGGTGTGTCTCCACTCTCCAGTGTTGTTTTCCTTGTCCTTGCGTTTCATGTTTGGTTATTTGTAATTTTGATTCCTTTTCTGATCGTTTTGCCCCAAATCAGGTCCTGGGAACTCCAACAAGAGAAGAGATTAAGTGCATGAATCCAAATTATACGGAGTTTAAGTTTCCTCAGATCAAAGCTCATCCATGGCACAAGGTGCATTAACAATCATATCAAGCTTGTTGATCTTCTATTTTCGTCTTTGATATAGTATTTCTCAAAATTGAAAATCTCACTGAATTATATGATACCTTCCAGATATTTCAGAAGCGAATGCCCCCAGAAGCAGTGGATCTCGTGTCAAGACTCCTTCAGTATTCACCAAATCTGCGTTGCACTGCCGTACGGATATCTATATTACTTCTTTGTATTCCTTTTTCTAAACCTGTTCATTTCAAATTCCTTTTGTGGTTAGTCTGACGGTTGATTTCATATGCACATGATTTACACTTTTCGCAAAGTCCGTCTAAGTAAAAATTGAAGCTTAGTTGGGGAACTAACGTAATTCCTTTCCTGTTACTTAGTTGGAGGCATGCGCCCACCACTTTTTTGATGACCTGAGAAACCCTAATGCGTGCTTGCCTAATGGACGAGCACTTCCTCCTCTGTTCAATTTTACAGCTCAAGGTATACCTACAAAACATTTAGACTCTCTCACTGTTCAAAAATGGTTTCACTTAGTATTGCAATATGCTAAACATTGCAGAATTGGCCGGTGCATCGACCGAATTGCGTGAGCGTCTCATCCCAGAACATGCGAGGAAATAGAAGTGGCAAACATGATATTGTCATATTTATAGGCAATTGTAAATCAGTTTTGGATGCTTTAGTAACCCATTCAACACCTTCTGCCTAACCCAAATTTTATTTGAGCTTTCTGCTTTATGCTTTCACTGTTAGTTATGAAAAATATATATGCTTTCTGTGGGTAGTTATGATAATTGAGAGAAAAAAGGTTACCAAGGAATTGGTAGGAGGCAGTTCATGGGCTCTATGACGGATCTCTGGAGCGACACGCTGGCCGGGAAAGGAGGTTGCTGACATTTTTCTTTATTTACAGTGCTATGATTTATGCTTTATAATCTCAACTATGAATGGTGACTGGTTACAAATACGTCAATCTTGCCATTACAGTTTAATGGGCTGACCGATGAAATGGTTGATTTAGTTGAATTGGTATTTTGCACATAAAAAGATCAACAGTAACACTTGGATTGGAATCTATGTTCCCCAGTTACAGAAACACTAACAACATCAAGAGATCAAACAAGCAATGACGTATGCGGAAGAGCACTTCGTTCTTCTCCAAGCTTCGTAAAGATGGCTGCACCCTGCCCTGTTGCCCTGGGCCTGTGAATGAATAAGCATAGAGCGATTATGACCGTCGCTTTGTAAATTCACTTTGAACTTCAATGAGAATACCTCTCTCTCAATCTTCTACTTCTTCTTGCTTGTTCTGAGTCTCCAAAAAACTGTATCTGATGCTTTCATATACGACGAAGAATAAAGATGATAACAAAAATTCAATCAAGTGGATTTTATATCAAACTAGAATGGAATCGCATAGTATAAAGCATAAAAATATATTGATCAGCTGTTTTATTATGTAAGTAATTCTCTATTCTACATTATCATGGAACCTCCAAAATTGTTTTCAAGTAGGTTTTATCAGATTATACCTGTTGATTGCATTCAATGGACATGGCCGAGATGAGGAGTTTTTGCCTCTACAGGTTCCAGCAATGTGCAACGAAGATCCTGATCACTAACACATTCGATTTTTAGATGCAAAGCAACAAAAATCTCTAAAATCTTAATATTAGTACAAAGGAGAAAGGAGCTTGAGAGTTCCTACCTCAGAAGCACTGTGGTTGTAGGAAAGAACTTGAAAGAATGCAAGTTTCCATTTCAGTCTTGATTTCATGTTCCCCAACGGAGAGGCCAAGACGGAGGAAATACTGAAGATAAACCTCTACCAGTAGTCCCCACAGGAACATCTCCCTTCTGTGAAATGATGAAAACATTTTGGATCCCTCAAGACAATATTCCGACAATAAACTTTTGATATGTATTTCATTGCAGCATGACAATCCCCACAAATCCTGAGATTCTTGAAAATTCGTATCGTTGCACCTTCTGGAATTGTCAGGAGGGCAAAAGCAATAGCCAACTTTTCACTGTGAAAAGCTAGACCAATCTCCTTACCCTCTTCATCTGTGTCATGAAGTGCAAAACTCAGGTCTGGAACATATCCAGCTTCCTTTATCAATATCATAATCTCTTCCATCTTTGTATAAATCTCAGCGGTTCTTGGATGGCCTTTGTCATCAGACATAAAAGTGTGCACTTTACTCTTCGTCTCCATCCAACTGCAACCAGGTTCCTTGTTAATCGCCTTCGATTTCATCAATCTTCTGATTCTTGCAGCATCTTCCCACCTTCCGGCTGCAGAATACATATTAGATAAAAGAATATAAGGCATAGCAGTTCTGGGTTCCAATTCAAAGAGGTTCTTTGCCGCTCTCTCTCCCAATTCTAGGTTTCCATGAACTCTACATGCAGAAAGCAGGGCCTTCCATACAGCTGCATCTGGTTCCACAGTCATATGATTCAGCAACTTTTTGGCTTCAACAAGGTTTCCTAAACGCCCAAAGAGGTCAATCATGCAAGCATAGTGTTCAGGACCTGGATTGATACCATATACTTTATGCATTGTTTCAAAGTATTCAAGACCATTGTCAACAAGGCCCGCGTGACTGCAAGCAAATAGTAAGCCAATGAAAGTTATGAAGTCTGGTTTTGTGCCACTGGCAATCATTCTGTCATAAAATTGTAAGGAATCCTTTCCCCTACCATTCTGTGCATAGCCAACTATTAGAGCTGTCCAAGTAATTACATTTTGAGCTTCCATGGAGTCAAAGACACGATCAGCATCTTCTAAACACCCACACTCTGCATACATTGTCAAGAGTGAATTATCGACAGATAAGGAAGATCCAAGACCAGATTTTATGAAAATTGCGTGAACTTGCTGCCCAAATTTTAAAACTGTTAATTTGGCACAGGAGCTTAAGATGCTAGCAACAACAATTTGGTCAGGATATATGCCAAAAGTTCTCATGTCACAGAAGAGCTTAAGAGCCTTTTCATAAGAGCCATTATGTGCGTATCCTGTAACCAGGGAAGTCCACGAGATTATATCCTTCTCTTCCATCTGGTTAAACACATCGAATGCACAATCTAATTTCCACTGTTTAGCATACATGTCAACAAGAGCATTGCTCACAAGCTTGTAAGCCTCGTATCCAGTTTTTACGATCAGACCATGGACAGACATCGCATTTTGCTTATCATTTGAGGAAGCCAAAGAGTTCAAAACAGAGGGGTAGGTATAGTCATCAACCTTCATATTTGTAGAATGCATTTTACGAAACAAAGACAGAGCATGGTTCATGAAACCCTGCCTCACACACCCGACAATCATGGAGTTCCAAGAAACCTCATCATTTACTTTCATATTCTTTAAGACCCCCATAGCAGTGTCCACAAACCCACATTTCACATACATATCAACCAATGCACTTTGAACATATCTATTGGCTTCAAAGCCACCCCTAACTATACAAACATGCACCTGCACCCCAAATTCACTTGCTAAAACAGCTGCACAGGCATTTAATACGCTAGGGAAAGTAAACTGGTTTGGCTCTACGCTTTCAGCATGCATATCTCGAAAGCACTTAATGGATTTAAATCCATCTCCATTTTGCGCATACCCAGTAATCATGGCAGTCCATGTAACATGATTATTGCTGTGAGGCGTCATCTCGAAAAGATACTCTGCTGCCAACATGCACTTGCACTTTGCATACATGTCAACAAGACTTGTTACAACAAAAACATTAGCATCGAACTGGGTCTTCTTAGAGTAACCATGAATCAGTTGCCCCTTTTGAAGCAAACCCAATTTGGAACACAACCTAAGAATACTGCCTAACGTGTACTGGGTTGGTCTTTGCCCCTGAATCTGCATTTTCCAAAACAAATCAAAAGCTTCGTTTTCACACCCATGTCGACAATAACCAGACAAAAGAGAGGACCAAGTAATTGAGCTTTTCAGTGGAGTCTCATTGAACATTTTTCTAGCTTCATCAAATCTTCCTGCATTAGCATAAGAAGCAATCATGGTGTTCCATGTAAACTCATCTCGATCCAGCATTTCATCAAACAGCTTGCGGGCATCGTCAATACGGCCGGACTCCGCTACATCCTTCAAGAGGCGATTGTACTCGAACCTCGAATGTATTGTGGGCATGGAAACCGCAACGCTGTGCGCATGATGGATGTGTTTTATGCACTTAAATGAATAAGGAGAGAAGTTTAGTTTTCGTGGGTTTAATTTGTTCATAACCTCCTCCTTTCACTATAGCGCGCGGTGTTGTCCAAACTTATTAATATTCCGGAGCCAGTGCCAGCTCAACTAATTCATAAATAATTGCCACCTCAATTATTTCAATTTCAGGCCTTTTTTAAAAAATATTTTAAATTTAAAATTGGGGCACTTTTTTAAGGATGACAAAATTATATCCGGTCTATATGACCTATTTGTTCGATCCAAATTAAAATAAGTTTAGACATCAATTTTATGTCAAAAATTCGGGTCCAAATGCAAAATTTTTGTCAAGCTTATAAGCATCTAAAAGTTAGAAGTGACAAAATTTTATCTGATTCGGACTAAATTAAGTTTAAATGTAAGTTATATGCATCAAATCTGAGTCAAAATATAATTTATTTTTATTCCATTTAAAGTTGGGTCTGAATCTAAAAACAAAAAATCTATTCGATTTAATTATCAAAATTCTAAGACATGTTGAATTATTGCCTGGAAAAATGATGGTTTAGATTTTAAAAGAATCGGATGAACGACCAAAGAAAATACTCCATCCGTTTCTAAATAATTGTCGTTTTGAAAATTTATTTTTGTTTCAAAATATCTATGGTTCTATAAATGCAAAGCATAATTAATATTTTGTTTCCAAATTTACCTTTATTCTTATTTTTCATTAAGAACTACATACTTTAATTAGCTTTTATATTTTTAATAAGGATATTTCAATCCTATATATTTATTTTTTACTTATATTATAGTTATTTAATATTCTATCCGTCTCATTTTAATTGTCCTTTATTTATTTTTGGGATGTCCCAAAATACATGTCCATCTCAATTAATGAAAGCTATTTTTTCACATTTTACCCTTAACTTGAAAAACTTAATAACTAACTGAATAACCATACAAAAATAAGACGAAGAGAATAGTTTCTTCAATTATTATACAAAATCCTTAAACAACACCTATTTTGAAACAGGGACGAAAGAATAATTAAAGTACAAATTTTAAAAATCCAATTATTAATGCTCAACCTACTTGGCGGGATATCCTTGGCGGACGTGAAAATGGCTGTCAGAGAGACTCTCTAGAATGAACACGTGTCACCTACAGAAGGATGAAAGTCAACGCGTTCACATGCCACAAATTTTTTCAACTTTGGCCACTATCACACGTGTCACAATCAATATCTACTACGTGTCCGAAGTAGTGTTGGTCCCGCGAACCATAACGGCCGTCTGTTTTCTTCTTCAGATCCTAAGCTCTGTTTCCTTTTCTTCTCTCTGTTCATATTCCCCAAACCGAACGAACCCGCAGCCGTCCTTTCTTTCTTCAATAACGACGAGAACGATTCCTTCAATCAGATCTTGTTACTTGGAATTAGCTTCACTGTTTCCGAAGTCAAAATCGAATTTATAATCTCCAGAAGAAATGCAATTACCCGATAATCCGCCACCGCCAACACACTCTGAAACCCTGGACACTTCACCGCTCCTTAACCACTCCATCGCGGGCCGCCTCATCCGGAGCCGCCGCATCCTACGGCGTTCCCCTCAGCAATTTCGTGGAGCGGCTGCACACTTTCTCCGGCGAGCTGGGGAACGCCGTATGATGCTCCGGGAGCCCTCGGTCCGGGTCCGTGAGTTCGCAGCAGAGCAGCTTGAGGAGCGTCAAAGCGACTGGGGGTACTCGAAGCCGATAGTAATACTCGACGTGTTGTGGAATTTGGTTTTTACGGCTCTTGCTGTGACGGTTCTGGGGTTGAGCGCCAAGGAGACGACCGAGTTGCCGCTGAGGGTGTGGATAATTGGGTACGCGCTTCAGTGCGTTTTTCATATCGTATGTGTAGTAGTGGAATACAAAAGACGAAATCAGAGAAGTAGTATTGTGGGATTAGAGGAAAGTGGGAGGTGGAGTTCTTTGTCTGGCAGCGATGTTGGGGGTGCTGAGGATTATGGGGCAGTGCAGAGGGGCAATGAAGATGAAACTAGGTCAGTCTATGATTGCTTTACTTTAAGCATTTTGTCGTTGTTTATGGGGTAGTTGATGGAAATCTTCCAATTTTTAGAATGAATTTTTTATCGTACTGGTAAAATTGAAAATTAAATACAGCCTCCAGCGGTTAGTTGTAAGCTCGTATGATTGTCATATGAGTATGAAATTACTTCTTCTGAGCTACAACTTTGATGAGTAAATTTTGAAAAGGAAACATTTTCTTTACTTCACAAATCCAGGAAGGAATGAAATGGCTCTCTCTCTGTTTTGTTTTGTTTTTTTCTTTTCTTTTCTTAGAATTGTTTATTTTAATTTTCTTCTGCTTACTTTTCTCATTTAAAAACTGTATTTTTCTCAAAAAATTATGCAGAAGCATGTAGAACTAAGAAATAGCATAGCTGACAGTTTTAGTTATCCTGGACAATGTGCTCACGTGTACTTGAATTTTACTGCTGCAGTGTTGCAAAGCATCTGGAGTCTGCAAACACGATGTTTTCATTTATCTGGTGGGTCATTGGGTTTTACTGGGTATCGGCTGGCAGCCCAAATGTAACAAGTGATTCGCCTCAGCTTTACTGGTTAGCTTCATCAATCTAGCAATTGACAATTTCTTCATTCAAGCTACTATTAGTACTTTTTGTTGGGCTGATCAATGTTTTTCTTTTATGCAGGCTGGTTATTACATTTCTTGCTTTTGATGTATTCTTTGTGGTCATCTGTGTTGCTGTTGCATGTCTTATTGGCCTAGCCGTATGCTGCTGTCTTCCGTGCATAATTGGAATATTATATGTCATGACGGACCGGGTAATTCTCTATGAAAAAACTATCTTCGCTCTTTTGCCTATTGTGTTAAAAGTGTTTTCAATGTTCTAACTGAACACCCATGTACTTAATTTTAGACAATACTATATGCATGATCACGTACATGGTCGAATGTGTGCATGTGTACACGCTCATGGAGCAAGGATTGTTTGTTCTAAAAAGCTAATGATTGATAGACCAATTCTGAGTTAAATGTTAGAACTGAAATTTGCACATGGTCCTCGAAGTATTTTGCTATCCTTGATTGCCAACGTTTGTCAATTCTGGCCCTGCACTTGCCAATTGTCTTTTAATGACGTGACGATAGATGAGTGATGTACCCATCCATAAACTGTCCTTTTTTAAAACCTAATAAAGTAAAAAGAGAATAGTTTGAACATACTTCTGCCACCTTTTGCTTGGATTGTTAATTGTTCTTGCAATGTGAATAAGGTGTTTCTTTTATGACAATCCCTTTGTTTTGTCAATATCAGCCGTAAAAAGCCTTCTAGAGTTGCATGCTTTGAATGTTACACCTCCAGCAGTTTACAACGATGATTTGCCTGCCTTATGAGCGCAAATCTTGTCAGCCAATTCTCATCACTTAAGTGCAAAGACCAGTGTCAAGTTAAAAGTACCTGAGCCAGAGGCCAATATGCTTACAAAACAAAAAATTGGAGTGGGGATTTGGTGTGATGAAATTGCTGTACTGGTTGATTCTTTCTCTTTACTGCTTTCTACTCTAATTCCACATCTTGGAAGCAGGATGGGGCAACACAGGAAGAGATTGATCGATTGCCAAAGTACAAATTCCACCGAGTTTGTGATTTCGAGAAAGTTAATGATGATATCCAAGAACCTTCTGGGGGAATAATGGCCGAATGTGGAACTGACACGCCCTCCAAACGCATTCTTTCCGAGGAGGATGCTGTAAGTTTCCCTATGTGATTCCTAGCTTCTTAAGATGACAAAGCATATAGGATTTTGCTCTTGTACTTTTATGCATGGGCTTCCTGCTTGATGGCAGGGGTAAAATTTGGTCAGATAGGTCTTAGCTTCAGTTACATGGAAATGAGAAATAGAAACGGAGGGACAGTTGCCGTTCACGCTGTAAACTTACTCCCATTCCAATCCTTTTGACTAAAGCTTGGTAGTCCATGGGCGTCATTTTTATTTTTTTAAAACTTGCCTTCTCCTAGTATTTACTCTGGATTATGTGATGGCAGTATTTGTTTATTCTAGGTTCACAACCGTCAATATGCAAGACTTTAGAAACCTGATTTTTTTTCACAGAAAATATGTTTAAAGTACATATGGTATATGATACATAGTCCGAATAGAAATCTTTGTTGTATATTGTAGGAGTGTTGCATCTGCCTATCTGCCTACGATGATGGAACTGATCTGCGCGAACTTCCTTGCCGTCACCATTTCCACTGTACCTGCATTGACAAGTGGTTACACGTCAATGCTACCTGCCCTCTTTGCAAATTCAACATCCTTAAGACTGGCAACCAAAGTGGTAGCGAAGAAGTGTAGATATTTCTTTTCTTCTTTTCAGTAAAGTACTCACTGGATATTTGGATTCGGACTCCGGTTATAAATTTCCTGGCTAATTTTAACGTTTTTGTATATGCGACTTCTCTGTGGTAAAAATTTGATTGGCAAGGGAAGTAATGTAAATTATTCGAGAAATTGGCATCCTAGCTTTTTTCATGTGTATATATATAACTTGTTTTTAAGTAATGCTATATCCATCCAAATTCTAACTCCCATTTTATTTTATGAGTCACGTGTTCTAACTTCTAACTCTAGAGATGCAGGCCGTCCCACAAAGTCTTTTGGTCTAGAACAAAAAGACGATGGAAAGAAAAAAAAAATGGAGCTCAGCAACATTTGTATCATCCGTAATTTTGGATGAACGTGATGGAAAACCCCTCCATCTCAAATGCAATTTTCCTCACTGCTCTGCATAGCGGCCATTCGACCCAGGGTCTAACCCATGAGTTACGTTTTACCGCTAGACCGCCGGTAGTTGTTGAAATCAAGTTCCATTGATAAGTGATATATTCCTTTCTAACGTACACATGTTTTGATGAAATTCTCCTGCACCTGATACTGGCATTTGTAACGGGTTTTGCAACGAGGCAATTTAGTACCTGACATTTTAAAATTTGTAAAGATCTCACTGGGTTAACCAAATCAATGTGATTTATAAGGAAAGTCTCAATTTCTTTCCCGTATAAGTATAAAAGTTCAGCCTAAAAAAAATCGTGCGGGTTTGATATAACTATCTACGATAACATGTAAATTCAAAGTGGACAATATCGTTGATATAAATAAACTCATATTTATGGCATGATATAAGAACATTATCTCGATTTAGTTGGACAATCTCTATCGTCAGGTTTGACCACCCAGTTCACAAATAAATGGATTGTCCCCTTGCTCAACCCAAGCACTGTGATTTATAAGAAAAGTCTCACTTCTTCTCCATTAATGAGCCCTTTTCCTCTAGCATAAGCTCAAGAATCAGTAAAATTAAAGTGGACAATACCATTAAGTTTTCGACCTTTGCTCACCCTTGAGACAATCTCGCGAGAGGTTGTATATACCAACACTACGGATATTAGAGGTAGAACTCTGTACAATATACAAAACTTGAATTAATTTAATTTTTATTTTTACAGTATGTTAGCAAGTGCAAACAAAATAAATTACTTCGAAATAAACTTCTAACCTAATGGTTAAGTGAGCGTCTTTTCATCAATGGAGAGTGTGGATTCAAATTCTTATCAAAGATCTAAATCAAATTTTTGATGTGTTCAACTAAGGCACGTGGTTGTGCAAGTCCATAAATTTAATCGATGCACATTCTAAGGATAATGATTGTGGATGCCACGTGCACCGATAAACTATCCCATCTTCGGCTTCACTGTCGTTAGGCATCAATGAACTATTCACTTATATGTTGGAATCTTGAATCTCGTTGAAACGTTGATAATATCGTTATTGAAACCTTTCTCATCCACTTAATCAAAATGCAAATAATCCAACGACGTATACTCTTTTGATTATGAATCTTAAATGAAAACTGAAAAGGATCAAAACGGATGAATTATATATAGTTGATGACTATTTCATATGTTACATAGATTTAGATGTGAAACGAGAGTCACATTTTGAGAGTTTGTTGCATTACCCTATTGGGATCAATGCTATTTTTTTGTCATTGATAAGATAGTTCCGTTATGAGTTTATAACTCAAGTCACTAAAAGTGTGAAGGTTATAAAACGATCACTGGTTTAATTGGCAATGGTCAAAGAAAAGTTTTTCTAACAAAAATTTGATTTCATGTATTTTTTTTAAAAACGCCAGGTGGCACAAGTAACATTGGAGGGGAAGAAAAAAAGAACACAAGCTTAATGCAATCAATTTAATTCACGAGCTCCCATGGATAACTATACCGAACTAGGACATATTGCTCAACGATAAGTTAGAATGGGTTGAACTTTTTAAAAGTAAAAAGTAGGAAGGTCATAAATTTGACGTACGTCTACGACATTATTCACAAAATTTGTGTCACTTCTCAACATTTTTTTTACTCTATTAAATCACATAACCTGCGATTAATATTCTACCGACATTTCGAAGATGCATATCGATAGACGGGTCATTTCGTCCCGCACGAACGAAACTAAACGCTATCCAACAGTCCAAACAAATGAAAGTCAGGGCGGGTTTTTGAAATGCTAGATACGGCGTCGTTGCCTGAGTAGTTTATCCACTATGCTTGCTACTCACAGAAGCTTAGAAATGGCTCTTCAAGCTCACCTTTCAATCTCATCCAAACCATCAACGCCTATAACCTCCGCCTCCCCTCGGACCGCCTGCTCCGCTCCTTACAGAACCAGACGCTTCAAATGCTCGGCCAGCCAGGCTGGGTTCTTCACGCGGCTGGGCCGGTTGATAAAAGAGAAGGCCAAGAGTGACGTAGAAAAAATCTTCTCGGGCTTCTCCAAAACCCGCGACAACCTCGCCGTAATCGATGAGCTCCTCCTCTACTGGAACCTCTCCGAAACTGATCGCGTCCTTGACGAGCTCGAGGAGGCAAGTTACCTGGCTGTGAAGTTCACTTTTGTGTTTCGTCTGATGTATTGCATTCTCTTAGCGTATACGGGAGCATAAGCTCGTATTGTGCTTGGGGTTTAAAATTGGGAGTGAATTTTCAATGCAGATTCTATTGGTATCTGATTTTGGGCCAAGAATCACAATTAAGATTGTCGAGAGCTTGCGTGAAGATATACTAGGAGGGAAGCTCAAATCAGGTAGCGAGATAAAGGTATGTACAAATACATATACTAGGAGGAATGGTAGTTTGATTTCAAATTATTTGCGTCTTTGATATAAAGAGCTTCATGATGAACTTCATTAACCCAGAATAAATTTGGATGAATTCAATTGCATGAAAGTTTATCATTTTATTTTAGTTATTCTCCTAAAAGTCACATATACAAAATTTATTTGTGTGTATAGGCAGTATAGCTGTATTTGAGCTGCCAAAAAGGGCAGCGCTGAGTCCATTTTATGAAGATTTTAATGTATGTGGATACTTAATTGCAATAGGATGCTTTGAAGCAGAATGTGTTGGATTTGTTAACTAAGAAAGGAAGCAAGACGGAGCTTCAACTTGGCTTCAGGTTGTGGTTATTTTAGTCTTTCTTCTTGTCCTTTATGTTTGGTTGTTAACATGGACTTCTCCTTAAAACTAGAAGCTTATTTTTCATGTTGTGTCTTGCTGTCAGAAAACCGGCTGTGATTATGATTGTTGGCGTCAATGGCGGTGGAAAGACAACATCTCTGGGTAAGATAAAGATTTGGGGTGTAAGGAGTTTTCCGTTCCTGGCTGAAGAAAGGGGCAAAATAATTGACAAATAGAAATCTTAAAAGTAAAAAGAAAAAAAAGAAAAAACCACACTATGCTTTGACGATATGCGAAGACAAGCAAAATTAAAGGTCCCAAACTTCCCCAAATCCATCCAAAGTAACCTGTCTAAATTTTTTAAGGTTATTTGTAGTGTAGCCCTTTGGAACCTGAGATTAAGTGAGGACTGTGCATCCTGGGCTGGCTGAGATTGGAAAGATTACTCTACACTCTTTGAAGCTTCAGGAAATTTCCTTTCTTTCAAAGCAGGTTTTCTTACTTTAGAGTGCCTGATAAATCCATGTGGAAGTGCGTGCCTGCACATGTGTGTTCTTTTGGGTTTTAAAAAAATATAAAAGGACATGGGAAAGTTTTCTTCGTCTGAACAGACTAATCTATATTCTATAGTATGTTAATGGGCATGATGGAAAACACAAAAATGATGCTCTAACCAACTATCTTTTCAGGGAAGCTGGCTTATAGATTGAAGAATGAAGGGGCAAAGGTGAGATGTTAGTTGCTTCCTCTAAGGCTCTGTTAATTCTCTGATCTGAATGTGGTGTAGCGTCAACTTTGGAACACATGATTTTATTTATTTGAAAACGTTGTGTAACGTATTCTTATTAAAACTATGACCACAAGAGCATTCTTTGAATGCAACACTCAGATTTAAGCTTAGGTTAAAGTAAGGCAATTATAGAAAGGAAGAAACTTTCAGGATTATTTGGCGTATAGTTTGACTTTAAAGCCTTTCCCCATAAAATATCTCATCTACCCTCAAGGTTTTTTTTTTGGGATAAAATCTACCATCAAGGTTACCAGTTAAACTTCATGTTGCCGGCTGTGTTGCATGAATCAGTGGTGTGAAGAATGCATGGTTTTGATACAATGAAGGCTTTTCTTATTAGAAAAGAAAAGGAAATCCGTCATTTGATTGTCTCTTATTAAGTTGGAATACGATTCTTAGCTGGTCATGTCATCTTTATGGGAAATTTAGCATTGTCCCAAAATGAGTAGTATCACTTAAATTGAAAGGGAATTAGTCTTCTCAGTTTGACAAAAAGAAACAGGACTAATGCATTTGTCGTATAGCAGAAAATGGTGATAATTTCTCATATGACTTAAGACATGGGTCCAGAACTAAAGTTGGGGCATTTGGAACTCGCATCAGTCTATGAAATGAGCATGGACATACATGCATGCGTGCAAATTATTGTCCCATCCCTTTACTTCCTAGTGTTACACGATGTACATGCTTAGTAAAATTTCATTTTTATGAATGGTTTGTTTGTTTCAATTTGTCCCAGATATTGATGGCTGCAGGCGATACTTTCAGGGCTGCTGCTACCGATCAATTGGAGATATGGGCCGAGAGGACCAGGTGTGAGATTGTTGTGGCGGAAAGGGAGAATGCGAAAGCATCATCAGGTAGACAGATATTATGTTTACTGAACTTGTTTTTGGAATGATATAGAATTATAGATTTCCTAAAATATTATCTTTAAGTGATTTTTGAGTAGTTCTTTCACAGGCTGTTAAAAGAGGAAAGGAACAAGGTTTTGATGTTGTTCTGTGTGACACATCTGGACGTAAGTTTGAAGCCCTTTCATGATCAGCTACTGGTTTTTTCTTTGTCCGTGAAATAATGTGCTTTTGCGTTGGTTGTCTCAGCAAGCTCTGTATAATCTTGACAGGTCTTCACACTAATTACAGCCTGATGGAAGAGTTAATAGCATGCAAAAAAGCTGTTGCCAAAATGGTTCCTGGCGCACCTAATGTACGCCTAACTTATATGGCACCTCTAACAGCTTTTGTTATTTGAAAATTCAAATTTCTGCTCTAGGTCATGTGACACATGATATGGTTTATTCTAACCAATACACTGAGCCTGAGAGTGTAATAGTAGTTGATACTTGATACTAGATCCTTTGTTGCTTCTTTCATAGGCTCTTTCCATCTCTGGCAGCAATCCAATCTGATAAGAAACTTGCTAGTTGCTCACATTGTATATTTTCGTAGGCATCTTGAGTGATTAGATATGGACAGTACCTATTCATTATCCTCTGTGCCTTTTTTCCAAACAGTTTGGCGTTGTCTACCCTTAAAAAATAAAGTTGATTTCTTTTGCCATTCCTTCCTATATAGAGCTATAATCATATAGAGTCCATATTGTTTCCTATCACTTCCTTCCATATCTTTGTTCTTCTTCCACTCCATCCTAGTTCTTCTTACTGCTACACAACTCTCTCGACATTGTACATACACATACTTGCACAGTTTTCCCACGTCTCACCTTTGATTGGCGCTGCTTCTATTTTATATCTAATAGACTCCTTTCTTATTCTATCCTTTCTTCTGTTGCTGCATATCCTGCACAGCATTCTCATTGCTGCTACATTCATTCTTTGGCCTTGTTTCTTATTCTACTTTAGATTTAATTGTATCCGTTGTCTTCCCAAATTTATCTTGTTTTGGATGTAAAACCACCTTATAATCTATGCAGGAGATCCTTCTAGTTCTGGATGGCAACACTGGTCTGAATATGCTCCCACAAGCAAGAGAGTTCAATGATGTAATATTCTTATCCTTTGCCTTTCTGAACAAGATGGTTTACTATTCATATTTTTAATAGAAATCCTTTCTTTTGTTATCTTTCTTTTCTTCTTGTTCATGTTTGCTACTATGTAGTTGAGCTCCAAAATTTTGGGAGTTTTAGGGAGCAATTTTCTTAATCATGTCTTATTCATGACAGCTATTCAGTATTGATGAGTGCTTGGGTTCAAATTATTCTCGGAACTAATGCTTTAATTTGAACGATAAAAGATTTCTTGTGACAACAATATGAGTAAATACCTCCTCATTTATTAATTTCAAACATATCCTTATTAATATGCTTTCCTCCTCCTTTTTTTCCTGGGAAATGGTAATGTGGATGTTTCGACAATTTTATTGCTTAGGAAATATATAATATTTCGACATTTTAATCGACTCTAAGTCTCTAAGTGCTTCAAAGTTCAAAACCATTTAATTTATACTATTAATAGTTGTTGTGGTGCTGACTTTTTATTAGTGTAGGAATATCTGAATTTACTTTCATGGCTACTGATTCCTACATTAATTCATTTCTACCTTCCTACTGTTTTCTGATATTTGTTGTTATATTCACTTACAATTGAAATCTCTTTCATTTGCCTCTCAACCTTCTTGACAGGTTGTCGGTATAACTGGCTTCATTTTGACAAAACTAGATGGATCTGCAAGGGGTGGTTGTGTGGTATGGATTCTTTTGTGCTTTCAATTTGATAACAACAAATGCTTATTATTTCAATTCCTTGCTAGTGAAAAAAAATTCGTGGGATTCCTTTGCTTTCAATCAATTGATGTGCCTGTAATTTGAATAACCATGGAGATAAGCTTAAACTTGCAGGTCAGTGTGGTTGATGAGCTTGGTATACCTGTTAAGTTTGTGGGTGTTGGTGAAGGTGTAGAAGACCTCCAGCCCTTCGACGCTGAAGCCTTTGTTAACGCTATATTTTCTTGAGGTGACATATGGTCTTTAATACAATCCTATAGAGCTATTTTTATCTGATCCCAGTTATAAGTTATTTATTTAGATTATGCTTGTGTGTTGTAAATTACAGACGTGAAAAATCTACACTACTATCACACAAACCATGATCCTTAAATGGCCTATCCTTAAATGACCTGCTGGTGCGGCTGTTAACTGGCCCAGCTTTCGCATTTGGTTTGGCATTTTGCAACCGCCAACCAATTCGCAGAGATCCATGTGATTCTGATTGCTCAGATATGATTGTATATATATCACTCTTCATGGCACAGGCAGGGTTAGATACGAGTCTCTAAAAATCAATCTTAGTTTCTGTAGTTGGATCCAAGTAGGAGAGGACCTGCAATGCAGTCATAGCTCCCATCCTTTTATTCAGTTTCGCAATTCTGATTTGGAAACAAGAAAACCATACAGTATAATATACGAGAGAATAAAACAAAGTTAAAAAGACAATTTATGATCTCAATGATGAGTCTAGAAGTATATTACACCAAATAGCCTATATCAATATTCATTACATAGTTCCCCTAGGACTAAAATCATATAAAATGACACTATCGACTCTCTTACATGGAAGCAATATCCTTTGCTATTGAGGATATGACTGCCCAGCCCCGTCTTGCCAATAAAACTTTTCAGTAACCCACAAATGATATCTGCAAAAATGGACAGGTGAATTGGATAAACAGAGTAGGGAAAGAGTCCAAAACTGGCTACATATCTACCCCTTTCTCCACCAAACCAAGAAAACTGCACATTGATTATGTCAAGGAAAATAGTACCACATCACGGCTATTACCCACCACATACCTATCAATGCTTGGCGGAGAAAATGTACAGCACCCTACTCTTCTTTCCGCCAAAATACATACGCAAATATTATGCTAAACCATTCTAAAAAAATCCACATCTCAAGGTTCAAGATCCTATGCTCTACAGAAACAAGCAATCATCAATTCATCCATCATCATTCTGCTATGCTGCATGAGATCTAATGAGGCCTAGTTATAAGCAAAAATTGCAATAATCGAAATTTTCAATCTTATGAGGAGAAGAGGAAAAAATGCTGTAGCAGAAACAAAGAAGCATGAGGTCAATAAAGTGTTGGTCTTGCAATGATGTATGCTAATGTATGATTAGTCAGAGAACTTAACAATCAATTACAACCTAGGATGTGGAAAGCAAAAATAAAACTATTCCATTGTGTAGGGATCAATAATTTGATCTCTTAACAATTTCTGCATAAAGAAGCCCTTGATGAAATTTATTTTCAGAAATAGATGTCAGCTAACTGTGTGAACCACCTGAGGTGAGATAAATTTTTGCTAAGAAAAATATTTAAGGAAGTGTTCACCCAATTTCTAAGATCTCAGTTTAACATAAAAGAAGGAAAACAAGGTCAGGATTATATGAAGAAACTGTTCATAGCAACCCACAACAGCATTCAATGAGCTCAGAATAAAATTGTCAACATGACAAGAACACTGAGAATTCTAAACCATAGCAGATGAAAAGAAAACAGCACAAAATTTATGAAAGTTAGAGGTCTCTGTTACGAACCTCTAACGGGTGAAAACATACAAACTTCACAGCTTGGCAGAAGGCATGTGATAGAGAGTAGCACGAGTAGTATAAACAAGCTTCCCAGATTTCTTGACTCTGAACTCAGTTGCAACCACAGTCAAGTTTCTCCCACTCCTAACCACAGATCCATCAACAATTACCTCTGCCTATGACCATTGAGGACAGAAAACGGTTATGCAAATTCATTATACCAGACCACAAGTCATAAAGGCTAAAGCATATAACGGTTTATGCTCACCATACCATCTAACTACTATAATTGTAATTCAAACTCTAGCCTAGCTAATTCTTGTAAGGCACCGATGTATAAGTAAGATCTAATCCCACTCAACGAAGAAAGACCATTTTAAGGATAAAATCGTGCAAACCTAAGACGGACAATACCTCTTTATTGTTTGGGTTGAATTTAAGTTATGGCCTTATGAGTATAGGAGATTTATAACATGGTATCAGAGTTGTGACTCAATCCACTTGTTGGTTTGGCATAATTGAACCCACAAGTGCGGAAATTTTTAAGACTTGGATTCAATCTCTCTTAGAAGAACTTTTAAGGATAGTCCAGACAATACCAAAAATAGAATTTCCTCTTGGGAGTTTATACGTTGTCTAACGATTGAATTTCGATAGACAAGTAGAAGAAACTGCATCAGTTACAGGACAACAAAATAGGTTCCAAAAAAACTAATAAAGAGAGAAAAACTCACATTTTCTGGTGCTGTAGAGAGATAAGATATGCTCAATTCACCAAGAAACAGTTCCTTATCCTCGGCCACCATGGTTCTAGCACAAGCAATCGATATTCTCTCTGCAACAGCTGCAACAACCCCTCCGTGTAGTGAACCATATATATTCTATAGAAGCACCAACAAGAGAACATTAAAAATAAGAAAAAAACTGCTAATGTGGCAACGGCCGCTCTACCGCGGTTTTCCATTTGGTTCCCGGGGAAAAGGAAGAAAAGGAACCGAATTAAAAATTGAATAAGAAAAATGAAGAAGACCGAGAAAGGGGGCTTGACGGAGAAGAAACAGGTGACGCGTCCGCGTTCGACCCGATCAGCTCTGAGAAGATCGCAAATGATACGGGAGTAGAAGTCCTTTGAAGTGAACTGTCCAGTAAAGGAAGCCGAGACTCCAACGTTTTTTAAGAAGCGTAGGACGTTCTGCACATTTTCTTCAGTCATGTCGTCCGAGATGATGGTGGAATTAGACGACAACGCCATAGCCAATCCTTTCTGTATGACCCAGCTGAGTTACGATGAAGTACTGGATTTGGTACTTTCCTTCCTTTTGCAGTGAATCTCGACTGGACTGGGCTGGGCGAATCGAGCTGTATGGTCAGTTAAAGGGCCTATTTACTTACTAACTCAAAGTGGGCCCTTATCCAATAAGCTGTGAGAGCTCCCCTAGGGCCCATAACGCTTACAACTATAAGATTTCTGTAAGAGGTGCGAAATAGTTGGGCTTCACCCAAGGAAGAAACCTTGATAGGTTGCCATTCCTGCCTATCCACTTTGCTTTGAATGAGTAAAGGAAGTCTCTCCATACAAATAACAAAGAGATAGGGTTATCAAGCTACCTGTCGAAGACCTCGCTTCGGAGCAAAAGATGGGACTTTCTCTCCATTCCACAATATTGAAAGAGTTGTCCTACTGACACAGTTCATAATAAGCAAAAGAGCCAAAGTAAGAAAATCACTATATGGGGAGTTACTCGACATATTGCTTGACGTAAAACAGATAGCGGATTTGTTTCTGTCTCTTGTCGAATCTTTTTCATGACTCGATAGAGAATTTGATAAGCCAATGATTTTTTCCCGTGTTTCAGAATACGGTTAACCAACATAATAACTAATCGATTACGATAAATTGGATCCGATTGAATTTTACAGTTTTTTCTTCTGCAGTAGCTCAACATGACATGAGCGTGAAAGGGGTTCAAGAATTTGTTTTTCTTTTTATAAGGGCTAAAATCTTTTATTTTGGCTTTTTGACCCCATATTGTAGGGTGGATCTCGAAAGATATGAAAGATCTCTCTCCAAGCCGTACATACGACTTTCCACAGAATTTTATATGTATCTATGAGATCGAGTATCGAATTCTGCTTACTCATTTTAAATTGAGTATCTGTTTCCCTCCTTTTCCTACTAGGATTGAAAATCCTGTATTTTACATATCCATACGATTGAGTCCTTGGGTTTTGGCATTCCGCAGCTTCTGCACTTCCGCACATATTTTTCTTTCTAGCTCCAAAGTGAACTTTCATTTACCTTGACGAACTGGCCGATAATCTGGCTTGATAGCAGAGAAAAACTCGGCTAGATAATATTTTGATTGGAGAATTCTCCGTTTTTGTATTGGAAACGAGATGGATATTGAATTATGGATTGATACCGAAACCAAAAGTAATAAAAATACGAAGACCGTGTCTAATAATTCTCAAATAATTGATAAAATTAATAAGAAAAGTCTTTTATCTCTCATGTTTCATCGAGAAGAAGAAATCAATAAATAACATTGAAATAAGATAAAATCGTATATCAAAACGACTTCTAGCATCACCGGAAGGATCAAAACTACATTCGTGGGCCAACAATTTTTTTGGATAGGTCGAACTATTGGAAGAAAATGGAAAAGAAAGACCGAGTGAGGAAGAAACATATGTAGAAATAGAAACAACTTCTGAAACCAAAGGGACTAAACAAGAACAAGAGAATCCACCGAAGAAGATCCTTCTTCTTACCTTTTGTCGGAAGAAAAGAACAAAATCGACGAAACGAAAGAGAGAAAATAAATGTGAATTGAAAGAGTAATGATGAATCCGACTTTCCATTGAAAGAGACATCATCTAAATCTTTTTTTTAAAAAAAAGTATATGATAGTTTTTGTCCAAATGAGAATCAAGAAAACCCAACGTTCGAAACATTTAAAGATAAAAATATCTTAGTTTTTTTTTTCCTTTCAAGGAAGGCGGATGCGAAGGATTTTTTGTTTTGCGAGAAGTATTGAATAAGCCTCCTACTTTCGAAAAATGGATAGATTGAGATCTGATATTTTTTTATTTTATTTTTCTGTTCAAGCTCCTCTACTTCAGAGAATGGACTCAGCTAACCCTTCATCCAAAATTCCTAATTTCGTTAAATATTGTTGAGGTGCGTCTGAATATCTGGCATGATACATATTTCCTAAAAACAAAAATTAGGCATAAAAATGATGATGTGGCTCAAAAAATAAAAATAAAAAAATTCAGAACCTTAGACTTCATTGAGAAGTCTAGTATACTCATCGAAAATGCTGTTGAAACGTCACGGATTAAAAGGTCAGTGGAGACCATTATCCAAAGTCGGTGGAATTCTACCCATTAATCAGCTAAAGTATAAAGATCCAAGCTCTCCAAGTCTAGTATACTCGACAAGGCCGGCGCAAATTTTGTGCTGTCGAGCTTGATAGGTTTCGTCCGGAGAGATTGGTGCTCTGAGCATACCGCCATCATCGGAATTGAGGGCTGACCACCTGTGTTCCCACTAAAGCAATTGTAGCAGCTGAGAACTAGGCAAATCCTAATTGAAATGATTTTGCAGTGGCAAATCAGATCTGCTACTCCACTTTCTTTGTTACTTCTACAATGATTTTGCTACTAGAAAGCCTACCTTTGGCTGAAACTCTAGCCCTCTTTTTGATCCCTATTGTAACATCACATTTCCACCTCCAATCATTGAGAGAGTAGCAAAGCTTATTTTGAACAAGGAAGATCTCAACAAGAGATGAAAGATCTGCCAAAGAAACGACTTTCTCCGATTGAAAGATCTGCCAAAGAAGACAACTTCGCCGGAGAAGAAGATTACAACAGTGGAGGACTTTATGTAAATGTATAGTCTTTCAGAATACTTATTTGACAGCATCATCCAACGGCAAAAGGCAGCGTAATTCAATCAAAGAGTCAGAAATGCTTTTGATCAAGCACATTGTTTTTCCCATTTTAGCTTGACCAATTGCAGAGATTGTGCCAACCTGAAGGCTCTTCTCTTGAAAAAGTTCAACGAAATGAATCAGGATTAACAAGACTTCTCCATTCTTCATGGGGCAATGTGAGAAGGTAATAGTGATGCAGAACTGGAAAATGCCTATAAACAAGGATGCGGAAGGAAGGGAATTTTCAGCCTTCACAACAGCAGATACAGCAGAGATTTGAGTAACGAGAACAAAAGCTAAAGAAATTATATTGGAACACTGAGGAGGGGCCCATGCAGATACAGCAGAGACTTGAGCAACGAGAACAAAAAGCTAAAGAAATATGCATAGCCCTCAAGCAATGGTACCATTTTGCAATGAAAAACTCTGCAGGTACCTTGACTGACGCAAATGTCAATTACTTTTAGGTCGGCTGTGGGGAAGAAATGAAGGTTTTCTTGTGTAATTTCTGATAAAATAAATCCACTAGTGGGTGCAAACAAACAGAGAATGCTCCTGTCTCCCAAGCACTGGTCTGGTCCTCAAGAAAATTCCACAACTGGTCAAATAGCTAAATAGTTTGCATTTGAGGAACATATTTTCCCTTAGCAGCTTCAATACTATCAACAAATCAAATTACTGATGGATAAATAGCTCGATTTGTCAATCAATACGATATTGTGGAAAGTTTTTACAGGAAAAATGTAATTGCCTCTCCTTCAGGTTTCAGACTATAGCACCATAAATGGATGCTTTCAACAATCAAATCAATAGGCAACAAAACAAATTTATAGATAAAGATATACATAACAAAAACCGAAGGATGCTGAGAGAGAGAAAGAGACACATGTACAGTGAATCATAGCAGAGTTAACAAATCAAGGTACATAAATAGATTGTTGAGAAAATAAACAAGAAAGTGAAAGTAATACATACTTGGCAGATGAACTTGTATTGGAACAATTATCCATAGGAACAAAGTAGCTTCTACAGTCAATTAGATTCGCTAAGAAACAAAGTTTGGTTACTATTTTCAGAAACCATTCCATCCCACACCGAAATGGAAACAGGAAAGCCAAAAATCAGGGGTTCGAACAGAAGTTCCGCGTGATGGTATCAAAGCGACCAAGTTTACTCTAATGCCTATTTTATTTATTCTTTCTTTAAATGAACTCCATTGCCCTGAATAAATTGCACCTTTTCAATTGACGTGGTGCATGAATGAGAGCAATAAATTGCACCTGTTCCTGTTAATGCATCTCAGACCATCTAAGCCTTTCCATAATTTATAGGCAAAATATCCCATTTCCTTAGTTCCACAAGTCACTTATGTCAAGTCTTACAGACAATTAACAGCACAACCGATTTCAGCAACTGAAACTTTTGTCAGCAATCTACGTGATATAAGACCCGGTTAAAAGCACAAACAATTAAGGAATAAAATCTACAACAAACAAATTGGGTACAATCTACCATCAAAACTAACACTTTTCAGTAGCTACCAAATTAATGAGAGCAAATTTAACTTAACTTGATTGAGGAGAGAAATGAGTATCAAATGTCCAAAAATAGAAACAATGAAATAATTAAATCGCGAAAATATCATAAACCCTAATTACCAAAGTTTTGGATCCATTTGACAGCATTTCAACTCCAAATTCCTAACCCTCAAGAATCGACTTCGATGAATTCTCACTTGGCATATTAGAAAACTTGTTCTCCTTTAATATTCATTCAACCTAACTCCATTTTAGACAATTTTTTCATTAGGTTTGGAAAGAGAACATGGTTTTAAAGGGCATAAAGCAAAAAAATATGTCTCCAATGCCTCATACTATTTCATTTTTCATGTACATTATCTAAAACTGTCAGGAAATAAATAATTTTTTGGAGTAAAGAAAATAAATAAATTATGTTTTTTGAATAGAAGGAAACAAATTTAGCCACAAAGTGAATTTCATTATTGGATTTTGGCTTTGATAATGATGATGGGGTGTATTTGTTCAGACATAACATGCATTTAAGTTGGTATCATTTGTGTTTTTTTAACCCTTTTCACAGGAAAATTGGGTCGTCGAAGAAACAAATTAGAAAACCAAAGATGAGTAGACTCAAAGAACATAGTTAATTATTTCTTTCTATTCAAAAAATTATTTATTTCTTGATAATTTTGGGTAATGGACGAAGAAAAACAAGCACATGGTAGAAGAAGCATATTTTTTGCTTTTTGTCATTTTAAAACCATGTTCTCATCCCAAACCTAACGATAAATACTATCTGGAATGGAGCTTGGATGCTGAAGGAGAACAAGTTTTCTAACATGCATTGTGAGAATTCAACTAAGCCGATTCTTAAAAGCTCAGAATTGGTAATTGAAAAGCATAAGAATGAATCCAAAATTTTGGTAATTAAGATTTAAATATTTTATCGATTTAATTATTTTATCGCTTCTAAGTTTGTGCATGTGATACTCATCCGTCTTCTTAATAAAGTTAAACTTGCTTCTAATTGATGATAACTGTTGAATCATGTTATAGATTGGACCAAATTTATTTTGTTTGTTATAGATTTTATTCCTTAATTGTCAGTGATAGACTCTTAATCAATCAAGTGCACGACCAACATATCGTATGTTAAAGACGTAACGAGACATTTGATTGATATTTGAGAGGGAATGAATGACGCTAGACGAGGATGAGAATCACTCATTCCCTTTTTTGGTTGATTTTGGGAGGGTGGAATTCCAAACTCATCCCACTCTCATTCCCCTTTATAAGATTGGCCAACCAAAATGGTGAGATTGTCTAATCTCCATAAGAAAGAGTGAGTTTGATATTTAAAGACCATTCTACCCCTTATTAATAAATAATCACAACTATTAAATTAATCTATTTGATTATTATTTTGATGCACAAGGAAAAAGGGTAATAAGAAAATTGTACAATTAAAATTTTAACACTCATGCTCACTCTTCATCTTATACCAAACATGATAATGCACATTGCACACTTACCTCACGCTCTGAGAATGTGTATTTACAAGACTCAACTTGCAAATAATATGAGCAAATTGTGAACCACCAAGAGTTTTGGCGAATATATCAGGTAACTGAAAATGTGAAGAGGCAAACAACACTACCACAACAGCCTGAATTCTCAATGATAAAATGCAAATCTAGCTCAATATGCTTAGTTTGTTCATGTTAAATTGGAATGGATGCAATAGCGAGAGCAGACTTGCTATCAGTTAAAAGCAAAGCTGATTGGGGATGAGGACCATGGAGCAGATGTAACAAATTTAACAACTGCTGCAGTTCACATGTTAAAGATGCTAAAGCTCCATATTCAGCCTCAGCAGAATATCTCATTAAGAAAATGTGGGTGTTTTCTTTAACATGTCATTTTGCTGTGGAGTTTCGACACAAGATTTATGATGGATAATTACATGGGAGGAAAAGAAAGATGACATGAAATTATGGGCCATGATCACATTGCAGAATTTTAATTGTTTAATTTAAGAAACCCATTATCAATCAAATGATAAAAAGATCGAATACAAGAGGCATTGTTAGACTTAGCTGTTAACATACACGTACACACCCAAGTACATCTAAAGAAATCATCCACAGACCACAATCGTAAGAAAATTCCTAAAGCCATCCACGGAAACAACAGAAAAAGGACCCCAGATATCAAAATGAATCGATTAAAAAAAAAATTACTAGTGGTCAGACAACGAGAAAATGACAAAGGATATGCTCAAAATCGTTCCTCAAAGTCTAATTCTCTTGTATTTGTAGATCTTAACACATGTTGCGGGCATCAATGATTAGTATTAAAATCATAGAGTAGAGAAGAAACCTGCTCTAGAAGACCCAGAAGAAACATCAACAACGACGACCTTCAGTGTTTGAAGACGTTGATAGAGACAACACGAAGTCGAGAGAGAAAAATGCTGAACGCATCATCATTTCCCGACTCCGCTGAGCGAAACGCGGTGGGTTTACATGCGGAGATATCAAGGGTTAGATATCTATTCAGATGGGAAGATAAATAGCTACAAAAGCAGCACGTCACAAATACACAAACCCAAGAATGCCCCCAAAAAAGTAAAACGTAAAGCCCATATATGGAATATAAATAAGAACTAAAAGAATATATAGAAAAAGTAAAAACGTAAAGCCCATGTATGGAATATAAATAAGAATCTAAAAGAATATATAGATATAGATGTGTTCCCCGCAAAATATAAATCGATTTGTGGATCGATCGAGTATACAAGATAGAAATAAGGTTGCTAGATATGTGACGTGTATCACTCGATGAAATTTGTGAGTGGATTCTACCGTACTTCAACTAAAAAGACTTTGAAACTAATGTCTACACTAGAATAATCAAATACGTGAAAGATACTGCAACTTACACTAATTGAATGCAAAACGATTATAATGAGAATGTAAAAGATAGCAAAAATTTACTTTAAACTATTGGAATCAAGAGGGGTAGAAGCTATGACTATGGTTACATGCCTATGAATCTATCTAGTCTAAAAGAAAAAGTAGAATTTTTGTTTTGGTCTTAGACCTCTTCTCCATTGCCTAGTCCCTTCTATTTATAATGGAAAAATGCATAACTGCCTATAACCACTTCATTTTGATTGGTCGATCCCACCTACTTTTTTGCAACTGCTTCATAATCGCTTCCCTTTGATTTTATGCAGTAATTACTCGGTTTTATCTTGACTTGGAAACTTTGTCGACAACTAAACTTATGACACGAATGTTGAAATTGATCACATTCAATCTTTCTTTAGATATAATATTTATTTAATTTTTTTGTGGCAACAAGATGTTCTGGATTGAAGAAGCCCCCCTTTCAGTGATGCCTTTACTTAATGCTGAGAAACTAGCTTGGGAGAGATTCTGTCAATCTAATACTGTTGCAGATGAGTTTTGAACTACTTCTTTGCTTTACCTATGTTTTAGCCTAGTTCCTAGTATGCAAGAACTATGTTCCTTTATTTGTTTCATTCCCCCTCAATGGGTGGCCTGTGTGCCTTAAATGGCTCCATTTCGTGTACTCTTCCTGTAACATTATGCTTGAGTATATGAATACATCTGGTGGTCTGTGACCTTTTCAAAAAAAAAAAAAAAATTGTTACGTGGGATGCGAATAAAATTGATCATATCCACGAAGAGGATGAGCTGTCATGACCTCAAATATCATGACCTGACACGTTTAGGACCTAGGAGGCCGGGTTTGGTGTGCCAATCAGGCAGCACACTCATTTTTTTATATTTAATAAAGATGTGAAAGAACCGTGTTCTTGAAGGGTTTCTAACCAATGCCCTAATTTCATTTGAAATAGCTCTTCCCCCTATTTAACCATTAACAAATTTCCATTTTTTAAAAAATGGGCCTGGTCCTGCTGATAAGATTCTAATTCACATGCATTCAATTAATAACTATGAGATCTGAGATCCAGATCATTAAAAAAAAATTCTTCGTGTGATTTCTGGTTTATAACAAATCTGGGGCATATATATGTGTGATCTGGCGCAGCAGTAGAACCAGCATCAAACGAGTGAAACGTAAAACTTTGCAAACAAGCAGAATCATTAGTCACAAGTAACTGGAATCGCCAAGTAGGAGTTCGAAACATGAGCTAGCTGTGCATTGGTTTCGATGGTATGAACTTTGTTTTAGTATTCTCATTTTTCCATTCATCACTCCACATGACAACCATCATGACCTCCATTGCAGACATGCCAAGAAAAATCATGCCATGTCCAAATATCATTTTTCAACAGGCAGCAAATAAATCGGAAATCCATTGTACATGCAGCCTTCCTGTTACCCGAGGCTTAACTAGGAAGAACTTTATTTTTTTAAAATCCAAAAGTCCCAGTAAATCATTCAGGCCTCATGTCTCTGTAGAGACCGGGAGTCCAAGTTCCTTGCGTTGCTCTTCATCAGGTTGCAAGCTTCCAGGAATAGCCCCAAATATCTGTCTCGATACTTCAAACCCAGATGCCACATAATGCAGATATGCTGACGCATCCTCCAAGTTCTTCCGCAGATTCAATGAAGTGGATGCAAAAGACCTGGAATGAATTTTTGCCAGCTTCCTTGAGGATCTTTGGTCCAGCTCAGCAGCTCTTAAAAACCTCTCAGTAGCAGCCTCCCATGACAGTTGATACCTCTGAGTATCTGTCAGCTGGACAGGCTCTTCAGCGAGCACCCTGGATGTGGCATTGACAAACCCATTGCCGTCATCAAAAGTTTGGCAATTCGGGAATTGCTTGAAGAAGTCATTTGATGGGTGATTGGCGCACACAACAATTTTGCCCATTGCCAATGCTTCAGCTGAGGTTGTGCAAACCACATCGGTAGTGCTTGGGTTGAGGAAGACTTTATAACTGAGAAAAAAATGGGAAAAAGGATAAATTGACTCATACCACAGAAAACATGTTGACCATCTCAAATCATTAAAAAAAAAAAAACACAAATAATAATATGTAGGTAGGTCTCTAGAATTCACTTCACTTTCGTAGATATCGAAGTGTCAAATCTATCAACATGATAACCGCGCCTCGAGTGCCATTTCCAAGTAAGCAGGAGTTAATTTTACTTTGACAAGCGACACTAAGATGATGCTAATGAAGAATTCCACGCAAAATAAGTTGCAAATATATCTCTTGTAAACCATTATTTAGCAAGCACCATGCCATCATGAACCTGGGTTAAGGGTGTGTTAGGGTTAGCAAATTTTGTAAAAAATAGTTTACTAGCTTTCTGCAAGGTTTGTCATCTTTAAGTGAATATTCTGTTTCTTTAAGAATTCCAAAATTTTGGTCTGGAACGCTTACCCACACTTGCCAAGAGTGTTTACTCACAAATAGCATGAAAAGTTATGACGACTTTGTAGGCATCATAGAAAACTTTCTAATAAGGCCAACAACAACCCAAAACCAGGTGGTGCATGGCATTAGTGGTCAAGGAACCTTTTCCAAAGAAAATCAAATAGAATGAATATCAAGAGAATATTGGACGTATGTTAGGTAGCTTACTCATGGAACTGGGGGTCTGCGTGATCACATCCAGGGTAAACTCTGACCAATAGTTCCAACTTTTTAGCAGCTTCCTTGACTTGATCTGAGTCCTCTCCATTGCCAAATAAATCAACCTCCAGCTCCCTGAGATCCTCTTGGTGATCATGAAGAAGTTTAAGAAGCTCCTTGTAGCCTTTACTCCACACCATCTTCCCAATATAGTAAGCACCTTTGGTAAATGCCGGGCTCCCTCTTTGTTGTTGCTCTATCTTTTTTTCACCAATATTCAGAAACTTGGGATTGACTCCATGAACGTTGCAAATGATGGATCTAGGGTATTCTTGGGTGGCAGCAGACAGCCTAATAACCTTAAATTACACCATAAACATAATATAATGAGTAGTCTCGTTAAGATTAGAACAACAAAGAAAAATCATTATCAGAGAAACAACCTTGTTAATTGAACATTGTAGCATAGTGAGATGAGCGCTAACGTAAAAATGAATGGCTGTCTGGAAATGCTATTATTCTGTTCAGAAAAAATTGGGAACAATCTCACTGATTAGCCCCATTCTAGTCACAAGCCATCACCTAGGGGAATAATGTAGATCACCATAAGTGTCTTGTTTTCAGAATATATCTAGATTCACATGTAACTGGCAGGAGCTTAAAAGAGACTTATAATTCTCTCTTGAGACTAACTAACAAAGAGACTAATAATTATTAGCTCCCAAAAGTTCCTAGTCTTGAAATTAAGTGATGCAGGAGCATATGAGCTACTCTTCATGCTGTAGCGCAAACCAAGGTTTTAAAACTCGAAAGGCGATTTGAGGCGGTCAAGCTTAGTTGAGGCGAGGCGGTAGCCTCAAGGCGATCGAGGCGGTCGCCTCATTCCAAACTAAAAAAAAACAGGATTCTCAATATATAAAAGCATCCACAATAATTATAACATTGAAAATGTTCATGAAAACATTACACATAATCATCCATAACATAAAAACATAGAATGTCTTAAGAAAAACATATCCTTAACAATCAGAAATCAGAATACTCCAATTCATTTGTATCTAGAGGCCTAAAATATGGATCAAAAGTTTCATCTCCTCCATCATCCGTGCTGTCATCAATCAAAGAGTCATCATCATCTAACAGTCACACAATTGATATATAAATAAGCTTAATTGAATTATTGAATCAAGAATTCAAGCTTGATTCAATTATTGAAATAAACTTAATTGATAAAGAAATAAGGTAATTGAATTATTCAACAGCAGCTGTTGCTGCTTTGCTGGTCTGGGGATGCGAGATGCTGCTCTGGGTCGCGAGCTCTAGATCTGGCGAGATCGACTGAACGAGCTACTGGTCTCGAGAGATCCACTGAGCGAGCTGCTGGTCTGGGTCGCGAGCTACTGGTCTGGCGAGATTGACTGGGCGAGCTACTGGTCTGGCGAGCGTCTGGATAGCTTCCAGGCGAGGTCGCGACCTTTAGGGAGAGTGCGCAAGCAACTGCGCGAGTTAGGTTGAAATGGGTGTTCCGACTTTTGACAGGTATGTTTATCTGTCATTAGTTTTTTTTTTATTTTTTATTTCACCTGTTTCCCTTTTCCGCCTCCCCTACGCCTCACACCGCCTCAGGCGGAGGCGCGCCTTGAGGCGCCCGCGTCGTTGACTGAGGCGTTTTTGACCAAAATCCAATTTGAGGCCATTTGTGCGATTCGGTGAACAGGCCGAGGCGCGCCTTGAGGCGGCGCCTCAGTTCGAATTTTTAAACCTTGGCGCAAACAGTACCAGACTTTCTGTTTTAACCTTCTTTAAGCATAACTGATAGCCGTGTACTAAAACTAAACATGAAATTTTTTAAAAAATACCAAAAACAAAAAGTTAAAACTGAAAATCTGGTACTGCTCCTGATACAGTAGCGTGAACAGTAATTAATATGCTCCTGCATCATAAAGACTGGTATCTTTATGCATGCCCGTCCAACTTCATCACGAAATCCTAGTTACAAGCCAGAAAAAAGCAGTTTCTGTCTTTAACTTGTTCACAGGCTTAAACGCTCCATCAATGATGTAGGTCAAGTAATCTCTTTCACAATGAAGGGATTACAAGAACAGGGTTGATTAGCATCCAAATCAACAGGATTTTAGGTATCTAACATATGTATGGCTTACAATGGGGCCCTCTAAATTGCAAAAAATTAGCTGGACCTCAGAAACTGAGTTTTCTCACAAACATTATAAGGAAATTATGTGTTCATATGGGTTATTCGATTGAATGGGTACTTTCTCATATAGAATCTAGAGGTGTTGAAAAAAAGGAACAAAATGAATTCACTCCGAAAGAATTGAAGTTAGGGATTATAAAGAAGAATCGGGTGAAAGCACTCAGCAGCCAAGTTTAAAATTCAATTATAAAAAGAAAAATTCCATCATCAAAAGCTAATGTTATTATAATAATTGACTTGGTAGTACGCACAGTTGCACACATTGAAAATTTCTTATAGTAAGAACTTCCCAGAGTTTAATAGCCTGGAAGTTTATAGGCACGGACAAGCACCAAACAAGCTTCATTCAATTGGTTCCTGATGATTTGGATTGAAAGGAATAACAAAGTTTTTAAGAAGAAGGATCCTCCATAGACACCACCATAGATAGCTAGTTTGAGCGCCATAAGTTTTGGAGTTCTTTCCCTGGGTTTGATCATATGAATCTATCCCCCTTGTACCCCTTGGTGCTTTAATAAAATTTTCCACTCAAAAAACAAAACAAAAAAAAAACTTACTAGAGTCCAATTAGCCTTGCTGCACTAAGTTTCCGGAATTTTGTTTCCATTTTGTAATTTGTATCTGTTTACGTAAACCTATACTAAATTCTCATTTACATTCAAAGGAAGTAAGGTAGTAAAAGAGACCGGGAATCAGACCCCGATATGAAAGGTATAAATGCCTGATAAATGTTAGGCCAAATTGAGACACGGTCACTGAAGAGGCGCAGCTCGCCAATTTGGCACTAACACCAGCACGTATGCCTTGGACGACACGTGTGTCGAGTGGGGCAAATCCCAGCTAGAGGAGGAATTGTCCCAAAAAACAAAAAATGCCCACAGGATATGTAAGATAAAACTAATTGGTCAACTTTGAGTATTAACAACTCACATATACTCAATTAACCTACCATCATGTTGAGACCAAAAAAATGGCAGGGTTTGCGGATGAACAAAATCAGAAAATAACAGTTCATCCAAACTCATATAAATGTTCGTTGAGTATAATAATTAAACATGTACCTTGTGGCAATAAATACTAACCACCCAGCTATTAACATATTTGAGAAGAAACGCCTGCATCCCATTCTTCTCTCTCTTCACATACTCCAAATAATTGGTGTGTATAATTCCTATGACAAGGTGGAATTTGGTTTTCCATCTCTTCCCATGATGGAACCACGTAAGATGCTCTGGCTCCTCAAGGACAGCAATATCTGCCTCTTCATCAGGGATAGCTTCTGAGATATCTCCTACAGCAAGAATGCTCCTTTTATCTACAGAAAACTGCATGACAAGCATGCCGCATATAAACATCAGACTCGCTCCACTGTTCTGAATTATGGCCCTAAACAAAAAATAGCAACACGCACAGGAATTGAAAGCTCAAACAGATTGGCATTCAGGTAGGCTTCAAAAAACATAATCCAAGGCACAAAGACATGCGTGGGAGTTGAATTCACAAAATCAGCCAAAAGTAATATAATAACTTCGATTCATATACAAACAGGAAGTTACCAGGTACGATTACCTTTCCTGCATAGAACTTAATATTGAAACCAGATATAAATCCAGTACTCTCCTCAACCCACTGCCGTACATATTTCTCTTGCTCAGAAGGTGACCTGAACGTGATATTGTTGGGGTAGACTAGCTTTTGATGTTTCAAAGATAACCAAGGAATTACCAAAGTAACCTTTCTTTCCCCATCTTTTGCCAGATAGGCAGCACGAAACAGAGGATTAACAGCAGTTCCAGTCATCCATGGAAGGCTCGCGGTGGTAAAGATTGCAATGTGCTGTTTTTTATCCATCCTAATTTTCAATCATTAGACTCAATTCAGAAAACCAACAACCTCAACAAGCTCCTCATGATAGGTCATAACACCAACAGTACATAGACCCAAATATTACTAAAATCACCAAGTTATGCCTTCAACTGCAGAAAAGGCACATAAAGGGAGATTAGTCTTCAAAATATCAAATTCATCACACCACCAAATAAACATCGTAATATAAATATTCTACCATGAAAAAAAAGCAAGGATGATCACCTAAGATTCATAAAAAGAAATGTTATAAACAAAGTGTAAAACTATCATTTTAGTATAACAAGTACAGCATACTGTCATTTCTGCTCTAAAAAGGAAAACTAGAGAAAGTATCCTAGTGGTCAAAGTATCACATGCTCCACAAGAAATAAAATTTATTGGTTTCATTGAGCAGACGGGTCTGAAACGACAGTTAATAGAATTCATCCATGAAGAGATCATACAGAAACGAATTTCAAGCGAAATTTCACCATCTCCGATGAACTAATAACTATTCACAAACATCACGCGAATCACAATACCATGATATCAAAAGTAATTATGAATAAAACGGCCATTGATTACCAATAATTTTTTGTTTTGTCATAAATCTGATAGAAGAGATAATTGCAAAGTTAAGCCCAATACAAGAATATCATAGCAAGTAAAGCTTCTAGCATACGCAAACTCTAAAACAACCGAGGCGTATATTTTTTCAATACTAACCGAAACCACTGTACCTCTCTCACTTTGAAGACGATCTTTCGCAGAGAAACCCTAACTTCGAGTTACAGAGCAAAAAAAGTGAGGAGGCGACAAACCGACAGCGAAGGTTGTGATGGAGATTCGCGCAAAGGCAGAATGGTTGTCACGCCAACGAAGGACAGAACCACCGCCACGCTTTCTACGAGCTTCCCCGTGGCGGGTGAGCCAAGTAATAAACTACTTCAATTTACACAAGAAACGGCACCGTTTCGTATGGGCTGGACTTTCTCTGGTTGGGCCAATTATTCATGGATTTAAAATAGTTGGGGAAGTTTTTACACATGAAACGGTACCGTTTTCTAAGCTGGACTTTTTTGTGGTTGGGCTAAAATTCATGGATCTAGGACGATATAACGGCCCAAAAATGCTCTCCAAGTCCAAGACTCCAACTAACGACAGAAGCATCGAGTTGAGACCGTCAAGGCGTCAATGGAGCCATGGACTGGTAGTTTCGCTAATTAATGCGAGACCCGAAGGAAAAGATTGTTATTCTCAACCGGAATGTTCTTCATTGACAGATTGGAGGATTGAGCAAATCTGCGGTATCTTAATTAAATGCACGCTTTTTTTTATTATTTTTGTTCGATTATTATCGTTATATGTGTTAATGTGAATCTTCATCTTCTTCTTTTCAATCGAAAAATAATGGTCTGTTTGGTTCCGTGATAGAGAAAACTCGAACATAGGTTTGTTAACCCTAGCAGAAATTATCAAGCTGTGGGAGTTCTCGTTTCTTTTGAGTGGGAGTTTTTCTATTTTAATTTTCTGTTAAATTATCTTATTTTGGTTGGACATTATGCTCTCTTTGTCCTTCAGTTTGTAAATATATGTGGAATTTTTGAAACGTTGATTCGAATAATAGTAGATTTTGACTTGAAAAATGGTTAGTAGACAATGGCTTTACTGACAGTTTTTGTCTTTAAGAATATTTATATTTTAAAATAGTGATTCGATAATATATGAGCAGTTTCACCTAAACAACATGGCTTTTGAGTTTTGACTCTGGGATTTTTGTTGGATTTTCCAGTGAGTGATTAATGAGCATTACTTTTAGGGAGAAGATAAAATAAGCTCAGTCCAAATTAATTGGATCGCTTGTGCTTGAGGTTGATGGCTGCATGAATTGTATACCCAGTTTTAGTTGAGTGAAGAATGGACTAGTATTATTTTTCAAATGCAAATATGAATTGCAATATTTCTTGGGTATTCCTGGCAAGCCTTTTTAAATTGAGAAACCTTTCGACTCAAAGGGAAAGCACGGTTGTTTTGAGCATCTATAGAGGATCCGTTCTCTAAGGATTTGAAGGATTGTCTTTCTGTCATCTACAATAGTTGCATTATTGTGTTTCTTAGTTTAATCCTTTTAAGCATCTACGGAACTAAATGAATAGTACTGTTGGACTCTAAAGGGATGTCCCCATTGTTTTTATGTTATTAAAATTTCTCTCCCTTTTCAGTGGTCATTTCAAGGTCAAAGAAATGTTGATGGGTCATGCTGATGGTCTATCAGAAAATAGATCATTGAGGGATCAGCTACTTCCTGATCCTGTATCTGAGTTAGAAGATGATGACAATGAGGCAGCATCTACTTCTGAACAGATACTGTATACTGCCTCTTTTGAAGAACTTGCAAGAAATAGTATTCAGTATGACACTATTATATGGTTTTCTATATCACTGTTACTGGTTTTAGCTTGGGGGGTAGGCCTCATCATGCTGTTGTATCTACCCTTTAGAAGATACGTACTTCAAAAGGACATTTCTTCTCGCAAACTATATGTTACACAGAGTCATGTGGTTTACAAGGTAAGTATAGTACTGAGAAATGTATTTATGCAAAAATTATTTTGCTGATTATTCAAAGGAAAGAAGAAACATCCTAATTTTTCCCTTGCGAAGATTTCAAGGCCATCTTTTATACCCTTTTGGGGTGTAATTACAATTGAGAAGGAGGTGCCTCTTTCCATGGTGATTGATATCGTTGTTGAACAAGGTACTGGTCTTGTGTTGCTGAACTAATTTGAGTTTCAGTACTCCTATGCTTGAAATATAATAAATAGTTTATCACTATTAAGGCTTTGTATGAATGGAAAAGGTGGAATCACATGTCAAACTGATACGTAGGTTGGTTGCAGTCATTCTATGGAATCCATACATTTAGAATTGAAAGTATAGCTCGTGGAAAATCCGCACCTGTAGATGAGCTGCGGGTTCAAGGGGTTGCAAACCCTGGGCTTTTGAGGAAGGTACGATGTACTTTTAAGGCTCGCATGATGATGATGATATCTTGCAGTTGCATTTAGTTGTTCTCACTCAAGAACTGGATTGGATTCCTTACATGCCAATCTCATTGCATCATTATTATTCTGCCATTGCTTCTCATTGAAAGGTGATTATCAGTTGATGGAAATCCCAGTTGAATTTTTAGTTTCCAATTTTCCATTCAGGTAATCATAACAGAAGCTTCAAAGGCTATGCAGGATGTTGGTATACGTCGAAATCCTGCTCCTCTGGCTGAGCAAGGGGAAACTTTTTCTCAGATGGGATCACCAACTGACAGACCTTTGATTTTCAAATCACCATCCAAAAGTTTGAAGGTAATCTTGAAATTCTCTCAAACAATTTCTTAATGGTGCGTCAAAGTCCATCAATGCATGAATGTAAAGTCGTTCCCTGCACCAGATAGACATACACTGATACACGCACATGCATTGATTGCCATGATTTAATTGACTGTAACATGCAAATCAAACTGTGGTTTTCCCAGTGGTCACTTGGTCTGACTGTTTAATTCAAACTGGATGGAAACTTTGCTATCTATAGAGGCGTCTGCCCTATATTATGGTATAGAAACTGGTTTTAATGTTATTTTCTGGAAGGAGAATTTGGTCTATTTGGGTTGATTTTAGAAGATGTTAGATTTTTCGAAAAGACGGTGCAGAAGTAGTGGCATGTTCATCATTCTAAAGGGTCTGGCAAAGAGAAATGTCAGTTTGCAAGAGTAAAGAGGCGTTGGGAAGACTTTGCCACATCACCTTGAGATTTGAGTGTAATCTTGTGATGACTGATGAGAACATACAGTTTTCTTGTTTTCCAAATTTGGCAAAGGAAAGTATCAGAAGATCTGTTGACCTAATGGTACATAATTCTTGGGGCATTATTTTTTCCTTTTCCGGTTCTTGAGAAACTGAATTGGTGATAGTTAGGGGTTTCCCTACCATTGACAGGCCTTTCTTTTTTTAATTGGGTAATTTGCCGAAAAACCTTTTCAATACATTTACCTACCATTGAATGCATTTATTCGAGATATTTGGCTTTTCAAAGTTAGCACAGAACCTTAGGAGCAAATAACTTAAGGAATTGCAATTAAACTATAAATGAGGACTGGGGTTTTTGTAATCTTTTTGATGTTTTGGCTAAGGACACCGAATCTTACTTTAAGCCTACTTGGCATTCCAGAGAGAAAAAATACGTTCATGGGCAGATCCCCTCTTTTCTAATTGCTATTTGGTGAGATTGAGTTACGGCCTATGGCACTTCCGTTTCACATTCTTCTGAAGAAAGTGTGTTGAAGCACAAAAAACAATAATTTTATTCCATGTTAGCTTTACATGAGCAAAATAGTCAGATTTTTGCTTGTTTTTGAGACATGAGAGATGGCGTTTACTGCATCTGTTTGTGGTGGGTTTCTTGTAGCTAAAGGCATTATATTAACTACATCGTACTCTCATTTTTTTTTTTTTTTGACAAGTCAAACCTTACTAATTATAATTGTATTGTAATAAAATAATAACTAATACTCGCTCACATGGATGTTATGCAGATGACTGGTTCACCTCGTTATTCTCCAATGGACCTCAGAGGCATAATACCCGAGAATTTGGTGCTGAATAAACTTGAAGAAGTGAACAGATCAGTTAAGGTATGAACTTTTCCATAAGTCTTTATGGATAGTTAGGTTATTCATGGAATGAAAGGAAGTTTTAGGGTTTGTGCTTTGGTACTGAAAAAAATTATTTAGATCATTATGTTTTGAACAAGTGAAGGAATTCACACCTGGTCTCTTCCTGTGGCCTGTGGGTAGAAAAACTAGAATAAGTGGGAATAGTAGCTATAACGAGAAGAGGTAGGAATGGCATAGTTTAAGGCTCTCTGCTTCTCTCTGTTTGTTTGCCCTTTCTGAGCCATGCACAAGGAGTGAGTCCCATTTCATTCCCCTTTGAGGGATTGAGACAGTGAGCATGGTTGCTTGAAAGCAATCCCTCAATGGGTACGAACCCATCCTGGCTTGGGACTCAAGGTCCTCAAATCAATGAAATGGGAAGGGCAAGCTTTGTTGAGGTACCTTGGACTCGAGAAAATGACTGTCTGAATGCGGGAGCCGCAGATCGATAATAACCTTCATTATTTTTGTTATTCCTTGCCAAATGACTGCAGTAAATATGAACTTTATCCAAAATCAAATGCCTTTGCTTTGACATTAGTTTATATTTCAAGGAAAGTATACTCATACACTGATCGAGTGCTTCATTTGTTCAATGACCAGAAAATTGAATCCCTAATGGAGAAGTCCCAACCTTCCCCCAAAAGCAAAGCAGTTAAGCAGCTCAAATTCGGTCGCTGAAGCCGCCGAAGAAAACCAGTTTTTTCTTTTTTGCTTTCTTTGATTGATCTGTAATGGATTCAAATCGATAAAATCTGTATCTTTGATGTTCTATTTATATCTTTTTACTCTCTTCACTCAATCATTATCATTTTATCCCACCAAGGTTTCTTCTATTTGTAATAGGCAATGAACCACATCAGATCATAATCATTCTCAACAAGTCCATAACAAATCTATACAAGTGGAAGCCCACCTCTCTTTAGCTGAGAGTTAGATAAAGCCCAAAATTATTACATGATATGATATCGGCCCAATCTGATGTCTGAATGACTGAATGCACCAATACTTCATGTGTAGAGTGTTATGTGTAGAGAATTCGGTCTATACCACACACTGAGTCACACATGCCGAATGTCAAGATTTATATACTCTCAATCTCAGATCGGCTAAATATGAAGTCCAGCTCTCCCCCTCGTAAGCCCAGAACTATTACAATACCTCCAATTCAATTCAACAAAATTAAAGAACTAAAGACACGAATGAATGATCATGAAAAGTCCTTTTTTATTAATCTTCTGCAACTAAAAAACGAAAGACATGCTGCTCAGAAACATGAATATTATTCTCACAGATAAAAATATCTCTGAAGTCTGACATGTGAATAGTTCATGGTTCATCACTGCAATCCAACAAAGGTAAATTATACAAATGGTCGAAAACGTCGATTCACAAAACAGAATTCAAAAATTAAACCACGATGATTATGTTATAGAAAACGTTCGACGAAGGTCATGGAGATCAGATATTGGTAAAGATTTATCGGTCACGGTTGAATCAGAAACACGGACCAAATGTTTTATCATCATATCCCCTCTACATTCATCGATTAATGAATAAACACAACAAAAGAAGGAGAGGAGACAAAAGTGAAATCATCAGAGACTTAAATACTAGTAATCACGAAATTAATCGCTCATTTTGTTGCAGTATTTTCTTCATCATATGATCCAACTTTGCCTCGTAGCAAAAAGAGGATGACAAGATCTTGAAAGAAAAAAAGAACCTTTAAATCTACTGCAGAAATAGAGAGAAGAAACATGCATCAGAAAAAGAATCGAATAGAGACTATATATATTAGTAGGGTTTGCAGAGGGCGCTGGGAAGAAACCCTAATTTAATGTTGGATCCGCCGCGAAGAATCTCAGGCTCTCAGAAAAAGTTGGCGTATTAGGGCCTTGAGGAATCACTTTTGGGCCGATCCATCTTCTTGAATAATAGAGCCCGTATAGTTCGGGCCAGTTTGATAAAAGCTCCTTCCTTCGTGCCTGGTGGGCCGGGCCGTCAAAGAGAAGGAGCGTCCAGAGGAAGAAACTTCGTCACTCTGTGTATTACCGAATCCAAGATATGGGGAATTGGTGGTACTGTGGTAGTAACTTGTGTTTCTTTAGCTCGTATTCTTCTTAGACAGACTGACAGAGATGAGTACTGGGAGGAAGAAGGTGTTGGTGGTCGGAGGTACTGGTTATTTGGGGCAGCACCTTTTGCAGGGTTTCTTAGAGATCCAAGATACCCATTATGATCTGGCATTTACTCATCACTCCACTCCTCTGAAGCTCCTGCTCGATGCCAACCCTCACGTTCTTGCTTTCCTCGTCGATTTGCAGTCTGGAAAAGGATTCGACGCTATTTCCCTCGCATTTGGCCAGGTTCCTCATCAATTTTTAGAACATTTTTGTTTCTTATCGAGTTTTTGAGTGTTTGTTCATTTTTGTTTACTTTGATTTATGGTTTTTTTCTTCTTCTTTCTATATGATTACTTGGTGAGTAACTTTGTGGGTTTATGTGTTGACACTGCATTATGAAATCCTTGCTCTTGCGATTGTTGCATATTGATGTAAGTGGCAATTTTGGAGTGTATTCTGCAAACCTCAGTTAGAATGGTGAAAGCCTTTGATAGCTGGGGAAAAATCTGAGAAACTGAAGTGCTCAGACACATGATGGACGATCCTTAGCACAGTATTCCATTGTTTAATTGGAATTCATGAATTTTTTTCAAAGAAGGATTCTCATTTTATTTATGTTTACAACAATTTCTGTAGTTAAAGGAGCACATACTTTAGATTTTATACAATCAGGGATGGATGAGGTCACAATTGGACCGGTATTAATTCGAGCTCGTCTCCAAACTATACACTAGAGCTTCGGCTTACTCTACAGATATTCAGTTACAGTATTTGAACTAGGATATCAACTTTAACATCTATGGGTACTGACAAATCTTGTGCTACAAAGGATTTTATCGTAGAGAATTGCTAAGTTCCCCTTAACCAAATTCTGACAAGTTTACCATCTTGAAATGGCAGCCCGATGTGGTTGTAAATTGTGCTGCACTTTCAGTACCTCGTGCTTGTGAAAATGATCCTTCTGCTGCTATGTCGCTCAATGTACCTTGCTCCCTTGTAAACTGGTTATCAAGCTTTAGCGAGAATAATGCTCTTTTGATCCATCTATCAACTGACCAAGGTAAGTCACTCTATCTTCTTTTTTTTTTCAAATTATATGGCGAACATAATTCAAGATCTTATAATGCTTGGTTTTGGTGATTATATTGGAAGGAATAGTATGTGATCAGACAAAGAGAGGGATGCTTTATTGTGTTTGGCATGTAATAGTATTACAAAGGATAAGATAAATCTGATGATTGCCTGATATTTTTTTTCATTCAGTCCACTTATTTTCTTTCCCTGACTAGAAAACCAAAAGATAAGTGCATCCGGAAGGATAAAAAGCATAGTACCACTGTACCAGTACAATCAAATTCATAAATTGCATTAAAATGTAGGTTTGATCAACATACTACCAAGCTTACGAATTTAACAAATCGCCTAATGAATGCCAGTATATAGCTGCAAATGAAACCCCTAGATGAACTTTAGCTGGATTATCCATCGACTTCTTCCTTTCTTCCTTACATTCATCAATCGACAAGTCCATCTTCATCAACTTGTCTGTGATCTCCTTTGGGCATGAAGTAGCTACTCCAAGGATTTTGGGACTTCAAGAGCTGACTTGTAGTTGTAGGAATTTGTTCATTCGTATTAATCCATGGGCTATTCAAAAAGAAAATCTTCCTTTGAAAGCTACGCAGGAGGAATTTCATGTAGAGAAGGACTTTATGATAATCTATCTCTAATTCTCTATAGCCTTTGTTAGCATACTTTTGTATTTGGAGTCATTCTTTACCCTGCACCTTTCCGTTTTATTGTGACCATTTATGAATTATGATTTACTTTGTCCAAGTTCGAACAATTTATGCTTTTCTTCCTTTCTGCTTACATTTTCTTACTTTGTCCCTTTATTTCAGTCTATGAAGGATTGAAGTCCTTCTATAAGGAAGAAGACTTGACTCTTCCTGTAAATGTTTATGGCAAGTCAAAAGTGGCAGCGGAGCAGTTTATTTCAGATAAATACTCAAATTTTGCTATTTTGAGAAGCAGTATCATTTTTGGGCCACAGACTATGTCACCTGTTCCAAAATCTCTTCCGATTCAGGTGCATGTATTTTGACTCTGCAACTTTGTTGTTCTCTGTTGTAAAATTGTCAAAATTAATTAAATACAGCTTATGGTGCTGTCTAACACTCTAACTAACCAATGGCACAACTGATGCAGTGGATCGATAGTGTCCTTTCTAAAGGAGAACCAGTTGAGTTTTTTTATGACGAGTTTCGCTGCCCCGTGTATGTCAAAGATGTTGTGGCTGTCATTTTGAAGTTATCGAACAGCTGGATATCTGGTATGTAATCATCAATCAAACAAATTACATTGGGACTTCCTTCACTAGTTATACAAATATATATGTTTTAGCAACAAGGTTAATTGCTTTAATTTATGAGCAGCAATTGTTTTCTGTATACTTGGCTCAGAATTGATACTTGTTTCATTCATGATGTCTTTTTTAGAGGCTAAGCAGATGCGGTTGCTGTTGAATGTTGGTGGACCTGACAGGGTATCCCGTGATCAAATGGCTAAGACTGTGGCACACATTAAAGGATATGACCCCTCCTTAATCAGAACGGTTTCCGCATCATCAGTATGTATTCCTCGTTGGCTCACAACATACTGGTTTTTTTGTTTTCTTTGATTTAAACCGAGGTTGCAACTGGTATTCAGGTTGATCGAGGGGTCAAGTCGCCAGCAGACATATCCATGGATATCAGTAAGCTGGTTAAGACACTAAGTTTTCATCCCACTCCATTCGTGGACGGTGTTAGATTAACCCTCAACACTGAAGCTGGGTTGTGATCTCATGAAGTTGCAGTTGATTCTACGTCCAGAGATGGCATCCGAAGCCGTGCTACAAATTCTAGTGTTACATTCGATATACTCCTTGGGCCTAGACCTGGTTGTGAATAGTTTTACTGGGCCTAGGTTGGTTGCAATGATTGATTATTTTAATTTTAATGTAAAAATATACGCTTCGATAATAAAATTGTGAAGATAAGTTTGCACAAAAAATATTTGTCAAAAATTCAAGTTCAAACAGAGATTTTGTTTGATTTAAAAATTGAGTGTTCGAGTTGAAATGTAAAGATTTTATTTGATTTATTTGTTCGAAATTAAATAAATTCGAGTATGGTTAGTCTGAAAATTTAAATGATTTTTTTCTTCACATGCAAACATCTAATTAGCAATTTATTTTCTCCGACTCGGATAGATCTAGGTTCTAATTTTTGCTACCCCTGAATAAATCCAATGTCAAATTCATAATTTTTCGTTGATAAAAACAAATAGATAATAAAAAAATTAAGACGAAAGTAAATTACAAAACAGTGCACTTCATCCCTTCGTTGTTGAATAACAGGAATTTTGGGAAAATGACCTAGTTGATAATTTTTTTTTGAGAAATAACATTGTTTAAAAATTTCTGGAGAAATGACCCATTTTATGTATAGAAGTATCAGAATATCCTTATATGACATATTTAACAAACTTCTCTCACTTCTAAACTAAAAACTGAAACAACATCGAAACTCGACATCAAAGCTTCTCTTTTAGTTTCGAAAAATCATTTACGTCAACAAATTATGTTTTTTCGAATATCTTAAAACTCATATATCACTGGGTCTTGGTAATTTTTAGTTTATTTTGTTTATGAAAATAAATGTCAAGCTCTTTTGCCTTTGTATAAGAGATTTCTAAGTTTTTTTTTCCCATCTTCGAAAACAATTTTTTTTGCGTATATATAGTGAACAACCAAGGAAAAATGGTTGTGCACAATTTTTTTTGGTTGTGTCTAATTTTTCTTGGTCGCGTCAAAAAATTTCTTGGTCATGCCAAATTTTTCTTGGTCGTGCCAAAACTTTTTCTTGGTCGTGCCTAATTTTTTCTTCGTCATGCATCTTTTTTTCTTAGTTGTGCGTTATATAAACGAAGAATAATTATGCTAGACCAAGAATAAATTATGCACGACCAAGAAAATTTGGCAGGACCAATTTCTTGTCATGCCAAATTTTTCTTGGTCGTGCCAAAAAATTTATTGGTCGTGCCAAATTTTTGTTGGTCGTGCCAATTTTTTTCTTTGATTGTTCATTATATATAGGCAAAAAAAATCGTTCTCGAACATGGAAAGAAAAAGCCCAAAAATATCTTATACATAAGCAAAAAAGCTTGACATTTATTTTCATGAACAAAATAACCTAAAAATTACCAAAATCCAGTGATATATGGGTCTTAAGGTATTTGAAAAAAACACAATTTATTGACGTAAATGATTTTTCGAAATTTAAAGAGAAACTTTGATGTCGAGCTTTGATGTTGTTTCAGTTCTTAGTTTAAAAGTGAGAAAAATTTATTAAATATATCATATAAAAATATTCTGATAATTATATTCATAAAATGAGTCATTTATCCAAAAACTTTTAAATAAGGTTATTTCTCAAAAAATGTTCGGTCATTTTCGCAAAATTCCCTTGAATAACAGCTCCGCACTCCTTCCGTACTCTCCCTGAATCATACAATTCCAAGCCGAGATCTCATCATCTTCGATCAAATCACTTATGGGAGGAGGAGCAGACCATGGAAACGGAGCAGAAGGGGCCCACGGGCCTGCTGATTTTAGGAGCAAGGTGTGGAGCATGTCGGGAGGTGCGAATTGCAGGCCCAAGCACTGGCGCCGCAACACGGCCATCGCCATGGCCGGCATCTTCCTCATCTGCATACCCATCGCCATGAAATCCGCCGAGCTAGAGGTCTCTTTATCGTTTATCCCTTTGGATTTGAGTATTTGACTTCTGGTTGCAAATACAACGTAATAATTAAAGATAGTACATCTTGGATCTAGTAGTTGTTGCTAACATCACTCGCCTTCTTACAATTATAAATGTCTCTGCTTATTAGATTAGCGTTTGGCATTAATGAATTTTTGGTTTGGAATTTCTGTTTGGGAATTATATACTTGTTGTTTCAGGATAGTGATTTGTGACTCTATGTGCATAGATGTAAATAATTTGTGGTGTTGGGATGCCTTTCAATTTTTGTGTCCCTGAAATGTTTTGGCAGGTGCTTTAGATTGTGGTACGGTTGTCATTCCGACTTCCAAGTAATTGGCAGCTGCCACTTTCTTAACTTCAATTCATGGTTGGTTGCCTTTTTACTTTATTGCTCAAGTATGGCCTGCTCTGTGGACCAGGATTTGTGTGATGCCATGTGAGTCATGCATTATCAATAGTCAGTTCGTTTTTTGGATGTGTAAATGGTGAGCTAGGAAATTTAAAATTGTGGATTCACGGGAATGAGCATAACATGAGATTATTTTAGTTGCATCTGCAAATCTAATTTGTTGTTAATCGTTGCATGGAAGTGTTCTGCCAACGTTTTCAAGCAGCTAGTTTGGGAAGGGTGAGAAGATGCAATTGATGTGTAAAACTTGTCTACGTTAGTTACATTTAGAAGAAGCTGAAGAATAACAGAAGTTCGTTCTGAAAAACAGTATAACTTCGATGGTTAATTGTGTATCTACACTACATTATAAATGTTTGGTAAACCCAAATTTTAAGTCGTACGTTGTTGAGTAAATATTATTGATGCCTCTTTTACGATGGTCCGTGTGCCTTCTCCTGTAATGTGGTTGAGTAAATATTATTGATGCCTCTTTTACGATGGTCCGTGTGCCTTCTCCTGTAATGTGGTTTCATGCTATTGATAGAATAGTTCTTGTGCTCTATTGGAACTCTGAGCATTAAATTTGTGAGCATCAAAGTTGGAAGTTTTTGGATCCAAGAAATTGAAACGTGAAAAAATAAGGCGTGTTTTAGGTGTAACAACACTTCAAAACGCTTGGTATTCGGCATGTGGTGAGGTCCTATTCACTTGTGTAACTTGGAACATGCTAGTTTGGTATTTGGAGGGTTTTAAACATGTTGAATAATTTTGACTGAAGACTATACGATTCTTTTGAAGGTGCTTGGCTGTGATGGAAATAAGTAGTTTCCTTTCAAAGTGTTTATGGAAGCTGAAAATTCCTTTATAGTGGCTTTGTTCACTTGGTAAACATTTTTGTGGGATATCATAATGTTAGATAATGTATGAAATAGGTGGGTGAATTTGTGAACCAACTTATTCTTCCTTGTAGTTTGTCTGCTTATGTACTAAAGATCCCTTTGAAGTTTATGGGGCTTTTAATGTTATGCACAAGTCCATGGGGAAAGACTTAAAGTTGGTTACTCCTTCATGCAAAAGGCAGTGGAGTAAGGTTATATATATAGTTTTGTTCTTCATTCGTTGGAGGATTTGGATGGAGCAAACAAGCTTAACTTCCTGTGGTAAATTGCTCAATAGTATATGTGGAGGGCTTGACCTTAACTGGGCAAGGTTCCCTTGGTGGGAAAACTGTGAGGTCATGTGGTCCAAAGCAAAGAATTTTTGTAAGTGTTGGATTCGGTCAGGTGTTGCAGCTGGTGGGCCACATGGAGGATCATTGGCCTGGGGAAAGGTCTTGGATTGGGTTTAGTTTTTATATTTTCCTATAAATAAAAAAGGAATTTGATTTATTTGTATCTTCATATCTTGACTAGGATCTTAAGGATTTCAGTGGGTGGTATTGTGAGTTCCCATTTCCACGTAGTGAGGGCTAGGAGTTAAACCTTGCGAGACATGTTTTATAGGCGACTTTGAGAACTGGAGGGCCAAGTGGATGATTCCTCACAAGCATTGAGTTAGATCGTTCACGTTTTGCAGGTAATTGGTTGAATCATGTTTTTGATAGTTTAAAGGAATTGGTTTAGCAATCTTTAGTGTTTGGTTCTCAAGGCAATTTTACTGCTATATGCCTATATTTATATTTCCTAGAAATGTATCCATCTAGCGCTTCTGTTTTGTAAAGTTTTGGGTGGCATTCCATTGAGCCCATTCATCCCTATTGAAACAATTATTCTTCATTAGAAAGGGAAAAAGGAGGAAAGAAACTGAAGAGTTTACAGAGGCATTTCTGATGATGAATGAGCGTGCATAAATATTGCATGCATACATTTGTGGTGTATGAGAAATCGATGATGTGATGTGGTTCTGTGTTCCTGACGGGAGTTCTCATACTACACTTGAATTTTAGTATATCTACAATCCATTTGGCTCATCTGAAATTTGCTTTAGGATGGATACTGTAGGGAACTTGGTGTCATGTCTTAATTTTGTAGGTGCTGCTATAAATTCCTACACTGTTGTTTTAATAAAGTTTCGCTCAACTGTCTCCTTGTGTGCCAGAGCTTGAGTTCCGTTAATTAGTTTAGACCTCTCGAACTGTCCCGAAGGTATTGGTGTTTTTCGTTCTGTTTTTTTGGGCATGTGTTTTCAACTATACTTATAATGAATAGCCAGCTAAAGAGTCTGATTTCTTGCAGCAACGGCCTCATCACCCTGTTCGTCCAATTCCATCACAGCTCTGGTGCAAGAATTTTGGAAATAAAGAGTACTAAAACTACCATCATCAAGAGGAGTTACGCTTTGCTCGACTGGTATGGCTGTTTGGCTTACCAGTTACCACTCTTTGTTCGTCTTGATTAAATATGTGAGCACCATTTTACTACTTAATTTGTAACTGTTGGAATAAGATTTCCTATCGACAAACTATGGATCTGGGTTCTTGTAGCTACGATTTTATAGTCTAAAACTTCTGTTTACAGTCATCAATGGTATGTGGACTATAGACTGGTGTGGATGATCTGCGTTCGTCTAGATAATGTCATGGTGTAGAATTTGCTGGGTTGTTTAGTGAATGAAGATGATGGTTCAACTGTTGGAAACTTCTTAGTTGTAGCGTGTAAGAGCAACTCCAGTGGCAAAAAATTTCCAAATTTTTCATTTTCTTAATTGGGTCTCACGTTTGTTACACAAAAAAATGAGTCATTTTTTTCATATCATTAAAATATATTTTTTAATATTATCACATCAGTAAAATACAAATTTCTATACATTTTTCTATTTTTTCATTAATAAAATCTTCAAATATCAAGTGTTTCTTATTCATTTTTTAATAAAATTTTATCAAAATCAAAATCAAATATCAAATTTCTTATCTCTTACAAAAAGTTACGTATTCAGTAATCATCTTTCAATCATCCATTTTCAAGCATGCTCTAATGAATCTTGAAAATCAATTCGCCGCTTCCGCATGAAATTACTAGTGGGGTCACTTCTGTCATTGGTCAAACAATTCGCCGCGTCTACATTGATTTGCTGAAAGATGAAAGAGACGATACTCAGAAAAGGCGCGTCCTTGTTGGAATCAATTCACCACTTCAAGTACAGCCATTGGTTTTTGTTTCCGACGCAGAACCCATTTTTTGTCAAGGCATCAAGTTCCCTCAACAACTCGTGCAAATTGTTAAAGCTTTTGAAAGGGAAATTTTTGAGAGAAATTATTTAATGATAATTCAGGGACGTTTGATGATAATGTTGTTCATATGTTAATTCACGAACGGCTAGAAAGTAGTTTTTTTTTTTTTTTTGAGAGAGAGAGAGATTAGTAAGAATAGTTGAATGAAGAAGAACATTAGTTTGTAATTTAAATTTTAAAAATAAACCAAAAATTGGCATTATTCCCATTGGTCATCATACTCATCTCAAATCTTTGAAAACCCCACCTTTGATTATGATTCGACAGTGACAGACCTCAATAATAAAAGTAATAATTAACTCTCCAGCAGTAGTAGACTAGTGGTAGGAACCACATGATAAACCTTCCCTGGTATCACACTATCACCTCGGAAGCTAGGGGCCGCTGTAATTTTTTTACAGTTGTAGGAATCCACTATAAAGCATATTCAGGCTGTAAAATTTTTTATTTAACTTTTAAAAATTAAAAATTTATTTTGATCGAGATTACAAATTCAACGGTATATCTTTTGAATTACATAAAAATTAAATATACAGCGAAAAATATACAAAAATCTCGAGTCATTGAATATAAACTCAAAACATTCCCTATCATTTTTTTAGGTTATATTTGATTTTTGTTTGATACAAAAATATACTATTAGACTCATAATCTTTATTAAAACACATTTGAAATTTTGCAGGCTCTTGTAAATTTTTTATAGCGAATCCCATGGTAAATGGGCCTTTACCCATTAATTTTTTTATTTTATTTTAAAAAAATTATGATTATATTTTTGATCGAGATTACTAGTGCAATGATATATTATTTGTCTCAAACAAAAATTAAATAGGCTGTGAAAAAAGACATAAATGTTTTGAGTTTAAATTTAATGATTCTAAATCTTCGTGTCTTTTTGACGGTTAATTTGATTTTTGTCTAGCACAAAAAAAAACTTTGAACTCGTAATTTCCAACACACAATCATAATTTTTTAAATATAAAATAAAAAATTTAATGGGTAAAAGGCCATTTATAGCAGACCCCGAAAATTCATATTCGTAAAGATGGCAAAATTATGTTCAATCTGGATGATCAAATTTGTTCGTCCCAAATTAAATCAACTTTTGAACATTAGTTGTGTCCGAAATTTGAATCCAATCACAAAAATTTTGTTCGATTTAGTTGTTCACATCCTAATACAGATTATATTATTATCGAATTTAATTATCCAAATTTAAACTAATTCGACTATAATCAACTAAGTATTATCTCAATATCTCGTCCGATCAGAATCGATCGAGTACCGATGGTTTTTTGCCACCCCTGTTATTTCCATATGTACATAATTTTTTTCGGGCAGACTATAAACCTCACCAGTCACTATCTCTTTCCCGTTTGAGCAAATATTATTATTCTATCGCTGCCCCCAAATATCGGGCAGACGTTTTACCCTCTGGCTTTGTGGGACAGCTTCAACTGTTTTTTCTACGCTCACAAACACAACCTACGACCCTAATCCATGGCCGAAATTCAATAATTAAAAAAAAAATCAAGAGCAAATTTTAAAATCAAATCACTATATATAATCGTAGAGGACAACCATGGTTGCAGGTGCTTCACTCTCTGATCTCAGATTGAGAGAATGTGGTTTTGAGAAAGGGAAGCTGAAAGTGATATTCAGGAGCTGTGTTAAATTTGTTTTTTAGTCGTGTGCTGTTAACTTTTGAAGTGATTGGATCTTGACTTTTCTTGGACGCGGAGAATGTGGAATCTTGCACGAATCGCAGCGTCGAGTTTGAACCGATCGCGGCGGTTCTCCACGTTGATTCCTGGTCCCTGTATTGTACACAAGCGTGGTGCTGATATCCTCCATGACCCGTGGTTCAATAAGGTTACTGTTCCTTTTTCTTTCTTTCTTTCAAACGATTGAGTTGGTGTTGGTTTATGAGATCAAGAGATTATACTTCCAAAAGCAATGGTCAATTAGCTAAGAAAACTCGTAATTGCAAATGATAACGGTCAATTAGCTAGGTACAGTTTTGATTCTTGCAGATATTTGATAGCAACTGGTGTGTATGGTGATGCAGCTTATACTGAAAGAAAGCCTTTTGTTTATGTTTAAGTAATGAGTTCCAATTAGTACGTAGTTTGCAGTTTGTTGGTAATAATCATAGATATCACTTCATGGCTAGAATAGGTGTCTGATTTTGTTGCTTCAAAAACCAAAATTTGGACTCTTGATGATTGTATTGCTGTTATTTGTGTGACGAATATGTCTTTGAATTAAGTGTATTTTCTGTAGAAATTTTCATGCTGTTCTATGGATGCCCACTCTGTGCCTGGACTTTTGGTCATTTGAGTATGTCTTGTAGATGGAGTAAAATTTTCATTTTTGAAGATGGATAATGCTAATCTAATTTATTTTCTTTAATAAAAGTGTTACTTTCCATGACATGGCTAAGCATTCTCTGCAATCTCTCAAGATTTTCAAACCCGTCATCATGCTGCTGCACTAATTATCTAATATTACCAAGAGAAATGATCACGTAATGTTTGAAAGATGCACTCTACTTTTTTCTTTTTAATTGATGGAAATTTTGCTCAAAATATTATCTATGCCGTGGATGTTTCAAGAGCAGGATACTGGATTTCCTCTGACTGAAAGAGATCGATTAGGACTGCGCGGTCTCCTTCCTCCTCGTGTTATATCTTTTGAGCAACAATATGATCGTTTTAGTAAGTTATGTCCATACCATTTGAAGTTGTTTATATCTTTGTTCTGCTTAGCCAATGACATTCTAATGTCTTAAGGTATGAATGCGATTGAGATTATGTTGCTTAAAGACACACAATTTTAGTAATGGTTTTCGCCAATGGCTTGTTGAGAGCTGGTGAGATATCCCAGCTCATAGAAACTAAATACCTAAAGGCTTAGCTCATTGCCGAACAAAAGATGCTTCTCATTTGACCTGCTATCTATTTTTTTTATAGTTGTGAAAAGCCAATTGAAATAAGTATGTATGATTTATTATAATACTCATTATTATAGTTATTGGTCTGAATTTTGTTCGCTCCTTTGTTAGGGGTTGACATTAAAATTAATGAAATGCTTCCTCTCTATCTTTGTTGTATCAAGCTGTTCACTGAAATTCCTACTTTGATGGCTTATTTTTTATAAATAAAAATTTCCACCCTTACCTGGCCATTCTCCAAGTGCCACGAGAATATCTCCTCCTTGTAGCCCAAGGAAATGCAATAGTACACCATCTCATAACCTATATCTGTTCATTGGTGCCATTTGAATTTTACTTTGTCAGATCATCTTTCTTGATATGAATGAGACTCTTAGGAAGTCTCTCTCTCTCTCTCTCACTCTCTCTCTCTCTCTCACTCTCTCATACACACATGTGCTCGCACAAAAATATATTTTATGTTTCATTCAACGGATTCAAATTTTTTAATATTGCCTCATATGCTATTTTTTCAGTGGAATCATATCATTCACTGGAGAAAAATACTGAGGGTATGGAAGAAGGTGTTGTATCTTTAGCGAAATGGAGGATCTTGAATAGACTGCATGACAGGAATGAGACTTTGTACTACCGAGTATGTGCTGTTGGGAATTCTGATGTATATGTGTGCTTCATGGCTTCATATTAATGCAGTTTGTTGAATTTTGAGGATATATCATTTTTTGTTTCTTTCAGGTCCTTATTGATAATATCAAGGACTTTGCACCAATTATTTACACGCCAACGGTAGGATTAGTATGTCAAAATTACTCAGGGTTATTTAGACGCCCACGTGGAATGTATTTTAGTGCAAAGGATAAAGGAGAGATGATGTCAATGATTTATAATTGGCCAGCTCAGCAGGTACCATTCTTAATCTTGTAAGAGTGCCAATGTGCCATTAAACATCTATTTTATCTTTTGTTACCTACAGTTTCTATTTCTTCTCTGTGTTCTTCATTTTTCCATTACAGGTCTTTTCTTTAGACAGAAAATAGTAGAATTTGTGAAAATAATTGGTATTTCAATTGTCGCTGGTGGAGTTGTGTACTTGATAAGTCTCTGACAGCGGGAACTCAATTGAAATTAATTGATTCTGGAAAGCTCAATGGTAGTTGAAAGGAGAAAGAAAATTGTGATCATGGAACAACTTATTGGTATCCATAATAGCATGTCGAGTTCATTTGACGTATTCTTGGTTTTGAGAATCTTCTTACTCTACATACTTGAATAAATTTTTCAATATCTTTGAGCCTTTTCTAAACTCAAGTTTTTATAGACATTATTAGATTGATTCTTTCTATCTGCCCCCTAGGTCCACCCTGTGCGACATGATTTGTGTTGAATTACTTGAAAAAGTTGTAGGACTTTTTTTTATAAACTTTTATATTTTATGAATCTCTTTAGGCTCCTCATCGTTTGGGTTATTTTAATCAATCGTTTTTTATGCTTGTTACTGTAACTTCTAATACTCCATCCTCCACAGTGTTTACTGGCTTTAGAAGTCTTATTTCTTAATGTATCACCTGAAAAACTCGTCTTTGCCACCTGCTTTGACTTCTTTCTTGAAATTTCCTTGTTTCAATTTATCAATTCTCTCTGTAACTCCTTTCAATTCTTTCTCACCAGCTTCAGAAAGGGTATGCATAGAGTTGCAGGAATCTCACTCACAATTAGACAAAATGGCTTTCACAAAGAAAGTTTTATTTTGCACTTCTTTACTATGTTGTGTCAAAATTGGAGCTTTATTTATTGTTTGCATTTACACACAAATAATCTCTTTTTTCTTCTTTTAATCGTCTGAATTTATTAGCAACTTGATTTGTTTTCAGAAGTTGTCATCATAGTTTGATTGACTTCTCCGTCACCCCTACCGGCATAAAAAGAGAACCTTGTTGTTGGTTACTTCATACTAGTTTTGGCTTGAAGTTCCATTGTAGTTAATTACTTTTGAAATTCATTAATCGCGAATGGTAACATAAATGGCTATATTTAGCTCTTATTTGCACCATATTCCTTGCTCTTACTGACTCCTGTGGCAGGAACTAAGTTTCTTTTCTTTTTTTATTTTATTTTATTTTACGTTTTGCAGGTAGACATGATTGTCATAACAGATGGTAGTCGTATTCTTGGCCTTGGTGATCTAGGGGTTCAAGGAATTGGCATACCAATTGGAAAACTTGATATGTATGTTGCTGCTGCCGGCATCAACCCGCAGAGGGTATGCCCTCATCTCTCCTCCTTCTCCCTCTCCATGGTTGTTGTTCGAGTACTCATGTGCATCTGTGTGACTCTTGCTGTATATTTTCTCATGAATGTTTAAGTATACATTTTTTTCTAACAGTTTCTGGTGTTGCGCTACATATACTTGTGTAAGCAGACATTTATACTCAGCTGTGACAAGGCAATTTCCATTTGTCGTGTAAGGAAACATGTTGATGGCCATTATAAAACATTGCGAGAGAATGGTTTCCTTATGATTGATTTCTTGTGATTATGAACAAATAGTGATAAATAGCAGACATGCATGCATTTGCAGTTTCAATAAGTTGAGAATATGTTCATAAAGCTCCGTGGATTTGGAATTTACCACCTAGGCATATTTTTCTTCTTCATTACTATCTTGGTTTAGTAGCAGATTCTACTATAAGTCATAACATTCAACTCTGTTCATTTTTTACAGATTCTCCCAGTTATGCTGGATGTTGGTACAAACAATCAAAAGTTGCTTGAAGATCGTCTTTGTGAGTAAAATATGCACACCTCTTTTTGCTCCTTCTTTTGCACCTTAGCTGTTATCTGTCCGTCATTACGTTGGCTTCCTTCTTGTTCTTTTTTCTTGGCTTCAGAAATAGTTATTTCTTGTGGTTTGAATAATACACTATGTTGCCTCTATTCTATAACACTTCTGCCATTGGCATCTTGAGCTGTATATTATTCATTACTGTCCACAAGTATACTTTAATTGAATATTTTTAATCCACTTTGTGACGAAGATTTAAATCCTAATGTCCTTGAAGCAATTTGGCTAATTCAATGTTAATCTATTTTTATTTTGAATAAATTATATCGTTTTAGTGGGATTAATGTCTGCATACATGTCTATCTTTGACCCCCCAGTGAGCCTAGTGCACGAGAGTTGTTTATCTTTACATTAAACGTGTTTTTGTGGTTGAGATACTTTTCAAGTGGGAAAAGTGCTCTGTGCAGGAATGATATTATCGTGACAGTTTCTTCTCCCTCCCTCCCTCTCTCTCTCTCTCTCTCTCTCTCTCTCTCTCTCTCTCTCTCTTTAGATTTAGGAGTTCGACAACCTAGGTTGGAAGGAGAAGAGTATCTATCAATTGTTGATGAATTAATGGAGGCTGTTTTTACACGTTGGCCCAAGGCCATTGTACAGGTCTGTCCTTTTAAAAGTCACGACTAATATATTATGGTTAGCTTAAGTCATGCAAGTAATTTGGTGCTTGGATCATTCTTGTCAGTTTGAGGATTTTCAAATGAAATGGGCCTTTGAAACACTGCAACGGTACCGTAAAAGATTTTGCATGTTTAATGATGACATTCAGGTTAGTATTTAGTGCAATTTGTCACTGTTTTATAGCATGGAAGAACACCATGTGATTATGATAGTTTGGTCCATAATTTACAGGGAACTGCTGGTGTTGCACTTGCGGGGCTATTCGGAGCCGTTAGAGCTCAGGGACGGCAACTGACCGACTTTATGAACCAAAAGATAGTTGTGGTGGGAGCGGGGAGGTATCTGATAAATTATTACTGCAACTAAGCATTATGAATTTTTTTTCTATCGGTAGCATGCTTTTGTTTTTTCCATTGTTATTAGCCATTCTCTTTTTCTGCTTTCAGTGCAGGGCTTGGTGTTCTTGACATGGCTGTACAGGCTGCTGCAAGAATGTCAGGGAACAGTGAAACAGCTACGAAGCCTTTTTTTCTGCTGGATAAAGATGTATACTCCTACTGCTCTTTTATATTCTAGCAGTTTTGTAATAACACATAGCATATCCCTTTGCAGAACCAAGACAGTTCTTTTATTTTCAGATCATGTTGATGAATGTATTCATTTCAGAATATATCTATCAATGATAGGTCTTTTGGTTTAATAGGTTATATTTGATGCGGCAGCAATAGTGATATTTTATTGTTAGTTATAATGATCAAGAAGTTAGAATATGATCTTAAGTTTATCATCTAGATGAAATAATATTTATTTACATCATGGAAGCATCTCTCTGATTAATTAATTCAGGCTTTTAAATTTTGGCACAGGGTCTCATCACTAAAGAGAGGAAACATGTCGAACCTGCAGCGGCACCATTTGCTAAAACCTTAAGTGATATTGAAGGACTGGGACTTAAGGAGGGAGATAGTCTGGTTGAAGTGGTACACTGCTTAACACAGCTTTAATGAATCTAATGTTTAATAAAATTCTATTAGATGTATGGTCCAATGATAAAGTTGTATGGGTGCAACCTAGAGGTTCACAGGTTTAATACCCGATGCCCACTACAGGAGCCTTGTGCACAGGAGTTGTTTACCTTTACCAAAAAATTTATTAAATATATATGCTTGTTTTGCAAGGTTGAGAATTGAGAGAGTTGAACCACTCACCTTTAGAATAAACATGCTTCGTAATTGACTGATGACACTTTTGATTGCTTATTCCTGAATGTTATGCAGGTTAAAAAGGTCAAACCCCATGTGTTGCTTGGTTTGTCTGGTGTTGGTGGGATCTTCCATGAGGAGGTAAAAACCCAACTTAGTTTTGTTTGCTGTATTACCTTGAGAAGCATTTTATGTGGAAAATCATTTTTGATTTTTCTGATTTAGATTTGTGATTTGATGTTTCTCTTGGTTGCTTATATTTTTTTGGGTTTCATATGATCAGGTGCTCAAGGCCATGCGAAATTCTGATTCGCCCAAACCAGCTATTTTTGCTATGTCCAATCCCACCATGAACGGTTCGTTTTGGCTCTTCTTTTCAAATTGTTACAGTTCGTCTAATTTTTTTCGCAGTTGACATGGTTTCTGTAACTGTACGTAACAGCGGAATGCACTGCTTCCGATGCTTTTAATCATGCTGGAGAAAACATAGTTTTTGCCAGCGGAAGCCCTTTTGAAAATGTTGATCTTGGTATGCTACAATCTTATTGATTTTTATCCTTCGTATATGTTGGAATATGGCACTTTATTATGAACAAAATGAGTGGGGTTTCTTTGCCTAACATTTGAGCTTATGCAGGCTCCTTTAGTGAATAACAAAGAATATGATTTTTGGTTTTTTAGTAATCCTCACAACCATGATGTATATATTCAGGAAATGGAAAAGTAGGGCATGTAAATCAAGCAAATAATATGTACCTGTTTCCCGGGTTTGTTCTTTCTTTTCCCTCTTTCATTTTTGGAGTGAATTTTATTTTTCTTCTAATGATGCTTAAATATACCTGACAACATTTTTTTTGGCATCTGTTAGGATTGGTTTGGGAACCCTTCTGTCAGGTGCTCGTATTATAACAGATGGAATGCTACAAGCCGCTTCTGAATGGTATAATACTCCTAATGCTTTTCACCTTTGCTCTAGTGCTTTATTTACATAAGAATCAGTGTTTTTGCTGAAGAAGGATGAGGATTGTTTTAATTGACTGTAATGTAATAGCTCCAAGTATGTGTAATTCTACTGAATCTGCAGTTAATGTAGAATTTTATTCTAACCTCCGAGGTTTTATGAGGTCTTGAAATCTGCCATTGAGCTCTAGTTTCTTTTTTTAATTTGATGTTCTTTCATCTTCATCATTTCATTTATAAGCTTATTCCTTGGGACTTGGATTCGGATTCCTATGGAAACGATTTTGAGATGCTGAATTTTTGTGGTGGGTATATCCACAAGGTTGGCTAGAGTTAGACTATGAAGTCAATAGTGGTATTGACTGTTGTTTTTTTGTATCCATGCATAAAACAAGTTTGGCCTGAAACAGATTTAAGTTTCACTGATATAAATTTGGTGAAATGAAAAGTAAGGTTTTTACTTTTTTAATTCCTTTTTGTTATGGAGTGCCTTCAAGCCTCCTTTTACTTCTTGCTGACATGGGGTCATTTTACAGCCTTGCTTCCTATATGACTGATGAAGAAATCCAAGAGGGCATCCTATATCCATCTATTAATAGGTAATATTTCCAGTTTTGAGGAAAATATTCCTCTCTCAAGTTTATTATAGGAATTTTTATTTTGGGGTGGCAGTTGTAATTTCTTGAACTACAGTGAGGGAAAAAAGAAAAGGAAAAGTCAATGATATTTCCTGGCGAGCTTGAATTAGTAGTTTGCATTAATGCTCTATCTTCTCATTATCTTTCCAGTCTCTCTTCATTACGTTCATAAGGCAATTATTTTTCCTTTTCCTTTTCCTTTTGGTTTTGTTTTTTTTTCACTGCTCAACATTAAAGGCTATTTATGTATTTTTTGTGTTTTACTGTTTACTAAAAAAGTCTATCATTTATGAAGGGATGGTGATAGCAAATTTATTATAGACTATGTAACTCGTATTGATACCTATAAAAATTGGTTCATGTCTGACGTCACAGACTTATATTGAGAAAGATATATTTTTCATGTCACAGTATTCGAGATATTACGGCAGAGGTTGGAGCTGCTGTTTTACGTGCAGCTATTGCAGAAGAGCTGGCTGAAGGACATGGTGACATCGGACCCAGAGAGCTGATGCTAATGTCAAAAGTAAGAGTGAATTTTTCTCTATTCTTTTTTTTTTGTTGCTAAAATACAAGAGTAGATGCAAAAGAAGAAGAAAAAAATCGACTTTATGAAAATATTTTCAAGCTAACTAAAAATCTGGGAATAGAAAATATACTTGTGTAAGTAGGGATATCATAAGGAAAATGCTGTTCTTGTAAAGAATCTGCAATGAATATTGGTAATATCTACATACTGGAGAAGAAAATTTCGGTTTCCCATTTTTAGCACTTTTAGGGAAATAAAACTCTCGTTTATTTTTTAAATCAATAGTGTCATTTCTAAATTATATGATCTTGATCTTGGCTGCAGGAGGATACAGTGGAGTATGTGAAACATAGCATGTGGTTCCCAGTTTATGGTCCTCTGGTTCATGAGAAATAAACCATTCTTAGCCTTACATTGTCATTATCTTCCCAAGCTAATTTCCTGCAGACGAGACCTGAAAATTTTTATGTGATTTGTTGGTGTAACAAGTTGACTATATACTCTTATGACATCTTTTACTTGTTTTAAGTAGACATTATGGGTTTAGTAGTGATAGGCTGAGAATAGGCTGAGATGACATTGTCTTGATGGTCTGGATTTCTTCTTTTGGTGGATGAATTTAGTTCAAGCCTCAAGGTTAGAGATATGATTTCTTCAGATACAACTTGTTGGTCTCGGATTTTTGATATGTATGGACTCTAATTTCTGGCAAGCAGCGGCAACTGAATCTTTGTTCTAATTCCTGCACAATGCTCAAGTCTCCAGCTCTTTCCATAATTATTTTATTCATGTCATATAAATTATTTATTTATTAAATTAATTTCACTTCGTATTAACATCTTTAAATATTCAAAATTAATACAAATTCAGGTCCCCCGATCACATTTTTTTAGTAACAGTGTTATCGTAGAAGCAGAGGAAGGGATTTAAATATGGAAACTTAGTTGGTTCCAATAATCTTTGCTTTTAGAGCCATAAGCCGTTGAAAAACTACTTGGTTTTGTATAATTGTATGATTGAACTTTTTTCTTTTTGAAAATAATATAACACACACACAGGACAGAGACAGGACACGCCAGTACAAAAGGGTCAACCAATTGTACTGCGGAATCCTATATATCCTACACACACGTTACATTACCGATGTGGTAGATCTACCCAAACTATCCAGTTAACAGTTCATTTTGTATTACTTTTGGTTCTGCAGTTGAAATTGGCGAGTTGGCATAAGTTCCGTTTTTACGAGCTTTCGTCGTAATATCTGCTATTACAGTTCCCCTTTTTAATAAGATTCTGATATAATACATCAATTTAATTCATGCTTTTTTCATCATGATTTTTCTTGAACTCGTGAAATGAATCCTGATTTTTTTTCTCACTATTATGTTAAACTTGAGTGATTACATGTGTGAATCCTGTTGTTTGACATACGACATTAACTGATAATCTATTAGAGCAGTTTTTTAATTATGTAAAGAAGCTTTATTTAATCGATTTGAAGCTGAAGATTTTGTCAGTAACCCAGTGGTAACACAAACTAGTTGAAATTCTTCATAAAATATGCTATTTATTTGTGTGTCCATTAAAAAAAAAATCTGTGTTGATTTTTGAAGAAGTGATGTGCAGGTGAACAATGCTGGGGTTAGTCGAGTCGATATTGATGAAGATGCTTATAAAGCTGCTATTAAGGTGAGTTTTCGAGCGGGTTTCAGAAATTACCATAAAGGCATAAACTGTTTGGTTTTAACGAAGTCACAATGACATCTAATCACAGTTAACATAACTGAGGAAAGGATAACACATTGCATATACAGAAGAAAAGTTCGTTTACAAATTAGTTCTACGAGGATAACAAGTCTCTCTTCTGACTCTTTTTTTGTCAGTAAGGAGAAAATTTATTAAATGAACGAGACTGAAACCTAGGGGAAGGAAAACCTTAGCGAAACAAGAAGGAAACAAGTCCCAAAAGGTAGGGATCAGGCTCAAGAAAAACAAATCACAGCTGAACTAACCTAAACAGCGCCTACAATGCAAGCAAATTATCCTACTACATAGGATGAGTTCGATCATTACTTGATAACTAGCTAGGCCTTAATATAACAAGCCATAACGACACTGCAAAATCCGGAAGAGCTGTTTAATTGGAGCAGACTCATCACTGAAGAATGCTTGAATATAAGCTATTATGGCGCGAAGCGAATGGTAGAAGCATTCATTGCCCTTCTTTAGATATCTTATTCAACAAGGATAGTCAACGTCTCTTCTTCTACGGGAAAGTTGAAGGTAGAAATCTTTACAACCTTTTGCGAGAAATCGCTCGTCTTTGCTCTTCAGAATTTATCAAATGGTTGGGCTAAAGGAGTGCTAAGTGACGCTGATAATCTAACACAAGAAAGAGTTGATGAGGTGTTGCAACAATATCTAAAGGATTATAAAGAGGGTTTCACTTAAATCAAACGGCTGGCCGAGTTTTTTGTCTGCACATATATATATATATATATATATATATATATATATATATATATTCTCAAAAGCAGCCTTGAATGCATGCACACGGATTCTGGTCAAGAAGTATCCTATTTTCAGAATCAATAGTTTCTATCAGACTGTCCTGGATATATGAAGACTGAGATGAACTACAACACCTGTGTCTTATCTGTTGTAGAAGGAGCAAAGTTCTGTTTGGTTGGCTTTGTTACCAAATGATTGTCCCTCTAGCCTCTTCTTTGATCGGAAATTAAAAAATCTGCTTTTTAAGTAAATGAGATTAGGGTCTCAAGTATCATGTTAAATGTCAAGATTGTGACTGATTTCTTGAGTAGTACATATTGTTTACAAATTGCCATTCTGTAATGGGTTCAAAAAATATTGCACATTAGCAGAACATATGGTGGTTTAGCTTCCAGTTGTGGTGTTTGCGTATTAGGTGTTCGACCAATTGAGCTTCTAGATTAGTCAAACGTCAAAAACATATAGAAAGCAACATATTATATTCTTTAGTCATTTGCTTTGTTGGTTACAAAGTCTGAATGTCACGTCCCTCATAGACACCTGCATTGGACGCTGCCTATATATTATTATGCCGTCGTGTTTGATTCCCTTTTTCAATTTTAAATTTTTTTTTAGACTAAATATGAAATGATCGATTAACATATTTGAAAGAAAGGTGCCCAAATATTATTAAAAAAAAAAAAAAAAGAGTTGATGGGGCTTGCAAGTTAGACCATACGCCACTGAATTAGTTTAAGTTCAAAATAAGGCTAATATTTCTTTTGTTCAGAGTGGACGATATTCTTCATCGATCCTTGCTTATATAAACCACATGGGAAAATGGTTATCTCATCATCAACAACAAGCTCTCTCTCATATTTCAACAATTCTCTCATTTACAAAAGTAACAGAAGCTTCTCCACATCATCAGTGGCACCAGCAACAAAGTAAATATGTGCTAATTGATCGCTTAATTTATTTTTTTCTCTTCTTTGAATTAATTAATTAATTCAATGTCCTAATTAAACATATGCAAATTTTGATTTTGTTACGTGCAGATATGCAGTTGTGACTGGCTCCAACAAGGGGATAGGATTTGAGACAGTGAAGCAGCAAGAGATGAAAAGAGAGGACTTGGAGCTGTTCAAGAGCTCAATGAGCTTGGCCTTTCTGGCAAAGTTGTTTTTCATCAGCTTGATGTATCAGACTCTGCTGGCATCGCTTCCCTCGTCGATTTCGTCAAAACCCAGTTCGGAAAACTTGATATCTTGGTCAACAATGCCGGAATGCTTGGCGTAACAATCGACATTGAAGCCATAAGAGCTTCAGGTGGACAGATTGATCCTAGTCGCGCAATGATTCGAACTTACGAATTAACCGAACAATGCCTCAAAACAAATTTCTATGGACCCAAAACCATGATTGAGTCACTTGCTCCTCTTCTTCAATTATCAGATGTTGAGGATACCGGATCAATATGACAAGCAAAGAAACCAAAAACTGAGAGAAAAATGCTTTGAGTTTATTTTCTTCAAAACTAACTACACCACTTTCTTTCTCTTTCTACCACTCTTCTCTTGTATATCATACAATACATGCACACACACACATCTTTATATAGAGATACAAATACCAACTAAGTCAAACCATGTGCCAAACTTTGGCCAAACATGGGCTGCATTTTCAACCAGTTGGGCAGTGGGTTGGTGAAGGGCTGCTGGTGGTGCATGGTGGGTTGGTGAAGGGTGGACTTGGTGGTTAGCTAGCTGCTGCTTCTAGACATGGTGGTTGGTGGCTTGCATGCAAAGTTAGACTTTGCATGCAACTAGAGTATGGACTCCACAATTCTCCCCCTCCATACACATAGGAGAAGAACACAACTCACCAGTCTTCAGTTACTATCTATCCCGGCTATGTCCCGACATAGCCCGAGCTTCTCGCGAGTAACAACTTTTGTCAACATGTCTGCTGGATTCTCTACTGTGTGAATCTTCACCAGCTTCAACAGTTCATCTTCAATCACTTCACGTATCCAGTGATAGCGAATGTCGATATGCTTTGTGCGGGAATGGTACATGGAATTCTTGCTCAAGTCTAGAGCATTCTGACTGTCACAATGTACCTTGTATTCCTTCTGAATAATACCCAGTTCCTGGAGAAACCGCTTTAGCCACAACAGTTCTTTACCAGCTTCCGCTGCAGCAATATACTCTGCTTCTGTTGTAGACAAAGCAACACACTTCTGCAGTTTTGACTGCCATGAAACAGCTCCCCCTGCAAAAGTGAAAACATACCCTGAAGTAGATTTTCTACTGTTAAGGTCACCAGCCATATCTGAATCAGTATAGCCATCCAGAACTGGATCTGCTCCCCCAAAGCACAGGCATAGCTTTGACGTACCCTTCAGGTACCTGAGAATCCATTTAACAGCCTCCCAATGTTCTTTCCCTGAATTTGAAAAGAATCTGCTCACAACACCAACAGCGTGAGCAATATCCGGTCTTGTACACACCATTGCGTACATTAGACTACCGACTGCTGAAGAGTATGGTACTGCTTTCATCTCTTCAATCTCCTTCTCTGATGAAGGACAAGATTTCTTGCTCAGCTGAAAATGGTTACCTAGCGGAGTGATAACTTGCTTTGCATTTTTCATGTTAAACCTTTCAAGCACCCGTTTAACATAAGCTTCCTATGACAGCCACAATTTCTTGGCTTTCCTGTCACGAACAATCTTCATGCCCAATATCTGCTGAGCTGAGCCTAAGTCCTTCATGTCGAAGAACTGGGATAACTGGGCTTTCAATCTATTAATCATGGCTCCGTCCTGGCCAACAATTAACATGTCATCAACATATAGCAGCAATATCACAAAGTTACCGTCTGGGAACTTTTGAACATAAACGCACTGGTCTGCGGTAGTCCTCTTATAACCATGACCCATCATGAATGAGTCAAACTTCTTATACCACTGTCTCGGTGCCTGCTTAAGGCCGTAGAGACTTTTCTACAGTTTGCAGACTAAGTGCTTCTTCTTAGGGACTTCAAACCCTTCTGGCTGCTCCATGTAGATTTCTTCATCCAAATCACCATGGAGAAAAGCTGTTTTCACATCCATCTGTTGAAGCTCCAAATTCATACTTGCTACCAACCCAAGTATGACTCGGATTGATCTTCACAACCGGTGAGAAAATCTCGTCAAAGTCAACTCCTTTCTTCTGTTGAAATCCTTTGACGACCAACCGAGCTTTGTACTTCACAAGCTTTCCGCTGCCATCCTTCTTCAGCTTGAACTCCCATTTGTTCTGTAGTGCTTTCTTCCCTTTAGGAAGTTTTACCAACTCGTAAGTCTGGTTTTTCTGCAAGGAATTCATTTCTTCTTGCATAGCCTGCATCCACTCACTGCTTTCAGCATGATTGTGAGCTTCCTGAAAACTCTCTGGCTCCCCCTCATCGGTAAGCAAAATATAGTCTGAATCCGGATATCTCCTCGACGGAATCAGGGTACGGCCTCTCTGTGATCTTTCTGGCTGAGGTACAGCTACTGGAGGAGGTTGTGCTGGTTTTGCAGCTTCTGGTGGAGGGGGTTGTGGCTCCCCCTGCTCAACACCTTCGGTATCTACTTCTTCTAAATCTTCCTCCTGCAATTCATCATTATCTACAAGAATCACTGGTGCAGGATCCGGGATAGTGTTTGCAACACTAGGAATAGTAGACTTGTTGGATTTTTCCAAGTCTTCAAACAATTCATTCTCGTGGAATACAACATCCCTGCTTCTGATAACCTTCTTATCAGTTGGTTCCCACAGTCTGTATCCGAATTCATCATCTCCATATCAGATGAAAATGCAAGGAATGGATCTGTTGTCGAGCTTCTGTCTCTGCTCCTTGGATACATGTGCAAAAGCTTTGCACCCAAACACTCTTAAGTGAGAGTAAGAAATATTTCTTCCAGACCATACCTTCTCCGGAATTTCAAAATTCAGCGGTGCTGACGGTGATCTGTTGATCAAGTAACGGGCCACACGAACTGCTTCACCCCAGAATGGCTTTGGCAACTTTGCCATACTGAGCATACACCTTGCTCGTTCCATAATGGTTCGATTCATCCTCTCGGCTACACCATTATGTTGTGGGGTACGTGGGACCGTCTTCTCGTGCCGAATACCACGTTCAGCACAATATGCTTCAAATTCTTTGGAAACGTACTCGCCTCCATTGTCTGACCGGAGACACTTCAGCTTCTTTCCAGTCTCTTTTTCCACCATAGCGTGGAAATTCTTGAAATTCTCGAACACTTGATCCTTGGTTCTAAGAAAATATACCCACACCTTCCTTGAAGCATCACCAATAAAGGTCAGAAAATATATGTTTCCTCCCAAAGACTCTTCTTCTAGAGGACCACAGACATCAGAGTGTACCAAACTCAGCAACTCTGACCTTCTCGTGGAAGATGTATTGAATGAGACTCTGTGCTGCTTCCCGAATAAGCAATGATCACATGGGTTCAGTGGAATAACTTTAGACACTTTGATGAGTGCCTTCTTTGACAGGGTGGACAACCCCTATTCTCTCATGTGACCGAGTCTCTTATGCCAGAGATTTGGAGAAGTCTCTTCCTCCACAGCATTGATGCTTTCTGAACATACTTTGGCTTGTGTTCTATACAATGTGCCACAAATATGTCATCTGACATAAGTCAAAGCACCTTTCGTCAACTTCCAGGTGCCATTGCCGAAATGATTGTGATAGCCCTGTTTATCAAGAGCATTCACAGCAATAAGATTGAACCGAAGGTCAGGCACGTGTCGAACGTCCTTTAACACCATAGTGCACCCAAGATTAGTCTTGATGTGCACATAACCAATGACCACAATTTGGGCAAAACTATCGTTGCCCATCTTCACTGTACCAAAGTCACCGGCTCTGTATGAAGTGAAGAAATCTCTTTGAGGAGTGGCGTGGTGAGATGCAGCAGTATCGACCACCCACTCAGGGTCGTGGCTTGCTGCATGTAGACATGTCTCTTCACTACAAGAGAGTACTGCTACATCCTCCGATATGGTGACCAGAGTTTCACCACCTTCATTCTTTGTCTCGGAGCTAGTTTGACCTTGCTCCCGTTGTAATTTCCGGCAATTTTTCTTGATGTGGCCTTCAATGCCACAATGGTAACACTTGTATTTACCTTTTTGTTGTCTCCTGCCGTCACTGGACTTTCCATGATCCTGGTTCCGTCCTCGGCTTTGACTTCTACCTCTACTCCTGCCTCTCCCCTGAGGCCGTCCTCTGCTTTCAGTAACAAGGGCATGAGACTGGTCTATGCCCAATTCCTTCCTTCGACTCTCCTCGTTGAATAAAGCATCTGAGACCATCTCCATAGTGAGTGTGCCTCCGGGTGCAGAGTTACTGAGAGAGACCACCAGCGTCTCCCAACTATCTGGTAAGGAACTGAGAAGTAGTAAGGCTTGATCTTCATCTTTAAGAATGAACTTGACAGCTACAAGTTGATTCACCAAGTTCTGGAACTCATTGGTGTGCTCAGCTACAGAAGTACCATTTTTCAACTTCAAGTTGACAAGCCGTCTAACCAAGAGAGCTTTATTTCGAGCGGTCTTGGCTTGATACATGTTTTCGAGCTTTTTCCAGAGCTCGTATGCATTCGTCTCCTGTGCAACATGGTGAAACACACTGTGGTCAATCCAATTACGAATTTGACCAATCGTCTTCTTGTGTTTCTTTGTCCACTCAGCATCATTTATATCATCTGATCTCTTGCCCTCATTTTCCAAGGGATCCGCCAAATCTCTGCAATTCAAGAAATCCTCCATACGAGGTTTCCACAAAGCATAATTTGTCGGTGTCAACTTCATCATAGCTCCTGATGATTCTGATGTAGAGGCTTCCATCAGAAAAGATTCGGTTTCAAGCTAAACCGAGCAACACCTAAATTTTGGAGCAGAATCTCGCAAAACCGATAGCACGGTTGCGTCCGAAAGGGTCGAAAACCTTGGGAACTGGTTTGACCTTCCTGAAAACCGGTCCGAAAAATGCCGAACCGGCCGGTCAAAGTTTCTGTAATTTGAACCGGACTTAACTGTTGACTAACGGTCAACTGACGCCGTTTGCTGACGTGGCACAATTACTGACTGTGCGCTGACGTGGCAGATGATGACGTCACTTCGTCTTCAACCCCAAAAACGTGAATAGTACTCCAATTTTCAGAGGGAGAGTGTGGCTCACCCCGACGTCCGATTTCGATGATTTTTGAACCACCGGACTCGTATGATGATGAGGAACACCCAGATGTGTTCAAAACATGATTTCGTTGAAGTCGAAAAATTGACCCGAGAGCAAAAACATTCTCTGTTTCTGTCCGGGATGACTTCCGGGACTTAACCTCGCTTCGATACCACTTGTTGAGGATACCGGATCAATATGACAAGCAACGAAACCAAAAACTGAGAGAAAAATGCTTTGAGTTTATTTTCTTCAAAACTAACTACACCACTTTCTTTCTCTCTCTACCACTCTTCTCTTGTATATCATACAATACATGCACACACACATATCTTTATATAGAGATACAAATACCAACTAAGTCAAACCATGTGCCAAACTTTGGCCAAACATGGGCTGCATTTTCAACCAAGGTGGGCAGTGGGTTGGTGAAGGGCTGCTGGTGGTGCATGGTGGGTTGGTGAAGGGCTGCTGGTGGTGCATGGTGGGTTGTTGAAGGGTGGACTTGGTGATTAGCTGGCTGCTGCTTCTAGACGTGGTAGTTGGTGGCTTGCATGCAAAGTTAGACTTTGCATGCAACTAGAGTATGGACCCCACATCAGATTCACCAACAATTGTCAATGTCTCCTCCTACTATGGCAAGTTAGAGGTATAATATATAATATGCAGTGACCTTAATTTTTTGTGTTCAGGGAAAATCATTTTTGGCTCACTTCAACTCTTTTTTCTTCTTTTTGGGCAGTATATAACTAATGAATGGGCTAAACAAGTGTTGGGTGATGGCGAGAAACTCACAGAAGAGAGACTTGAAGAGGTGTTGAGCGAGTTTCTCAAGGATTTCAAAGAAAATTCACTGGAAAGCAAAGGTCGGCCTACATTAGTACATTTACAGCAGCATACAAGATGTCAAAAGCAGCTCTCAATGCATACACAAGGACTGCAGCCAAAAATTATCCCAGTTTCGTCGTCAACTGTGTCTGTCCTGGCTTTGTGAAAACAGATTTTAACCGGAACAAAGGCACCTTGACCGTCGAAGAAGGTGCTGAAAGTCCATTGAAGTTAGCATTGCTGCCTAAAGGAGGTCCTTCTGGTCTCTTCTTCATGAGAGATCAAGTTTCAATCTTCTGATGGATCATCTGCTTAATTCGTTTCAAGGTTTTAGAGTATTTAAACCTACACCCACAAACGATCATGTAAAATTTGAGTTTTTTTTCTTCTTCTTCTTGAGTTTAGTGAACACAATAAGATGCCAATTTGTTATTGTGGATCTATGTACAATTGATCTCGAATATATTTGAAAAGCAACTCCTTTCCTAATGTTAGATCCTGTAGGAATTTGTTTGGCGTATGATAAAAGGGTTTTCTTTTTGGGTCACTGATGAAGCTGATGTCGGAGCTGTAGGTTCCTCTGAGGCATTTCATCAAACAGCTTCCTGCAACTCGGATTGACCACAGTCCACAAAATCTACCAAAATTTTGGGGGGCAAAAATACATTTTGATTGTTTTTACAAATCCAAGTATCCAACCATATATTTCTTTTGTTTCGAACATACAATTTTAACAAAAATTTAAAATGTCTACAAGTATATATTTATTCAGAAGGAAATAATCACAGGAAATAGCAAATATGCTGTTACAACTATACATTGCGAGATAAACAATTCCAATGGAATTTTTTTATTGTATAATAACTATGAAATACATAAAGCAATTGATGAAAAAGAATTGATAACTAATTAAACTCTGATTCCTCTGTTTCTTAGCTTGACTCCAGTTCATCTGTCTGTTGCATGATATCTCTGATTAACATTGTCAAATTAATATGAGAAGAACCACCTTCTTCAATAGCTTGCTTGGACTGCTCACTAAACTCTCTAGCTCTCCTCCTTATCTCTCCTGCCTCTAAATCTTCACCATCCATCAACATGTTAATAGCCTTCTCAATGTCTTCTTTCTTCAGCACAACTCCAATCTTCTCTTCAGCTCCAAACTGTAATGGAACCTTCACTCCAACACTTACACCAATCCTCAGCACTTGTAGTACCAACTTCTCATTCAAAAATTGGTCTCCAAATAAAGGCCAAGTAATCAATGGCACGCCGGCACTTACCGATTCGAGTATTGAGTTCCAGCCACAATGTGTTAAGAATCCTCCAATTGCGGGGTGTGAGAGGATTAGAATCTGGGGAGCCCAGCCGCGAATCAGGAGACCTCTACCCTTGATTCTTTCTTCAAATCCATCTTCAGATATCCAGTTATCTATTGCCTTTGATCTGTCTCCCCTGAATACCCAAATAAATGGCCTTTTTGATGCTTCTAGGCCAAGTCCGAGCTCAGTCAACTGAGCCGGCGTTGGATTGCTAAGGCTTCCAAGACAAACATAGACTACTGACCCCGGTTTTTGCAAGTCTAGCCAGTTCAAGCACTCATGTTGATCGATTGAGGACTTGTTACCTCTTTGAACCTTGTTGAAGGTATCTTTGTTGGACAATGAAACAGGACCAATACTCCATGCCTTCTTTTTTGGTCTTGCCTTATTGAACTCTTTGATGTAGTTAGATTCCAATTCTTCAAATGTATTTATAATCATCCCATAACTGGTCCTTTCAGCAGCAAACACTTGCTCCGAATACGCTTGCAGGTTCGGAGAGGGGGGCTGCGGGAGATGTGCTTTCGTGATTTCAATGTCATCGCCGGGCAAGCCAGGCACGCGAAAGTATTCAGATTTTGAACCTATGCTCTTCAGAAAACTAGTATCATTGCGAATGTTGTGCAAGCACAAGTCTGCAAAGCAGGAGAATCCGGTGAAAGTGATCCTCGGAACATGAAACTTAGACGCAATAGGGGCCGTCCAAGGCAAGAAGAAATCGGAGATTATGCAGTCTGGACGAGGATTTAGTGCCGCGAATAGTTCTTCCACCGGCTGTTGCAGCATTCCTAATGCAGTGAAGAAATTCAACGACAAATCTGTCGAAGGCAGGCTATCGACAGTCTCACACCCTTCTGGTAATCCTGCTGCTTCAAATGGAAATTGGAGTTGTTCTACGTTGATTTTGAGCCCAGATTCTCTAGCGCGAACAATGATCGGCAAAAAACGCTCTGCATTAAGCGGAGTAGTGACAATTGTCATAGTCACGCCACGCTGTGCCAACATTATGGCTATATCTGTTAGGGGGATCATGTGGCCTTGTGTTGGTTGAGGAATCAAGAGAAAATGCAGTTGCTTGGTTAGGGAAGCCATATGGGATTTTTGCAAATGAATAGATTGATCGATCTTCCTGGTTCTTCTTATTTCTTATTGTGCATTAACAGATGAACATATTGCATGTATAAATAAGCAGAAGTACTTGTTTTGAATTTTCAAAAACTTGTCCAAAAATATCACGCAAGTAATATACACATGAAGCCTGATGATCACATTTTGGTCAAAAATGGAATCTCTAGCAAAGAAAAACAACGAAGACTAGGTGAAATTTCAAAAACCATTATGTATCGCGCAATGTGCAGTCAAAAAGCTAGCAATGTACCCTGCACAAGAATAGTTACATGTGGATGCAGAAACCGAGCTTTCTTATGACGTTTTAGTGTTAAACTCAGGAACATGCCTTCGTGACCTAATTAAGCAAAATTAAATCAGATGGTTTTTTGAAGTTAAAATTAAGAAACATATTTTAATAATCTATAAACCCCTGGTGATTTATTTACTATACAGCTATGCAAATAGTTATTAAGAAGTAATTAATTTAAAACTTTGAAATTAAGGGATCTCTTCTGTTCAATCAATTCAACTTTTGCACAGTATTGTGTACTGTGTAGTCCTAAATTTGAGATAAAAAAAATTGCAATTAGTCAAGTGTGGAGAAATTTCTTGAGAATGAAGACATCTAAAATGAATGTACATGCATGCATCTTGTTTTTATTTCTTCTCCTTTTTTCCAAGTGTACCTCCTAAGGAAGGTTCCTGGCTTTCTCGTCTCTGCATTGCATAAACAACATATATATATATATATATATATATATATGAGTCTTTTTCCATAAGGACATGCTTATTTTAGCTAAAATAATTACCTTTACTTTCAAGTTATTGGATCTGAACAAATGTGAGGTTCAACCATAACTTTAAAATCCTATACTCTAAAGTCCTAAAAATTAAAAGTTAAACCTCAAAAACTAAACCGTAAACCCGTAACCCTTAAACTGTAAATCAAGTTTAATGTTAGTCATTTGGTTAGATCCGACGATTTAATTAAAAGCAGAGATACTTATTTTAGCCAAACCTTATTCTATTGCACATATCGTCAATAGAACATGCTCTGCCAAAAACAATGTGCTTGATTCACCAGATCCAAAGCTATTCTTCAGTCTCAAGCTACTATATATATTAGCGACTCACTCACTCCAATCTCTAAGAACTCTCTTTTGCTTTTAAATTCTGTAGATCTAATTTGCATTTGAGAGAGAGACTCTGCTCTTTCCTGTATCATCATCTCGTAACTACTACAGATCCAGGTAAATTAATCATCAGTTCATCACCAGTACTATCTGCCCACTACAAAATGTGGTTTAGCATTTGTTTTCTTAATAGAGATCAAGTAATTAATTCCTCCATTGCATTATCTATCTTGTTTAGTTTTTAATCTTTTAGTTAAGGATTTGTTTGGGTTGGACAACTTTGATGCTATGCATAAGGGTGGAAGAAACTGCTCCGAACCGAACTTCGAATTATAATTGAATTGAAAAATTAAGTTCGTTTCGGTTTATGGGATGATGTTGATTTTGAGGTTTAGGCTAGTTCGGTTCGATTTTGGTTTATAGAAAACAATTTCAAATCCAAATCAAAAACCAAACTATATTTGTATATCTTTTAAATTAAAAAATATATATGTATTAGTATTACACTATTACTACTTACTAGACTTAATGAATTCTGAGAATTTTTATAATTAATTCTTTATAATTATATAATAATATAATATGGGATTTTTTTTATTAATTAGACTTAAATTACTTACTTTGACTTAGACTTAATAAATTTTAGTTTAAATTGAAAAACCAAAAATCAAACTGCTTAAAAAATTTTGGTTCAATTCAGTTAGTCTTATATATTTCCAAATTTCTGTATTCGGTTTTTTCGGTACCTCCACCCCTAGCTATTCAAACGCCAATGGTACACTCCGCGCATACAAAATTATCATCCAATTTTAATGTTAATGTCACCAGTGGCGGACCCAAATGGTTAGCCCCCCTCAAAAAAAAATTATATATATAATATATGGAAAAAGAATATATGCCCTCCCTCAAAATAAATATTCCCCTCCCCCCCCCAAAAAAAAATTACTGGTCTTGCTAAAAAATTGGTGGAACTAAAAATCATTTGATATATCCTTTGGTCTACAGATTAATAATATTTGCATTAATTTTACCTGTTGCAACTGCAACCGTTGAAAGAGCATTTTCAGCAATGAAAATTGTGAAACATCGATTGCGCAATCGAATGAGAGATGAATGGCTCAATGATTGTTTGGTTACGTACATCGAAAAAGAAGCTTTTGATTGGGTTCCTAATGAAGCTATCATCCAATATTATCAGAATATGAAAACTCGGAAGAAACTATTGTAGACAATATGTTTTGTAAGTGATGTGGTTTCATACTGAATTTATTATATGATGTCTTTATTTTCTTTCATTTTTTTCATCCATTAAATTGGAAGAAACTATTGTAGACAATGTTTTTTTTTTAAAATGCTCTTGTTTTTGTATTTTGCATGCCAATTATAAAAGTTGACTAGATCATTGCCCCCCCTCATTTTGGATGCTAGGTCCGCCCCTGAATGTCACTTGTAAAAGCAACAAAATTCCATTCAGATGGTCGTGATGAGTTTAATTACGATTTAGAGTTTATAATTTAAGTTTAGTGAATAACTTGGCATTTAGCCAAGTGGGTAATATATCACTAGGTTTAAGTCATTTGCAGCGTGTTTGATGTCGAACTATGATTTAATGCTCTTAAATTTATCTTATAAATAAGTTTGGGTCCAGAGACATAACGAATATAAGACCCTCATTTCTATTAAAAAAGAGAGAGTATAAGTTTATGATTTGTCATATATTAGATCTTAAATATATCAAATAAATATTTATGGTATGATTACCTAAATTTATATTGATTTTCTATTATTATCATGTATTAAATTGTTAATAGACTGTATTAATATTTTTACATTTATAGGTATTTTCATACAAAAATAGAATAAAAAGTATTTTATGGAAAAAAAATTCCTTCCGTAGAAAAAGAAAATTCTGCCGTTAATACGCAACGAGGGAAAGATAGAAGTGGCCGTTTGAGTGGACTCCTTAGTCCTTACCAGTTACCACCCGAGTGGCGCCACCGCAAACTGAAGTCACAGGCAGACATCTCCCCTCGGAGAGAGCCACTTGCTTCAGCCAGCCGTATGAACGAGTCTTAGATCGACAATTCAATACTTGAGATCTGAGACTTTTCACATTGCAATTCGTCCGTCTTTTATCAATTTATCGATTGTTTGGATTAGATCTTCAAGATCTACGACCAGAGGAGGAACAACAGTACGTCTTTATTCTGTTGCAGCATAATCTTGTTTTGGCTGTTCTATTTGATCTGCTTTTCTTCCTTGAAGATGAATGTTTTATGTTTTTTAGACTCAATCTGTGTTTATGGATTCTGAATAAAATTCAATAGTATCGGAAAGAACTTATTTTGAGTTTGAAGTCGGAGAGAGTGGAAAAGAGAGATTATAGCTTTCTTAACGTTGATTAGTGTTACTTCAATTCTGTATTGGCTGATAATTCAGTTTGAAGTGCATTGTACGCACTGTAGCGGGTTGTGTCCTACATTTTTACTTTTTTGATACGTGGTTTTCATTATTTTCTGGTAGGCCCAAATTTTAGTTTTATGTTAATTGGATTATTGGAAGAATGACTGCTTGGTGGATTTGATGACAGAGGGGGCTATATCAATTCCAATGGCAGCACAAAAGCCTGGTTTGATTGCTTTGTTCGATGTTGATGGCACTCTTACGGCTCCAAGAAAGGTATCAGATTTCTCGATCTTCCTCCGTCCTTACCGTCCCTTTAGATTATTATGGATTTTTCTTTTTCTTAGTTGGATTTGTGAAACAAAACCATCATAGCTAATGCCCTTTTATTAGATAAAGTGTTAATGTTATGATTTGGAACTGACGATATATCTGGTTTTCATTTGAATGGAAGGTGGCTACTCCAGAGATGATGGAGTTTATGCAGGAACTCCAGAAGGTAGATTTTTGATAACTTTATTGGAATGAGTAATTTATATTGCATCTTGTTTGTTTTACCTGATAATTCCATGAGATGTATTAACAGTTCAGTTAGTTGTTGTAGAATGTCACAGTTGGAATTGTGGGTGGATCTGACCTTTCCAAGATATCAGAGCAGCTCGGGAAAACAGGTTTGCTCATTTGCCTTAGCTTCATGCTTTTAAGATAAAGAGAGGAAAAAGGGATTGAAAGACCTGAAGGCCATTATTTGTTACAATGTTCTGATATTCTCCAAAACCACAATTCTTCATGGTTCATTGAGTGCAGTATGATTTTCACCTTCAACATGATTCCCTTGTCAGTAGTGTTAGTCATGCTGCGATTTAAGTAGCCATTTCAATTGATTTTGTTAAAAACAGAACTGAGGGCTGAGAATTGGAATCAGTAACTTCACCTTGAAGATTTTGCTTGTATTACTGATATAAATATACTTTTTGTGACGATTTTCTTATTTTCATAAGATAGCAAAGAGCTTTACACATAAAATGCTTTTCAAGAGGCTATAGCTGAAAATAATTTCACTTTTTTGGCATTATTAAACTGAAGTAAGCTGTTTGTCAAAGCTGGGAAATTGGTTAAGATCGCAGTCAGCAGGAGGTCGTATTTGAACTTTTCAGAGAAAATTCATTATTCATGTTGTGAAAGAGTCAAAGAACAATTTGAAATTTTGAGAGAACATAACAAGTATTGTTTTGTCTAACTCTTAAATTGACACTATTCCCATATTTATATGATCAATTTATTTTTTTCCCAGAAAAAAAAATAAAACTGGATAGGAGCTGCATGAAGTGTGTGAGGGCTTTCCGTTTTATCATTGTTAAACTAATGTAATTGCGTCTAAAAGTCCCCATTCTGCTCTCTTTCATGTGTGCAGTTGTTGATGATTATGACTATGTATTTTCTGAGAATGGCCTTGTGGCTCATAAGGACGGGAAACTCATTGGCACCCAGGTACCTTCTATAACACAAATCTAACATACACTGTTAGGTTCATGACGTTACATTCTTATTGGATAATGGATGCTAGTAATTTCAGCATGTACAATGCAGTGAAGTTAATAGGACGAAAAAAATGGAAAAAAAATCATAGCTTCTTTATTGATAAGAAATGAAACACATGACCCAAATTAGAGGTAATTCCAGCTAAAGATGTGATAAAAATTTATTAGATGGTTTTGATGGATACGACGTAGGAATGCAAATGCATCTGTTGGGTAATGTGAGGCAATCCATCGTAGAAGGCCAAGAAATACATTAATAGAATTCTGTGGATGTACATTTTTTGGTCGAATTTTGGGCTTATGTAGGATTAATAGCATACCACGATCAGCTAGTGACTACAAGTTGCTTTGCCAAAATTTTAATATGAAGGATTTTTGTTGTTTTCTTCGTTTTTCTTTTCCTTCTAAAGGAAAAGTTATTTCAGAGACAAATAGTTCTGCCCTTTGCTTGAAATTCTTGAGTACATTTCATTGTGTTTGGGAATTTTCATGTCCCTTGCAGATTTTCATACCTGATTATTTATTTCAAACTCTTGTTGTTCTCCAACTTTATGTACCCTATTCTGCTCTTTGCTTGATTTGTTGTTTTTCTTTGTCCAGAGCTTGAGATCATTTCTTGGAGAAGAGAAACTCAAGGTAAGAACCCTTCTAAGCACAGATTGTTTGAAATTTCTTCTCAAAGAAAGAAACAAGAAATAAATAGAAATGGAGTCGGAGGTAAATATGGTGAGAAAGACAAGCTTTTGCCCATTGACCGCCACTGCATTCTGAACTCTTGTTCAATGAATATTGCTATGCTATTTATCTATTAATGTTCTTCCCTTAGGAGTAGATAAATGTGCAGTAGAATAGGTACCATATCAGTTTGCTTAGAAGATTTCCAATATTTGTGCAGGAATTTATAAACTTTACCCTCCACTATATTGCTGACTTGGATATCCCAATAAAGAGGTGAGTAGAATAGAAACTCTGAAGTCAGTTTTCATGTGTGGCAAGCTTTCTAAGACCTGTCTTTCTCTTTTACGACTCTAGGGGGACATTTATAGAATTTCGAAGTGGAATGCTCAATGTTTCACCTATAGGGCGGAACTGCAGCCAAGAAGAAAGAGATGAGTTTGAAAGATATGACAAGGTGAGAAACTTTGGCTTCACTTTTGCAAAAGATAAAAGGGCACTTGTGTTTATGTTACTGATCTTATGTTTGGATGATACATATTTTGACAAAAAATTTAATATTGATGTTCAGGTTCACAATGTACGTCCAAAAATGGTATCTGTGCTTCGTGAAAAGTTTTCTCACCTCAACCTTACATTTTCTATTGGAGGGCAAATAAGTTTTGATGTGAGTAGCAATTCTTTAGACTTTTTCATCTTAAATGGTTAAATGGAGGACAATTGGAAAGCTTAGAATTGAATCTCTCATGGGTTCGTTTACCAGGTTTTCCCCGAAGGATGGGACAAGACATACTGCCTGAGATACCTTCAAGATTTTCATGACGTCCACTTCTTTGGGGACAAAACTTACAAGGTCTACATCGTGTCCATGATATATCATTCTTTCGTGCTTTCTGCTTTACTCAAGTCAGCTATGTTTTTTCTTTTATATTTCTTTTTTAATATTTGTCTCCTTAACTACTGTATATTTTTCTCCAACTAATTACTTTCGAGTTCTGACCTTAACTTTTTGCCGTGTTCCGAGCAATGTGCTTGAATTTTGTTATACTTGGTCCTGCTGGTCATTATATGAATTGCCTTCACTTTTTCTGGAATTTTATTTTCTTGTTTGGTAATTTCTGGGTAAAATTGAGTGGAAGAGCCTGCAAGCTGTAGAAACTGAATTCTTAGGCACATTGGATGGAGGGTAGGTAGTCTAAGGATTGCATTAATTTGACATCAATACTGATCCCGCGAACTCTGGGGTTGAAATTCATAAATTTGCATCTGGAATGTCCGTTGTACATTATCTAAGATAACCTATTACCTGTGTGATTATATTCGAAAAATAAATCACTTTGACCTAAAATGAAAATAACGTGTTTACTTTCTATCTCCTATGTTTATATACACATACTGTATTTACATTTTTATTTTGTGTTCACAACCCTCTGTGTATTCTCAACGGTATCTAACGGAAAGGCTGGTGCATTTTCATTGAGCAGGGAGGAAATGATCATGAAATTTATGAATCGAAGCGGACCATTGGTCATAAAGGTTTGCTCTACATTTCAGTGTTCGTTCGTTATAGTCATCATTACACTAAATCAGAAGATTATTCTCTCTCTTTTAGATGCTGTAAGATCCTGGCCAGAAGCAAAATAGGCTCAAAGATTATGAAACAAGTGATTGTGTTCCATAGTTTAACTTGTTGGTCTTCTTCTTGCAGTTACCAGCCCAGAGGACACGATGGAGCAGTGCAAAAAATTGTTCTTATCAAACCCCTGAAACTCTGTGGCAGTCTTTTCATTTTAATTTTCTGCCATTTGTAATCTTTATATATTGAAAAAATAAATGCTAAGCAGACAAATCTTGTACAAGTTTGTAACCTTTACAAGTTGATTGTGCATGAGAAGGTGAAACACATTGTGATTTTATAAATTTTGTATCATTGGACTTCCATCCATTTTGATACATTGTTAACATTATATTATCATTTCCTCTTTTATTTCAACTAGCATAATGCAATCATTAAAAGTTACGTTATTTTTACGGTATTTAAATAGTTTAAAATATCATATCCTTAAAAAAAACTATAAACTTATAGAAATTATAGTTCTATTGTAAATTTGAAAAAACCTAAAAGAGTATTTATTTGAATGTCTGAAATTGAACATGAACCAACAAAAGATTAACCACCCCCTGCTATATACCTAGCGCCATGTGTTTTTCGCCAAGGTCTCCATGTACATGACCAAAATGTCCTTACATGCACTTGGTCCGTTTTAACAAGCCAAAGTTTCTGGTTGAACCAGTACTCAAACCGGTTCATCAGGCTTTTGCCAGACACTGCGGCGCAGCAGTACGGTGTACCGAAATTCTCTATCTTTCTTGTAAGGGTTTTTGTTTCTGTACCAGTCAAGCAGAAGAGACAATAGAGTGTTGCAGTGAATGGCTAGCGAGGCAGAAATTGACAAGCCTAGGTTCTTCGTGGCGGTTCACGTAGGCGCTGGATATCACGCACCGTCCAACGAGAAATCCCTCAGGTCCGCAATGAAACGCGCTTGCCTCGCTGCCGCTTCGATACTCGACAAGGTGTTTTCTTTACCTTCTGCACTTCTCTTTTCTTTCGAACTTACTTTCACAAATTCAATTGATCATGTAATGATCCCGAGTGTGCCAATCATTTTGTGTTTGTATACATTGGTTTTATTTCAGGGTTCTGGTGGTTGCGTAGACGCCGTTTCAGCTGCCATTCAAGTCTTGGAGGTATTTATTTAACCTGCTATGCTTACATTTCTTCAAAATTCAACAATGCCATGTGATGATTCTCTCTCTCTCTCTCTCTCTCTCTCTCTCTCTCTCTCTCTCTCTCTTAAATGTTAGTTATATTGAATCAATCTACTCATAGGTAGCTTCTCTCATCTTGAATTTCGAAAACAATGAAATGCTGCTATTAGAAGGGATTTTCTGTCCTGACAATAGATAAATCATTTTTAGTTACGTAATAGTATTAATTTAATGTTCAAATTAGGCAGAGATTTATGGTGATTCTGGTTATCCTGAACAAAATCATTGTTTATGTAATCAAAGGATGATCCAAGTACAAATGCGGGTCGTGGTTCCAATTTGACGGAAGCTGGCTGTGTAGAATGTGATGCCAGTCTCATGGATGGTGCTTCCGGTGCATTTGGAGCTGTTGGGGCAGTGCCAGGTACTTTTGAGACAGTTTTGTTGTTACAGTATAATATCAATCAATTTTCCAGATAGGTTATGCTTTATCAGCTATAGTTTGCAGTGGCTCTTTCAGTTTTATTTGTTGAACTGTGATTCTCGTGGAGTGGGCTATTATTTACACTCCATAATATCTGTTAAGTTATCTGGTATCCATTTTGTTACTTGTAGCCCAGGTGTCCGGAATCCCATCCAGATTGCTGCTTTATTGGCCAAAGAGCAAATTACAGGGTCTTCATTACTTGGTCGAATACCACCCATGTAAGTATTATTTGTCTTGCATCTCTTTTATGGAATCAGACTCAGTTTATTGGTTTCCTCTATTCTTGTCTTTTCTTTTCTTTACTCTTGCAACATCTCTGTGTTCCCTTTTTTCTTTAAATGATATTCATCTTGCTAATTTAGAGTTTATGTTTGCTAACTAAGTGCAATTACGTTGACTATGCATTATCTCTATTCTCTACCTGTAGGCATGAGTATTGAGGGCTTTGCTTCGTTGAAGTCAATCACGTACACTTTTCCAGTTTCTAGGTCGATGTTATTGGATCATGGCAAATCCTTGCCATGTATTAAAATCTTTAGTGATAAGCCAACATTCTTGAAATTTACTGCACATTTCTAATGCTTCGAAAATGCATCTGCAGAAATTTTTTGTCGGAAATTGACTGGTAATGTTAAATTCATGAGCAGTAGCTGTAGGCCTGTAGCTCTATGATGGGTAATCTTTGAGATTCCGTTCCATTTCTTTTTCTTTATTTTTCTCCCTTCGTGGTTAAGTTGCCATGCAGATTTTAAGTCTTACTGCACCATTCTGTCGTTTTTCTGTAGTTTTGGAGGAGGCCATAACGCTGAAAAACCTCTCTCCATGGTAAATATATGGTGCTAATGTCTGTGTGCAATAGTCATTTATAGTACAAACAACAAACTTTTTAGTTCCTTGATATTTAGATTTTCTATCTGAATATGATTGGAGTAATTTAGTTTCTTCTGAGGAAATAATGCATGTAAAACAGAAAAAGTTTCTGCCCCTGTTGCACTTATTATTATGCTTGAGCTCACCAATGTTGAAGAACAATCCATATCTTGGATTACAACTAATTTTTCTTATTAATTCATGGAGCCGACCTAGATTGTTTGCGAGTGCGGTTTTGATAATGAAAATAATGATGATCTTGTGCTCAAGATACATTTTGTTGGGGCCAACACAGGTTCTTGGTGGGTGAGGGAGCCAGATTATGGGCAAAGTCCAAGGGAATGGCTTTGCGGGAAAACATAACAGAGGCTAATAAGGTTTTGTTGCTACTTTTTCCACAATTCTTTTACAAATAATTCCATTTTCCTGTATGTTATCTTTGTTTTCAATTAATATAATTTAAACTCTAAAAAGTGGCTAGTAACGGTGAAGGCTGAAGCACAATGGAAAAGGTACAAAGCAATGCTTGCTGATGCTGAAGCAAAGACAGATAAAATCACTGGAGGACTTCATTGTAATACACAGGAGTCCAGTTCAATATCAGGTATTTTTTCCATCACTATAAGAGTGCTTATAGTGTAGACAAATATATAATTTTTTCAAGACTAATGATGCACTATGTTTACATATCTGCCTTCCCAGAGGGTTAAATGAACCCTTCTTACCCATTTAACTGATATTTTGAACTTATTTTGTTTGTTGTCTCATTGTATTTCTTATATCCAGATTCAATTCAATATCTTTTCTCCCATGTTTTAATGGATCTGGAAGCACATGTGCTATGGTCTATGGATCAATGTTCCTGCATATCTTTTTGCTGCAATCTGCTTACATGTGCCATATTTGCTGACGATGTCTCATGGAACTTAATCTTGTGTATTCTTATCATTGGTTGTTGTTCGTTAATACTTTCGCCCCTAATTTTGTTGATTTTCTTGTACAGTTGGTAATAGAGGTCTGTGACTTGCCTTTTGTGAAATGCAATTAATTGTGCTTTTCTTTGTCAAACACATTTTGCAATCCAGAAATAGGATGTCAACCATATAGCCATTTAGAGGGGAACAAGGGCAATGAAGTGCCTGTACCAAATGCATTGGAAGAGGACAGCATCATGGACACCATTGGAGTAATTTGCATTGATACTGAAGGACGCATTGCCTCTGGGGCCTCAAGTGGCGGTATAGCCCTTAAGGTATCGATGACTGTTTCAATTCGATATACAATTCTCAATAAGGTAAAGACAAACAACACTTGTGCATAAGACTCCTGCACTGAGCGGAGTTGGAGACAAACAAGATGTACATAGACCTTATCCCCACATAATTTGTGGAAATGTTGTTTTCAGGAATTGAATCCTGTGACCTTAGGTTGCACTCTTTGCAATTTTATCACTATGCCACATGTTCACCTGTCGGTATACAATTCTCAATGATCAAGATAATTTGGTTGATTTCTTTCTTTCTTTCTTATTAATTTTTTATTTTTGATAAAAACAATGTGACCAGGCTGGCGGACGTGTTGGGTTAGCAGCTGCTTATGGTTCAGGTTGCTGGGCTTCCTCGAAAGGGCCCTTTGGTGCTCCTTTTATAGTTGGTTCGTGTGCTACTGGTGCAGGAGAGCACTTAATGAGAGCTTTTGCAGCTCGTGAATGCTGTATATCATCATCACTGTATGATTAGCTTTCACTTAATTCTTATAATAGCTTATTATTTGGTAACGTAAATATTTTTAATAAGATTTTTCATCACTTTTATACTTTGCTTCCTCGCACTTTGTGCCTCTTGGTGATTCTGTTAAGCAGTATTGAGGATGAAACATACATTTTTAATGGCTGTGACTATGGCCATATTTGCTAATAATGTCTCATGGCACTTAGCTTTGTACTTAATTTTGTTTGGACGAAAAAGTGATTTTTTATAACATAATGGCTGGGTACCTTTGTCTGTTTCATATCTTCAATGTGTTTGCTATGCCAGAACCATTGCTGCATTTCTTGTCCATGTGTAGGCCCAAATATTTGATTTGACAAGGCTTCTATTCATGCTTAGTTCACAGGCTGGTCCTGCTTCAGCATGCATGAAAGTCTTGCGCTCTTTTGTTCAAAATGATAGTCAAAATTTAAGTGCTGGGATTTTGCTCGTGCAAGCTGACGCTCCTTTGACGGTGAGCCTTGACAAAACCCAGTTCATGACTTCATAAACTGTAGATTAATTCTTAATTTTGTGGAATTAGATTGCTGGAAATTCACCGAAGCTGAAATCAGTAGAGATAGCAGCTGCATACTCTTCCTTGTCTTTTGGAGTGGGATATTTTGGAAGCTCCATGAAACGACCCAAGGTATCATCACGTTTTGTTGAATGAAAATATTTCAGGATCTAATTTACTCGAACATTGACATATCACTAGTCAGTTTTTTACTGGTCAAAGCTGAAAAGCAGTAGAGAGCTGCAACCAAAGAAGCAATGGTGTTTATCAAATCATTTTTTCATCAAATCATTTCATAGTGATCAGGGTAGGTTTATTTCCATCTTATAACCTGGCATTGGCATTGCTGTGGGATTCAATGGATTGGTTTTCAACCCCATGTATCCTTTAAATAGCACATCGTCTTAGGGGGGCAACAATTCTGAAGCTTCAAATTGAATGTGGTTCTTTTATAAAATTTAGTTTTATTTATCGGTAACAGTTTTTTCCCGTGAATTAATTTGTCATATATAACTGCTGCTAAAACTCTTTCTTACGAACAAGGAGTGCCTGAGGTTGTCTTCAAACTCAGGCCTCTGAACAATGGGGTTTGAAAAACATTCAAACATTTCAAAATTTCTGAAATGTTTGAATCTTTTTGCTGTTGGCGTATAAATTCAGACCCCCGAAGTTCCTTGATCCTGGCTTTACTTTGGGAAATATAACTTTGTAATCTATATTTTTCTTACTCTATGTTCCAGGTTTCGATTCTTCGGAGTACTAAACGGCAGAGCAGAAGTGGGATAGACAATTTTGAAGCTCTTATTGATCTCTCTGCAGAAACTTTGTTGTGACTGGTTACTGCTGAAACAATGATGCTTTGTCCAGTTGCCAAGGAAGAGAATTGCTGTCCCCTTTATGAAAACATTGGTTGATACTGTCAAATTAAGAGTTCATAAACCAGAGTTTTCTCTTCGTCTTCCAAGTTCTATCAAAAATTCCTTTCATGTTGTTTAATTAATTGTCTTTGGTACATTTTTCTCTCTAATACTAGTTGGCTGGCCATACTTGGGCGAGTGGACCCTGCCATTGCTGCATTACCACCTTCCCAATCCCCAACATTTATCCTTAAAATTCAAGCATTGCTAGGGTCCAGAAACAAACATGTTTTTACCATCAATTGTACAGAGCAACATACACTTGTAGTACTCCTTACGAGGATTAGTGCTGACCAGAACTAGAAAAAGCCAAAGCCTAACTACTGAACACACAATACTTCTACAGAACGGTATGAAAAGTCTCGTCTAAATGTTCATAAAACAATTGAAAGAATGAGATAAATGGAAGTATTCCATTGATTCCTTCCAGTGTCTTTGTACAAAATTATATCAGCGAACATGTATTTGCTGTATTCTTCTCCCTAACATCTGTATTTCCCTATTTATTTACCTAATCTGACTCATATAGGGTTTGTTATATGGCTAGAGTTCCTTCTGTGATTTGGTTATCATCGGATGAATCTGAGGATTGAGGTTTCGATTCTCTCATGATTCGAGAAAAGCCATAGCCGAGAGAACTTCCACTAGCTTTACATAGCTGCAACAAATTGTAAATGGTTCAGACGACAAAGGCATATAGAAAATAGAAACGATGCCATAAGCAAGAAATAATTTGACTGAAAAATGAAATACCTCAGTCAGCTCAGACAGATGGCGTGACCTGAATTCATTTATCGCAGCTGCAATTTCTGACGCAGGCAGTTTAGCCTATGCCCATCCACAACAAAAGGAGGAAACGAATCAAGAACAAGAAAGAAACATGCAGGCTGGATTACTTTGAGATGCCAATTCACAAGTTTTACCCATAAAAGTACTTTTAAAAAAAAAATGAAGCTAATTGATCTTTTAACTTCTATGCCTGAGCATTAGATCTGACAAAGAAAAGGAAAAAATTTGTCCAGCACGCAATAAGTACAACCAACCTTAACCTGTACAATAACAAGGAACTTCATACAGCTTTAAATGTCTTTTACTTTAGTTAAATAAAATGCCACTGGCAAAACTTTGAACATGCAACAAGCATGATACAATTTAATGGACTGTCATTCTGTTTACCTGTGCAAGAACAGCGGCTGCCAACTGTAGACTAGGTTCCAAGCTCTCTGGGACGACCTGCATGATTGTTTAAACATTAAGTGAGATAGATGTGAAGGTACGGACTCCAATTGAAGTCACTCAATTTAATAGTTGCCTTCACACAAGCAATAGAAGGTGTAAAGGTCCATACCGCATTACCAGGTCTACAGTGACCAAATTAAACCATGAGAATGAGTATCAGAATATTACCGCAGTAGCTCCAGCCTTTTCCAGGTTAAGGCCATGGTCAACATCATGAGCACGGACAAAGGTCTTCAAATTGGGGAAATACTTGCTAAGAGCCCAAACAGTTCTGTAATTTGCACCTGGTGTATCTAAAGCAATTGCTGCAGCACAAGCTCGTTCAGCCCCAACTTTGTGAAGAACCTACTCAGCCATTACAAAGTAAGTTAGTACATGGAAATCATTCACATTGACATACTCAAATCTCATTATGCCCATTGCTTTACCTCTCGACTACCAGAATCCCCAAAATACACAGGAAGGTCCAGGGAACGCCCCATTGTAACTCTATCACTAAAAATGGGAGAATGTTACTATACATATAACTGCTCACTTGTACAAAAATAAAACAATATGTGCCATGCTGTCATTCCTTTGGCTTAGAGCATCAAAAGAAATATATTTAATCATTTTTCTTGTTCAAGCTAGTAACTATTTCAAAAATAATCATGGAGAAATTGATGCTTTTTAAATATGAGTTTGGCTCAGGGTATGGTGAAAACTGGAAAGTATGTCCAGTGTAGCTCACGTAAAAAATGCTATGGCAACCAACTAGGCTTAAAACATAATCAATAAACTGTTCTATGAGTAGGAGAAGGCAGCAAAGTTATTTTGAATGGAATACCCAAAAAAGTCCTCCATTATATGTGAAGGCATGATTTTGGAAGAAGCTGAGAAGCAAGTTTCTTAGGGGAATTATGACATCGATATGTATCTACACACTAAGTTAACATATGCGGATGATTATTCCTAGGAAAAAAAGCTACAATCAATCAGTAAGAGAATATAATCCAGTTTGCAGAGTGTATATTAAATTTGTGGCTTACGTCCTGACATCCAAAGCAACAAATGGAATCAACCGTTCTGAAAGAAGCTGTGCAATAATCTGGTGAACCCCAAAAGGATGGGAATAGCTGTTAGAATTCGGTGAGTATATGAACAATATCACAAAGAAAATCCACACGAGTGACTTTAACTTAGTTTATCCAATAAGATCCTCAAATTACGTCCTTACCTGGCCAACACGTCCAAATCCACAGATAATTATATGATCCTGTAAATCATCTGTCTGAAAAGAAAATCATGACAGCAAGCAATTAGTAAGCAAAAACTTGTCCACATCCCAGACTATATATGATCCTCATAATTTATATTAAGGATGTCAGAAAAGCAAGCCCAAAAACAAACCACCAAACCCTCCACTCCACCCCCCCCCCCCCCCCCCCCCCAACCCCAAAAAAAAAAAAAAAAAGCTGTTGCTATCCTCTCTACGGGACAAAATGATCACCTAACATGTACGAATAAACAGCATCCGTAACCATTTGAGGAAATTTTTGTCAGCTTGTTGTTAAGTAATCAATAGTCAACTTGAATATGTTTCTATTTTGGGGGCCTTCCAGATAAGTAAAATGCACCAATAAGTAGGATACTACACCTCTTAATTTGGGTGTAAAATGAGCTTGTTCAATAAAGCCCAAAAGTAATTAAACTCTCAGTAGCACTGTGTTAGGTATTACCAACCACTAAACATTTCAAACCCTTCCAACTAGTAGAATTAATTTTTGGGCAACTTACCTCACTCTCAACGGGTAATAAACTTCGAACATCATTCAGCTCAAACCGAGACGCAATTAACTGACCTCCAGCAGCCAGCCAAGGTGTGAGGGCCATTGAAATCCCCACCACAAGAAACAGCAAAGACGAAAGATGTGAAGGCATTATCCCCTACAGGAAGCACGAGTACTTGTCTCAGCAATTAGTTATAATGTATTAATGATTGCAACAGCTCAACACCATTGGGCTTCTCTTGTAGGAAAAGAAAAGGAATGGGGTGTGTTTAACAAAGAACAGGAAACTAAAGTGTCTCAACCAACTATCAGCTTACAAAACCAATTTCTGCATATATTTATTCTAAAGCATTACAAATAAGGCATATCAAAGTAATAGCACATTAGCACTGGGCTACAAAGAAATGCTAAAGTATCATCATGAAAATTCTTCCTACAGAGCTCAAAAGAACATGCTATAATGCAGCATCTATCCATGTATTCCATGAACAAAAACAGGTAGTTCATAGGAAGGCTTGCCTGATTAACAGCTTCACCAAAAGCTACAAAAGCGAATTCTCCACCAGGAGCAAGAAGAAGACCGGTTCTTATCGCAGATATGAATGAAATACCAAAAATCCGACCAACCAAAGCAACCAACATAATCTTGCCACCGATTAAGATCCCCAAGGTCCCCATAATGACCGGAAAATTTGAAAAAAGAAGTTTTGGATCAATGGACATTCCAACCTGAAACCGACAAGATGATTGGCAATAAGTGCTAATGAGGGAGTCTAGTAAAAAGAAAAAGAAAAAAGAGTGGCGACGAGGGAGTATCCTCATTCTTCAGTACAATGGGATTTTTTTTTGAAGGAGTACAATGGAAAATTAATAGGCTAAAATTAGACAAAAATCATTCAGCAAAGGTAAAAAACTTTTAGAGCTATTGAGTGAAGTTTTCATGAATTCATATATCCCATAAAGATATTAATATAAAATTACGAACCGTCATGAAGAAGAGACCCAATAGAAGACCACGATATGGAGCAATATCTGATTCAACCTGTAAGGAAAATTCAGTTTCTGCAAGAAGCAAACCGGCCAAAAAAGCACCTAGAGCCATGGATAGTCCGGCCTGTAACAGGAATACTGTAAGACACAAATACAGTAAAATTACAGCAATGACAAGAAAAAACATAGAGTTGTACCCTGGCTGTAAGGAGACTAGTTCCCAAGATAACAAGAAGGGTATTAGCAGAGAATATTTCTGCATTTTTATTTTCTGCAATTTGCTTATAAATTGGTCGAAGTAGCTGCAAAATCATACAAAAGTAATGTAAGTACCAACCGTATTGCTTCACAAAAATAACAATTTGCAGTGCAAAAAATGTTTGACAATTTCATCTTCAACAGAGAACATCGCAGCTTCTAATCAAGGTATAAACACTCTCAAACACGTTAATTGCATATCAATAGTACAGAAATGCTTCAAGACTTGCCAGACGTCCACCAGCTATTATTGCAGTTATGGCAACTGCTGCCTTAACAGCGGCCAACCCAAGAGCTTCAGCAATAGCTTGAATGCCAACCTGCAAGACAGCAGAGAGTATTGTCCTGATAGAGATAAGCAAGTAGCAAAACCGATGACAAGACATAGAATGTCAAGGCCAGTGGAAGCACGTTAAGACAAGAAGTAACTCCCTACAATTATCTATGTGCACTAACATAATTTGATTTGTTCGATGTTATTAACAGAGGGTCACATAAAGTATATGCAAGCTCCCCACTAAAAGCTTGGAGTCATCTGGGTAAAATTAGGGAAAAAGTGAACTTATTGGATTGAATGACAAAGTAGCTAATCTAATAGATCTAAAACCGACATGCAAAGATGACGGAGTTCTACCAAAAAAGCCTGGGAAAGTTTCTCCTTGAAAATTTCAATAACAATTTTGATTTTTGATTAATGTAGATAACATAGTATAAAATATGAAAAATTATTTTTTACAGCATGAAATCAAAGGCTCAAAGCACATTCACTAGTGCATGAAAAAATAAGTAAAAAATAGGTAGACTAAAATAGAAGTTATTACCCCTCCTTTGGATGAATTTGGTGAAATTAGAGGTATTAGTATTAGCAAAACCACGACGGCCAGATCCTGGGAACAACAGAAAGGTTGGTAAATCAATATAATCAAGGAAACAGCAGCACAGAATACAATTATATTACATGATAAAAGCGAAAGCTCAAAATGAAACTCCAAGCAAAGAAAGCATCAATGTCACCACATCACTTGAAAGGAGCAAAGGGTAGGCTGTAATGCATTACCCACAAAGCCTATAGTAAGTTTGGACTTCATTATAAATTCTTGAGTACTTAAGTATCGATATTATACTTGAATAGCAAATATTTAGCTACAAAATAGAATGCCATATCACAAACCAACAGGTTGTTAGTTTCATCCTAAATTACTGAGAAATTGCAAAAAATGACATGACTAATAACATATGTTTAACAATGAATTGAGATTTGTGGACAGGTGGATAGATTGATTAAGAAAAAGTACACCCATTTCACAACTTTACTTTCAGATCAGAAGATTTGACTTCAATTAGTCTATTAACCTGGAAAAGTAACACAGAAAACGTAGCACGGCCATGGCGTGATGTGCTTTCACCTCGCTCCTGCAATACCTGTGAAATAAGCAGTTGATTAGTTAATAGTTACATTGAAAGAATTTTAAGGGCTTTGAGACGAATTTTATAGCAGCCACCCATTAACAAAAATTGAGCTGCACATTTAACCAAAAAGTCAACTAGCAAGTCTTTGGCTGTTTACAGTGCCAAGTTGATGGAATCCTTCAAGAGGCTGAACTTGATGACCAAGTTGTCCCCCAGAAGTCAATGGGATACATAAGTCAACGGGGGATGAGTTCACTAGATTAGGCAATAACTAAATATGCAAGAATATTGAGTTATGAAAAGCTTCTAAATTTTCAAGTATATCAAAACACAGAAATGAGAAATTGTCAAAGACTTTTAACAGTGCTACAACATCAAAAAAGAGAGGAAACTAGATCGTTCAGATAACCAATCTAATATTTAAAGTAATACACAACTCTGATATTTCTGCTTGTTTCTTCCTTCACGTTGCACATGGCGCTGGAGTCATAGTTTTAATGACTAGCAACTTAAAAGCAAAATCTTCTCATGGCAGTTACCTGCAAGACAACAGCGGTGGATGATAATGCCAGGCCATTTCCAATTACAATTGCAGCAGGACCGTGCTGCCCTGCAAAAAAGTGAGCCACTGCACCAACCACAACTGCGGTTACCAAGACCTGTTTTATGCAGAATGAGAGAGAACAGATTTATTAGCAAATAGCTCATGAAACTTTTGGCTTCCAACCAAATGTAAATGACGTGATAGGATGGGGGGTCCACTCACCTGAGCAGAGCCCAATCCAAAAACATATTTCTTCATGGAACTTAGCCTTTCAACAGAAAGCTACCAAATGAAGATCAAAAGTCAGTGCCAGACTATCAGTTGATTCAGTTCCTATATTACGACAAAAGATTAAATGTAAAGTATAAGTATCTCAGTATATGGAATCCACCTCAAGACCAATATTGAAGAGCAAGAAAACAACTCCAAATTCTGCAATTGCCTTTGTCCCATGTACATGGCGAATGATGGAGAGACCATAGGGGCCAATTAAGATGCCAGCAGCCAAGTAGCCAAGAACAGGACTCCCTAAAGAAAGCAGTGGATAGATAACAAAATTTGAATTGAATGGTATATAAAACATAGATATAATCATCAAACCGAGGTAAAGGCTTACCTATGTGGAGGAAGAGCCATTAACAACTCACAAAACCCGAAAAGTATTTAACAGACTACTTCCCTAAATTCAAGAAAGCTCTACGGATAACATAAAAAGAAAGTGATACATAATCCCAGAATGATTTAGCAAACTGATACTTGGGAACATTAAACTGTTAAAAGTAAAATCGATATACTATACAAAAAACAATATTTGAGAAAGCAATTCCAGAATTGAATTACCTCCAGGAATTTTCTGAAATATAGGCACAAAGACAACACTCGCAAGCAGTAACCACAACATATCAAAGAGAGATGCTTCCTCCTCATTAATCTGAGGGGAAAAAATCATGATCTCCCATGAGAAAACATTATATGCATGGAATTTAAAAGCAAGGCAAAGCCAGTGAAGGGTTAAGTTATCACATGCCTCTTGTTGTGGAAGATTTGCAACTAGTTTTTTAATTTTCTTGGGAAATTTCCGCAATCGTTGGATCATGGAGTTGGCATTCAAAGAAACTTCTTCAATGCTAGTGGTTATGGCATCTGCCTGCCGAAGCAGCTGAGAGCTCCTCTCTGCTCGATTAGCATACAAGGCTACCCTGTCATCAATTGAGCATTTTATGATCAAAGGCAGGCAAGCTTTATAATGGATGAAACGACAGGACACAGGAACCACAATCGAATAGAAACTCTGTTCAGGAAAATAAGTAAATAAAACTTGTAGATGCAGTATTTACCGCCCAGATGGTGATGAAAGAGCAGGATTGTAGGAAGCATGCATAGCATTTCACAGAAAGTCATATATCAGTATTTTCTAAATCTCAAAAAGAACCACATCATATTTCTTTCAGTTCACCCAGCAGCACTCATAAATAACAAATTGGGAGAAGAAATTTAATTAACCCCCCAGGAAGGGAAAAGAGTGGAAAACTTAAACCCCTTTCCGGCCCCTTTGTTCCCTCCACTGCCTAATTTGCTTCACCTTATTAACACCGCCGTATGCAAGGCCTAAAATTATCAATATCTCCTATAGTTTGAGCAGATGCACATAATTCTACAGCGATAGTAATGCACAACATACCCTGCACCAAATAGGACAAATCCAAGAACTATCTTAGGCAATTGCTTCGTTGCAGAATCCATCAGACCATAGACCAGTGATGCTGGAGAAAATTCAGTCCCCTCTACATCAGATGAGAAGAATGATGCAGAAAAGAAACGAGAAGATTTCTTCAACAATGCTTTTGGGGCATTAAGGGGTGAACTTAGGGTTAACTCTTTCTGCAATTCCGGCTTCTTTGTTTGAGCAATGTTCTTTAACTTTTCCGAATCAATTTCAGCTTCTTTAGGAGAATCTGAACCAGGATGCCCATTCTCATGGTCATTATAGTCAGCTGAAGTTTTAAAATCTTCAAACGCCTGGATACTCTTATCAAATAGAATATTTGACGAATAACTAATATCTAAAAAATCTCCATGTATTGGTATTTCTTTCTCTCTACCAACACGAACATCAGAAGGACTTGCTTGACCTGTTTTCTCCTCCAAAACAACAGCCTCTTCCCCAAGCACCTGCCGATGAGCAGTTTCCACAATATCATTATTAGGATTGGAGAGAGACTTCTCCACTCTCTGCAATGCAATTTCTGCATCATTAACACATTGCGTAGCCTCAAGTTCGGAAGCAACAGCTTGCTCTGCTAATTGCATAACGTTTGCAACCTCCTCCTCCGCTTTCAATGCATCTATCTGTGCTTTTTCTGCAATCTCATTCAACCTTTCTACTTCTTTCTGCAGCGCTTCCTTCTTACTCTTCAAGTTTGTAAGTTCAGCTTCACAACTCTCCAAATGTGTCTGGCATTCCTTAATATCATCTTGAGCAGCGAAAAGTGCATCCTTCTCTTCACTGGCATCATCTTCCGTTTCACTCTCTCCAGAAACTACAGGTTGTGGAGAACCTTGCTTCCCTTTTGCAGCTTCCAACGGTTCTACTGCAACCTGAAGTCTTGCTTCTGCTAAGGAAAGGGCCATTGTCGCTCTCCGAACTGTTTCTTTTGCAACACACTCTTGATTCAAAATTTCTTGAATTACAGCAAGAGTTTTATTGACATCATTCCAAGCATTAGTGGCTTCATCCTTCAAAGCTATAGCAGCTTCTGATACGCTTTGTACCTTTTCTTCAAACGTGATACTGTTAAGCCGAGCAACATCCAATTCTGCCATTGCCCTTTGCAAAATTTCCCTCAGTTCATCCAAACTAGGTGATTCAATTTCGTCTTTTTCTTCTGCTCGCTCTCTTAACTCATTTAGCTCAGCCCCATCAACAGAATCCACAATTGAGGCATCAGAACTTCCTACAAGTTCTTTCCGGCCATTCCCATCAATAAACGCCAATGAATCTCTACCTTGGCACTGATGTCTAACTCCCCTCAAAACCTTGAGCGAATTATCAAAATGACTATACAGAGTTCTATCTGGATATAGACCACTTGCGTTACTACCAAATCCAGCTCTGAAAACTAAAGATGAATTCAGGCAAACACTATAACCAGTACTGCACATCTTCTTCATGGAGCCAGCAATTGAAACACCCCTTGGATTATAACCGAAGTTTCTATTTCTAAACCTAGAAGGAATTCGAGCGGGTATCCTACAACTTGAACCTTCAGCCAGTTGAAACGCATTACTGGACATAGAATCCATACCTACAGTCCAATCTATGCGATTCAAATCCATAGAAACCCTGAAAAGCAAGTTTCGACTTCTCTCAGCGGCATTTAGTCAAACACCTGATGAAAAACAAAGGAAAATTTCAAAATAAAGGAAAAATATATATTTTCCACTGGAGCTAATTCCAACGAATCGACTACAAATGCAAGTCCATAACCATAACACGACGAATTAAAATAAAACCATGCACTTATCCCTAGAACTAGAACCTTCCACTTCGATTGCATGAGCTTTGTTTAAGCAAATGAAAAAGAATATATAGAGAGAGTGAAGCAACTGACCGATGAAGAGAAGCCACACAGGAGCTCGAGCTGAGAAATCGATGGAGTTCTACGAGCAAATGACGGCACCGTAACGAAATTATCGTGACCTTCTCATTGGTTTTGTCTTATAGAACGACTCACTGAGTCAGAGTCAGAGAGCGAGTACTTCATCAATATTTCTTTCCCACTCAGCTTTCGAAGAAGAGAGAGAATTTTTTGCTGGGAAATTCGCTAATTGGCTGGTGGGTTTATGTCTTTTTTCTTTTTTTGCCAAAATTGATTTACGAAAATGACCTCTGAACACGTCAGCGGAGTATTTTTATATTTGATATATACTAGTGGATATTCCTCTAGTCGCGTACTCATAAAAGAGAAGTGGGCCATTTTATGGTGGGTCCCGTTACAAACAACCTGTTTACACGTCATTCGATTCCAACCCGAGTCTGTTAAATCATGATTTAAAACGTCTTATTGAATACTTTCGTCATTGTCTAAAATGTTTTTTTAGGTGTTAATAAAATATAGTAGATAACAACGGGCGGTTGATTTTAGTGGCACGCTATTTATTTTTTGTGAATGAAAAAAAAATATTGGTAAAAATTCTTTTAAGGGAGTTTTTTTTTATATTAGGACTCTCCCGACTCAGTCGGAATTTAATAATAATAGAGTTAATTGCAGACCAAAAAAATTAAAATAAAATATAGTACATTTTGAATAAATTATCATCTTTTATTACAAAAAATAGCAAATAAATTCAATCAACTTATTACACCTGCCTTTAATGACATAATCTAAGGTTATGCATAAATAAGAAAAAAAATTAACAAGATGTAAATAGTAAACTATCATCTTAATTCAAAAATATCTAATAAACAAAATATTTAACATCATCCCATACATCAAGTTATTGATTAGTATACCAAACAACATCTGTGTGTTTTTTTTCCCCTTTTATCTCTACAGATTTTGCATGAATTATTTATTCATCATATTAAAAATTCACAGGTCAATTTGAGAATTGAGATATTTTTGAATCTCTTCAATATGGTAAATTTTGTAGCTAAAAGGAAATGAATGCCAAGGATACTTTGCACATTGTCATGCTTGCAAACAACAAGTTTATCAGTCTTGTCTGCAATACAAAAATCATGAATCATGAACTCTTCTTGTCTACGCACTATCCATCTCTGATATTTGATATAAAAAGCACAACCATACACTTAATCCTTCCTATATCAGTGAATGCACTTGTACTTTTACTAGGCAATGGAAATGAATATATGAGAGAGTCAATCTGACAGTTTATATGGTTAAACACATTGATTCAAGCTCGAACAGCTTAATTTCGGGGCGGTAGAGTCTGGAAGAAATACATGGAGTCGCAGATTCGACCGCTTGGGCAAAGCATCATTGTACCTGAATCAACAGAGTCAAAAAGCCAGACTCCCTTTGACATAACAGATGCTGTCAGGAATGAAAACATGTGACGGAGACTGAACTTGAGTTCAACAGTATTTATCGATTCTGGTTTAGTCCTGATTACGAATTCTCCAGGCTGCAGAGATAGAAACAAAGGACTAAGTATATGCTGTCATGTGACAACTAACAAGTAGACGTGGTAATTGAGTAAATGATGCTTTGGATATGAGATTGTTCATACCGTATCAATGATAATCTCCTCGTTCATCGCGGAGAATTTCACTTGTTTGTCGGTTATCGTTACTGAAACTGAAATGACAAGCAAAATGTCAGCAAACCACAGTATTCTTCTGAGTTGCTGAGAGCAAAATTAAACAGGATGATCATGTCTCGACCAAAACAAGGAATCAAGAAATGCCAGAAGGACAAGAACCTTCAGTTGCTCTTCTCAGATGTGCAATAGCTTCTCTAAACGGTTCTCTACGGATCCCAACACAGACATGGTACTTGTATTCTGCTGCTGAAAATGTCTGATGACGAATATCAACTTCATTCAATGTCGTTTCACAGCTGATGAGTTCCCGATATGCTGCGATGCAGAGCCCGCTAGCTAGGGAGTGGTTAGAGAGGAAAATGACAACCAGTAGCAGAATCAATTTCTTTATGTGTAAATGCAAATGCAAATCTATTTAAACTTACGAAAAACTTCAATACGCAGATGCAAGAAACACATAGTACCCAGAAAGCTAATTATAATGAAGTCAAATGGGTTGAAATTTTGTATTTTAGCCTTTTTTCTCGGAAAATCAGAACAGAAATAGAAGAAAGATTTTATAGACAATCTTTTCAAGATATATACTTGTTCAAGAACCCAAGTGACGACAACAATTAAAACTCTGCGGATACCAACAGTACATACTTCCTTCACAATCTTTTTACTGGATTAATTGGATAGAGTCTCCAGACTCCAGAGAGAATTTAGAGAAAACTACATATTGGGTTGATTTTATATTGAAGAAGCTTTCAAGAAACCTAAAGAATCTAATTATCTAACAGTAAATGGAACAAGTATAAATCAACAACAACAATAAGAAGAGTGCACTGACCAGAAGGATCCAGACTACTGCCGATTGCGACCTTTTCAGCATCACCAAAAATGGTGATGATTTCTTCATTAGTTGCGAGACTTAGCATCTTGTAGAATTCTTCAAGATTCACACTGAAAGAAAAATCTTTATAGCAGGAGAACAAGGTGAATTTCATTCGTTCTATTTCCAGCACCAGAACGACGTCAGTCCATTCCGGATCAGAAGCAATCAGGGTTAGCCCATACGGGGTGCAGTTGATGGTGGCTCTCTTGGCGATGTACAAGGCTGGTGCCATCGCCTTCCATAGAAGAGACCCAGAAGAGATCACTACGAACTCTGTAGTCATTCTTGGTCAGAGAGAGAGAAGGATACAATGGCGGGAATGCTCTGACTTTTGACAGCGTCAGTTATTGGGAATGAGAGTTGGTTATGGAAAAGACGTTGAAGTAGACTTTAAATGGGTAGATTTATAAATATTGACTGTCAAAGAATTTAAAGAACTGTTTCTTGTTTATAGTTTCACTGTTTCTTTTCATTTCTTTTTCCCTTTTTCTTTCTTGGGGTTGGGGGTGTTTATTTAGAGAGTAATTAAACCAGGTCACAGATTGAATTGGGTTGTGACCCGATAGTTAAAACGGGTCAGGTTTTTGAATCTTTTAACAATCAGTGGATCCTAGAAGCTTTGTCGGTTCACTTGATGGCAAAAATATACTTCTAGTCTCTAATATATATAATCATAGTTTTATTTTTGTCCCTAAACCTTTTTCACTTTTAAAATTGTCCCTCAACTATCTTAAGGTTTCCTCTTTGTTTCTATGTGAGTTTGTTGCCGGAATAATCTTATTTGGCATACACTTGACACTATAAAGATCTCGTGTAAATATAGGTGTTGAACATGGTGGGTTGTGGCTGTGTGAGTGAGGAGAGAGGAGGAGAAGGAGATGTGATCGGGGACAAAAGGGAAACCTGTAGATAGTTGAGGGACGATTTTATGAGCGAAAACAATTTAAGGAAAGAATAAAACTAGGGTTATAATTTAGGAATTAAAAGTGTATTTTTGCGGTTCATTTTTTAGACTCTTATGCTTTTTATCTAATGTTCAAGCTTGGCATCAGAGTCGGACCTGTTTAATTTTTTAAAATAAAAATTAGTGGTAAATAAGACTAAATCGAGTTAGGTATGTAATTGTAAATTGAAATCGAGATAGACAAAAAATAAATTTCCAATTTCCATGTTTCCAAACATTTGATTCTAAATCTAATTTTTAAATCAAGTGTTTATTTTTTTTGTCTAACTGTAAAGTGTCTTCTTGAATTCTTATAATTTTTCCAAGATGATTACTAAATTCTAAATAGACTGAATAGTAATTAGTGATGTTATGGATTATTTGACATAAATGAATAGTTGTTTCTCAAATGCTTATATTGCTTAATTTTTTTTGCTAACCAAACAAATTTCAATTGCATCGAGAGAAAGGAGTTTTCTCCCAGTTGATAAAAAGTTATCTCCAATCAACTATGTCACATAATAGACTTACTATGTAATCAATTGAGAAAAAAAATTGTAGAACAATTAGATTACACAAATTTGATTAATATTTACACGATGAATTGAACTTTTTCAATTTTGTTATTTGATTATAACATAAAATATTTTTAGAAATTGAATATTCTTTTTAAAAAATTCCATTATAGAGAGCACTCACTTAGCAAATATGAGGGACCAATTTATAAAGTTGCTGTGAACGCCGGCCCTGCCTGGCGTTCACACTAGACCATCTTCTATAGCGTAATTAACAGCGTTGTCAAAACTGGAAATAACTATGCGTCTTACATTATACGAGACCAAATCAAGCTCAAAACTTAGCTGCTACACAGGAGTTCCTTCTGGTTGTAGGCACTCTTTCCATATCTTATGCAGCATGCTAGTATTAATTTGTAACCTGGCGCAGGATTTGAGCAAAATTACAATCGTCAACCTTTTGGTAAGAGCGATGCAACCTTTGAAGATAGGTTACTAGAAAAGGCAGAAGAACCTTCGAAGAGAAGATTTGAGAGGAAATGAACTGCAAGATGAACATATTAAAAGCATATATTTTGCACATTGCACGGTCATGGCTAGAATAAAATCTATAAGAAGCAGTATGTCCGTCTTGTTTTGTGATACAAAACTCATGATTCCTTAAGACCAGTGTGCACTATCATATAGTAGTCCTTCCTGTATGGGCAATGAAAAGGAATATGTGAGTTAATCTAGCAGTTATAGATCGGAAAAAGACTTGAGTTTCCTGCTTGAACAGATTAATTTTGCTGCCCTTCCTCGAAGATGAATGCGTAGACGCCCATCCTTTCAACTGGGAAAATCAGTGCAGTATCCGAATCAACGGCGTAGGAAATGAAAACCCACTCTGACATCTCTGATGCGGTCAGGTACGAAGCCACACAACGGAGACTAAACTTCAGATGAAGGGGATACATTGGGCAATGACCTGATTTAGAGACCACCATTTGAAATTCTTCAGGCTGCAGAAAATAAACAAGCACTTTGAAGAGTTAAATTTGCAAATCTGAAATATGAACTTGGTATGTTGTGAAAGTAAATTTGTGCTTTAGTTATGAAGAAAAAATTAAGGTTCTGAGTATTTGGAAGGTGCACATACCTTATCAATGATAATCTCCTCATTCATTGTCGAGAACCTCGCGTAGTTATGGGTTATCAGTACAGAAACTGTAATGAAAGATAAAAAAAATGTCGGCAAGAAAACAGATTTAAAGCTTTCTAAGTTGTTCTTGAGAGCAATTAAACAGAATCAAGCAAAGCCAAAAGAAGAATAACCTTCAGTCCCATTGATCAGATGCACAATAATTTCTTTTAAGTTTTCACTACTGATCACAAAAGCCACATCACAAGTGAATCTTTTCTGCATCAGTGTCAAATGTCGATGATTAACTCCATTCAAGTTCCTTTCACAGAAGAGACGCACACGATGAACTGTGGTGCAGAGCCAACAAGTGAATGATTAGAGACAAATAATGATTACTGTTGCAGAATCAGTTGCATGATCATGTATAAGCAAATCTATTCAGAAGTTTTATGTATTCATTTTGAATTGAACACGATTCTCATATGCATTAGGACATAGTTCCCAGAAAAGATCATTAATGATGATGTTAAACGAGTTGAAATATTCTATTTTAACCTATTATTTTTCCAGGAAAATCAGAACAAACATAGAAGTAAGATTCTCTAGAAACAGGTATCTATTAAAGAAATCTACTTGTTCAAGAATCCAAGCGAAGAAAACAAACTTCACAGATACCAACAGAAGATATTTCTTCCACAAAGCTCAAAAATCTTTTAAACCTCGTACTCTCAATACTCCTATCCAGTAAACACACGACAGCCAGAAAAGCAGAGTTTTCTCAATGGAAAGAGACAGACATAAAATGAAAAAAGATCAAAATATGAAAGATTCTACTGACATGAATATATTTTAACCAACTCTGCAGATGCCAACAGTTCATAATTTTAGGAAATTTAATTCTTTCACAAAAAAAGTCCTCGTCTTTTTATTGGGTTTTAATGGATTCTCAGGAAAGGCAACATAAAATTGTTTAATTTCAGGTTCATTTAATGTTGAAAAACATCCAAGAATCTAAAAAGAATCGTAAACAAGAAGAAGAAGAATGTACAGACCATAATGGGGCAAACCAAGGACAATGGTCATGACCTTTTCAGACTCATAAGATATGGTGACAAAATCTTCATCAGACGCAAGGCTCAGAAGTCCAGCTAGTTTATCAAGATTTACGGCAACAGAGACCTCTTCATAGCAGCGAAAGAAGACGAATTTCTCAGATTTTATTTCAAGCACCATATCTGTATTAATGGTCAACGTCGTCGGTTGTGTAACTATCAGAAAGACCTCTTTTGGACTGCAATTCATGGTGGCTTCTTGGCCAACATTCAATAGTGGTGCCGCAGCCTTTCGTAGAAAAGACCCACTAACGATCAGTTTGAGCTCTGGATCCATGGATGTTCAGAGAGAGAGAGAAAGGGTTCTGTTGTGGGAGAGGGAGAGGGAGAGGGAGAGAGAGAAGGTTTATGTTGGCGGGAATGCAATACAATTTCTGTTATTGGGGAGTTGATTGAGAATGAGAGGTAGTTATGAAATGATTTCTTGTTTCTTGTTTAAAGTTTCACTTTCTTTTCTTCTTTCTTCCTTTCTTTGTCGGTTTTAATTTGTATATTAGTTTAAATAGATCACAGACTGTATAGATAAAAAGATTATTGTGAACTCTTATGGACAAAACGGGTCACAAACTGGATGGGTTAGAATCTAGATCAGAATCCATGAAGCACTTTACGGTTCAGAGGAAAGAAGAAGATAGAACACAGAGAGAGAGAGACTTCACTTCGAATTCATGTTGGAAATTATAAATATATCTAAATATACATAAATATATAAAAAATCCAGATTAACAACAAAAAATCATATGTATATTATTGAACCAATTGATATCATATGAAAACAACAGGTATAAAATTAATAATCAAAGAAAACAATCGATGTTACCAAATAATTTGGATCGGTATGAAAATGAGAGAAGTGAGGTACGCAACAGCGAATCTCCTTAATGTTAAATTGTTCAGCCACTAGTGTCTTTGCCTCCGAGTAATAAACCTCCCAAGATACAACACTTCTTGAACTGTAGATGAGTGACACACCCCACCAACAGACTCGGTCGAACAACAATATGAATAGCACTTTCAGATTTGTGGAACGGAAGGAAATATGGAAGAAAAGTTTAGCAAAGTGAAGCTTTTGAAATTCAGTGTAACTTTCCTCATACCATTGGGCTACTATTTATAGTAGAACCCAAGGAAAATCGATCCTAAAAACTAGGGATATCGAGATAAATTCTGTAACGAAAATTTGAATTAATTTCGTAACGGAACTTTTGAATTTTGAATAAGTTTCATGTCCACATTCAACGAACCTGGGTAGTGGGCTAGTATAAAATATTAAGTTCAGATGGGCTACGTGAGCCCGAGCCAGAACCCATTATGTAGAGCCTCTCTCCCTCACAAAAGCTTAAGTGTCATTGGACCAAAGTCTTACATCCAACACTTGGGTTTATAAACTCAAGTCACATAACACAATTTCGAAATATAGGATTCCCACATTTCTATTAGTTTGCACTCAATCTATCATGCTTAACATGACCACTTTGGAGTTAATTTCCATTCAACAAAAAAATGATTTTGGACAACTTTTAATTTCAATCTCTAGTCTTCATATTGAAGATTAGAACCCACTAAATTACATTCAACTAATATTCAATTAATTGTAAATAATTATTTGTCAAATAGTGATTGACCACCATTTTAGTAATTGGCTAACATTAGGTAAATTACTTTTTGGATCATTTAACAATCACTAGAATAGTAGCTTTATCTCTTCATTCTTTAGACTCTTATGCTGTTTATACTTATATATGTTGGAGTGCAAATAATGTCACCTTGTGCACCTTGTCATCAAGCCTGGCATTCAAACTAGACCATCTTCTATAGCGTACATCATACGATACCAAATCGAGCTCAAAACTTGGCTGCTACTCCAGAGTTAATTCCTTCTGGCTGCAGTAAGCCCTACTTATCCATATCTTATGCAGTATAGCACTAGTATTTGTAACCATGCACAGGATGCATCCAGAGTCGGACCTGGGCCAAGGCAGAACAAGCAGCTGCCTTGGGCCCAGGTCTGATGGGGGGCTATTTTTTTAATTTTAAGAAAGTAAAAATTAGGGATGCTTAAATAATTAATTGATGTGTTATATTATTTGATAAAAATAAATGATTGTTTAAAAATGTTTTTTTATTTACAAAATTTTGTTAATGATACCAGTTACAGTTGCATGGATAAAAAAGAGTTTCTTTAAGTTGAAGTTGATAAAAAATTATCTCCGATCCAATATGTCATAGGAAAGACTGAATAAACTTGCTATGTTATCAATTGAGAAAGAAATTGTAGAACAACTAGATAACCCTAATTTGATTAATATTTTTGACTCTAAAATCGTAAGGCAGATAATATTGACATGATTTTGTTGAACATTTTTAGTTTTGTTATTTTATTATAATATAAATATTTTGAACAATTTAATATTTTTATAAAAAAATCCACCATTAAAAACACTTACTTAACAGATATGGAGGCTCAATTTATACAATTTGTTTTGGACCCCGATAAGTACAGGTCCGACCCTCTGCATCCTGTCAACTTTTTGATAAGAGCAACGCAACGCAACGCAACACAAGTGGACTGACTAGTATGTAAGATAGGTTACCGATGCAAGTCAAATGTCTCCAACAAAACCTTTGAAGAGAAAAGTATTTGAGAGGAAATTCGCACTCTACTTTCCAAGAAGAGAGAGTTTTTGCTGGGAAATTCGCTAATTGGTTGGTGGGTTTTTATTTTTTATTTTTTATCAAAACTTACTTAAAAGAACACGTCAGCAGGTTTTATTTTTTTTATTTTTATATATTTGATATGTGCGAGTGGATATTCCTCCCAATCAGAATGCCATTGACTCGTGTTTACCGCGCGAACACAACTCCAATCATGTACAACTGGGCCATTCTTATGGCGGGTCCAGAGAAGCATCTATAATGGTAGATTTTTGTTGGAAAATGAATAATAAGAATTTGTATTTTATTAATGTAATTGTATTATGAGACATGTTATGATGATATAGTTGAATATCTTATTTGATTTTTGTATAATAGATGTGAGACACGATATTAATTTTGATGGGATAGTGGGGCTATAAATATTTTATCAAAAAAAAAGGGGACTATAATTACTCTCGTCGTAATTACCCCAAATCCCCCTTCAAACTTCAAATCAATGTTTTCTTAGTCTTTTTATATATATGTTGAAGGAAAAAAATCATAAATCCTAAATCCTACGGTCTAACCCCAAAGCCTCACATTTTAAGCCCTAAATCCTAACTCTGATGCTAAATCCTAAATCTTAAATTTTAAATTATAAACCCAAATGTTAACCCGTAAATACTAATAATACAGAAAAAAAAACCTAAAAACATGATTTGGGGGTGAATATGACTAATTACATCTAAACTAATGACAATCTCTCTTCTTCAATTTTGGTGTAATTGGATAGTTCAAGTGAGCTCGTTTTGTTGGAAAGAACATAGAGGCTAACAACATTGTGGCTGCAACAAAATGGGAAAGGGATAATGCATTGAGATTTATATTTTTTCTGGATGTGATTGTATTTGACGTACGTGTTTTGTTAATATTACTGAATATGTGGTTTGATTTTTTGTATAAAAGATGTGAAACCCAATATTAATTTTAATAAAAAATGAATAATTGCATCATTGCAATTGCTTACACGTCATTCGATCCCAACCAAGTTTTTGTTAACTAATGGTTTAAAACGTGTTATTGGATACTTTTACCATCTTGTAGAATACTTATTTAAGTGTTTTAGGTGTTCATTGAATGTAGTAGATTTTGAGTCAATTATCATCTTTTATTAAAAAAATAGAAAATAAATTCAATTAACTTATTTCACTTGCCTTTAATGACATAATCTAAGGTTATGCATAACACTTAGATTTTTAAATTCATGGTCCATTTGAGATATTTTTGAATCTCTTTAATATATTAAATTTGGTAGGTAATCAAATAATGACCGTAGGATGTGCCTCACATATTTAAAACAAAACAAAACAAAACATAATAAGGAGTTTAGTATTGAACAGAAAAATAAAACTAAAAGGAAAATGCATGGCAAGGCATACATAATCTATAGGCAAAGTTTTTTTGCACATTGTCATGCTTGCAAATATTAACTAACAAGCATTTTTTTATCAATCGTGTCTGCAATACAAAAATCATGATTCATGAAATCTTGTCTACACACTATCGATCTTTGATACTTGATCTTATAAGCATTATCATACACTTAATCCTTCCTAGATCAGTGATTGCTGCATTTTTACTGGGCAATGGAAATGAATATATGAGACAGTTAATCTGACAATTCTATATGGTAAAAGGACTTGTATTCAAGCTCAAACAACTTGATCTTGGGGCGGTCGCGTCTGGAAGAAATACATGGAGTTGCAGATTCGATTGCTTGGGCAAAGCATCATTGTACCTGAATCAACAGAGTCATAAAGCCAGACTGCCTTTGTCATTTCAGATGCACTCAGGTATGAAAACATGTGACGGAGACTGAACTTGAGTTCGACAGGATTTAACGATTCTGGTTTAGTCTTGATTACGAATTCTCCAGGCTGCAAAGATAGAAACAAAGGACTAGGTATGCTGTCATGTAACAACTAAACAAGTAGAGGTGGTAATTGAGTAAATGATGCTTTGGATATGAGATTATTCATACCGTATCAACGATAATCTCCTCATTCATCGCAGAGAATTTCACTCGTTGGTCGGTTATCGTTACTGAAACTGAAATGACAAGCAAAATGTCAGCAAACCACAGTATTCTTCTAAGTTGCTGAGAGCAAAATTAAACAGGATGATCATGTCTCAACCAAAACAAGGAATCAAGAAATGGCAGAAGGACAAGAACCTTCAGTTGCTCTTCTCAGATGTGCAATGGCTTCTCTAAACGGTTCTCTACGGATCCCAACACACACATGGTACTTGTATTCTGCTGCTGAAAATGTCTGATGGCGAATATCAACTTCGTTCAATGTCGTTTCACAGTTGATGAGTTCCCGATAACCTAAGATATGCGGAGCCAACTGGGGAGTGATTAGAGAGGAAAATGACTACCAATAGCAGAATCAATTGTCAATACTATGATGAAAGAAACACAAAGTACCCAGAAATCTAATTATAATGATGTAAAATGGGTTGAAATTTTCCATTTTAGCCCATTTTTCCTTGAAAATCGGAACAGAAATAGAAGAAAGATTCTATGGACAATCTTTTAAAGAAATATACTTGTTCAAGAACCCAAGTGATGACAACAAAACTCTGCAGATACCAACAGTGCATATTGCTTTCTCAAAGCTCAAAATCTTGTGCACATCTTTTAACTGGATTAATGGGATGGATTCTCAGAGAGAATTTAGAGAAAACTATTGGGTTGATGTTATATTGAAAAATCTTTCAAGAAGATAAAAGAATCTAATAGTGAATGGAACAACTGTAAATCAACAACAACATGGAGAAGAGTGCACTGACCAAAAAATCTATAATGATCTGGACTAACGCCAATTGCCACCTCTTCAGCATCACCAAAAATGGTGATGATTTCTTCATCAGTTGCGAGACTCAGCATCTTGTAGAATTCTTCAAGATTCACACCGAAAGAAAAATCTTTACAGCAGGAGAACCGGTTGAATTTCGTTCTTTCTATTTCAAGCACCATAACAACAGTCCAGTCTGGATCAGAAACAAACAGGGATAGCCCATACGGGGTGCAGTTGATGGTGGCTTTCTTGGCGAGGTACAGGGCTGGTGCGATGGACTTCCATAGAAGAGACACAGAAGAGATCACTGTGAACTCTGTAGTCATTGCTGATCACAGAGACAGAGAAAGAGAGAAGGATACAATGGCGGGAATGCTCTCCACTTTTGAAAGCTTCAGTTATTGGGAATGAGAGTTAGTTATAGAAAAGATGTTGAAGTTGGCTGTAAATGGGTAGATTTGTAAATATTGGCTGTCAAAGAATTTAAAGAACTGTTTCTTGTTCATAGTTTCAATGTTTCTTTTATTTTCTTTTTCCCTTTTTCTTTTTTGGGGTTGGGGCTGGTTTATAGGCCACAGATTGAATTGGGTTGTATCCGTGAAGCATCTTATAGGTATATTACTTTTTGAATCATTTAATTATCAGTAGAATAGTAGCTTAATCTGTTCATTCTTTAGATAATTATGCTGTTTATCTGTTGCAGTGCAAATAATGTCAGCTTGTGCACCTTGTCATCAAGCCTGGCAATCAAACTAGACCATCTTCTATAGCGTAATTAGCAGCATTGTCAGAACTGAAATAACTTCGCGTCTTACATCATAAAGGACCAAATCGAGTTCAAAACTTGGCTGTTACTCCAGAGTTCCTTCTGGCTGTAAGCCCTATCCATATCTTATGCAGTATAGCACTAGTATTTGTAACCATGCACAGGATGCGAGCGAATTTGCAATCGATCATGTCAACTTTTTGTTAAGAGCAACACAACACAAGTGGACTGACTAGTATGTAAGATAGATTACCGATCACAAATGCAACTCAAGTGTCTCCGACAAAACCTTTGAAGAGAAAAATATTTGAGAGGAAATGAACTGCAAGATACACATTAAAAGCATAGATTTTGCACATTGTGACGGTCATGCCTGGGGAATAATAACTAGCAAGCAGTATATCGTTCTTTTTTTGTGATATAAAACTCATGATTCCTCAAGTTTAGTATGCACTATCATATACCACTCCTTCCTGTATCATTCATTTGAGCTTCTATATTTACTGGCCAATGAATAGGAACATGTGACAGTTAATTGACAATTATAGATTGGAAAAGACTTGAGTTCCTTGCTTGAACAGCTTAATTTTGCGGCACTTCCTCGAAGATGAATGTGTAGTTGCCCAGCTTTTCGATTGGGAAAACCAGTGCAGTACCCGAATCAACGGTGTAGTTAAGGAAAACCCACTCGACCATCTCTAATGCGGTCAGGTATGAAGCCACATAACAGAGACTAAACTTCAGTTGAAGGGGATACATAGGGCAACGACCTGTATAATAGGCTGCAATTTCAAATTCTCCAGGCTGGAGAAAAGAAACAAGCACTAAATTAGTTTTAAAGAGTTAAATTTGCAAATCTGAAATATGAACTTGGTAAGCTGTGAAAACAAATTTCTCTTAAAACAAGCACCAATAGTAATTGAGTAATGATGCTTCAGTAGTGACAAAATGCAAAAGGTTCTGAGTATTTGGATGGTGCACATACCTTTTCAATGATAATCTCTTCATTCATCACAGCGAACCTCACGTTGTCATGGGTTATCGCTACAGAAACTGTAATGACAGATAAAATATCGGCAAAACAACAGATTTAGGCTTTCTAAGTTGTTATTGAGAGTAATTAAACATAATCAAGCAAAGCCAAAAGAAGAATAACCTTCAGTCCCATTGATCATATGCACAATAATTTCTTTAAACTTTTCACTACTGATCGCAAAAGCCACATCCCAATTTATTTTTTCATGCATTACTGTCAGATGTCGATGATTAACTTCATTCAAGTTCCTTTCACAGAAGATTTGTCCACGATGAACTGTGAGCAGAGCCAACAAGTGAATTATTAGAAACATGTAATGATTACCAGTTGCATGATCATGTATAAGCAAATCTATTCGAAAGTTTTATGAATTCATTTTGAATTGAACATAATGCTCATATGCAATCAGCAAATATCTCCCAGAAAAGTTCATTAATTATTATGTTAAACGGGTTGAAATTTTATATTTTCACCTATTTTTTCCAGGAAAACCAGAACAAACACAGAAGTAAGATTCTCTAGACACAGATATCTATAAAAGAAATCTACTGGTTCAACAATCCAAGTGAAGAAAACAAACTCAGCACTAAGTAAGATTCTCTAGACACAGGTATCTATTAAAGAAATCTACTGGTTCAAGAATCCAAGTGAAGAAAACAATCTCAGCACTAAGTAAGATTCTCTAGACACAGGTATCTATTAAAGAAATCTACTGGTTCAAGAATCCAAGTGAAGAAAACAAACTCAGCAGATACCAACAGTAGATATTTCTTTCACGAAGCTCAAAAATCTTTTGAACCAAATACTCTTAATACTCATATACAGTAAACAAAAGACAGCCAGAAAATCACAGTTTTCTCAATGGAAAGGGAAACAGAGATTGAAGGAAAAAAAGATCAATATATGAAAGATTCTACTAACACAGGTATATTTTAACTACATCTACTTCTTCAAGAATTCAAGATAAAAAAAAAAACTTTGCAGATGCCAACAGTTCATAATTTTAGGAAATTTAATTCTTTCACGAAAAAATCTTGATCTTTTTACTGGGTTTGAATGGATTCTCTGGAAACGCAACATAAAATTGTTAATTTCAAGTTGAAAAACATCAAAGAAGAACAAAAGAATCAAAACAAGAAGAAGAAGAAGACGAAGAAGAGTGTACAGACCATAATTATAGGGCAAACCAAGGTCAACGATTACTTTTTTAGAATCACAAGATATGGTGACACAATCTTCATCAGACGCGAGACTCAAAAGTCCAGCTAGTTTATAAAGATTTACGCCAACAGAGACATCTTCGTAGCAGCAAAACAAGAAGAATTTCTTAGATTCTATTTCAAGCACCATATCCGTATTACTGGTCAACGTCGTCGGTTGTGTAACTATCAGAACGACCCCTTTTGGATTGCAGTTCATGGTGGCTTCATGGCCAACATTCAATATTGGTGCCATAGCCTTTCGTAGAAAAGGCCCACTAACCATCAGTCTGAGCTGTGGATCCATGGATGCTCAGAGAGAGAGAAAGGGTTTCGTTGTGGGGAAGAGAGAGAGAGAAGGGTTATGTTGGCGGGAATGCAATAAATTTCTGTTATTGGGGAGTTGTATGAATGAGAGGTAAAATGATTTCTTGCTTCTTGTTTACGGTTTCACTTTTCTTTTATTTTTTCTTTTCCCTTCCTGGTTCTTATGGACTAAACGGGTCACAGAGTTAGGATCTAGATCTGAATCCGAGAAGCATTTTAGGGTTCAGATTAACAGTACAAACATGAAACAGTTCTTAAAACATTTTAGTAATTGGCTTAGATAAGACTACATAAGCCAAAATCCTGCTGGAGAATGATGAATATAGGAACACAATAATATATATATTGCACCAAGCCATTTGTGTCAATAACATAAATATTAATCCGATACCAAAAAAAAAAAAGGGAATAATCAATCAAACAAGTATTTCAACAAGATTAGAAGGCGTGCTTAGACCACCATGTACGGTGTTTTTCAGTTCTTTAGTTTCCATTTTTGGGTTCATTTAATTTAAGATTGATCTTCTGTGTCCTCTTTAGAAGTGTCTGTAGGATCCTCGTCATTGGACTCTTCAGCTGGTTCAGGAGGAGGCGTCGAGGAGGAGGCGGTTCTCTTGTGGTTAGCTGCTTTCAAGACATGACTGTAGTTTCCTTTCTCCATGAATAGCTGTGCAAAATGGTGCTTGCAGTACAAAACTCCATCAAGAGCAGCATATGATGAGTGTGTGAGAGGACACCCTCCATGTGCACACCTAAAGCATGTCTTGTGGTAACATTCTCCTTCCAGGCTAACCTATATATATATGTGTGTGTGTGTGTGGGTGTTGGGATATATATAAGGTATATTCAATAAGAAAATTGAAATTGAAAACAAAAAGAATGCACTGAAGAAATTAAAGATCATAGAGACACCAACCTTTTCGAGCGGGTAGACCGTTTTCTGGCAGACAGAACATTTGTCCTGGGTTCCACAGAACAAGGAAGAGAGCTTGCTTGGAGTTCTATTCTGCAGCAACATATTAGAGGGAAAGAAAGTACTATTTGGTTACAAAATGGAATAAAGATTTGAATGTCATAGAAGTGAAAAGCAAAATATTACCAGCTGATCATTTTGCCTCTCAGACTTGCCTGCAATAAAGTTCCACAAAATGAATTTTTTAAAATGTGAAGATACAAGCACTTTAATGTGTTTTTCAAAAGAAAGAGAACAAAAGAAAAGTCATGTTAGATATACCTGTCTGAAAGTTCTTGCTAAAATTGCCAGATTCCTTGAAAAGTTGCTCAAAATGAGTCTTGCAGTAGAGAACTCCATCCATGGATGAGTAATTGCTCATCTGTCATATCATATCAAAACAAAAGAATGAAAACTAAAAGATCTCATCAATCGATTTACGGTGTCTAACAGAACTTTTCTGTCATGAGAATTTGCATGTATAACATTTGTAGCCAAATCTGTGGCGATCTACGACATTTTCAATTCATATGGTATCAAAAACAATGGAGAAAAGAAACAAGAAAAGAAGTCATGTAAGCAATTGCAGGTATAGAAAACATACCACAAGAGTCCCTTTGCAATGGCTGCATTTGAAGCAGGCTTTATGGTAAGGCACTCCTTCAATAGACAACATATCAACCACATAGACAGTCTTATCACAAGCCTTGCATTTATCGAGAGTTCCGGTGAACGACATATTCTTTTTCCCCTTCCAGAGGTCAGATAACACTCTGCAACTTTTTGAAGATTAGTAATGAATAAAAATGTGTTCAAGCACAAGCTGCTTGTAGCCACAACAAAAATGAAATATTGAACAAAGTCTCTTTAATGTCTATAAACAAAACTGATTTTATATCCTGTATGTGATTGATCTCTGCCTTTTCTTGCAAGAGTGGACACGTGAATGGAGATCCCAATGTCAAGAGGCAGAAATGGAATGTTATTCGATTGGATTGGAGTGAAAGAAGGGTGCTCTGCTTTTGACCCTTTCAACATACTTTTTTCTTTCTTTCTGGAGAACCATCCATTCACAACTATGCAGTCTTGGCTAGCATTTTGGGTCTGCTAATTTTTTTAGAAAAGAGAAGGAAAAAAACAATTAGTGCTGGGGGTGTAAACTAATTGAAATATCTAGATCAAAGACAACTCATCGTTTCTCTATTTAGTCTATAGATATATCAAATGATTAGATATCTGGTCCAACGGTAACAAATCTGATTAAAATGATTTTTTAATATGAAATTCTCTAGCTTTATTTGTACCCATTATTTTTTCAACTACATTCCAACCCTGGTCAACTTAGCTTTGATCATAGATTTTTCAAGGTATATGATGTTTACATCTAAAGCTCCGTCATTTTCCTTGCTGGACGACACCGCCATCCCATCACCACGCCCTCTCAGTAAGTGAGATTATCACAATTGTGAGTTTTTTGATTGACTGTGTGCTTTATTTGTTTTTTTTCTCGAAGTTATTGTAATTTATTATATAGGTTGTGCTAGTGAGTTTATCATTGAGTGACATTTCATAGATGTTATGTGTGAGTTTTGGATTACTAAGAGATAGTTATATATTTTTCAATTTATACGGGGTATAAATTTATTGGGGTATAATTAAAAAATGACAAGGGTGCAAATAGAGCTCATCTATGAAAGTTGCACCTAAAGTCCGCGAATGTAAAAAAAAGGCTGAGACCTAGAATGACTCATGAATTTAGAGATGTGGGTCGTGGTCGAGTTGAAATGCTCTGGTCCACTTTACATATTTGGTAGCGTAATGTAATTGGTAAGATCGAGGATGCCTAACAAGACTGATTGACCTTGATCCCTTATTTGGTGGTCCCAAATTTTGGGTTTTAAACATATGGATTAGGAATGGTGAAATTCTGTCCGACTCAAATTAACCAAAGTTTAGACATAAGTTATATGTTTAAAATTCGAATTTGAACATTAAAAAATTTATTCAGTTTAAAATCAAGTTTGGGTTTAACACAATTTTTTTTGATACAGTTCTCCATATCCTAATGTAGATTGAATTATTGTACATAACATAATTTAGTTGTCAAATATCTTACTTATAAATACCTTAAATTGTCTGACTTCAGATTTTCTTTTCCAAAAGGAGTCAAGGGTAATAAAAATAAAACGATGGGAAGTTCAACACAATTTGAATAAATAAGGGGCAGCTAAGCAAAATTCTAACAATCAAGTGACGCCCTAGGCGAGGACGGAGTTTCTCCCTCAGTCCCTCTCCGCTTCAATCAAAAGACGCGAAAAGCCATGAACAAAACTTACCGTTCTTCCTTTCTCTAGTTTTCTTGAGAAGAGAAGAGGAAGAAGAAGAGACTCTTCTCTCACGAACAAACTTTCTCTCGGATTTTTAGAGATTCTCATTTTTCATTCCATATCTGCCAATTTTGGTCCTCTCCGACGGCAGAGGAAACCCTAGCTTGCGCAAAGCAGCCCTCTCGATATTTGAAAACGAAAAATCCCTCTAAATCACCCTCGATTTTCGCTATTATTTACGGCTCCGCCCCTTCTTTTTCACTTAGATTTTCCTTTCCCCCCTTTTTTGTGTAGTTCTTTTTGGTTCTTGGTGTAAATCGTAGTTCGGTAGCAGTTGGTTAGGGTTTTCTTGGGGTTTAAATCGGAGGTGATGAACAACAACAATAGAGGGAGATATTCGCCCGGGATCGACGTTGGGCGTGGTGGAGGGGTGAACCCTAACTTCCAGTTGAGGACTCCGCAGCAGCAACAACAGTACGTGCAGAGGAATTACGTGCATAATCAACAGCAATTTCACCAGCAGCACCATCATAATCAACAGCAGCAGCATCATAATCAACAGCAACTGCAACAACAACAGCAAACACAGTGGCTGAGGAGGGGCCAGTTACCTGGTGCAGATTCCGTGGTGGATGAGGTCGAAAAGACCGTGCAGTCTGAGGCAGTTGACTCCAGGTGAGTGTATGTGTCAACATTTTAGGATTGTGTCTGTATATGCACGTGTTAACATTTTGGACGAGTCTTTGTGCGTATTTTTAATCCACTGCGAGCAAGGTAGTGTTTGAAAATTACTAAATTAGAAATTGTTATGAGAGTGGATGCATTAGCAGTTCGTAATTTCGTATTGCAGTATTTATGCCGAGTATTAAGATATGGGTTGTCGAGATCGAATGCAAAAGGTGGAATTGGGTTTTACATGAGAGCTTGTTAGTGTGTATTCTGATTTTGATCTGGCATTTGGGATTTTGAGTAAGATACCTAGTTCTTCTCTAGTGAGAAAAAAGTAAAGGGTGGTCATCATTTAGAATTAATAGTCTTCTATGTAAACTACATGTTCTAGAGAGTGAAATTTTGGGAATGTACTTTTTTCTCGCCGCCTTCTGAATGTCTTGTATGATTCCATCTAAGATGAATTAGGTTGTCTTGCTTGATGCTAGGGTCGATTTCTCTCTTATTGAAGCTTTGTTATGTACTTCAGTGATATTGGCAGCTCTCATGGCGACAAAACAATTTTAAATTGAAGAATCTATATTTTGAAGACTTTCAATATTGATGTTTGTTTGTCTATGCTTACATGCTGCTTATTTACTTTATGTACATAGCTTTATTTCCCTTTTCATTCATCAATATGTTTCAATTATTGTACATACTTTGAAAGTTAAAACTGAATTAACCATGTTCTCTCATGCTTTCTCTTTAGCTCACAAGATTGGAAGGCAAGACTGAAGATACCACCAGCTGATACACGCTACAAAACAGAGGTATGCCTTTGAATGATATTATTGCATGCTGGACCCCTTGTGTCGTTGAGATGCCCATACTGGCCTGTTATTTATGATTTCTTTTCATGCATTGCAACTTCTTCAGATTGGGTTTTTACCTTGAATTCTTCTACTTTCCTTTTTTCTCTTGCATTGTATATAGAATTTGAGTGTGGGGGAGTTGTGCTCATCTACAGTAAAATTTTAATTGGAACTTTGATTGATTTTTCTCTATAATTTTCATGTTTTGGATGACAGCTTCAACTTGGAATATATTGGTAGTTTGGATTTCCTAATAATTGCAACGATGATTTGCACTCTATTGTCGTCTTCGAGCCCTTAAGCTTCTATTTTTGATGTCGTGTTTTGATGTTTCTATGGTGGAACTAGTTTGACAATATGAATCAGGGTGATGTCTTCTAACTCTGAATTTTAGTGGAAATATCTTGAAAACATTGAGAATTTACCTCTGCTTTTTCTCTTATAGTTTTGGGAATTTTCTTCTGTTTTTTATTTTAATTTTAATTTTGGGGCATTTGAGGATAAGGAACTGCAAACTTTTTTGACCCTGAGCTAACTATAATACAAAGTCATCTCTCTTTAATTTTTTTCCTCCAAAACAAATGTTTCCTTATTATTTGACATCTTCAAAAGATGGTTTGTCTTTGATGATTTTTTTGTTTGTTATTGTTGTTGTCCATTGGTATAGTTAGAATTGATTGCACTTGGCAGTCCAACAGTCTAATAGGAATACGATGCTACTCTCCAATTCTGCATCTATTGGATGAAATCAAATCCGACACTCTCATTATTATATTGGTAAACAACTCCCAAGGCTCCCATAATGGGTGGTCGGGGATAGACAGCATTTACGAAGACCTTACGCAACATAATATGTGGAGAGATTGTTTTCAGTAATTGAACATGTGTCCTTTCAAAAGAAAAGAAATTAAACATCTGACTCTAGGTTGCACCCTTGCAACTCTACCACTAGGCTATATGTTCTCATGTAGGGACGTACTAGATGTATGCTGACCTTTCTCCCACATAATATGTGGGAATATGATTTTCATGAATTGAACCCGTGACCTCTAGGTTTCACCTGGGTAACTCTACCACGGGGCCACATTTTCACTTGTATAAACTCATTATTATGTATGCATACAGTTTTCTTCCTTAGGCTTCTTCATACTAGATCAGGTATTTATGTATGTGAATCGAGTATTTATTTGTCTTGTTGGGAGAAAGGTAGTTGTCATGTTCATTGAGATCATTTCGCCTGGAGAGTAGTCGTTATTGCCTTTTGAGTGTCCAGCAGGTACTGGATGAGAATCATGAGATCATATATGGGATCTGTAGTTACTTTTTTCCTGCTAAGATCCAGTCGTGAGGATTCTATTCTTATCATATCTAATTTACGTGATGGTTCTCATTTGGTAGCTTTCAATTTTACTGTTAGATGATCTTTTCTTGTATAGCTAATGGTTGATGATTCTTTTTTCCCACCCTTTTTGGAAATTTTAGTTAGTTACTATTAATAGCTTCATAGGGAAACTTGTCTTGTTACTGTATGATTTTAATTTTTGACAAGACTGTAGGTTGTTTTATATATATATATATATATATATATATTGCCCCTAGGAACTGCAGTTAAGCTTTCATTTTGACATAAACTGTATGTTTTTCTACTCCGAATTTACTGTATTATTGGAGGCTTGGAGCTGCTATTTTTTTTTTTCAGGTAATTTTTTCTTTTGTAAATTTCTGATAGGTTTAGGACAAATCATATTTAGTGTTACTTTTCTTTGCTTGGATTGTGTATATTGATAGCTTTGGCAATTTTTCATTGTAATTTTTATAGAAATCTGATGTACTTCTCTTCAGGATGTGACAGCCACCAAAGGAAATGAATTTGAGGACTATTTTTTGAAGCGTGAGCTGCTTATGGGAATATATGAGAAGGGTTTTGAAAGGCCTTCCCCAATTCAAGAAGAAAGTATTCCAATTGCTCTTACTGGTAGTGATATACTTGCGAGAGCCAAAAATGGTACAGGGAAAACAGCTGCATTTTGCATTCCTGCATTGGAAAAAATTGACCAAGAAAACAATGTTATTCAAGGTTTGATCTTCAACTCTCCTCTTCGACGACTCCTCTCCTTCTCTCCTCTGCGATTGCTTGCTGTTCTTCTCTCTGTCTGTGTGCTCTACTCTCCTCTGCAACTCCTTCTCTTCTCTGCGATTGCTTGCTCTCCTTCTCTCTGTCTGCATGCTCTACTTCTCTTCTATTACTTGTTGCTGTAAATTTATTTATTGCAATCATTTTATTGTCTTTTTATCCTTTTTATATGGAACTTAAGATTATATGATGTTATGAGTTATGAATTTATGAGTTGGATTTATTTTTAGACTTTTTGTAGTGTGATTTATGTTATGAATTTGTTATGTTGAATTTTTCTATTTATTAGATTTTTTTTTTATTGTTAATTTTGTGCCTTGCTTCGCTCGGGCGTGCGCTTTAAGTGCGCCTCAGGCGATAGAATAACTTTGCTCCTTGAGTGCCGCCTAGCGCTTTGAGAACTACGGAATTGGCTTGGGCAGCCAAATCAGTTGCATTTTTGGAGCTAGCATTAATGCATTATATTTTAAACATTTCGGGTTTCTTCTTTGACAATGTGGTGGACACATACTTCAGAAAAAAAAGAACCAAAATATGACACTGTCCTTGTTCCTAGATTTGTTTTTGTGACATAATTGTTGGGGTTCTAGAGGTTGTTTTCAATAAGAATTAAAGTGCTAGTCTTACTTGATAGGTATGATTGGGAATTGATAGCTGACTAGCTGTTGTCATTGGTAATCATTAAGTTCCGAAATCAAGTTGTGACAAATTAATGTTGGAATTCTTAGCAATTTTCTTGTATGTGATTATGTGTGATGCCTACTTGGTTATAAATCAATGTTGACTTTCTTTTGTTGAGCAATGAATCAACCTTGACCTTGACATTGATCCTTGTTTGAGAGAGGCTGTGCATGACCCTAGACTATAATGTTAGTAACTAGTAAACCAAATAAACCCCTAAAATGAAAATCATAATTTCCACTCCGATATCTAAGATGGGACACGCCTAAAATGCTTTAGAGCAAGTGCAGTGCTTCTCCAATTTCAAGCTCTCCAAAATTTTTAATACCTCTATTACACAAAAATCAAGCCACATATTCATCTACATCTTCAAGACATGTTTCTCAATACAACCACATCAGCAAAATACAAATTCATAAACATTTTTCTGTCTCCATTAACAAAACCTCTATTTTTCTATTCTCTAACAAGACTACACCAAAATCAATACTATGTACCGCATATTTTACAAAAAATTAAGTCATATACTCATTTACATCATCAAAACACATTTTTCAACAGTCATATCAGCAAAAAGACACATTCTCATATATTACCCAACATCATTATTAGGAGTCCCACTGCACTTGCTCTTACGAATAAGGTTTTTGTGAAGTATAGAGATAATGGAAGCTAAAACTTCATTGGGTGTGATAGTCATGCTCCAGTGGCATTTTAGAGATGTATAAATCTTAGAAGATTAATGCAAGTGATTTGATTCGAACCTAAGAAGCACTAACACTCTTTTTTGGCCACTGACACTCTTTGGACACGGTCAAGTTTCAAATACGTTAAAAAGATCCTTATTTTAAAATAAAATAAAATAACATACATGCTCATGACACACGTGTCCCATATGTTAACCCTCTTTGTAAATTATTATTGTAATTAAATTAAAATAAATTAAATAGAAAGGTTTTGTTTGACCTAGAAGGCCAGAATAGAAACACGCAGGATTGCAGAAGAATGACTTACTGATTTTGCAAGGCTTTACCGGTTCCACGATTGGGTTTTGGATCTCTTGCTGGGTTTCGATTCTCTCTGTTCTCTGCAAACTTCTTGCTGGCTTCTATTCTTTCTGTTTTCTGCTATTCTATTGCTGGTTTGCGATTCTCTGCAATTACTATGTTTCCATCGCAGATGCTGACTGCTTGTCCTTCTTTAGGTAATTTCTTCTATTCTTCAGATCTGTGATGCTGAAACATACCTGTCGAGAGCTTATGTTTTGGATTATTGTTGGTTTGGAATATGTAATGGAACAATGGAAGTTTGATTGCATGAGCAATCTTTATTTAGACTATGTTTCATTGTATTGTCTTGGATTCTCTTGAATTTTGATTGAAATATATTTTAAAAAATTCAATGTGTCCCCCAACGTATCTATATCCGAAAAATCACGTATCCATGTGTCCGTGCTACATAGATTCCAACCTCTGACCAATATAGTGTGTTCTCACTGATTTAATCTTGAAATTTTTGGTTGCTAATTGAACTTCTCCAAACTGTTTTTTATCTATTATTTGCACCTCTGATTAGAAGTTGTGCATAGGGTATAATGTTGTTGGTCTGCTTTGTCATAAATTGAATGTGTGCATTTTATGCAGTTGTCATTCTGGTTCCCACGCGAGAGCTGGCTCTTCAAACATCACAAGTTTGTAAAGAGCTTGCAAAGCATTTGAAAATTCAAGTCATGGTTACCACCGGTGGTACCAGTCTGAAGGATGATATTATGCGTTTATATCAACCAGTTCATTTACTTGTTGGGACACCCGGAAGAATACTAGATCTCGCAAGAAAAGGCATTTGTGTTTTGAAAGATTGTTCAATGCTTGTTATGGATGAGGTAAATTTCCTACTCTAAGTGTTTTGTTGATTTCTTTTCTGAGTTACAAACTTGTAACTAAAGCACACTGAGGCTATAGAGGTTTTATGGTAATCTTATTTTGTTTCCTAGTGTATCATGTAGGATAATTTGACTTGTTCATCTGCAATCTAGTTCCTTCAATTTTCAATTATCTCAATTGGGTTTCTTCTGCTACTAATATTTCTGTGTTACCAATTGTCAATGAGAATGTCTATTATATTTTCATACGTTATATTTTGCTATAAACTGTTAAATTGTGAGGGAAGTACTGATTTGTGTTTTGTTCATTTTCTTTTTTGTATACTATATGTTTGAGATTTATTAACATTATAGGCTGCTTAATATATTCTTTGTGGTGAGTTCCAGGTGATTATTCTTTTAATAATCTTTCCCTTGAAAATAGAAAGAAAATTGCAGTGTTAATTGATTAATTAGTATTTCCTTTGTTATAAAATCACTATTTATGTTTCTTCATTAAAATAAGGAAGTATGAGCCACATGAATCTGATTTCTTTTACTTTCATTTGTTTCTCCAGGCGGATAAGCTTTTGTCTCCAGAGTTTCAACCATCAATAGAACAGCTGATTCGGTTTCTTCCTGCTAGTCGTCAAATGTTAATGTTTTCTGCGACATTTCCTGTTACTGTCAAGGACTTTAGAGATAGATATCTTCAGAAGCCGTATGTTATTAATCTTATGGATGAGCTTACTCTTAAGGGTATCACCCAGTTCTATGCTTTTGTGGAAGAAAGACAGAAAGTGCACTGCCTAAACACACTCTTTTCAAAGGTGTTTGTCTTTTTGTGTAGCTATGCATACCCTTTTCTTTTGGAGTTCTTCATAAATTTAACTTTCTAATGAATTTTACCTGCAGCTGCAAATAAACCAATCAATCATTTTCTGTAACTCAGTAAATAGGGTAGAATTGTTGGCTAAGAAGATTACAGAACTTGGCTACTCTTGTTTCTATATCCATGCAAAGATGCTCCAAGACCATCGCAACAGAGTATTCCATGACTTTCGCAATGGTGCTTGCAGAAACCTAGTTTGTACTGGTATGTTTTTTGTGCCGTTTGTTTCTCATTTTAATTGGATTTGGTAAATAAGTTACCCCATTCCTTACAGTAGCCTAACTTTTCGGAAAGGCTAATTTTGTGTCTTCTGTTCCTTCATGTAGAGGCATTTGAAGTATTTGAGACTTTCAAATCCTAGTTGACAGTTGTAGGGTTCTCATGAAGCTTATGATAAATTTAGATTCTCTCTTTAATTATCTTGCAAATTGTCGAGGTATCACTTTTCATCATATTGGTGCTTGATTTAGATCAAATAATTTTCTAATATGTGGCTTGATGGCAGTTACAGCTACATTGAAAGCTGTGGTAAAATATAACTTCTATATCAAATAATTGTTGATATGTTAGATATCATTCTAATGATCTTGGTAATTCTCACTGCAGATCTATTTACCAGGGGGATAGACATCCAAGCTGTGAATGTCGTGATTAATTTCGATTTTCCAAAGAACTCAGAAACATACCTGCATAGGGTCTCTTCTTGCGGTCTTTGATTTTCCATTTGATTTGCAGATTGTGTCAGCTATTCTGTTCTTATGAATATAATCATATGCAGGTTGGTCGATCTGGAAGGTTTGGACATCTTGGAGTGGCTGTGAATTTGATCACCTATGAGGATCGCTTTAACTTGTATGCATTTTCTTCTGTCTTTCTTTTGCTTCTAAATTTTGAATGCCAATTTAATGGTGGACTTCCTATTCAAACAGGTACAGGATCGAGCAAGAACTTGGTACCGAAATTAAACAAATTCCTCCACATATTGATCAGGCGATTTATTGCCGTTAATTTGTGGTGGATGTTTGCCATATACTCGAACTAGGGCGAATACCAATGGTGAGCTCCAATGAACTTCCTACTTATGCGTTACTGATGCTTATTTTTAGTGTATAACGCATGGGAAAGGTGATTTTTGATTAGTTATGATGCCTAATACATAAAGTGGTTTTGTTCTGTACTTCTCTCTTCCCGATTGCAATAATGTTCATTCTTGCTTTATATGTTATATGCTGGGGGAATTGCGTGATAGGTTTTATGTTGGGAAGAGAATGAAAAGTTTACATTCACATTTTGGCGGAAAAGATGATAGAAAAATATCAATGTACATGTTAGTTGCGAGGATGTGAATGATCATTGTTATTGGTATGTATAAGAGGGGAATCTCGACGTAGCGGGGGTGGTAGGCTGCTTACATTTCCCCCTTATCTGACCCTGCCTCTTATAAGTGAGCGCCAGGTACACAAGAGTCTGTGGTAATGATCATCCTCTTTTTTTTTTTACTTTTTTTATGGAGTCTGTTGAAATTCATAAGAAAAAGTACACTTTGGGTGCTGACTTTAACAGAGTTATGGATTAGGATGCTATTTAGTGGATTTGAAGCGAGGATTGCATATGACAGTTCTTAAGGGTTTAAGATGAAGTTAAGCTCTATGTCAGTGCTTAGAATTAGTTTGAAGAGTACTATTAATATTAAAAGATTGTTTGATGCTTATGTTGGCCAATATGATAATTTGATTTGGAAACTTTCAATTGCTTGTTTCTTATTATGCGGCAGTTGATTGTGCATTATTTGCATGTTTCTTAGTGTTGATGGAGCTGTTCCTCGGCAAGTATTTCTAGTTCTACCTCCAGGGAGCAAGGCTAAAAATTAGTAGTTGGAGGACATTCTTGTTGGTGCTGTATGCATATAACTCTGTAATGCTTTTGCTCTTTTATAGATTTTCGGCCCTGAAATATGTTCCAGGATGTTTGGCAAGTTAGAACGGTTTATGAATCTCAGATAGGTGCTGGTTTGATTTTGTTGGCTGTGGGTTTGGCATTAAAGTGGTTTTTGATAGCTGTTTATTGAAGGCTGTTGTATTTCGTGTAGAGTATCCTCTCTCTTTCTCTCGGATGCGTTGTGACCTCCTCTTTGCTTCAGAAATAAAAGCACCAAACTTATGAGTGCTGTAATTTCTCATTTTTCTTTTAAGTTTCTGTAACTGGCCGAGCAACCTGAAAGGGTTGTAGAAAGGCCCGATTTCCTGTATTAATGGATTATACCTTGTTAAAATAATTAAATTTAACATGAAACAGTAAAAACATACAAATAAAAACTCTAAATACTCTTAAACTGCAACAACGGGTACAATGCTAAAAGACTTGCCGCCTTTGGAATCTGTCGAGTAGCAGAGCGGTACTCGGCCGCCTTCTCCTCGGCCTTGAGCAATTATTCTATGTTTGGCTTCAACCATTGCCTTCTTTTCTTCTGCTTCAACCATCATCAGTTTGATAGTTGTGCTGGAGAACACGCATTCATACACCAGTGTATAGTTATGCAGCAAGAGCAGAAATCTTCTTCTGAGCTCTGTTTACAGTAGTCAAAGATTCTACTATTATCATTAATAACAATAATGGGATTGTAAACTCAAATCAATTGGCAAAGAATTGACCAGTTGAATAAGGAATCTAAGTTGCAGACTTGACTATTTAGGACACAAGGTCATAAGATGCCTCTTGCTTCGTATGCAGGGAAAGCAGACAAACCAAAAGAATAAGAAGGATGCTCTTCAATTCTGAGGAACATTACAATTTTCTCTTACTAAGGAAACAGAATATCTGAGAAGAACTCCCATCACAGACCCCTGTCAATCGATCACCCTGGGGTTTTCTTCTCTGCGGAATGTGGAGTGTCTGCGAAAAAATGAGAGAGAAGCTAATGCACAGAGAAAAAGGCTCTCATCAAGCACGAATTACTCAAAGACAGAAAAAGACATGATAGTCAGCATGCTCCAATAAATAGACTAATAAGGTGTTTTTGAACTAAACTTTAGGTTTTTAGTTGAAGGCCCGAAATGCACTGTTCAAATACTACCTAAATAGGATACAAATACGAAGGTGTTAGCTGGGATGGTGAAATTGAGCATGGTAAGTCTTAACTAATGTGGAGATCACAAATGAGCTATTTATATATTGTTAGGATACAGAAAAGGAGCTATTTATACCCACACAATGCAAAATATATATATATATTTTATTGAATCCATCGCTTCATTTTATGTTTTAGGACACATATTACTGATGATGCTTCTCATAGTATTTTATACGAAAGCATCATTAATGTCGAGTAATTTTTACTAAGGGAATTCAGGTTTCCCACATTTTATGTAAAAAACAACACAAGAGTCGAGAGATGATATCCATTATATAATTAACAGTTGGATTGATATTCATGATCAGCACCATAAAGCAACCAACATTATTCATGATCGGCATATCACAAGCTCCATGGAGCACTTATTTATTCATTACATGCAAGCTTAAAGGACAGACCATCCATGTCAGATTTTCACTCTCTTAAGTAGGAGTGAAATTATTTATTTAAGAAATTAACATGGGCAGCCGCTTAATGTTCACTGGCTTTTATTCATTATATCCCAAATACCACGTCCACGTCCAACGTCGACGGTGGCATTTGATGAAAACTCCCAGTCGAGAATATGATGAGTACCTCTCCATGCTCCTGTGGAGGCAGTGAAGCCCACATATATGGATTTTGGAACCGTATCTGACAGTTTGATGGACTGACTGAGAACAATCGACATTTCTTGATCGACGGGTGCCATTGATACCTCCAATATTTCTTCTTCAGGACGATAATCAATTCTTACTTTTATATCGGCTCCACTACTGAGATCTAGTAAAGTAGAGAGAGTCTTGGATGCAAGTGGACTTGTTATGCTTGTTGTTTCGATACCAACATGGTTATCATCAATATCATAACTGTTCTCGTAAGTGTCCAGCTCCACTGCTAGTTGACCAATAACCTGGCCTTCGCATGAAAATGTACGCGTATAATGAGTTATAGATGGATTGTATTCTGGGTCTATTTAAAAGTAAATGAGAGATGAATTTTTACCATCTGTTGCAGGATCCATGAGTCCGAGATATCCCCCCTGACTATTAGGTGGTGGGGGACTAGTATCCGGTACCATAAGAAACGTAATCCCATCCGCTGGAGTGCTGGTATCAGGGAAAACGCCCAAATTGATGGTGAAGGTGGTGGTGATAGTTGCCGGCCATGCAAACACAGGATTCTTGAACAGAACCCTAGCAATCATGTTTTGTGCAATGGGATCGTCTTCCGGGTCTGGTGTGAGGCTTAAATATCCGTCTTTGCTAGTAACTGATCCCATGCATATCAGAGCACCATCATCGCAACTTGTAGTGGTGAAGGTGGAGAAATGGAAGTGGCTAAAGGCGAATGCATCATTTGACCTTGAAGAAGCATTAATGCTAGAAGGAGTTTGGCTAAGGAAAGCAAGGAGAAAGAGGAGTGGAAGAATCATGGTTGATGATGAAAGATGGACACAACCTATACCTTCCATGGCCTCATACTTACATTTATATAGAGAAATTAAACTAATTTCATATACTATTATTTGGGTTGTCCATTGTCTAGTAATAGAAAAAGAATTAATCTGTTTGATGGGTTTTTGAACAATTTCAAAGCTCAAATATTGAATTGGAGTACTTCTTTATTAAGTACTGGTGGAAGATTGATTTTAATAAAACATGTCTTGTCCTCTTTTTCCTCTTACTTGTTTGCAGTGCTTGATCTCCAAAAGAGATTTTGAAGGAAATTAATTCTATATGTTCTAATTTTTTTTGGGGCAAATATGAATTTGGTAGTAGGTTCTATTGGGTTGCTTGGAGGAAAATTACTAAGCCTTTGAATGAGGGGGTTTAGGAATTAGAAATATTGCTGAGATGGTGCCTCTTTTGATTGTAAGTTATGGTGGAAACTTAGACAATATAATTCTTTATGGGTTAAGTTCATGCATAATAAATATTGTCATTCTACTCGTCCTAGTCAGGCTTCTCATGTTGGATCTAAAACTTGGAAAAAATGTGCAAAGTTAGAAATATGGTGGAAGGGAACTTGGAATTTATTATTGGGGAGGGTAATATAAATATGTGGTGGGATAATTGGCTTCAAGAGGGCCCTATAGCCAACCTCATTCCAATTGATCCAACTTGGCCTCTTTTACTAAATTTTTTTTTGCTAAACAACTCTTGGGATGTTCAGAAATTGAGGCAAATTCTGCCTCAACAAATTGTGGACACAATCTTAAGTAATAATGTTGTTGTGAGTCACTGCCAAGATATATTAATATGGTGCAAAAATACTTCTTGTATTTTCTCTGTGAAATCAACATGGGAACAGGTAAGACAATCTCATGTGTTCATTCCTACGTATGAATTCATTTGACATGACTTAATTTATGCTAAAATTTCTATTTTTCACGTGGAAAGTTTTAAGAAATGTTCTTGCTATTGATGATAACATTAGGAAAAAATGAGTTCAAATAGTTTCTAAATGTAGCTGCTCCATGAATTCGAATTCAAGTTTAGAAACTATCCAACATTTGTTTGTTAAAAGCACAATGATTATGTATGTTTGGAACTTCTTTTACAATCAATAGGTTGCCTTAAACACATTGTACTTAAGGTTCATAATGGTGGAATATCAAAAACATATAGATATGAAGATAGCCATCTATCTGGCAATTGGATCATTGAGGACGTCGTTGAACAAATTGCAACACAATTCAAGAATAAAGGTAAGTATTACAATCTGGATTTTAAAGATTCATTCATTAGTTAACTCTTCAGCATTTCTTTGCATCATAAACAAACAGGTGTGGCCACTTTTCTTTATTGGAATCCCCCTCCCTTGGATTTAGTTAAAATAAACTGTGATGGGAGTGGTATGCTCAATCCTGGTGATTTTGGTGGAGGTGGTATTATTCGAAATCACTCTGGTAAGTTTCTAGCTGGTTTCTCTAATTTTTATGGTCACAATTATATCACTTATGTTGAAATGCAAGCTATTTTTTGATGGGATCACATTGACTTCAAGTTTAGAATATTCAAACTTGATTATTGAATATGATTCTCTGATTGCCATCAATGTTCTATCCGATAGATTTGAATGTCCATAGAGACTTGATGTATCTTAGAAGAAGCATTCAAACTTTGTGCTCTAATTTACAAATTCAGTTTACTCATGACTATAGAGAAGTTAATTATAGTGCTGATGCATTGGCTTCCTTGACATCTTCTTTTAAAGCTTCCATATATATATATATTGTAGGTATGAGGATTCCCTGTCAAAGTTCGAGGTTTTATTCAAATGGATAACATGAACCTCCCTGGAATCAAATTTAGAAAATAAACTGTTCTTATATTCTTTATGTTTTTGGTTTCATGAAATTTATTTGTCTAGGTTTTCTCAAATGTTGTTCCTTTTCTTTTTAATGGGTATGGTGTTATGTTTCCCATTATGAACCCCGAAAAAGAGCTTTTCTTTTCCCCAATGAAATGAAATTTCCTATTTCTTAAGAAAAAATAATTCATATATGAAATATTATATTATATTATTTCTCTAGATGCAAAAACAAAATATAAGATGGAATTTTTGCCACTTATAAATAACCCCTTTACGACTTAATCACTCAAAAATCAAACGTTATATAATGATAATCGATTTTGCATAATCATTTCTGGATATTTTTTCCTCATCGTCGATAATCAACAGCTTGACATGATTGAAAAGCCGATATATTTGTATTTTGAGCTTGTGTGGCCTGACAAGTTAATAATTAAGAAACTTCTTTAATCTTGCCACCTTTACTACAAGCTGAACATGGTTTTTGCAACGGAATATTTTAAACATTATTGACAATTATAACCCGTTGGAAGAGATTTAACATTTAATTGGGTATCCAATTATCCTAATCACTATCTTTAATAAAATTAAGAGTTATGCCCACGCTATACACAAGATATATATAATTTAGCTTTTATACAAGGACATTATTGGCCATATCTGTGGGCCATTTTTCCATATCAATTAGAATCCCATTTTTAAGTTCATCATTGTCAATAAAAATTTCTTACATCTCCCTCACAGTCTTTGGTTCATTGATTGTCCTTTTTCCCCCCCTTTGAAGTAATGACGATGTTGCTATGCACAAGATATAATTTAGCAATGAACTTGATCAGTGCATTTTTATTATCGTTGATTAAGAAAAGAGAGGTAAAACACATTTATTGAATGACTTATAAAGTGTGTTTAATGGTGCAAAACTGCACTGTTTAAAAACAAGTGTAAAGGTACACTGATCCTCCCTTAAATCCACTTGATTGTCAATCACGTTCCGCATGATTGAGGGATTAAAAGAGCTTGATAATGAAACATTATTATCAATCTAAGGTTGATGTCAAGTAATTAATGTTTAATAATGGAATTAATTTAATCCCCAAAAAAAAAACAGCACAAGAGTCAAGAGATGATAACCATTTTTGATTATACAATTGACAGTTGGATTAATATTCATGATCAACATCATAAAGCAACCAACATATTTTTAACATCATGAAGCAATCAACATATTAATTATTCATGATCGGAATATCACAAGTTTCATGGAACATTTATTTATTCATTACATGCTTAAAGGATAGAGCTTCTCTCTCTCTCTCTCTCTCTCTCTCTCTCTCTCTCTCACAAAAGTAGGAGTGAAATTATTTAAGAAACATGGGCGGCAGCTTAAAGTTCACGTTCTTTTCTTCATACTATTAATATTCCAAATTAACGTCGCTGGCATCCGTCGTCAATCAATCATGTTTAATTATGCGTAATTCCCACAAGACAAAAACATTCTTAATTATTTTCATTTATTAAATGTCCAATACGTGTAGGTAATGAGACATTTAATTATGGGGTAAATAGTATTTTTGGATACTCAAAGATTGGTCATGTTCCAATTCAGGTACTGCAGTTTTGACTCATCTAACTCAAGGACTGAGGTTTCGATTTTGTTTCAATTTTGGACACGGCCAGCTTCCTCAATGTATGGACAATGATTAATAACACTTTTGAGTATCGAAGTTCGAACTCATTCAACTCAGGAACCAAGATTTTATTTTTGTTTCAATTCTAGACACTGGGCAGTTTTTCACAATTCGGACAAGTTATTAGCTAATGCAGAATAAAAAAAATATATTTTGACTAAATATTAAAATAATCAAAATAAAGAAATCGACAAATCTTCATCTGCGATTGGACGTGGGCTTCCTTCATCGGCAAATTTGTATTGATGACATCGAAAGTGGGCTTCCTTCATCTGTAATATAGTGCTCCGAACTCAAATAACACCCTAGAAGCAAGATGTCAACAATGGCTCAAGAGGAGGAAGAACCTATAAATGAAGAATCAAAGAACAACTAAAGAAAATGAAGTCGAAATACATACCTAATCTCATACTTTAACCACAATTTGGAGCAGCTGTGCATGGTAAAGACAAAAAATTGGAGTGGATGTCGAGGGGAGTGGACATGTACTTGGGTCCAGAACATGACTTTGATCTCAACGGCTGAGCAACTATATTCGAGCTCTAAGACGACATAAGCGATGGAGCTAGAGATAGAAGGATAATTTTACACATCATCAATTGTTGCGCCACATCAAAAAAAAATTAACTTCTTAATGCTAGATCAAATATTTATCTGCCCGAACAGTAGAAAATAGACTGGTGATAAGTTTTGAAATAAAATCAAAATCTTAGTTCTCGACTTGGATGAGTATGAATTTTAGTACATTAATTGAAACGTGCCAACTCTTTTAGTACTCAAAAGTGTTATTAACTCCTGTCTGTATATTGAGGAAGCTAATCGTGTCCATAATTGAAACAAAATCGAAACATTAGTATTCGAATTGTATGAATCAAAATTTCAGTACCTGAGTTGGAATGTGGCTAATCTTTCGATACACAAAAATATTATTTAACCTTTATTTATTCTTTCACTCATTACACCCATGTCACACTGAAATTATTTAAGAAATATGGACGGCCGCTTAATGTTCATTGGTTTTTATTCATTATTTGATCATGAGAGCTTGTCGCAGGTACGAGGTGGTCACAATTGACATATATATAATGAGGACGCGATACCTACTTTTTATACTAATTAATAATTAATTAGGCAATGTATAATAATAATAATTATAATTGTATTTAAGAGACCTAGTTAGCTGTCCTAATTTTGGACAGACATGCCTGCGTGAAAAACATTGGATGTTTCTCTTGATTATTTTATTTTATTTTATTTTTTTAATCTTGCAAAAGAATTAAATGTAACCTGTTGGAAGAGATTTAGCATTTAATTTGATATCCAATTATCCTAATCACCATCTTTAATAAAATACTGTTGTTTATACATAATATAATATATATTATATAATGTTGGCTGCTACAACATGGACCCTCTGGATTGAAAGAAATTTTCATCTCGGCTGGAGGAATATTGTGTTTCTGTTTTTATTGGGTTTGGGCTTTGGATTAAAGCTTGTGGAATCCGTGTTCCTTGCATTGGCCCAGAACTCATGAGTTCGAATATTGGTTTTGCTCTAAAAAGCAAAGCTTATCAATCCCTAAAGACCTATATATCATACTGGAATGCCCCTCCGACTGTATTCATAATTAAAGTATAATAGAGTCTTAACTCTTTGAACTCTATCACTTGGCTAAAATAGGTGGCTCTAAATCCTTGGAGGCTTGATGAGGATTGACCACTTTGACCGACCGTGATTATGATTCCATGATATTCGGACGTAATGATCTAATATTCTGTGTGTAAGCCAAACTTTATACACTAGATCATTTACTATATAAAATATTCAGAAACATGCACATTACATCATATTATATAAATTTTCATTGAAAAACAATAAGGACTTTTATTTAGTAAATACTATCATTACATTATTACATGCCTTGTAGTATATATTCCTAACAATTTGGCCATCCTGGTTGTCCCACCGTAGTATAGCTCTACCAGTAGATCACATTTGGCCACACAGGGTATCTCACATGATGCACACCTTGGTCGGCCTTAAGTATTATTGATCCCATGGAGATTTAGTTTCCTTTCAGAGTCCTACCTCAGCGCCGGTATGATTCTAACTTCGACAAAGATACTCAAGTTCATAGGATGAGAGAGTTTAACTTCTAACTAAACTAGGACTCTCCAATCCCTATAAAAGGAGCCTCCTCATTCACCAGGTAAAATTCTAATCACTGTCTGCACTACTTTTTCTTAAGTTGAGAGAGCTCTCTAAGACTGAGTCATCGCTAATATAAACTATTGTACTGATTTGAGCATTTTAACGGGCCCTCCGAAACAATCCGGGGTCCCTCATGCTTACGTTTGCTCGTAGTGCAGACCGTCTAGCTAAGCAATTGCAGGTCTGACCGGTTTTGACATCATCAGTCATAATATATATGATGACACGAAATTTTCAATAACCAATACAAATAACAAAAATAAAAAAACTCACCGAAATTAAACTCGCTGGATTGGGCTCAATCTGAGTGCATCCGGTTTCATTGTAAGGACGAACTGCATCATCTGGAAAAAACATCGTTCGAAGGCAGTGAATGGTAAAATGCTTTATGATCGGGGTTTGACAACGTATGATTTTTGTTGACATCTCGTCGGAGATACAAAATGATTTGGACCCTTGATCAAAAACAAGTTCTAGCTAAGAACTGATATGGTCTAGATGATTTTGCCTCTGCATCATATGCAAAAAGTAGAACTGTGATTGTAAGAATGCAAATACTTCTACAGCAAAGTGATAAATTGTTGTTCATTTTTAAACAACTTAACAAGAAGCACAAAACCCGAACTCGATCGATCATTGTTTGGATATATATATTTATACACAAACAATGCAAAATAATTAAGTTTTTATTTATTGAATCCATCGCTTCATTTTATCTTTTAGAACACATATTACTCATGATGGTTCACATAATATTTTATCAGATATTCTTTCTCTGTATTATGAAAAAAAAATTAAAAATTATTTAGATCCAAAACTTTGCTGTGTCCTAATTAAAATCTATCCTCAAATTCTTAATTTTTTACGCATTATTCGTATCCTCCATATCTTAGGACACTAAAAAAAGAGGTAACAAACTAACAATGTATCTTTTGCTTTGCGAAATTCCCAAAAGGAAAGAATATTGATAGAGACGTTGATTATTTTTTATTAAAAGTCCGCCCATATAAGGATGACAACTGGTCGAATACCCTTCCAATAAAAAAATACCAAAATTGTAACCATTTAATGTACTCTATATCAAAATCGTTTAAAAAATCATTTAGATTTTCAAAACCGAAATGGTTCCATAACCGTTTACTGCTGGCTACCCATTTACCATTTTAACTTTTTCAATTTATTTCATAATTGGTTGGATAACCGTTTTCAAACACGCATACCCTAATCCGAAATTCGAATTGCGCGTTAAAAATATATTAAAAGATATAATCAATAATATTTTTTTTGATAGTCTAAGATATACTTATTAATAGTGAAAGATATTAAATAATATAAATAGATAGAAATAAAAAGAGTTCAATGTCCAAACATCGAACTACATGATAATATCATATTACTTCTTAGATATCAACAAATCCAACAAAAACAAATAATTGTACTAGTGATTAAGTGATTAAATTTATTTATTAATTTAATTATATTCAGTATGAATCCATATGACATTATTATGCACACTCAAGTTTTATACGCAATTTTCATAAAAAAAAAATTCATACGCAATATATATTTATAAATTATGAAAGTCTATATAAAAAAAACTAATGGTTAAGTAATTTACTTTTTTTTATATATCACAGGAGTAAGAGAGATGGAATCCATTATATATATAATTAACAGTTGGATGGTTCATGATCGGCATCATAAAGCCACATTATTCATGATCGGCATATCACAAGCTCCTTGGAACATTTATTTATCTATTTATTCATTACATGTATAAAGGATAGACCGTCCATGTCAGAATTTCACTCTCTTATTTATGCTCTCTAAGTAGGAGCTGAGCTAGTGAAATTACATATTTAAGAAACGTGGGCGGCCGCTTAATGTTCACTCGTCTTTATTCATTATATTCCAAATACCACGTCCAACATCGGTGACATCCATTTTCTCCAAACCTTTTACAGATGTAAATTCCCAGCTGCGAATCCGATGACTAGCTCTGGAATCTCCTGTGGAGCCCGTGAAGCCCACATATATGGACTTTGGAACCGTATCTGACAGTTTAATGGATTGGCTGAGAACAATCGACATTTCTGCATTGACGGGTGCCATTGATACCTGCAGTATTTCTCTTACAGGATTATAATCAATTCTGACGTTAATATCGTTTCCACTGCTGAGTCTAGTAGAGAGAGTCCTGGCTACAACACTACAAGAAAAGTCGAATTTAGGGACGGAAATATCCGTCCCTAAACATACATTTTCCGTCCCTAAACCAATTTGGGACGGAATTTGGGATGGAAAATTTTCCGTCCCAAAAAGTGCTGTCGCAAAATGTTGGGACGGACTTTTGCGACGGAAATATTAGGGGCGGATATTAGGGACGGAAATATTCCGTCCCTACGTTATTTTATTATTTTTTAAAAATATTCTTGGCGACGGAATTTTCCGTCGCTAACTTTCGACGGTTATTAGCGACGGAGTTATCCGTCCCTAATTATATATTTCATTATATAATTTATTTATTTTTTTGAAAATATTTTTATTATTGTTTTTATACTTAATTATTTGCGACGGACCATCCGTCGCAAATTTTAAAATTATTAAATAAAAATTTATTAGAATATTTGTTTGTATTTTTAAAAAGATTATTTAATTTAAACATTTATTTATTATTAATAATTTAACCGATTTTATTTTTTATTTTTTATTTGTTTTATTTAATTGGAAACAAAATAATCAAACAATTATCATTGAATTAAAATGCAAAAAAAGGTTCTCACATAAAATATCATTATATATTAAATTCACAATTAGTTCTCTCATAAAATATAATAATATATTAAAAAAAGTTCTCCCATGCATCTAATCCTCCCCATTAGAGATGTCGGCATCCTCTTCCTCTTCGGCATCCTCCTCCTCAGACTGTAATTGTCGATCATGTCGTAAAACCTGTAGCTCCTTCTCTAATCTAGCTATAGTCTCCTGCTGCGAATCGACACGAACCATCACTGCAGCAATTGCCCTCTGGATCGACTGCTCGACATCCGGATCAGTATGAGGAACAGATGGTCCGCTAGTGACAGAAGTGTCACGCAGACGACGTGCCTCTGATCCAATACCGTAAACACGACCTTTGACGCTCATCCCGCCAACCGCCTCAAGGTATAAGGCATTATCATCTAGCGACTCTCCGGCACCCGATGCAGAAGTCGATCCATTGGAGGATGCCCTTTCCTTCAACCGAGTGATGGTATCCTGTATCAAAAAATTTAAATAATATATAGCATTAAATATTATCACATTAATATTATTTTATTATTAAAAAATAATAAAACATAACACTTACATTTAGACTCGCTGAGCGTGTATCGACATACTCTCTTGTACCCTTTTTCAGATGGGTACGATCAAATAGTTCCCGAAAGGTGGGATCACGGCCCAAATGCTTCTTCTACAATTTAAATTTGAAGACAATTTTACTAATATTGTAAAATAGATAAAAATATTTAAATATAAAAATATTTAAAATTTACCATTCGCAAACGATGTCCCGTGACAGAAATGGATCCACCGGTGTGGACGGAACCCCCAATCTGAGATGCTCGATTCCTCTTCCCCTGCTCCCTTTTTAACACATAACTCGAGTTCGCCCACTTGCTTTGAAGCTCTGCTTTCACATTCTCGGGGACCCATATTCCTTTGTCTATGCCATTCCGAATTCCATGCATCGCACGCCGAAAAGAAATTTTATTCTTCACTTCCCAAAGTTTCTTTACTTTTACGTCATATGATGGGTCCCATTTATACTTCTTCTGCAAATTAAAAAAATCAAATAAAGATAGTTACCATGTATTAAAGATTGAAAAAAAATTAAACAAAATAATAAAATTAAACAAGTTAAACAATACTTTATAATTACCTTGAACTCTCCAAAATAATAATCTCTCTGCTCCTGAGTAGTCTCGCTCCATATTGTCGCAGGAGTTTCAAACTTACCCTTTATAATTTGGGTAATCCTCCTACCAACTTCCTCGGGCTCAAATCTAGATAAATATAAATTTTAAAAAAATTATATAACTGACATAAATACTCATGTAAATTAAGATTATTAAATAGAAACAATTAGAAAATATACTTACGAAGTACCAAAAGGTCGTATCCACATACGACCATCCGTGTCACAAACCCCAATCCTCTGCGACGAAGAAGATCCAACATCATGTGTCTGAGTGCGTACTGGTGAAGGCTCGGTGTCAAGTATATCATTAGACTCTGGTGTCTCAGGTATCTGAGTCTCGGGTGCATATGTCTCAGGTGCGTATGGCTCGGGTGCATATCCATACGAAATATGGATCGGTGGATGTGACATATGGGTCAGTGGATGAGACGTATGGGTGAGTGGACGTGACATGTGTATGGGTGGATGTGGCATAGGTTGGATAGGGGGGGGTGGCGGAGCCTGATGTCCCGGATAGAAGGGAGATGGATGTCTTGTCCACATATCATCAGCTAATATCTGCGAAGATGGTGGACGAACAGAATTTACCGATGATGGGGATGGGGTTTGAGGTGACGAACTCCCTCTACCATGTCCATGTCGACCTCGACCACGACCAGATAGAGTATGACCACGACCACTAGATTGACTACTGTCCATCTACAACAAATCATAAAGGTAGATATGCATACTGGTCATACAAAAATATTTATCTATATGCATACTGTATTGCACACTTAAAGAAAAATAACTAAGATGGAAATCAGATAATATTTAATTTTTAGAAACCAAATGCCATATGAAAATTTTACTAGAGTTATTCAAAGCAGCTAGTAAGATCCAAGAAACATGCAGAATTTCAAGTTGAAAAAGTAGAAACTAGCCATCTAAAAGACATACAACCTGCATTAGAGAAATCTCTGTTGCAGTTTTCTATATAGAGTACTTGTCTTATACTCGTATTAGAAACCATCCAACACCCCAAGCAGTTTAAAACCTAAACCATTTCAAGCCAGTGATATAAGTGAAATTCTATGTTAAATAAGAGACAGTGCAAGAGTACATTCATGAGTTGGCAATCCATGTCCTTCATCAACAATCATGTACCACCATTAAATAGGAGAACTTGTTTACTGTATCTAGCTACGACCATCAACATATAAAAAGAGCAATATAGCCCCGCCCCCCCCCCCCCCCCCCCCCAAAATATGACAACTAAACAATCCCCCCTCCTTCTCCTCCATCTTTCCATTATTATCATGTGTTTATCTCTATGTAAGATCACCATTATGACATCAGAGTTTGAAGCCAGCATTATTGCATTACACTAAATTTACTGCAGTACCCATCCTAAGTTGGCAATCCAGTTTCAAAGTGTCATATAGATCAAAATGCATGTAATACATCACCAATAATTACAACATAACTAATGACAGCACCCAAAAACCAAAACAATATGAAATTGCAACCAGAAACCAAAACAAGACTATACCTACCAGCTTATTGCAACCAGAAACCAAAACAATCTAACATCTCTCACGCAGAAACATTCTTCATAAGAAATTTTTGAACCATTCGAATACCAGCAACATTAAATAATAGAAACCCTATTCGTATGAGTTAAACCCCCAAATTGGAAGAATGAGACAGACCCTTTATGCCTTTCAACAATTGAACAGAAAAACATGAATCGTTCACATAGATGTTCATGAAAACCACAACCAATTTGACTTTGAAAGAGACAAATATGAAATTAAAGAGACATACCTGACTTGGGTAAGACAAACCTGAAATCTGAGATAGAACTGTGGAGGCGGCAAAAGGGCTTGGGAGCAGCAACCAGGCGACAGAGGTGCGGGATGGCCTGGGAGCAGCAATCAGGCGACAGAGGTGCGGGATGGCCTGGGAGCAGCAATCAAGCGACAGAGGTGCGGGATGGCTTCAGAACAGCAACCACACGACAGGCTTGGGAGCATGGATAACGAGATAGAGGTGAAGGGTTTTGAGAGAGACAATTTTGAGAGGAGGGTAAAGTCTTGGGAAATATTACAAAATATTATAAAAATTAATTTAACTTTGACTGAAAAATGGGAGGGAGTGGGGGGCGGGATTCTGCCAGTTATAAAAGTCTAAAATTTATGCAAGTTATAAAAGTCTAATTCTAAGCAAAGTTAAAATGACATAACCATCGTAATATTGAATATAAAATTAAGACACATGCATATTTTCATCCATCTTCCTCACTATCAGTGTCATCTGACTCAAATTCTTCTTCTTCTTCTTCTTCTTCTTCATCATCATCTTCTTCGTCGTTAATATCCTCCTCATTCATTAGCCATGTAGTAACTCCATCAACTTCCTCAGGTTCTACTTCATTATCAACTAGGGACTCAGTTTGGATAGTATCAACTCTAACTGGCTCAACCGGAAGTAGATTGTCTTGAAATGCATCATCCGCTTGCTTGGGTTGTTCAGTAATTGTGCTCCTGGCTTTTGTCTTAATCACAGCCAACCAATCTTGTTGATCACGTATCCCTTCTGGATAAGGAGCAAAGTATACTTGCTCGGCTTGTTGTGCAATTATAAATGGATCATATTTCTTGTACCTTCCCCTACGTTTGATATCGACAAGTCCATAATGTTTATGAATTCGGGTACCTCGATTAGGAGTTGGATCGAACCACTCACCTTTGAAAAGAACAATTTTCTTGATTGGTAGACCTGGGAATTCTAACTGAACAATCTCTTTCAGTATTCCATAGTAATCATTCTCCAATTGTCCATAATCAGTTCCTCGTATGCATACTCCGCTATTGATTGATGACTTGCCTTCACTCCACCTATCAGTGTCGAATTTGTATCCATTAACGTAATATGTATTCCAGATGTCAACCCTCCTCAATGGTCCTAATGCCACGTTCCGTACTAGTTCATCGGTTATCATATTTTGTGGATCATGCACCTAAAATAAAATAAAAAACGTGTTATAACATTTATTAATTTCATATAATAAAATTATGTCATATTATTATAATATTCTTTATACTTACGAAGTTTTTGAACCATGATGCAAAACCTATCTCAATTTGATAGTCGAGTTCTTCATCATTCATAGTCCCTGACACTCGAATGTAATCTGTATACAAGCTAGAACACGTATAATGTTAGTATAAATAATTTCATTACAATTTATCAGTAAGTACAAAAATGAGTAGCTTACTTGACAAAAGGTTGGACAATATCACAATTCAGAAAAATGTACAATGTCGCAGCATTGTATTCTTGATCGGTAAGGTAGCGCCTACCAGCTTCACCAGCAAGCCGACCAGGTTGGTTGAATATTGATATTATAGGGAACTCCGAGCTCAAAATTCCACCATCATCATTTTGTGGAACTCTGGTTCTTCGAGAGCTCACATGTGGTTCAAAGTAGTACGAAGCAAAAGTCGACGTCTCTTCAACTATATATGCTTCACAAATAGATCTTTCCACCCGAGCTTTATTTTTAACCTTCTTTTTCAGAAAGTGTAGGAATCTTATACAAAGATTAATGAAATGTATTAGTAAAAAAATTACCACATTATATATATTAATATAACCAAGAAATATGAAAAAATACCTTTCAAAAGGATACATCCATCTGTATTGCACAGGCCCACCCATCCTTGCTTCGAATGGTAGATGTACTAGGAGATGTTCCATAGAGTCAAAAAAATATGGTGGAAATATACGCTCCAATTTACAAAGGATCACATGAATGTTAGCCTCCATGATGATCAATTGATCCTCCCGCAAAGTAGTTGAACATATATCTCTACAAAACTGACTCAACTCAGTAAGTACTGTCCAAATCGACTCAGGCAATTCCCGGAATGCAATAGGAAGTAGTCGCTCCATGAAAACATGACAATCATGACTTTTCATCCCAAACAATTTTCCTTCTCTCATATCTACGCACCTACCTAGGTTTGAAGCATAACCGTCGGGCAATTTCAACTTAGAGACCCAATCACACACTGCTCTTTTTTGCTCCATGGTAAGGCAAAATTTTGCCTTAGGTTTGAAGGATTTCCCTCTGCCATTTTCCACCAACTCCAAAGCTCTGCGTTTGCAATAATATGGAAGATCTAGTCTAGCCTTTACATTATCCTTTGTTTTCCCCTTAACGTCCATAACCGTATTGAAAACGTTATCAAACACGTTCTTCTCAATATGCATGACATCGAGGTTGTGTCGGACCAGATTATCCTGCCAATAAGGCAAATCCCAAAAGATGCTCTTCTTGGTCCAATTATGATCATGTCCATAACCCGGAAATACTAATTGTCTGCCAGTCTCAGTAATCTTTGGAAAATTCCAAAGTCCAGCTAACACTTCTTCACCAGACAAATGTGGTGGAGGTTCTGATCTCTCAGTTTGATTTTTAAGAAATGCATCTTTATTCCGTCTAAACGGATGTGTCATGGGCAAAAACTGTCTGTGACAATCAAACCATGAATTTTTCCTTCCATTCTTCAAGGTAAATGCTTTTGAACTCTGCATGCAGTAAGGACATGCTAACTTCCCAGCAGTCCCCCATCCAGACAACATACCATAGGCAGGAAAGTCATTAATAGTCCACATCAATGCAGCTCTCATAAGAAAATTATCTTTTAAGGATACATCATAGGTTATCACACCTTCACACCACAACTGATTGAGCTCATCTATCAATGGTTGTAGATAAACATCAATTTTGCTTTTTGGATTTTGGGGACCCGGGACAATTACTGTCAGGAACATGAACTCTCTCTTCATGCACATCCCAGGCGGTAAATTATAAGGCGTCAAAATTACAGGCCAACATGAATAATTTTTTCCTGATTGCCCAAAAGGAGTGAAACCATCTGCACACAAACCTAACCTTACATTCCGCGGGTCTGAAGCAAAGTCTTGATATTTTTCGTCAAATTGCTTCCATGCCACTCCATCAGATGGATGACAAAGAACTCCGGACTCCTGCTGATGCTCATAATGCCACCTCATTTCTTTTGCAGTAACAGTAGAACTGAACAACCTCTGCAGCCTAGGAATAAGTGGTAGATACCACATCCGTTTAACCGGAACCTCTTTAAAATTTCCATGACCAATTCTCCGAGCTTTATAACGATCAGCCTGACAAAATTTACATTGCTTCTCATATGCATCATCTTTCCAGTATAACATACAACCATTCACACAACAATCAATTCGCTGATATCCCAGCCCGAGTTTGGATGCCAACTTCTTGGTCTGATAGAAATCTGTAGGCATCCGATTTTCAGATGGCATCGTCTCTTTCATAAGATGGGCAACTTCATCAAAGCATCCTTGGGGCATGTTATAGTCAGATTTAATACTCAATAGTCTCATTGAAGCTGACAACTCTGAATGCGATTCACAACCTGGCCACAGTGGTTCTTGGGCAGCAGACAACATGTCAAAGAAAATTTGTGCATCTGGATTAGGAGGTTCTGGCATATATTGATCGTAATTTCTAGCATGTAACAAGCTGTCGCCAACCGATGGACCAGCAGCATCCATTACCATCTGCTCGAATGGATCAAAATTAGCACGATCATTTCCTTGCCAATAATAATTACCAGCATCTGCTTGCTCTTCCACAACCGATACATGAGGCATTTCAGGAATGACTTCTCCATGAGTTGTCCAATAATAATATCCATCCTGAAAACCTTTCTTGTACAAGTGTTGCTTAATATCATCAAATGCCAAATATTTTCTGCATTTACACCTAATGCAAGGACATCGTATTTTTCCCGTATTTTGAAACTGAAAATCATTTGCAGAAGCAAATGCAAGGAACTCTTCAACCCCATTAATGAATTCTTGCGTAATTCCCACTCGATTAGGTCCTAATCGGTTGTACATCCAAGAACGATACTCAGGCACATTCATTTTATTGATCACCTATATATATATATATGTATATATGGAAATGACAAAGTTAGGACACACACACACACACACATATATATATATATATATGGAAATGACAGTTACACCATATATATACAAACATATATATATATACATACATTGAAATATATATATACATACACACACACATGGAGATGACAAAGTTAGGTAACACATTATTCTAAGAATGAACCAATTTTTTAAAATTTAAGCAGTAATTGACTATTAATTTATTGAATTTAAGAATTTAAAGTCCAATAGAAAGCAAAGTTCAATGGAAAAAATGACATAAATTTGAGCTCAAAAAAATTTCACAGAATCTAAAATTTGTATATTTATGTAATTAAGTGGAATATACATATGTATAATTTTATTCATATAGGATGATAAAAGTTAAACGCCTAATTAGATAACAACCTATTTAAAAACTAATTTTACATAATATTAAAATTTTAAATAATTAAACAGACTCCTGTCACCTTAAATTTCGAATATTCAACCTTCAAAATATTATTCATTAGACATTTCCTAATTAACAAAGTTTTTAGTGCTTTTTTACACTTTCGGATCAAATGTTAAATTCTTAAGAAATTGCAAAAGAATAAAAACAAACTAATAAGCTAAAAAATCAAGAGAATAACCTGAAAATATCAATCTTTGGTTGTAGAAGTGATGAAATCTCTGGATCGAAGGCACCTCTCCAGAAATCTGCAGCAGTCTTCAAAGTGAAACTAAAACACTTCTGGAAGAGATCCAATCTGTTTTTTAAGTTTTTGCCGACAATTAGGGACGGAAATTGGGGACGGAACTTTTCCGTCCCTAATTAGCGACGGAAATTAGGGACGGAAAAATGTTCCGTCCCTAATTAGTCAAAAGGTCAATTTGTCACATTATTGGGGACAGAATTAGGGACGGGGTGAAACATTCCGTCCCTAAGTAGGGACGGAATTTAGGGACGGAATTTTTTCCGTCCCTAAAAAGTCAAAAAGTCAAAAAAGTTTTTAGCGACGAACTAATCCGTCCCTATTTCCGTCGCTAAAATTAAAATAAGTTAAAAGTTTTTTTGGACGGAAAAATTTGAAAGTTCCGTCGCTAAAAATAAAATTTTCCGACGGAAAATATTTCCGTCCCTAAATTCCGTCCCTAAAATCGCCTTTTGTTGTAGTGCAAGTGGTCGTATTATGCTCGTAGTGTCGATACCAACATGGTTGTTATTTATATCAAAATAGTTCCTGAAAGTGTCCAGCTCCACTGCTAGTTGACCAACAACCTTGCCTGCGCATGAAAAATGTGTAGAGTGAGTTATATCTATATGTACATGGATTCTGCGTCTTTAAAAGGTAATTAGAGATGAAATTTCACCATCTGTTGTACTATTCATGAGTCCGAGATTTCCCCCCTGACTATTAGGTGGTGGGGGACCAGAATCCGATGCCATAAGAAACGTAATCCCATCGGCTGGAGCGCTGGAACCAGGGAAATTGGCGATATTGATGGTGAAGGTGGTGATGATGAATGCCGGCCATGCAAACACAGGATGCTTAAACAGAACCCTACCAACCTTCCCTCCTGGCGAGACACTGTCTCCCGGGTCCGGTGTGAGGCTTAAGTGTCCGTCTTTGCTTTTAACTGATCCCATGCATATCAGAGCACCATCATCGCAACTCTTAGTGGTGAAGGTGGAGAAACTGAAGTGGCTAAAGGCGAATGCATCATTTGACCTCGAAGACGCATTAGTGCTAGAAGGAGTTTGGCTAAGGAAAGCAAGGAGAAAGAGAATTACTGGTAGAATCATGGTTGATGAAGAACGATGGACACATCCTATATATAGCTTCCCCAGTTTATATAGAGAAACTAATTTCATATATTATTATGATGAAATGTGTTCGGCTGTGTGCTACGTACCCTCATATGGGGCCGCCACAATGAATTGCATATAAATTGTGTACTAATGTAGTTGAGCGCTCAACTGTGCACATTAACTTGACAAGTTTCCCTATAAATTTGTGTAGTGTCCATCAACCGCAGTAATTTTCCTTTAACAATTTAAATTTTCTAATTAAAAAATATATATATCTAATTGACCAAAATACCCTTATATACCCAAACTGTCCCAAATCCGTTTTCCCCCGTAAATTAAAAAGCTTTACTCCCAAGAAGCTTGCATCAAAATTCAAAATACACTCGTCAAGCACATAAATGCATATCATGCGACAAAAAACTTTAACGTACTCCAATTTCTGTCAGAAGAAGGCACGAGGAACATCAGCAAAATTGCACAACCACCACAGTTAACTACACCAACCTGATCCTGATGAACTGAAATGAAAAGTTAAGTTTAAAAGCTTATTTCTCTTTATTTAATGTCAACACTCAATAGGTTCAAATTCTATGCAATGTGCAGGATATGCCATATTAATAGATAATGCAAATTAAACCAACAAATAAAGCAGTGTGTGTTCTTATATATAGGTAGACCATAATATATGATCGAAATTGATTCGCTAAGTTCCAATGGGCTCGTGTATCAGATTTTCATGTCGTAACCTAAACAATTAGTGTTAAATCTAAGGGAATCGGATTCGTTAAATCCTAACGAACTCGTGTATTGAATTTTTATGTTATAACCTAAACAATAATTGTTAAACCATAAGGGAAACGTCGCTAAACTCTAACTAGCTTGTGTATCGAATTGAGATTAGAAAATTAGGTATATCAGATTTCCTTGAGAAAATTTTTGTGTGTACTTAGTTTTTATTTTAAACCCTAATTAAATCTGATTTTATTATCTTAATAGATACAATCAAGGTTAGGTTAGTCATTATGAAAAATAAAATTAATAGTTTGTCATTTTTGAAATATTGATTGCCCTTTGTTGTATTGTGTTTTGAACTTGTTGGAATGAAACTTTTATGAGCATCCTTATTAGAATAAAACTTTTAGATGAGTGAATTATTCTTATTTTTTTTATTAATAAATAAATTCAAATGTATTTATATTTACTATTTTTTTAAAGTGATAACAATTGTCAGGAACCAAGCATTAATGATTAGGATAAGCTTTTCATATAGAATTTGGATAGGAGAGGAAACATGTGTTTTTTGTGTGTAAACATTTGTGTTTTTGCGTGGTTGTCTCGATATATTTAATGCTAAATTATTTTAAAGTATTATTTGTAATGGGTCATATGGTTACGCATTGATTCAAAAATCTCCAAATTTTAATTTTAGATTGGAAAATAAAAAATAAAAATGAAAATTCAATTATAAAAGCCCAAAGACCCAAATAAGTTTCCGGACCATATGTAGGTCCAAAGTGGGCCTGTGATGATCAAAGGATGTCAATGTCATCAAAAGTTCCTAACACAGCCCTGCGGTCAGTGTCCACATCTTCGATTCAATCAAGCCTTACAAGTTTCAAAGCCCAGTCTTTCAATGTTAAAAACATTATCAACCAAATTCTAAAAATCTTATTTGTACTGATATTTGGAATATAATATACGCTAAAATAGGGCCCCGTATATATATATATATGTGGAAGAAGATTATTTCATTTATAGTTGGTGAGTTTTACTAGCGTCTGGCCAAAAGACTGGACGCTATATAGTCCATTATATTGAATGACACGTGGATGTTGACTTGGTAAACATCTATAATTGATTTTTAATTTTTTTTTTAAAATTTTATTATGAGAAGAATATGACAAAAATGAATATGAAGTTTTAACTTATTACTAACGAAAAACTTGCGATGAAAATAATTTTTTTATTTTTTCCATTTTTTTTGTGGATGGATAATTTATAGAATTTTTATTTTGCTGACGGCTTACCGATGAAATTTATTTTTTTGTCAACGGATTGCAAGAGGAATTTATTTTTTGTCGACGGATACGGAATTTAATTTTTTAAAATTTTGGCCTACAGATTATTGACGAAAAAAATCCATCGGTAATTACCAACGAAATTTTTTCCATCGATGTTTAGATTACATATGACGATTTTAACGATGGATTTTTAGGATTACCGACAAAAAATTATGTCTATAATTCGTAAAGTTCTTGCAGTGAGATTAACGTCGTCAAATTATTAGTTAGGGCAAGATAGACATTTAAACAATTTTTTTTAATGGTGGAGATTATAATATTTAATCTAATGGTAAATAGGGGACGATACCGTATATCTTGAACAAGTACATATCTTGAAAATATTAATTAGGGGCAAACTGTGTATTTATTGTACAATGACATGTTTATTGTAATTTTATTTTATTTTAAATATTATTTTTTTCCAATGGTGGAGATTATACCATTTATTCTAATGGTAAGAAGGTGGACTATTTTTGTACAGTTATTTGACTAGACTGTTTTGTAGTTCAGCCCATAGTTGGTCACCAACTTAATTGGCTATGTAGAAGGAAACGTTTTCCTTGTTCTTCCCATTTGGACATTTAGAAAATTGTTTTATGCATGAAGTCTGTTTACCAATCTTGTGAAGGCATACAACAATTTCCAACAATATCGGTAACAAACTAACAATGTGTCTTTCGCTTTGCGAAATTTATTGTCATAGAAATAATAGAGTGGATTACAACTTCAATTTATGTATCATATAAAACATGCATAGAACACAGTACAGGTATTGGTAAGAAACTCAGTCCATGAAGGAAAAAAAAGGGATAGTAGATTATTTGCAACCGTACAACTTCTTTGAAATGATATGATTGATATATTAATCTTGATGTTTGATCATATAAAATAACCCAAAAGTTTAACGGATGAAACAATATCTAAAAAGACAAATTAGTAACTGTTGCACCAATGTTCAAATCAACTTTACACACATATAGCAAAAATTCTGAGATTTTTCACAAATACATTGAGCTCCCAAAGAAGGCTAAAGGGCCTATTAAGGATGGATCTAATGTTTAGCTTTTTTTGTTGGTCTAATTGCAGCTGCAGCTTTGTTTCCTTCTCTTCGTTTTTTAGGTTGAATTTCTTTAAAGTTTTTGTTTGTTATTGATGTTGTCATGGTTTAGGTCTTTGCACCCGTCCCCGGCCTATGGGCCCCCGGAGAGGAGATTTTCTTCTCTCCTGTGAATGTGATATAAAGAAAGTATTCAAACTTGGTACTGCTTCGTAATTCATGATTTGTTCTAGATTCTAGGTGTTCTGAAAATTTTGGGTTTTGAATCATGTTTCATGAAGAAAGATAGACACAAAACCTATGCCTTCCATGGCCTCACACTTACATTTATATAAAGAAATATACTATTACGATCAAAAATTATATTAGATAATTGGGAGATTTAGAGCCAGGTTCATAAAATGAAACTTACGAATTTTAAATTCCACTGAAAAATCTTATTTGTATTCCAGTCAATTCTTTTTTTTCATAAACAAAATTGTAAAAACGTTTTATCTCTCAAAATACATGATATATTTAAAAAAATTACATATTTGAACACAACACGTAAAACTATTTCTAATAAGACTCATCATCGATAGTTTTTTTTTTTTGATAAAAGAGGGTTGTACCTCTGAAGTTTATTAAAGGCCTCACTTATGGCGGAGGATCATCGATAGTTTTTAATGTTCTTTTTAATTACATTATTTTTCAAAAATAATATAATTAGCATATATGCTATGCAATTGTTTTTTTTTCACTACTACAACGTAAACAATAAGTGTTAATAAAGTGGAATAGATTGACTTAACGCTGGCCCGTGCATTAGATTTTCATATTGTGACCTAAACAATAAATGTCAAACCCTAAGGGGAATGAATTTGGTAAACCCTAACAAGTTCATGTATGCTCAGCATACTTGATTTTCATATATGATAATGAAATGATTTTCTATATTTAAAGGATACTTATGTAATTTAATTAATAAAAAATTAACTTAATTATAAAAAATCTAAAAATTTTACCTAATTATAAATAATATATAAATAACATTACCCTTAATAAGTCTCATAAAGTAAATCTGCATGCAATTTTGTCTCCATTGTTCTATGGATGAGCTCACAGCAATTCTGACGTGCATGAGTCCACCTATTCTATGAGTTGATTGCTCGATAAACGTGTTAAATTGTCAACGTGGCTTAAAAAGGTTAATATATTTATATTTTGAGCTGGTATGGCTGACAAATTGGTAATTTAGAAATTTCTTTTATTTTTTTTAAAAAATAAATCATTTTGACTTACTATACAAACGTGTTTATCATTAGTCCTGGGGCATGGCAGACATGCACGTAAAACGTTTGGATACTTTCTCTTAAGTCTTAACAAGTTCAAATGCATTCCTTCCCTTATATATATATATATATATTCATGTAAGGGAAGGAGAAGGAAAATACAAGTACTACGACATAGGCAATCAAAGAGAGATACACACAACAGCAACTAATTAAGGGCCGAGAGACTGATCAGAGAGAGAGAGAGAGATGGAGTGGAAGAAATATTATTTGGATGTAATACTGGTTCCACTAGGGTTTCTTATAACCTTGGGTTACCATTTCTGGCTATGGCATAAGGTTAGGACACAACCTCTTACAACCATCATCGGAATCAATGCCACCGCCAGACGTTTCTGGGTTTCTGCCATTATGAAGGTTGGTATAATAATTAATTAATTTTCACTTCTTGTAATTTGCTCTTCCTCAACGGAATTAATTAATTTGACATATATTTATCTTGAACATCTCCATCCATCACATTTATTAATTTAATAATTAATGCAGGACAATGAAAAGAAGAACATCCTGGCAGTTCAAACGCTCCGGAACGTTACCATGGGATCACATCCATCCTTCTCTCGGCGGGGCTGGCAGCCCTAATCAACAGCACATACAGCATTAAAAAGCCCCTTGAGAACGCCGTGTACGGTGCTCACGGGGAGTTTATGGTGGCTCTTAAGTACGTTTCCATATTGACAATCTTCCTCTTCTCGTTTCTGTGCCACTCTCTGTCCATCAGGTGTATAAACCAAGTGAGCATCCTCATCAACGTGCCCCAGCAAGATGACACGACGTCGTTTATAGTGACCCCTGATAATGTGAGCGAGCTGTTGGAGAAAGGGTTTCTGCTGACACTGTGGGGAACAGACTCTTCTACACGGCACTTCCTCTCTTGGTTTGGATATTTGGGCCTGTTCTTGTTTTCTTGTGCTCCCTCGCTTTGGTTCCTGTGCTTTACAATCTCGACTTTGTGCTTCGCGGCGCCAAGGAAAAGATGGATCATGTTGATGTTGGATCATATCCTCATCATCATCACGACGCAGACTTCGTTTAATTGAAAGATGGATAATGTTCATGCTCATGTTGATGTTGGATCAGATCATCATCATCATCATCACGACGCAGACTTTGTTTAATTTAATTATTTGTAATCAATTGTAACAAGCTAGCTGATTTTCTAGCTTTTTTGCTTTTAGGATTGTTGGTGTTAGAATCATGTTGTCCTTGTCCTTGTTTGTTGCGAGGTTGAGTTAATGCCCCTCGTTTTCAGTTTTCCATCGAAGAGAGGTTTTTTCTCTTCTTTAATTAATAAAATCCGGGCTAAGCCCTTTCCCAAAAAAAAAATTGTAACAGGCTAGCTACCTACCTAGTTCTATATATGGATTGATAAGAGCAATTGCAATGAGTAAATTATTCACTCTCTCAATTGGATCTCACCTCTATTACATAAAAAGTCAAGTCAAATACTCTTATATATCATCAAAGCATATCTTTCAATACAGTCTCATCAGCAAACACAAATTCATATACATTTTCTCATTTACCTATTAACAAAACAACTATTTTTTTCATTTCTTTATCAATTTTCTAATAAAACTACACCAAAATCAATAATGTGTCTCACATCTTTTATAAAGTCAAATCACATACTCATCTAAATCAGCAAAACACATCTTCCAATATAATCACATTAACAAAAACACACATTTCTATACATTATCCATTTCCCCTAAAAACACATCGTTCCAGGGAAAACTTAATTGTCTTTGTCATAGACAAGTATTTTCAGGGGGGGAAAGGGTAATTGGAACATTCACAACAAATGCAGGTGGTGAGATGAACAGCTCAACCAAATTCTGGGATCTTCATAACTTGAGTGGGCCATTAATACTTGGAGAGAGATGCTGCTTTTCTTGTGTTTTGTGATTACATATTATGTCTGGGAGTACTGGAAAGAGAAGCAAGTTCCAACATGATCGGCTGCAAAAGTTTAGTCGACTGTGGGCTGCCCTTATTCCCATCATAGTAACTTTTAATTCAACATAACCGAAAGCTATGAAAATTTCAGTATGATGTAATTTTTGTTTGGAAATAATAAATTTGCATAATTATTTTTTTTATTTCTTTTTTCTTCTTAATTTGAAATCACAAACGTTTCGCCAAAATTTCATTTGTTCTGTTGGAAATACCTTTTTTTGGTATTTAGGGGGCGCAGAAGTCATTCCCCGCCTTTACTCAGAATCGAACCCGGATGGTGGTCTTTATAGGTCCCCGGTGTAAGTCATGGTACCACTGAACCAACTTGGCTTAGTGGTACCAGAACTTATATCGGGGAACCTATAAAGACATCCACCCGGGTTCAATCCTGGGTAAAGGCTGGGAAGGATTTCTGCGCCCCCCAAATATCAAAAAGGTATTTCCAACATGTTCAAAACATAAATCAGCTAGTTTTGCTTGCTATATTTGGTCTCGAGTAGTAATCTTTTGGAATTCTTGACAATTAAGAGGATACTAGATGGTTTCTCTTAATAAGGAATCGTTTAATTATTCTTACACGGTGGAATATATAATGAATCGATACAAAAAGGAAAATTGTTGTTAAAAAGGAATTATTGATTAATCTCAAGTCAGAGTAGTTTCACAATAGTTGATCAAAAGTGAATGCAGTGTTAATTAGGATGAACATAGTTATTCCAACACCATTATCATCAGTCTCAAATTATTCATCAATAATAACAACATATATAGTCTCACAACATCGAAGCCGTGACATTGAAGTTATGAACGTCGATTAAGACCAGCGACGGACCTACGGTATGACAGTAAGCCTTGCTTGGGAGAGGTGTTGGGAGGGGTTCGTGAACAAGCGAACCCCTCCGAACCCTTGCTTGGCGCGAACACCTCAAGGTGTTCGGAGGGGTTCACGAACCCCTCCCAACACCTCCCAACACCCCTTTTCTCAACCCCTCAAAATGAGGAATTGGGAGGTGTTCACTCATATTAAAGGCTCCCAACCCCTCTCAACCCCTCTCATACCAATCAAGGGTTCACTTTTATGAACCCCTCCCAACCCCTCCCAACCCAACACCTCCCAACCCATCTCCCAAGCATAGTAAGGAGCCATGGACCCCCAAGTTTTTGGAAAAAAATCCACATATATATAGTATATAATCTATAGATAATAGATGTACATATAATATATTGTCATATGTCATCGATATATTGTTTGTTTCAAATATGGCCTGAGCACTTCATAGTTGGGCCATTTATACACTTGGGCCATTTATGAGAGTTGTTCATATAAGTTCGGCTATTATTAGTCCAAGTTTTTAAGCCCATGAAAGATGAGACCAATAGACCATGACATAGTCTATTGCAACATCATCTTCTCAACGGGTAAGTGAATTTGTTACGAAAATCTAGAAAAATTGGTAAGTAAGTTTGTTACATATGAGAAATGTGTAAAGCACCACACAAAGTTTGTAATAAAAAAAATTGCAAATTTATTTTTTATTATCCCATTAAATGATTGAGAAATCTAACTTAACAAAAATATATATGCGGGGTATGATAATTATATAGAATATAAAAACTACAGTGAGAGTTCAATATTGAGGTTCATAGGACCCTTCCATCCAATGGTTAAGTTTCCATGACACACTTCCACCTCAAAAATTTCTCCGAGGGTGATCTGATGCATTCCCAAAATTAATTATGTCGTCATTTAAGACTTTCGATATAATTTTTATACATAAATAAAATATACAATATATATTTTTTTAAATAAATAAATAAAAATATTTGGATCCGAGATTATATTTTTTGAACTAAACGATATTGAAATTATCGCTAGTCTGAATTCAAATAAATTAACATTTTACATCATATAATTTAAGGAGATAATTGACTAACACGGGAAAAACACATTTCAAATAAATCACATTAACATAAAGCAAAAAATAAACACACATGGAAGAGACTTGATTCCCGTATTTATTTTGATAATTTATCATTTCAACCATATTATTAAATTACTATGATTAAAAAATATGATTTATTACCGAGAAAAAGAATTATCATATTGAAGGCTCCACGTTAAATTTCATGAAACCCTATTTCATCCAATGGTTAGGATCTCATGAAAATCATTTCCTCGAGAATCCTTCCGGTATAACATCCAATGTTTTTCCATTGATCCTATCGTCGGATAGACCTTCGATATAATAATTAGGACCCTAAAAAGTAAGTACAACACATATCTAAATAAACTCAATTCCATTTGAGGTAAACACATTGAAAAAGAAGATAACAAATACAAATGCAACCTGTAGAGGAAGCTATTTCAAGGTGACAAATATTAGTGGCCACGGTTAGACTATTTCTAACTGTCCAAGCAAGTCAAACGGAAAAGAACAAAAACGTCATTCCAATTACGGTTTACAAATATCACGATAACAATTTAAATACTCAGAAAATTAACTACCATTTTGAACCATCTCAAAAACCAGAAACTTGTTTTCAATACCATAAAAATCACCACTTCAGCGCCCACCTTATCATACTTGCAACCATAATCAAAGTTCATGAAGTGCATCATATAGATTTCATTTCAAGAACCTTAAACTGCCTTTCAAAGTGGTACCACACACATTCAGGACAAACATTTCAATCCAATTATGATGCACAGACCCATATGAATCATTACCTATTTCACTTATCAAAGAATCTCAATCAATCAATACCACAAGTTGCATGATTTCACCGTATGAACCAGCACAAATCAATTTATAATTTGTTGATCACAGAGTAACAATCTACACAACTTACCTTACAAACTTCAACAACACAATCAACCTCACAAGCTTTAGATAATCAAAGTGAGGACCCAGGATATTTGGCCTCACAAAACATGTATTATTTCAAATTTTAGCATCAACCTCAATCAAATAAATCAAGAATTATAACTACAGTCACCAAGTAAAGACATCAAAAATTTCATGACACCAAAATATAACAAGCCAAACATTCACAGAGTAAAGCCTGGCACACCATCCAGGAAACGTAGACCATAACCGAGATTAAGCTTGGCTCTTATAGCGACATCCACATGTATTTGTACTTACACCTCCATTCATGAACCCAACCTTCCAATAATTCAAGCAGTGAAACACCCAAATATTTGATGAAATAAGACGAGAAGGATCCAAGAACCAGAGAAGTAGATTGGGTGAAAAGAGGTATTGTGATAATGAAGGTAGTGTCTGCGGTGTCTTTAGGTGGTGGCGATGGAGAACCGTTTCGGATAATTTGGGATGGCCCCATGGACTCAAGGGAGGTGTGGGATTAAGGTGGTTGTGGTGTCGTCGGGCGCTTGACCAAGAAAGGATTTTGACAGGCTGCTGAAATTACAAAAAAGAGACTAACCAATATGACTCAAAGGTGATTTTCTTTCCAGAACTTTCGGTCCCCTCATCTCCACTGGAATCCCTCTATTTATAACTTGTCAGCTCCGATCTCTCCTTCTTCCTAACGATTCTATTTCCTTTTCGATTTCTCAATCGTCTCTCCCAAATCGTTGAAGAGTTTCCCCTTTCCAAGAATAACACTTAAACCGAAGCGCCTTTCTCAAATAAATCACGAAATCCCCTAAATCTAAGGCCCCAAATCTCTCCTCAATGTGAACCCTAAGATGCAGCCGACCTCCTCAAACCCTAATCACCATTTCTGCAGCTCTAGTATCCCTCAAAATCGCTAAGTTTCCTTCCGAAAACTCGTTGCCATTAGAGGAAGAAAGAAAGGTATCCACCGGGCTTTACTTCCTATCTATTTAGGCTCAAATAGCTTGAGCCCAACCTTGAATCAAGGTTTACCTATTTGGGCTCCAATTGAGATCGAGTCCAAGTTTTAATTTGGGGACATTCTTGAGTCCAAGCTTAACTCTACTCCAACCTTTATTTTGGGCTTGATCCTCTCTTAATTTTGGGCCTCTCTTGGTTTGAGTTAATTATTGGATTTTGAGCTTTGAGCAAAAATTGGGTATTACAATAGTGATAAAGGATTTTTTTCTTTTTTCATAAAGAACATGTTTATAAATATGATTTTAAATGGATTTATTCGTTGACTATGGATCTCCTTGGTGAATCAACGGAATTCTCAAAATTTCACATTTTTTTCAAAACTCACATCAAGTGAGATTTTTCATCTATTTTCGAAGCATTTTTTGCCAAGCTGGAAATAACTCAAATGATCCTATGCATAATTTTTAAATCATAAAAACTCACTCCAAGTGAAGTTTTTCTCTAATCTTTTCAAAACATTTTTCTGCCAAGCCATGAATGGTCTTAATGTATGCACATTTTTAAAATCTTCAAAAAGCCACTCAAGTGGTAATGTGGGATTTTCATCCAAATCATTTTCAAAATGAAATTATCATGATTTGGGCCGTAATAAATAATGTATTTAGTATTAACTCTGAACTCCGAAGTGGTGATCTGATTTCCGTTGAACATGATTTAGTTTTAAACCGGCCATTAAAGTATGGCCTACCAAAACCCAAATCTGATGTTTATTGATCTGGTAAGATGAGCTGCAAAAGTTTAGTGGACTGCCCTTATTCCCATCATAGTTTTCGACTTTTAATTCAACATAACCGAAAACTAAGAAAATTTTCAGTATGATCATGTAATTTTTGTTTGGAAATTTTTTTTGCATAATACATTTATATATATTATATTATATATTTATATAATATGTGGGACCCATCCGTTATACATAACTGTAAATAAGGGATCCACTGGAGGGCAGAGTTGTAAATTAACTTAGGGACCCACCTGGACAGCACTTTTCATTCGGTTTCCCTCAGTTTTGAGGGGGAAAAAAGGTGGGACCCATGACATTTTTCCTCCCAAAAATATCTTGTTAATTTTTCATTCTCTTCTTTTTACTCCCTATCCAAATATAGTGCAAGAGCTTCATATTAATTAGCTTTCATCTTTTAAAATGAGGGTATTTCAGTTCAATATTTATTTTTTATTAATATTAAAACTATTTAATAGTTTCTTTAATTATTGTACAAAAATCTCAAACGACAATTATTTAGGAACATGGGAGTACATAATACTGATTCAAATATTTTCTTCCACCCTATTATTTGTAAATAAACACAGCCAATGTATCTTTCTTATTTTTCGTACATCATATTTCCAATATGATCACGGCCGTCGCTCAGACTGTCAATCTCCCCTCTATGGATGGATTTAAATGACCAACTGTGAATCCTATGAGTTCCACTGTATAATCCCGTGGACGCCGTGAATCCCACATACACTGAACTTGGAACTATCAAAGGTAGAGCAAGGTCCTGATTGAGGACAACCCTCCAGAATGGTGCAAATCGCGGATTGTACAGCGCCATAGATACTATCAAATTTCCAACGAAATCAATCTCGATTCTGACCAGAATGTTCCGGTACCAGAATAAAACTAATTCCGTCTGCAGAAATGTTTGAATTGGGAAAGGGAGCCATATTGACCGTGAAGGTGGTGGTAATAAGTGCCGGCCATGCAAGCACAGGGTCCTTATATAGGACTCTCCCAACCTTGTACTGTGCTTTGGGGTCATCTTTAGGGTCTGGTGTAAGGCTCAAGTATCCATTTTTGCTGGTAGCTGACCCCATGCATATTAGTGAACCATCATGGCAATCTTGAGGTTGAAAATTAAAGAAATGGAAATAATCAACAGTGGATGCATGGCTACAATTGTAGGAGTTTGGTTAAGCAAAGCAAAAAGAAAGAGAAGCACAAACATGGTTGCTCAAATTAAAGAAACTCTCCACAAAGACAGAAATTAAAACCTCTCATGCCCATCATACTAATATATTTATATTAGCAGTTCCAAATTCCAAGTAGTCAACCATCAATCAATGCATGAAATCATTGTTCACTTGAATCACTAGCCACCACATATTTTTGTGGCAGTAAGATATTATACCTAGAAAAGAGAGGAAATGCTCGAGCTGATTTGGCTCAGACAATATTGTAAATGGTTGTTTGCTTTCACAGTCAGTAGTATTGTCAGCTATTATAAGGAGTGAAGAAAAACCCTTATCTGAAGGCTCACAAATATGTATGGGAATTGAGAATTAATTGATAATTGAGAATATTTTTCCCTTGTTGATGATAGTAGGAGAGCACTTGCGTAAACTTATGCTATGAATTGTCAAAAAATAATAATAATAATATGTTAAAAGACTGGTGTGCGCGAGTGTTGTGAACCAGTAGATTGTCACGTTCTGTCCCCACAAATATGGCTCATCAGAGTCACCCCACAAATATTGGCCATATTGTATGGTCCCAATGTGAACCCAAATCGGACCAATTAATGTTTCATTGGAGGCATGTATGATGTTGATGTACCCGTGAAAAAAACCTCTGATCTTGCTCGATTGAAATATACCCGCAGACATACTCAATCAAGACTTACATAGCACTTAAAGGTTCATTAGTAAATTTGTTTAGTGTCCATCAACGGCATTAATTGTGCTTTCACAATCTTAATTTTCTAATTAGTCTTGGTAAATCTATGCACGTACGCTTTCATATCCTGCGTGGTTGTCTCACATCGGTAAATAATGTGTGGATGATGTCCTTAATAAAGGCAAAGTCCACCATTTACAACTAAAAAGGTATTTTTTCATGTCATGCAAACCCACTTGCATGACTTGAGAAAGAATAAAATCGTGCGGGTCTGATGTATCTATGTGAACCGGATAATATGAGTACGATGTATCCAGTGAACTGGATAACCTAAAGCGGATAATATTGTTAGTGTGTACGGGATGTCGAAATTACAACATGATATTGAAACCAGGTTGCTCGATCCAGTCGGACTTGAATATCACCTCTACTCCACTTGTTGGATCTGTTATATAACTCAGCCTACAAGTGCGGGGGAGTGTTGTCCCACATCGATAAATAATGTTTGGATAATGCTCTTAATAAGAGCAAAGCCCAGCCTTTACAACTAACAAGGTCGGAGTGTTGTCCCACATCGATAAATAATGTTTGGATAATGCTCTTAATAAGAGCAAAGTCCAGCCTTTATAACTAACAAGGTCTTTTTCTATGTCATGTGAGTTGGGCCTAGCTCACTTGCATGACTTGAGGAAGAACAAAATCATGCATGCTCGATGTATCAATGTGAATCGGATAATCTATATATGGACCTGATGTATCTAGTGAACCAGACAAGTTAAAACCAATAATATTGTTGATATGTATGAGGTGTGACATTTATAACATGTGTTTGTGTCCTCTTTGGAGTCATGAGTTCATAGAGTAGGAGGTGATTCGTAATTTATTTAGGACTTGCTTGGATAAAAAAGAGTAGGGTTAAGTGAGGTAGTGTAGGGGTGAATTAAATGATGTAGAGTAGAGTAGACTAAACTAATTAAATGAATAAGAGTGAATTAAATTATAAATTATTAACTTTATTTATATATGAGGCCGTAGAGTGAAGAATTTAAACATTAAAATGACTTATCTCCTATTCTAGCATCCTAACTCGCCAAATCAGTGGTTATAATTATCACTTAACGAGAGTAGAGTAATAAATAACTTATCCACTACATTATCCTCCTAACCTCTCCTAATTTAAAATCAAATAAAATTTATAATCACTACCTCACTTAATCTTTCCTAATAATTAACCTTTTAAATTCGTAATCCACGTAGACCCTCCTAGTTTCTTTCTCTCTCTTTTGGTTTTCTTTCCTTTTCACTAGGTCCATTTGTTTTTGGACACATACACAAAGTTTGATATTATTAATGTTGGGCCCATTTGCGTATTTAAGAGAGACGGTGATCTTAATTTTGGCAGACATGGATGTGTGAAAAACGTTGGATCTTTCTCTTAATGTTATTGTTTTCTTCTTAAATTCTAGTAAGACTTTAATTTCTTTCCCATTTTAAGGCAGAGGAATTGACTCATCCTTATCTGAAAAGACGAGCAAAACTTAATGGCAACTTTGGTTTTTTTCCTTTTCTTCTTTCCTTTAATGATGAATCATGGATTTCGATCCATGTGAATCATGCTAAAATAAGGGATGAGTTCTGAAAAAGTTCAAACACGCCTTCACATATAAAGACCGACATTTGTCATACGAAATTCGGAGGTCATCTTGGTCGGTGAACATACCTCGGTTAAAACGGAACTATCAATCAGTATGCTTAATACCCTCGGGCAGAGGCAAGACATTAAGAGAAATGAGTTCCTTATTCAATGAGACTCTCCCTCAATTAGAGTAATTTTCTATTATAAGAGACTCTTATTAATACACATTCTACTGTTTAATACACAACTATTAAAGCACCGAATTTTGGACACTATGAGACTTATACGTTCCCTTTTTAACTTGAGCGTCAGAGTGCCAAAATAAGAAAATAGCCTCTGGCGAGACCATCGTAGGAAGAACGATATTACCAATCGAGAAGACCTAGCTAGCTTGGTCCCTATTTGTTGGATCAACCTTTCTTCTCTATTCATTCTCCAAATTATCATATGGTATCAAAGTTTGATCGATCCTCATCACGTATACTAGATGACATTTGGGTCACCTGTAAGTCTCTATGAAATGGACCACTCATAAGGTGAAGGGTACTACATGATGGATCCTAACTCATCTAGTCCACTTGCGAGTGTTAGGAATCTCCCATCGGTTAGATGTTGGGTTTCCATTTACTTAATAAGAGATGACCAATCTCAAACCACTTGAAGACCCTTTTAGGAATAAAATGCACATGAGCCAAATTATCACAACAATATCTCAAGTAGTTTGTAGGACAAACTTTTATTCTCTGCCCATTGTTCAAATGATCACAGAAATGAAACATAATTATCAATCTAAGTTTAATGTCAAGCAATATTGCTTGCTTGACACATTAATGCCAAGAAAATTTTAACAAAGGAAATCAGGTTCCACACCTTTTATATATGGCACAAGAGCCGAGAGATGGAATACAATATTATATATATAATTAACAGCTGGATTATTCATGATCGGCATCATAAAACAACCAACATTATTCACGATCGCCATATCACACAAGCTCCATGGAACATTTATTTATTCATTCATTAATTACATGCATAAAGGATAGACCGTACATGTCAGAATTCCACTCTCTTATTTATGCTCTCATAAGTAGGAGCTGAGCTAGTGAAATTACATATTTAAGAAACATGGGCGGCCGCTTAATGTTCACTGGTTTTTATTCATTATATTCCAAGTACGACGTCCAACGCCGATGGCATCCGTTTTCTCCAAACTCTGCACAGATGTAAATTCCCAGTCCAGAATGCGATGAGTCCCTCTATATTCTCCTGTGGAGGACGTGAAGCCCACATATATGGATTTTGGAACCGTATCTGATAGTTTAATGGATTGGCTGAGAACAATCGACATTTTTTGATTGAGGGGTGCCATTGATACCTGCAATATTTCTCCTATAGGACTATAATCAATTCTGACTTTAATATCGTTTCCACTGCTGAGTCTAGTAGAGAGAGCCCTGGCTACAAGTGGGAGTGTTACGCTCCTAGTGTCGATACCAACATGGTTGTTATTTATATCAAAATTGTTCCTGAAAGTGTCCAGCTCCACTGCTAATTGACCAACAACCTTGCCTGCGCATGAAAAATGTGTAGAGTGAGTTATATGTGGATGGATTGTCATTGTGCGTCTTTAAAAGGTAATGAGAGATGGTTTTTTACCATCTGTTGTGCTATTCACGAGTCCGAGATATCCCCCCTGACTATTAAGTGGTGGGGGACGAGAATCCGGTGCCATAAGAAACGTAATCCCATCGCCCGGAGTGTTGGAATTAGGGAAATTTTTCATATTGATGGTGAAGGTGGTGGTGATGGTAGCCGGCCATGCAAACACAGGATGCTTAAACAGAACCCTAGAAATCTTCCCTCGTGCCGAGGGATCGTCTTCCGGGTCAGGTGTGAGGCTTATGTATCCGTCTTTGCTAGTAGCTGATCCCATGCATATCAGAGAACCATCATCGCAACTCTTAGTGGTGAAGGTGGAGAAACGGAAGTGGCTAAAGGCGAATGCATCTTTTGACCTTGAAGAAGCATAAATGCTAGAAGGAGTTTGGCTAAGGAAAGCAAGGAGAAAGAGAATTACTGGTAGAATCATGGTTGATGAAAAAAGATGGACACAACCTATAGCTTCCAGTTTATAATTTATATAGAAAAACTAATTTCATATATTATTACAAAAATATTATAAAAGCCAACTTTTAGTAGGCCAACTAAACCCAAGTTTACATGACATTCCAATGCAGGTGGACCATGTTGAACTTTTTCAAAAATCAATTAAGCACATTTTTTGTTTATTTTTTAAGAAATTTTAAATCGTTTTTTTTCCTTCTAAAAATACATGTTAGATTTTGAAAAAAATTACATATTCGAACTCAGCTCGTAATGTTTTTTTCTAATAAGACCCACTGTCAATAGTTTTTATTGCATTTTTCAATTATATTGTTTTTAAAAACAATATAATACATATATATGTTGTGTAAATTGTTTATTCGAGTTGAAATTTTGTTACACTATTGATAGTAGAATATATATTTGTTATTTTTTACATTTTTATTGAAATTATGTTGCGTACTTTAACCCGTTAAGTTTTAGGATTTTAGTAGCAAATCCGAGCATTTTATGTTACAACATGAAAATTCGATACATGATCGAGCCCGTTAGAGTTTAACGAATTCGTTCCCCTTAGATTTTAAAACACTTATTGTTTAGGTTATAACATGAAAATCCGATATACGAGCCCGTTAAGGTTTAACGAATTCGTTTCCCTTAAAGTTTAACAATTATTATTTAGGTTACAGTATGAAATCGATATATGAACTCATATAAGTACATATAAATAAACACTGAAACCTACGTAATTCACATATTAGTACAAAAAATAAAGTAATTAAAAATGACTAAATAAAACCTAAGGATGATGAATTTTGTTGGATAGATCTTTGTTTGCTGATTATGAATATGTAATTTTTTTCGAAATCTAATATGTATTTTAAGAGATAAAGTATTTTAAAATTTTGTTTAAGAAAAAAAAATGTGCTATGAAATTTCAAATATGATTTTTTTTCCCTAAAATTTTATTTTTTCATGTCATAATCTTATAAAGCATGTCGTGTAAATTTGAGTTAACGCTAGACTTCAAAAATTTGGACTATTTAGCACCACTCATGTTTATGATAATGTGTTGGACTGTGTGCTACCTCATGTGGGGCCACCACAATGAATAGCATGCACATGCAATTTGCTTTCATCCTCTTTTTATGGAGTGTAGGGTATGTGGGTGTATCAGTTTGCAAACTGTGTAGTAATGCAGTTGAGCGCTCAACTGCATTAACTTCACAAGTTTCAACATTTCCCTATAAGTTTGTTTTGTGTCCATCAACCGCTTAATTTCACAATAATCTTAATTTTCTAATTACTCTTCTCAAATCTATGTACATGCGTACGCTTTCATATCCTGTGCTTGTCATGAGTTCATGGAGTAGGAGGTGATTCGTAATTTATTTTTAGTTTCTTTCTATCTCTTTTGGTTTTCTTTCCTTTTCACTGGGTCCATTTGTTTTTGAACACATTCACAAAGTCTGTGATATTATTAATGTTGGGCCCATTTGCGTATTTAAGAGAGACGGTGATCTTAATTTTGGCAGACATGGATGTGTGAAAAACATTGGATCTTTCTCTTAATGTTATATTGTTTTCTTTTCTTAAATTCTAGTAAGACTTTAATTTCTTTCCCATTTTAAGGCAGAGGAATTGACTCATCCTTATCCGAAAAGACAAGCAAAACTTAATGGCAACGTTGTTTTTTTTCCTTCCTTTTCTTCTTCTTTCCATTAATGAAGGAATCATGGATTTCGATCCATGTGAATCATGCTAAAATAAGGGATAAGTTCTGAAAAAGTTCAAACACGCCTTAACATATAGAGAACGACATTTGTCATAGGAAATTCAGAGGTCATCTTCATGGCTCGGTTAAAACCGAGCTATCAATCACTATGCTCGATTAAGCATGCGCCTAGACCCTCGGGCAGAGGCGAGACATCAAGAGAAATGAGTTCCTTATTCAATGAGACTCTCCCTCAATTAGAGTAATTTTCTATTATAAGAGACTCTTATTAATACACATTCTACGGTTTAATACACAACTATTAAAGCACCGAATTTCGGACACTATGAGACTTATACGTTCCCTTTTAACTTGAGCGTCAGAGTGCCAAAATAAGAAAATAGCCTCTGGCGAGACCATCGTAGGAAGAACGATATTACCAATCGAGAAGACCTAGCTAGCTTGGTCCCTATTTGATACAGAAAAACAATAATGCCGTCTGCAGAAATGTCAGAGTTGTGGAAGGGAGCCATATTAACAGTGAAGGCGGTGGTAATACGTGCCGGCCATGCAATCACAGGGTCCTTATACAATAAGATTCTTAATTCCAACGTTGAACTGTGCTTTTGTGGTCATCTTTAGGGTCTGGTGTAAGGCTTAAGTATCCATTTGCAAACCATAATAGCAATTTTGAGGTTGAAAATTAAAGAAACGGATGCATATATATATGAGGACGTATTGGGATCGGAGTTGTCTGGCTTATGTGTATTCTGTGAGTTACTGAGCAATATTTTGATTGAGTTGTTTTTTGGACCTTTGAATAAAAAAAAATTATTTTCTTTAATCTTGTAAAAGAATTAATTGTAACCTGTTGGAAGAGATTTAACATTCAATTTGATATCCAATTATCCTAATCACTGTCTTTAATAAAATAGAGCTAATTAAATTGTATTGGATTTAAAATTATTTCTCTTTATGTGTCTAAAATCAAGATGAAAATGAAAAAGAAATAAAATTTGTGATGAAGAATATCGGTCTATGTATGTGATAGAACATTTATTGATATATGTGGAAAGGATACAGAGGCCATTGCTATAAGTACATGATATGATACTGACTTGAATATTTTCTTTCACTCTCTTATTTATGCATATAGGGTGAAATATTGTAAATAAACACAGCCAATGGATGTTTCTTATTTTTCATAAATTGTATTTCCAATATGATCACGGCCGTCCTTCAGACTGTCAATTGCCCGTTCGTTGCTCGATATGAATCCCCAACTGCGAATCCTATGAGTTCCGCTGTGTAATCCTGTGGAAGCCGTGAAGCCCACATACACGGGTCTTCGAACTATGTTTGGTAGAACAAGGTCCTGATTGAGGACCACCCTCCAGAATGGACTGCAAGGACGACAAGGCGGTTCGTAAGCCATAGATACTATCAACTTTCCAAGAGAAGCATACTCAATTCTGACCAGGATGTCTCTTCCACTTGCGAGTTTAAACGGGACATTTTTAGCTGCAATTGGGTTTACGATGCTGGTAGTGTCGATACCAACATGGTTGTCACTTATGTCATTGGTAAAACTGTTCTTGAAAGTATCCAACTCCACTGCTACTTGACGAAGAAAGACATCTGTAATTTCAATCACAAGGAAGTAAGTTTGACTAGAAAGAGTGAGGGATTTCAGCCAACTAGGACTCTAGCTCGGAGTTTACTAGTAGATCAGAATGCATGTTTACGTACCATCGGTTGTAGTATTCATGATTCCCAGAAACCCTCCAACACTGTTAAGAGGTGGTGGACTTGTATCCTGCACCAGAATAAAACTAATGCCATCTGCAGAAATGTTTGAATTGGGAAAGGGAGCCATATTGACAGTGAAGATGGTTGAGAACCTTGTTGCTGGCCATTTTAACACAGGGTGCTTATATAGGATCCTCCCAACCTTCAACTGTGCTTTGGGGTCATCTTCAGGGTCTGGTGTAAGGCTCAAGTATCCATTTTTGCTGGTAGCTGACCCCATGCATATTAGCGAACCATCATGGCAATTTTTAGGTAGAAAATTACCGAAATGGAAATAATCAACAATGTATGCATGGCTACAAGTAGGAGTTTGATTAAGCAAAGCAAAGAGAAAGAGAAGCACAAACATGGTTGCTCAAAACAAAGTAACAAACTATCTATCAAGACACAAATTAAAACCTAGCAGATATATATATATATATGCCTCCCATGTCCATCATACTACATTTATATTACTTCCTGATCTCGTGAGTCCACAGCATGTTCCAAATTTCAATTAGTATTGGCCATTTTGCATGGTCCCAATGTGAACCCAAATCGGACCAATTTTTGTTTCATTGAAGGCTTGTTACACGTGAACTACGTACAGAAATTAAAATAATGACAGTTTTTTATATCGACGAGTAGAAAATGACTGGACCGATCGAGTAGAGACTAGAGAGCACGTATATGGAAGAAAAGAAGGAAAAAAATCCAATGAGAGAGGACGGCATTTCAATAATTTTATTAAAGCCATCACTTATTAATACGACAACCTAAAAGACCTCTGATAGAATCTAGCTAGTTCGATCGTAATATACCTGGTTACATACTCAAACGAGACTTCATATACCACTTAAAGGTTCGTTAGTAAATTTGTTTACTTTGTCCATCGACTACATTAATTGTGCTTTCACAATCTTAATTTTCTAATTACTCTTTGATAAATCTATGTACGTACTAGGAGGTGTGATTCCCAATTTATTAATTTATAGTTTCTGTTTATCTCTTTTGGATTTCTTTCCTTCTCACTGGGTCCATTTGTTTTTGTACACATACTCAAAAGTCTGATATTATTTATTGTTGGGGCCATTTGTGTATTTAAGAGAGACAGTGATCTTAATTTTGGCAGACATGGATGTGTGAAAAACGTTGGATCTTTCTCTTAATGTTATCGTCTTCCTCATAAATTCTAGCAAGACTTTGATTTCTTTCCTATTTTAATTTCTTAACGTTGGAATTGCGTATATCTCTTATATCATATCTTTTGGATCCAGGGCTCGTCCGGTTGCAATGGTGCGCTATCTTATCTCTGGTAACAAAATGGGCCATTGGACATTAAAATTTTCATCCAACAGCTCAACTTCGGTTTGTCCCAAATTTGGGTTAAATCTACCCAAATCATGTCATGGATGCGTCATGTTATTATCATTATCAGCTAATGTGGGACAAACGGAGGGGTGTACCTCTGATAACCCCATTTTAGGTGTGGACCGGACCAACTCCACGTGAAACACAAACAGATCTAAGACATTATAATGAGTCTTTTTGATAACATGTTAATAAGTTGGATTTCGCATACATCACCCTTCAGATGATATCTTCTTCCCGTTTGCCGCCGAGTAAATCATGTGGGCAGGTCGATTCCATCCACATGCTCCATTGGTGCTTCCATCAGTCCCTAATTTTGGCCCCAAAAGAAATGAAGACATTACCTTACGTAGATTGGACCCAAAATTTCTCGTAACTTCGTTTTGCTAATTTTTACCATCTTGTGGCTACTTTATTTTTTTATTAATTTATAAAATAATAACTTTAAGTAACAATAGCAAATACGTCTTCGTTACCAATTTTGTAAATTATTCAAATGTTAAATATATTGTGAATCGATTAATTTTTGTTCTATTTGGATAAACATTTAGGGTACCTGAAATGCTACATGTTCGGTTTGGGGTCGAGAAACCGAAACCCGTCTGCCAGTTTCCTGCCCTGGGAGTCACTGACAGATGTAAGTCGCAGGATGTGCAGCCTTACGGTAGGGACCACCTGCCGCTTTAGAAGTGGTCGAATGCCTCTACGAGGGTTCGAACTCACAACCTCCACTTCCCCCGTTAAGAGTTTTGACAAGGTGGGTACCGCTCAGCCATATGCCCTGGGGGCCACCTGAAATGCTACATGTTACTCAAGATACTAGCTAGTCATACTGAAACCGCGATGTCAGATTAGCATTTCAATTTTCAAGTAGCATTTTGATAACAGTTTGGGTACCTTTTTGAAATGCTGATTTTTGAAGTATTTAGGAAGCATTTTGGCTGAAAATGACTAAACTATCCATGTATTTTTTTGAAAATTACAAAATTATCTAACTAAGCATTTAATAATCTCTCACCTCCAACTAAATATTTAATTAATACCCTTATATAGTTATATGTAACTAGCACAGTATTTGAATTACCATATATGCACTAGAAAATAAACCATTAGTTATTCGAATTCTCAAGTAACATTTGATAATACTGCTAGTTTAAATGAAGGGAGACCCACAATAAGAGTCGCAAGGTAACATTTTTAAAATCAAATTATACATTTTACCAATTCAAAGAGAGGAAAAAGACTTCCCTATTTAGAAGTCGTGGCCTCGAGGGATTGATTTTTACCCAACTCGTACATAAAATTTTACTGTTTAGATCGTGCACAGTAAAAAGTTGGTGGCATGTGGATTCTCATGTAAAAAGTTTAAAAAAAGGCCTCGATAACCTCATCTTTCTTTGTGAGAATGGAGGGATCCATATACATCCATATGGAAGAAGATTCTTCAATTTATTGTTGGTCGCCGACTTAATTGGCTATGCAGCAGGAAACTTTATTTGTTTTCTCTCAACTTTTGGACATTCAGAAAATTGTTCCACACATGAAATCTGTTTACCATCCTTGTTAAGACAAACGACAATTTCCCACAGTAGAAGATTTCCATCACTATCATTGATGCAACGAATTGTAACTCTCTTTCTTAGAACTGTTAGAATGTGGTAAGAGATTCAATGTATTGTTTTCTTAATTTGTATTACACAAACACTACACTTATATACACAAGGGAAATACTAATCAATGCACCGAAAGGCACCAAAAGTGGCACCGAAAGTAGGCCGAAAGGCACCAAGAGTGGCGCCGAAAGTAGGCACGTTGTCTTTGACAACGTGAGGCACAGTTCACATTCACAGCACATTGTCTTTGACAATGTGAGGTACAGTTCACATTCACACCCTCCCTCAAACTGAGGATGATTGCATAGAAATCATCGATAGTTTGTCAAGCAAGAACTGAAATCGAGCAACAGTATGAGTCTTCGTAAAGAAATCAGCCAACTGAAGAGTAGATGAAACAAAAGGCAGAGTAAGTGTGCCATCCCGAACAAGATTACGTGTCGTATGACAGTCAATCTCAATATGTTTGGTGATTTCATGAAAGACCGTATTGTGAGCAATTTGAATAGCACTACGATTGTCACAATAAAGAGGAGTAGGAGCTGTCTGAGGAACGCCCAAATCAGAAAGCAACCAACGAAGCCATCTTATTTCTGCATTAGCATGGGCGAGAGCGCGATACTCAGCTTCAGCAGTAGAACGAGCAACAACAGACTGTTTCTTGCTTTTCCAGGAGAGAAGGGAATCGCCAAGAAACACACAGGAACCAGAAGTGGACTTGCGATCTTCAACATCACCAGCCCAATCAGCATCAGAATAACCACGGAGTTCCAGAGAGGAAGTGGATGACATTAGGACACCATGAAAAATAGTGCTGCGAAGATAACGCAGAATACGAACCAAAGCAGCCCAATGACATGAACGAGGTGCAGAGACAAACTGACTGACAATGTGAACAGCATAAGCTATATCAGGGCGTGTGATGGTCAAATACACCAAACAGCCAACAAGTTCCCGATAGAGAGTGGGGTCTTCAAGAAGAGTCCCATCAGTAGAAGTGAGTCTGAGATTGAGCTCCCTAGGAGTAGCAGTAACTTTGGAGACAGTGAGACGAGCACGATGAAGCACTTCATTAGCATATTTGGCCTGAGACAAGAAGTATCCTCGAGGAGAATAAGCAACTTCAATGCCAAGAAAATAACGTAAGTGACCCAAATCTTTCATCTCAAATGTATTGGAAAGATGTCTTTTCACACGATCAATAGTAGCAGAATCAGAGCCAGTAATAATCATGTCATCAACATATAGAAGAAGGGCCACGAGACCGGTGTCAGTATGAAGAAGGAACAGAGCAGAATCATTATCACTAGAATGAAATCCAAGCTGAGTAATAGCTTTTTCAAAACATTCATACCAGGCGCGTGGAGCTTGTTTAAGACCATAGAGAGCCTTGCGCAGACGACAAACATAGCCAGGAGGATGAGATAAACCAGGAGGAGGTTTCATATATACTTCCTCGGAGAGAGAACCATTAAGAAAGGCATTCTTAACATCCATCTGATATAGCGGCCAACGTTTGACTGCAGCAACAGATATTAAAGTTCGAACGGAAGTCATTTTGGCTACAGGTGCAAAAGTCTCCTCATAGTCAATACCATACTCCTGAGAGAACCCTTTAGCAACGAGTCGAGCTTTATACCGTTCCAGAGAGCCATCAGAATGGGTCTTGACTTTATAAATCCATTTACAACCCACAATATTTTGTCCTAGAGGAGGAGGCACCAATTCCCAAGTAGAAGTTTTGGCAAGAGCAGAAAGCTCATCATTCATTGCATTAACCCAATTTGGATCCTGAGAGGCTTCCCTGTATGACTGAGGCTCAGATAAAGAGTGAATAACAGATAAAGCAGTAAGATAAGAGACAGAAAAACAAGTAGAAAGAAGACTAAGTTTGGTGACGGGACGACGGTCCCTAAGAGGATACCTGCGAGGCGGATCAGGAACTGTGGTAGGAGAGATAGGAGCAGGAGCAGATTCCAGAGCAGCAGACGGATCAGGTAATATTACTGAAGATGTGTTGAAGCGTTGCTTGTTACGGGAGTAAACTGTCGAACAATCAGTAGGAAGAGTGGTAGACTCAGATGAGAAAGGTGTGGAGATGGTGGTGGTAGATGAGACAGTAGATATATATATTCATCAGAAAGAACATCAGGAGGAAAGGGATCAATGTGAACTAACTCGTCTTTGGATACAGAGGGAGTTAGAGATGGAAGACGATAGTATGGTAGTCGTTCAAGAAAGACAACATGTCGGGAGACATATAAGCGATGAGAGAGAGGATCATAACATCGATAACCCTTTTGAGTAAGACTATATCCTAGAAAAACACAGAGAGTGGAACGAGCACTTAGTTTAGTACGATCTTTTCTAGGAAGAAGGACAAAACAAGCACAACCAAAAACACGAAAAAGAGAATAATTAGGTGGTTGAGAGAAAAGAGCCTCATAAGGAGATTTTCCATGAAGAAGAGGAGTAGGCATCCGATTAAGTAGAAAAGTAGCAGTAAGAACAGCTTCACCTCAGAAAGAACTAGGAACAGAAGCTGATAAAAGAAGAGATCGTGCAGTTTCCAGAATATGACGATGTTTTCGTTCTGCACGACCATTTTGAGCTGGAGTATCAGAACAGGATGACTGATGAATGGTACCATGGCTAGACAAGTATTCGGTGAATTCTTTCTTAAGATACTCCCCCCAAGATCAGAGCGCAGAGTTTTAATGGTAGCAGAAAACTGAGTAGTAATAAGGGTCTGAAACGAACGATAGATTTGATAGAAATCAGATTTATGTTTCAAAAGATAAACCCAAGTAAACCGTGTATAATCATCTACAAAAGAAACATAGTAAACAGATCCACCTTTTGTAGGAAGAGGTGCAGGGCCCCATACATCAGTATGAACAAGAGAAAAAGGAGAGGTAGAAAAGGTAACACTTTTATTAAATGGTAAGGCCGTTTGCTTAGCAAGTTTACAACCCTGACAATCAGAAATATCACTAGTAGAAACTTTACCCAATATTCCGGAGGAAGACAAAATGCGTAAACGCTCAGCAGACATATGACCCAATCGAGCATGCCAAAGGTAAAACAGACTGGAGAGTTCATCTAAGTGGAAATAAGAAAAAGCTACCGAAGAAACAACAGGGAGATGCAACTGCTCCACCACATAAACATCAGCAATTTTACGCCCGATCCCAATCTGCTTCCCTGACTTCCGATCCTGCACACGCACACAGAAGAACCAAAAGAAATGTCATAACCAGCATTATCAAGTTGACTAATGGACAAAAGATTGACAGTCAAGTGGGGAACATGTAGAACATGAGGAAGAGAAACTGGAGTTGAAGAAGACATAGGTATAGAACCAATACAGTTGACAGATAAAGAAGAACCATTAGCAGTATAAACATTCATAGGGGAAGGAGGAGAGACACAATTATGAAGCAATGATTTGAAAGGAGTCATATGAAATGCAGCACCAGAGTCAAGTATCCAGACAGTGGAAGAAATACCTGACAAGGAATCTAGCAAACCTGAAGTACTGGAAGTCATAGCAGATGCAGATGATGGAAAAGAAATCATCTGCTGGAGATGAGATATTCACATTCACAAGAACATCTTTAATAGTCCTTACAATGTCCTCTCCAGGATGTTTTCCATCATCTGGACGAATATCTCCTGAACCATTCGACATCATATAGTATTTAATTAATGATTAATATAAGACTTAATTAAAGGAACATTAATTATTAATTATTATTATATAAAAGTATAAAACTCTGCTTTGAAATCATAAATTCTTACCTCCTTCGAGGATTTCAAGAAAATCAAATTCCTTTGGGAAGTTTAAGCCAGACTCGAAATAATGCAGAGGTTTGTTAGGGTTTTCAAAACACATCCCATGTTTCTTCCATATCTTTTGCCAGAACTTTGTGTTACCTCTTTTCGTTCCAGACAATATATTTGGCCAATATTTTTTCATACCATCGAATATCGGCTGGGATCGCTTCAATAAATTATACTGTTCAAATAAAATGTTTTTACAAATGGAAGAAGGAAGAAAAAAAAAGAGAGAGCTATTAGTACCAAAAATGACCTAAAGGGATCTGAATACTTTTTTTTTTGGTCTCGGTTATTATCTCATGTGAAATCACGGGTCTCACATAATTCACGTGAAATCTCATGCGTGCATCTCAACATTTTAGACAGTTAAAATAAAAAAATTAGAATATATTGATACTCACCGTTATAACACTTGGCTGTGTTGGCTTAGTTTCAATACTGCATCCAGTTTTATTGTACGGAGGAACATCATCATCTGGAAAATACATGGGTCGAAGGCTATGAATGGTAAAATACTTTAAGATCGGGGTTTGACAAGAATATGATTTTTTCGACATCTTATCGGAGATACAATATGATTTGGACCATTGAAGAACAAGTTCTAGGAATTGGTATGGACCAGATTGTTCTGCCTCTGCATCGTATGCCAAAAGTATAACTGTGATTGTAAAAATGCAAGTGATTCTATTGCAGAGTCATAATTTGTAACTCATTTTTCGACCAACAAGAACCACAAAACCCAAGTTCGATACTTCGATGGTGCATCCTTTGAATACACAAAGGAGCTATTTATACCCGAACAATGCAAACTAATTATATTTTCATCAACTGCTATTGAATCCATCGTTTTATTTTATTTAAGATGCAAATTACTCTCATTTTCTATGTCTCACAACTGTAAATGAAATGTTTTTTTAACGATTTAGATGTAAATGAAATGGATTATTTTAATATCATTCATCTTAGGGAGATTAAAAAAACATAGGTAACAATGACCCTTTTTCTTTGCCATATCCCCAAGAGAGAATAATATTGATAGAGATGTCGATTCTTCTTTATTTTTAATAAAAAGAGACGGCACCTAAAATTTTTAGGAGAAACTATTTATGAAGTCCTAATATCTTCATAAACAGATCGTTTGAACCCTTATATTTTTTTATTTGTATTTTCAAGCCCTCATACTTTAAAAAGTGGATAACGTTAGCCCTTCATCAAAATTTCTGTCAAAATATGATGATGTGACGATTGATTATTTGACCCGAAAATTTATTAGAAAATTAATAAAATGATGTTACAGAAAATAAAAATTACAAGTGCAACAATTTTGTTAAATTTAAAAAATTAAAAATTGAATTATTTTCTCCTCCTCACTCCGCGGCCATTCTTTCCTGCATACCAAAGAGACCGAGAGACCGATATGGTTGAAACCCATAAGTCTGACCTGAACCGGACTGGCATTGATGAATCCCCGAGACCAACATGGATGAAGCCCATAAGTCCGATCTGATCTTACCGACACGGATGAAACCCAGAGTCTCACTCCTTCGTCGAATCTAGTGTGGATCTAGATTTGATATTATATAATCAGATATGACATGTGCAATTGTATTACTTGATGGTGGTTTTGTTCTCATATGCCTCAAACTTGCCGCAACTGTAATCGACCAATTTAAATGGCGAAGTCTATTCTTCAAGAAGACGAGAGAGGACAATTCTAATTTTATCATCCACATCAGCTAGTTAGACTGTTAGAGCACATGTAATGGTGCCAGCATCCCCTCTCATAAAAATTTAATCTGAACTCCGCCTCTATTACACCCACATAATCATTCATATTATTGATACATACTTCTTTTAATATAGTGACATTAATAAAATATAAATTTTTATATAATTTATCTTTTTTTTGGGTTAACAATTAACCGTTTACAGCGTAGAATTTTACATTATATATATGATTTTTATAAGGCTATCGGCCAATCCCTCCGATAGCGATGTTATGATGGAAATTGAGCTCAAGGGCTTAATTGACCCATTATTCTAAGTATGAGGGCTTGAACAATTCAAACAAAATACAGGAGTTCAAACAATCCGTTTTCAAAAATATAGGGACTTCCTATATATTTTCCCCAAAATTTTATTAAAGTATACACATTTGAGGTTGATTCTTCTTGTATATATATTTCTTTACAGCTAATACGCATATATATATATATATTGTTTTTTCTTGTTCAGCAGTCGTCTTGTGTTGACACAATAGAAAAGAAAAATACAGCATTCTTAGAATCTTAGGTATGTATTTGAGTTCTTACTTTTGTCATTAAGACTCAATAAATAAGATGGCGGTCAATATTGACTCCAGGTCGGATTTCATCATCAAATTACAAAACAGAAGGACAAAAATGTTAAAAAGGCATGCATGTATTTCATTTTTTAAATGTCAGTCATAAAGTACTGATGTTAAGAAACTTTGGATTGTCCACTAAGAAATTAAAAATTCCTCCTTTTGATAATCACTATTTGTTCTCATCGAGTGATCATTACAATGTAATTATGTTTCAGGAATATTGGAGACGAGAAATCAAACCTAGAAGACCAATGCACCCGTAGGTTACTGATTTCGAGCTTACTATGATTTGCAATCTGTGGGATTGATCCTTATTTAATCCATACATGAAATTTTATCAGGCAGATCTAAGGATTTTGCTCATATAAAAAAGGGTCTTGATCATCCATATTTGTGAAAATGGAGGGATATATATAGAAGAAGATTATTTCTTCTTTTTTTTAAAAAAAAAAACGGAGATTGTATTATTAGATGAAGAAGTGAAGGGGGAACAAGCCAAAAGGGTAGCCTAAGCAACCCAAACTGCCCTAAACAACAACAAAACAGAAAAAGGAACTCAAATAGGCTAAACACCCAATTCCCACAGTCCAAGAAAGAGAGAAATTAAACAAGCCAAACAAACTGAAAGGAAAAGACCAGGCCATTATCCAAGACAACAGCCAACAACTAGCAAAGCAGAGATACAAACAGTCATAACAAGATTAACTAACTAGGTAGTAGGAAACCAAGCCACACTCTTAATTGGCTATATCAGCAGAAGGAAACTTTATGTCTGCGTTCTTCCCATTTGGACATTTAGAAAATTGTTTTATGCATGAAATCTGTTCACCACTCTTGTCGAGGCATACAACAATTTCCAACAATTGTAGACTTCCATCGCCGTCTTTATTGCAAACAATTGTAACTCTTTTCCCTAGAAATTTTTCAATGGTACGTACGATGCTTCCTCCAGAATATTTCTCATCATTTGGACGAATTTCTTCTGAACCATTAATTCAACATTAATAAATATTTAATTCAAGATCACAAATAATTTTCAAATTTTTTGATAAACACTTTTAATGAAATCATAAATTCTTACGTTCTTTAAGAGTTGTGAGAAAATCAAAATCTTTTGAGAATTTTAAGGCAGACTTAAAATAATGTTCAGGCTCGTCGGGCTTTTCAAAACACATCCCATGATTCTTGAATTGAGTTCTCCAAAAGTACGTATTGTGTTCTTCTTTTCGAGACACTGCATTTGGCCAATATTTCTTCATTTCATTTAATATCTTCATCCCCCTCAAGTAATTATACTGTTCAAACAAACAAAAAAAAAACATTCTTACAAGCCATGAGCAAAAAGAGGAAGAAAAAAAAAGGCTAAGCTAATAATTATAAAATATAAAGTCACAAAAATTTAAATAAAAGTTTCACATCTCTCCTGGTGAGAGTGAAATAATGTGGTTTATAAGACGAACTTCAATCTAAAACACTTGAAGTCTCTTTTAAGGATACAATCATGCAAGTCTTGATCTTGTAGCGGAAAATCAAATCGAATGATATCTCAAGTAAATTGGATTTGACCAAACCTCTCTCACCCCCTTCTTCTAACCCCCTCAAATTCTTCAATGTATACATAAAATATTATAAATGATACAAATATAGATACTCACCGTTATTACGCTTGCCGACTTTGGCTCAATTTGAGTGCATCCGGTTCTGTTGTATGGAGGAACAGTCTCACCTGTTAAATACATCGGTCGAAGGCTGAGGATGGTAAAATAATCTAAGATAGGCGTTTCACAATGATATGATTTTTCCAACATCTTGTCGGAGGTACAATATGATTTGGGCCACTGGAAAACGAGTTCTAGGAATTGATATGGCCCAGATGATGCTGCCCCTCCATCGTATGCCAAAAGGATAATCGTGACCGTGAAAATGCCAGTAATTCTGCTGCCAAGAGAGAATTTGCTCCTCATTTTTCAACAAACAAGAAGCACGCACAAACCCAAGACTTGATCCTGCCTTGCCTGGATACACAGAGGATCTATTTATAACCGAACATTAATGCAAATTAATTATGTTTGTATCGAATCCAAAGCTTCATTTTATATTTTACTTAATTAAATGTTTTGGGACACAGATTACTCATGATCGATGGCTTAATTAAGTAATTAAGCTTATTCTATAAGAGATCTCTATGTTTTATGGAACGTTCTTTGATTTAGGTCCAAAACTTTGTTGTCTTAAAATCTTTCCCCAATAAGAATTTAATAGCCTCTAATTACACTAATTTGTTCTACTCTATACACCACCTTGGCTCGCCAAATTTCCTCCAAACTCTATAACACCCATCATGTACTCTATACACCAATCTCCTCTCATGACTTATTATCTGTATAACGTTTTTTACATTTTTTTAAAAAATCCTTTAATTTTGAAAATTTATACACACCTCTAATAATTATTATTTTTGTCTATTATGTACAATAATTAAAAAAAAATGGTGAATGTGTGTGAATAATTTTTTTTCTTATATGGGGCCATTAGGCTTGTAATTTTATTTTTTTTGGGTTAACAATTAACCGTTTACAGCGGCGGATTTTACATTATATATATGATTATTATAAAGCTCTCGGCCGATCCCTCCGATAGCGACGTTATGATGGAAATTGAGCTCAAGGGCTTAATTGACCCATTATTCTAAGTATGAGGGCTTGAACAATTCAAACAAAATACAGGAGTTCAAACAATCCGTTTTCAAAAATATAGGGACTTCCTATATATTTTCCCCAAAATTTTATTAAAGTATACACATTTGAGGTTGATTCTTCTTGTATATATATTTCTTTACAGCTAATACGCATATATATATATATATTGTTTTTTCCTGTTCAGCAGTCGTCTTGTGTTGACACAATAGAAAAGAAAAATACAGCATTCTTAGAATCTTAGGTATGTATTTGAGTTCTTACTTTTGTCATTAAGACTCAATAAATAAGATGGCGGTCAATATTGACTCCAGGTCGGATTTCATCATCAAATTACAAAACAGAAGGACAAAAATGTTAAAAAGGCATGCATGTATTTCATTTTTTAAATGTCAGTCATAAAGTACTGATGTTAAGAAACTTTGGATTGTCCACTAAGAAATTAAAAATTCCTCCTTTTGATAATCACTATTTGTTCTCATCGAGTGATCATTACAATGTAATTATGTTTCAGGAATATTGGAGACGAGAAATCAAACCTAGAAGACCAATGCACCCGTAGGTTACTGATTTCGAGCTTACTATGATTTGCAATCTGTGGGATTGATCCTTATTTAATCCATACATGAAATTTTATCAGGCAGATCTAAGGATTTTGCTCATATAAAAAAGGGTCTTGATCATCCATATTTGTGAAAATGGAGGGATATATATAGAAGAAGATTATTTCTTCTTTTTTTTAAAAAAAAAAACGGAGATTGTATTATTAGATGAAGAAGTGAAGGGGGAACAAGCCAAAAGGGTAGCCTAAGCAACCCAAACTGCCCTAAACAACAACAAAACAGAAAAAGGAACTCAAATAGGCTAAACACCCAATTCCCACAGTCCAAGAAAGAGAGAAATTAAACAAGCCAAACAAACTGAAAGGAAAAGACCAGGCCATTATCCAAGACAACAGCCAACAACTAGCAAAGCAGAGATACAAACAGTCATAACAAGATTAACTAACTAGGTAGTAGGAAACCAAGCCACACTCTTAATTGGCTATATCAGCAGAAGGAAACTTTATGTCTGCGTTCTTCCCATTTGGACATTTAGAAAATTGTTTTATGCATGAAATCTGTTCACCACTCTTGTCGAGGCATACAACAATTTCCAACAATTGTAGACTTCCATCGCCGTCTTTATTGCAAACAATTGTAACTCTTTTCCCTAGAAATTTTTCAATGGTACGTACGATGCTTCCTCCAGAATATTTCTCATCATTTGGACGAATTTCTTCTGAACCATTAATTCAACATTAATAAATATTTAATTCAAGATCACAAATAATTTTCAAATTTTTTGATAAACACTTTTAATGAAATCATAAATTCTTACGTTCTTTAAGAGTTGTGAGAAAATCAAAATCTTTTGAGAATTTTAAGGCAGACTTAAAATAATGTTCAGGCTCGTCGGGCTTTTCAAAACACATCCCATGATTCTTGAATTGAGTTCTCCAAAAGTACGTATTGTGTTCTTCTTTTCGAGACACTGCATTTGGCCAATATTTCTTCATTTCATTTAATATCTTCATCCCCCTCAAGTAATTATACTGTTCAAACAAACAAAAAAAAAACATTCTTACAAGCCATGAGCAAAAAGAGGAAGAAAAAAAAAGGCTAAGCTAATAATTATAAAATATAAAGTCACAAAAATTTAAATAAAAGTTTCACATCTCTCCTGGTGAGAGTGAAATAATGTGGTTTATAAGACGAACTTCAATCTAAAACACTTGAAGTCTCTTTTAAGGATACAATCATGCAAGTCTTGATCTTGTAGCGGAAAATCAAATCGAATGATATCTCAAGTAAATTGGATTTGACCAAACCTCTCTCACCCCCTTCTTCTAACCCCCTCAAATTCTTCAATGTATACATAAAATATTATAAATGATACAAATATAGATACTCACCGTTATTACGCTTGCCGACTTTGGCTCAATTTGAGTGCATCCGGTTCTGTTGTATGGAGGAACAGTCTCACCTGTTAAATACATCGGTCGAAGGCTGAGGATGGTAAAATAATCTAAGATAGGCGTTTCACAATGATATGATTTTTCCAACATCTTGTCGGAGGTACAATATGATTTGGGCCACTGGAAAACGAGTTCTAGGAATTGATATGGCCCAGATGATGCTGCCCCTCCATCGTATGCCAAAAGGATAATCGTGACCGTGAAAATGCCAGTAATTCTGCTGCCAAGAGAGAATTTGCTCCTCATTTTTCAACAAACAAGAAGCACGCACAAACCCAAGACTTGATCCTGCCTTGCCTGGATACACAGAGGATCTATTTATAACCGAACATTAATGCAAATTAATTATGTTTGTATCGAATCCAAAGCTTCATTTTATATTTTACTTAATTAAATGTTTTGGGACACAGATTACTCATGATCGATGGCTTAATTAAGTAATTAAGCTTATTCTATAAGAGATCTCTATGTTTTATGGAACGTTCTTTGATTTAGGTCCAAAACTTTGTTGTCTTAAAATCTTTCCCCAATAAGAATTTAATAGCCTCTAATTACACTAATTTGTTCTACTCTATACACCACCTTGGCTCGCCAAATTTCCTCCAAACTCTATAACACCCATCATGTACTCTATACACCAATCTCCTCTCATGACTTATTATCTGTATAACGTTTTTTACATTTTTTTAAAAAATCCTTTAATTTTGAAAATTTATACACACCTCTAATAATTATTATTTTTGTCTATTATGTACAATAATTAAAAAAAAATGGTGAATGTGTGTGAATAATTTTTTTTCTTATATGGGGCCATTAGGCTTGTAATTTTATTTTTTTTGGGTTAACAATTAACCGTTTACAGCGGCGGATTTTACATTATATATATGATTATTATAAAGCTCTCGGCCGATCCCTCCGATAGCGACGTTATGATGGAAATTGAGCTCAAGGGCTTAATTGACCCATTATTCTAAGTATGAGGGCTTGAACAATTCAAACAAAATACAGGAGTTCAAACAATCCGTTTTCAAAAATATAGGGACTTCCTATATATTTTCCCCAAAATTTTATTAAAGTATACACATTTGAGGTTGATTCTTCTTGTATATATATTTCTTTACAGCTAATACGCATATATATATATATATTGTTTTTTCCTGTTCAGCAGTCGTCTTGTGTTGACACAATAGAAAAGAAAAATACAGCATTCTTAGAATCTTAGGTATGTATTTGAGTTCTTACTTTTGTCATTAAGACTCAATAAATAAGATGGCGGTCAATATTGACTCCAGGTCGGATTTCATCATCAAATTACAAAACAGAAGGACAAAAATGTTAAAAAGGCATGCATGTATTTCATTTTTTAAATGTCAGTCATAAAGTACTGATGTTAAGAAACTTTGGATTGTCCACTAAGAAATTAAAAATTCCTCCTTTTGATAATCACTATTTGTTCTCATCGAGTGATCATTACAATGTAATTATGTTTCAGGAATATTGGAGACGAGAAATCAAACCTAGAAGACCAATGCACCCGTAGGTTACTGATTTCGAGCTTACTATGATTTGCAATCTGTGGGATTGATCCTTATTTAATCCATACATGAAATTTTATCAGGCAGATCTAAGGATTTTGCTCATATAAAAAAGGGTCTTGATCATCCATATTTGTGAAAATGGAGGGATATATATAGAAGAAGATTATTTCTTCTTTTTTTTAAAAAAAAAAACGGAGATTGTATTATTAGATGAAGAAGTGAAGGGGGAACAAGCCAAAAGGGTAGCCTAAGCAACCCAAACTGCCCTAAACAACAACAAAACAGAAAAAGGAACTCAAATAGGCTAAACACCCAATTCCCACAGTCCAAGAAAGAGAGAAATTAAACAAGCCAAACAAACTGAAAGGAAAAGACCAGGCCATTATCCAAGACAACAGCCAACAACTAGCAAAGCAGAGATACAAACAGTCATAACAAGATTAACTAACTAGGTAGTAGGAAACCAAGCCACACTCTTAATTGGCTATATCAGCAGAAGGAAACTTTATGTCTGCGTTCTTCCCATTTGGACATTTAGAAAATTGTTTTATGCATGAAATCTGTTCACCACTCTTGTCGAGGCATACAACAATTTCCAACAATTGTAGACTTCCATCGCCGTCTTTATTGCAAACAATTGTAACTCTTTTCCCTAGAAATTTTTCAATGGTACGTACGATGCTTCCTCCAGAATATTTCTCATCATTTGGACGAATTTCTTCTGAACCATTAATTCAACATTAATAAATATTTAATTCAAGATCACAAATAATTTTCAAATTTTTTGATAAACACTTTTAATGAAATCATAAATTCTTACGTTCTTTAAGAGTTGTGAGAAAATCAAAATCTTTTGAGAATTTTAAGGCAGACTTAAAATAATGTTCAGGCTCGTCGGGCTTTTCAAAACACATCCCATGATTCTTGAATTGAGTTCTCCAAAAGTACGTATTGTGTTCTTCTTTTCGAGACACTGCATTTGGCCAATATTTCTTCATTTCATTTAATATCTTCATCCCCCTCAAGTAATTATACTGTTCAAACAAACAAAAAAAAAACATTCTTACAAGCCATGAGCAAAAAGAGGAAGAAAAAAAAAGGCTAAGCTAATAATTATAAAATATAAAGTCACAAAAATTTAAATAAAAGTTTCACATCTCTCCTGGTGAGAGTGAAATAATGTGGTTTATAAGACGAACTTCAATCTAAAACACTTGAAGTCTCTTTTAAGGATACAATCATGCAAGTCTTGATCTTGTAGCGGAAAATCAAATCGAATGATATCTCAAGTAAATTGGATTTGACCAAACCTCTCTCACCCCCTTCTTCTAACCCCCTCAAATTCTTCAATGTATACATAAAATATTATAAATGATACAAATATAGATACTCACCGTTATTACGCTTGCCGACTTTGGCTCAATTTGAGTGCATCCGGTTCTGTTGTATGGAGGAACAGTCTCACCTGTTAAATACATCGGTCGAAGGCTGAGGATGGTAAAATAATCTAAGATAGGCGTTTCACAATGATATGATTTTTCCAACATCTTGTCGGAGGTACAATATGATTTGGGCCACTGGAAAACGAGTTCTAGGAATTGATATGGCCCAGATGATGCTGCCCCTCCATCGTATGCCAAAAGGATAATCGTGACCGTGAAAATGCCAGTAATTCTGCTGCCAAGAGAGAATTTGCTCCTCATTTTTCAACAAACAAGAAGCACGCACAAACCCAAGACTTGATCCTGCCTTGCCTGGATACACAGAGGATCTATTTATAACCGAACATTAATGCAAATTAATTATGTTTGTATCGAATCCAAAGCTTCATTTTATATTTTACTTAATTAAATGTTTTGGGACACAGATTACTCATGATCGATGGCTTAATTAAGTAATTAAGGTTATTCTATAAGAGATCTCTATGTTTTATGGAACGTTCTTTGATTTAGGTCCAAAACTTTGTTGTCTTAAAATCTTTCCCCAATAAGAATTTAATAGCCTCTAATTACACTAATTTGTTCTACTCTATACACCACCTTGGCTCGCCAAATTTCCTCCAAACTCTATAACACCCATCATGTACTCTATACACCAATCTCCTCTCATGACTTATTATCTGTATAACGTTTTTTACATTTTTTTAAAAAATCCTTTAATTTTGAAAATTTATACACACCTCTAATAATTATTATTTTTGTCTATTATGTACAATAATTAAAAAAAAATGGTGAATGTGTGTGAATAATTTTTTTTCTTATATGGGGCCATTAGGCTTGTAATTTTATTTTTTTTGGGTTAACAATTAACCGTTTACAGCGGCGGATTTTACATTATATATATGATTATTATAAAGCTCTCGGCCGATCCCTCCGATAGCGACGTTATGATGGAAATTGAGCTCAAGGGCTTAATTGACCCATTATTCTAAGTATGAGGGCTTGAACAATTCAAACAAAATACAGGAGTTCAAACAATCCGTTTTCAAAAATATAGGGACTTCCTATATATTTTCCCCAAAATTTTATTAAAGTATACACATTTGAGGTTGATTCTTCTTGTATATATATTTCTTTACAGCTAATACGCATATATATATATATATATTGTTTTTTCTTGTTCAGCAGTCGTCTTGTGTTGACACAATAGAAAAGAAAAATACAGCATTCTTAGAATCTTAGGTATGTATTTGAGTTCTTACTTTTGTCATTAAGACTCAATAAATAAGATGGCGGTCAATATTGACTCCAGGTCGGATTTCATCATCAAATTACAAAACAGAAGGACAAAAATGTTAAAAAGGCATGCATGTATTTCATTTTTTAAATGTCAGTCATAAAGTACTGATGTTAAGAAACTTTGGATTGTCCACTAAGAAATTAAAAATTCCTCCTTTTGATAATCACTATTTGTTCTCATCGAGTGATCATTACAATGTAATTATGTTTCAGGAATATTGGAGACGAGAAATCAAACCTAGAAGACCAATGCACCCGTAGGTTACTGATTTCGAGCTTACTATGATTTGCAATCTGTGGGATTGATCCTTATTTAATCCATACATGAAATTTTATCAGGCAGATCTAAGGATTTTGCTCATATAAAAAAGGGTCTTGATCATCCATATTTGTGAAAATGGAGGGATATATATAGAAGAAGATTATTTCTTCTTTTTTTTTTAAAAAAAACGGAGATTGTATTATTAGATGAAGAAGTGAAGGGGGAACAAGCCAAAAGGGTAGCCTAAGCAACCCAAACTGCCCTAAACAACAACAAAACAGAAAAAGGAACTCAAATAGGCTAAACACCCAATTCCCACAGTCCAAGAAAGAGAGAAATTAAACAAGCCAAACAAACTGAAAGGAAAAGACCAGGCCATTATCCAAGACAACAGCCAACAACTAGCAAAGCAGAGATACAAACAGTCATAACAAGATTAACTAACTAGGTAGTAGGAAACCAAGCCACACTCTTAATTGGCTATATCAGCAGAAGGAAACTTTATGTCTGCGTTCTTCCCATTTGGACATTTAGAAAATTGTTTTATGCATGAAATCTGTTCACCACTCTTGTCGAGGCATACAACAATTTCCAACAATTGTAGACTTCCATCGCCGTCTTTATTGCAAACAATTGTAACTCTTTTCCCTAGAAATTTTTCAATGGTACGTACGATGCTTCCTCCAGAATATTTCTCATCATTTGGACGAATTTCTTCTGAACCATTAATTCAACATTAATAAATATTTAATTCAAGATCACAAATAATTTTCAAATTTTTTGATAAACACTTTTAATGAAATCATAAATTCTTACGTTCTTTAAGAGTTGTGAGAAAATCAAAATCTTTTGAGAATTTTAAGGCAGACTTAAAATAATGTTCAGGCTCGTCGGGCTTTTCAAAACACATCCCATGATTCTTGAATTGAGTTCTCCAAAAGTACGTATTGTGTTCTTCTTTTCGAGACACTGCATTTGGCCAATATTTCTTCATTTCATTTAATATCTTCATCCCCCTCAAGTAATTATACTGTTCAAACAAACAAAAAAAAAACATTCTTACAAGCCATGAGCAAAAAGAGGAAGAAAAAAAAAGGCTAAGCTAATAATTATAAAATATAAAGTCACAAAAATTTAAATAAAAGTTTCACATCTCTCCTGGTGAGAGTGAAATAATGTGGTTTATAAGACGAACTTCAATCTAAAACACTTGAAGTCTCTTTTAAGGATACAATCATGCAAGTCTTGATCTTGTAGCGGAAAATCAAATCGAATGATATCTCAAGTAAATTGGATTTGACCAAACCTCTCTCACCCCCTTCTTCTAACCCCCTCAAATTCTTCAATGTATACATAAAATATTATAAATGATACAAATATAGATACTCACCGTTATTACGCTTGCCGACTTTGGCTCAATTTGAGTGCATCCGGTTCTGTTGTATGGAGGAACAGTCTCACCTGTTAAATACATCGGTCGAAGGCTGAGGATGGTAAAATAATCTAAGATAGGCGTTTCACAATGATATGATTTTTCCAACATCTTGTCGGAGGTACAATATGATTTGGGCCACTGGAAAACGAGTTCTAGGAATTGATATGGCCCAGATGATGCTGCCCCTCCATCGTATGCCAAAAGGATAATCGTGACCGTGAAAATGCCAGTAATTCTGCTGCCAAGAGAGAATTTGCTCCTCATTTTTCAACAAACAAGAAGCACGCACAAACCCAAGACTTGATCCTGCCTTGCCTGGATACACAGAGGATCTATTTATAACCGAACATTAATGCAAATTAATTATGTTTGTATCGAATCCAAAGCTTCATTTTATATTTTACTTAATTAAATGTTTTGGGACACAGATTACTCATGATCGATGGCTTAATTAAGTAATTAAGCTTATTCTATAAGAGATCTCTATGTTTTATGGAACGTTCTTTGATTTAGGTCCAAAACTTTGTTGTCTTAAAATCTTTCCCCAATAAGAATTTAATAGCCTCTAATTACACTAATTTGTTCTACTCTATACACCACCTTGGCTCGCCAAATTTCCTCCAAACTCTATAACACCCATCATGTACTCTATACACCAATCTCCTCTCATGACTTATTATCTGTATAACGTTTTTTACATTTTTTTAAAAAATCCTTTAATTTTGAAAATTTATACACACCTCTAATAATTATTATTTTTGTCTATTATGTACAATAATTAAAAAAAAATGGTGAATGTGTGTGAATAATTTTTTTTCTTATATGGGGCCATTAGGCTTGTAATTTTATTTTTTTTGGGTTAACAATTAACCGTTTACAGCGGCGGATTTTACATTATATATATGATTATTATAAAGCTCTCGGCCGATCCCTCCGATAGCGACGTTATGATGGAAATTGAGCTCAAGGGCTTAATTGACCCATTATTCTAAGTATGAGGGCTTGAACAATTCAAACAAAATACAGGAGTTCAAACAATCCGTTTTCAAAAATATAGGGACTTCCTATATATTTTCCCCAAAATTTTATTAAAGTATACACATTTGAGGTTGATTCTTCTTGTATATATATTTCTTTACAGCTAATACGCATATATATATATATATTGTTTTTTCCTGTTCAGCAGTCGTCTTGTGTTGACACAATAGAAAAGAAAAATACAGCATTCTTAGAATCTTAGGTATGTATTTGAGTTCTTACTTTTGTCATTAAGACTCAATAAATAAGATGGCGGTCAATATTGACTCCAGGTCGGATTTCATCATCAAATTACAAAACAGAAGGACAAAAATGTTAAAAAGGCATGCATGTATTTCATTTTTTAAATGTCAGTCATAAAGTACTGATGTTAAGAAACTTTGGATTGTCCACTAAGAAATTAAAAATTCCTCCTTTTGATAATCACTATTTGTTCTCATCGAGTGATCATTACAATGTAATTATGTTTCAGGAATATTGGAGACGAGAAATCAAACCTAGAAGACCAATGCACCCGTAGGTTACTGATTTCGAGCTTACTATGATTTGCAATCTGTGGGATTGATCCTTATTTAATCCATACATGAAATTTTATCAGGCAGATCTAAGGATTTTGCTCATATAAAAAAGGGTCTTGATCATCCATATTTGTGAAAATGGAGGGATATATATAGAAGAAGATTATTTCTTCTTTTTTTTTAAAAAAAAAACGGAGATTGTATTATTAGATGAAGAAGTGAAGGGGGAACAAGCCAAAAGGGTAGCCTAAGCAACCCAAACTGCCCTAAACAACAACAAAACAGAAAAAGGAACTCAAATAGGCTAAACACCCAATTCCCACAGTCCAAGAAAGAGAGAAATTAAACAAGCCAAACAAACTGAAAGGAAAAGACCAGGCCATTATCCAAGACAACAGCCAACAACTAGCAAAGCAGAGATACAAACAGTCATAACAAGATTAACTAACTAGGTAGTAGGAAACCAAGCCACACTCTTAATTGGCTATATCAGCAGAAGGAAACTTTATGTCTGCGTTCTTCCCATTTGGACATTTAGAAAATTGTTTTATGCATGAAATCTGTTCACCACTCTTGTCGAGGCATACAACAATTTCCAACAATTGTAGACTTCCATCGCCGTCTTTATTGCAAACAATTGTAACTCTTTTCCCTAGAAATTTTTCAATGGTACGTACGATGCTTCCTCCAGAATATTTCTCATCATTTGGACGAATTTCTTCTGAACCATTAATTCAACATTAATAAATATTTAATTCAAGATCACAAATAATTTTCAAATTTTTTGATAAACACTTTTAATGAAATCATAAATTCTTACGTTCTTTAAGAGTTGTGAGAAAATCAAAATCTTTTGAGAATTTTAAGGCAGACTTAAAATAATGTTCAGGCTCGTCGGGCTTTTCAAAACACATCCCATGATTCTTGAATTGAGTTCTCCAAAAGTACGTATTGTGTTCTTCTTTTCGAGACACTGCATTTGGCCAATATTTCTTCATTTCATTTAATATCTTCATCCCCCTCAAGTAATTATACTGTTCAAACAAACAAAAAAAAAACATTCTTACAAGCCATGAGCAAAAAGAGGAAGAAAAAAAAAGGCTAAGCTAATAATTATAAAATATAAAGTCACAAAAATTTAAATAAAAGTTTCACATCTCTCCTGGTGAGAGTGAAATAATGTGGTTTATAAGACGAACTTCAATCTAAAACACTTGAAGTCTCTTTTAAGGATACAATCATGCAAGTCTTGATCTTGTAGCGGAAAATCAAATCGAATGATATCTCAAGTAAATTGGATTTGACCAAACCTCTCTCACCCCCTTCTTCTAACCCCCTCAAATTCTTCAATGTATACATAAAATATTATAAATGATACAAATATAGATACTCACCGTTATTACGCTTGCCGACTTTGGCTCAATTTGAGTGCATCCGGTTCTGTTGTATGGAGGAACAGTCTCACCTGTTAAATACATCGGTCGAAGGCTGAGGATGGTAAAATAATCTAAGATAGGCGTTTCACAATGATATGATTTTTCCAACATCTTGTCGGAGGTACAATATGATTTGGGCCACTGGAAAACGAGTTCTAGGAATTGATATGGCCCAGATGATGCTGCCCCTCCATCGTATGCCAAAAGGATAATCGTGACCGTGAAAATGCCAGTAATTCTGCTGCCAAGAGAGAATTTGCTCCTCATTTTTCAACAAACAAGAAGCACGCACAAACCCAAGACTTGATCCTGCCTTGCCTGGATACACAGAGGATCTATTTATAACCGAACATTAATGCAAATTAATTATGTTTGTATCGAATCCAAAGCTTCATTTTATATTTTACTTAATTAAATGTTTTGGGACACAGATTACTCATGATCGATGGCTTAATTAAGTAATTAAGGTTATTCTATAAGAGATCTCTATGTTTTATGGAACGTTCTTTGATTTAGGTCCAAAACTTTGTTGTCTTAAAATCTTTCCCCAATAAGAATTTAATAGCCTCTAATTACACTAATTTGTTCTACTCTATACACCACCTTGGCTCGCCAAATTTCCTCCAAACTCTATAACACCCATCATGTACTCTATACACCAATCTCCTCTCATGACTTATTATCTGTATAACGTTTTTTACATTTTTTTAAAAAATCCTTTAATTTTGAAAATTTATACACACCTCTAATAATTATTATTTTTGTCTATTATGTACAATAATTAAAAAAAAATGGTGAATGTGTGTGAATAATTTTTTTTCTTATATGGGGCCATTAGGCTTGTAATTTTATTTTTTTTGGGTTAACAATTAACCGTTTACAGCGGCGGATTTTACATTATATATATGATTATTATAAAGCTCTCGGCCGATCCCTCCGATAGCGACGTTATGATGGAAATTGAGCTCAAGGGCTTAATTGACCCATTATTCTAAGTATGAGGGCTTGAACAATTCAAACAAAATACAGGAGTTCAAACAATCCGTTTTCAAAAATATAGGGACTTCCTATATATTTTCCCCAAAATTTTATTAAAGTATACACATTTGAGGTTGATTCTTCTTGTATATATATTTCTTTACAGCTAATACGCATATATATATATATATTGTTTTTTCCTGTTCAGCAGTCGTCTTGTGTTGACACAATAGAAAAGAAAAATACAGCATTCTTAGAATCTTAGGTATGTATTTGAGTTCTTACTTTTGTCATTAAGACTCAATAAATAAGATGGCGGTCAATATTGACTCCAGGTCGGATTTCATCATCAAATTACAAAACAGAAGGACAAAAATGTTAAAAAGGCATGCATGTATTTCATTTTTTAAATGTCAGTCATAAAGTACTGATGTTAAGAAACTTTGGATTGTCCACTAAGAAATTAAAAATTCCTCCTTTTGATAATCACTATTTGTTCTCATCGAGTGATCATTACAATGTAATTATGTTTCAGGAATATTGGAGACGAGAAATCAAACCTAGAAGACCAATGCACCCGTAGGTTACTGATTTCGAGCTTACTATGATTTGCAATCTGTGGGATTGATCCTTATTTAATCCATACATGAAATTTTATCAGGCAGATCTAAGGATTTTGCTCATATAAAAAAGGGTCTTGATCATCCATATTTGTGAAAATGGAGGGATATATATAGAAGAAGATTATTTCTTCTTTTTTTTAAAAAAAAAAACGGAGATTGTATTATTAGATGAAGAAGTGAAGGGGGAACAAGCCAAAAGGGTAGCCTAAGCAACCCAAACTGCCCTAAACAACAACAAAACAGAAAAAGGAACTCAAATAGGCTAAACACCCAATTCCCACAGTCCAAGAAAGAGAGAAATTAAACAAGCCAAACAAACTGAAAGGAAAAGACCAGGCCATTATCCAAGACAACAGCCAACAACTAGCAAAGCAGAGATACAAACAGTCATAACAAGATTAACTAACTAGGTAGTAGGAAACCAAGCCACACTCTTAATTGGCTATATCAGCAGAAGGAAACTTTATGTCTGCGTTCTTCCCATTTGGACATTTAGAAAATTGTTTTATGCATGAAATCTGTTCACCACTCTTGTCGAGGCATACAACAATTTCCAACAATTGTAGACTTCCATCGCCGTCTTTATTGCAAACAATTGTAACTCTTTTCCCTAGAAATTTTTCAATGGTACGTACGATGCTTCCTCCAGAATATTTCTCATCATTTGGACGAATTTCTTCTGAACCATTAATTCAACATTAATAAATATTTAATTCAAGATCACAAATAATTTTCAAATTTTTTGATAAACACTTTTAATGAAATCATAAATTCTTACGTTCTTTAAGAGTTGTGAGAAAATCAAAATCTTTTGAGAATTTTAAGGCAGACTTAAAATAATGTTCAGGCTCGTCGGGCTTTTCAAAACACATCCCATGATTCTTGAATTGAGTTCTCCAAAAGTACGTATTGTGTTCTTCTTTTCGAGACACTGCATTTGGCCAATATTTCTTCATTTCATTTAATATCTTCATCCCCCTCAAGTAATTATACTGTTCAAACAAACAAAAAAAAAACATTCTTACAAGCCATGAGCAAAAAGAGGAAGAAAAAAAAAGGCTAAGCTAATAATTATAAAATATAAAGTCACAAAAATTTAAATAAAAGTTTCACATCTCTCCTGGTGAGAGTGAAATAATGTGGTTTATAAGACGAACTTCAATCTAAAACACTTGAAGTCTCTTTTAAGGATACAATCATGCAAGTCTTGATCTTGTAGCGGAAAATCAAATCGAATGATATCTCAAGTAAATTGGATTTGACCAAACCTCTCTCACCCCCTTCTTCTAACCCCCTCAAATTCTTCAATGTATACATAAAATATTATAAATGATACAAATATAGATACTCACCGTTATTACGCTTGCCGACTTTGGCTCAATTTGAGTGCATCCGGTTCTGTTGTATGGAGGAACAGTCTCACCTGTTAAATACATCGGTCGAAGGCTGAGGATGGTAAAATAATCTAAGATAGGCGTTTCACAATGATATGATTTTTCCAACATCTTGTCGGAGGTACAATATGATTTGGGCCACTGGAAAACGAGTTCTAGGAATTGATATGGCCCAGATGATGCTGCCCCTCCATCGTATGCCAAAAGGATAATCGTGACCGTGAAAATGCCAGTAATTCTGCTGCCAAGAGAGAATTTGCTCCTCATTTTTCAACAAACAAGAAGCACGCACAAACCCAAGACTTGATCCTGCCTTGCCTGGATACACAGAGGATCTATTTATAACCGAACATTAATGCAAATTAATTATGTTTGTATCGAATCCAAAGCTTCATTTTATATTTTACTTAATTAAATGTTTTGGGACACAGATTACTCATGATCGATGGCTTAATTAAGTAATTAAGGTTATTCTATAAGAGATCTCTATGTTTTATGGAACGTTCTTTGATTTAGGTCCAAAACTTTGTTGTCTTAAAATCTTTCCCCAATAAGAATTTAATAGCCTCTAATTACACTAATTTGTTCTACTCTATACACCACCTTGGCTCGCCAAATTTCCTCCAAACTCTATAACACCCATCATGTACTCTATACACCAATCTCCTCTCATGACTTATTATCTGTATAACGTTTTTTACATTTTTTTAAAAAATCCTTTAATTTTGAAAATTTATACACACCTCTAATAATTATTATTTTTGTCTATTATGTACAATAATTAAAAAAAAATGGTGAATGTGTGTGAATAATTTTTTTTCTTATATGGGGCCATTAGGCTTGTAATTTTATTTTTTTTGGGTTAACAATTAACCGTTTACAGCGGCGGATTTTACATTATATATATGATTATTATAAAGCTCTCGGCCGATCCCTCCGATAGCGACGTTATGATGGAAATTGAGCTCAAGGGCTTAATTGACCCATTATTCTAAGTATGAGGGCTTGAACAATTCAAACAAAATACAGGAGTTCAAACAATCCGTTTTCAAAAATATAGGGACTTCCTATATATTTTCCCCAAAATTTTATTAAAGTATACACATTTGAGGTTGATTCTTCTTGTATATATATTTCTTTACAGCTAATACGCATATATATATATATATATATTGTTTTTTCTTGTTCAGCAGTCGTCTTGTGTTGACACAATAGAAAAGAAAAATACAGCATTCTTAGAATCTTAGGTATGTATTTGAGTTCTTACTTTTGTCATTAAGACTCAATAAATAAGATGGCGGTCAATATTGACTCCAGGTCGGATTTCATCATCAAATTACAAAACAGAAGGACAAAAATGTTAAAAAGGCATGCATGTATTTCATTTTTTAAATGTCAGTCATAAAGTACTGATGTTAAGAAACTTTGGATTGTCCACTAAGAAATTAAAAATTCCTCCTTTTGATAATCACTATTTGTTCTCATCGAGTGATCATTACAATGTAATTATGTTTCAGGAATATTGGAGACGAGAAATCAAACCTAGAAGACCAATGCACCCGTAGGTTACTGATTTCGAGCTTACTATGATTTGCAATCTGTGGGATTGATCCTTATTTAATCCATACATGAAATTTTATCAGGCAGATCTAAGGATTTTGCTCATATAAAAAAGGGTCTTGATCATCCATATTTGTGAAAATGGAGGGATATATATAGAAGAAGATTATTTCTTCTTTTTTTTTAAAAAAAAAACGGAGATTGTATTATTAGATGAAGAAGTGAAGGGGGAACAAGCCAAAAGGGTAGCCTAAGCAACCCAAACTGCCCTAAACAACAACAAAACAGAAAAAGGAACTCAAATAGGCTAAACACCCAATTCCCACAGTCCAAGAAAGAGAGAAATTAAACAAGCCAAACAAACTGAAAGGAAAAGACCAGGCCATTATCCAAGACAACAGCCAACAACTAGCAAAGCAGAGATACAAACAGTCATAACAAGATTAACTAACTAGGTAGTAGGAAACCAAGCCACACTCTTAATTGGCTATATCAGCAGAAGGAAACTTTATGTCTGCGTTCTTCCCATTTGGACATTTAGAAAATTGTTTTATGCATGAAATCTGTTCACCACTCTTGTCGAGGCATACAACAATTTCCAACAATTGTAGACTTCCATCGCCGTCTTTATTGCAAACAATTGTAACTCTTTTCCCTAGAAATTTTTCAATGGTACGTACGATGCTTCCTCCAGAATATTTCTCATCATTTGGACGAATTTCTTCTGAACCATTAATTCAACATTAATAAATATTTAATTCAAGATCACAAATAATTTTCAAATTTTTTGATAAACACTTTTAATGAAATCATAAATTCTTACGTTCTTTAAGAGTTGTGAGAAAATCAAAATCTTTTGAGAATTTTAAGGCAGACTTAAAATAATGTTCAGGCTCGTCGGGCTTTTCAAAACACATCCCATGATTCTTGAATTGAGTTCTCCAAAAGTACGTATTGTGTTCTTCTTTTCGAGACACTGCATTTGGCCAATATTTCTTCATTTCATTTAATATCTTCATCCCCCTCAAGTAATTATACTGTTCAAACAAACAAAAAAAAAACATTCTTACAAGCCATGAGCAAAAAGAGGAAGAAAAAAAAAGGCTAAGCTAATAATTATAAAATATAAAGTCACAAAAATTTAAATAAAAGTTTCACATCTCTCCTGGTGAGAGTGAAATAATGTGGTTTATAAGACGAACTTCAATCTAAAACACTTGAAGTCTCTTTTAAGGATACAATCATGCAAGTCTTGATCTTGTAGCGGAAAATCAAATCGAATGATATCTCAAGTAAATTGGATTTGACCAAACCTCTCTCACCCCCTTCTTCTAACCCCCTCAAATTCTTCAATGTATACATAAAATATTATAAATGATACAAATATAGATACTCACCGTTATTACGCTTGCCGACTTTGGCTCAATTTGAGTGCATCCGGTTCTGTTGTATGGAGGAACAGTCTCACCTGTTAAATACATCGGTCGAAGGCTGAGGATGGTAAAATAATCTAAGATAGGCGTTTCACAATGATATGATTTTTCCAACATCTTGTCGGAGGTACAATATGATTTGGGCCACTGGAAAACGAGTTCTAGGAATTGATATGGCCCAGATGATGCTGCCCCTCCATCGTATGCCAAAAGGATAATCGTGACCGTGAAAATGCCAGTAATTCTGCTGCCAAGAGAGAATTTGCTCCTCATTTTTCAACAAACAAGAAGCACGCACAAACCCAAGACTTGATCCTGCCTTGCCTGGATACACAGAGGATCTATTTATAACCGAACATTAATGCAAATTAATTATGTTTGTATCGAATCCAAAGCTTCATTTTATATTTTACTTAATTAAATGTTTTGGGACACAGATTACTCATGATCGATGGCTTAATTAAGTAATTAAGGTTATTCTATAAGAGATCTCTATGTTTTATGGAACGTTCTTTGATTTAGGTCCAAAACTTTGTTGTCTTAAAATCTTTCCCCAATAAGAATTTAATAGCCTCTAATTACACTAATTTGTTCTACTCTATACACCACCTTGGCTCGCCAAATTTCCTCCAAACTCTATAACACCCATCATGTACTCTATACACCAATCTCCTCTCATGACTTATTATCTGTATAACGTTTTTTACATTTTTTTAAAAAATCCTTTAATTTTGAAAATTTATACACACCTCTAATAATTATTATTTTTGTCTATTATGTACAATAATTAAAAAAAAATGGTGAATGTGTGTGAATAATTTTTTTTCTTATATGGGGCCATTAGGCTTGTAATTTTATTTTTTTTGGGTTAACAATTAACCGTTTACAGCGGCGGATTTTACATTATATATATGATTATTATAAAGCTCTCGGCCGATCCCTCCGATAGCGACGTTATGATGGAAATTGAGCTCAAGGGCTTAATTGACCCATTATTCTAAGTATGAGGGCTTGAACAATTCAAACAAAATACAGGAGTTCAAACAATCCGTTTTCAAAAATATAGGGACTTCCTATATATTTTCCCCAAAATTTTATTAAAGTATACACATTTGAGGTTGATTCTTCTTGTATATATATTTCTTTACAGCTAATACGCATATATATATATATATATTGTTTTTTCTTGTTCAGCAGTCGTCTTGTGTTGACACAATAGAAAAGAAAAATACAGCATTCTTAGAATCTTAGGTATGTATTTGAGTTCTTACTTTTGTCATTAAGACTCAATAAATAAGATGGCGGTCAATATTGACTCCAGGTCGGATTTCATCATCAAATTACAAAACAGAAGGACAAAAATGTTAAAAAGGCATGCATGTATTTCATTTTTTAAATGTCAGTCATAAAGTACTGATGTTAAGAAACTTTGGATTGTCCACTAAGAAATTAAAAATTCCTCCTTTTGATAATCACTATTTGTTCTCATCGAGTGATCATTACAATGTAATTATGTTTCAGGAATATTGGAGACGAGAAATCAAACCTAGAAGACCAATGCACCCGTAGGTTACTGATTTCGAGCTTACTATGATTTGCAATCTGTGGGATTGATCCTTATTTAATCCATACATGAAATTTTATCAGGCAGATCTAAGGATTTTGCTCATATAAAAAAGGGTCTTGATCATCCATATTTGTGAAAATGGAGGGATATATATAGAAGAAGATTATTTCTTCTTTTTTTTTAAAAAAAAAACGGAGATTGTATTATTAGATGAAGAAGTGAAGGGGGAACAAGCCAAAAGGGTAGCCTAAGCAACCCAAACTGCCCTAAACAACAACAAAACAGAAAAAGGAACTCAAATAGGCTAAACACCCAATTCCCACAGTCCAAGAAAGAGAGAAATTAAACAAGCCAAACAAACTGAAAGGAAAAGACCAGGCCATTATCCAAGACAACAGCCAACAACTAGCAAAGCAGAGATACAAACAGTCATAACAAGATTAACTAACTAGGTAGTAGGAAACCAAGCCACACTCTTAATTGGCTATATCAGCAGAAGGAAACTTTATGTCTGCGTTCTTCCCATTTGGACATTTAGAAAATTGTTTTATGCATGAAATCTGTTCACCACTCTTGTCGAGGCATACAACAATTTCCAACAATTGTAGACTTCCATCGCCGTCTTTATTGCAAACAATTGTAACTCTTTTCCCTAGAAATTTTTCAATGGTACGTACGATGCTTCCTCCAGAATATTTCTCATCATTTGGACGAATTTCTTCTGAACCATTAATTCAACATTAATAAATATTTAATTCAAGATCACAAATAATTTTCAAATTTTTTGATAAACACTTTTAATGAAATCATAAATTCTTACGTTCTTTAAGAGTTGTGAGAAAATCAAAATCTTTTGAGAATTTTAAGGCAGACTTAAAATAATGTTCAGGCTCGTCGGGCTTTTCAAAACACATCCCATGATTCTTGAATTGAGTTCTCCAAAAGTACGTATTGTGTTCTTCTTTTCGAGACACTGCATTTGGCCAATATTTCTTCATTTCATTTAATATCTTCATCCCCCTCAAGTAATTATACTGTTCAAACAAACAAAAAAAAAACATTCTTACAAGCCATGAGCAAAAAGAGGAAGAAAAAAAAAGGCTAAGCTAATAATTATAAAATATAAAGTCACAAAAATTTAAATAAAAGTTTCACATCTCTCCTGGTGAGAGTGAAATAATGTGGTTTATAAGACGAACTTCAATCTAAAACACTTGAAGTCTCTTTTAAGGATACAATCATGCAAGTCTTGATCTTGTAGCGGAAAATCAAATCGAATGATATCTCAAGTAAATTGGATTTGACCAAACCTCTCTCACCCCCTTCTTCTAACCCCCTCAAATTCTTCAATGTATACATAAAATATTATAAATGATACAAATATAGATACTCACCGTTATTACGCTTGCCGACTTTGGCTCAATTTGAGTGCATCCGGTTCTGTTGTATGGAGGAACAGTCTCACCTGTTAAATACATCGGTCGAAGGCTGAGGATGGTAAAATAATCTAAGATAGGCGTTTCACAATGATATGATTTTTCCAACATCTTGTCGGAGGTACAATATGATTTGGGCCACTGGAAAACGAGTTCTAGGAATTGATATGGCCCAGATGATGCTGCCCCTCCATCGTATGCCAAAAGGATAATCGTGACCGTGAAAATGCCAGTAATTCTGCTGCCAAGAGAGAATTTGCTCCTCATTTTTCAACAAACAAGAAGCACGCACAAACCCAAGACTTGATCCTGCCTTGCCTGGATACACAGAGGATCTATTTATAACCGAACATTAATGCAAATTAATTATGTTTGTATCGAATCCAAAGCTTCATTTTATATTTTACTTAATTAAATGTTTTGGGACACAGATTACTCATGATCGATGGCTTAATTAAGTAATTAAGGTTATTCTATAAGAGATCTCTATGTTTTATGGAACGTTCTTTGATTTAGGTCCAAAACTTTGTTGTCTTAAAATCTTTCCCCAATAAGAATTTAATAGCCTCTAATTACACTAATTTGTTCTACTCTATACACCACCTTGGCTCGCCAAATTTCCTCCAAACTCTATAACACCCATCATGTACTCTATACACCAATCTCCTCTCATGACTTATTATCTGTATAACGTTTTTTACATTTTTTTAAAAAATCCTTTAATTTTGAAAATTTATACACACCTCTAATAATTATTATTTTTGTCTATTATGTACAATAATTAAAAAAAAATGGTGAATGTGTGTGAATAATTTTTTTTCTTATATGGGGCCATTAGGCTTGTAATTTTATTTTTTTTGGGTTAACAATTAACCGTTTACAGCGGCGGATTTTACATTATATATATGATTATTATAAAGCTCTCGGCCGATCCCTCCGATAGCGACGTTATGATGGAAATTGAGCTCAAGGGCTTAATTGACCCATTATTCTAAGTATGAGGGCTTGAACAATTCAAACAAAATACAGGAGTTCAAACAATCCGTTTTCAAAAATATAGGGACTTCCTATATATTTTCCCCAAAATTTTATTAAAGTATACACATTTGAGGTTGATTCTTCTTGTATATATATTTCTTTACAGCTAATACGCATATATATATATATATTGTTTTTTCCTGTTCAGCAGTCGTCTTGTGTTGACACAATAGAAAAGAAAAATACAGCATTCTTAGAATCTTAGGTATGTATTTGAGTTCTTACTTTTGTCATTAAGACTCAATAAATAAGATGGCGGTCAATATTGACTCCAGGTCGGATTTCATCATCAAATTACAAAACAGAAGGACAAAAATGTTAAAAAGGCATGCATGTATTTCATTTTTTAAATGTCAGTCATAAAGTACTGATGTTAAGAAACTTTGGATTGTCCACTAAGAAATTAAAAATTCCTCCTTTTGATAATCACTATTTGTTCTCATCGAGTGATCATTACAATGTAATTATGTTTCAGGAATATTGGAGACGAGAAATCAAACCTAGAAGACCAATGCACCCGTAGGTTACTGATTTCGAGCTTACTATGATTTGCAATCTGTGGGATTGATCCTTATTTAATCCATACATGAAATTTTATCAGGCAGATCTAAGGATTTTGCTCATATAAAAAAGGGTCTTGATCATCCATATTTGTGAAAATGGAGGGATATATATAGAAGAAGATTATTTCTTCTTTTTTTTAAAAAAAAAAACGGAGATTGTATTATTAGATGAAGAAGTGAAGGGGGAACAAGCCAAAAGGGTAGCCTAAGCAACCCAAACTGCCCTAAACAACAACAAAACAGAAAAAGGAACTCAAATAGGCTAAACACCCAATTCCCACAGTCCAAGAAAGAGAGAAATTAAACAAGCCAAACAAACTGAAAGGAAAAGACCAGGCCATTATCCAAGACAACAGCCAACAACTAGCAAAGCAGAGATACAAACAGTCATAACAAGATTAACTAACTAGGTAGTAGGAAACCAAGCCACACTCTTAATTGGCTATATCAGCAGAAGGAAACTTTATGTCTGCGTTCTTCCCATTTGGACATTTAGAAAATTGTTTTATGCATGAAATCTGTTCACCACTCTTGTCGAGGCATACAACAATTTCCAACAATTGTAGACTTCCATCGCCGTCTTTATTGCAAACAATTGTAACTCTTTTCCCTAGAAATTTTTCAATGGTACGTACGATGCTTCCTCCAGAATATTTCTCATCATTTGGACGAATTTCTTCTGAACCATTAATTCAACATTAATAAATATTTAATTCAAGATCACAAATAATTTTCAAATTTTTTGATAAACACTTTTAATGAAATCATAAATTCTTACGTTCTTTAAGAGTTGTGAGAAAATCAAAATCTTTTGAGAATTTTAAGGCAGACTTAAAATAATGTTCAGGCTCGTCGGGCTTTTCAAAACACATCCCATGATTCTTGAATTGAGTTCTCCAAAAGTACGTATTGTGTTCTTCTTTTCGAGACACTGCATTTGGCCAATATTTCTTCATTTCATTTAATATCTTCATCCCCCTCAAGTAATTATACTGTTCAAACAAACAAAAAAAAAACATTCTTACAAGCCATGAGCAAAAAGAGGAAGAAAAAAAAAGGCTAAGCTAATAATTATAAAATATAAAGTCACAAAAATTTAAATAAAAGTTTCACATCTCTCCTGGTGAGAGTGAAATAATGTGGTTTATAAGACGAACTTCAATCTAAAACACTTGAAGTCTCTTTTAAGGATACAATCATGCAAGTCTTGATCTTGTAGCGGAAAATCAAATCGAATGATATCTCAAGTAAATTGGATTTGACCAAACCTCTCTCACCCCCTTCTTCTAACCCCCTCAAATTCTTCAATGTATACATAAAATATTATAAATGATACAAATATAGATACTCACCGTTATTACGCTTGCCGACTTTGGCTCAATTTGAGTGCATCCGGTTCTGTTGTATGGAGGAACAGTCTCACCTGTTAAATACATCGGTCGAAGGCTGAGGATGGTAAAATAATCTAAGATAGGCGTTTCACAATGATATGATTTTTCCAACATCTTGTCGGAGGTACAATATGATTTGGGCCACTGGAAAACGAGTTCTAGGAATTGATATGGCCCAGATGATGCTGCCCCTCCATCGTATGCCAAAAGGATAATCGTGACCGTGAAAATGCCAGTAATTCTGCTGCCAAGAGAGAATTTGCTCCTCATTTTTCAACAAACAAGAAGCACGCACAAACCCAAGACTTGATCCTGCCTTGCCTGGATACACAGAGGATCTATTTATAACCGAACATTAATGCAAATTAATTATGTTTGTATCGAATCCAAAGCTTCATTTTATATTTTACTTAATTAAATGTTTTGGGACACAGATTACTCATGATCGATGGCTTAATTAAGTAATTAAGCTTATTCTATAAGAGATCTCTATGTTTTATGGAACGTTCTTTGATTTAGGTCCAAAACTTTGCTGTCTTAAAATCTTTCCCCAATAAAAATTTAATAGCCTCCAAATACACTCATTTGTTCGACTCCATACACCACCTTGGCTCGCCAAATTTCCTCCAAACTCTATAACACCCATCATGTACTCTACACACCAATCTCCCCTCATGACTTATTATCTGTATAACGTTTTTTACATTTTTTAAAAAAATCCTTTAATTTTGAAAATTTATACACACCTCTAATAATTATTATTTTTGTCTATTATGTACAATAATTAAAAAAAAATGGTGAATGTGTGTGAATAATTTTTTTTCTTATATGGGGCCATTAGGCTTGTAATTTTATTTTTTTTTGGTTAACAATTAACCGTTTACAGCGGCGAATTTTACATTATATATATGATTATTATAAAGCTCTCGGCCGATCCCTCTGCTACCGCCACAGACAAAGAATATTCATGATAGAGACATTGATTCTTTCATTTTAATATATATAGAGGACTGCACCTCGAAAATTTAACATGACTGATTCTTCTTCTAGATATCTTTAGAACTAAAATATATATACAGTCATACAGATATAAATACGGGAATTTTCCACTGCGAGATACGACACATGTACACCTTTGGATTGAGTGTGGGTGCAGAGCCCATCACATGTTGGCTCGCATCCACACCAATCCAACAGCGAGTGCAGTATCCCGCACCAAATTTTATGTGCGGATCCTGCACTGGAAAATCACTATATATATATATATTGATTTTTCTTGTTCTAACAGTTGTCTATACATGACATTGATTCTTCTTGTATACAAGGTCGGAGCCATGAATTTATGTTAATATATGCACAAGAATGAAGTTGTAGAAAAAGAGACATGTGAAACTTATTGTTTGCTTGTCTGTCATGGACCAGGTCAGGAAACAAACCCAGCCCACGAGGCCTAGCACTGCTCGTTGAACAAATTCCTAAGGGATTCCATGCTAAGAGCAACCGCGATAACATCATTTTCTCTTCCCAATTAAAATTACTATTGGGTCTAGTATCGCCAGAATTAGTTCTAGATTATGCATAACAAAATAACCATTGACCAAATGAGATGGATTAAATAATAATAAATATTAGGGTTTTATTGTCGAGTAATATCGTATGGAGGTGAGAGTAGTAACTGCTCTCTCTCGCCGAAACTCCTCCTTTTTGCATGAAAACCCTAGGGGGTTGGGTGCCGGCGTGCAGCCTCTTGCTCCAGCCCCCTCCTCCCATGGCAGATCTGGTTTTAATTTCTTATATGTTTTTGTTTGAATAAGGATTTTTGCAGGGATTTTATCCTCCGATTTTACATCTCCATCTGTCGGGATAATCAGTATTTTTGGTGTGGTTCGGCGTCATAGTTGTTTTTTAGTACTGAAAATTTTCAAATCTATGTGAGATCTATGCAGTAGTTTCAATTTGTGTTGTTTTTGACTCGTTCATTTATGTTTAGTATGTCCGGGTTTTTATTGATGTAATGTAACGTGTACATTTCGATGTGACCTGATTTAGTTTTATTTTATTTTTTTAATATTTATTCGTAGTTTGTTTTCTCCTTATAATTCCTTTACGAGGGTTTGTAAATTACTAAGCCATTTCGATGATGTTAGGTTTAACATTTCATGATATGGAATAAAATACTTAATTTTATCCCTTCAAAAAAAATAAAAAAATCGTATGGAGGTATGAGCTGCAAACTATTATATGATCAGTGATTATTAACAGATATCAACCCATTGAACCCTAAAACACTAAAAACCCAAAATCTTAAATCCGGTTTAATCTCAGGCATTTGGATCGATTTGACGAATTAAAAGTAGAGGTACTTATTTTAACACTACTTAAGTTCATTAGTCCCACGTAGCTACAAGAAATAGAAATAAAACTCGGAAAGGCAGACCTTATAATGTCTCACGACTCGGCACTTCTTGGTTTTCTTTCTATTTATCTAATCAGAATCTATGACTTGCTCAAACTTCGAACGTGAGCATTGATTAATCAGTTTAAGTAAACTGTTGACGATAATGCAATTCAACTTAATTTTCTTAGTTGATATATCACTTTCATTAATTAAATTCTATAAATGGAGAGTAGGTAACTAGGCATCATGACGACTTATTGGGAATCAACTATCTATGAAGTGCTGATATACATTCTTCCATTATCTTCAAATTATATCTACTTTGACAAATAAATGTCTACAGAAGCTAGAATATAAGTCAATCTAGAATTCTTCCCTTTATGAGAATACCATCATTCTTGAAGTTCTTGATCTGCATCTGTTCATGAAGACGAGATCAAGCATAACGATTGTTCTGTTGTTCTTCACCAGTCTCTTCATCGGTGTCCTCGTTATTTTCTGGATTGATGCTGTAGGTTTTCTGTAATGATATGTCAGAGATTAGTACTAAAAACTAGTTTGTTTTTGTTTAATTATCTGTTTTTCTTGTTGCAGTATGTTAAAACAGAATGTTTTGTTTCCAATACAAGTCTACCTGGTAGAACAAAAACAGAGTATACACTAAATTGCTCCAGTGGAAATATCACAAGAGCATGCCCTATCTATTATCCTTCCAGACTCGAACTGAATCAATCATCAGCTACTACATGTCCCGAGTATTTCCGGTGGATCCATGAAGATCTACGGCCATGGAAACGTACTGGAATATCAAGGGAGATGCTGGAAGGAGGACAAGATGTTGCACATTTTAGACTAGTGATTGTTGATGGCATAGTGCATGTGAAGAAGTACAAGAAGGCATTTCAAACAAGAGACTTATTCACCATATGGGGTATTGTGCAGCTCACAAGGCTGTACCCTGGGATGCTACCAGACTTGGAGCTAGTGTTTTATTGCGAAGACAGGCCGGTGATCAAGAAGCGCGACTACTATCAAGGATCCAACACCACATCGCCGCCGCCAGTGTTTCATTACTGTGGAGATGATGATTCATTGGGCATTGTCTTCCCTGATTGGACCTTCTGGGGTTGGTGAGTACTAGACTACTAGTATTTTTCATTACTGTGGAGATGATGCTGATTGGACCTTCTGGGGTTGGTAAGTACTAGTGTTTCATTACTGTGGAGATGATGTTTCTTGGTCATTATTGCTTGTTGATAATTTGTAGGGCTGAGACCTTTGTGAGGCCATGGAAAAGCTTGTTGGAAGACATAAAGGAAGGCAACAAGAGGATTAATTGGAAGGATAGGGTACCATACGCTTACTGGAAAGGAAATGCCAGAGTAGGTGGAAGGGCTGATCTCATGAAGTGCAATGTCTCGGACGAGTACGACTGGAATGGTCGGTTCTATCAGCAGGCAAGGTCTCTTGGACATCCTTAAATCTGCAAACATATCAATAGCTTAGTCATGGATTTGCAAAAATTGAATTTAGACTCAAAAGACATAACTCAAGGGCTTGCCATCAGGATTGGCTTAAAGAAGCTGAAGAAGGATTCAAGAATTCCAGACTAGAAGATCAATGCACACACAGGTACATGCATGAATCCCATGATTTCTTTGTCATATTTTTAATGAAACGAATGAAAAATCCCTTCCCAAATGTACATCACAGAAAAAAGTTCTCAAGTCAGATTTAACCATCCCGAACAGGCATTTTAACAAACACCCATCCTGCTATTTATTTTGCGATGGCTTTTAGTTGGGCTGTTCATCTTCTTGTCTACTGCTAAAAAGAGTACTTTCCAATCATGTACAATCTGGGTGAAGATACAAAGTATACATAGAAGGAAGGGGATGGTCAGTGAGCGAGAAATACATATTAGCATGCGATTCCATGACACTGCTGATAAAGCCTCGTTACTTTGATTTCTTCATGAGAAGCATGAAGCCAATGCAGCATTACTGGCCTATTAGGACTACCAACAAGTGCAGAGACATTAAGTTTGCGGTCGAATGGGGCAACAATCACACTGAAGAGGTACAATACATACATACAGAAGTACATTTGATTTTGCATTTTATCTACTTACACTGGTTGATCGACAGGCTCTGGCAATTGGGAAGGCAGGAAGCAAATTTATGAGTGAGAATGTAAGAATGGAATACGTGTACGATTACATGTTTCATTTGTTGAGCGAATACGCGAAGCTATTGAAAGATAAGCCGAGAATACCACTGGGAGCAGAGGAGGTGTGTTCTGAAAAAATGGCATGTTCGCAAGTGGGTGTATGGCAGAAATTCATGGAGGAATCGATGGTGAAGTCTGCTAGTGATACACCCCCATGTAGTATGCCTCCTCCCTATGAACCCGAGGCGCTTCTGGCCTTTGTTGGTGAGAAAGAGAGAACAATGAGACAAGTAGAGATGTGGGAGACTCAATATAGGGAAAGTTGGAATAGAAACCAGTAGAGGCACAAGGTGGCTTACTCCTTGTAACTTGCACAAGGGGTAACAAAATTAGCATGTAATAGCATATGAAAATATGAAATTATTCAAACAACATTGTGTGTATGTATACCTTCAAGCTCAGAATCATCTTATCCGAGTTTAACTCTTTTCTTTTGGAAATGCATAATAACACCATAAAAGTTTGCCCTTTGAATATCTAATAAGAATCTAAAATGAGACTATTAAGTTCTAGCGCATAGAAATTTGAAGTTTTTCGCTTAAGACTTTAGCAAATTAGGTCAAAACACGGCACATGTGACCATAATAATATTACTCCCAATGGAATGAAACTCAGGATATTTTAAGTTCATATGATTTGTCCCCAAAAAATTCATCACTATGTCATCACCCAACCCAAGTGATTTCAAAGTTTAACTAGCCCAATTTACAATTTGTGGAGTCTCTTCTGTGCGGAGTGGTTACCATCGGACCATGGAGATAGAGGAACAAATCTCAGCCTTCTTCATCTAGACCTCCAGGAGACTTTTTTCTCTTACTGGTTCTCTATATGGAAGTTCATGGTCCCTCCCTCAACCAAAGTCTTCCTTTGGCGGGCTCTTCATGGAATCCTTCCCACCCATTCTTTCTTATCCAGCAGACATATTATGGATTATCCATCATGTCCAATTTGCTCTCACCATGAGGAATCAAAAGTCGGATTTTTTTGGATTCTGTATCCTTTCCTCAACTTTGGGTACACCTTTCACAGGTTCTTTCTTCGTCTTTTGAGCTTAGTTCATTGGTGGTAACATGGCGTTTAATATGGCTCCGAAGAAACAAGGTAGTCCATGATGGGAGTTTCATGCACCCAAGCCAAATTGCTAAACAATGTATTTTGCTGGCTTCAGATTATAGAGAAACCCAAACATCTCTGAAATCTCCCCCTCTCAGTCTTCTGACCTTCATTTGGAACCAGCATCATGGGATGGCCCTTGTAATCATTTTGTTGAAATTAACTAGGACGCTGCCCTCCATAATCAGCAAGCTGCTATTGGTTTTGGCGTCATATGCAGGGATGAATTAGGAGAGGTACTGGCTGCGAGCACTTTTGTAAGACTTGCTCTTTTAGAACCCACGCTAGCGGAGGCATCGGCTGCTTTATATGTTGTGCAATTAGCTCGGGATTTGGGTTTTCATGAAGAAGATGTGAGTTTTTCAGTTTGGATCTAGGTTGTGTTGGAGATGAAGCGAATTCTCTCTTTCTTTCCAGCTTGGTCGGTGTCTCATGTAAGGAGGGATGCAAATTTTGTGACTCATGGCTTAGCCAAGTTGTCATTCAGTGAGCAAAGTTTTCGAGTTTGAATGGAGATGGTATTGTGGAGCTTGAAAGGGTCACTTGGTTGCAGAAAAGGGTGGAAGCTCAAGCTTAATTAGTTTTCTGCTTGTTGAAGTCATTTATAAGTTTCATTCTTTACTTTTCTCCTACGCTATTTGTAATCCTATTGTCATTTGATTTGTTCTTCCACCCTGTCCGGATGGCTCGAATGCTTTATGCCTAATTTTTCAAGCATTATTGCTCCACATGTCAATCAATTATTTGAGATGTTGTGGGACATGCGCATATATCATGTCTTTGACATGATACTTTTTAAGAACTGTGTCTTCACATGCATTTTCTTATACCTTTGCAGGTTATGTGAACTTTATTTTGTCTAACTCGTTTATCACATGGAAGATGAGGAGGTCACACCGATTTTTGAAAACCACATACAGAGACAGGACACGTCATTACAAAAGGGTCAATCAATTGTAACGCGGAATCCTATATATCCTACACACACAAGTGGAAATCTACCGATGTGGGATACATATTTGTATCGACCACTCCCTAAGGTGACCAGGTGTTTAAACTCACACACACCAATTTTAAGATTGTGAATACTGTGTGCCTTAAATATGTGAGAGCAAATGCAATTAATGAATTTAGAGGGAGAATGAATAATGTATGAAAATATGTGTTTTTACTGATGTGCATTGAGAGATGTTGATGATGATGTGGCTTGACTTTTTATAAAAATGTGGGACTCATTATGAATTTTAATGTAATTTTGTTTGAAAATAGATGAGAGAATGAAAGAGTAAATGGTTGGATAATAATTTTATATTAGAAGATATATTTTGTTAATGTAATAATATTAAGATATGTGTTTTGATGATGTAAATATAATAAAATACGTGCTATATTGACTCGATTGTATTTAAAATTATATTTTTATAAAATAAAAATAAGACTTCTAAAAATGAGACCCAATTTTTAAATTTAATAGCCCATCAAATTTATTTGATCTGAGAAATGACTGGCTGTCTGCAGCTTTTAATTTTCTTTTCAACAGTCTTTATCGCTAAAAAAGTAAAAACCAACTATTGGTCATCTTCTTTGGCCTACATGTACTACATTAAATTAAAAAATTATTTAATATTAATGTTGGCAAGGAGCAGAATTTTAAATTGGAAATTCTGGTGGGCCCCGAATATAATTTGACCATTGAGTTTGCACAAAGTTCACGATAATTTGACCTTAGAAAAGGTCCCACCTGCGCTTTCTAACCCCATTCATTCATGGTGATTGGTGAGTGCCAGCGCCTGTTGTAATTTGGCCCGTTGTAATATTTTCTATATATTAAAATTTTAAATTCTTTTTAAAAAACTACACAGGTATACTCCCTTCGTTCCGTAAAAATAATCGTTCCACATTAAAAACTAATATATTCGATATTCGATACAGTTTACACTCTCATACATTACTTTCTACATAAATTTATAATTTGTTAGACATTCTAGCAGGCATCACCAACTCCACTCATGGTACGTGATGTTAACCCAATTTTGTTTGATATTGTGTCGTTTTCTCACCTTTAACCAATTGTTATCTACTAACTTTTGCAAAATTGGGTTTATACAGAATAAAGTATTTTGGGTTAGCATTTAATAGGGGGATTTAGTCATTAACGTATCCATGAGAGCAGTTCCGTTTTTAGAGAGAGAGAGAGAGAGAGAGAGAGATGGCATTTGCATTCAAAGATGGTAGATTTAGTTAGTTTACTAGTTGAGTTTAACACGTGTTTGGAGCTGATTGGAGTACTAACTCAAAACCGACGTTAATGATAAGGCAGGTACTCGTTTTCATTCAGAGAAGTCTTCAAAATGGAGAGAGCAAGACCAAATTGCAGGACTCCTCTCTCTTTCGTTCTCCGTTTTCATAGAAAGCACCCATTTTAACTACTCTAGGAACTTTCTCTGAAACGTCAAAGGTACTTTCTCATCTCTCTTTGGTTTGAAGTTTCTCTATCGTTTCCACGAAGTCTCTGATCATCACCTTTTCTTCCAGCTCCTTAAATTGAACCTCTCAGTTACTGAATACTAGCGGTCAAAGGTGAGTTTTTCTTTCTTCTTCTTCCTCTTCACTTTGCTTTGTGGGTTGGGTTTTCATGAAGTTTGGAAAGGCTTGTGATTTTTCGATGGCTGATTGAATTTTGAGATATCAAAGTTTTGTGGAGAGGAAGCTTCGTTGAGACTGTAGTTGTCTGCTTCTGGGTTTTGGATATTCTGATGTTTGTATGTAGTGGCTTCAGCTAAATTAAGGCATGATAGGTCTTTCCCACCATGTTTTAAGCTTTTGGGGTTTTCCTATTTATTTGATTCTTGAGAAATTATTTTAAGGATTGATTGATTAATTTGATTCTAGACTATATAAATCACTTTATTAACTAATCTCTGTTGACAAATTGAAAAGTTTGATGAAGGATCTAAAAGTTATTGCCCCTTTTTGGTTATGGAGAAAGTTGTGGAAAGAGAATCTAGATTAGTAAACTACTTCCTGCCTTTTGTTCCCCTCTTGGTAATTTTGTCAGCCAATTCTTTGAATATTTTTCATGTTAAGATCCTGAAAGTGTTGGAGTTTTTGAAAAGTAATTCCTTTTCCTTTTATTTTGTGTTTGTACTTTTATGTTTTCAGAATATTTGAGAGGAAGATAATTGAATAAGCTAATCTGAGGTTTAATGAAATAGTTTATGCATAATCAGTGAAACATATGGAGCTTCGGATGTATGCAATCTGGCTCATTAAATTCATCAAACTCTGTTCCATATTTATCAACAACCATTACATAATAAGTGGAATCTTAAATTTATGTGCTTTAATGTTAAGCCGAAGAAACGACAGTGATTTGACATGGTATGGCTTATGAATTTATTTTAATAAATCTCATCAAGCTATATACCTGATCTATTGCATCTCGTTCAACTTTTGGAAAGTAGTAGCAGATAGTGGATTAACATTGAGGGTTGTTAATTCGGGTTCGTGTTGGTTATTGGTTAATAGGCTACAATTCCTCGTTTGGGTAAAAAATGGCAAAAACAGCCCATTTTTTTCTGTATCTAATCTGAATAGATAAGATAACGAGGGTTGTTAATTCCGGTTTGTGTTTGTTATTGGTTAATAGGCTACAATTCCTCGCTCGGGTAAAAAATGACAAAAACAGCCTATTTTTTTCTCTATCTAATGTGAATAGATAAGAAAATGAGAACTGCATTCTTTTTTTTTCGTGCATGTTTTATCTGTGGTGCAGTAGTACGTTCTTCACGATTTTATTTTAGAACTATTGATTTGAACATACCAATTTGGCTTGTTTACAAAAATGCAATATTTACAGTAGTAAGTCCTTCATGATTTTATTTTAGAACTATTGATTTGAACCTACCAATTTGGCTTGTTTACAAAAATGTAATATTTGATTTAATTTATATAGCTGGGACAATGTTATAGTGCAAATAATTGAAAAGGCTCTGAAGTATATTTTCCATAGGTGTAATACAGCTTTTAGTCTTATTGTGTGTCTTGTAAGTCAACTTTTTTTTATTATAATTAGCTTTCTTGTGCATCAGATTGAAAGCCTCCACCCATGTCATCCTTCCCTTATGGTTCAGAAACACTCATTTATATAAGTAGATAAAATTTTACGTTTGATGATCATTCATAATGCTGTAGCATTGAATATTCTGTAGCTGACAAACTGATTTTTTTCTTGATTTCTAAAATCTTCTCAGGTGTACTGTTTCCTTGCCAGTTGCTTCGAGCAATTACATATATTTCCCTTCACCAGTCAATTATTAATTTGAAAACTCGATGAGTAATCTCAAGCTTGCGGTTGAGGTCATGGGTGCTCGTGATCTCATGCCAAAAGATGGGCAGGGTTCATCCAGTGCTTTTGTGGAGCTTCATTTTGATAACCAGAAATTCTGCACCACTACAAAAGACAAAGATCTCAACCCTGTTTGGAATGAGAGTTTTTATTTCAACATTTCTGATCCAAATAACCTATCAAATCTGATTCTTGAGGCCTGTGTTTACAACCATAATAAAACGAGCAATGCCAAATTATTTCTTGGAAAGGTTCGACTCACTGGGACGTCATTTGTTCCCGTTTCTGATGCTGTTGCTCTGCATTATCCTCTGGAGAAACGAGGCATCTTCTCTCGTATCAAAGGTGAGCTTGGCTTGAAAGTCTTTTTCACTGATGACCCTTCCCTAAGATCTACAAATCCTCTTCCTGCAATGCAATCCTCCTTTGAAGATTCTCGCTCAACCCAAGCTCCGGGATTGGTAGAAGGACTTATAAGTTCAGTAATGAATCCATTCTCTAAACACAAGGCTGAGTCAAGACACACGTTTCGTCATCTTCCAAACCAGAAAAATGTGCAAGAGAAGCAACATATTTCCTCAGCAGCTCATGAACAACCAATTAATTATGCAGCTAATGAGATGAAGTCTGAACCACAGGCTTCTAAATTTGTTCACATGTATTCTGGTCCATCATCACAACCAGCTGATTATGCACTTAAAGAGACAAGTCCTTTCCTGGGAGGAGGGCAAGTTGTTGGAGGACGAGTCATACGAGGAGACCGGCCAGTCGGCACTTATGATCTTGTTGAACAGATGGGATACCTTTTTGTACGAGTTGTTAAAGCTCGTGGCCTTCCCTCCAAGGATGTGACGGGGAGCCTCGATCCATATGTAGAAGTGAAAATTGGAAACTACAAAGGAGTTACAAAGTACTATGAGAAGAAGCAAAATCCTGAATGGAGCGAGGTATTTGCCTTCGCAAGGGATAGGATGCAGTCTTCTTTGCTGGAAGTTGTGGTCAAAGACAAGAATCTGATCAAAGATGACTTTGTGGGAATTGTAAGGTTTGATCTCAATGAAGTTCCTACAAGAGTTCCACCAAACAGTCCTTTGGCTCCGGAATGGTATAGGCTTGAAGATAGGAAAGGAGAGAGAGAGAAAGAGAAAGGGGAACTGATGCTTGCTGTCTGGTACGGAACCCAAGCTGATGAGGCTTTTTCTGATGCTTGGCATTCAGATACTATCACTGCCTCAGATGGTTCTTCATTCATCTCTACACCCATCCGCTCCAAAGTTTACCATTCTCCAAGATTATGGTATGTTCGTGTTAATGTGGTTGAAGCACAAGATTTGATTGTAGACAATAATCGGTTCCCTGATGCATGTGTTAAAGTACAGATTGGGAACCAAATTTTAAGGACAAAGGTGGTTCAAACTCGTACTGTGAATCCAGTCTGGAATGAGGATTTCATGTTTGTTGCTGCTGAACCCTTTGAAGATCATTTGATTCTTTCGGTTGAAGATCGTGTAGGATCCAACAAAGATGAGACCCTGGGGAAAGTTGTTATACCATTGAACACTGTTGAGAAGCGTGCTGATGATCGGTTCATACGGAGTCGGTGGTTCAATCTTGAAAAGTCTACCTCAGATGCATTGGATGAGAAGCAGGCGAAGAAAGATAAGTTTTCTAGCAGACTTCACGTTCGTGTCTGCCTTGATGGAGGATACCATGTGCTTGACGAGCCAACTCAGTACAGCAGTGATCTTCGACCCACAGCTAAGCAGCTCTGGAAGTCATCAATTGGTGTCTTGGAGCTCGGCATTCTAAATGCTGATGGGCTCCACCCAATGAAAACAAGAGATGGAAATGGTACAGCAGATACATATTGTGTAGCAAAATATGGTCACAAGTGGATTAGGACGCGAACCATAATCAACAGCCTGAGCCCGAAGTACAATGAGCAATATACTTGGGAGGTTTATGATCCAGCCACAGTTCTGGCTGTCGGAGTTTTTGATGACAACCATATTGGTAGTTCAAATGGCAACAAGGATATAAAAGTTGGGAAGGTTCGAGTTCGAATTTCCACTCTTGAAAGTGGGCGTGTTTATACGCACTCCTACCCGCTGCTAGTTCTGCAACCCTCTGGTGTGAAAAAGATGGGTGAGCTGCATCTGGCCATACGGTTTACGTACACATCACTGGTGAACATGATGAATCAATATTCGCGACCCCTTTTGCCAAAGATGCATTATGTAAGGCCATTGACAATGATGCAGCAGGACATGCTACGTCACCAAGCTGTCAGTATAGTGGCCGCTCGTCTTAGTCGTGCAGAACCTCCTCTTAGGAAAGAAATAGTTGAATACATGTCTGATGCTGACTCTCATCTTTGGAGCATGAGGCGCAGCAAGGCAAACTTTTTCCGTTTGATTACAGTTTTATCAGGATTTCTTGTTGTTGGAAAATGGTTTGGGGAAGTATGCATGTGGAAGAACCCCATTACGACAGTGCTGGTACATCTCCTTTTTGTGATGCTTCTGTGCTTTCCGGAACTAATTCTTCCTACTGTGTTTCTGTACATGTTCCTAATTGGGGCTTGGAACTTTCGTTCTCGGCCAAGATACCCTCCGCACATGGACCCAAGAATATCTTATGCAGATGCTGTGCATCCTGATGAGCTCGACGAGGAGTTCGACACATTTCCATCATCACGCGGCTCAGACATTATCCGGATGAGGTACGATCGGCTAAGGAGTGTTGCAGGGAGGATTCAGACCGTTGTGGGAGACGTCGCTACCCAAGGGGAGCGGCTATTGGGAATCCTGAGCTGGCGAGATCCTCGGTCCACAGTTATATTTATGATATTCTGTCTTGTGGCTGCCGTGACATTATATGTGACACCTTTCCAAGTTCTAGTTCTTCTAGCTGGGCTTTTTATTATGAGGCATCCCAAGCTCAGGCATAAAATGCCATCAGCTCCCATCAACTTCTTTCGTCGTTTGCCTGCTAGGACCGATAGTATGCTTTAATTACCAAGATAAGTACAGGTGGTAGTTTCCGGTCTGGTTATCTCCTTTTGTTTGACACTGGTTGTCTTGGTCATGAAGCATGATGCAAATGTAAATTTACTCTGTTATTGGCAAGCTTGATTATCTTGTTGGAATCCAACCTTTTTGTAAATGCTTGTTAACTAATTATCGAGTAATGTCTATAAGGTGCTAAGCTTTGTTTATTGTTCCCTCGATGAGGACAGGAATTTAGGAGATCCAATTTTTCTATGTTCTTTGAATCATCATTCTGGGAGACCGATTGCCGGTGTTGGCATTGTTCCTAGTCATCTTCTGCGGTTCTACTGTAGACAAGACGACATTTTTCCGGCTCAAAAGTTCAGATTAAAACTACCAATTGACAGAGAGATCTGGGTGAACTAAGTTAGCACACTCAAGTTTTCTGAATTAATATATTACATTAAACAATGTTTTTGTCTCAGTACTCCAGGACAAGGATCTTTCAGTCTGATAAAACAAAATGAATCCAGCTAAATTAGGTTCTTCTGAGGTTTGATCATCCTTGGTTTGATCTTTGAACAAGAACGGAGATGTCGCGATACTGGAGGAAAAAACAATAACATTGAGACACTTCTTGAATCTGAAACTAAACAAAAGTTAGTACCAAGAGAAAATACATCTGCTAATGAGGAGGTCATCAATGGTAAATACACAACTCTCTACTTTGTACAACATTGTAAACAAACAATTATCTTCACCTTGCATCTGACGACAATTACTTTGTGTGGTTAGTCTATATAAGCTTTTTCTCATTAGTAATGGCAGAAGAGTTAAGGCACTAGTAGTTGACGAATGTGACTCGACTATGGGATGCGATCCTGCCCATGATTACCAGCCTCCATGTCCTAACAATATTGTTGATGCTTCCGGGGCAGTTTAGAAGGCATTGGGAGTGTCTGAGAAAGATTGGGGTCAGTTTGAAATATATTGGTCAGATGCTTGAAGCAAAAAAAAAATGCCCACGAGAAACTCTTAAAATAAACTTGAACTTGATCCTAAGTAGAAATGAATGACGTAAATGAATATACGTAATGTGTTACGCGTATTAACGGATAATTCTAAATTTATTTTCCATATTTATTTGTGATAAGTGAGGACTTTCTTTGAAACCCTAAGGTTTGTCAACATAGGCAGATCATGCAAGAATCTTCAAGCGCCTTCTCATGTGGCACGACGGGTTAAGAGGTCTCAATCTGCAGGCTGTAACATAATGGATGGCCTTTGATTTTCTCTCAACTCAAATTCATGTAATTGATCCCAAACTTTCGAGATAAAGGCTCGAGTGATAATGCTGATGATATGATGCAACTCTAACGCATACAATGGAATAAGTAATAGAAGAAAATCTCTCCTTTAGTCAAATCCATCTTGCTGATATAATCCAAGCTGCCACAAATCGTACTACAGCTTATATTTTCTTGGTTACAAAAGCAGTTAAAAGCATGACAACTAAATCATGAACTAAGATGTCATTAAGTTAGAAAATATGACTACATCCTCGCTGTCCATACCGACAACTGAAAAAATATCAAGTCAGGAATCAGCTGGCTTTTGTCCATCATCGAACTTCTGAAAAATTGAATTCCAGTGCCCCTTTAATTCGGCAATATATTGTGCTCATCAAACTGTCAAACGATACTCAACTGCGCATCAAGTCAATGTCAACATGTGCATTACGCATGTCCATTGGCCGTGTACCAGGCCATATACCAACTGAAGAGGTTGGATTGAGACTCTGACTTGGTAGTGGTGCAGATGGGCTTACAGGATTGTCATCTGTCTCGTGTTCTGCATCTCTTCCACCATCCGAACCTTCGCCTTTCTTTGTTTTTGTCTTTGAACCACCCCAGATGAAACTTCCAACAATTACCTGGAGTCATTAGTAAAAACTTAAGCCTCATCAAAATGGCTTTGATCATTTCTATGTCATTATACAACATTTCACCATAATACACCTACCAATCAGTTTTGCCATCAAAAAGATTGATGAACAATTCAGAGAAATAGAAATATACAGCGAAGAATAATATATCTGCAGAGCGACTGAAACAACTAAGAAGCTTACCTGAACAGGGGTAGCCGCAATAAGCATACCACCAACTCCACCACCAATTACACGACCATCAGGACTAGCAAGAGAGACACTCAGACCACCGGTTTGATTGCGGGATCCACCATTGTTGCTGACCAGGTAAGAGCCTGATAAACATAGAATCTCAAAGCGCCCCTACAAAATTCATGTTGTATTTCAGTAGACAAATAAGGCCAAAATAGTCTCTTAATTTCAGGCACAAGGTACCGGATTTTGAGTAAAATCTCGGACCTATATATAAATTTCACATGTCACAATATTTTTTGCTAAATCAAAAATAAAACTCTAACCAAACTGGGTCTGCCTCCAACAAAAATCAAGCATGTCCATACTTAAAATAAAAAAGGGAAGAGAAAATTAAATGCAAAAAATTAGAAACGTGAGAAAAAGGGTTCTAAAAACCTCAAATGATACAGTGCCTCCAGAAATTGATGCTCGACAGAGAGTTACAGTAGAGACAGCACCATTGGCAGATAAGACACAAACAGCTCTTGGTCCCTGCTGCGAATATGACATTATTTTTGTCGCGATGTCCTACAAAAGAAGTTACACACTTTCAACCCAGAAGAAAATTCCAGTAAATGATATGATAATCCAAAGAAGTTCCCTCATAAAACTGACTTGAAAGGGGCACGTGAACAATTTTTTGAAGAAATGGAGCATTTATTTTCAAAGAAAAAGTGATGTATTTTCTATCATGCCATGATGAAGGCGGCAATGAAGCAGAGAATTTCAAAACTAATCTACCAGAAGCAGAGGGAAGCAAGCATTGATGGTTTTTCATATCAATTTTCTTCAAAATAGTATAATTCTAGATTTATCAAAAAAATTAAAATAAAATAAACAAGGCCATCTGCCGCTTTGCCATTTTAGAAGCAAAGACAGGTCATGCTCAACTATCAATTATGTTACAGCGCGAAATCATGGAAACAAACATATGTTCAGCGACGGGATATTTCTATACTGAGGTATGATGTCCAAGGAACCTAAATGATTTCCTTTTACAACGCAAGAAAACACATTTTGTAAACCAGAAACCCTTTGATGGACAATATTAAGAAAATAATGTTACCTCCCCTACAGCTACAGTGAGGACATGTGGAGTAAAGCCCATCCCGGCTGAACCAGACAGCCATTCACCTTGCAAAATAATGAAGTTTGGAAGTTTGAGACCATCATTCAAACGCCAAAATGAACAAATGCCGAAAGCAGTCATGAATATCAATGGTATTAGATGAACCCAAGCCTCAGCAGAGGAGAAAAAAACAGAATCATGCTTGCATGAATGACTTAGCTCGAGATAACAAACTTATGAACATATGAAATAGCAAACCTATTTATTGAAAAGATTCAGAAGAACATTTCGATGCATAGAAAACTAATCAAAAAACAAGAAAAAGAAAATATGCAATGCATATACTAGTTACTGTTGCTTCATAAATCATTCTGCACTAAGAGAGAATTCGAGGGTAGGTTATCTCTAATCAATCTCTTCAACCTGGATTTTTTTAGCTGCACTGAGTGCAGCTACAATCTCCCTGGCATATAGGCAATTAGTTCTCCATCAGAGACTCAGTAACGGTTGTATCTTAACTCTTGCAGTTTATGAATAATTCCGATCCTACTACGTTGTTCTTTCCAAGTCAATAGCTCCCTTCATGTATTAACCTGATTCAGTTCCCACTTGCAAGTTTTCCAGCAACCTAGGAGTACATTATGTATTCTATCCAATTATAGAATTTTGAAGACTTGAGAGTTAGTTATGAATTTCAGAATCCTTGCAGTTTTGAATCAACAATTCAACATGACTAAATAATCATTGGCAAGGAAGACAATTTTGCAAAGTTTTAGACTGTGCTCCACCATTATATTCTTGCGTATATTTGCAGTATGATTTGATCTGCTCGCCAAGCACAACAGCCCAACATCTCTTCCATTTCGTTCCTTTTGTCGCCTCTGTCAATTTTCTTATAGTAGAAAAATAGTGAATGTATTCTAAATTTCTAATGTTTCTTGACTAAAAGGGATTTCATAGTTTCCAAAATTTTGGCAAAACAAATTGCTCATTTAGCTAACATTCTGATAAAATTTTGACAGTCCATTACACAAATGCAGTCACTGGGATAAACTGTAGGTATATTTCATGTTTATTGCAATCATCGCACAAGTAGGAAGGCCCAAACCAGTCAGTTTCAACCTGAGCATACAAATGGCCAACCAGAAGAAGAATCAACCAGCAACTACATTTAATGAGTTTGGCTGATAAAGCGGATCACTAATCTAATGACACACAGTACAATTATTAAGCAAAGCAATCTTCATGGAGTACGACAGTACCCAAGCCAAATATTATGATAATATCTACTTTAACTCTCAACAGTTCATCCTAATGAATTCCCATGCTAGGGAAACATAAAAGAGAAATCTTACCAAGAGAAGCTAATTGTTGCTTCCTCCCAGTCCCCGGCGGCCGTCCTCTACCTCGCTTTTGGGTTGATGTTATTGTCCCAGGATGAGTAGACGAAGATGGAGACAATGCCAATGAAACTGTCCCTTCAGGTCCGTATTTTCGGGGCCTTCCCCTCTTCCTCTTCACAGTCTCCCCAGGTGGGACAGCAGATAGTGCGCCCATATTAACACCATGAGGTGAGACTGTTGTGGAAGGCTCTATAGCCAATGCTGATCCAATATTACTGCCAACAGTGTTTGTTTGAAATGGCATACTTGGATTAGATAAGGAACGAATGGCTGACGACCCATGTAACCCAGATTGCGTTCCTGTAGCAGACCCAGATATGCCTCTATGCATATAGTAAGAAGGCGACCCAGATAACCCCATTGCATCTCTTTGATCCATGCATATATTTTGAAGATGACAAGCCTAAATTTCTGTTTGAATAAACTTAACCCCCAATGTCCTATCTGCTCAAATATATGGTAGAAGGACAGAGTTTTACCAAGAACAACAATGTGGCCTCAAGGATTTTCTACAAATTAACTTATTAAGTTCCTTAAATGAAGATATGAACCTTAAAAGAGGAATCAAGTGAAAGGAACCTTGAATGACATCCAGCAGTCACATGCCAACCAACATAATATGGATCAGTTTCAATCTAAGGGAGCCCCAAGCACACAATCATTTTCAAGAATGGAGCAGAAAATCCCCCTCTGAAGTTGCACTGAAAGTAAGTCTTGGAGCTCTTTAAATCTAGGATTATCAGTTTTCTAAGAAAGAAGAAACCCTAGATTCAAAGAAACTTGGAAGTAAAATAAAAGAAAATGAACGAGCCAAATGCCTAGACAAAATAACCAGAAGAGAATGAATTCAAATAAAACTCAAGAATCTCAAGAAAGGAAGAGGAAGGACTTGAAATCTAAATTACCTAAGAACTTAAAGAAAAAAACAACAATGGAAGCTTTACCAAACCCAAGAAAACAAGAGACAATGCTTCATTCAGAAGACCAACGGCAACACACACAGAAACTGAAACAGGTCCACACACTCACCAACCCTATCATAAAACCTTTAAACACCAAGCATCTTCTCAAGCAAACCACAAACCCTGACAGACAAAGCCCAAAACTTCAAAACCCAACAGCACAGAAACAGTAAAAGCAAAGACAACAACACAAGGTTGAAGAAGACACTCTGGGAAAGAACGTGAGAAGTTCTCTCCTCTTTTTACAACCTCAACGCGGACTGACTCACATTATGGTGGAGTGGGTTAAATCTCGAGCAGCTTTGCAGGGGAAAGAACCAGACTCTGAGGTGGGTATTGAATTGAGACGAGTAAATGTCGAACATTTTTGATAAATCAAATCAGTCTGAGTCTGATCAGAAGTGCATTGAGGAGGGCCATAGTTGGGAATAGTTACCACCAAATAATTTCTCACTACTCGAGTCCTTATCGCAGAGCATAAAGAAAAGCACCCTTTTTTCTCCGCTCTTCTATCTTTGGTGCATGATAGAGAAAGAGAAATCTCGAACAGAAAATTTTAATTTTGATTTTAAAAGGAAGGAAAACGAAAAACGTTTCTTATTGGATGAATCGGATATTTTAATTTTGAATTTTATCATATTTGGATAATAGGGATCGGTAAATTCGTACGAACACAATATGCGGATCGCACAGTCTCGCAGCACATGCCAGTCGCATCGCAACTTTTTTGGCGTGTGCTTCTCATGATTTTGTTGGCTATGGGAAAAACAAGCCGAGCTCGGACGGGAAGAGTGTGTTTAGCTGCTCGGATATATTCGTGAATATTGCTTCTTGGATTGGGGTGGGATCTAAAAACTCGTCTCTATCCTGGATCAGTGGGTTGAATGTAAGTTGCGGGTTATGCAGCCAACGGTAAGCAGGGTTTTCAGGCTGCCCACCAAAGAGCGGCCTACCAGCGCTGAGGATCAAAGGCGTATAGCTAGCGCGACTTGAACTCGAACATCAAACACACTACTACTCCCACTTAAGGGCCACTCTCTCAGCTCACTGCTGGACCATATGCCCTGAGGGCCGTGAATATTGTTTCTTATTTGGTGAAGTGCTTGAATTAACGTTTCACAAACAAACTTAGTTTAACTCATAAAAAACAAGTTTATTAAGCTTATTTCTTTGATAAATGGTACATGAATAACCTCGATAAATAAAGAAATGCTCGTTATTAGCTTTGTAAAGACCCATGAACAAATTTATTTATATTATCGAGTTAAGCTCGCCTTTGAACTAAATGAGCCAAGCCAAGCTTAAATATAAAAATCTCAAACTCGTCTAAAATTTTGCTCGAGTTCTCTTGGGCTTCCTAAAGACCTTAATCAACGATGTTGAACAAGGCAAAACTCGGTCGGACTCATTTGCAACCCTAACCGTAACTCATGAATTATATTTATGTTACGTAATTTTCTTACAGTTTAATCTTAACAATATATGCGCCATATGGCTACATTTAATTGCGCTGTATTTTGTATATTCTAAATACATTAAACACTTACTTTGCTACAAAATTAAGGGAAGAAAAAAGAAAAAAAATCCCTAACAATATAGCAAAAACGACAAGAGAAGTAATTCGTGATTTAAATTTAGCCATCTATTAAACTTCTTCATTGTTAGTACAGCGGTAGAAACACGCGCGTGCTAATGCGTTGGGGTTATGGTCCAAGAAGGGAAGTATTTGAATGCAAGTGAGTTTTCTCTGATACGACCACACCAGCTGGTGACAACGTTGAAGTCCACGATGCAGGAAAGAAAAAAATAGGTTAAAAATATATTTTTTATAAAAGTATTTAGCTATTGACATATATTATATATCCCCATTGGCTGAAATTTTATTGTTCTTATTGATTGAACTGGTCAATTTTAGATGAGATTAGTCAATAATGTGTTTTTTTTTTTGATAAATAGTCAATAATTTGGTTATCTGCTGTCATCATAAAACAATGTTGGACAATCGAGTTGATATTAGAAAACAAACTTCATTCTTGTCTCCAACAGACTGAACCAAACTACATTTCAACTCTATTTTTTTAATAAATCGTTTTATCAACAAGCCTTTCTGGGGTTGTTTTAGTGGCAATGGTGGGTATCAAACGGCAAATAACAGAAGTGTCAAACACTTCTAAGTCTAAGCTCTCTCTTAATGACAAATTGAGAGTTCCGAGCTTAAAAACACTCACGACTAAATACAGGGACTGATTTGAACAATAGAAAGTTCTCCAAAATTGAAAACACTCTCGATTAAATGCATATACTAACTTGAGCATCAGAGAGCTCTCCAAGAATCAACTCGAGGCTCATGTAGCTCACTGTAATGGCAAAAAATAGTCAAAGGCCTAAAATGGGGGTCATGTTGGAGTCAATAGCCCAATCAAAGAATATGTCAATGGCCCAATCTGTTACGTCTCCATCCCCAACATAACGACTAGATGCTTCTAACATCAACAGACTCAAATTCTAGCTCCTCCTTGTATTCCTATCCTTTATCGCATCACGACATACATGCATATGCGTCTAACATATCACTTCGTACTATCTGACCAGAACCTCTACGCCCCAGACATGTCTCCTGCAAACTCGTCGAGTCTATCCTTCTACTTCCGACCCACGAAACCAAAGTCTGACCAATCACTAACACACAAATGGCATATCAATCTTTTCTCTGACACTGACTCAGAAATTATGCTACACCTCTGACACAGTCCGAGACTTGTCCTTTCTTCCAACGACTAATTTGACTAAGTGGTTGAGGACTATAAAATACTTTATTTTATTTATTTTTTAAGAAAAAAGGAGCCATCATGCAACGTGATTGGTCACAAGGTAGACAAAAACACTCAAAAAGAAGAAAAACACATGAAACAAAAAACAGTAACAAATTAAGATCCATTTACCCTATATGAATCAATGTTCTGGCAATCAAAGTAGATGTTGGTAGCGAAGTTGACTAAAAACCAAAAAAGGGTCCCCTGACAAGAGTGATCGACACAAAACACGGACCAACCTTGGTGGTCAACTTTCATGGTTTGGTTTTTCTGTCAGCATCTGCGTACAAGTGGCAGCTGATCAAAATGATGCTAAAACATCATAAAACTTTTTATTGCTCAATTAACCCTAGCTAGAACAGTTGGAGTCCTTATTCCTTAATGAACATGCAGCTCCAATGTTCACGCAAAAGCAGTATTGAGATAGCTCTTAGCCACATTGTTCAACAAGATTTGCAGAACTATTATTGGTGTTGTTTGGTCCTACACATCGGGGTGTCTTAAACTGGCTAACGGCAACACCTAATCCTAGGAAATGTTCCAGAATCTTCTGGAAGGTTCCTCTGTGTACAACCCGAAGCTCAAACGGTCCTATGGTATTCACCTTTCGTGAGCTGACATAGCCAGCATCCACAAAAGACCAGTCAAGGCAATTGCAACATTGCTTCAACACCTCCTCACTTGCATCGCCATTAACTTTCCAGTAGATCACGTAATGGTCGGGTTCTGTCGATAAATCGGCAGTGCTACTGAAGTCAACAACCTCCAGTTTCTCATCAGTTAAAATCTTTGCAGCTTCTGCTACAGCTGACTGTAAATCGTTCTCTGTGTTTTTGTCGATGTTGATGGTTAACACAAGGTTCCTTCTGCGGAAAAATTTGAGTTCTGGAGTGGAGTTATGGAAGCCCACTACTTTCACCACATCTCCTAGCACTGTACCTGTACAGGCCTGCAATTTACATAATAGCAAAAAATCAGCTATAAATGAGAGTATTGAGGAGATTTCCAATAATTTCTTTCTTTTTATGAACGTTCACAGAGAAATATACTGTTAAAAACAAAAAATTGCCAACGGATTTCGATAAATATGTCATAAACTCGGCTCTACCAAACTCCAAAAAAAAAAAAAAGGTTAGCAGGAACTCAGAAAATGGTTCCTACGGAGAAAGCAAATAGTTTCAGCCATGAATGGCTCGTATATTCATATATGAGAATTATTAATTTCAATTATCCAAAAAAAAAATTACTTCTCCTATGAATCAAGATATAGGATGAAGATTCATGCCCTAAATATCATGCACTAATAAGCAGGTTGTTCTTCCAGATCATATTCTAATGTGGTTTCAAATATGCAAGCTCTACTATCAAAGAAGATCTGAAGAAGATGATTGAAGAGTTTGAACTGATTTTTCTGCCTTCCTCGTTAGTTTGCCCAGTCTCATTGGAGCCAATGCTGGACCCAGTCACCCTTTGTACTGGTCAGACTTATGAGAGATCCAACATCCTCAAATGGTTTTCTTTAGGCCACTATACTTGCCCAATGGAGCTTTTGGAGTCCTTCAAGAAAGTCAATTGGTATAAATATTTTTTCATAAAAAATAAAACAAAAAACAAAAAAAAGGTTAGCTTTTTGTATTTAAATATAGATTGGAGAGAGGAGAAAGAGAAAAATATTAAATTTTGAGAGGATGACGTGATGGGAGAAGGGGGTTTGGGTAGGGAATATAGGGAGAGGTTGATTTAACCCTTCTCCAAACAAAAATTATGGCTATTGCTAAATACAGACTGTGTTTTACTTATACAGACCTATGCCGGCAAAAGCTGATCACTGTCCAATCAAGTAATTTTTTGAATTAAAGTTTGTGTTGCTGCCAATTGCATGGAGAAGCGCTGCTGTCCAATCAAGTCATTTTTTGACTAAAGTTTGCGTTGCTGCCAATTGCATGGAGAAGGCTAAGTAGGGCTGGAAAAACCAATCAAGTCATTTTTTGACTAAAGTTTGCGTTGCTGTCAATTGCATGGAGAAGGCTAAGTAGGGCCGGCAAAATCAATCAAGTCATTTTTTAAACTAAAGTTTTCATTGTTGCCAATTGCATGGAGAAGGCTACATAGGGCCCACAATAATAATAAAATTACTTTCAATATCTACCGCTCATCTCATAATGATTCCTCTTATATTTGGAGATGAGACGATGGCCGCACACGTGGGATCTATTATAGAATAAAAGAAATTAAATAAAAAGCAATCCCAAATAGTTTTTATTAAATAAAAGAAATTAAACCACCAAACAAACTAATCAGAATCTAAATTCACATTGGGCTGTAATACTTTTGATGGATTCCGTATCAGTCTATAATCTTGAAAATTTTGTTCATAAAATAAAGCCCACTGTGCCGCACATTGATGCCTGAATGCGCCCCATTGAGGCATGATTGGAGGCATTGGAGAATTAGAAACCAAGGATATCTCCACAAAATGGTTCTGGTTAACATGTCCAATACATATGACACGTTGTTGTGATGGTGGTGGTGGGCCAGACCGCAAAGGAAGAAACGTTAAGGATTGCGATTGACTTAATACAATGCAAACAACATTGTAGCATGATGCAATCAAGTGACCCATGTCTGGCAAATTCATCCAATGTACCACCGGTGCTGACCTGTATATCTCAAAAAATGTCAGTGATTGTCTTATAAGCGAAAACCTTTCCCAGTCTCCATACAAGGATGCATATTCATCAGCGTTGTTGTTCAACTCAGTTAGCATATCATATCTTACACGAGTCCATGCATTTTCACCTTCTTCCATTTGCAATGCCAATGCAACACTGCAAAAACCACAATTTCCATCACCAATCACATCAGTCACAGATAGAATATATGGATGCATATGACTCGGAAACTGGTCAATGTAGATTAAAATACTGTAGATTCTCTCATTCATAGAACCAGTATGCAATCTGTCATCGATTGAACTAGTATGCATTCTCTCATCGACCGAAACCCTCCATGTTGATGAAAATTGCGGGACATTGAAAGTCGATGAACAATTGTGTCGGCTTCTCAATACTGGAGAATCATTAGCCTCGGCATATTTAGTACCGGTAGAATTTCGTCCAACATTTGATTCAACCTTTTTCTTTGAATCGAACCTGCCACGACTTTGCTTCTTCACCTTTGGTTCTGCAAGTAAAGTGGATGAGGGGTTGATAATTTCACGTAATTTCTGTAACAATCGAAATTTACCAGGTCTCGATTGTTTTTTAAACTTTTCAGTGAACATTTCAACCTCAATATTGCAATTTATATCATCGTCCTCCAATGTAGTGGCGGGCTTGAAGTCCAGCTTCCTCCAGAATGGATCAATCAAAGATAGGGGAATTGGACGACCTTCCACCTTGAACATAGAGATCTCATGTGCGCAAGGCAAGCCATGAGTCAATTTAATTTGACAACCACATAGGTTAGGATAATGACCAACATTATTAGAACGTTTCACCTCTGCCAAAATATGATATAATGCAGCAGTTGATACAGAACCTCGTAGTTCGTTGAATATTGAAGTTCTGAAATCATGTTGCACAAAATTGCTACTTTTTTCGAGTGATGCTTTGATAGAAGTGGATTGTGCGTCCAAAAGACTGTGAACCTGTGACCAGACGGACACAAGATTTCCCCTTGAAATTTTGTAAATATTTCTTCAACTTTCCATGTTGGCTTTCAGCTCGATTTGTAGTCCTGTTGCCAAAATGCATCGATTTATTACTCCAAGCAGCAACAAATTTCTCTTTATATTTATCCAGCCATACTGATTTGATATACTTTATTGCTCTTGGATACCTGGGGAATAAGTGTTCCATAGATAAGTCAATGCATTTGAACGATGAATAAGCTAAAATTATAAATGAGAATTTTGTTGATAAATACCAGTGAAATAATTGTTCGATAGATGACAACCTTGCGAAATAATCTTCAACGGTTTCAGAGTCCTCCAGATAATGCCACATGGAATTGAAACTGTCCCAGCTATTTTTGTCTTCAAATAATTTCTTACAATTCACTGCTAAATTCCTTCCAATATGTCATTTGCACAGTAGAGCAGTTGACTCGGGGAACACATGATCAACAACATTCATCAGTGTTAAATCTCTGTCAGTCAACACCACCCGTGGTGATAAACACCCATCCATAACAGCCTTTAAACAACTTAATGCCCATGTGAAATTATCTTCTTTCTCAAATTGAAGAAATACAAATGCAACACAAAATGTCATCTCCGTAGAAGTAACACCAACAATTTCAAAAAACGGCATATGAAACCTGTTAGTCTTATATGTCGAGTCCATAAGCAAAATATGAGGAAATGCACGCAACAGATCTAAAAAACGAGGATGAGCAAAAAATAAGTTTTGGACCTGGTTTGACTTACTGTCACTCCTGTACCACGATGAGTAATCGTGCTGACTTAGCAGATACATTAATTGTTGCATTTGATTTCTCCCCGCCATTTCAGCAACTCGATATTTTTGTCGAGCATTGTAAATCGTCTTTATTGTCATCACATTTTGTGGATCTTTAGCCTTCAATGTAGATAATATCTCACGTGGCATCACTAAATTCTGTGACAAATCAATCATTATGTTAGTTTCATCCTATGACAATCTACCAGCATATGCATGACCTTCCATGTAACTTGCAGGAGGATGATTATGGATCCCACACATAACCTTTATACTCCAATCATCTCCGGTTTTCAACTTCATACCTTTCAAACAAAACTGACAGTTGCATTTTTTAGTACCGGTCAATTTGGATGAACCTTTTAATGATCGATACTGTCCGCTTCGCTCACATTGCAGTGTCAATTTAGGCTTCTGTCCAAAATGACCTTCATTTGAACTAGAAATAACGATAATAAATCCCAGCACACGTCCTACATCTCGTGCCCATTTGATTAAATCTTCACGGCAATGAAATATCTAATAAAAAATATATTAGTATTATTTCAAATTTAACAAATTACGAAATAAAATATATAATTTACTATTATACCATATCAGTTGTAAACTGTTATGTATAATCTGTTTGTACTTCATCATTGTCTGATTCGACTTTCATCGTACTTTGTTGATCATCCTGTTACACATTAAATAATTAAAATAGTTTACAATACTTACATTATACAAAAACTTATAATCAAATGTGTATCTGAAAAATATAATTTTTACCTCGATTGAATAGCTTGACAAATGCAAATCTTCACCCCATAACTTAAAATATTCATCCATAATTATGAGATAATAATTATGAGATCACAAATAATGATTATGTGAGAAAAAACTTAAAAACTCATACAATTTTTGTGAATAACAAAGTAAATTTTCACTCCCTTTTATAGAGAAAAGGAAGTCCCCCATTTGGGTACTATTTTTGTTATGTAGACAAATAATGGAGGAACAAAAGCAAAGTTATGATTACGTGCATATAATTGATGAAAAATGACAAAAATTATGTAACCAATAATGGATGAAAATACTCAAATAATGGAGGAACAAAAGCAAAGTTATGATTACGTGCATATAATTGATGAAAAATGACAAAAGTTATGTAACCAATAATGGATGAAAAATACTCAAATAATGGAGAAACAAAAGCAAAGTTATGATTACGTGCATATAATTGATGAAAAATGACAAAAGTTATGTAACCAATAATGGATTAAAAATACTCAAATAATAGAGAAACAAAAGCAAAGTTATGATTACGTGCATATAATTGATGAAAAATAACAAAAGTTATTTAACCAATAATGGATGAAAAATATCCAAAGAATGTTATCTCTCAAATGAATAATCATTACCTGAGTCATCCCATCACCACATTTTACTCATACTTTTAGTGTAAACGGATGAAAGAGAAATTAATGTCAAAGACAAAAAAAAAAAAAAAAGATTGATGACATAGGCTATGTTTAGCAATCACCCAATAGGTTTGTATATAACAATTGAGCAAAGCAACCCAATTATTACTCCCAACGCTGTCTGACATTAATGATGCTGTCGGTTCTATTCTATCCAATCCAAACTTACTATCTCTCTCCCTCCAACTAATAGGCTATCACAATAGGTCTGTATATAGCAATTATGTACCTGCATTTAGATGGGTCCAAAAATTATACTTTTAGGAAGAGAGTCCGTACCTGCAGACAGACAGACTGACAGGACTCACAATCACAGAATTCTATGCATAATCCAACAGAAATGACAAGACTCACAAGGTGCGTGTTTCTGTCAGCGAGGGAATGTTTTTTAGTTCTATGAAAGGGAAATTAATGGAAACTAACGTGCGTCTTCGACACTAAATAAGAAATAAAAAATGTGTATCAAAGGTTACAAATTAGTTGAGAATACTCCTATTTTGCCCATGATTCTAAGCCAGAATCACGAAAATGCCAGTTGTGTTAGATACTTCTTTATGGTCATTTTGGGGAATACCTATTCCAGATGTATATTATTAGATTATTTATATATGTCATTTGTTTTCTGTATAGTTTTTCCTTTTTTCCAAGATTTTGTTGGATTATTTTCCATAATTTAATCCATAATAATTATAGTTGACCGATTCTAGGAAACTATATGAGTTTTTATTATTTTACTTTTTTTTTTGATTTTCTTTTTCTTTTTTTAAAGAGAAATTATAAGGAAGCCCAATTTTTTGTATCTTCATTTTACATCATCCACGTGACATTTGAAATAATAATTGATTATAAAAGTATGTATAGAGTCCGATTAATATTCAAAACTTCACATTAATTGATGATAAAATATGAGTGGGTCTCAAGATTTTTATTTTTTAAAGTTTATTTTCCATTCAAACTGAATTAATTAACTTAATTCACGATAAATATATGTTGACTGATTCTATGAAATTTTACTTCTTTACTTCAGTTGATTTTGTATATTTTTTTCTTTTTTCAATAATTATTTTCCCCAGAAAACTTATTTAATTTAATTTAGAAAACTTGTAGGATATGGTAATGTCATACCCAACCCCGAACCCGACACGAATTACATATGTAATATTTTATATTATTGTATATATAAATAAATATATTAACATATATATTTTATATATTTATATTTATATATTTTAACGTATATAATGATGTTTAGTTTTACTTTGATGTTTGGTGCATCGTTGAATGGAACAAAAATTTAATATATTATTGTGCAATTTTTTTTTATCTTTAGATGCCCCATATATTGTAGGGATGAGGTCGGGGTTGGCCCCATCTCCATCGGATTCGCCAAACTCCACAAATCAGGGATGGGAAGGGCATACCCCTCTCCCACCCCGTTATCATCCCTAATTGCTCATTAGTATACCGTGATAAGCACAGTCACATCCTATGATTGATTACTATCGTGATAATTGGATGAAGACATGCCTTCACATGATAGGAGAATAAAAAATAAAATCAAAACATTTTTTTTCCAATGCTTCTTTTTTTTTTGTCCATTTTGAATGGTCGAATGACTAAAAACTAAAAGTTTTTTTTATTAAAGTAATAAGATTGTAAAAAAAAAACCAAATTAATCGAATCATTTGGTTGTTTTTTCCCCTCCAATTTGTTGTTACATATTTTTCTCTATAATATCCACTAATAACTCACTAAATAATTTGATCAAAATATATAAAAAAAATGACTAAAAGTAACCATGACATCCTTTATTAAAGTAGAGATGCGATGGGATATGTTCTTAGCATTGATTACTTCCTTTAGGCCATCCACGCCAAAAACTCAATATAAAAACTCTAATTCTTCAGTTGTTATACATTTTTTCAGAATTTTATAAATTTCCAAACAATACATCCACACATTACTTATGATCAACCCAAAAACAAAACAAAGAAACCAAACAAACTTGTCTCACCCTACTTTCTGTATTTTGAACATTTGAATGCACTAGATGATCACCTTCATCAAAAGATTAAATTGATTTTGCAATAGACTAGGTGACCAAGACCAAGTTGAAATAAAATCAGGCATTCAAAGCATTTGAGGCAAAGGAGCAAACACGTATTCTACATTGGTCTAAAATGTTACCTGATTGGAGATTTAAAGTTGTGGTCGTTGAATGTGATGAAAACGAATGCCATTAGACTTCTGATGATCTTGACGGTGAAAAGAATGACTGCGTCTCTACTATACGAAGACGCCCACTTGAGAGTTCAAGTATAGCAAACCAAGGTTTTGACATCTCTTCTTGCGTCTTTGATGTAGGAGTAGATTTTGCTAAATGACAAAACTAAAACTCTATAACCTCAATTCCGTTTTTTTTTTATAAACGTAATAAATTCCATTAACGAGCAAACCACCAAGTACAAATTGAAGAGCAGATAATTAGGGTATTCAACTCGTTACAGAGGGCACAACACACATAATAAAAATTTAAGAACAGTCCAGAAGATAATTGACACATTGGTCTGTAAAGAGGTAGGTGCGGGAAATAAAATTCAAGTAACCCAAAAATTAGTGTACACAAAATAAAATGGGACACTGAGAGAAGGGGTGACCACCAGGTAAGCTGGGGCACTAGTAACACCGCGCACAGCAAACACTTAGCGAGAGAGCAGTCCAAATCTGAAAACTGGTAGTAAGAAGAGGGTTGATAAAAGCCTGAAAATCCATATTAACTATATCTCTAAAGAAATAAACAAATTTGTAAACTAGATCTGACATATTCACTTAATAGGATCCAGATCTACAAGTCTCGAAATTTCTGCAAAATAAAACAAAAATTACAAAAAAAAGTAGGGTAGGAAGATATTGGTTAAACAAAATGAAGAAAAAATGGAGTGGATAGAAAGACAAAAAGTGTTGATAAAAGAAAACAATGGAGTGGAAGAGGGATAGAAAAGAGAACGGAAAAGGGGAGGGGAGGAGATGAACTCCTCCTCTCTCAACCGGCTGCTGTTGGGTGAAATCAGAGAAAGGAGAGAGATAGAGGCAGGGAGAGAGGGCCCGTAATTGAAACCAACTTTAGGAAAGACTCGCTAACCTCAATTCCGTTTTGGTTAATAGTGTACGCGGTGGATGCTCTTACCTCACCAGCTCACCTACCCTGGGGTCCAAAACCTCCCACCCAAAATCCTCGTCTTTGTATAGTCGTGTCCACGTAGGAACCTAGTAGGCGAGTATAGATATTATATATCTACTCGAGCAAGTAGGAATACGTCAAACGTCATCAGCAACAAACGCCGTCGTAGTTGCAACCTCAGTTTTCAGTGCCAACTGCCAAGTAGCGTCACGAGTGCTTGCTCAAACTATACTCTACAAGGAGAGCAGCCGCAGCAATGCAGATACTCTATCTACTCTAATCACCGGAGATCCGATTCGATACATCGCCCAAACAATCGAAGCAGAGTCCGAGTTACACTACTGTTCCGGCGCTACTTACTTTCCTGCGATAGACTTTTCCTCCTATTAAATTATGGCGTCAGAGGATGTGAAAGCGAGCGAATCGGCTGTCTCGACGATCGTAAATCTGGCCGAGGAAGCGAAGCTTGCAAGGGAGGGAGTCAAGGCCCCCAGCTACGCTTTTTTTAGTATCTGCAAGTCTCTTGTTGCTGGAGGAGTCGCCGGAGGAGTGTGAGTTTTCGGAGCTTTCTTTTTCCTGTGCCGATAAAATTGGTAATACATTCGTGTTTCTGCGAAGAAAATGTGGGAATAAACTGGAAATTGAAAAAGTTCAGCACTGTAGCAAGCAAATAACCAATCACGATCCATTGTTTGTTCCAAAGAAATTATTTTTTGAAAAACTATTTTGGCCTGGGTATATGATAGCCATGTATTAGTTATTCCGTCTATTGTTGAAGAAAGGTTGGAAGAAAATATAAAATCGTATGTTGAATGTGGATGGTTTATCCAGTAGGAGTGATGAAGCAGTCATTGTTTTTCATGGTATTTTCTAGTGCTGAATAGGATTATGGAGCCATTATCTTTATAAATGAGAAAGAAACAAAGCATATGGAAATTTTGCTTTACCCTTCTTTCAAATGTATGCGAACAAGCCAATATTTTCTGGTATATTTTTTACACAAAAGTGTACTTCCGAGTAGCTTTTTACATGAATGAATGGGAAGGAGAATTCATGTGGGTTTTTACTAGTTTCTATATGGATTAATTTAACCGACCCCACCATCTTTGTGTTGGATAAATGTTTTGATGATGATGATGCTTATTTTGCATTTTAATTCCTCCAAAGTTGTTCAGTAAAAGTTTTTAGGACTGATTTATCTGACTTATATTTAGCTGGTCTGCTCTTAATTTCCTCTAAGTTTAGCTTGCTGAAGGAGCTGGAAAATAATTAACCAAATTATGTGTCCTTGGGTTGTGCGGAATTCTATATATTGTTTATGACATTTTTCTCAACTAATTGGCATGTGCTAAGTCAGGATTTGTGTTTTATCATCTCTCATGTCTCTTAAAAGAAGCAAAACTTTAAATGAGTTAAATCCATGATTTTTAAGTAGTGGTCATAGTCTATGACCTATGTATGGCTTTGATCGTGATACTCTTTGGTCTTGCTTGTGAAATGTCTTAGGACTTTAATGTAGGATGACGCTGTAATGGACATTAGGGTAGCTAGTCAATTAACTAAATCAGCTAGGAAAAGGATTTTAAAGTTGACATGATAGAATTGTTCGGCATTTAACATAGTGCATGATTTTGAGTGAAAATAATGCAGCTAATGAATAAAGTAGTGATTGATCTAGGCTATACGAATGGTATACTTGGACAGTACCAACGTTATAGGGTGTTCTGTTATCTAGGGGACGAATGAGTTAATTTTGGTATGGAATTTTTAACATCTTAGGATTGAATGGAGGTTATTTTGTGATTTCACTTCTATTGAAATCAATAAACAAGAGACAAAAGAGATGAGATGCATTGGAATGTGACTAAAGCCATCGAGTCTCTTATAGGAGATAATTTTCTGATGGATTCCCATTACTGAAATTATATCAACTTCTCTTTGAAACAACATCCAGTTTTGATACTGCATGCAACCTTATGCATGACCAGATATGGTTGTGACAATCTCAACACTTGCAGCCTGTTAGAGTAATGTACCTCCGCAGGAAAAACTGAAGTCGCTAATGGCTCCAAATTGGAGATTACAGGGGAAAAAAACAATGACACCTTTGTTCACGACTAACAACAAAGTGTAAAGGCTATTTCTATGTTGTCTATCTTTAATGTCTTCATTAGATAGAAGCAGTTTATCTCTAGGTTGTTCTATCATGAAGGTCTCCATTAGATAGAAGCAGTTAACTCATATGACAAAGAATTGAGTAATTTCCTATTCATCAAAATCAAATGATGACTTATTGAATTCTTATTTCACATCAGATTCGACTGCAAGGATAGCTTTTTGATAGGTCTTAAGTTCCGATCTACATATTTGAAAAAAGTTATCTCAAGTTTGAAATTACTTCGGTATTTGTAACTTTATTCGTTCTTAATGCAATGTTGAATTACAACGGCTTAATCGGTGGCAAACTTGCATATAAACGCAGGTCACGCACTGCTGTTGCTCCATTGGAACGGTTGGAGATACTGCTACAGGTTGGTTAAGTTTGTTTGAAATTTTCAGTTCCACTGAATGGTTGTTGCATTAATAAGCTCTCGCATAATATTATTAAAATTAAAAAGCTCTTACATAATGCAGGTTCAAAATCCGCACAGCATAAAATATAATGGAACAGTTCAAGGATTGAAATATATATGGAAAACTGAGGGTTTACGTGGGCTGTTCAAGGGAAATGGTGCCAATTGTGCTCGAATTGTCCCAAACTCAGCGATCAAATTCTTCAGCTATGAGCAAGCATCTAAGTATGAATTCTATATAGAATATGTTGGATTGATTTAATTGTCTATAGTATCTAAATGATGGCGTTCTCCACATAGTTAGATGATCTGGCATGCCCTATTACTTGAAGTGAGTAAAATATACGTTTGCTTTATTTTATGTTGAACATACTTTATGTTATTTGTCATTCTAAATTCCCCTTCTGTAAATCTCAGGCGCTAATGTAGTGGGTGGGAGCAGTTTGGCTTCTAGGTTCCAAGTCATTTCATATATATATATATATATATATATATTTGTTTTGTGTGTGGCCCAATTTGCTTTTAGTTTTTATGACAGTAAATTCACTTTGATCATTAAAAGCAGAGTGTAATTGACTTCATAGTTTTAGCTATTTCTTTTTGGCTGGGGGGATGGGGGATGGAAGGGGAAGAATGGTAATGGCTTCATATGCCCAGCTAAGGTACACTGTCTGGAAATTATTATTAGATGAATGATTACATTGGTTTGAAAACAGTCATTTGAAATAGAGTGCTGAATTGCAGTCAAATATCTGTGAGCATCATAAAACCTTTCTTTCTCATCTAATGTACAGTTCTGGAAATTATTATAAAGTAATGATTGCATTGAATCAAATTCAGTCATCTGAAAAAGAGTATGCAATTGCAGTCAAAATATAAACATCATAAAGGCTCCGTTCTCATCTTTGCTTGTTTAGGGAAGAAAAGCTGTTCCCTTATACCAAGCTGCTGCATCCAAATGTCTTATACCATAATTTTTCTAGGGCTTGGTTCTTATGTACATTTTTCCTGAGTATTGAAACATTTATTCATTGTTACAAAGGTGCTGTAGAATCTACGGATTTGTTGTTTCCTTCTTTCTGATTGGTTTTCTTTGATATTTTTCTTAACAGGGCGATATTGTTGCTTTATCAACAACAAACTGGCAATGGTAGGTTCAATAGCATCATTAATGTTGGATTGGTACTCTTTTTTATGTGGATACCTTGACATGTGAAGCCTACTAGGGAAAAAGGAAAAAAAAAAGAGAGAGAGAGAGAGAGAGAGAATGAAGGGCCTCACGGAGACCATTTTGTAGATTCCATGTGCTTCACGAATTTCTATTCTAGGTTAGCTGATAATTTATTCAAAATTATGTCTCATTTATTATGCTTGTTCCAAAATGAATCAGCTCCTTCGGATATCCTTTTGTTGCACCATACTCTATTTTTTGTGGATACCCTTGACATGTGAAGCCAATAGGGAAAGGGAAAAAAATATAAAAAGAATGAAGAGCCTTATGGAGACCATTTTGTAGATTCCATGTACTTCACAAATTTCTCTTCTAGGTCAGCTGATAATTTATTCAAAATTATGTCTCATTTATTATACTTGTTCCAAAATGAATCAGCTCCTTCTGATATCCTTTTGTTGCAACATACGAGACGACCATAACTTGGTGGAAATTTGAGTCAATGACTAACATTTACCTTGGGCTTTGATTTGATTAAAAGAAATGATTCTTATTAATATTTCTAAGTTAATGTTAATTGAAACTCTGATTGTGCTATGACTGAATGAGAACTCAGAAATAGATGGAACTTGATTGGAAATACAGGCTGTTTTGAATCTTTTTTTGACCTTGTTGCTTCCTGCAGAGGATGCTCAGCTTACTCCTGTTTTACGCCTTGGAGCGGGAGCATGTGCAGGAATAATTGCTATGTCTGCAACTTATCCCATGGACATGGTACGAGGCAGGCTCACAGTACAGGTATTATCTTGTATACTCAATTGATTTGATTGAAAACTGATTTACTGGAGCGTCTATACTCCATAGTATTGCATTGTTCTTTGTTCTGAAGTACATGTAGCTATCAAGGCAAAAAGTGTTCTCTCAATATAAATTCCTGAAATTACAATTTGTTTTCTCAGGGCGTCCTCTCTATGTATGTGCCTCTGTGCTTGTTTATTTAAGTTACAATTTATTTCATTTAATGTGGTGACTGTGCCCTGTTCCGGGAACTAGACTTGTATCTTGCTTCAGAACATATTATTTAAGCTGAAGATTATGTTGCCACAAACTTGGTTGATACCAATTTCTGGATCTTGCTATTAGATTTTCCTAGGAGTCCTCTTTTTCATTGTTTTAGCTCAAATGGATTTCTTGAAGTTTGACACCTTACACCATAAGCCTATTTATTTTTCTTATTTCATTTGCAGACAGAGAAATCTCCGTTCCAGTACAGAGGAATGTTCCATGCTTTATCAACTGTTCTCAGGGAGGAAGGTCCACGGGCTTTGTACAGGGGCTGGCTTCCTTCTGTCGTTGGAGTAGTAAGTCAAAATTTCCAAATTCCAATTAATTTGGACTCTCTGATCATGACCAATATTGAATCCAGTCACTGTTTTTAAAATGAAAGAAACAGCCATATGGTCAAAGTTTTTTTGTATTATCAAGTACAAAAATCTAAACTCTAAGCTTAGCTTGTATGTTATATCCAAGCTGTACGATTGAATTCTATCGATGCAGAATTACTTTGACCAATGGGGAAAATTTATGGAAAATCAAAATTTTATGCTGGCCTTAATTAGGTGAATGGCTATTTTAACAGTAACAATTTCTTGGATGAAAGATAAAATCCAGTTTAATAAATGCCCAAGTCTTTGTGTGAATTGTGTTGTATCTTTGTATCATCTGTTCAATAGCTGGTGGGTTTGGGTCATGTAGGGTTTAGGGTATCCTTGTATTCTTTGTATCTTTGTGCAACTTCTATGCACAAGTCTCGCGCAGTGTGCCAGGTAAAATGGATAAACTAAGAGGAGAGAGAGAGAGTCTTTCTCTATCTTAAATTTTTTGCATCGTGTAACAAGCTTTATTCTGCTTTTGGGGATGAAATCTTGGATTTTGTCTCATCCTGAATCTTCTTTCAGTGATGTGATATAATCCTTTGCCCTTTATTTTTTAATTTATTTATTTGCAGATTCCTTATGTGGGTCTCAACTTTGCTGTGTATGAATCTCTAAAAGATTGGTTAGTAAAAACTAATGGACTTGCTGAAGATTCAGAATTGAGTGTGGTAACAAGGCTTGCATGTGGAGCAGCTGCTGGAACTATTGGCCAAACTGTTGCCTACCCTCTTGATGTGATTCGCCGAAGAATGCAGATGGTGGGATGGAAAGATGCTGCATCCATTGTCACAGGTGAAGGGAGGAGCAAAGCACAACTTGAATATAATGGCATGATTGATGCATTCAGGAAAACAGTTCGGCATGAGGGCTTTTGGGCATTGTACAAGGGTTTGGTACCCAATTCTGTCAAGGTGCGTAGTGTTATTTACCCATCCAAATTAGTATCGGGTAATCATTAAGCTTACTTGATATGCAAGCCTCCATAGGCAGATGGAAAATGTTAACTTGATTGAGCTCCACATGCTTGTTTTGAGATTTGTGATATATCTTTGTGTGAGTTGTGATGTATTTTTGTGTGAATTGTATTGTATCTTTGTATCCTCTGTTCAATAACTGGTGGGTTTAGGACATGTAGGGTTTAGGGTATCCTTGTATTATTTGTATCTTTGTGCAACTTCAATGCACAAGTCTCGCGCAATGTGATGGGCAGATCATACCCCACATATTATGTGGAGAGATTGCTTCTAGGAGTTAACTCGTGACCTCTAGATTGTATCCATACAACTCTACCACTGGCCCACATATTCGTCCGTAAGAGTGGACAATTCTCATGCACAAGGCTCCCGTAGTGGGAGTGGTCAGGAACAGATAGGTTATGCCCAAACCTTGACCCCATATAATATGAAGTGTGGCTGTTTCAAGGAATCGAACCTGTGACCTCTTGGTTGCACTCCTGGTTCAAATGTTTGCCTTTAAGGATGAACTTAAATTTAATCGAACTGAATAAGGTCATTGTTCATTGGTCTTGAATAAGATTTCCAGGAATTAACTTGTTACCTCTGCTAGAAACTTGTTTGTTATTGAACTAGGTTTTATTTTACTTTTTAGGTGATTTCTTTAGTTTTTCTGAAGCGCCTATCTTTTACACATTCTGAATACTTGGGTTGGGCACTTGGTGCTGTGTTAATGAACAAATTTATTCTTGTCATTGCCACCCCAAAGGAAAAAGGGAAAAAGAACGAAGATATCAATCTAATTATGCACATTATTTTTTTTATCTGAGAAGGAATAAAATAGACATGTTTTTCCTGTACATGAAATCTTGGTGCATAAGACATTCTGGGTGTCAGTATCTTGTCAAACAGAAATACACTCTGTTTTCTTTTCCTCTATACAAAGTTGTTGTACAGAGCACACATTTTGTGATTCTTCTGCTACTTTTGCAGGTTGTCCCATCCATAGCAATTGCTTTTGTGACCTACGAGATGGTAGAAGACATTTTAGGAGTTGAAATCAGAATATCAGACTGATAATGGGCATTCTATCGTCGTTATTGAACAAGTCGTTCTATTTTTGTAGCCAAGCATATAGAGAGAAGGTAATTGGGCACTGTTTTCATTATTTACTCGAATCTAGAAGCATGTTTAAGCCTGTGTTCTTTATGTTGCTTTTTCCCAATTTCATATGTATGTTTCCTCTGATTTCAGCTTGTCATTCATAAGCTGTTTGAATAAGCATGTTGATGGAAGAACAATGCAAGAAAAGCAATTGCATGGAGCCGTCTTCTGAGTATTTTTATTCTCTCTCTTGTCCTCCCTTTCATTTTCTCTTTCTCTCCCCGTGTACATTTTCGTTGCGTTTGTTCCGAGATTAGTGCTGCATTTTCTTAAAACACATACAAAAGGCATTCTGGGCTATACGATTCTCATTTCTTTCTCATCACCACTTTGTTTCTCCAGTAACTAGTTCATGAATTTAAACCATCTAGACTTTAACTTAGTTCCTGTTTTGATAACGATTATATTAACCATGGATATGGACACAAATTATGATATCATAAGCTAAATTTATGCAATACCAAGTGCTATTGAATGCTTTGGCAAGTTCACATTAGGACTCCCAAATTAAGTTCGCTGCGGCCACCCGCTGGAACTTCAACTGGTTTTGCCAAACGCACTGATATCAAAGGTTTTATAATCGTTTATATATGTACGTTTAATCATGCAATACACATGGATATATACACCCCTGTAAAAGTGTATATATGTATAACTATCGGTATATTTATCCATGGCTCATCCATTTGGTACAGAAGCAACCACGTACAACGCTTAATCAGATGCTGATTTCCAACTCAGGCGTTAGGCATCCCACTTCGTTATTTTCTTGCATACGTACTGGGCTTTCATTCACATGTCTAACAAATCGGGCCTTGAGATGGCCTAATGAGAAAGTTTTGCCCGGCCGGCTCACACTTACACGGTAGCTAGTAGGGCTGCAAAGAGGTCTGGTTGGATTGGATTTACCCACATAGGTTCGGGTGGGAAGAAAATTTACCTATAACCATTCTTATTCTTATTTGAGGTTGAGTTGGGTCGGGTAAAATAAGATTGGGTCAAATGCAAAATAATATTTTATTGTAATCTCTACAAATACAAAATTATTTACAAAAAATAAAATATATTTGCATGGTATAGATAAATTATGAATGATTGACCCAAGATCATTACTAATTTAGTATAAAATTATGTCGTTTTAAATATGCAGGATTGGGTTGGATTTAATAAAATACCATAATCGATGCATATGACAAATAAATTCTTCTACTAAAGAGCAAGTGCAATGCTAGACCAATTTAGAGTGCTGTAAATTTTGAAGTGTATAGAGAGAGTGATTTGAAAAAATTTGAAAAATTTGTATTGAAAGATGTGTAGAATGATAGAAAAAAGTGAAAAATTGTATAAAAATATGAGAAAGATGTTGTTGAAACTTGATATTTGGAGTGTTGGTGAATGAAAAGTGAAAAAATTGTATTGAAAAATGTTATTTGTTGATATGATTGTATTGAGATATGTGTTTTGCTGATGTAGATAAGTGGGTGAGACCCAATTATGTGTAATATAGGTGGAACCCAATATGACAATTTGGAGTGATTGAAAAAGATGATGCATTCGACTCGCTCTTACCTATATTTGAACTGAAATAAACAGGTATGGATCGGGTTTGCACGGATTGGGTCGGATTGGTGAGTTGAGTCAATTTGAAATAGGTCATGTGCAGCCCTACTAGCCAGGTCCAACTTTTTCTTTGTTTTGGGGTGCATTGTCCACTTATTTGGTGCCTTCATTTCCACGCCACGAATCCTCTTCGTATTTATTTTCGTTTCTACATGCAGCTGTAAAGACCTAGAGAACACACAGAGAGGGAGAGGGAGAGGGAGGGGGAATGGTTGGTTCAAGGCCGAGCGTGCCTTTATGGATAAGCGCAGCAGCCAGTAGAGTTGATTTGGATGGCAACGTGTCTCCAGTTTCAGAGCCCAAGTTACACAAAGACGATGATTCCAAGAATTCCCCTAACAAAGATGCCGATTTAAGTTTCGTTGAGAGGGCACTTTCTGCAGCTGGTGCCGCGGTCCTCTCCGCCATTATTGTCAACCCTCTCGATGTCGCCAAGGTTATCTCATTTTCCATTCCAATTTTGATTTTACAATCTCTTTTTTATTTTGCCTGGAAAATATCAAGACGCCATCGAATTGGAATTAATGTATATTTTGCTTGTTCTACTTCTTATATATGCAGACAAGACTGCAAGCACAGGCGGCTGGAGTTTCTTATCAGGGTTTCTGTATGGCATGTTTGGAAACAAATACGGTAATTGAAGAGCCTCTACAAGACCCAGATAAGAAGGAATTATATTCCTCTATTAGGATTGCTATAGTTGATTTTTGGGACTTCAAATTGTGTTTTGCCAGATGCTTCCAGATGTGAGGAGTACTCCACCAAGTTCATGTGCTGTTCCTGGCTCCGAATGCAACCGGTATAAGGGAACTCTGGATATCTTCCACAAAGTCATACGCCAAGTAGGTGTATCTTTTTTTATAGCCTGCTGGGGAAACTTTGCTAATATTTTCCCTACATCAACATTTTTCTCATTGAACCAGGACACTCAGAAAATGAATCCCTTTCGTTTAGTATAAATTAATTCCTTAATTAGTAAGACAGCTAAATATTGTTGTCTGAGTTGTTGGGTCTCTTGGAAACCTGACTGGGTAATATTAATTTGAGATGTCGTATTATCAATGGATGATGTATGTTTAGAGTACATTTTACTTATGTGCTTATGCATATTGTTCTAGTACGAGCACTGCACCAGATTTACCGTATCCAGTAGGGGACTTGACCATTATCTTGCATGTGATTCTACTATATTGAAGGCTTAGTTATCTTTCATATTTTACTGTAATTCTGGTGTAGAAATCAATTATTCAGAGAATTCACAGGGTTAAATTTTCACAGGAGGGATTTGCAGGACTCTGGAGAGGCACAAATGCAAGCTTAGCTTTGGCTGTGCCTACTGTAAGTTTTACTCTCAGCCAGGATTTTCTATTTTATGGTTTATTGTAGTGGTTGATACCATCCATTGGGTTGATGTGATATACTGAACATATCGTTCAGGTTATCTTTCGCTCATAATCCTTGTTTTCAATGTCAACCAGGTGGGAATATACTTGCCTTGCTATGACATTTTTCGAATTTTAATGGAGGATTTCACAACTCGGAATGCTCCAGCCTTGACCCCTTATGTCCCCCTGGTTGCTGGCTCTGTTGCACGCTCACTTGCTTGCATTAGTTGTTATCCTGTTGAACTGGCAAGGACACGGATGCAGGTAAGCATAGCTCTGTTTATCAGTGTCTTTATTTAACATTAAAACACTCCTAGTCTATCCATGGATCTCTATGTGAATGTTGAATTTCTCTTACATATATAGTTGCTATCTTTTGTTGGTAGAAGTTCTTTGCTGAATTGACCAATGAAGTTGAACATTAATTGAGGTTTTTCACTAAAAAATGACTAGCTATGTCTATTTCACTTCATGTTATTTTCCCACATAACAAGTGGCATTGTGATCATTAACAAAGACATTGTCTTTGAATACATGTTTCATATTTGATATTCAGATCTATTACCTATGTTTTTGAGTTATACTATTTATGAGATTGACTTTCTGTATCAAAAGCAAAGAGGTTTTTATCTAGTTATGTCATGACAATTTGTTTATTATCTATATATGTTTGAACTTTGGAGATCCTTGTTTTATGAAGAATCAATCTATAATCAAGGTTTCTAATAGGCATTTAAAGAAACCAAAAACGGTGTGAAGCCTCCTGGAGTGTTGAAGACATTACATGGGGTCATCAATCCTCTGAGAAGCACAAACAGCAATCAAAATTGTAAGTTAACCACTAAATTTATAGTTTCTATGTATACTCATATTGGTTTCTGGTGTTTGACAATGGGTGATCAATCATGTAAGATGGAGTTTGATGGATGGCCATCAACTTATTGTAACTTGCATACCTTTTGTAACAGTACAGAGCTACCGCATCTTGTGGACTGGTCTTGGAGCGCAACTAGCTCGAGATGTGCCTTTCTCTGCCATTTGCTGGTCAACTCTGGAGCCTGTGAGATTTTATCCTCTCAAGCAATTCTTCATCTGCATTCTGTAAGATGTTTTCCGCCTGCTTTCGACCAATGTGATTGCTTCTTTTGTATTGAGTGCACAGATCAGGAGAACAATTCTTGCTGTAGTGGGTGATGAAGCCAGAGGAGCCAGCATTCTAGGGGCAAATTTTTCTGCTGGTTTTGTTGCAGGATGCCTTGCAGCAGCTGCTACTTGTCCACTCGATGTTGCAAAGACTCGACGGCAAATAGAGGTTGTACCACAAACCAGGCTTCATTGAATTGCATGTGTATTTAGCAAACCCCACAAATGCCACCAGAAAGAAAAAAAGGGAAAACATATCAAAGTGAAAGTAAAAAATTTTAAAGTACTTTGTTTTTCAAGAGTCAAATAGTTGAGTGATAAAGTAACCAATTTTCGCAGTGGGCAAGTCCTTACCCCCATATGATGTCTCATATAATATGTGGAGTGGCTATTTTGAAGGTGTTGAACATGTGACCTTTTAGGTTGCTCCCCTACAACTCTACCATTGGATTATATACTTGCCTGAACCCCCACTAGTTGAGTTGAGTACTATTTGAAAAGGAGAAGTTGGTTGAAGCATGTATAAGGTCTTACCGTTTGTCCTGCCTATTTTTATAACCTTAGAAAACATTTCTGTCAAACTGATGCAATCTAGTTATTGTTTGCTATGGGATTATCAGCTCGTGCCCTTGAAATATGTTTTGAGCAGGGATGTGGGGACTTGGAACTGTCATCTTTTCTTATGTTACTTTGGGTATAATTTGGATGATCATTACTGTTCATGGAATTTAGAATTGTGATTAGGAAATTAACAAGAAACTACCTGATGAAATTGAAAATAAAACGGAAGGTATGACAGTTCTTTGATGTCAAACGACTTGATGTTCTGACATATATTATTTATGTACTTATCTGTGGGTTTTTAATGGGGGTTGCTCATTTTGTGTATTTCAGAAAGATAGAGCTAGAGCATTGAAGATGACTACAAAAGAAACACTGCTGGAAATCTGGAGGTGTGTAACACTATTGCATTATTTCCTTTGCTTCAAAAAATGCACTTCTGCCCTTATCTAGGAAAAACTAGAAATTTAGCTCCTCTGCGTCTTCTCTTTACTTTTCAAGAGTCTGCTTTTATCAGTTTATGTCTTCATCATAGGGAGCCCCCACTGCGGTTTGATCAGGTTAATGCCCTCGGGCTGGCACCTTGGTGGAGCCGTGGAGGCTTCAAGTTAGTCTCTTTTGTGTCATTTTCAAGAGTCCAATGATCACTCTGTATTAGCTACAAGTTAGGAAGAATCTGAGATTGGTTTTTAGTAAGGCTCATAGCCATGAAGTATTAATGAGACCAACGACTAGTTTACTTGTGTGATTTAGATACCTAACCTTATCACGTGCTAAGGTCTTTTTGACAGCCACAAGTCCAAGAATTTTATATGATCCATTGACTGGGCTTTAGTAAGTTTCAAGTGTTTTTGATAACAGAGCTAGTAGCAAATTAGTTAAATTAGTTGAAAAAACCGGTTCGCATTTGCTTTCCAAAGTTTATCGGTCTTGATCTATGTCCTATTTTGTCAGTTATATAGGAATGTCTACATGTGTTATACGGTGAAAAATCATCCCTTTTTGCTTCCTGATTTTAATTGTTCTTTTGCTTTAAAACCGAGCATTCGAGGCTGTGACAAATTTTGTTGCGCCATTTATAATTTACGTGGCAAAATCGCTGCAATTTTACAGTTGGCTTTTCTTCTGCCTTTCTTTTTGTGTCTTGTTTCCAATTATGCAGAAGGGGAACTAAACTTTCCTTGGTGGATTTAGCTTCAATGACTTTAAAGTAGTAGTTGTTTTATTTTGCCCTCTATGTTTACGAAGTAAGTGCCAGCAATGGTCCATTCGTGATTTTGAGCCGGTTTCATGAGAGGACTTTGGATTTGTTTACTTGAACTGACATGGACTTGTTTGGTTCAGGGATGGAGGCTTGAAGGGTCTATTTACAGGAATCGGTCCCCGTGTTAGTCGTGCTGGACCATCTGTTGGAATAGTAGTTTCTTTTTACGAAGTTGTCAAGTATACATTGCATGACAGATACGAGCTTAATAATCAAAATGACTAAATTTCATTGAAGAAGGTTCAGTTAAAGTGGGACAAGCTTGTTGAAATATCGGAAAGGATGACCGGGAGGGTCCTGGTCCTTGGGTCACTCAAGGCGAAGCTTTCACTGACCCATGGATGTTTGAGCAGCAGTTGAATAAATTTCTGGAACATAAATTTTCTTTCTTTTAGTGGCCTGCAGAGCCAATACAACATCCTGTTGAACTTTGTCAGTGGCGGAGGCATCATCAGAATAAGTTGCCAAAAGAATTTCTCTTTTAAGGTTTCATTACTTCATAAAATGTTTTCATTTATCCCTCATATACCATGTAATCAACCACAAGTTTAAATTGCTAATGATTTTTTGCTATAAGAAATACTTTGCACATGAAATTTAGCAGCAGGTCTCAGTATATATGTACATAATAATACATTAGAAGACGTGGATTGTAAATTGAGGTGTTAAGTGGGATTAGTGTGAGGGAGACCACACTTAGTTACAGCTACCCTAGGTGGAGTTTGGGAGGGAGGAGGGGATAAGACGGAAACGAGTCATTTACTACATTATATACCTCTGTTTCTAATCTGACTTAAAAAATGGGTAATTATGAAATAAAGTTAAATACCCAATTTAGAGGGTAAGAAAATATACGCAATTGAGGAGGGTAGTAGAGGGGAGAATCACCCATTTATAAACTTTTCCCCTCCAATCCAAGGAGGGTGAAACACTTGGTTCCTAATTCTGAAAAAATATTATCCAAACAGAGCTTTCTTAAGGTTGATGTTTTTGAATCCCTCAATTAATGTTTTTGAGTTTTTGCGATGTTTATGGACTTTGTTGTTTCTGGCCTCAACAATGGTAAGGAGTCTTAAAAAGTTGCAGGATAAAAGGGATCTGAAATTTGAAAGCCAATTAAAGAATAAAGGGACAAATCCAACATTTACTGAAACAATCAATCAATCAATCCCTATCCCTTTATGGACAAGTACAGAGTACAGACCATATAAAACCAACATATAAAACATTCTCATTCTAAAAGAAATAGTAGGAGGAAGATGCATCGAGTGGGTGGATGAGATAGGTAAGCACCAACGCCACAATCATCAGCAAATATGCAATTCCCTGATCAATCGAAGTTCCTGACAGACAAAAACAACACTACACATAATCAGTTGACATGAAACGTACATTTCAGAAACCAACAACATGCAGATCCATGAAGGAGGAAAAAAAAGATGGAATAGAGTTAATTACCATCGCTAGCAGGAGCCGGGGAAGGAGCCATGGATTGGGCCTTAACATAAGAAGGTGTGACAAAGACCATAACAAAAGCTAGGACTGCAAAGAGAAGAGCTCTTGCCATCTTTTTTTCTTCTTCTTTATCAGATGAGAAACAGAGAGAGAGTCAGAGAGATCGTGGAGAGAAGAGCCCCTGGGAGGGAGGAATGAAGGAGTATTGAGAGAATATATACACAGAGAGGAGAAGAAACCGGCTGCCACAATGTGCGGTGTACGTGGGGTCCAGTTAATATATTTCTTTTTTTTTAAAAATGATTTTTTTTGGTTTGAAAATGGAAATTCCTGATTTGATTAGAGTACAAATGCCAGGTAGGAATAGGGATCTGGCCATGTGCGTTACGGTGGATTTTAGGTGGGTGTTTTTTTTTTTTTTTTTTTTTTGTTTGTTTGGCGTACATAACAGAGAGAGATATGACAGTCTGTCATGTCCAAGCTGTCCACTTCTTTCCTTTGTTTAAACGTCTATGTAACGGATTTAACGGCTATATTTTTTTTAAAATAAAAAACAACCAAAAAAGCAATTTGAATGATATGGGGTTCAAATTCAAGTTGTGGGTTTAACATCTCTAATTAATCTACTTTGGATTTTGAATTCTTTTGGAATTCTAATCAACAAAATTGATTTGTTATGTTTGGATAGAAAGAAACAATTTGATCTTCGATTCAAACTAAATTGAATGGGATAATGTCATGTGTTTAGTATTTAACAGATATTGGTCTATGGCTTAAAAGTAGCATTATAGATATTCCATACAGTGACCCAGAATTGATGAATTCAAGTGATGTTCAAAATTTAGAGGTGTGTTCAAAGATAGATAGGCTTCCTCTGCCGATTGAGTTTAATGCAATTCGAATGACTTTCCAATTCTCCGCGAATACAGGTGTTAGTGAGATGGATTGTAATTAGGTATTAGCATCAATGTGATGGATTATGCGATGGATTATAAGGACCGTCTTAGGTTCTCCCATTCTTTAATTGTCATTTCCTAACTTTCTAAAAGAGTCCTCCATTTCTTAGACACAAAATGATCCTCCGCTTTACGCATTTAACAAACAGGACCTAAAACGAAACAAAAATAATTCATACGAAACTGAGATATTTCACGAAAATGATGCAACCTCTTTAGCAGCGAGTGCGAGTTGGACGACTAAGATGCGTTCATGCTCATGTTGTTCCTCTAAATTCTTCCATGACAATTATAATAATTGATTAATTTGACAATTTAATGCATATAATACATAGGCTTAATGTGTAAAATTAGGGTGGTCAATTTTCAAAATCTAAACAAGAAAGACGATTTTCGCGGGGCTAACAACCACACATACTGCGTTCTATCAGCCTCAACCAGACAAGTGTAGTTTCCTCCTTTCAAAAAGAAAAAGAAAAAACATAAACAATTTTCTCGGGAAAATCATTTTACCCAGATTCTAGTTGAACATCACATGAACCATCGACTGGAGAATTCACAACAAGATCTGCAATTGAATAAGGATTACATACAAGGTCATGTTTGTACATGTATTTCCTTCTGGTTCTTCTGATCAATCAAGGTATGGTACGTTGTTCATGTTGATGTTTCAAAGACTAGTAATTTAATGGCAAAAAGCGCTACCAGATCCTGATAGTCAGCTGGCTATGCCACCGAATGGAGCAGTTTCGGCAGATTGGAGAGGTACTGGGAAGTTTGAAGGCGATTATGGTATTCCGCGACAATATCCAAATCAATCAGCGACAATGCTGTTTGTTGCTTGACATTTTCAACTTTGCATATGATACAATAGCACAAGAGATGGCAGAGAACCTGAGATTTGAAGAGCGGCAGGCGAAATGGAGGATTCTCGATTTGCCATTGCGAGAGATGTGCAGAATATTCAAAGAAGGAGAATGTTACATTAGGCAGTGCCTTGAAACAAGGGACTGGTGGGCGAAGGCCATTTCTCTCTATAACAGCACATATTGTGTAGAGTTCTGCATTCACAACTTACTTAGCTGCATTCCTGTTGTCATTGAAGCAATGGAGACTGCAGGAGAATTCTCGGGATCTGACTATGTGGACATGCAGAAGAGGAGACTTGTGTACTCATTTAAGTATCAGAAGGAATGCAGAGATCCAAAACTATTTCAGTGGAGATTTGGCAAGCAGTACCTTATAACTCAAGACATTTGCGACCGGATTGACATGGTATGGAAGGAAGATAGATGGATTCTTCTAAATAGAATCCGTGATAAAAAAATTAGTGGCTCAACAAAGCAAGAGCAGCGACTTATAGATCTTCTATACAAAAACCTTGATGACTCAGAGGGTTCGAATGGGAAACTCTTGCCCTATTCAATCCTTGTGGGATCAAAGGACTACCAGGTGAGGCGGCGGCTAGGGAGCGGCAGTCAGTACAAGGAGATTGTGTGGTTAGGTGATAGCTTTGCTTTAAGACACTTTTTTGGGGACATTGAGCCTCTGATTTCCGAAATATCTTCACTGTTATCTCTTTCCCACCCCAATATAATGCACTTCCTCTGCTGCTTTACTGACGAGGAGAAGAAAGAGTGTTTTCTTGTTATGGAGCTCATGAATAAGGATCTGAATAGTTGCATCAAAGAGATTTGTGGGCCGAGGAAGCGGATTCCCTTTACTCTAACAAATGCAGTTGATATCATGCTTCAAGTAGCGAGGGCAATGGAGTATCTGCATTCAAAGGGAATCTATCATGGTAATTTAAATCCATCTAAAATTCTGGTAAAATCAAGGGGTAGCTTTGCAGAAGGGTACCTGCATGCAAAAGTGTGGGGCTTTGGCCTATCTTCTGTGAAGAACATCAAACCCAAGAGCTCTTTGAATCAGAATGGAACCCTCCCCTTCATCTGGCATGCTCCAGAAGTCCTAGAAGAACAAGAACAGACAGGGTGCACAGAGAACTCCAAGTACACAGAAAAGTCTGATGTGTATAGCTTCGGAATGGTTTGTTTTGAACTGTTGACTGGAAAAGTTCCATTTGAGGACAGTCATCTTCAAGGAGACAAAATGAGTCGAAACATTCGAGCAGGGGAGAGGCCTTTGTTCCCATTTTATTCACCCAAATATGTGACCAACTTGACCAAGAAATGCTGGCATCCTGATCCAAACCAGCGGCCAAGCTTCTCTAACATATGTAGGATTCTACGTTACATAAAACGATTCCTTATGATGAACCCAGATTACAACAGAGAGCCAGACCCACCAATGCCACCAGCTGACTACTGTGAAATGGAGTCGAAGCTTTTAAGAAAATTTCCTTCTTGGGATACTACAAATATAACAGCAATATCACAGATACCGTTTCAGATGTTTGTTTATAGAAATCTGGAGAAAGAAAAGGCAAGAGCAAATCTGAGAGAAACTTCAGAATCAGGTAGCGATAAGGCTTCAGTTAGTGGAGACGAAGCAATTACCTCAACGGATGATCCACTCCCTACAGCAACTGAAAGAAAGTTTCTTACTTCCCCTGAAGCTATGAACAAGAAATTATTACATTTGAAGAGATCTCCAGACGCGAAAGCAAGCAAACAGCCAGGTGAATTCTAATTCTGGCTTCTGTTTATGATAGATATGTCGTCTATTTATTATATATAGTCAATGCTTTGAAGCCAAAAACTGCATTTTGAAAATGGCTGATCAATAGTCCAATGCTTAAGCCTATTTTGATTGCCCTGCATCAAGAATGAGACCATGATAATAGGAGCACATAGCTATAGACAGTCTTGATATTTTTACAAATTGATTTCTGGTCAATGTTCAAGTCATCCATTATCTCCATATTAGCCCCAAGTTATAGAGTGCTTGAAAGTACAGGATTAGGGAAAGGGCGACAAGTATAAAGCAAGAATTAAATGGAAATCTGAACAAATCCAACAGTATAGAACATATAATTATGGTCCAGAGTAATTAAGGGAAGCTAAATAAAACTGTTCTTTTTTTCCCCCCTACTTAACTGTATTAATAGCTTACTTTGTTTTTTGCAGGAACCCCAAAGGGAAGATCTACAAGACCTCCACAAATTTCCAACTGCCCTAGTATGAGAATGAGTTCAGAAAGCCAGCTGATGGTGATGAGCCCGAGAACGATGAGCCCAAGAATGATGAGCCCGAGAATTAGGAGAACATCTTCTGGTCATGCATCAGATTCTGAGCTCACAGCCTCACACAAACAATACTGAAACAAAGAATACTATGTTTGGGATGTTGAGCAATAACCCTGATCAAATATTACTGAGAGTTGAGAACTCTAACTCAACAAATCATTACTTAATCTAGCTGCAAATTGTACTATTAGCTAATGGGAGAAGTCAAGCACAGTACAGAAATTCAACTGACAACAAGGTCAATAAATAGGACCGTTTTGTTCGGAGTCCATATTTTGTAAGTGCATACAGACATTTTCGAAAATGAGTACCTGAAAACTCAAATGCACATAATATATCAAAAATTATCTTGCAGAAAAGTGATACTCTAGGATGAAAAGGCTCTACAGTGGCTTAGAGTTCATGAAAGGCCCTATCCACGTCAACTAGTACTTGAAAACTCACCTGTGACATAGAAAATTTTTTAGAAAAGCAAGACAAGGCATATGAACTATGAAGTACTCATATTTAACGGTGATTCATTATAGAAGCAGAAACGGATTCAAAACAATTTCCAAGGTAAAGAAAGTAGGACCTGACTCCTTGAAAATCATTCATAGAAGAACATTACTGTGGAGGACAAATAATTTCTTAACCAGCAATGAAATGAGGGGTTGACGCTAACGATAAATTTTCAAAAAGGAACTTATGGGTGTCCTTCAACATTACATTATACTTTTATTCTTCGCTCCTTTTCCTAAATCATCAACCAAAAATTATTTCTTACGACAAACAGTGTTTAATAGTAAATAATCCTACAATCAAACATGGAAGCTGTGTCAAAGAAGATTTAAAGAATTTAAAGAAAAAATCATCAGCAAGTAAAATCTTCTTTCGTTCTGTAATACTCAAGTCATATATAGTCTGAGTGAACAATTGTTAGCGTGCAACAGCATCAGTAATAATTATATGAAGAATATTATTATAAATAACCACTCTACAAAGAACCAAAGGTTCTTGCTGGACGGAAAAAAATAATAATTAGAGATCAGTTGCAGCCTTCTTATTTCTGGAATAAATATTCTTTTATAGGGTTTTCAAATTGGGGATTACCTTAAAATCGCTCAGGAACGAGAGACCCATCATCACCATGTGCTCATGAAGAGATCTTGTCCAGATAGGAAGTGCGCGAGAGAGAAAGAGGAGGGAAAATAAAGGAAAATTGAAATTTGGATAGACAAGCATTAAGCATATAATACAAGCCTCGATGGGTCGGTTAACACAAGGAACCGATCCAAATCAGAATTTGTTTTAGCTTGATATGGATATGGATATACTGGATAATGCTTTTGAGACTCAAATATGTGACTCTCATTTGATTCATAATTAATGTGTATTCAGTGTACACATGTCATATAGGTTTGAGGCTATACTTGGATTAAGGAGGGAAGAGTTAAGTGGGTCTCAATGGGTCAGTTAACACAAGGACCCGATCCAAATCAGAATATGTTTTTGCTTGATATTGATATAGATATACTGGATAATGCTTGAGACTCGAATATGTGACTCTCATTTGATTCACAATTAATGTGTATACATGTCATATAGGTTTGAGGCTATGCTTGGATTGAGAAGGCGAGAGTTAAGTGGGGGAGTCAAATGAGGGGTTGTGAGTTGTGAGTTGTGAGTTGTTTGGAATTTTGTATTAGGAGGGGTGTCAAGGGAGGAGAAAATGTATAATCTTATTTGGATTGAGGAGTTTGAGAAGGGGAAGAGATATAGTTATAGCTACTAAACAACTATATCCCTCACTAACCCCTCAAAATTAGAAGGTTAGAAAATTGAGTGTTTTGGAGTCAATGGAGGGAGAAAACACCCTTCTCTAACCCTCTCCCAATCCTTACCCTTCAATTTAAGTGAGGGCAAAATCTTCCCCGGCCCCTCACTTCACACCCTCCACTTAACCCTCTTCTCCCTCAATCAAAATGTATCCTAACGTACTGTTTGGGAAGGGGGTGAAAATGAGGGTGAGTAAAATATGAAGGTAAAATGAAGAGAAATTGAAAATGTTGGGTGTTTGGGATGATAAGGTGAAATTTGGGAGTAAGTTTTGTGAGTAAAATCTGGTGGGCCATGTGTTTATTTTTACTCCCAAAACTGGAAGAAAAAGGTACGGATGGAAGGGAAAACGTGGGTCCCACGTAGTAATTTACTACTCTATTCCTCACAATGAATTAATTACATATATAATACAATAGGTGGAGCCCACGTTGATTGTTGTAAATAAATTAAAACGGGTGGGTCCCATGTAATAACATATATGTATATATAATTTATATAAAGGGTAATATGATAAATTTTATCAATTTTACAAATCATAATAATACACTTTTTCATTTTCCTTTTTCCTATTTTTTGAATATCCAAACAAAAAAAGATAAAATTAATTTTTCCTCCCCTCCCTTTCATTTTTCATTCCCCTTAAATTTTTCTTCCCCCCTCCCCTCCCCCCTCCCCCCTCCCAAACAAAGCCTAAAGGTAAAATAAGGGATTAAGTATATTTTTGATCATTAAAAGATTTGTCATTTTTCATTTTTGTAAATGAATGTTCAAACGTTACATATAAATCACTTGAAGTTTCAATTTTGGACACCACTAATCATTTTTTTATGATTTTTTGCTTCTAAATTTTGCATCAACTTTAAGTTTTTATTTAGGCAAAAAATATTTTTCGTTTCTTGACTATTACCCAAAAAAAAAAATTAGAGTTGGGACTTCACAGTTATATTAGCATAGAAAGCTGGATTTTGTTATATAAGTAGATGTTTTATCTGATGATAACACAACTACATTTTGTCTTCAAACTCCCTCAGTGCCCTCTCGTACGTGATCTTGACTACATCCTATCCTTATCGGGAAAAAATCTTCAAAATTCCCAATATAGCTCCATCCCTGGTTGTGGGTTTAACTTCTATCTGCGCTCTCGCACTGAGGTATGAAATTATTATATATTTTTCTGGTGTGTGTGATTTATTGGATTTATACACACTCGAAAGATAATGATTATAGGTCTCAAATCATCATCATCTGAATTTTTATCCCAAAAATTTGGAGTCAACTAACACAAGAAGACCCTATATCACTCAAATATATATATATATATATATATATATATATTTGAGTAGTTGAATTGAATTGGTCGAACACAAAACGTATCCATTAACAAGGGCGGACACACTTAAGGTGAGTAAATACAAATTCGGTGACCAAAGTGTAGCGGCTCCTATTTTTCATCAGTGCTATTAAGTATAAGTAATCCTAAAAGAAAATAACTTCATTTATATTTATGATATCAACCCCAACCCCAACCCACTCTCCATTTCCGCAAAAGAAAAACTTTACAATAAAACTAGAATGGTAGCAATAACCAAATAGCTAGGTATTGGTTCAAAAAGAGGTTTTCAGATTTCAGTCAATGTAAAGGTGATGCAGATACAATATCCTTCTCCAGGCTGGCCTGCACTTTCTTTACTTGGCGAGGCCGTCACTCTTCTTATGTTGTCTTTCCACTACAAGTGAATACGACCCTTTAATTCCCCAAAAGAACTAACAATAAGATGTCGCACCTTACTCTGTTTTTTCTTTCTCTGGGTTTATTGGTTGCTTTTGCATGCAAGGAAGCATTTGCAATCCAAGACCCGCATTTCCAATTCATCCCCACCGCTACACAATCCAATATTCCAATCAATATATACATATATAATATATAATACCATGGATCTTTTATGGCAAAAGTTAGCTATATATAAATTAACTCCGGTGTACATCGATCCTCCTCCGGGAGCAAGAACAACGTTAATGTATGTTGATCCTGCAATGAGTAATGTTAGAAGATCCAAAACCATCCATGCAATTAATTCAAGTAAAACATGCATGATTTGTGATAATTACTTACCATTTGAACATGTTGATGGTGCATTTGGGCATCACATCGCCGAGTTGCTTCAAACTTACTTCTCCACAAAAAACATTGACACTCAGGAACCCAATCTTGATCCCTTCCACACCCAATCCCACCTTGCTTCTTACTGCCACGTTGATAACCAAGTTCTTGTTCTTGTATCCATCCCTGAGCTTGGCCCCGGTCGCATCATCCACCAACTGGTCCTTCACTTGGGTCTGTATTTTCAACCTCGTTGTGTTCTTTTTCTTCTGAACAAAACCAGCCACAAACGCCGACCCCAACTTTGTTTTCTGATGTTTCCCCACCGTCACATCCACGTCGGACCCGCCGTAGTAATACCTCAGCTTTCCGTTAGGATTCTTAATTTCAATTCTGGTCACCGTATGCGCGCTGAGGAACGTTCCGTCGGGTTTGACGGAGACAATGAATTGGGGGATCTTGAATGACTGTAGGTGAAACACGGGAGGTTTGGGGTCGAACCATAAGTAGAAGAGGCCGCCGGAGAGTATGAAGAGAATGATGAAGATTAAGAGGAAGACGCAGAGGAAGCAGCAGATTATACGACAACAACGCCTGCGTCTCTTCTTCGGGCGTAAGGAGGTAGGGAGGGCGGGTTTTCTGGGGGGTGTTGGTTTGGGTCCGGGGTGTGAGGGGGTGTGAGGGTCTATGTAACCGGGCGGTTTACGGAGAACCGGCGTCACAGATGGATCTGCCATTTTTGAAGCACGCCCAATTCCAATTCTGCTGTGAAATTGAAATTCGAGATAGTAAAATGCAATGGAAATGATCTTGATATGATGAAGTGCACGCAGATGTGAACAAATTAATTCGAAGGAGTAAGTGAGTCAGACCTTAAAATTGAGAAAAGAATTGAAAGGAATTGCTAGTGATGTTGGCCGAAGACAGAGAGATCTGAAATGCGATCCGAATCAGAAATGATGGGAAATCGGATCAAGAGAAGAAAGTGGTTCGAGAGAGGAGAAGACAGAGGAGAGGGATCGGGTGTTTGTCTCTTTATGGCGATGCTCGTTCTCATCATTTGGGTGCTGACATGGCGGGAACTCTCCTTTCTCTTCCAATTTGGCTAATGATAACCAAATCATGATAAGCAGATGCATTTATATTGTCATATCTCAAATGGCTTTCTAATTAAAATAAAAAATTGTAAATTATATTTATTCTTATTTGGATTGATTATTGGGCCCGAGGCCCGTTCGACACCTCTGCTTATTTGGATAGATTACTAAATATTAAAATTTTAAATTTTAAAAAAAAATCAATATTTTCTTTTATGGTTTATTTGGATTGAGAAAATGGAAGATAAAGGAAGGAAAACACATTTAGGAAGTCTTTGGAAGGAGTCTGTTTGGTAGAAAGTTTAGTTAGGTTTCACGAAATCTTCCAAAATCTCTTGAAACTTCTATCTCAAAGTAAAAGTGAAACCTTCAATTTGAGGGTTTGGGGAGGTTTTATTATAAAATAAAAGTGAAAATATAAAAATAACCTCAAGCACAATTTTAAAAAATCTCATGAAACTTCTTTTTTGAAACCTTCTACCAAACAAGGTTTCCTGAGGTTTTATGAAACCTATCATTCCAAACACAGCCTTAGAGTATTTTGGGATTGAGGGACGGGGAGAGAAATTGATTAAAGGAAGAGAATAAAATATATAATATTTTTATTTTTCTTATGCTTGAATAATTATTTTTTTAAAATAATAAATTTTGTCATTTCTCTTGTTTGGATGGTTATTATAAGAGAAAATAAAGGAAAACACATTAGTGTGTTTGGATTGAGGAAGAGAAATACATTAAAGGAAAAAAAAAGAATGTATAATTTTTTTACTTTTCCATGTTTGGATAGTTTAAAAAAATGAATTTTTCATTTCTTGTTTGGATATGAGAAAAGAAACTCAAAAAATTGGTTTAATTTAGGGAAAATTAAGCTTAGGTCCAAATTTACTAACTTTTAAGAGTAAAATGACAGTTGATTTTTTTTGTGAGTTAAGGTCCAGCTGATTTTTAAATTTATTGAATTAAGGACAAAACTTGAAATTGCAGATTTGTCATTGTTATTCCAATCAAATATAATTGAAAACTTATTTTTCTCGTTGTGGATGCTTCCGACTTTGAATTGAGGAGAGGCCAGTGGCGTTGGAATCGTGAGGTTGAGACGAATCCAACTCCATTGACCTTGCCAAGATTCGACATCAGAAACTGTCAATCAAGGTGAGATCAGTGGTGTTAGAATTGTTAGGCCGAGCAAAATCCAACGCCATTAGACTTGTCGAGATCCGACATTGGAAACTTCCAAATCAAGGCAAAATAGTCGGCACCAATCAGAACGTGTTTTACCTCGATCTGACCGTTTCTGAAGACTGATCAAGAGGAGACCGGTGACTTTGAATTCATCTTGGTTGGGCAAATTCCAACGTCACTGGTCTCGCCTCAATCCGTCATCGGAAAGTGATTACTTGGTCAAAAACATTTTCCAAGGTTCTACAGAGAAAAATAGCACTGTACATTTTATGATGATATTATTGACTCATTATCTAGGTCTTGCTTTAAGTGCTTCCAATGGTAAGAATTTGTTGGATTTAGTGAATCTGAATTTTCTAGTTCATCACTTGGGACATAGGTTTTTAATAGCGAATCCGGGTTTTGATCTGTCGAATAGAGAAAAAATAGTTCTACAGGAAAAAGAGTTCTAACCAATTTTTGAAGTTTGAACCCGGTGTTTAGGGTACCCGAGCCCATTAGGGTTTAGTAGTTAGGACACTAGGGTTTAGCACTTGTGACATTTAATATTTTAGTAGTGAATTCGTTCCTTGAGCACGTTAGGGTTTAACGAATCCGAGCCTTAAGGTTCATCACTTGGGACATAAAAGTTTAGTAGTGAATCTATTCTTTGGGTCTGTCAAATAGAGAAAAAAAAATTACATAGAAAAAGAATTGTACAGAGAAATAAAGGTTTTACAGAGAAATATAAGTTATAAAGAGAACAAGAGTTATGCACTAACAATATAACGAAAAATGTGATTTCATATTTTTTGACATGACTTTTATGTCAGAACCTTGGGTTCATCACTTGGGACATAGGATTTTAGTATTGAATCCGAGCTTTGGGTCTATTGTAGAGATAAAAAGATATTTTACGAAGAGAAATTGATTTTAAAGATAAATAAAGGTTCTACAAAAAAATATAGGTTCTACAGAGAAATAAAAATATAAGTTATAAAGAGAAAATGAGTTATGCACTAGCAGTAGAAAGAATATTGTGATTTCATATTTTTTGGCCTGACTTGGGACATATGATTTTAGTATTGAATCCGAGCTTTAGGTATTTTGTATAGAGAAAAAGTGATTCTAAATATAAATAAAGATTCTATGGAAAAATATATGTTCTATAGAGAAAAAGAGTTCTACAGAGAAATATAGGTTATAAAGAGAGAAAAAGTTATGCACTAGCAGTAGAACGAAAACTATGATTTCATATTTTTTGGCCTGACTTTTATGTCTGAACTTTGGAACATAGGGTTTTAGTATTGAATACGAGTTTTGGGTCTATTGTATAGAGAAAAATATATTTTACAGAGAAAAAGTGATTCTAAAGATAAATAAAGGTTCTACAGAAAATATAGGTTCTATAGAGAATTTAGTTTTAAAACTATGATTTCATATTTTTTAGCCTAACTTTTTTGTCCGACCACCAAAATGATCGTCGTTGGTCTCAAAAGAAGCGCAACTATGAGAGGAGTAAAACCCGACCTATGGCAGCCAGAACAGAGGTCCATAGCAGCCGAAAAGCCACTGTGAAGCTTCGACGACGCCCCAAAACTTCTTTTCATTACTACAACTGTTTTCGACTTTGGATTGAGGTAAAACTGGTGGCGTTGGAATCGTTTGGCCGATACAAATCAAACACCACCAATATCGCTTCAATCCGATGTCAGAAACGTCTAGATCGAGGCAAAATGTGTTTCGAACGTTTTGCCTTGATCCGGCTTTTTCTGGAGGCGGATTGAGGAGAGACCCCAGTCGTTGGACTCCTCTCGACGATACAATTTCAACTGCAGTAGTCTCTCTTCGATCAGATGTCAGGAAGAGGAGATATGATTGTCGAAGATGAAAACCATGTATAATGTATGAGAGATAATTTTGGTAGTTTAATTATTTTGTCCTTATTTCTCATTTTTTAAATGAATTTGACTTCCTTCTAAAATTAAACATGATTATGTCATTTTATTTAATTTGCCCTTTAATTTACTAATATATCATTATTTTCAAGTAAAATTATTATCTAAAAACATAAAATAGATATTTCACTTATAAATAACTTACTTTTTATTTCTCTTTGCTCCAAATGACCCAAATTTGGAGAGGACTAAATTTAACAAAAAATTAGATAAATCTTCCCATAAAGTCTCACTCTTTATTTTTTCTAACCTATCCGAACAAATCAATTATGAGCAAGATAATTTCTCTTATCTTCCTCCCCCTCCCGTCTCAATCCAAACACACTCTTAGAGGAGAAGAGAAAAAAAGGTAGAATATTTTTTCCTTTATCATGTTTGTACAGTTCAAAAAAAATAAAAATGAAAGAACGAATTTGTTATTTCTGTTTGAATAGTCATTAACTCATTATAGAAGAACATAAAAGAAAGAAAATTAGTTAAATTTATTATTTTATCCTTGTTTTAATTTAAAGTGTTGTGTATAAGGGCAAAATATATATTTTTACTTATAAATAACTTAATTTATCTTTGTCTTCCTTCTAAATAACCCCATTTTGTTACCCGAAATATTTTAGGAAAAAATTAGTGAAATCTTCTTTCAAATCCTCTTTAAATCTCTCCATTTTTTTAAAACTTATCTAAAAGAGATTTAAGAGAAAATACAAATGTGTAACCCATGTTTGTATTCAAAAAATATTTTGGAAAGAGCCTATTCGTGCTTGCAAGTATGCTGTGAAAAGAAAATCAAATAAAATCTAATCTGAATCATTGAGCTGCAATGATATTTTTCTACAGACAACATATTTCAGAATTAATCAGGAGATAAAAAGAAATTATTTCTAGGGTTCATGAAGAAGGGTTTGACAACCATCTCAAAAACTTAGGCATGCCACCCGAACTCTAAACCCTAAATCAGGTTCATACTCACCGTCGATTTAAAACTACTGATGATGATGCCATTCCTGAAACTAAAGCTATGAGCACATTACAAAACCATTCAAAAACCTTGCCTCTAAAGATCAAACTGCTCGCTGCAGAAACTTGAAGACACAACCGAGAGCTCTAATCGCCCGGTCCATTCCTCACCTGGCTTTAGGGTGATAGGTCTCCCAATGGCAGCTCCATTAACACAAACCATCTGCTTGTACTCCTCATCACCAAAGTCTGCCATTGATTTTGATTTCTTCTCCCATGGATTCCACACAACTTCACAAAGGGATAAAATAAAGGTTAGAAGGGGAAAATGGTAGGATCCATCATATTTTATCCAATTTTTCTAAAACTTGATCATCATTATCATCAAAGCCTTTATCCAAACACTACAACCAGCTTATTCGGGGTAGTCCAGAATTTATTGTTAACATAATAAAAACCTACCTAACTACTTGGTAAGTCTTGCTTATTTTTCCTATTGTACAAGCTCAAGTATAGAAGCCTACCGCAGTCTGGTAGTCCTTCCTTTTTTATAACAAATGTACGCTTCTTTTCATGATCAAGTACCGCAATAATACTCGGAGAATTAAGATATACTCGATCAACCTGTATGAAGAAAACAAAATAGCCTTTAAAAATGGCACTTCTAAGTAATCTCACTCAGTCTGCTCGAAAAAACTAAAGGAGACGAAGCATAACATCATTGTTAAATTAAGAGCAGCTGCATCTTATTCACCTCTTGTCGACATAGAATCCTCCATTCTTTACAAATTGATCTAAGATCCAGGATTTTTTTGAATCTCATTCCTATAATAGAAGCATTTTTGCAAACAGAATATATCTCGGAATGAACTATAAAGGAAATGAGAAGATAAAAATATTAACTAAAACACAAACATTCCTTCATTGAAAATCAAGAAGAGAAGTTGATTTAATACATAGGAAAAGGTCAAATTCAAACGCATGCCTAAATTCCACACAAAACACTTGACATTTTCGAGTAAAACTTGATAAAAGGAAAAAGAAATGATAGATCTTTCTTTTTCAGTGGATATTCATTGCTGCAGTCACAGGAAATTCATGGAAACACCTACTACTATTTAACCAGCCAAAATTGAGGAACTTCAAAATCGAAATCTCTGCATTTTGTCAAAACCCAAAATCCATTCAAGAGTAAAATAAACAATAAGCATCAAGAAATGGAATATTCTTGGCTGGAAATTGATAAAAAGAAAAACAAGACTCTGAATTATATGCTTTATAACATCTCAGAATGGAGGAAAAGTTCACTATTTACCTCAGATTCAAAAGTTATGGCATCTCCTTGTTCCGTAAACCGTTCTCTTTGGCAAAGGCTGTCTAGGTAGTCGAGAGTCTCCAATCCTTCTATCCTAACTTCACTGTAGCAGATACAAGTCAACTTAAACAACAAATATCAAATGCAAGTAAGACTATTATGAGGCATAGATATCCTCTAAATGATCATTAATCATTTATAAGTAAAGCAAACTGATAGTGTATTTGAAATCCATGTTTTGTGACGGTAACTATCCATTTTAAATATCTAAATTTATTTCTCATTTCGGAAAAGATACCCCGAGATCAGTGACAATTGAAATCAGAAAACTATTTTCATTGTGAAACCACACGCAAATCAACATTCAAACATTAAATGTTGAACACAAGAAAATTCTAACTAACCTCATAGTCTTTGGTCAAACATCATAATATTCAATATTCTTGGTATGTGAAAGAAGGAAAATGTTTTTTAGACTATAAAGGAAATGGACCATACCTAATGTCACACACTAACAAGTATGTATGATATGCAAACTATAAAATAAATGGTTCAGGCTATGGATAAATAATCCTTACCTGATGTCAGAAACTGACAAGTGCGTGTGGTATGCAAACGAAAAACTAAACGGCTTGCCATTGACATTCCTAACACGTGATATTAATGTCAGATCACCATCTGCAGAAAGGGAGACCCGAAGACGAAACTCGAAACTGAAGAAATGAAGAAAAAAAAGACTGTTAGTTCTAATGAGCATTCTCACTGGATGTGAATATGAGAAAGCCAAAGATCAGTAACGCTCTCTAACTTGTCCTCTGGCAATTGTCGGCCTAAACAAAGGCCAGATTCTGATCTAATAATTCAAAATTAACTACTCACTTTGAATAAAAAGTTTATCAAGCTATCCCACCTCCTATCCACACAAATACAAATTCTCACAGCAAATAACACTTTAACAATAAAAACTTTCACTACTACAGTTTCAGTCATTTAAATAAGTCATTCACGCCAGTAAAGGGCTCATTCTCCATTGAGTGAAATTTTGACTTGAACAAGTGGAAATAAAAAAGAATAACTTCAGTTCTTAGTTTCGTTTCCTTTTCAACCATTACACTGATAGTATTAAACTATTAATGAATTGACAAGGGATTTACAGGACAAAGCTTGTACCTATGGGGCCGGCACTTGAGGTCTTCTTCGGATGGTTTAAGCAGCAAGTCAATAAAAGATTTGCAATGTGAATCATTAGGGTGAAGCTGTGGAGGATTTTCATCAATAACCCAAATCTTGTTCCTAGCAAAACCATGCTGCTCCAGTAACCCACAATTTCCGAACTTCATAAACATTAAAAGGATGTGTCTGTGAGACACTTTTTGTATGGTTGGAATGTATAACGCGATAACTATAACATTACCTGTGGGAAGCAAATAGGGATTCCGCCTCGAATGTCTTTTGGGGACTTAAAGATTGCCTGCATTCGATACAAAATTCACTCCATACTATCTAGTACTGAAAGCAACTTTAATATCAAATTGATTAAGTTACATCCCAAAATTCGTAAATCAGTGTCATATCAAGCATAAGATTTAATAAACTATAAGGCGAGGAACGTAATAATTTAGTCAACTAGTAAGTTGTGAGAGTTCGTGTTATCCTTGGCAAGCAACAAAACAATCTGTATGGTACTTGAGACCTAAAGCCAATTTTGTAACTTAGTTTGTCAATTGTCAGCCAACCATAAGCAAAATCAACTCTCGCATTCAAATTGTACCGCTTATCGAACAATTGTCTACAAACAAAAATATCTTCCTCTGAGGCTCTGGAAAAAATAAGGGATATGAAGTTTCATGATATGTCCCTAACTGACAAAAGAAAGAAGGAATATTAATGCAAGATGAATTATTTTGAACTGGACCATAATTTCGGTAAAGAAAACTCCGACAGGTAACGGAATTAGATAATACAGCAGTGAGAACGAAAATCCTACTACTTTGGGAGATAATTGCCCCAAACTAGAACACATTTACCAAACAAAACAATATAAAGCCAAGAAAATATCAAACAAATGATTTTAAAAACCACACCTTACTACTGGTAAATAGGAGTTCCTCGCCTCGCTCATTCCTCCAAGAAGCAACCTGTCCTCCGTGCATGCTAACCTACATTATCCAAACAAACAAAAAAAAATGAAAAAAAGTAACCCTAGACCATTAATTGATCCCACCAAATCAAAATTAAACATGGCTTCCTCCCCCTGTTTGGCTAAAGTACTCACACTATAAATTGATTAATATGAGTAATAAAATTGATGGCTTCAAAAGAAAAGCAAAGAGAATCTCACTCGAGCAGAAGCTCCCTGTGGGTTCCTAAGCAGGATCTGTTCGATCCCATTCCAGTCCTTTGACATCTCAATGGCTGCCTTGCAATCCCACACTGCTGCAGAATGTCCCATCTGGAAGACAAAGTTCTAAAACAGAAGTCTCAAATTTCACTGGGAAAGGCAACAAGCTCAGAAAAGCTCCTCAGATCCAGAGAGTATATTCAACGACAATGGCATTGAAAATCCTAAAACCAGTGAAGACCCCAACTAAGGGAAATAAATGAAAACTGTGTTTCCATATACGGATTCGTTGGAAGAAGACAATTTGAGTACTGGACTACCAGAGCAATTTTTAACTTTCTTCAAAAGTTTCAACCTTTCGATGAGAAATTCTTCTCATAATTGAAACCGAAATTTGAAGTGATTACTAGGGTTAATGACATTAGGAAGGAAAATGGGCTGAAACTGTTTCTTTAGATGAAATAGATTATCGTTGTGAAGTTGCAGAGATCTAGGACGTGGAGATATGAGAAAGTACGCTCGGACAAACGGTCAAATTTTGAAATGAGTAAGAATTTCTGATTAGGACAAGCAATGAATACATTGAATCTTATTAGGTATGGCCATGGAACGGGGTGGTATGTACTTCTCATCTCCGTCCCTAAATCCCGTCTCCAAATTTTAGGGTTCAATAAAATTGTTGTATGTCTTTGATCCTAACTTAATTTTTTCTTACAATTCAATCATACTTAAATATATTATAAGAATCTTAAAAATCTCGATAAAAAAATAATTTAGGTCATTGATGGAAATGAGACAAATTGAACATTTATAGTAGAGTATATCAATTGACATGAAAATTATAATAATCAAGTACAAAAAATGTGCAAACTATGAGATCAAACTACGACATACAAAATGAGATAATAATCTCTAGAAAATTGAAGATATGAAAATATATAAATATATTCATATATATTAATACATACACATATATATATATAGGACTTTTCTCTTATACAGACACAAGTTGCAGTCCTAAACCTATGTCCGTATAAGAGAAAAGTTATATATATATGTATGAATATATATATATTCATATGTTTCTTTATATAAATATATATTAAATATGTTAATATATTTATTATATATATAAAAAATATTACATATATAATTCGGGTCGAATCCCCGTGGAGATTTTTGCCGTCCCTATTGGATATGGTGGTCGTTTGGTACGCAATGGATTGGGGTATGCTGCTATTTTAGAAAATAATAGGTATAAACAAAATAATTATCAAAATCAAAATTGATCGAAACTATTTTTTTTTTTTGGATTTTTTCAAAAAAAAATAATACAATTTTCACTAAATCAATTGAAAGTAAACAATTTTGACATAATCGACTAAATAATTTGACCTAAATATGTTAAAAAATCGATCATTGACCCCTCTAAAAAGTGACACCTCCTTTTATTTTAATCTCAACCTCAAATAGTGAAATAATTGACAAGTCAACAATCGAAACCCCAAATTTTAAAATATCTAAAATTATACCTTCATTTTCTCGTGAAACAGCCCCTACCTCTCACTCATCTTATTTACAACCCTAACTTTGTATGCTTCAATCTCAACCAGAGTCATCTGTAGACTCGACGACGACACTTTCTACTTGTGTAGCTTCATTTATGTTTATTGCATGTAATGAATCCAAAATTCAAATGAGGGGGGTTTTAATTTGTTCATGTATTTACACCAATCATTCTTTGATTCAGCTATCTCAACTGTTAGAGACAAAAGTACACAATTTCATATGAGAAAAATAGGTCTTATGATCTCACAACCATGTCATGTGAGACCCAAAAAAAAAAGAGTGATACTTTAGCATTTTTGGTATTTCATTGCTATGGGCAATTGTAATGGTGCAATATGTGTTTTTGTTGATATAATAGTTGTATTGAGAGGCGTGTTTTGCTGATGTGGATTAATATGTGATTTGACTTTTGATAATAAAGGTGAGACAAAATATTAATTTTGATGTAAATTTAATTGACACGTTACAAAAGGGAGAAAAGTTATTTGCTTGCTTAAAATGGAGAAGAGAGAATTATATTTTTTAATGTGATTATATTACAAAACGTATTTTATTGATGTAAATAATACTTGGGATCGTACAATAGAGGTGGGATCCAAAAACAAATTTAATTTACCCTTAAATCATGACCCTCCATTTTCCATTTTCATAGGACAAATAAAGCATCAAACCCTCACTAATCAGCGGGGTTAATACAACTTTTCGTCCCTGTAAGAGTTGACACGTTTCAAATCAGTCACTGAAGTTTGAACTCATTCAACTCGGGAACTGAAGTTTCGATTTTGTTCCAAAACTAGTCACTCGGTCAGATTTCTTATATTTGGGCAGGTAAAATGCGGGTTAATATAACTTTTCGTCACTGTGAGAATTGACACGTTTCAACTCAGTCACTGAAGTTTGAACTCATTCAACTCGGGAACTGAAGTTTCGATTTTGTTCCAAAACTAGTCACTTGGTCAGATTTCTCATATTTGGGCAGGTAAAATGCTGATGTGGCATACAAAATTAACATCTTTACTGAGGTGGCGTGGTGACGTGTATTTTTCTGTCTTTCAAAATAAACATAACATAAAATATAAAAAAATTTAAAAAAATCGAAAGTCAATCTCCACCCTAAGGTGCCAATCCTGGGACCTGGAGATTATTTCCTTTTCTTTTCATATTCAATCCGCTCAACCTTGTCAAATTCCCCTTGTTTTGGTCCAAGAGCAGGTCCAACAACGGTTTGAACTTCCAAAGCAGTAGTGCCAACAACTAAAGCTGCATCGACCTTCTCATCTCAAATGCTAGGAATACAAGGAAAGTAAGAGCTCAATTTCCAAGAAGGTCAGAGGGTATAAAACCAAAACCAAGTGTTTGAAGTTTCGTATCTTGACCCCCTTGATCAAATAGGTTGGGAGAATTGGCTTACTGTGCCTCCACTGCTATAGTTGACTGGATCTGTTCGTGCTAGAGAATACGGTGAAAGCGGATAATCCGGCGTCTGCTTATCCCTCTTTGGTTGGAGATGCTGATACAGGAAGACGGATACTTCGGATCCAGCTTGGATGAAACGAAAGACGGAGTGGAGATGGTGGGGGTTGAATGCAAGAGAGAGAGTGAGACTTTATGGAGAAGAGGTGAGGAGGATGCCACATCAGCATTTTACCTGCCCAAATATGAGAAATCTGACCAAGTGACTAGTTTTGGAACAAAATCGAAACTTCAGTTCCCGAGTTGAATGAGTTCAAACTTCAGTGACTGAGTTGAAACGTGTCAATTCTCACAGTGACGAAAAGTTATATTAACCCGCATTTTACCTGCCCAAATATAAGAAATCTGACCGAGTGACTAGTTTTGGAACAAAATCGAAACTTCACTTCCCGAGTTGAATGAGTTCAAACTTCAGTGTCTGATTTGAAACGTGTCAACTCTTACAGGGACGAAAAGTTGTATTAACCCCTAATCAGCGGGAGGGAGACCCTCGAAAGTGGATTGCAGAAGATATGGAATCAGCCAATCAAAATTTCTCTTCCACTCCACATTGCATGAGGGACGAATCAAATATCATCAATCCATAAATACAGTAAAAAAAAATAAAACATCATATCCCAAAGGAATCGGAATATCGGATAGCGCTCCATCTTCGGCGGCCACACATTGATCCAATTTTCATCTGTAAAAACATAGCAAAATCAAATGGCAACCTCCTCCATGGCGGCCACCGCCGTTTCGATGCCTCTGCGGATTCCCTCCTCCACCTCCAGACTCGCTCGCTACTCTAACTTGCCTTACCTTCCACCTCGCTTATCCACTACCATTAAACAAGTCTCAGGTTCTAACTTCCTTTTATTTTTGTTCTGTATTCAAGTGCAAGAAGAAGAAAAAAAACCCAAATCGCAGACTTCCTCAACTGTATTCTATTATTGTAAAATAAAATGTGGGAATTTATTTATATTGTTACGTGTTTCTTTGTTGATTGATAAATTTCTACTTGTGATGCTTGATAAATTTCTACTTGTAATCATGAGGCAGCCTGTATTGATGGAAATGGCCAGTGTCTACTATAAGGATACATGCACAATACAATGTACTCTCCAGAAGTTTCAATCTTGTAAATAGTGTTAAATTAGTATGAAGAGACCTTAGAAGAATTGATTTATAGATGAATTAGCTACTGCTGGATTTTCTCCAACTCTACTCCCAATATGTAAACTAGTATTGACACAGTAACTAATGGATTAACAAGTTTTGTTGCTGTTTTAACTACAGCTGCAGACAGACCCTATGGAATCAAACATATATTAGTACAGCTTTAGTTGTTTGTTGATTCATTGTAGTATTGTAATGGCAGACGGGAATGGGACGAGCCTATTGTCAAGTTGTAAGCTGTATTCAGTCCAGTAAAATGTCACATTCAATGACGTTATTGGGATTGTATCCGAGTACTGAATCTCCGAGTTGTAGTGTGTCTTTTCAGCCACTTTGTTTTTAATGTTCCCGCTGAGAAATCAAGGCGAATGTGATACGCCTAGTGCGAAGTTGCTGCTACTGCCTTTCCTGCTATGCTTTTTAACCATGTCAATTTCTTGCAAATTTGTTGCCACTAGGACTACTGTAATATGACGCATTAGTATCTTAGCTTCCAATTTTGAACTTATGTAATCACACTTCTCATTGTCCCTCTCAACAGCGTCTCGAAGGTTTTCACTGGTTCAGGTTAGGGCCTCTTCTTCGGAAGAGCCTTCCACTTCAATTGACACTGGAGAAATTTTTACAGATTTGAAGGAAAAGGTGAGAATCAAATGTCTGACAGTGTGATTTAGAAGTGATTGCCATTTCTGTCTTGCATTGTTTCTTTTAAATATCCTTCATGTTGCTTCCTTAACAACTTAAATCACTGTGTAGTCACATTTGTATTTGTTCTAAATTAATTCTCCGTTGTCATTTCTAGTGGGATGCAGTTGAAAACAAGCCTACAGTAATTCTTTATGGAGGAGGAGCAATAGTTGCTGTTTGGCTCTCATCATTTGTTGTTGGTTCCATCAACTCGGTACCTTTGGTAGGTTTCCTTTCAAAAAATTGGAAATGCTTTACTTCCTTTAATTAATTTACCCGAAAGGCTATTAATGGTATTATTTATTTTCTTATTTACTTTACCGTGCATCATTTATCTGAAGTACCTTTTCTTTTGATGGAAAAAATGTATCATGAATGCCAGCTTCCGAAGATCCTGGAGTTGGTCGGGCTTGGATACACGGGGTGGTTTGTCTATCGATACCTTCTCTTCAAGGTAAGATTGATACAATAGTATTTTTTAGACATTTTGATTTGTAACTCATCTTCCTTGACATTCTTGCGAGTTATGTTTGTGTAAGTTTTAAAATGATTGAATCAGCTAATTGGATTTGGATCTATGGTTTTGGGTTCATGTTCGCCATACATCTGATTAATGGCAATTTTTCTTACTCAGTCGAGTAGAAAAGAGCTGGCCACGGACATTGAAGCTCTGAAGAAGAAGATTGCAGGAACGGAATAAATCTGTGTTCTTGATGTCATATATAATTACTATTTCTAATTGACATTTTGTTTCCATCTTTGGCATCCTGTGCAAGAGAGCATATGTACCTGTTATGCAGAATAGGCCATTGGTGAACCCGTAAACTGTATTTTGCACATCTTCTCAGTTTAATGAGAATTTATACCTTTATGTGTGTGTTCACTCATGACTCATTTCTACCCAGAATTGATACCCCTTATTCCAAATCCTGGCTACTGCCCACACTTATTTCTTCAATGAATATTATAGAATGTGTGTTTATAAAGGACTTTCGAAGCACAAAATCTGGCCAGTCAAAAAAAAAATCATTTGAATTAGGCTCTGGGGGCTTTGTTTGGTTAAATTTGGTAAAAAAAAAAGTACTTTCCAAAGTGAACATGATTCTCCCAGCCCCCAGTTGCGCCTGGTCCCAACCGAAATCTTCGCCAAAATTAGAAAGAAATGTTATCCAACTAAAACCCAACAATGCATATGCCTATCTCAAGACCGAGGAGGGTGAGGGCTTGAACTATTGAAGATGCATACATTATTACTTGATGGGTCCACTGTTTTTGGTGGTCCATGGCCTTGTCTGTCTCATTGCATACGACACAACAGTATATATATATATATTATCTCAGGCAGAGATGAAGCCTGAATGACTAAAAAATAAAATCTAATAAAAGAACAAGAACAAAACAAGAGATCAAAAGGCAATCTATGGGGCATGTGGATGTATAACTGAGAGATCAGAGATGGAGGTGTTATGGGAGACTTGCCAATATCTGACAAAAACAAAAAAATAAAAAATATTGAGAAGAAGAAAAAGAATCTGACCCAGAGTTCCACTTTTTAAAGTGGGAACAGAATGAAGAGACGCAAACATTTTTGTGTGTTTATTCATGGGATGACCCATCTTGCTTTTCCTGTCTCTTTGCTTTCTATTTCTCTCTCACAAGTGACAAGTCGCATTGATTTTCTAGCTCTTCAAGGAGTGGAGGAGTATCCCAATCTTTCAACAAGCACTCACTACTGGGGTTACTGTTAATCTACCTTTTATTTTATATGATTTTTCTACTTTCCACCATCACCTCCATCTGTTCAACTTCTGCTTGCCCATCATTAGACATCTCTCTCTCTTTCCATCTTTCTCTGACGGTCTCTCTCATAATCTTATCTTCATTTATTCTCTTTTAGTCACCCTTAACAACTCCATATGAGTGAGAAAAAGCTAGAAAAGCTAGTTCTAAGTCTCTGTCCTTGTTTTCTTGGGGGTAGTTTCTTCCAATCAAGCTTGCTTGCATAGACAACTGAAGAACAGCCTCTGCAATTTCAAGATACTATGTAAGAGCTTTAACGAACTGTCCCCTTTTCTTCTAAATCAACGACTCTATGAGGCTTCTTCTTTGGCTGAAATGCTCCAATTTTTGTTGGGTTTTTGCTGATGGACTAGTTTGGTCCGATTCCGTTCCTCTCCTGATATTCTGGGCTGCGATGCTGCCTTTGCCCTTTTGGGTCATTTCCTTGAAACTAGTTTTGAAATGATTGGTAATTTTAACTGCATATTTTGTTAATTGATGAGAGTGGTTTTGCTACTGGAGTAAAAATTGAATTTTGAATCAGATACTGGATCTTTCGTTGGAGCTTGATTTGCTGTCATTTTCTTTTAGAATTTTGGGTATGAAGCTATGATAAGATATAATTTGTGTTGGTGTAAGCATATCCACTATGTTCTTTTACCTTGCTAGTTATAAGTATCATGTATCATACTACAACAATGAAAGTTGAATTTTCTGCTGTTTTGTTAGTTTCACTGAAGTAATTTATTTGTAAATCGCTGGATCTTGCATAGGCAAGAGGTTGGGTAGGTTCAAAATGCAATCAATTATTGGTTTAGACTTCTTTGGATGTTGTGAACTCTGGTTCTTGTAACTATGGAATATATTACTGGGTCAAATTTAGATGTAGTGTAGTTGTCGATCGATGTGTCTGAATCAAGGTTGGATTTATCAAGGAAAGATCTTCACCCCGATGTCCTGATTGGGCACATTGTATGATTTTTTTTCTTCTTCAAATTGCTGGGATATGCATGTATTGAGTAGTGGCAGCAACTGCAGAAAGAATGCCTTATCAATTTTTATGAAGCAGTGGTTTCGATGCTATAGATAAGGCCTATGATCCATTCTGTAAATTTATTAAAGAAATTACATTCCAAAGTAGCAATTTTTTTTTGAAGGAGGTTCATCTTTCTTATAAGAAAAGTTTCGTAGTAGTCAATTTTCTGTATCAGTATATTGTGTAAGGCATCTATCAGGAGAATTGTGAACATTCGGAAACTAAAATTAGTCTGTTATCCTTGTAGAGCTTTATATTCTTTTTTCCCTGATAAAAAGTCGAACAAACTTAAGTTTTCAAGGAAGGAAAAACATTTGAAATGGTCAAGAAAAACATCTCATATCAAGTTCTATTAAAAGAGGTGAAAAGCTCTTGGGGTTGGGGAAATATATGAAAGATAAAGATTCACCTTCACTTGTTTAAAAATTAACAATGTTTCACTTTCAGGATCTCCAAAAGCTATATCCTAAGAATATTTATGTATTGGAGTAATTTTTTGATGTAATATAGTATTGCAATATGGTGGTTTAACCAGGTTCCGAATCTGCTCCAATGCTTTTCCTAAGCTTGCCAATAGTGTTTCCTTTTATCTGAACTTCCCATCTACTCGCGCAACTATATGATGTATTCTTTTAGAGTTCATTTTCGTTCCAGTACTTTGTAATGTTATAAAAGCATTGCATCTCTCTTTTTTTGTTTTTTCACTGGGTAATGCAGCAGTGGAAATGGTATGGAATTTGCCTGAACTGATTAACGCCACAAAATGCATGTGGGGTGTAAACTAGCAGATCTTTAAAAGGAGGTAAATAATTCTCATGCACAAGATTCCCACAGTGGGCGGGTAAGATATATGCAAACCTTATTCCACATAATATGTGGAGACTGGAGAGTTTGCACCCCTGGCAACTGTACCTCTGGGATACATCCTACATGTTGACCTGTAAACCAGATCTTTAGATAGATTTATAAAAGGATTCGGTGAAGAAAGGGCCTAATAAGTTGTATATTGAAACAAATAAGTTGTATATTGAAACAAAAGTAAACAAATGTGTTGGTTATTTATCTTCTTTGGGAATCCTAGCTCTTATGAACTTGTCAAGATAATGTATACTTCCATATTCTCACATTTTTATGTTGTCCTGTTTCCTCCGGGCAGATGTTTCTGATTCCTATTCATTCTCTAGTTTTATCATTTTCTTTATTGGACATGTTAGATTAGATTTCAAATTTGCAGTCTGTTCCTGGTGAACTCAACTTTGTTGCCATTGCAGTAGCTTCTTTTATCCTTTTCTTGCATTTAATTTTTAGTTTGGGTTTTGGAGTCATTCTCTGAAGTCCTGTTTGTGACACCTTTGCATATCTGTAGTTGTTGCTTAAAGTCCATTTGAGTTTTAGAGCTTGCAGATACAGTGAATCTGCATAACAAGCTTTAATCAATTTCTCACCAATAATTTTCTGACTTTCTGTAATTTTCATGTTTTCAAGTTCTCTTATATTCTTTAGCAGCATGGGGGATGGTTTGTAAGCTGTTCCACCTAAAGTATCATGCCAATCAATCATGATTTACCCTTGCATTGTAATAATATTCATGTTTGTTCACTAACTCCTTTATTCCACCTCATTACCTTTTTAGAGGACAGTAGACAAACCCTAAAAACTGAAGGAGTCAAAATCCTCATCCCATGTTAGTTGTTAGTTAATTCTTTTGTGTTTGTTGCTTGAGAAGTGCATTAATTATCAAGTACTATTTCTTTTGTTGTACCTCTAAGTGTCGCAAATTATATTGAAGGTTACTGTATAATGATGAGATTCAATGAACTCTGTTGCCAAGGATTATCTACTCGGGTTACTGGGTGATGTCTATTAAGACAGCAGGTTTTCTCTCGTTCTCTATTGAATATGTGCAAGTGCCGTAAACTTTATAGATATAAATGAAGCAAGTAAGGGTTATCTATTCTCGTCGAGGCTTGTGCTCTCACAAATAGCAATGGTTCCATGGTTGATAATGATGGTCCCTATTCTGCTGACTGGTGTGCAAGTTTGCTCGTGGTGCATTGCATGACTTCTTGGTTCTAAAATGTCCCTAGCCCTTTTCATAATCTCTCTCTCTCTCTCTCTCTCTCTCTCTCTTGCGTACATCATTTTCTTCAATTTTTTGTATTGCATTTGATATAATTCTATACTTGCAGGTGCAGAGCCAACTAATTTTTGTTCAGTTCTTCGCTGATAGCTCGTACAAAAGGTTTTTTTCACTGCATTAGCTAAAGATGGTACCTCCAACTACTAACTTGGATTCTGAAAATGAGTCTGAAGCCTACAGCCAAGTAGCATCCAATTTATCAAAGCAAGAAACATCGCCTGATCCATCCAAGGATGGTGCTACTACTTCTTCGTCTACCACAAACATCATTGAACTTCAACCAAATCCGATGCCTGTATCTCTTGATCTAACACTCAATTTTAACTCCACTGATGTTAAGTTGAAGGGCGTTGGCGAGACTAGCATTGAAGTTGCTGCTCCAGTCAATGCATCAACAATCCCCAGAGTTTTCTCTTGCAATTACTGTAGGCGCAAGTTCTACAGCTCACAGGCACTAGGAGGCCACCAGAACGCTCATAAGAGGGAACGGACAATGGCTAAGCGGGCAATGCGGATGGGAATATATTCGGATAGGTATACTAGCTTGGCATCACTACCTCTTCACGGTTCTGTGTTTCGGTCCCTTGGAATCAAAGCTCATGCTGCAGTGCACCATGGTGTGATGCCATCACAGGGGCCTCTTGATTCGAGAGGTGGAGCGAGATTTGAGGAAAGCTATTATGGGATGCCAATGCTAATGGAAGACGATGATGATTTCGTACCATTCTGGCCTGGGAGTTTTCGGCAAGTGGGGGAAGGAGTTAATGGTAATATAGGTTTGAAGTTCGCTCAGAACACAAACATGAATTTGGTAACAGTGGTACCTCCACCGCCAACAGATACATCATCACCTGATCTTACCTTGAAGCTCTGAATTATTAGTATTTTATCTTTGATTTGAGTTTCACTTTTGCCCAGACTTGCTACTCATTATAGTATTCACTTTTTTGTATAGCTGAGATATGTATTGGCAACCGCTGAAAGCTTATCTGATTTTTATCAGAATTCACTTGTTCTTAGTTTACTATGTTGTTGGATCGTATGTAATCTCGAATCTTGTGTTTGAGTCTCACCTTTTTCCTCTTATTCAAAAAAAAATTAAGCTCATGGAAGCAGCAATATTCTCAAATCTTGTCCTTTAGATTGAAAAGAAATTGCATTTGGTTTGAACTGTGCAAAAATATATAGCAGGTCCTGTTATAGAAGGCAATTTTCTTTTCGTTAAAGGGCAACCTACGAATTGTCAAGAAAATAGAGGTGAAACTTGTTATTCCAAGGATTATCACGGTTCGAACTTTGGATGAAGAATTCTTGTTGCGGAGCTGGCAACCATGGTTTGCAAACCAAACACATTGAGATGGCCTCTTTGAAGTGCCCTTTTTTATTACATTTAACTAAGTAGACATCATATGGTTGTCCAATTGCCTCAAATTCCAATCTATCTGGAACAAAAGCAAACTTACCAGCAACATCTGGTATACCGCATAACAGAATAAACATGGAGAGAATGGAAAAAAGAAAAATATTATACTTGAATCAACGTTAAACGTTTTCGTACCCAAATTGACAGAAACAATAAACAATAGAAATATGCATTTGAAACAAAAACATTAATAAATGGTTCATTAACTGCCTAACACTTGACAAACCCGCAAGAAATAATATGGTTATGGGGCTAAACTTCATGAAGTCTATGGCTCAACAGTAGACACTTGCTGCCACTCTCCATCAACTGCTTCTTTCCACAAAGTCACATTGTTATTCCCATCAGCCACAGCCAATAGATTGCCAGTCAGCGACCATGAGACCCTCCAAACTGGGGTCTTGAAATCCTTCAAAAGCTTACCCTCCCAACGCTCTCCTTCCTTGGCCACAGTCCAAATGACAACAGTCCCATCCTGTGAAGCGCTTGCAATTGTTGATTTTGGAAGTCCCAAGTTGGGTGCCCAAGCCACATCTCTGACCCAATCACTGTGCTTCTGAAGGGCAGGGAAGCAGTCCAACTTCCAAGTTCCATTATATTGCTTCCACACCTTCACAGTGTTATCACACCCACCAGAGGCCAGCTTCTGAACAGGATCCAGCAAACCAGACCCAACCAGAGCTCCAGGGGCCATTGAGGGTGCCCACGAGACCGAAGTTACTCCAACTGGGTGCGCTTGGTCTATCCTGGTGGTTTCCCAACTACCATCAGATTTGGCAGTGAACACAGAGATATCCCCATCAGATGATCCACAAGCCAAGCAAAGACCAAGTTCATGAGGTGCCCAAGCAATGGAGTTCACAGATGACTTATGTTCATTGAAAACATGTGCCATTGCCCACTCATTTTGATTGCCTTCCTTCCAGATTATTACTTGGCCATCATAGGAACAGGAAGCAAGGATAGGCCCAAATTTGGGGTGTGCCCATGCAACCTGCCAAACAGGGCCTTTATGACCTCTCAGAGTAGCAAGGTGTTGCTGACCAGCATTGTTGCTTACACCAGTTATCTTGATCGTGGTATCAGATGAAGCTGTTGCAATGCGCTTTCCATAGTAATCCATGGCTACATCATGAACTGTGTCTTCATGACCTGTTTCAACCTTCTGCGCAGGCATCTCTACTAGTCTATTTTCTTGTTAAAACCTGCCAGAGTTCATATCTGTCAATTACTTGTTTCAACCACCTTCAATGCTTCCAGGAATAAATAAACAAAACATGATTCGCATTACACTATTAGCTTAAAAACAATTTCAAAAGATCTCGACATGAAAAGAAGATTATCTGATTATCTCAATGACGGTGTAGCCATGGCTAACACATCTAACATGATTGCAAATTCATTTAAATAGTAGGATTTCACTTCTAATTCCAAAAAAAAAATAAAAATTATAAAGACTTGACCTAAATCAACCTATCCACATAAATTATATGATTTGCAAATCAATCGCTAAAATTATCATTTTCCGGAAAGATTGCTAAGCTTTAGCCTCAACAAAAAAAAAAATATATATATATATGGATCATACTTGTACAGCATATAAATAACTGATGACACAACCCATCACAAAACAAAATAGATCTAGAAAACAAGAGCCTATCAAACGTTAGATCGAATTTTTTTTTTAAAAAATGTATAAAAGTCATTTCAGGAATGGCTTCACAGCCCTCACTCCCTCTTAACAGATAAAAAGCTAAAACTGAACAACCAAAAAATCAAACTACACCATTGCTTGTGAAAGGTTATATTGAGAGAGAACGATTTCAAGCAACGGATTAGCAGCAAATCCATACAGAAAATTCAGACAATCATCGGAAAATTTAAGCGAACCGATATAGAAAGAGAATAAAGAAGAGCACCCGACCTGAGAAACAGTAATCGATATCGATCGAGAGAGACGGAGCAATCCCAGAGAAAGTGAACGCTCTAGCTACAAACAGGTGACACACTCCTCGGCAGTTCCTCGACGATCTTCGTTTCGTTTTCTTTAAATGGTTAGACAAGACACTCATAGGCCCATTCGAGCCAGCCCATATACTTATTGAAAGGTTAGGACTAAATGCAGCCCACCATACCTTAAAACAAAGGTGGGCTGGTTTACAGTTACCAGCCCACTACTACTTCCAGAATCCGGACACTGCACCAGCTGACGGAAGGAAGAGGACTTGAAATTTCTACTGCAGTTTCGTAGATCCGGTATTTTTCCGATATTTCCCGTTGAACAGTCTCCGATCAGATTCTTTAAGTTGTTCAAATTGTATCGAGTCGCAGTTTCTCTTTGTACCAGTTTCTCAATATGATGGTCGAGGATCTTGGCGTCGAGGCTAAGGAAGCCGCGGTCCGCGAGGTCGCGAAGCTCTTGCCTCTCCCTGATCTCTTGCAGTCCATTTCCTCTATCAAGGCCGATTACATCGCGCGCCAACAGGTAAGCTATTTGAATTTCGGTGTTGTCATGGAATTATTCGTTCTGGTGGTTGTTTGATGAAAACGGATGCACTTGAAGATCTCAGTTGATATCTATCTCATTTAGGTTGTTAATATTTGAAATTTCTACCTGATATGGTGTTCTTGTTGTTATGGTTGGGGTTTTTGTTTGGCCTCGGTTAGTTGATAGCTTGTTTGTACGGTGACAGCACTTAAAATTTGTAGAAATTGTTTGAATTTTGTCATTTTGTGTGAGAAAATATGAAATTTGTATTAGGTTTGACTTGGCAAGATAATGTTTTTGATCGTGTTGTTGTTTCCTTTATTGTTAGGCAAATGATGCACAACTCAGTACCATGGTCGCTGAACAGGTTGGCATACATACAATCTCCTCTAGAGAATTTTATTGATATATTGTTTCAGTCTTGCTAAATTTCATCGTATTTCTTGTTATTTGGAGTATTGACTTCCAAAACACTTGAAATTGCAGGTTGAACAAGCACAAACTGGTCTTGAATCACTTTCCTTGTCGGAGAAGACAATAAATACGCTTCGTGAGAACTTCGTTGCTATTGAAACGTATGTTGCTAAGGAGTCGTTAGTCGTTACTATAAATGCCATGATGTTTTGCTGTTTTTTCCATTTATACTGTGCATATATCTCTTGCTATATCAGTTTATTCCCCCAGATACGTGGCTAATGCGATTGCTATGTGCATCAGGCTATGCCAGGAATGCCAGAACTTGATAGAAAACCATGACCAGATAAAGCTTCTTAGCAATGCAAGGAATAATTTGAATACAACATTGAAGGTAGGCTTAGTATTAGACCTTTTTGTCTTAAGAAATGAGTTTCATGTGACTGACAGACTGCTTATCTTAGCTCATAAACAAGGTGAACAAAAGTAAATGGAAATGAAAATAACTATGATATTTTCAAATTTCTGCTTTCTACTATAGACCTGCAACGGACATGCTTTAGAAGACTTGTGTTGTTTTTTCTTGTCTTCCTCTTGACTTTACCTGATGAAGATGTCAATGCCCTAGATGCCATAACTCAACAGTGCTGCATGCAACGCATAACCAATCAAATGTGTCTGGAAATCTGAGAAAGATCAGTAGTTGTATAATTATATAAAATGCATGGAAATACTGTTAAAAAAATTCTGTAGTTTTTGTGGCTAGATTGATATATGTTTTCACAAAATGTGCATTCATAGAATCTAAGTTTGGGATGCAAGATGCATAAGGTGGTTCTACTAAATGGTTTCTTTCCTTCATTATGTTGTTTCTTTGTGGCTGACTGCTTTTTTATAGGATGTTGAAGGTATGATGTCCATTTCTGTTGAAGCAGCTGAAGCACGCGATTCTTTGAGTGATGATAAAGAAATTGTTAATACTTACGAGGTAAGGTTTATATTATTCATAATATTGGGTTATGTGTTATGTTGTGTGTGTGTGTGTTTGTGAAGACATTGTATAGTTCCATCATATTAAACATATGCTCTTTTGATACTTTTCATTTCTCCACAGAGGTTAACAGGACTGGATGGAAAGCGAAGGTTTGCTCTAGCTGCGGCATCTTCTCACAAGGAAGAGATTGGCAGACTAAAGTTTGTATATTTTTCCATTGTTCCTAGAATTATATGTTGCTTCTACATGTAACTAGATAATAATGGAATGGAATTGCAAGAAAAAAATAGTAATCTTAATATCAGCTTTCAGCTTATTTTTTCCGCCTGGGCGTGTCTTCAGAAGTTATGCTGGCAGTAGTATTTAACTATTTAAGTGCAATAATTTTTGTGGAAATGTAAAATAATTGGTTAAGCAATACCTGGTTGCCATAATTGTATTGTTTTTTGCGGTCATATTACCTATTGGCTATTGGATTTTGTACTGTAGCCAAGGCCTCCTCTGTTGCATGAACATTAATGATAGAAATGGCCTGTCTGGGCTTTGAGCTCGGATAATTATTTTGTTTGAAGCTAGTATTCTGGCAGGTTGTGTAGGATCGTTTATAATTTTGCATATGCTGTATATGAGTTATTTTATTATTTGAAATTTAAAAGAATGATCCAACTTTGAAGATGTATATCCTAACAATGGTAAAAGGTAAAAATGCTAAAGTATTGACGTTAATAACTGTTGCAGAATATAATTGAAATACATAATGTTTTCCCTCAATGTTGTGCTAGCACGATGAGATCTAGAGACTTGCTTCTGCTGAATTTTACCAATGGTATGACACAGAGAATATTTTGAAGACGTAGATCGAACATGGGAGACATTTGAGAAGACATTGTGGGGCCATATTGCAAACTTTTACAAACTTGCAAAAGAGAGGTACCTTCATTATAATCTGTCAAAAAATTGAATTTTGGTGTTTAGGACAATTTTAAAATTGCTTGTTGGTTTATACTTGACCAATTTTGGAGCTCCTAGCCTTTTCAAAACATTTCTATTTTCCCTCTTCTAATCTGGCCTACTGTTTCGGCATCGTGTAGCTTGCAGTTGGGAGATGTATAAACTTTCGAACTGGACTAGCAAAATCCATCATTTATAACCATCCACGTAATTCAAATATATATATATATATATATATATATATATATATCTTTGACTAGATTAAGAAAGGATTTAATCAGAATGCAGTCCTACTTTTTCCTTTTATCCTGAAAGGAAAAAAAGTTCTACTTCATGACATTTTTTATTATTATTGTGAGCTGGAGTTTGAAGAAATTCCTTTATAGAAATTTGTTGGAAAGTAATGATCTCCTCATCGATAAAATTACTAATATGGTGTTCATGAATGAGATGCATTCAAATTTCAAATATACTTTTTGCCACTTTATTCATCTTGACCACTTGCTTATCGTCATAATGTGTTTCTACTCTACTTCTTGCAGCCCTCAGACTTTGGTTCGTGCATTAAGGTACGCTGCCAGTGTACTTTCTATATTTACTGTTATCTGTACCATGTTTTGTAGTACTTGAAAAGGCTGATCGAACTTTGAATTAATCATCTAAATTCATTTTGCCAACCTCCTTTGAATTGACATTTTTATCTTCTTTTTTTCTTTCCTCATTTCGCAATGATTTGAGTGTAAAATAAAACAATGGAGTTGTGTTTGAGCATTTCATGGCTGCTGAAGTTCGTTATGGTCTCATCTTAAATCCTTCCACATTATTCTACTTGCTTCAAAATTTTAACTTGGGTATATCTACCTTGTGGAAAATGATCATGTATTCTGATTCTTCGCCGTGTCAAGTAAGTGGAAGTACTGATGAGTGATTTGCTTTCTATATAAAATGTAAAATGCTGTCACCTGTCAGTTTGCTAATCTTTTATGTGAGAATGTCTTGATTGGACCAAAACTTGTCTTCTTCTTCTTCTTTTTTTTTTTTTGGGTACTTGGTTATTTGTATAAGTATGAAAGTTCTTAATGCCATGAACAACTCTCATGCACAACGCTCTCACTTTGGAGGCAGTTTACGATCTGAGTATATACTCAGATTATATTTTAAATTCATAGTCATTTTATGCTCTTCTGGTGTTATAACTATATAGATATATGTTTACATTTCCTTTCTAGAGTTGTTGAAATGCAAGAAATTCTTGATGAACAACTTGCTGAGGAGGCTGCTGAGGCTGAAGGAGGTGGAGCAATGGCATCAATTGCGAATCCTCGAAGATCTGCCAAGTAATGTTCTCAAGTGATCTCTCTCTCTCTCTCTCTGGTCCTTTCCTTTTCAAAATTATTTCATTTATTTGCATCCGATGATGTTTAATTGTCTTCCTTTTCCTCTCTAGTTGTTCCTTTTCTGTTTCTGTCATTTTTCCTGTGATGCAATAGCAAGCCTTTTTTTTTTCCTTTTCTTCCATTTTGTTTAATGGAGCACTTACTGAGGCATCATGTAATGGTTACTCATCCCTTATGTCCTGCAGAAAATCTACTTCTTCGATGGCATCTTCTAAAAACCTAGCACAGCAGAAGCTAAAGGTTCAGGGGAAAGGTTACAAGGATAAATGTTATGAGCAGATAAGGAAGTCAGTAGAAGGAAGGTTCAATAAGCTACTGACAGGGGTGATTATTTTTAACTAATCTGTTAGATGGCATACAAGAGGTCTGGTTGTTTCTTGTGATATCTCATGCTATTATCAATTTATGAATCAGCTAGTTTTTGAAGACCTGAAAGCAGCATTAGAGGAAGCTCGATCGGTATGAACCAACCATTGATTTTTAATTTCTGTTTGAATAAGTTGCATGGCATCAAGTTTGTAAATTTTGTGACACCTTATTACTTTTGTGTGACAAGGGGCTCGGATGAGGATGACCCTGTTAATTCCGTGAATTTTGAGAGCTTGAATACCCTTTTTTGTGTGTGTGTGAGAGAGAGAGGATGTGCTCAAATCAAAAGAAGAAATGTGCCAGTTATGGGTTTTGGTTGAACATATACACTTGGATATTTGGATTTTTTGTTCTGGTTACTCCATTATTTTTTGTGATATATATATATATATAGAAATATAGAATCAACAGGATTGTTTCACCAAAGCTAAAATAGATATTGAAATTTGGAAGATAAAAGATTTTATCAATAACATGATAGCCAAAAATAAATAGAACCTGAAAAATAATAATTAACTTTTGATAAGATCATAAGACACAGACACACATTATATATGTATTTATAAAGGAGCGGGGGTTTCAGAGGTTGAAGCAGTTATATCACTTTGATTTGATGTCCTTTCAAATTTTTACCCTAATTTTTGAGTTCTAATCTTCTTATTGTTTGTGGAAATGTTGCGATTTTATACATCATAAAATTGCACTTGCTTGATTGTGCTTCGATTGCAGCCTCTAGCAGGATGTGCATATAAAGATGGTTTTGAGCTTTTAATAAGACTTAGTGCTTCTAGGGACACTCTTAACAACCCGTGTCTCCACTGAAGCAGGAAAAAAAAATTGTCAGTTTTCTCTTTGTGTGCACCCTGCACAGATACGCTCTTGTGCTCTCTGCGGTAGCTGTTTCTCTTATTTCTTTGATCTGAAGCTTGATAGCTGTTGTATTGTTTATCCATCTTATAAATTCACAATTGTATATTTGGTCTTCTCGTGAAAATTAATTACCATCCATCTAAATTTTAACTAGTTTGAATATGAGCTTTATTAATTATGCATTCTCCTTTTTACTTTATGGAATTTAGATTGGAGATGAGCTCGGAGATATTTATGACTATGTGGCCCCATGTTTTCCTCCAAGGTTCTCTCTGTTTCAAATCTTATAATTTTCTTTGCTTTGATTTATGGCAGCCTTCAACAAATATTAGAATCTTACTTCTCTTTGTTATGCTTTTTTTATTTTTTTATTTATAAGTTTTCAGTTATCAGTTACATTTATGCCATTCCCTCTGCCTATTTACATGAGTTTCCATTCTGTTCACTGGCATTGATGGTCAGATGCCCAACTGTAAGATGCATGATACTTAACGGGTTCAAAAGTCGCTTCGAGTTAGCATCAGGTAGTCCATGGTTTCATTTATTGTCAATTTCCCTAACTCAAGCCATGGAAAAGGGGTCTTTATTTAGATGGAATAAAATACAGGAGAGGGCTGGTTTGTTGCTCGAAGACTCGAAGCATCACTCTAATTGCTTATTCCTCTGTTCATAGTAGAAGAATAATGCGTGATTCTTTGGTTGAAGATATCCATTCAATGTTTGGTTGTCAAAGGGGAAATAGGTTTGGCTTCCATATCTTCGACATCTACAGTGTCAGTCTTTGAGGTCCTTGAAACTGTATTTGACTTCTGATTTATTAAATAGACTACTACTTCTAGCCAAGAAAAGAACTCTAAGCCGAAGCAAATGTAAAACATTAAAGGGAAGACATATTGAATTGTTGTTTCTCCTATCTTCACCTTTTTTTTTATCTGGCACATTGTCAAAATTTGCTACCGTCCAATTTTTCAGGAACCTTCAAGTTAAGTGCTTTTGATATTCACATAGATAGAATCTTTGGAAACTAGATATTTAATGGGAAGAGAACATTAGGCACTCTAGTCTTATGCCTTGACTCTGTTTTATCATCCATGGAGATAAGGAAATCGTCAGTCTACTTTGGAATTCTTTCCATTCTTGCTAGAAGTATATTTGTTTTCCTTTTTTGTTCGCAATATGCAAGATAGGCTTTCAAGTCATCTGTGAGGAGGGACATTGCTCATCACATCTGCTTTGTCTTCTTGTTCACTGGTTTGGTGAAGAGACAAAAGATGCTGTTTATATAATCGTGCAACATATTGGAATGTTTATTCTTTTTTTTAATGTTAAGGAAATTTTAAATCTGTTGAATTGAAGTTGTTTGCTGTTATTGGTTTTGATGATGCCACGTAACTTCACGTTAATTCAATTCATATTTATGTTTTTTCTATTCACTAGCAATGATTTAACATATTTTCATACACTTTTATTCAAAAGGAGAAAAAAGAAAATTCACAGACTCGTGTATTCCAGTGTTGGAATAATTATCACAAAAGATGGTTCTCAAAGCTCACTATGTATTATAATGTCAATGCAGTATGCACAGATGAATCCATGTCCCATAGGCCATAGCAATACTATATCTTCGTCTATCATACTGCAGCAGCTATTTGATGGTCCTAAGCTTCATTATGCTATTACCCCAAGAATATGTTGATGAAACTCCAAAATAAATGTCACTTATTTACGTTATTGTTTTGAAGTGACATTATTGCTCCGGGTGTTGCATAGCTAGGCCATTGCAAAATTCTTTCAGTAAAGTGTAAAATTCTCAATCATTTTATGGGGTTTGAGTACTTGTTTATGCATTGCTGTATTTGGCAGAACTGGCATGTGATACAAGTCTGTGCATGTCTGCACATGAATGCATGCTTATGCAACTCCTGAGCTATCCGGAAAGTGTGGACTTTGTGACTGACCCACATATTTAGAGATGATCTTCCACGGAAATGATCATGTCATTCTAATGCCATTTTTTTGCTGGCAGATATGAAATATTCCAGCTCATGGTAAACCTATATACTGAGAGATTTATTCAGATGCTTCGACTTCTCAGCGACAGGGCAAATGAGTTGTCAAATATTGAGATATTGAAGGTAAATTTTTTTCTGAAGCCACGTTGGTTCCTTAGTTTCATGGCTTTTGGCAAGGGCATTTATTCTTGTTGAAGAGCATTGGCTATGCAATTTATCTGACCAAATAAAAGCTTGATAATTGTTGATGGTCTCAGTGTGCATTGATATCGCTCTAATATTTAATCGAACTTATATGTGTATCTGAGTTGTCAAATATTAAGATTTTGAAGGTCATTTCTTTCTGAAACCATGTTGGTTCCTTAGTTTCATGTCTTTTGGCAAGGGCATTTATTCTTGTTGAAGAGCATTGGCTACGCAATTTATCTGACCAAATAAAAGCTTGATCATTGTTGATGATCTCAGTGTGCATTGATATCTCTCTAATATTTAATCGAACTTATGTTTGCATCTGAGTTGTCAAATATTGAGATTTTGAAGGTAATTTCTTTCTGAAACCATATTGGTTCCTTAGGTTCATGTCCTTTGGCAAGGGCATTTATTCTTGTTGAAGCATTGGCTGTGCAATTTATCGGACCAAATAAATGCTTGATTATTGTTGATGATCTCAGTGTGCATTGATATCGCTCTAATATTTAATTGAACTTATGTTTGCATCTGAGTTAGAGATGCAATGATTCTAGTAACCTTTTTGTGATCTTGAAACACAATTTACCCTTTGGAAAAAGCTGAAAGCTATCGCTTCTGCTAAGCATTGTTGAAGATTTTGATTCACTAATTCATGGAATAAGAAATATCTACTGAACAATAACAATTGTACAGCAGTTTAGGTATTTTCTTTTTAGTTTGATGCCTTGTAACTTGTTTTTTTACTTTTGCTTTGTATAATTTATGTAATATGTATTTATTATTGGTTGCGACTAGGTAACTGGGTGGGTAGTGGAATACCAAGATAATCTGATTGCACTTGGAGTTGATGAGTCTTTGGCTCAAGTATGTTCCGAGAGTGGTGCAATGGATCCCCTCATGAATTCATATGTTGAGAGAATGCAAGCTACTACCAGAGTATGATGTCTTCCCTGCCAGTCTTTTATGCTATTATTTTGAAAGTACATGATTGAGCTAGGTGGTTTTTATTTATTGTGCTCTCTCTGTTTGTAGAAATGGTACTTAAACATCTTGGAAGCTGACAAGGTGCAGCCACCAAAGAAAACAGAAGATGGGAAGCTATACACACCTGCTGCTGTTGATTTGTTCAGGATCCTAGGGGAGCAAGTTCAAATTGTGCGGGATAATAGCACTGATGTAATGCTATACAGGATTGCTTTGGCTATTATTCAGGCAAGTTTAGCAATATTTAATGGAGATTGTTACTTCAATCAAATTATTAATCTCCATGCTAGAATGTGGACCACGATTTGGATGAGCGCCTTTTTCATTTATGAAATCCTTCCACTCGAGAGAGATACTAATGTTAATCCAACAATTTTTTTTGATACACTGTTAATCCTACTAGTTTTTCCCTTTTTCATAGCGCCGCTTCTGGCTGCATCAATCCTTTTCAGTTCTTTTCCATGTCTGTTATTTCCCTTTTTAGATTCAATAGAATTCGTATTATCCCTTCCATAGAGAGAGTTCAGAACTTACTTTCTTCATTCTCATTAATTGTTTGTGTCATTCTTCAGGTGATGATTGATTTTCAAGCAGCAGAAAGGAAGAGACTTGAAGAACCTGCTTCTGATGTTGGTCTGGAACCTTTGTGTGCAATGGTTTGTGAAATTTTCAGTGCGTGTTCGTACATCTTTTGAGATATGATGCAATTTTTATTATCTGTTTTATTTTATTTTTCCTCCAGATAAACAATAATCTGCGTTGCTATGACCTTGCAATGGAGCTGAGTAATAGCACCATTGAAGCTCTTCCACCAAACTATGCTGAGCAGGTTATGTTTAATATTGTTGGCCAATCTTGTTCCTTTCCATTCACTCCTTTTCAAGAGTTTGCAGTGATTCGATCCAACCTCAACTGGATTATCTTCCTGCTCTTTTTGATAAGTACAATTAATTTGTTTAACTAAAAAGGCTGGAAAGCCCCGGTACACTGGAAATATGCGAAGATGAACCAAGGAAAATATCCAATAGATGGACTGATAGCATTGAGCAACCATATAACTACATACATTATCCTTTAAGGACTCTTAGACATTCTTTCTGCTGTTCATGTATAGTTTTTGGGCTGAAAGAAGAGAGTTTCCGTGGTTTTTCTCATTTTTGACATTAGATTCTGATTTAGTAGAGCGTCTTGTAGTGCATCTTATTTCCTTTTAAGGCCAAATAGTTGAAAGTACTCGGTGAATTGCCATCGTCCAAACTCTCCTGTTTTCCCTTTTTGGACAATGATCCCTCCAGCAGTTGTGTAGATCCTTTCATCTCTTACTTGACTTGCTGAATAAGAAAAAGGATTCTGCCTAATTGACATGGGCTCTCCACATTTCTGCATTAAGTAATTGATCTTCTTCTCGGCAACTCTGCACATATACCAACTAGCATGGGGAATTCCCATCCTTTTGAGCATGTCATGAGAATTGCTTCCTATGCCACAGACCAGCTAAAGACTGCAACCTTTAAAAGATCACCATTCACGAGCTTGCCAATTTCCCAAGTTCTCTGCACAATTACTAGGAAGTCGATTACATGTCTTTCAAAATAACTGTCCCATTCTATTTCTGGTCTGGAAAATTGAGTGCCCATAGTCGTAAATTTTAGTGCATATAGCTGCTTTAGGGAGGATAAAAATTCAATGTGCTCCCAAACTTGAAGTTTTCTGCTGGCTGAGGGACCCAAAACGATTATGTTTACTTCTTTGATGAGAATTGATCCTCTGAGGCATATGTGTTGTTGAGGATTGTGAAAAAATAGGGGAACTTCATGCCAGAATTTCATTGCTGCTCAATTGCCTTGGCAAAATTTTATTGTGCGACCATTTCCATTTGTTCCCAAAAGCCATCTTTACCTTTTTAATGAAGAGGTAAGGTGGGCTATCATATGTTTTATCAGTGCGACATCACTTTTTCTACGTCCAACTTACATTTTTCCATTTCTTAAACAATATTTCCAGACTTTCATTGTTACCAGCAAAGCCTTTAAAACTGTTACTGCGCAAAACCCCTAAGGTTTTCTATATGTTTCTATCTATTACTATTTCTCTAGGGTTACATTCTTGTATATTCTACATACAAGTCTCAACACATATAATAAGACTAGAATACCCCTAACTATTCTAACACTCCCCCTCAAGTTGGAGCATAAATATCAATCATACCCAACTTGTTACAAATGTAAGCTACCCGATTCCCCGAAAGAGCTTTTGTAAATATATCAGCTACTTGTTCTCCAGTTTTGATATGTTGCACACAAATCAACCCTTTCTGGATTTTCTCACGAACAAAGTGACAATCAACTTCAATATGTTTTGTCCGCTCATGGAACACAGGATTAGAGGCTATATGAATAGCTGCTTGATTATCACACCACAATTGTATAGGAGTTGAGCCCTTTATACCAATCTCTTGAAGCAAGTGATGCACCCACATAAGTTCACACGTAGAGTGAGCCATAGCTCTATATTCAGATTCTGCACTCGACCGAGCTACCACACTTTGCTTCTTACTCTTCCAAGAGATCAAGTTCCCTCCAACAAAGACACAATAACCTGTAGTAGACCGCCGATCTATCGGGCAACCCGCCCAATCCGCATCACAAAATCCTTCTATTTTACTGTGACCCTTATCTCCAAAAACAACACCACAGCCTGGGGCACTCTTAAGATATTTCAGAATATGAACTGCATCCCAATGAGATGTCCTAGGAGATGACATGAACTGACTAACCACACTTACTGGAAATGCAATATGAGGACGCGTGACAGTGAGATAATTGAGTTTTCCAACCAATCGCCTATACCGTTCAGGATTTTGGAGTAAATCTCCATCCTCATTTGTGAGTTTCACATTTGGTATCATGGGAGCATCACATGGCTTGGCTGTGGTTAACCCGTCTCTTGAAGTATATCAAGAACATATTTCCTTTTGAGACAGAAATATACTTTTCTTACTACGATACTCCTCAATCCCCAAGAAGTATCGAAGACAGCCAAGATCCTTTGTCTAAAATTTAGTGTTCAGAAAGGATTTGAGAGCGGTAATGCTCACACTATCACTCCCAGTAATCACAATATCATCAACATAGACCACTAGAAGAATGCACCCACGGGCTGAGTTGCGATAGAAAACCGAATGATCATGAGCACTATGCCACAATCCAAACTCAAAGACCACCTCGCTGAAACGTCCGAACACGAGGGGATTGTTTCAGCCCATACAAGGATTTTTGCAGAAAACACACTTTCGTCGACTCCCCCTGAGCAACAAACCCAGGAGGTTGCTCCATGTATACCTCTTCAGTCAAATCACCATGAAGAAATGCATTTTTGATATCCAATTGATGCAAGGGCCAATGATATGTGGCAGCCAAGGAGACAAATAACCGAATGGAAGCAAGTTTAGCAACAAGAGAGAAGGTTTCAGAATAATCAACACTATATGTCTGAGCATAACCTTTAGCAACTAAGCGAGCTTTGAGGCGAGCCACGGAACCATCGGGATTCATTTTAACCGTGAAGACCCATTTGCAACCAATAGCATGCTTACCCACCGGAAGGGAAACAAGCCGCCAAGTATTGTTCTCCTCGAGAGCAGCCATTTCATCTAGCATAGCCTGCCGCCACCCAGAATGGGAAAGAGCTGCTGAAACAGATATAGAGTGTAGAGAGGAAACAAAAGACTGAGAGAGAAGAGATAAACTGGTATAAGACACAAAAGAAGAGAGAGGATAAGTGCAGGAACGTTTACCTTTGCGGAGAGCAATTGGTAGGTCAAGACTGGAAGCAGGTGGATCCTGAGATGAAGGAGCAGGTGGAGGTAGAACATCCGGGTCTGGCTTTGTTGCTACTGGAGCAGGGACTGGAGGTACCACAGGGGGAATACAGTGTGCCGAGAAAATGTATGTGTAATGGGAGGGCGAGAAGACTCGGAAGAACTATCGGAAGGAAGAAGACTGTAGACAAGAAACTCGTCCTCAGGAGCAAAGACAGGGATAGAAGTATCAAAGACAAAAGGGGTAGACTCATAAAAGGTAACATCAGCAGAGACCAAGTACCGGCCTAGAGCAGGAGAAAAACAACGATACCCTTTTTGGTGTCGAGAATACCCTAAGAAAAGACATTTCAGAGACCGGGGATCGAGTTTTGACACTTGTGGTTGGACATCCTGTACAAAACATACGCAGCCAAAAACACGAGGTGCAAGAGAGAATAGAGGACGGGAAGGGAACAAAGCAGAGTAAGGGATACCACCACCAAGAACAGAAGATGGATGCGATTAATCAAAAAACAAGCAGTATTAACAACATCAGCCCAAAAAACTTTGGAAACTTGCATATGAAACAACAGAGCGCGTGCAACTTCCATCAAGTGACGACTTTTCCTTTCAGCCACCCCATTTTGTTGAGGGGTAACAACACATGAAGATTGGTGAATAATACCGTTGTGAGCAAGAAAAGAAGAAAGAGAATGAGAAAAATACTCTTTAGCATTGTTACTCTGCAAAATACGAATAGAAGCATTATGTTGGGTTTTGATTTCAGCATAGAAAGCACAGAAGATAGAATATAACTCAGCACGATTTTTCATTAAATATAACCAAGTTACACGGGAAAAATCATCAACAAAAGTGACAAAATACCGAAAGCCAGACTTAGAAACAATAGGACAGGGACCCCAAATGTCAGAATGAATCAATTCAAAAGGGGACGCGGCCCGTTTATTAACTCGAGGAAGATAAGACACACGATGGTGTTTGGCAAATTGACATGCCTCACACTCCAACTTAGACACGGACCGTAAACTAGGACAAATACGTTTTAAAACATTTAAAGAAGGATGACTAAACTGACAATGCAATTGGTAAGACGATAGACTAGTGGTTGAAGCAATGGGCTGTGGCACCGGTGGAGAGTCAGCAGCAAGAACGTACAGACCATTGGATTGACGACCTCTACCAATAATCTTCTTCGTCACAAGATCCTGAAAGACACAAGAATTAGGAAAGAAGTGAACGGAACAGTTTAAAGCACGAGTAAGTTTGCTAACAGACATCAAATTAAGAGGAAAATGAGGTAAACAAAGAACAGATGACGGGGATAAGGAAGAAGTGGGAGAGGCAGTACCACAACCAAGAACAGGAACACTAGAACCATTAGCAAGTATGACACTAGGAAACATGGAAGATGACTGGAATGAAGAAAGGATACCTGTATTACTTGTCATGTAATCTGTAGCTCCAGAATCAATGACCCAATTGGGTGAGGAGGAAGTGAGACATGCAGTGGGGTTACTTGACTGAACGAGAGTGGCAGCATGAGCAGAGTTCTGGGTGGCTTGAAACTGAGCAAAACGAGCATATTCATCGGCAGAAATCACAATGTGACCATCAGAACTCATAGCTCGTCCAGGAGTAGGTAACAATCCATCATGGGTGACAACATTAGCTACTCTCTGAGGAGCATTCGGTTTCCCACGCAACTTTCAACAATTTTTTTTCAGATGACCCTGTTCTCCACAGTAGAAATAGACCCGAGGACCTCCACGTCCTCCCCCGTCAGCACCACGACCACCTCCACGGCCACCGCTACCACGACCATCCCTAGTACTACTAGCTGGAGGAATCCAGCCAGCCAAGGCAGAGGCCTCGCCAATAACAGACCCACTAGGTGTATCGGTACTAGAATCCTTACAAACCATTCGTAGTCGAGAGAATGCCTCAGCGAGGGAAGGAAGAGCAGTGTCAGTAAGGAGTTGTGACCGTGGCACATCATAGTCAGCATCTAAGCCTGCAAGAAAACATTGAACAACTATCTCTTCCTGTTGTTCCTGCATTTTCTTCACATCAGCAGTAATGGGATACAGATTTTTCATTTCCTCAAACATCTTCTTGAAAGTGGTATAATAATCAACCAAAGTGCGCCCCTTCTGAGCAGCACGGTATAACCCAGATAGCAACTCATGTACGTGAGATAAATTTTTCTTGCTAGCATATAAAGAGTCCAGATATTCCCACAATTCTTTGATAGAATCACAGTGGCCAACCATATCATCCACAGATGGTTCCATAGTGTTCCGAATCAAATTATAAAGTTTATCATCGTCTTCAACCACTGAGCCCTAGCCTTGAGTTCTGTTGGAGGATCATCAGTCAAGTGTTTCTCCATGTCAATGCCGGAGAGATACCTTCGAATAATACGCCTCCACTGATGGTAATTGGTACTATTCAATTTTCGATTCGTAATACGAGTAGAGGTTGCAACAATTTCAGTAGTGGGTTTTCTATCACTCGATTCAGCCATATTGACAGCACAACAAACCAACCCCAAAAGTATTCAAACTGGTTGGCTGATCACCAATTAAGACACAATATTCAAGTCTGTTTTCAGGCACACCACGACTTAGAAGCCCAAGTCTGTTACCACCCACAACTGTACTCGGGCTCACACCTGGAACCAAAACAAACCAGAAGAGAAGCTTGGACTCACACCAACAGCTACACTCGGGCTCACACCTGGAGCCGAACTTAACAAGAGACAGAAAGCAGAGTGGACAGCGCAAAACACTCTATTGCAGCATCCACATTCAACACACAGCTAGAAGTGTTGAAATTGAGCAGAAAGCAGCGACATATGAGGAGCAGGAAGCTTGAACAGAAGTTCGCGCGACTGACTCAAAGCTTGCTCGACTGACTCGAGCGGAACTGGCGAAGAGCGCACACAGGCAGGAGTGCGCTGGCGAGGAGATCGCGACGTAGCTCTAACTGAAACCAGAGAAGAAATTGAAACCAGAAGAAGATGAAATCAGACTGGAACTTCACCGGCCTACAGCGACCGGAACGTCACCGCTCCGATACCATGTTACTGCGCAAAACCCCTAAGGTTTTCTATATTTTTCTATCTATTACTATTTCTCTAGGGTTACATTCTTGTATATTCTACATACAAGTCTCAACACATATAATAAGACTAGAATACCCCTAACTATTCTAACAAAAACATTTAATGCCTGTCTTCTTCCATGAAATACGATGTGTTTTCACTTCTTCATAAAAGTCTTCACAGCGTTTCTTTTGCCAGGTTTATTATTTTCTATCACTTTGTACAATTTTTCGGCCTCTTTAACTCTGTTTCTTCTTGGCTCAGCCTTCTCTCCTTTTGAGATTGCTTATTCTACTGCGGAAAGTCTTTAGCACTACTTGGTATCAGATGACCTCATAGTTATGTGTTAACACCCTGGTACTGGTACGCGAAGCTTCTAATCGAAGCTCCTCATCCTCCTTGTACTCCTTTGAACTAGATGGACCAAAAGCCAAATGGATTTTCTCCTACTTATTTCAGTTGGCATTCAAGTACCAGTTTGCGCCTTTCTGGACAATGAATTCGCCCCCACTAGAAAAGGCAATGAAACTACGCATTGATACCCAATGCCTTTTTTTTTTTTTTGTTGAGCTGACTCTGTTGCCTTTTCTTTGGGAGTGTGAGTCAGATTGTAAATACACTAGTGAAAGCACGAGTCTCATCACTCACTTGTGACCCCTCATCACTCACTTGTGACCCCTGTGTAATTGAGTAACTTCACTATGGCCAAAGAAGAATGGAAGTTTATTTTGTTCAACTGCAACTTGTTCGTATCCTTTGTTTCTTTGTTTTGAAATTGGGTTTGTTTGTGCCACTTAATAGGTTAATTTTGAAGATACTTGCAAAGGTTTTTTAGAAGTTGCAAAGGTACGTTGAAACATGATGGTATTCACTTTTCCCTTTCTGTTTCTTTTTCTCTACCTGCCATATGCAATCTCATACCCTTTTCGAAACTCAGTCTTCTTATTTTGATCTTGAATATTTTAGTTGCCCGTGTATAATGACTTTTCATTTTATATTTCTACATGCATCTATTCCATGATGTGCAGATGCTAAAGAATTACATAACCGATTTAGGTTTATTTTATCAGTTTTAGGCACTTGGGCTATCAGCTATGCTTTGGAGTGTGTTAATGTAAGACATGTCTGGTATTGGGGCATTAATCAGAAAATTTTCTATTCAATTGATTAGTTTCTAACTTTTGTAGTTTATTAGTTTGGCAATGATGAATGTGAAGGGACAGGGCGATTATGCTTGTCCATGGAGATTCAAAATAGAAATGTGAATGCTTTTGGGCTTTTAATGTTGTGCTTTAGACAACAATGATGATGTGGAGCAAGTTACTAGAGAAAATTTTAAATTATATAGTGGAAATTGGCTTCAATGCATCGCAGTGTCATGTTGTTTATGCATTAATTGTTGTCACTGCTTTTATGAGTTCGTATGGTATTGGGTCAGAAACTTGACTTCCCTAAATAGATGGAAGCCTAAGCTTTCTATTGCTCTGAACTTTCTTTTGAAATACTAAACACACTTTGGTTTTTCAAGACAACATAAGAACTAAGAAAAAGGAGATGTGGAAGTGATGACCTCTCCTTCCAAATGAGCATGATATGGTGTATTTTTTTCCTTATTATTATTCTTATTAGGTGCACCAAAATCATGATTATTCTCCTTGAACATGTGCATGTAAAATATGCATCCTTGTTACTGTTACTTGAAATGTTGAGATATGTCCTTTCTTATTGTCTACTCAATGTCTTTTTATTTAAAAAGACACATAATTGACCATTCTTTCCATTTTGAACATGCTCCCACACATGGAAGATAGTAGCTACATAGCATATTTAATTTGGTGGCAAGGCCATTTTGCTTATTTGTTGCTGCCGTGAAACTATTTGAGACTGTAAAAGTAAGAGAGTAGACAGTGAATACCCAAAATAAACTCTAGCTTTCGAGGAGCATAGGACCTCCCACAATATTCTTACCCAAAAGACTACCTTCTTTTCCTCCACCCTTAGCCTAATTACTAAAGGGGAAACTACTAGAATACCAAAGTATTAATAGGAAAACTACGAGTATTCCACTCTTAATCAGTAATTTGTCCCTCCTTGAGATGTAAGGCATCACCTCTTGTACATTTGCATACTGGGCCTGTCACGGATTACTGAAATTTTAACTCTAATGCAACGAATGAGCAGGTATAGGGTAGAGTTCATTCCATTTTCCGCTTTTCAAGTTGACATGCTCTTGTTTAAACAAATAGGAAGTTAAAGTTTTAAACCAATAAGAATCGATTTTCACTCATGGCACAGGTATTGCCAAGATGTATCTTCATAGACCCATGCATGACATTATCATCCTAGTACTTCTGTGTTGGAGTTTTTGTAAATATGAATATGCATCTTGTAGTTGAAAGAGCATCTTCTTTACATATATAATGTCTATCTGTCCGTATGTATATATTTATAATTTTTGTTGATGATAGGAAGCTGTGCATCAAACTGTTCGTGTTATCTTTGAAGATCCTGGAGTGCAGGAATTACTTGTCAAGATTTATCATAAAGGTAAAATTTATTTGAAGATTTATCTTTGAAGATCCTTGTATTTGTTTTCTTCCGTCATTTTTATCTTGATCATATATTCATCAACTCCTATTAAATTAATTTCCTCTGCAAGCCATGTCTTTTTAGGTCTTCCTCTTTGCTTCCTACTCTTTCGTATATAAATTCTCTTGATTCTCTTCACCATTGCACCGCTCTCTCTACTTTGAAGATGTTCATATCATCTTAAATGATTTTCTCACAACTTATCTTCAATTGGTGTTACTCCTACCTTAAACCTAATAATCTCATTTTTTATCCTATATTTTCTCGTGTGACCACACATTCAATGAAACATTTGCAATTTTGCATTTATGCTACATGCATTTTTTGAATGTGTATCTTAATTGCCCAATACTCAGACTGTACATCATCGTAGGTTGTATAGCTGACCTATAGAATTTCTCGTGCAACCTTAAAGGAATCATTTGGTGGCAAAAAATCTCGGATGCACTTCTCGACTTCATCCACCCGTTTTTAATCCTATTAACTATATCTGCAGTATATCTCCGTCATCTTGGAAAATTGAGTCGAGATATTTTAAAACCTAGGAAACCTTAGTTTGGGACATGCCGCACAAACCTTTCTTCTACACTATACCTCTTTCAACATTTATAACCTGTGTTTTCAATCTTTCTAGATTTTCACCCACTATTTGGTATCTTGTAGACACATTATGTTAACCCTATGTCTAATGATGGTGTCAACTAGTTTAATTGATTTGCCTGTAAGTGAGCCTATGTTCGTAGTATCTATCCTAATCCGATAATCATGAACTAGTTTTTTTACACTCACCCGTTCATAGCAGGGGGACCCTTGGTTCCCTCAAATATGAGGAGACTGTTTTCAAAAATTGAACCTGTCAACTGAAATTCACTGCGTGGTTGTGGAATTGATTTTTCATGTCATGTCTTGAGACGCTTGACAATTAGTCTTGAAATATAATAATGATGTGACTATGGCAAAGTATCCCATTACTCTCCTTCAAGCACTGTGATAATTACATATTTACATTTCATGTACTCTTAAAGCATTGGCCTCAAATCAACGAGGGTGTTGATGTTTGGCTTATCATTTGAGCATATGATGTAATCAATACACCAACATAATGAAATAATATTTAGTTGATGAAGTTGAAATTGACAAAGAATTTTTAATAGCATTTATGGAATTTATTTTCTTTTGCATCTGAATTTAACTTTTTATATATTTCAGAGTGGTCTGAAGGACAGGTTACTGAGTATCTAGTTGCAACCTTTGGAGATTATTTTACAGATGTGAAGATGTAAGTTTCCTTTTTTCATGCAGTTTTTAATGAGCCTTATTGGCATGGCATTTCAAGTTTCTTATTTGGTTTTTTTTTTTTTTAGTTAAGAAGACATAGTAAAAACTGAATTAACATATTAATAAAATAGCTTAATGGTTATTTACTTTCTGGCCACTGGGGGAAGTTATAACTGTATGTCTGTATGGGTCTTTTAACAATATTTAACAACAAATAATTAAGAGAAATAATTCAGTTTCTGTGATATTAGAATAAGCTATTTAGAAGCTTAAAATATTTGGTTGATTTTAAGTCTCGTATACCTTCCACCTGATTTTTATGTTGGACTAGTTCTTATCGGTTTCAACTTTATTGGACTAGGTATATTGAAGAAAGATCATTTAGGAGGTTTGTTGAAGCTTGCCTGGAGGAGACAGTGGTAGTTTATGTTGATCATCTTCTAACACAGGTTTTGCGTTGGTTTACTTTCTCTTTCTCTTTCTCGATATATTTAAGCTATGCTTGCCTGCATTCTTTTTTTTTAACTTTAAAAATGTAATTGTCCTAATCGTGCGTGTCTTGTAGAGAAACTATATCAAGGAAGAAACCATTGAGCGGATGAGGCTAGACGAGGAGGTCATCACGGACTTTTTTAGGGAGTACACAAGTGTCTCTGTAAGGACTGCAACTTTGCAAACTTTTGCTGCTTCAAATGTGTTTCCAAGTAGCAATAGAAGGCATAGTTGTTGTTTGATATAATATATCTTGATCCTTTCTTTCCTCTGCTTCTACAGAAAGTTGAAAGTAGAGTCAGGATACTGAGTGATTTAAGGGAACTTGCTTCGGCTGAGAGCCTGGATACCTTTACTCTTGTATATACAAATATTCTTGAACATCAACCCGACTGCCCGGTAACTACTGCAAATGAATACTTCCAACTTACTTTTTGAAGCTATGACATTGGTGTCGTTTTTATAGATCCTTGGTTGCTTAGTCATAGGATATCTATATTTCCAAAAAAAAAAAAAATCATGCCATGGTATTTTGTGATTTGCTTTCAAGAAAATGTAGCACAAGCGTGTTTCTCAATATATATATGTCCAAGAATTAGTTCTCATAGGTGCTACTTTATTGCAGCCTGAGGTAGTTGAGAAGCTGGTTGGGCTGCGAGAAGGCATACCACGGAAGGATGCCAAGGAGGTGTGTTCAATTCATAGGGTGGCGTGGTTTTATTTCGACCTTTTTTTCTTTTTCATTTTTTATGGCCATATAGTTCAACCCTGGTGTTAATGAAGGATTCTTAACTTATTCCTCATTCCAACCTACCAGAGATGAAGCATCCTCATGTTTGAGGGTTTAAAAAGAACCCAAATTTAATACTCGCATTGATTGTTGTCCTTGTCAAACAGGTTATACATGAGTGCAAAGAAATCTATGAGAATTCGCTGGTTGATGGTAATCCCCCCAAGGCAGGTTTTGTTTTTCGAAAGGTGAAGTGCTTGCAATCTTCCAAGGGTTCATTGTGGCGAAAGCTTACTTAGTTCGAGTGCCAAATTTGGTTTATGGTGAGTTGGTGACGATGTAAATTCCTTGCACAGCCTGGTTTGAACCCCGGATCTAAAATTTCAGTAGCCGTAATTTTGTTGTTGATGATAATATCATTATATTCTTCCCGTCTTTTTTTCGCAGACTCAATTTTGCCCTCTCTTAGCCCAAGTCCTGAAAAGTTTCAGATCTGCAAGAAATCGTATGGAGCTTTTGTCATGACAGTTGAGTTAATGAAACACTCTGCTCTTGCTTTCCTTTTGTAGACAAAGTGGGATTCCCCATGACATATCAACCAGATGCTTATCGTTCCAACTGATCCCATTCCTTTAGGGTCCCAGAGATATGCCTCTTCAATCATTTCAAGCATATGAAACATTGTTACCTTCAAAAGTAATCCTACGTCCTGGAACCAAAAACAGAAGGCACTTCTAAAGCAAAAAAATTTCCATCAGATAAATATAAGTGGCATGTACCTGAAAAGACATGGAAATTGAGAGAGAGAGAGAGAGAGAGAGAGATTACATGGAAAAACAGAACTAATCTTCCATGTAGACACTACGTGGATGTGCGATTTTTGCATGTTCAATGCCTCGATCATCCTTAATCTTGTCTACGAGCTCTCTTGGCATTTTAGAGAATTTGAACTCACGGACCGTCCTAACTTGCTGCAGTCCATTGGGGAACGTCGTTAAAATCTTAGAACACCTGATCTCTAGATCATTAAGACGAGGCGTGGCTCCTTCTTCGACATTCCAGTCTTCTAGTGACTCTAGCTCCCAGAGCTTAATGAGGAGCAAAGCTTCTCCGACTCTGTGAGTCCTGATTCTGACATGGTAATGTCAATAATCTTGTGGGAATTCAGACACAATGCCTTGGTTCCTTCATTTTCCAACTAAGTATATGCTAGTGTGTCGGGGTATTGTAGCAAACCACACAAAATAACATCTCAAAATCACCTTAATTTGCAATAAATCCAATCGAGAGTAAATTGTGCGAACTAATAAGTCACACAATAAAGGAAGTAAAATAAGTAGAAAAGAGAATAATACACAAAGATTTACGTGATTTGACTAGAAAAAGTCAACTTTCACGGAGTTGTGAGAATATTCTACATTAGAGAAAAAACAAACTTCACATTTGATTGGGAAGAATAAAAGGTGAGCTAAGGGAATGAGCTTTCTCAAAACTTATTCCCTTGTTTGGTTCATTTAAAATATGATTCATGAGCATGAACTCATGGGTCTTATTCTCCCCATGGGAAGAAAAACAAAGCTCATGAAAGGCAGAAAATGTGAGCTTGTCTATTCTCCTTATGGGGAGAATAACATTTTTTTTTAAAATAACGAATTTAACTTTCATTTCAAAATTGTTAATTTATTATAAAAGGATAGTAATATATTTTTATCTACATTACAATCTATTTCAAATTAAAACTCATGCTCATTCTCATATTCAATCAAACATACAAAATTTTATCTTTAAACTCATTCAGTCTTCTCTATTCTACCATCTCAATAAACTTATGCTCAGCTCATTTTAAGTTAATTCTCACATTTAGCTCACTCTCTACCGAACGTGAAAGTAAACTTTCTCAAACAAGCTTTGATCACACCTCTCAAGATACATATGAGAAATCTTACTCTTGTACACTCAGGAAATGATGTCTTAAAAACTCTCTTCATCTCCCTTTTTTCTCTCTCGGAAAACACTGACAAAACCTAAAAGGCAACGAAACAATTATTGGGCATAAACAACCCTTTAAATGACCTAGTAAAAATGCTGTCCGTACAGCATCTCAGCCTGTCCGGACATATTATTCTCTGCTTGTTAATATTAAGTCCGGCAAGTTAAAAAAAAAGAGATGGTCATCAAACGATCATGTCCACAACGCTCAAGCATGCCATCAGCAGCACATCCAACCTTATATGGAACAAAAAACTGTATTTTTCGCCATGCTTATGTTGGTTTTATTACAGTACTTTTCCCATGAATTTTTAAACCAACTCTGGTAATCTCCATAATGGCCGGCAGATAGACGCTCTCTTTATTACAAATCAAACACAAATGTTGGCACCAACAAATCAACCCACAAACAAGTCAAGAGAATTAATGTATTATATAAAATGTGAATGATCGAGTTATTCACAAATCATGAACAAAATAACAAGATTTGAATTGAAGTTACTAGTAAGCACGCGGAAGGACGCCGGTGAGGCCAACAGCAATTGCAAATAGCAGGATTAGTATTCCAGTGAAGTTCACTATAAGTGCTTCTTGGGTGCGCTTTAGGCCTAAGAAAATAAATCTCTGAACTAAACCAGTCTCAGCAGTACATATTGCCATGAAAAATATGACCATGCCACCAAAAATGTGCCATGGCAGGTAACTGGCTCTCCTGAACGATTGTGCACTGGGGAAAACGAATGAGAAGAAACCCAGCAGCCACTGAACAAATGACGCAAAGATTTGGTCAGTCTGGAATATCAACTAATCCCGTAGCATGTAGATATCCGATTCCACAATCGTGAAAAGCCTCAATATAGGGTATATGTGAAGATGATACGTATGTGTATATACCTGTAGACCAAATAAGACGATGGTGCTAATGCCAAGCCAAGAATGTAAGGTGTACATATCTGGAGCGCCAATTTCATGATGAAACTTGAAAACTGCATAAATCCCTAATACTCCAGCAGCTAAGGCTAGCAGATGCAGGACTAGATGAACAATCTTCTGTGTTTTTGGTATAGCCAGGACGGATTTGTATGCCATGATGGCTGTTTCAATCAAAACGCAATTAATTATAACGAATACTCAATTAGCCAACAAAAAATGTAGCTAAGTCATTTCCCTTACCTTCTCCCATGAGTAAAATAAACGTTACCATTAGAAGTGGATGAATCTGCAATAGAAATCATAAGTCATCAGACTATTGAACAAGTTGTATGATTATGATTGTATAAATATAAAGTGTGGGTATTTGAAAGGGAACTCACATTGAAAATCTTTTGTTTGTTCTCGGATTTGAAGGCGAGACCGTGTCGAAACTGCAGGAGCCACACAAGAACAAGAGTGAAGGTGGCTACGACTAGCAAATGTGCCATGACCGTAACAGGCAAAGCTGAGATTTGGTAGCTGGAACTTTTAGGTGCCATTGGTATTCACCTTATTTAGTCCCTGAAGAAACAGAGAGGCAGGCAACAGAGTGTTTATATAGTTTCAATTATGCCTTGTTATTCTCGTTCCAAATTAGGAATTTGGACACATTTGTTTAGCAATGCATCATGAAATAGCATTTTGACCGAACAAGCAGACAAGGGATGTGTTAGACCGTCTAGCCGGCATTTGTTGCCGTTGTGATTCTGAAGCCCACACACAGCTAAGAAATTAACCTCGTTAATTACAGAATACAGATGTGCATGCATGATGTAGTACTAATTTTGGAATTTTTTTATCTATGAAAATACTGGCTAGTAGAAATCAAAACGGGGACGTGCTCGGAATTGAGTGAACTCCAGCCTATTTTGGCCTAATTCCATCATTTAGGGTATCAAATCGACATTTTTAGCGTTTCGGATTGTAATTTCTTGTTTTAACGTTTTGGGCACTTTGCATTTTCTTGTTTGCCCTAGTTAGGTTTGTACAAGTTCTCTCTCAATTTTCCAGTGGATTCCAGTGTAATTTTGGTTGAAGTTTGTTTAATTGTGTGCTCGTTGTTTCTGACTGCGTCAATGCAGTCTCACCATTACCCGCCAATCGAATTTACCAAAAAAAAGTTTTAATTTGTTTTTCTTGATAATATAGTCGCATGGCATGGGAGAGTAAAGTATATCTAACAGTTCCTGGAGATGCAGAAGAAGCAAGGTACCTCACAATATAATTTTTTTTACAGAATGCAAAAAAAAAAAAATGCAAAGAATAAAGAATTTTATAATAAAGAATCTTTTCATATGAATGAGTTTATTGATTCTAAACATCTGTAAGCATGAACATCAAACAAAATACAACAAGTTACATAATAATCATGCATATACTTTCTCAATTACTCATCATTCAACCAAAAACAATAAAATTGCACACAAATCAAAACCAAATGATTAAGGTTTGAATAAAATCGAGTATCGAAAATCGATCACACGTAACGGGCAAGAGCAATTGAAAGATCAACGAAGACACCAAAGAGGAGTATAAATAGTGCAGTGAAGTTCATCAATTTTGATTCATGACTGTCATGTCCCAAATCAAGATATCCATACTTCTGCGTCATTCCAGTAAGAGCAGCACATGTTGCCATGTACAGGAGCGCTCTGCCTCCGCTTATGTGCCACGGTATCATGCTCGCTCTCGACTCCATTGAAGATCCTGGAGCCATGAATGTCGCCAATCCAAACACCCACTGCAACAGAAGAAAAACTTCAATGAGCTTTCTTTATCTGTCAAGGAATGTAAATTAAGGAAAAGTACTATTACTTGTACCTGCAAGCCGAAGACGATGAAGGTGCCTAGGCCGATCCAGGAGTGTAAACTGTACAAATCCTTTGAATGAACCATATCATGGAACCTGAAAACTGCACATATTCCTATAATTCCGAGTACAATTGCAGAGAAGTGAAGTATCATGTGAACAAACTTCTGTACTGGATGCGTCGCCATTACGTACTTGTATGCCATCATTGCTGTTCAAATTGAATTGAGAAATTCAGGTTCCTTGACCAGAATTTTGCAGTTATATGAAAAGTTACCGGAGCTTACCTTCACCAGCTAGAAAAATGAATCCACAGTACATAAGAAACGGATGAACCTGCAATGAAACTAACAACATTTAGTCTTATTCTGCAAAACCTTAGGAGATTAAACTAAGGGAATAGTGAAGCAATCGATTACGTTGAAAACGCGATAAGGATTGTCAGAATCATACTCGATCCCCCCGCGATAATGCAATAACCAAACCAGCATTAAAATGAAAGCTAAGATGCCAAAAAGATGAGCAACTACAGTTATACGAGAGGCCGACACCCTGTAGAATTCGCGATCCATGTTCAATCGCCCCGTTGGAGTGGAGTGATCAATGAATTACAGGCTGATGAAGAAAATGGAGAAAACCTTAGGCTTAAATAGATTGTGTTGTTATTGATCAATGCTGAGAAAGTAGACACTATTTGGGTTGCTTGAGTTGTTGGATTGGTATATGAACAAAACTTGGTGCTTTAGCAAAAGTATCAACAATCCATACTAAGCTGGACATCTCTGGTTATAATGGACAGAATCCCCACTTTATAGACAAAAAGCTATAGCCAGTAGAGAGAATATATAAAGTTCACACATATATATATATATATAAAAAACCATACTACTTTTAACTATTTTCAAGAATATAATATACGTGCGTTTGGTTGTGTCTATATGCTACGTGCTTTAACTACAGATACACCAAAAAAAATTGTAACTAAACTTGGGTTGGGTCTTTGGGCTCGCAGAACATGGCCAGATTGAAACCAACCCACTTTGGACACTGACCCCCAATGAGAGTCTATAAATCCGAAATATATATCTTATTTAACATTATCTTTGATTTTTTGTTTTCAAAAGGGATTTTGAGTATAGTTTTCAAAAATTATTTTTAGGAATAAAAAAGAAGTGTTGAAAATTCATTTGATTTTTGTTATTTGACTACATTTTCGGAAACCAAAAACATGAAATTGAAATTCATCCAAAGTAAATTCAAATTCATCAAATCAGGTCGATAATGGACCCATTTCGGATCAACACCGGGTCGCGGCCTTCCGGTGGGTCATCTGACTGGAAAATATCTGAGTTAAGTGCTCCTCAATCCGGCGAGTCCAATGGAGGTGGTGGATGTCAATGGCATTGGTCGTGGTGGTCAAATCAGGTTATTTTCTCCTCGGTGGCCGTACTCTTTCAAGCGAGATCCGGAAGCTACAGTTGATGAAATGAGTCGATGTTGGTTGGGTTTTCTTGCTCGTCCTCTTTTGGTTCTTTTAAGACCAATCACGTCGGGAATCATCGCCGGACGGCGAAGATCCTTCACCGGCACCTTAACTTGTCGGGTTGGGAGAGAGGAAGGAAAAATGATTAAATAAAATTAAACTTATTTATAATAATGTCACCAGTCCATTCTCAAAATTGCCCTTTTTTTTTAGTTTTCAAAAACACAATTTTCAAAACTTTATACCCAAACGAATTTTCTGACCTGTTTTTAGTTTTCAAAAATAGAAAACAGTTTTCAAAACTGTTAAAAATCACACTCTTAACAATCACACTCTATCTATTTGGATTTATAGTTATGGTTAAAGTTCGGATAATTAAATTAAACAATAATATAATTCGGGTAGGGTTTGGATTCCGGACAATTAATTGAACAAAATTGTTGTAGTTGAAGTCAAACTTAGTTTTAAACTGGACAAAACCTTTGTAATTGAAATCGAATTTCGTACGTATAAGTTACGTTAAACTTAATTTAATATGCGTCATATAAATCGGTAATTCCGATAGCAAAGAGTTTTGGTTTGCCACCTCTACTTAACGGTAATATACGGCGAAGCCAAGTAAACCAAACACTATAGAATTCGTCATCTCGGCCTGGGCTGGTAACTCTGGATGCCGCCTCTCTAAAAGCCCCCGTAATCGAAACCCTAGCTTGACTTGTTTGCTTTTTGGTTGGCTCAGAGGCGACACTTCACCTTGTGTTGAGCGGGATCATTGAATCTTCTTTGATGCCTTTGGCTAGGAAATACAATCAGAGACAAAATTATCTGCTGCAAGTATGTTATTTCTTATCTAATCGTCTTCAAATAATGTAGTTCTCCGATGAGATTACAGTGTCATTTTTTTTTTCATTTTTCATGTTTCTTATGCATTTTCCTACAATTTCCTTGTTATTCTGCTGGTATATCATCGAGTCATATGGGCTCCTCCTCAGAGTAGTTTACGATAGCTAATGATAATTCACTCATGATTGTCCTCGGCTTGCTTAAAGATCTAGACTATTCTGAAATTTTGATATTGGCTTTGTGTTTAACAATGAAGGAAAAGTGACAGCATTTTTTGCTGTCAAAGTGCAAAACAGGGGATACGATTCCCCAAGATTTATTTCCCTTCTTTAACTTTATCAGCCGTTTTTATTTTTACATGAAGTTGATTTTCGTGGATGGTACATCAAAAGCCTGTTCTAATTTGTTAGTTTTTGGTTTCTTAAGTAGATTCTATCTGGCAAGCTACTGTTTGCATTTCATTCTTAGATTATATTTCTCTATAGAAAGGGTTTGGTCACAATTAAAATTATTATGGGATTGGGTAATCATATTAAGTTGTACTCAATTTGAAAGAATTTAAACAAGTTAATTCTCTTAAGAGTGTGAATTGGATTGACTAAATTATTTTTGAAGATGTCCTCCCCTTTCGCCATTTTTACTTGTAGTTTGCTTTTAGTTGAATGAATAATTTTAATGTTTAAGTTGTAGAGGCGCAACTTAGAGATCACATGTTCAAACCCATAAAAGTTTTTTCGCATATTGTGTCGGGGAAGTCTACATACATCTTAATCTTTCTTGATCACAAGTTTTTTCTTTTTTCATATTCACTTATTCTTGTGATGTAGTTAAAACGATGTCAGCTTCAGAGGCCGCTTGCACTTATGCCGCCCCCATACTCCTGGATGATGGCATTCCTATCACAGTATCCTTCTCTTAGGCCACATACACTTGATTTCATTTATGGTTTCTAGTTATCTTGAACTCATCTTCTTATATGCCAGTAATGCCACAGCGCACAGCTTATATGCAAGTATTTACGATCCGTGTTTTTTTTTATGTTTATGACAATATGACTATTTTCTGAACTTGAAAAAGTATTTCGTCTCTATGTCCAAAGTTTTCTGTTCTTGTATGCATCGGCTATTTGGCTTATTTCCTAAGATATTAAGAATTTTATCGAAATTAGCCATTTTACATCCAAGATAATGACTGATTAAAAAACATGTTTTTTCTGTGTTTCTGTCCTTGATTTTTCATGCATAGGCTGAGAAGATCGGAACGTTGGTTAAAGCTGCTGGTGTGAATGTTGAATCATATTGGCCAGGTTTGTTTGCAAAGCTTCATGAGAGGTGGAACTTGGAGGATCTCATAACGAATGCAGGAGCTGCTGGTGGTGGTGCAGTAGCAGTTGAAGCTGCCCTTGCTGCCTCTGGTGGTGCTCCAGCTGCTGCAGCTCCTGTTGCCGTGGAGAAAAAGGTAACTATTTCTGTTTCCTTGATGAATGTTGAGAGGTAAAATTTAGATTTTAGTGTTCTGAAATGTCTAAATGGTTTCCTGGCTTTGTAGTATTACAGGAAGAACGTGTAGCGGAGAGTGCCGATGATATGGGATTCATCCTGCTCGATTAGGATCTCTTTTGATTTTAATTTGGTCTAGTCTCTTTTTGTTGGTTTGTAAAAACCTTAATTATGACAATTGTGAGATAACATAAATCTATGCAGGTGAGGTAACCTCGAGGTAAGTTACTTCGTAACAGATCTATGATTCTTGTTGGTTATAACACGTATTATTTCGGAAAAAAAATTTATGGATTATTAAGATAATATTTTTTGTGACGTGTTGGAATTGAAATAGACCATAATAAGAGGTATTTACAACTAGGAGTTGTTGTGGATATATTTGATTAAGTAATTATATTTTATGTCAAGTAAAACTCCTAGTAGTGGATATGGGTTATATCATTTGAGTAGTGTGGTTTGTCTCAACTTGATAAAATTCTATCATGACTATGTCCTTATCATGAGTTACTTAATTCTTAATGTCTCAAATTGTATGCAAAAGTTTCATACGTGTATGTTAAGATAAATGCAAAGTAAGTGGAATGATGTGTTAATGGTGGGACATTGAATTGTAGTTTAGTTAAAACACCTAGTGGCTAGGTACACATACATGTGGATATGTGCCGTGGACATTTAATTGTGAAAGACCGCGTGATTGGTTTCTTATTTGACGTTAATTACTTTAGAGTCCAATTTTCATGCTAAGTGGTGTAGTGCCATGTTAGTGGAAAGTGATGGAAGTCTACTCTAGTTAAAACATCTAACAAGTGGATAAATGATTAATCTAAATTTAGTTTTATCTAATTTTGCGTTACAGGTGCAGGTCTTATCACATATTAGAAGAGCTTATCAAGTCAAGACGTATGCATTATATAAAGGGCCATGGTATCAAGATTGAAGGGGGCGAAACTATTGCAAATCCTGTGCCCATGTTATTTGGTTGTTAGTTTTATTCTCTCTTATTGTTCTTGTAATGGTGAGATGACTCATGTGAATTGGGTCGAGATTAGTTTGAGAAAGAGAGTTTTGTATTCTTGGTGAGGAGTGATTCCTTGTTCATGGAGTCTTTTGGAGGCGCCAAAAGCGAGCTCTAGCTAGGTGGGTTGAGGTGGAGGAGAAACATACACTAAATGAATGGGATGTACGAGCAATGTTTTTAGGTCAAAGATAGAGTTGTAATCTTGATTCATGATTAGTGGATTGTTTCTTCAGGTTGGTCGCTCATAGACTCAAGGTTTTTCCCAATAAGATTTCCTCTTTAAAATCGTGATGTTTTGATTTATTTTTATTTTCCGCATTTAGTTTCCATATTTGTTGACTAACGATCTTGGTTTTGCAACAACTTTCACTTTTTATTACTTCAGTAAATTTTTTTCCCTTAAATTTAGTGTTCGTGAACTAGAGGTTGACTTGTTTTTTACAATGTAAATTGCTACTTGATATATATATTATTTCAGGTTCTATTCGGGATTTATTTTTTAAAATGTTTTGCTTCCTATCCATTACTCCTGTTGTGTTGCCGTTGTCCTTAATTATGGTTTGGTGTCTGGAATTTTTCAAAGCCTAAATCTAGCCATTTTGGGATTTTGGTTAGGGCAAATTGAGTAAAGTACAAGCCTGATATAGTGAATCAACTCCAATTGAGTTGGAACCGGTACACAATGCATCAAATTAGTCCGAAAGTAATTATGGACCGTTGGATTTTAAAGGGAAAATCCAACGGTTCCCTCTTTTGCATAACTCCCTCCATTTTCAAAATGTAACCCACACAACACTAAAAATAAAAGATAATATCAAAAACACAAATTTCTCTTACACTAACAAAAACATGAAGAAAATGTTTTCTTCGAATTATAACGTACTTTGAGATTTTGAGATGAGAAAACATTTTCAAATTTGTTTCAAAGGAATGTGATGGACCTATCTCAAAGTTTGGTTGGGGCGGGACCAAACGACTCGTCTACCGGCTCGTGCCTTTGAAATGTCCGGTAGAATATTAATCGCAGGTTATGTGACTCATCAGCAAGGGGCAAACGCAAGAGGGTGTTCAGAAATGACACAAATTTCATGAGCAACGCTTTAAGCGTGTGTCGAACTTATAACCTCCTTATTTTTGATGAGTCTCAACCCAGTCTAACTTACCGAATAGACAGCGTGTGAAAGCTGGTTCTAATTGCCCAAATAATTATCTTGTAAGGGCTTATTGTCTTTCTATTATATTTTCGTTTATGTTTCTAGATAAATATAATTCATGATAACCTGTTTGATATATTACTGCATCCGACGGCATGCGTTGGTTTTCTAAATCAGTAAATCTAGTTGGCCGATGTGTGGGACAGGACCTCCCGTACATTCCTCGCGAAAGTTCACACTTGTTTTTGCGCCGAAGCGTTGCGATTTCCACAGCCTAAGCAAAACAGAGACATCGGCGAGGAAGGTAGGCTCTTTCATCCCCCTCGATTTTTCCTCTGTAATTGTCCTTCAACGTGAACCACCAAACCTTCGTCTAGATGTAAATTCTTGTTTCGGTGTTAATTTTGAGTCGTCGTTGGTTTGGATATGAATCTATTATTGATTTGAAATTTCGAGATTATTTATGAGTATTCATACATTTCTGAACCTGCTTTTCATATTAATGTTTCTCGAAAGCTTTTTTATTCGATTTATTTCGCTCTGAATTTAAGTATTGTTGCCGATTTTTTGGTGGAATTGTGAATTTCCTGTTTTTTGTGTTATGAATTTGGAGTGTGTTTTGTCTACTCGTGCAATTTTCCATTAAATTCTTTGGCATTTTACTTTGTAAGCAGATTGGCGCTTGTTTAACATTAGGTGTTGATTTGATTATTCTTTATGTTTACTCTTACTATGGTCCTTCGAATGGAATTGAAAGTCAATCTCTTTTATTTGATTGATTGAAAAAGATTCAAATTGGCTGAACTAGTCCTTGTTATGATGGTAGTTTTGTTTTCAAAATGCTTTTTGCTGCTTCTTTTTTTTCAATTCCATTGCATTTCGTTTCCCTTTTTTTTTGTTTTGTTTAAATAAATGCCTTATTAATTTTGCTTGTTTTGTTCTTTATTTATCTAAAGCTTAGCAGTCCTCTGATTACGAAAAAATAGGGTTGCAAAGGAAGCCTGTTTGCAGAAGCTGTCACCATAATATGCTTTTTGGTAGATTGAATAGCAGTAGTAATAGGTGAATTGAGGCTGGAATTTGGCTTTTTGGCCTATGCAAATGTACCATAGAGATTAATGCAGCACCCAACACTAGCCTCAGACTTTTCATCTATAATCCTCATCAACCTTACAGATTTCTTCAGTAGAAGGCTTGTACATTTTTTTTGATAATCATTTATGTATTCAAAATTTTTGTAAAGCTTGAATAAACAATTCTTCTGTTTTTGCTCAATTTCCAATAGACATGTTCTTTCATTTGGGAATTCAGCCTGTCTCGTGTGAGCATAATTGCCAAATTATTTGCATGACAATTGATTTGAAAGCAGCAGGTACATTTTCTGTATGAGAAGTAGAGCCATTTCACTCAAGTTACAAGGTTGAATGATTTAATTTTTTACTGCGGCATTAACCTTCCTTGAATTTCAATTCCACCTGTTTCCTAATTGCTTACTTTGATTCGATTTGTCCTTTCCTATGGTTGCACTACAAGAACCAACATTGTTTTAAAACTACCCACTTTTTTCCTTATGTTTTCAAGCGAGCTTCACTATAAAAAGGTCTTTTCTGCTATATTTTCCTTATCACTTACACTTTTTGAGTCTCTACATATTTGCTTCATCGACAAGCAATAAATTACTGATTTAAGATTCACCTTTAGTCATTCCTTTCATATAACTTTGTAGTATCCAACCCTTCATATCAATCACTATGATCACGTCTCCCTTCAGTGGAGAAGACTCCACTGAAGGGAGACGTGATCATAGTGTTAATGCATAATACTGCTAGGATTTTGAAGGTTGTAAATATACAATTCAAGTTTTTTTTTTGCTTGTTATGTACTTATGTGCTTGTTCTCATTATAGTGTCTTGTGCTGTTTTTCTTGCTTTTGGTTGTTTTGCGACAATGATTGTTCTTTTTTTTTTTTAATGTGGTAAGTTGCATGAGCCTCTCGTCATTTACCTAGATTTTTCCCCCCTGTTTATTCCCCTTTGTTTTGAAGTTTTCTCTCGTGCTTTGCTTTTAGCAACCAGTAAGCATGTAAAGAGGTGTGGATAGAAAATGAACTTGACACAGCAGTGTGTTAGTTCTATAATTTTCGTCACGATACAATTACCTTTTATAATCTCTGCTGGTAACCATCCATCCTCGAAGTTTCAACTTATGGCTTTTGGTGTTTTCATGATTTGTAGGATAAAATTCCTTTAATGCGACTTTTAAATTTTTTGCCTTATGACCTATAGCCAAAAAACACTTTAAACGCACAGAAGAATATAAGCTGTGATACCCAATCTGTAATTAGCTGTTTGTAATTTTTTCCAAATAAAAAACGTGATTAGCTGCCTGTAAATTTTCCATTCAAGGAAGTAAAAAAAGAGAGAGAGAGGGTGATTTGCTGCTTGTTAAGTGGTCTGTTGTAGCATTTATCTGTGTACAGTTTGGAATTTCAGATAGGCGTGTTCTTTTCGTCATACAAATACTCTGCTATTTGAGTTTGGCTATACAAGTTTGTTTCACCATTGATGGATTAATGGCTCTTTCCCCTTCTCTCTCTCTATATATATGTGTGTGTGTGTGTGTCTGCAGTTGAAACTCTGGCTTGTGTAGTTGCAGTTACATGGCTACATCTGCTTTACCATCTTCCTGAACATTATTTTGCTGTTTTTTCGCGAAAATAGTAGTTGTCTCAATCCTTGCTTTTATTTGGAAACTTCTATTTAGCTTTTCAATTACTGTGCAGGATGTCAGAGGCACCATTTAGATCGCGAGAGGTGCTTCTTGAAAAGCAGAGGTATTTCCAAAACCTGCAAAAGCACACCTACTTGAAAGGACCTTATGACAAGATCACCTCTGTTGCAATTCCCGTTGCCTTAGCAGCCAGTTCATTGTTTCTTATTGTGAGTTTCTGTCTCTTTTATGTCTCTTTTGATCATCCAAAATCAATAATGTTCATATATTTACAAATTAACCTGTGTGTGTGGGTTTCTGATCCCAGTGCCTGCCCTACCCCAAGATACTTAGAACAGTCTGAATTTTTAGGCGATTCAATGGTCATTCATGATTCATGTTATATGCATTTTTTCCATCCAGGGACGTGGGATCTACAATATGTCTTATGGAATCGGAAAGAAAGAGTGAGGTGTGAAATCTTGCTTGATGTCCAGAAATAATCAGCTGCTTTTTTTTTTGAAAGACTACTACTTTTTGAGAGCAGTCAAAACGAGCCAATAAGGTACTTTTTTTATAGTGATAAGCTCGAATAATTTTTGGTTTATGAGTTGTTTGGGATATGGTTTGTGGGTTAATATTTCCCAAATGGTGATTGATGACACTATTATAAGGTGATGTTAGATGAACTTATACAAATTACAATGCTGGAGTTTTGTTTTGTTTTGTTGAGAAACTGGCAGCGTGTTGATTTAAGACGGATGTTTTGGTTCAATCAGCAGCAGTTGTATATATGCAAACCTATGCCACACCTCTTCTTTATTGGGTGTAAATTCAGGTTTAGTTTTGCATATGATCCAAATGCCGTGCTTGTCATGGTCAATATGCCTGTTGGATGTGGATGGTGGTCACATTCTTCCTAGAAAAATTCACCTAGATCAAAGTTTTTTTTTATTAACCTTTTCGTCATCTTTCAACTTTTTAAAAATATAGAGCTTTGCTCATTGTGACGTTGGGGAAGGAAACGTTCTGATTGGTCAAATAAATCAGCTTTAATCTTAGTTATTGGTCAATTCCAACTCAACGGCTTTGAAGTATATGTTTACTGGAAAAAACTATATATACAAATTCCTTTTTTTAAAAAAAAAATCATATATATATGATGTATGTCTCTTGTAGAGTTTAATATTTTATCAGACATATTATTTACCAGACACGCACATAGATGTGGGATTTATAACCATGCATGATGATGTTAAAAATATTTTCTCACTCTTGTTTTTCTTCTAATATATGGTCTTTGGGGACATTAAAGTCCATGTCTTCTATAATCAAAATTTTCTGATCCAAATAACATGAATTGGAGACCAACTGTTGTTACAGTATAATTTAGGAGTTAGGATCAAGACATTTTTATATTAATACCTTTCATAGTTTAACTTGCGCGCCAAAATATCCGAGTCTTCCACCACTGAAATAAATCTGAATGTTAAAAGGACGACCCCACGCTACATGGAGTATTTATTTTAATGGTTGAATAATTCATCACACTTAACATGACCTTGCGGGCAAGAGAGGTTGTTGAGATGGGGATGGGGCGCTCCAGTGATTGGGCTGTAGTTTCCTAAAGTTTTTAGGACTTGTTTGTTTTTTAGAATGGTTTGAGAGGGAATGAGAATAGAAATGAGTATGAGAATGAGAATGAGAGTTTGAATGATATTTTGATTCTCACGTTTGGTATGTATAATCAATATATTTTATTTTTGGATTTATAATTATATATAATTAATAAATTAAAATAAAATGGTGTCAAAATTATATAATTAACAAATTATAATAACTAACAAATTAAAATAAAATAAAATATATTAATTTATCAAAATATATTAATTAATATTTACAAATTAAAGTTAACAAATTAACAAAATTAAAGTTAATAAATTATATAATTAACAAATTAAAATAAAATAAAATAAAATAAAATATATTAATTAATATTAATTTATCAAAATATATTAATTAATATTTATTTGAGGACATTTTGTCCTCTATTCCACATCGAATGATTCATTCCCACATAAAAATGTGGGAATGAAAATTGATGAGAGAGAGATGAGGGAATGGAATGGAGTATTTCATTCCCTCAATTTGTTTTAACACCAAATGATGGAATGGAATACCCCATTCCATAAACCACTCTTATTCTACCTCCATTCTCACAATCAAACATCACCTTAAAATCTCAGTTATACATCTCATCTAATGGCTCATATTAAAAGACTATTTTACAACTCAGCAATACCCGCTGAGATTGAAGTTGACGCAGGAACCTCTCTTCCAAAAGCTTTTCGTCAAAGTGAACCAAATCGACGACTTCAAAACGGCAGGCGATGGGCGACGACAATTAGGTTCTCATGCTACTCTTTCTAATTTTTTTATTAATTTATTATGTTTTCATCTGCTTTTTCTTATTTTGGGTGTTGTAACGGTGAATAATAGTATTATAAGATAAATCTCAGTTTTTCCATTGATACCAAGAATAATAGAGCATAATGAAGCAACTCGTTCATCCCTACCCACACGGCTACAATTGTTCAGAGTTCCACCATCTTCAAACCCAAGGGGTAAAGGACGAATTTCTTCATCTAAGCGGAACTCCAAACGGAGTTGATCGAAACGAAAAAAGATTGAGAGGGGAGCTCTAGCATAACCAATCGGTCTTGAATGACGCAGAGATTAACATCTCAATCCCTAATTTGGGTGAAGAAAAAGGGTTAGGTTATGAAGGGAGAGAATGAGAAGAAGGGAGGGGAGAGAAAGAGAATAGAGCCTTATATTGCTGAGCTGTAAAAGAGTCTTCTAATATGGGTCATTAGATGAGATGGAGGGCTGTGATTTTAAAACTTTAGTAAACTACAGCCAAAGAGACTACAGCGCCCCCGTTGAGAAGTATACTTAGGTCTGCAGTCTCAAATTGAATCAATCTTGTGATTTGTACCCCTAACTGACCTAGATTGTGTATTAGGTTACACCTCCTTCTTTTTTCCTTTTGAGTTTATCGTATATGAGAGAAGTTAATTTTCTCGAGAATGTCGGGTCTGTTGTAACTTTTTTATCGTGGATCTTCATATAAATGAATTTGTAAGTATCAAAATTTTATTTTACTTTCTAAAAATTAAGAATGTGTATTGATTAAAAATTACGAATCTATTGATATGTATAATTGTATATGAAACAAAAGTCAAATAATCTGTAAAAAAATACCCGAGAAAATTCTCAACCAACGAATATAAACCGAAACCTTTTTTTCCACCAAGTCATACTTGGTCCCGCACTTAAAAGAAAAAATTCCAACCCCAAACCCTACGGTGAGATTCAAACCGGAGACCGACTGTATATCCAAAGACTTTTATGTTGTCCGAATTAACATCACGTCACCAATTATTGGTTTTTTTTTTAACCCTCACAAACGCAACGCACATAGAATCTGTATGCCACTAAGAAATCAAATTGAAAAGAAATCACTGGACAGCCCGGTGGTCACCGCCTCTCCTACCGTCCTACGACCTGTGGGGTCCTAGGTTTCAAGGGTTAATATAATATGTGATTGTAATCATCGTATATTCATTCAAATGTTTCAATTCAATCATCATAGTTTTGAAACTATGTCAATTCGAACATTCAGACAATTTTTCGACAAAAGGGCATTGAAGATCATAATCAAATCAATATGTTTCCTAGTGTTCGAATTAGCACGGTTTCAAAATTATGGTGATTGAATTGAAACATCTGAACATATGATGATCAAAATGAATCATGAAAAAAATTTCGGTGACAACATGTTATATTAACCCTAGGTTTCAATCCCGTTAGGTAACGTGGAATTTGAGATTTATTCATTTCATTGGATGTGGATATGAGTGTCGATCTTTGTTGATGAAATTTTTTAAGAAAAATGAATTTGTTCTCAATTTTTAATATTTTATTAGCTAAATACACTCTAATAGTCACATTAGCTTATTTTCACAGAATTTGTTTCTAAGGTCAAATGTGACCCATATTCATAAGTTCAAGGGTTAAATTGGTCTGAAAAAAGTTAAAGGGCCAAAATGACCCTTTAAAGTAAAACTTAAGGGGCTATCTTGATACTTCTGCCTTTAAGTTTATATGTATATATGCTAGTCCGTGTGGAACTCCGATGGGCTGTCGCGGCGGGACAAATTGGCGTTTTGATGGTCGTCTGGTGTTTGTTAATCCGATCTGGTGCTGCAAAAAGCAGCAAATTGCCGATCAAAGCAAAGCTCCAAGGAGCTGCTTATACGGCTACCGCGGTGAGGTGACAATTTTTTTTTCTTCACTTCAATCCTTGCAAATCAATTTGACCTTTCGGTGGCTGTTTCGTCCGGGAAAGAAGTGAATTATTTAGAGCTTTGTGTTGACAATATTTTTGTGGCGATGGGCTTCACATGATGGCCGGAGATGCGGATCAAATCACGGCTAGGGATGTCAATGATGTGGGTATTTTACCCCATCTTCGTATCCGTCTATTTACCCGTCCCGCCAATTTTAAAAAAATACATAAAATTTTAACACCCAAGTCATTAACAAATTATATATGTTTTTAATTATTTGAGAGAGCATAATAAATTATAGTAAATTATATGCAAAATCATAGATTATTCATTCAATAAATAAATAAATACGTTTAATAAAAAATTAAAGATAAGCAACTAATATATTTTTATAATTTTTTTTAGTGATTTGTTCATGTTATTTTTATAAATAATATATATATATAAGTAATAACATATATATATATATGGGTATGAGGCGGGTTGGATTTTGACAAATTCATCCCGTATCTACCCCTCTGTTTTCTACATTAAAATATTCATATTCGTATGTATTATCCGACCGGTTAATTAATGAGGGTGGGCGGGGCCTGCTGTAATTTTTTTACAGCAGGCCCAGCTGTGAGGGCCTTTTGGTCAATAAAAAATTTTCTTTTATTTTTTAAAAATCATACGTGTGTTCTGATCGGGATTACGAGTCCAACGACATATTATTTGTATCAAATAAAAATCAAATGGACAATGAAAATTGAGATAGAGTATTTCGAATTTATATTTAACGGTTCAGAATTATCGTAACTTTTTTACGATTCATTTGATTTATGTTTCCCACAAATAATATACCGTTGGACACATAATCCCGATCAGAACACACATATTATTTTTAGAAAATAAAAGAAATTTTTTTATGGATCAAAAGGCCCTCACAATTGGGCATGCTGTAAAAAAAATTACAACAAACCCTGCCCACCCAATTAATGGAACATATACGATTTGGACAGATATCGGTCGAGTAGGGATATTTTTGACATCTCTAGTCACGGCAGCCGTGCTGACTATTTGACGTGATTCGGACAAGACTACAAGAGGCCTTTCTCCGTCTATGAGTGTTTTATTTATGAAATATTAAAAAATGAAATTATAATTATTCTTCAATTTTTTAATGTTCATATTTGAAGGCAAAAACAGTCAGGTTAATTGAATGCCGTGTGCTAAATTGTTTTGATTAATTAAACGATTAAACAATTAATTACCGAAAACATATTCCCCCCCAAAAAAAAAGCCAAACAGATCTTTGGCGTATAGCAGATCTTCTATGGTGAAGCGTCAACGTGATGAGGGCCCACTTAAAAGCCGCCATTAAATACCCTGCGACACCCAAGTCAAGGAAGCAACTTCCTCTCCTTCCCAATTCGCCCAACCATGTCGACCCTCTCGTTCCTCTTCCTCCTCCTCTTCCTCTCATATCCTTCACTTTCAGCATCCCAAAATATCATCTCATCCTTCTCAATTTCCGACTCTCCATGGCAGCCAACACAAAACCAAACCCTCCTCTCTCCCAACTCCACCTTCGCTGCCGGGTTTCGTCCACTACCCACTTCTCCAAATCTCTTCACCTTCTCAATTTGGTACTACAAAGTCACAAACATAACCATCGTATGGTCTGCAAACACCGATTCTCCTGTCAACAGTACTGCCTCTCTGGTCATCAGCAGCACTGGAGAACTCCGTCTCATTGAATCTTCCACTTCTAGGAAGAACTTGTGGCCTTCGAATTCCGGGCCTCTATCTGGAAATTCTACCCGACTTTTCTTGAACGATGAAGGTAATCTGAATTATGGTGACTGGCAGAGTTTTTATCTACCAACTCATACCATTTTGCCTAACCAGACTATTAATGGTACAACGCTTAGGAATGGTCAATTCTTCTTCTCGAATTCTAAAATTCTGCACTACACAAATTCAAATTGGAGTTACTGGAGCTCCGATCGGGAACTTATTGGACTTGACAGTGATGGGAAAGTGAGGAAAGACAATGGAGATTTAATCATCACTGCAGATTATGGTAACAACACAAGATTGCGACGGTTGACTCTCGATAATGATGGGAATCTCAGGATTTACAGCTATCACGACGATTCTGGATGGACTGTTGTTTGGAAAGCTGTGTCAGAGCAGTGTACAATCTATGGCCAGTGTGGGGAAAATGCTATTTGTATGGGTAATGTATCAGATTCTTCCCCTTCAAGCTGTGCTTGCCCACCAGGATTCCGGCCCATTCAGGGAAACCAAGATGCCTGTGAGAGGAAGATTCCGCTCAATAATACTCAGAACACCAAATTTCTTCAGCTCGATTTTGTCAATTATAGCGTCGGATCGAACCAGAGCAGTCTGAATGTATTGAATTTTGATGAGTGTCAGTCCAAATGCTTAGCTCACGAGTCATGTCTTGGGTTCAGATTCAAGTATGATGGAACCGGGTACTGTGTTCTTCAGCTTGAAAGAATGTTATTTGGGTATTGGTCTCCAGGTACAGAAGGTGCTATGTTTTTAAGAGTTGACGGATCTGAAACCGACGAAACCACTTTCACCGGAATGACCAATTTGTTGGAGACCTCATGTTCTGTCAGAATCAGCCTACCTTTCCCTCCTGAAGAATCCAACAACAAAGCACGAAACATCGCAATCATATCCACCCTATTTGCTTGCGAATTGATTTCAGGGATCGTTCTCTTCTGGGCATTTCTGAAAAAATACATCAAGTACAGAGACATGGCTCAGTCCCTCGGCCTTGAACTTCTGCCAGCTGGCGGACCCAAACGCTTCACCTATGCTGAGCTCAGAGCAGCAACAAACGACTTCGAAAATCTTATAGGGAGAGGCGGATTCGGAGATGTTTATAGCGGGGAATTGCCCGATCACCGTGTTGTAGCCGTCAAGTGTTTGAAAAATGTCACCGGCGGTGACAGCGAATTCTGGGCGGAGGTCACCATCGTTGCGAGGATGCACCACCTCAATTTGGTGAGGCTTTGGGGTTTTTGTGCTGAAAAAGGTCGAAGAATACTTGTTTACGAGTACGTCCCAAATGGGTCTCTTGACAAGTACCTCTTCCCAGCGGGTCGGGTCGTGGCTCGAGGAGTCCATACGGAAACGATCTCAATTGACGAGCCGAAGCCGATGCTCGACTGGAATGTGCGGTATCGGATAGCACTCGGCGTCGCAAGAGCGATCGCTTACTTGCACGAGGAGTGTTTGGAGTGGGTTCTGCACTGCGATATCAAACCCGAAAACATACTCTTGGGTGATGATTTTTGCCCGAAAGTTTCGGATTTCGGGTTAGCCAAGTTGAGGAAGAAGGAAGACGTGGTGACCATGTCCAGGATGCGGGGGACCCGTGGGTACATGGCGCCCGAATGGGTCAGGATGGATCCGATTACATCAAAGGCCGATGTGTATAGTTTTGGCATGGTTTTATTAGAGATTGTGAGTGGAGTGAGGAACATAGAGATTCAAGGATCTTTGTTAGAAAGTGAAGATTGGTATCTTCCAAGATGGGCGTTTGATAAGGTTTTCAAGGAAAATACGGTGGAGGATATTTTGGACCGTCACATTAAGCATTGTTATGATAGTGAATCGCATTTTGATATGGTTGATCGGATGGTGAAGACTGCAATGTGGTGCCTTCAAGATCGGCCGGAAATGAGGCCGACTATGGGGAAGGTTGCCAAGATGTTGGAGGGGTCGGTGGAGATAACAGAACCAAAGAAGCCTACCATATTCTTCTTGGGAGATGACTAAGTTTAGGTTTTTAGTAATTGTAGGTTTATTATAAGTGTGTATATATATGTTTGCTTTGTATTGGCTTGTTTAGTGATGCATCATACTATGTGATAAAATAAGATGCTATCATGTTTATGTTTGCTGAAGTTCTGAATTTCCCCTCTCCTCTGTATCCTGTAAAGAGCTAAAAATCAATTAAAATTTTGGTATGATAACTATTTTACATTCTTTTTGTGATTTATCGTTCTTTGTCTTCTTCTGCTATACAATGTGTTTGGTGAGATTGATTCGCAACAATTGGTATCAAAGCTCGAGTTTGAGGGAGTGATGGCGGCAGAAGATGGAAAGATCAAAATCAAGATATGAATTTTGGATTTTGAAAGATGCAAATCAAAGATTATAGAATCAACCAGAAAGAAATTTTACCAACCTCTCTCAAGGAAGAAACCAAAAATTATGAAAGACGACGAAGGTGAACTCCTTGATCGCCAAGCTCTAGGAGTTGTTTTTCTGTCGCTCAATTTCAACGTCGCTTTTAATATTGACTTTAACAACACCAATGCGAAATGTTTGATAGAGTTCTGTTAAGCTTGTAAGAAAATTCTAGTGCAACAAACAAAGTTTATTATTGCTGTCTTCTTTGTCTGCAAGTTGGAACGATATTGTAACAGCAGTGAGTAGTTGTGCTCGGAAATCTAAGGTAAAGTAAGATGATGTTCAAAACTTAATTCTCGATGAGAGAACACGTAGAAGAAAATTAAAAGAATCATCAGGGTTTGTATCAACGTTGAGACAGTGGGAGATCAAAGCCGGGAAAAAATGTGTGAATTTAAATTTATTTCATGCTAGAATTGTCAAGAGAGAGCGCATATCAAGAACGATTGTCAAGCACCTAAGGCTCTGCTTAGATTGTTTTTTGAGAGGATTAAATAAGGAGGGTTATATGAGTGGTGAATAGGCCAAAGTTGGCCAGATTCGATGACTCATAAAACGGGTAAGACTGAAAGTCAAGTCCACAATGTCAATGAGCCCAAATAAGGCCCAAACACAACTTCATTGAACAAAATTGAGCTACTTGCTCATTTTACAGAAAGAGTAAAACACAAGATGATTGAAGGATAATAGCCGAAGATACTATGTCATAAGCATCGACAATTTATAACCAGAAATTGACACAAAGCAGTTGTTTCATGCGGTTACCTCGCTCATTGATAAAATGGGAGGTTGACAACAAGAAAGAGGGACTTTTTTGGGATGGAGAACAACCACATTATATCGTGATGAATAAGAGTGTTTATTATTTTGACGTAAACCTCCAAGGCTGAATCAAGTAAATTTCTCTAAATATTTTACGATTATGTTTTAAGAAATACACACATTTTCAATTGTTCATCTTTGGCGTCAATAAAGGGATTATCTTAACTCACTCTTTTTTATGTTTGGATAGAAAGTAAAGCTCGTGAAATGAGAAGGAATGTCGAGCACCTAAGGCTCTATTTAGATTGTTTTTTGGTAGAGCGTCTCCTCGCTTATACGCTCATTTTCTCAGCTCAGGAATCATACACTTTACTCACTCATCTCAACACTAGCATGAGACACCCACCAAAAAATTGTCTCAATTGCCTGTGTCTATTTCTCACATTTATTTGTCATATTGTCTCAAACAGGAATTATACATTTGAATTTAATACGTAAATTTTTTTCCCAACAAGATCCATTATCGATAACTTTTGTTGCATTATTTCAAACAATATAAAAGATAGTTTAGACCAAAATGTGTAGAGCACGTGTTAAAGATGTATGTATAATTAATCAAGTATTTGATAACAATTTTGTTAATTTTGATTGTAAAATTTGCACGTTTGTAAAATTTTTACATTTGTATATATGTTATAACTAAAATTTTTTATTTTATTATTAAATTATTTTATATATCTCAGTAGTAAATTGATAATTTATAGACTATGATAAACTTACTGAAAGGTGCCAACCAATATCTAGTTTATTTACAGAGAAAAATGGAAAAAATTACGGAAAACAAAATTTATTTTGATTCCATAATTTAATGAAAAGAGGTCGGTAATTGTCCCAAAATAAATATGGGAATTTCATCAAGGCAGGAGTACTGTTTTCATGTACAGCTGTTAAAAGCTCTTCTTGAGTGTTTCGGATCTCTGCAGCTATGGCGTTGCGATCCTCTGGACGAAACCTCTCCTTCGAGATTCTCAGAGGAACCAACTCCGTCGAAGAAGATGAACGCGATGCCTTATTGTACCGATCAGAGTCAGTTCCTTTCCGCAACGACCCCGACGTTGAGTCCAAAACTCACGAGAATTCATCTCGGAAGAGGAAGAAGAGGAAAAATAAGAAAAAGAAGCCTCTCGAGCGGTTTTCTCTAATCGCGGAAGACCCGATCTCCGACTCGAACAGTGTCATCGATTCTAATTCCGTTCCCATTATAGCCGATTCGATAAACTCAGAAAATAATAGAAACGGTTTCGAATCAGAACTGAATTTCCAGAGGTACAGTGGTGCGGAGAGCAGCGTGTATACGGTGACTGAATTTGCAGAGAGGGAGAGCCAGAACGTGTATGATTTTGTGGAGTTGAGGCAGCGCAATGTCAGTGGAGGTGGCAGTGACGATGCGGTGATGGCGTCGCGGTTTCGGGAGAACCGAGCGGAGGAAAGTGGTGTGGAGTTGACCTCGGGGGAAAAGGAGAATCAACAAAGGAGATTCGAGCCAAACGGGAGCGTCCTAACGAAGCTCCAGACGGCAGATTCATTGGATTGGAAGAGTCTGATGGCCGAGGATCCTAATTGTGAGTGACCGCAATTGTCTTTTCGTATTTGTGTCCTATTTGACCCTTATTATCCAGCTAAGGCACTCTCTAGATTTTTTTTTATAACATTGACAGCTTATACAATGACGATGGCCATTGCAGAACTGGATGCCAAAATCATCCAAAGAGAAAAGAAACAGTACATATTCATGTTCTTAAAAAAGACAGCAAGTTTTTGCTGTGTCAAAAGTTCGTAGTTTGAAATGAGCTTAATGATTCTGAGGTTCACTACTTCATGACTTTTAACCACCACTTTGTCAGTATTTGCAAATGTAGTTTCTAGATTATTTTAAGTCTGGCTCTTTAAAGTTTCCATATTGAACCCAGGATTCTACTGGCTGTGAGGTTGGAAGTGTGGCAGAAAACTCTGTTCTTATTAGTTTTCAGTGTTGATGATTTGAGAGTTTTCTTTCTAATGTTACCTAATCAATTAAATGTAATTATGTGAGGATTTTTGAGATTGATGATTATCAGTTATACAATGAAGGAAGCCACTGAAAAGATTTAGATAGCTTTTACATGTAATTTACCTCTTAGTTATAAGTGCACCACTTTTTCCTACAATTGATTTTTCTTTTATACTTCAAGTTTTTGGAGCCAAAGTGTGTTGATTCGAGACTTCTATCGCTCTTACTGGACTGGAGATTAAGTGCAATGTCCAGCCGTCCAGGTCATGGCTGTTTCTTGCTTTATAGTAAATGAAAAGTTTCGGTTACCTGTACATTATTAAGTTTGCAAGCAATTTAATTTTATACTTCATATCCTCTATCCGACTTTATGCTATTTCTGTACAGAATAGATTGTCCATTGTTACAAGGTTTTTGTAGTTTCTTTCCCAGGTTTACTTCTTGCTCTTTGAATGTAAATTTTGTTGAGGTGTTTATGTTTTTGGTATGGATCTGCAATAAGTATAGCAAGCGAGACACTTCAGTGTGTCTAAAATGAAGTTTGTCTCGTTAACTTATTAGCATTTAAACATTTCAGTTTATATTCTTTGTACCAAGTTTATTAATTCCATCCAATCCAATATAATGATGTCCTCTCCACTAATCCTATAACATCCTTGTCATTGTTTCTTACTTACAAGTCACATCCATATTTTTATGGTATTCCTCCTTTTTAGCATCTCTTACTATTTTTTCATTATTCTTACTAGTTGCTGGCGCCTTTAAGACTTTTAGTCCAACTATCAAATGTTTTGGTCTTCTATTTGTTTGTACTTACCTTTGGTGATGCTATTCTTGCTGTCAGATATCTCTTTAGTGGAAATGTCACCAGTGAAGTACTTTACAGAAGAAATGTATACTGGAAACTCATTACGGCGAACAGTAGCTCTTGGCAATGAGAAAGAAAGGGAGAGAGTTTATGATACTATCTTTCGTTTGCCATGGAGATGCGAACTGGTAATCTTGGTTTTTCTTTTCTAAGCTTTTGAAGAAAAAATGAACATATTTCATCAACAAGTCATGTGCATGCCTTTTATTCCCTTGACGACATCTGTTGAAGGTTGCATTTTGCCTATTATTTGTCTGAAAACAAGTTCTTTTAGTACTTACTCAATGCATTGATGTTTTGTTGCCTAATGTTAGTGGAAGCATGCTTTTTACTTCTCATAAAAATTGTTAATTGGCATCTAGAATTGTCACTACGATTGGTGTTTCATGACATTTTGGTAATTTATGATATATTGAATTTATTTATCCTGTATTATATATGTGTCTGTGTGTGTGATATGTTTCATTTTGAAGTTTGTAATGCTTTTGAGGTTTGATGAAGAGATTTTGTGTTCTTTAAAAAGCAAGATAATACGAAGTGATAGTTTAAGAATTACGATTACATGGGAGATTCTATGTTTGAGTTGTTACTTGTTAGCACGAGTTTTTATTTTTATTTTTTATGTGAACATTAATCTCAATGTTGCATTATTAGGTAGGTTGCCTTGTTCTGTTTAAAGAAGGGTATTTTCTGGTGGAGGGTGGTAGTTTGGAAGTCTTCCATGACTCTGACTTCTGTTTTTGCATTTTTGGATTCTATATCATATGCTTGAAGTTTTCTGGGGCTTTTCTCCCTATACAACAGGATTGCCAACATTTCTCATGTCTTTTAACATATTTTTATTTTGTAAAAGAAAAAGAACTACTACGTGTATTCACAATGTTACTGCATTTTTTTGCAGCTAATAAATGTTGGGTTCTTTGTTTGCCTCGATTCATTTTTGTCTTTGTTGACTATCATGCCGACTCGAAATCTGGTTACCCTCTGGAGGGTTATTAGTACCAGGTTAGTTAGCTTTCTTCAAAAATTCTGTTTGTATGATGGCAGTGATCTAATGCCTGACGAAGCCTTGAGATTTTCTTGTTCTTCAATGTAAATGGTGAATTTTCATCAATTTTGTGTACATGATCACGTTTTTTTAATCACGTTGTTTAGTTTTTTCCCTTTCTGGTTTTTTTTCGCGTAGTTCCTTTTAGTGTATTTTGAATTAGTGGAATTATTCTTTTGATTAACTTTGAAGAATTGATAGATGCCAATGCAGTCTCCAAGGTTATTGAAACATTTCGAGTTTCTGGCCATACATTTTGGATGATATTAAGCTTGATCAGGTGCAGGTGTTTTGGAAGAATCAAAAGGTTTTCGGGTTTGTTTAGAAAATTTTGTGGCTTTTTAGCTCTTTTGCTTTGTGGTTGATGTACTGGCTTGGAAGCATACCGCATGCCTTGTAAACACTCTTACTTGAGTTTGATAAATTACGAACTAGAAATGTGGCATGTTTTTTTCTGCATGGTCCGAGAGCTGCAAGATGTGTGTGGGAGAAGGTTAAACATATTTCTGACTCGTTGAACTGTTAGTTGCATTTCCATTCTTTTTAATCCATCCCGCCATCTGTTGGGTAATAAGAATACCTTTGATTAACTGGTGGGTGAGGCTGGATGTTGTAATTGTAAGCATGCCAGTTATCACTGTTCCTTAGATTTAGGCATCTAAGATTGATTGTACCATAAGGAAAAAAAAGATTGGAAATGCTCATCTTTAGTAATAGTAAAAACTCAGGAAGCCAACTAGTTTTTTTTTCTCAGTTCTGGAAGAATCCTCCATTTGATAATAAGTTGGCATGCTGCATTTAGACAGGTGGAATGTAGTAGTAGCAGATTTGCCAATGTCATGGAAAGGAGATTATTATGAGGTTTTTATGCTCCTTAGTTTATATATATGTATGTGATTCGTTTAGGTGGATCAATGAGAGAAGCCTTCTATCTTCTGTTTAAGCCCACTTATTCCCAGATTTATCTAATGATCAATAAATCTATAATTCATTGTCTTGGAAGCTGGACAACGCTTGACAACGCACCCCCCCCCCCCCCCCCCCCCCCCCCCCCACCCACTCTCTCTCTCTCTCTATATATATATATATATATATTTGTTGTTGTTGTTACAAAATAATAATATGTAGAAAAGCCAAAGGAAGGAATGAAGCCTACTAATGCCCGAATTATGCAATGTATATTACTGATGGGCTTTAGTTGGTTTGTCGCTACAAATGTGGATGATGTAAACCCTGTCCACGAAGAAAGTCTTTTCTTTGATGTACTAGACTTAGTTTCATGTGGATTGCATTCTCATTTGTTTGGCACTGGGTTTGCATTCCTTAGCAGCTTAAACACTGGGTTTGCAATTTTGCATTCATTAGCAGCTTAAATAAACGGTCAATTTTGCTTCTTGTACCCTGGACTTGGAAATTAGGCCTTTTATGTATTTAATGTGGTTTCCTATCACTTAATCTCAGTATAAATTTAGTAATTTACTTATTTTCTTGGTGTGGACTCACGCTCACTTATATTAATTACAAGTACCCGAACCATTTTTTTGGCAGGCAGTTCAAGAAGCCTTCTGCAGCTGAGCTGTTTGATTTCGGCTGCCTTGTTGTGCTGACATGTGGAGTTGCTCTCTTGGAAAGAACAGGTCTACTGGGGAAAATATTGCTCTCTGTATATCTGTGATTAAAGATTTTAATGATTTACGATAGACTCTGGTTATGTTGGATAGTTGAGGCATTGCAATATTAGATTTTAGTTTGTCCATAATTTGGGTGTAGAATATTAACTGCTGATTTTTCTTTATAATTTTTGCTGCTACAGATATCAGCTTAATCTATCACATGATTCGTGGTCAAGGAACAATCAAACTCTATGTGGTCTACAATGTATTAGAGGTGAGAGAATAACCATAACTTATCCTTGTATAGTCACAGAGCTCTAATTCTTAATCCTATGTCATATTGTGGATAGCTACCCTAAAGTAAAATGAGAATATTCGTTATTACAGTAGGGCATAGGTAAGGCACTTTTAACCTCTTCCCTTGTTTACCATTTCTAGAAATTCAATATGTTACTAATTGGTTCCGACATTCGAAGTTTTCTTTGCTAAAGCTGGGGTGAAATCATCATGGGGATCTAACTGTATTATTTCTGGCAGAAAATTTTAAGCCATATGCATCCATCCCTTTCTCTCACAGCCCCTTTCTTTTATCCTGACATGGGTGGAAAAAAGGACCACATCGCCGAATCAAACTCGCCATTCAAAGAACGAACTGAAGGTTTTTCCTCTTGTACTTCTGCCATCTTGGGTATGACTGACTCCTCTGAAAAGCTTCAATCCACAGCTTTTCTTTGGCACAGACAGCACAGTATGGGGCTACCCTCCAACTTATACCCTTTCTTTTAATACTTTAAAAATTTTAGGTCCAGATAGTCATCGAAGGCTTTACACCAAAAAACTAGAACACTTTGCATGTTCTTTTGGCTTTGTCAGTGTGGACTTGTCTTATAAGTTAAAGTTGATGGGTTCGTGATCACTGCATCTTGTGTGGGATCTAATTTACATATAATGATTAATGTGGGTATTACTCTGAAATCCTTCTCTTTAAATTTCCTTCGTTGTGGCTAGATATTTTATCATAGTTTGTCTTCACGGAATTTACCCTTTTCTTCTCTTTTTTCCCATCTCTCTACAGATATTTGATAAACTATTCCAAAATTTTGGTGGAGACGTATTGCAAACTTTATTTAATTCTGCAGAAGAACTTGCAAGTTGCTCTGCAGAAAACACTGTATTCTGGACCTGGAGATTTTTCTCTGACCAAGCGTTGGCCATGGTTGTTTCAAATATCCTTACTCTGGCACTAATATATACAATACTATTTTAACCATAATGGTAAATTTTATGCCTTCCTATTTGTTTCCTTGACTATCCTTACTTCTTCATTCTTTCATTTTATTAGCTCAGGCAATTACTCTATCAACTTGTATTGTTGCTCACAATAATGCCTTGCTGGCTTTGCTGGTATCCAACAACTTTGCTGAGATAAAAAGTAGCGTCTTCAAGCGCTTTAATAAGGATAATATTCACAGTCTGGTATACTCAGGTGAGTTTGCTTTTTGCACTTTTAAATAAAATTTTGAATGACGGATTGTCTGTTTTGATCTCCTTAGTATTTGAGATGGTGGAAGCCAGCTGACTTTAAGGAACAAATGAGCTATCTTATTATCATGCATGAACTGGTGTGGTTCCGATTCAAATTCTTAGCAGCATGAAAGCAAATGATGACTACAATTTGCTTGTGATCTTAGTTTTTGGCAAAAGGCTACAGACATTCAAGATGGTTTTATGTATAGATTAAACAATGTTTTACAATTTACTTGTTTTAAATTGTGGTACTCCTTAATCTTTTCTGCTCTTTGATCATCCCATGCATTTTTCCTTGCTTTGTTGAATTAGTCCTAGTGCTCAATGTTCATGTTCAATTTTTAGCATTCCTATCCTTTGTCAGATCCCTTCTACATTTTCCTTACTGCCCCATTCTCATAAAATTGGTATTTCTGCTTCTTCTCCTTTGTTTTTTTGGGCACTACTTATGCTAACTTTACTGTTCTTGATTTTCATGATTCGGCTTTTGCCACCATGGTGAGCAAGATGGTTTGGTATTGCAGCCTAATAGCCAATGCCATCAAAGTGAACCCAATGTCGGTTATCATTTTGTTGAGGTTTTATAACCAATTGTTCCCTGTTTGGTGGTTGAAAGTTTCGATCTTCTCTATGTTCTGCTGTCTGGATAAGTTCTCTGCTATGCTTCCAAGTAAATTATAAAACTATTAAGTTAGCACGAAAGGCGTTATTGGACCCTTTGGGCGAAGAATTAGTCAGAAAGGGAGGAAAAAAATGCTCATATATGAGTTGGTTGCTCAATTAAATATGCATTATTTCTACCTTTTGCAGATTCGTGTTATTGGTGAGCATAACGCAGTTTCTTTGATATGTACATACAAAAGTAACATTCTTTAGGTTATGTGGCATCTTCAGTGTCTTGAACTTTGATAGTGGGAGTGGGAATAAGAGCTGAGTATTTTGTTAACCATAAATGGATCAAACTATGAAATTTTGGGTCATTTTTGCACTTACCTTTTTCTAGGGATGTTGTCGTCAAGGAGTCTCCTGCATGCATTTTGTGCAAAGGCCTTGAGGACATGTTTGGACTTTGAAGTTTGAACCCATAATCATAAGCCTATGCTTTCTGGTGCTTGTGTTTAGATCAACCCTTTAATATCCTTTACACTTGAGCAATAGGAGATTCCAACCATTTATAATTCAAAATTTTCATCCTAAGATGTGATTCTCTCACACCAGTCATACTAAATCATACATGACTCGAGTGTGAGCCACTAATTATTTTTTACTCACTTGAGAGCTATGCCTTGTGCACTTTCAAGTGCCCCATAATACCAGGCTACATGTCACCCCTTGTATCTCATGTGTCATTGTTTCTTTCTTCATCAATTGTCTTATGTTACAACAATATTAATTTCACACAAAAGCGAGCCATATGTATCCATGCTACATGTCACCCCTTGTATCTCACGCGTCATTGTTTCTTTCTTCATCAATTGTCTTCTGTTACAAAAACATTAATTTCCCACAGCACTGAGCCATATGTATATGTTATCACCTTTTAAATGTCAATTTTCCCACACTTCTTATAAGTTGCATTCTACTGGCTCTATCCAGCCGCTTTCTCCGATTACATTTGTGGGAGAGGGGCGTGCACAATGTCTTGGTTTAACCAAAGCTTAAGCCTACTGGTTTCTAGTCTATTTATGCATATTAACTCTTAACTTTTTATGCTTAATCATTGTGCCATTCCAATCACATATGTACTTCACACTTTTAAGAGCAAAGAAGAAATAAAATCAAAGCCCAAGGGGTGCTCTTTCTGAATTGAATGTACATGTCACTTGCCCATTTTTGTCGTTGTTGTGTGGTCAAGGAGTCAATTGGCGGTCATTACATGTATGCTCTCTTTCTTTTTTGTTGTACAATCTGATCATGGGGATAGTGAACTGCAATTTATGCTCAATAGTGTTAACGTTTATCTCTGTTGCTGCATGATTTTGGTTTATTTAGTCTCATATGTACATATTATGTATGCCCTTTTCCCACTGCCAGATTCAATAGAGAGATTCCACATTTCAGCATTTCTCGTATTCTTTTTAGCTCAAAATATTCTGGAGGCTGAGGGTCCTTGGTTTGAAAGTTTTCTATCTGTAAGTTTACCTGAAAGATTCTTGGCATTTCTATCAAAAACAAATCTTGACACAAGTTTGTTCCGGAGTTTATGTGACTTGCTTTATTTGTTGTCTTGTCTGAGCTCTGCAGAATGCTCTCATGGTTTTCGTCTGTGAAATGTTGATTGATATCATAAAGCATTCATTCCTCGCCAAATTCAATGATATAAAGCCCATTGTCTACTCCGAGTTTCTTGAAGAGCTTTGTAAACAGGTATACGTTTGTATGCTCTTGTATATGCTTTAATGTCGTCACTATCATTACCGCTTCTATATTTTTCTGCCTATATGGGTTTTAAACTTCACATCAAGCTTTAAACATGCTAGTAGTTCATAAATATTTTTCCTGTCATTATTGTTGAAAGCTAATTTTCCTCTTCTTGATTTTGATAGATTTTGAATATTCAAACTGATGATAATAAGAACAGACTCACTTTCGTTCCTCTGGCACCAGCTTGCGTGGTAAGTTGTTGATACTAGGAACTTCTTATTGTTTGCTTAAATGAAGCAGCACTGTTCTTTATAAAAGACGCTGTTAGCAGAAGGGCTGTTACATATGAAACATGATAACATATGATGTTATAGATTTTCCCTATTTTGTCGATGGTACTCTCTTGCTAGTTTACATGTGTAATAATATGTAGCTGTAGATGGCACTATCTGTTTTTTTTTTTTACAAGCATGGCCTCATGGGTAATGACTTTTGCTTTCTCCCATGAAGTTAACAATTTTATTGGTTTGAGATTTAATTATTTCAGATTTTAAAATTAATTTTGATTTTTGTCATTGGATTTTAGGTTATACGAGCTCTGACTCCTGTATACGCAGCTCACCTACCCTGCAACCCTCTTTTGTGGAGGGTATTTTGGATTCTCCTCTTGTTTGCGGTGACTTACATCATGCTTGCAAGCCTTAAGATGATGGTTGGCATAGGTCTGCAAAAACATGCTACTTGGTATGTTAATAGGTGCCAAAAACGAAAACACCATCTTCACTCTGATTAAAGGAAAATGCATTTGGAAATGATGAAGAATATCCGACTTGGTTTCCTAATCGAGAAGACAGACAGCCAGCCGGCTTTCTCAGCTGCTCAAGTTTCCATCCTCTTACGGGATATTCCCACAAAATTTTGTCATAGAGATGATTGTTACAATCACAGGAGGCAGATTGTCCAGAGAGCTAAAATATTTCCCCAAATATATTGGTGCAAGGATAGCTGAATGTATTTTCTAGAAAAATAGACAATTTAATGGGGTAAAATAAAAAAATAAGATATTTGTGTATTAGAAAAGAAAGATATCAACGAGGCTTATGAATTACGATTTTTCATTGTAAAATAAAGGATTTTGTAATCTCAAATAATGTATTAGAATATTGATAGTAATATTCACATGATACAGTCGGCATGAGTGTGTGTGGGCACTGGTTATGGATGGATGGATGGTAAATACAGTCAGATGATTCCATTTCCATCCCAAGTTGTTTGGCGAATCACTTTTTGGTCTCATTTTAAATTATTGTCGAATTAACAAGCTTTTGGTGTAAGTGAAGGAGGAAGACTGGTACATCGGCCTGGATAAGCAGCTCGACATAGAGAAGAAAACAAGACAACTCCTAGGGAAGTAATACTCGTACCATTTTCGGTTCGTCGGTATCAAAGTACAACCCTTGGCCCTCACCATCCATGCACAAACACCCACCTATTCCCCATTCCCGAAAGTCGGAGTCTACTGTAATTTTTTTATAAAAGCGTGGCGTAGTGGTTACAACTGTATTTCCTTTTGAAAAAATAATGAGTGTCTTGTAATCCGAATTACAAATCTAATAATATATTGTTTTATTTCAAACAACAAAATAAAATCGAAATTACAAATCTAATAATATATTATTTTATTTCAAACAGCAAAATAAAATAAAAGCCTGAAAAAATATGAAATTTTTGGACTGTTAAAATATAAATTTAATGTGTCTATCGTTTGTTTTCTTTTGACGTGGGATTGCACAGTTTAAGTCAACTTTTGATTATTGAAAGATTGATCACTTTTTATTTTAATCATTGAATATTCAAACATTAGATGTTAATAATCGAAAGTGTACATTTCTTTCAATATGGTAACTCAGACATTGTTTAGTTGTTTAAAATTGAAACTTTAGGTTGCTGAATTGTGATATTTAAACATTTTGCAATCAAAATGAAAAATGGTCAATTTTTCAATGACAAAAAATTGACGTGTCCCGGGGTTGCACCCCACTCAAAAACATCAAATTTCATCACTTAATTTTCTAAGCGTGCGACACAATGGAAAAGGAAAAAAATGTCAGTGACCCACTAGTGACCCATATTTTATTGTTCATATTACTGTTTGGTAAAGCATAACAGAGATTTACACTTATTTTCTATGCTCACAAGTTTGTACGCTCTAGCATTTTACGTTTCAATACTCACACTATACGCGTACAACTTTATATCCCTATTAGTACTTTAAATACTTCTAGTATTAATTTGACAGTTTAGACGTTATCATAACTTCAACTATACCAAACATTAACAATTTATTTGATAACTTATACGTTAATTATTAATTTTACAGTTTATATGCTATAATAACTTATGCTTTACCAATACAAATAACTTTATATATAAGAGATCTAGATCTAACATTCGAATTAGGAAATAGTTGTTGACTCCAAACCACGGTGGAGCTTTTATCACAAATTAATAGAGTACAACTTATATTCCATTAGACATTACTCTCTATATCAATTTATAATATGTCAAACATATTCTCTATCAAACACTCATATGTATATATAGTATTATTTATATTTTATATAATATTTAATTATTTACAAACTTTATGAAATCATTTCAATAAAATGTTCGAATCAATCTTTACCTTTCGTTTCAATCGCTTGAACCTTCAAAAATTATTATCACGGGTCAATGCGTGGGCCGGGTTTTCAAGTTTCTGTCTTTCTGAATTGATATAATGGCCCAAATCACAGCATATTTGGGCGGGTTACGGAGGAGCCGGATTGCCGAAACTCTATAGTGAGGCCCACAAAGCCGAGATTTTGAAATTAGGGCATAGTAGACCATCGATAACGAGGCGGCGGCTGTGTAGGGTTTCAAAATCGCGCTATAAAAGTTGCTTGCTTGCTATTTCTCAGTGACCAGCTCGCCAGATCCAAGCTGCAGCGCCGAACGCTTTTTGAAAATAATGTCAAGTATTCTAGACTTCTGAATTTCCTCTGTTTATTTAGATTCTGATTTTGTTGTCAATTTACGGATGTGTTCGTTCGTTAATGGCGTCTCTAATGATGATTTACATGAAAACTTTCGTTCTTCTGAGAAATTCTCCGTGCTGAAATTTAGTTGGAGACCTGAACTGAAGAGAAGTTGCTTGCGTATTAGTTTATATCGTTGTGTGTAATGTTTGTTGTAATTTAGCTATAAAATTTGTGATATATCCATGTTTTTATTTTTCTTTCATTAATGTTTATATTATAGGTATGAGACTCATGGTTCATGAATTTTATAATTAAAACGGTTTCGAACTTCTTCTGTCAATTCTATTCGGTTGCCGTTGATGTGATTGTATTCAATTTTGTCTACAGTGTCTTTGTTGTTTGTTTATGTTACCAGTTTTAAAGACTTCAGATCTACAGGGCTGGCTCCAATGATGATGGTGAAAAAAAACTTTCGTTCTTCTGATCTAGTTCTTGAGGAAAAAATTTTGGAGACCTGAACTGAGGAGGCTGAGCTATTGGGTTTTTATTTATTTTTTTCAATTTCAACTTTAAATAATGTTTTATTTTTATTATTTATTCATCTTAGTGTATTTTATGTCGCTATAAAAAGTTGCCTGCTTGCTCCCTCTCAGCATCCTAGATTGCCTGATCCTAGCTGCAGCAGAACTCTTTTTGAAAACAATATCAAGTATTCTTGACTTCTGAATTTCCTCTGATTATTTACCTCTTGTGTTTTCAATGTAATGATGTGTTTGTTCAATAATGGTGTCTCTGATGATGATTTACATGAAAACTTTCGTTCTTCTGAGACATTCTCCGTGCGGTAATTTAATTGGAGACCTGAACTGAAGAGACATAGTTTGGGCATTAATTTATATTATTGTGTGTAGTATTTGTTGTTATTTAGCTATAAAATTTGTGATATGCCCGTATTTTCCTCTTATTTTTATGTTTATATTATAGGTATGAGACTCATGGTTCATGTCTATTTATAATTAAAACGCTTTCCAACAATTTCAGTAAATTCTATTTGGTCGCTGTTGATGAGGTTGTATTCAATTTGGTTTTCTTTGTCTTGTTTTTTGTTTATGTTACCAGTTTTAAAGAATTTTGATTTACAATGCTGCTTCCAATGATGATGGTGAAAGGAAACTTTCTTTCATCTGATGTATTTGTTGATGAAATTTTTTTTTGGAGACCTGAACTGAGGAGGCTAAGCTATTGTGTGTTTATGATTTTTGAATTTTAACTTTGAATCATCAATTATTGCTATTATTAATCATCTTGGTGTATTTAAATTCTTCTCTTTTTCCTCTATCTCATTGTGATATGGTTGATTGCTATATGGACTTGATTCTCTTTTTGTTGCTTGAGATGTTGGATGATCTACATGTAAATGATGCTTGCTAACATTTATCATTTATGAATGTGGTCTCGTATTATTGTTCTCCTTTAAGGTTCATATTGTGTGATGAGAATATATTTTTTTCATTCTGGTTAAAGCTTGTTGTCTTGTAATTTTTATAGTATCTCATTGCGATTTGTGGTCAGATGGGTCCTGATACTCCATCTGTTGAAGAAAATCTCATAAGTTGACTGAAATTGGGCGCCTTAAAACAAGAAACTGGAATGTAAGAGTTTATAGTTTATATATGTGACAATGTTAAAGGTTCTGGAGCCACAGTTTTATTAATTGGCCTGAGAAGGGATGGGTATTATTTTTTAAATGCTTATTAGTAGCTATTGTTATTTATTTATTATTGTGGATGCAGATTTGAGTTTTGGCTGTAGTAACCAGATCAAGGAAGAGCTAGAAATTGCCATTACCTACATCTTGGGTGGATTGGTGGTTCTGTCATTCCTTACACGTTCATTCAAAGAGCTGTGGAGACTAACATCAATTATTTGTGACCTCGCTTGCGTTGGGTTTCATTCACTGGCAGAGTAAGCCTTCTAGGACTGTTCTGTTCTGCAGAGAGCCCTTATTGTAGCCACTGCATCTGCAGCAGCATTTGGCTTGGAGTTTGTCCAACAATGGTTACTTTTGTTATACTGTTAGCTTGTTGTAATGATTAGGACTTTACAATTTAACTCTTTCCTGTTCTCCTTTGTTGGTTGTGATAATGTGGAACTTGAAGTTGTCATCTATGATCAAATTTTCTGCGTAAAATGAGTTCTTAATACAAGCTCTCAAGGAAGAATTGGCTCCCTCTAAATCCACCAGAAACAATTGCTTGCTTCAAAGACACAAATTCTGAAACCAATCTGTTTTATGCAGATACAGTTTGAACGTTTATGGTCTAATCAATGTTTTTAAATTTGGATCGGCCAACAAGCCGGTTTGATCATCGGTTCCGGTTGGATAAGTTCCACGGGTCAGATCGCCGGCTTGAAACTTCGTCGTCTTCACTGTGACTCTCTTCTTCCATTTTGTCTTTCTCTTATTTACTTCTCCTCCCTGCGCGCTCCTTCACCATCACCAAGACCTTCCTTCTCTTATTTACTTCTCCTCCCTGCGCGCTCCTTCACCATCACCAAGACCTTCCTTGATTCCTTCATCAAATCCCCAAACTCACCATTTTTTCTCATAAATAAGAAAAATAAACTCTCTACAACTCACAAATTTCAAATCTGAACAATACCCACAAGATCCAGATCTGACTCTCTTTCTCTCCTTGAATTTGGGCTGAATCGGAACCTAAAACTGGAGCACAAGGAAGTGGAGCCGTGGATCTCGTCGTTCTCTGCGAGGCTAGGTCGCTGGGTGGCAGCCACCGGATGTAGGATAGATGCAGGTCTACTTTTCAACTCAAGAAGAAGCTCCTTTGACATCCTCAAATGACTAATAAATTTTAAAAATAAGAAAAAGAAACTGAGTCTTTGAGAGGGAATGAGGAAAGTATAATAAAAGAAAATATCTTTGAGACGGAGAACTTTTTGTTACATGTGCGAAGGAGATGAAGGGCAATAATTTTGACTTTTGATATTTGTATTTGCCATGAAATTGGAATCGGCTTTTATACCATCACCCGGACCGGACAAGTGGCCAGGTGCCGGTTCGACTTGCTGGTCCGGTCCAAGTTTAAAAACATTGGGTCTAATCCATTCCTGAAGACGGTAAAGTGGCTTGAAATCTACTAGTACTAAGGTGTCGTTTGGATAACCATTTTAACTAGCATATATGCTAGAAAATAACATAAATGCTACACATGGATAAAATCACAATCAAACAACAATTTAACATGTAGCATAAAGAGTGTGTTTGGTAACAATTTTACCAGTAGCATATAATTTAGCTTGTATGCTGATTGCTTTATGCTGCTTGAAATGCTGACATATATGTTGTTATAAATGTTGTGGGTGTTTGGTTAGATTTTTCAGAGAAAAGCATATATGCTAGTATAAATGTTGTGGTTAATTACATGTAGGGGTATTAACACAAATAATTAAAAAATAGATTTATATTTTTTAAAAATAATCTTTACATTTTTAATAATATTAAAATATTATATATTTTTTATAATTTTTTTTTATTAATATTTAACATTTTCTTAAATTTTATTAAATATAATTTAATATATTATTAAAAAATAAAAATATTATTAAATATAAATAATTAAATATGTTAGTAAAAATGTTAATATATTATTAAATATAAATAAATAATAGATTAGTAAATATAAATAAATAAATTAGTAAATATAATTTAATATATTATTTAAAAATAAAAATATTATTAAATATAAATAATTAAATATGTTAGTAAAAATGTTAATATATTATTAAATATAAATGAATATATTAGTAAATATAATTTAATATATTATTTAAAAATAAAAATATTATTAAATATAAATAATTAAATATGTTAGTAAAAATGTTAATATATTATTAAATATAAATGAATATATTATTAAATATAAATGAATATATTATTAAATAAAATAATTGGTTTTCATCCGTACATGCAGGGTAAACTTGTCATTAGTTAAGAGTGTAGGGGTAATTTGGACATTTCATGCATAAGTGTCCAAAAAATGCTAGTAAAATGACATTTTTAGAATGTCATAATTTAGAGGTAAAAATGTTAATTAATATGCTGAATGTTGAATTGTTGTTTGGTTATATTAACAATAATATGTAGCTTACATGTTATATGCTGTATTATATGTTATTTATAATGGTTTACCAAACACCACCAAAGTAGCATATTTGGGCAATTTCTAAAATGCTTATTTTTGTAGCATTTGAAAAACCATTTAGCATTTCACTAATGAAATGTCTTAAATGCCCCAACTATATTTACATTTATTATTTTTGAAAAAATGTTAATATTATTAAAATAAATGTTAGAAATTTTTTAATATTATTAAAAATATTTAAATGTTAGAATTTTTTTAATATTATTAAAAATGTTAAAATGTTCATATAAAAAATACATATATTTTTTTATAAATATATTAATCTCATTGTTTTTGAATTTCTGCTAATACCCCTGTATGTAATTAGCCACAACATGTGGAATAACATTTATGTTATCAGAAAAATTGAAACAAACACCCACAACATTTGAAACAGCATAAATGTCAGCATCTTAAACAGCATATACGCTACCAGCATATAAGCTAAAATATATGCTAAAATTCAAATTGTCTTCCAAACGGACCCTAAGATTCTCATTAATGTTATCCGTTCGGAGGAAAAGATTAATGTTATCATACGTTTGCACGATTTTTAAAAAAAATATGATAATATAATTTATGCGAATTGTATAATATAAAAACACTCAATTGACAGGCTTATACAAATGAGATATTACGGCAGAAACACATCCCATACACACTCATCACTTGCCATTTAAATTTTAAAAGATGTGGAGCCACAAGAAAGCATACATGAGTAGGCAAAGTCATTTCATGCAGCAGCAACATCAAATAGCTTTAGAAAACATGAAACATTTGATTTAGGGAGGAATACTATTTACCCAAATGACAAGACCTCATGCCATTCCTCTACAGTCAAAATCTGTCAAGGATATTCACAAGAATTCACTTGCTTGTAAAGGAGTAAGACAGGAAATTGATTGCTTGTGTTATAATACCAACATTTGTTTAGATACACACTCTCAGGAGACTGAGTGATAAGAAAGAGTATCAGTTATAACTTGGACCATGGATGAAATGCGAAAGAAAAGTGGGATGTAAAGATACTCAGGCAACCAAAAAAAATTATTTCCTGGCATCTTTTTATGGTTTCCCATGATTATAATTGGTTTCAGACGCCAAAAGACCCATTTGCTGACTCAGAATTTCTATGTTTTGAGACTCATTCGGATGAATTCCTTCTTCTGTTGACTTACTCTCAAGATTTTGAGAACTAACCATTAGATCAAATGCAGTTTCAGACCTCTGAGATGCTTCAAATTCAGTTCCAATTGCTGTTGAGGTTTCTATTTCCATTTCGGTGTCATTTGCCCTTTCCTTGTCATGTTTAGAATCTTGAAAAACAGGACTGCTAGCGAGCAGAAGTTGTTCCCATGTACCATCATCAGGTAAGTCTGGAAGAACAAAGGGGACCTGGCTTTCAAATGAGCACGATTTTTCATCCAAAAGCATTTTCATGAAATCAGTATTCACAAAGTAGTCTTTCATCCCATCAAAAGAATGATCAGATTGTTGTGGTTTTTCAGAATCTGTTTGTTTAAGAACAGGTGAAGGCAATTCATCAAGTGGCAGTTGATACCTTACTATCATACCATCCACAGCCGTTGGCTCACCATCCTCCATTCCTTGTTCCAGCATACCGCCACTTTCAGCCATGCACCAATTATTTTCCTTGGGCTGAAGTAGCTGAACCAAAAATCCTGGAATTTTCATGGCTAGAACCAAGAATGACAGCATCTGCTGCTGGTTTTTCTCCATTCCTTGGAGGCGATCTTTTAAGACAAGCAACTTGTTATCTGCAGTTTCCTGATGCTTCCCAAGAATAACTAACTGCTGCATAAGTGAATTTTTATCAGTCTTCAGATTCTCAACTTCCTTCCATAGCCCTGAATTTTCAACTTCTTCACTAGATTCAATCTTCTTGTCTTGCTGCAGCAATGGTTTCCGATTATCTGTACTCTGAGAGTGTTTCCTCCGACAAATGTTTTTTAACAAGTGCTTTTGGCCCCTGATAAATCCATCATTTGAAAATTCCCATCGATCTGAATCAATTTTTCTGAAACCCTGAAACAAGTTATAGAGTAACCATTTACTTCACTAGTTAATGTTATTCAACACAATACTTAACACAGACGTAGGTGCTGAAGCATGGACGCATGCATAAACAACATATATGAAGGCTGTAACTTTACTATTTTATAGTGTGCGAGAATCAATGTAAAATGATCTGCTATCACTTGATTAGCACTTCCGAGTTAAATCATTATTGCCATTTCCCATCACAGGTAAAGGGGTCATGCGTTCATTAGCCATGCATATGCTTTTATCTTCTTTCAGGCCGCCAACACAGGAAAAGAGTTCATTAATACCCAGTTAACCACAAGTCACAAAAAGAATTTAGTTAGCATCAAGTATCAGGTATCAACAAAAGGAAGAAAAAGAAAAGGTGGGCTTGTATGCTTGACAATATTAGCAATATTATTGCAGCACAAATGTTTAGGCCATTATATTCAACATCATTATGTTCTAGTCCCCAAAAGAATAACTAGTATAATGAAAAAGGCACTCTTAAAAGAGAGGAGGATTTTATTTAGACAGCCAATAGAAGGCCGCATGGGTGACTCATGACAGTTATTTTGGATTTGGGAGAATCGAAAGAGAGGACAAACTGCACGGCCAACTTCAGGCATCATGAACTTACTTTGCTCATTTTGGAAGGTGTATATTTCGAAAGGCGGCTTTTAGGAATTTGGGATTATCCTATGCTCAGATAAATGCTGGCATGAAGATATCTTCCCTATTGAATCCGAATATTAAAGTGCTTATATCAAGAATGAGAAGCTAAAGTGCTTAAAAAAGGACAATCGGCTATTTTTTCTACCACCTGCACCCTTATGGGATGCCTATCTCAGCACCATCCCAAAAGATGCTGGTGAATACTACTACTTCACAATTGACATTTTCTGTACGAGGAAAAATTCAATATTTTATAAAAGTAAAGAACATGTGCAGAAGCTTGTCCTTCAAAATGATACAAACATAAAGCACACATTTCCCAAAATGGGAAGAGATTCAAATTTATATGAAGCAGTTTCAATTTCAAAGAAAATGTGGAAGAAATCGTCCTTCAAGTCTTACAAACAGCATGCACAGATTTCCCAAATTAGGGAGAGATTTGAATTTACACTAAGCAATTTCTATTAATATCTAAACTGTCAAACATTGTGTCATCATCATAGGCCCTTTTGAAATTATTGCATAAGAGAAAAATTGGTGAACCACTTGTGTTAATATTTATTTTCACCAAAAAGTATGACCTATCCCATCATCAAGGTTATTTCACATATATTTTAAAAAACACATACTTTTTGCCTCAAAACAAAAGGTTTAAAGAGTTATGTCTATTACCATTCACCAGAAGCAAGGTATTTCAAAGTAATAAAGAAACAGAGTTGGATAAATGAACAAAACAGAAATACTCCAAAGCATCAACAAAGAGGAATCACAAGAGAATATCAATGCTACAAGCAACACATAAACCTAGCAGAAGTACTCATTAAAGATAAGAAAGCATATTACTGTCCTTTGTGGAGCGACTATCACGAAACAAGTATATTCACTCATTCTCATATTCCAATTAGCCATGAGAAGGCGAAACCATAAAGTGTGTTATTGCTTAGCAATATGCCCAACCAAGAACCAGTAGACTCAAAAGGACAAGGGAATCAAAAAATCGCCCGCAACCCCATGATACTCCATTAGTTACATCCACACCCAATTCAAGAACCCATGATCAAGACCAAATCGCTGAATTCAAACAGCATAGAATCCGGTACAAATGAAAGATTACCCATTCAAGTCCACGAATAGAAAAAAGACAAAGCATAGTAATCTATACTCACGTAGATATTGAGTTGCCTCATAAAGCTGGAGAAATTGTTGTGCTTGAAGAACTTGGGAAGCAACTGAACCGAGAATTCAGTCATGTCCCAAATAATAAAGCTGTCATTGTTTTGGCTCCATGAGATTACAGAATTCGAGGACTCATCATCCACCATTTCATAGCACTTCCTCAAAAACGGCGGCGTAGATTGAAACCCATCATCATTCACACCAGATTTCACCATAATTGAACGATTCTTGCAGAACACGCCCCCCAAATATCAACGAGTAGGAGCTCAAAGAGTCGAAAAATTGTGGTTTGAGGTTTTCGTTGATGGGAACGCGTCTAGCATTTCTTACATAGGTGAATATTGTCTGCGAAGGGTATAAAAGACAAGTTAAAACAAGTGGAAGGACGGCATAGGAGGAGTGTGTAGAGAAGTTGGGAATGTTGTGCGCAACTTCAGAGAAGGGGGGATAGATATTTCATTATTTTGGGCCAAGAGCTCTTTGTTGGCCGTTTGGGACTTCAGGATTAGGTGTCTAAATGAGTTGAGCCGCTTATGAGCGGCTCGGTGTTTGTTCGAAAAAAAATTGTTTGTGTTTGACTCGATTCATAAACGAATCGAATTTGAACTTGATTTTAAAGTTCGATTTATAAAAGAGTTGAGCTTGACCATCACAAAACTCGGCTAGTTAAGGTCGCAAGTTAGCTCATTTGGCTCGGCTCGATTATAAATACATATATATATATATGTATGTATAATAGTTCATTTGATTTCAATTTAACATTATTAATATGTTTGAATGTAATAAACTATTCATGTGATTCAATGTATCCGTAACTACTTAAGTATCATCATTATTATTAGTATATTACATGAGCATTAAATATTAACATGTATTTATTATCATTATTATTATCGAGCTCGACTCATTTAGTAATTTATCGAGTTTCTAACGAGTCAAGCTTGAGCTTATCACATTTGAATCACCATAAAAGTTTGTGTATAATTTATTTTTATTCTTTGTTTGAAAAGAATCCGATATTAGAATTATATAACATATTTTTCATATAATATAATAGTGGAGTTGTCTGGCTTGTTAAAACGCGTTTCTTATCTTCGCTTGCAGACTCAACGCAAGTGACAACCAAAAAGTTATGGGCCCGTTTTTTTAAATTGCGTTTAAACCCAACATGAACGTGGGCCTCTAACGCATGGCCAAACACGCATAGTATTTGCTTTGTTGTTGACAAAATAACGGTATAAGATTTATATTTTTTGTCATTTGACATGTTATTAGTTACACTAAGAATTTCGTATAAAAAGAATTGGAGGTTATGATGTCAAAAAGGTACCAAGCAGATGACAAATCAATGAACTAATAGGGCTTGGGCCCAGCCCTGGCCCTGAGAAATGCTCAGGTAACTACTCCGACTCTCAAGCAGTATGAACTATGTTGTAAGGAAAGCTTAGTACTCGAAGCTCTCTCAAGACAGGCAAGTAAAAGTATAAGCAATGAGATTATATTTTACCTAGCGCTATAGATCCCCTTTTATATTGGTTGAGGACTCTGAGTTGTAGTTGAAATTGACTCCTTCTCCCTAATCGTTGGGCGGATTCTTTGAAGGTTTAATCTCATCTGGACTCCTCTTCTATGGAAAGTAGGACTCCTTGAACTTAGTCTCAGGGGCGGTCCTGGGCTATTTGGGGCCCGGGGCGAGATATTTTTTTGGGGCCCTTAAAAAAAATTTGGGGTTCGGGGCAACGCCCCGAAATATTTTTTTTTACACATAGTCATAACTTTTAAACTAATAATAAAAATTCAAATAAATAAAACAACAATAAATTTTTGATAGCTGGAACCCAATTTTGGGAGGCTAGACCATCACGGCTTGAATGTCATTACATTAAAATTAAACTATTAATTACAATATTTAGTTAAAAATATAATTACATAAAATCACATAAATAGAGACGTTGGAGGTTGGAGAGAACAGAGATTACAAAAATGGGAGACGAGAGAAAGAGGTGAAGATGTAAATTAGGGTTTTAAAAGTGAAATTGAGCCTTGTAGTAAGTACTTTGGACCTGAAATTGGGGGCCCAATTTTAAGTATAAAAAATGGATCTTTGGACTTGAAATTGGGGGCCCAATTTTAACTACAAAAAATGAAAGAAAAAGAAAAGAGGAGATGTTAGATCAAAGGCTCGAACCACTAACCTCAATATATATAAAAAACCATTGTGCCGCTAGACCACAAGTAAAATAATGATACAATGGTTGTGAAAACTAAATTTTATATATATGTTAAAATATATTAGTATTAAAAAAAATTTGAGGGCCCTCAAATTTTGGGGGCCCTGGGCGGCCGCCCCTGCTTAGTCTCTCGTTGGGATATGAACATTGGTTATTATCGAGGTGTATGTATGGTTGCTACCTCGGAATGTTGTTAAGGATATGCCTCAGTTTGGTAAGATTATTTTGCTAATATCATGATGTGTTTTTATATTATAGGCTTGTAGCATATAAGAATCTTTGTTGCATAAAATTATATATCATCTCGAGTTTTAAAAAAATCATCCAAACACTTGATAACATCATTAAATGATAATTTTTTAACGTTATCATCTCCTCCTAACCCTAACACTATGTTTGGGAAGTAGGAGGGGAGGGGAAGAAATTTTTGGGAGGAATGGAAAATGGAGGGGAGGGGAGGGGATGAAAAGTTAATTTTACTTTATCTTGTTTGGATAGTCAAAAATTAGGGGAAGAAAAAATAAAAAAGTGTATTTTTATGATTTGTAGGATTGATATAAATTTACCATGTTACCCTTGATGTAAATTTTTATATATATATTATATATTTTCTTATATATATTTTTATACTTTATATATAAATTATTATATTATATTTTTTGTATAATATATATATATATAATATAATGTAAAGCGGGACCCGTCTATTATGTGGCGGGACCCACCTGCTATAAGAAATATGTATATCCACCAGAGGGTAGAAATGTAATTGCCGCGCGGGGCCCACCACATTTGCAACTTTCACCCGATTTTCTCCCCAATTTTGAATGGTAAAAAAACATATGGGACCCACCACTATTTTACTCACAAATTTTGCTCCAAAATTTTCCACCCCTCTCCAAACACCATCTCTTTTCATTTTCTATCATTTTTACTTCTAAATTCTCCCTCCCCTCACTTTTCCTTCTCTCCCAAACATAGTGAAGGCATAGTCCTTGGGATTGGAAGGGAATTGAAGGAACAATACTTAAAGTTTGATTTGATTTTGAACCCCGATTCTTTTGGATGGCTGGGCCCTGTTGTACTTTAAAACCATTTTTGGTGTCCAAAAATTTTATTTATTTATTTATTTTAAAATTTAGATGTTTAGTATTTATAATAACAAATTTAACTATGTATTTTGTTTTCGAAATAAAAATCAAATTTAACTTAAAAGGTTATGAAAATTCTAGACCATCATATTTAAACTCAAAATATTCAATGTTTTAATTGCTATGAGTTTGATTTTTATTTCAAACAATACATTGTTTGACTAATTAAAATGAATATTACACATCTATGACTTAAAATAAATATATAAATTTTTACTGTCTTAAAATGTTATTACAGCGGGCCAGCACCCATTTTTGTAGTTGCAGCCCAATCCAACCCAATACCTGAGATCCAGGGAGGACCCTTGCACCATGCCAAGATGATCAACCATAATATATGTAAAATGTAAATAATTTTGACAGTTGAATTTTAATCAATACACTGGACATGTAAATGAGTAATTTGTGCTTCATGGCCACTATTTCAGCATTGCTGATTAACATCATACAAAGCAAATAAAATAAGCTTATTACATATTAACAATTAATTTCCTTGTCAATAGGGATTTGTTATACGCAAGCTTAGTTGTCAATCCCGGCAAATACTCCCACTCCAGCTTAGCTCTCGGATGTCGGAATCTTTGTCTATATACTATGCCGAATCAATTGTATCACGCACAGCCATGGTTGATTCTCTCATCGTTGACAGTATTCATAAGAGATTTACATATCAACTTTTCCCTTTCAAAATTCTGTCGAACTGACTGCTTGAATGTCCTTACGAACGGACTGGTTCAATCTCAGCACATTCTATCGCATGACAAATTTTTTCTTCCCAAGTCCGTCCATTCCAATGGAGATTTTAATGTGATCTTCATGACTCGTTGGCAAATTCATGCTCCATGTATTTCTGCTCGGAAGAGCCGTGGATATTGAGGGCTTGTGAAGCTGACAAGAAAGAAACGGGGAAATACAGACGAAGAAAGATTGATGAATATGATAAAAAGACCAAAATTTATAGCAATAGCATATTTGGGAGTGGATGGATTGAGTCAATATGATCCTACATTAGTGGTTAGAAATTGTCAGGCCAGTAGGAGAAGCCATTAATTCAGTCAATAAGCGCAACAAAAGGATCAAGATTTCTTATTATAACAGAATTTGATCCTACATTCATGTGTATGCCAACCGACTACATGCAGACATATTCTAACAAATTAGTTTCTAGCCATGAACTTGAGAAGAACTTCCGCTACAACCTCATCATATTAAAACGCCCGCAAAGATCAAAACGAAGCTGATATAAGCATTCCAAAATTAGGCTCATATGATACGCCAAACAAGCTTATATCGTAAAACTTGCGCACATAAAAGTTTTCATATGACTATAGAACATAGCTCGAGAACTCAAGTCCATACGATTTGGCTCAAAGAGATTTACAGATTAAGGGTCCGTTTGTTTCACAATTGCATTTCATAGCTTTAAACTGTAAAAAATATTTCGTTTAAAGCTATAAAAAATGTTGTATAAAAAGCTGTATAAAATATTGTAGAGTGTATGATTCATTTTTCTGTTAGATTAATTTTGTAGATAAAATTATAAAAAAATATATTACAATAAAAAATAATTAAAAACTTTCAAAATATGGAAGAGCAATTACGTAATGTGATTATAAAATAATGTGAGTCTCACAGTTTTAAACTCTGAAAAATTATGGGATGACAACATTTCATTTCGCATAACTTTAAGCTGTGCGAAATGTGAAACAAACACACCCTAAATATTCATTGAAGCTTTTAGTAAATATTTTGGATAATATTACATGTCACAGACGTATTTCCAGTAAAAAGGGAAAACAGAGCTGCAAAACAAGGGCATATGCAAAATAGAGTTGATAACCAACAATAACACTATCGCTGAATAAACACAACCACAGAGATCCTATCTTTATCTGATTACAAGAATATTAACAAAACTCATCCGACAACCACACTAGCAGCAAAATACAAATGTAAACTGCAAAAACGGTTGAGGTAGACAAAAGAAAACGTCGATAAGCTACCTATACAACCACCACACAATCACTGACCACTCCAAAATGAAAACCTGACAAAATGTTAGCCCAAAAGTCAAATCATCTTCCATTCATCTTTTCTGCACATCTCCAAGCACAGGAATAACAGTCTATGTCAGAAACATGCCGAATTTCATCCATGGAACTTGTTCTTTTTCTTCGCCAATTCTTTGTGAACATAGGATCATCGGCATGCAAGTTATAATCTTCTAATCATTCATAGGATGGGAAAAGAAAAAAACTAGAAGGTAGAGACAAGAACAAGGCATACTCAGCAGATATACTCGTTACTGCTGCCCCGAGTGTCTTTTGTTATTGGGTACTGCGTGTTAACCCACTTCGTGAAACACTTCTGCATAAAAGAATTTTTTCAACACATGGTAAGTTTCATAAAAATGACAGCAACGACAGCCGCATAACATGTTCACTTGAACCAAAAACGGGATTCATGTAAGCATGGGGACATTTGTCAAAGTATACAAAATACTGAATCAAAACAGCGCAGGAAGTAGAATCATTGTAAACAGATTATCCCTTAAGGACAACAATTTCGATTAAATGTCAGTAACCATGCAACCGAACAACACTACCCAGTTTATTCATAGACGTTAGCTTTTGAGGTGAATGAGGGTCTAGTATTCTAGAGTGATTGCAGAATGACATACCAGAGCATAAAAGTTGTCATAAGTCAGATGCCTCAGAAGGAGTTAGTGCATTTATAGGGATGTTGCCAGCAAAAAAATCAATATAGACATTACCATCAGTTGAAAGTACGAGTAAGAAATGCTCAAAAGAGAAGATGGAATCCTAAACACATTTGGATGGAAGTGATAAGAAAGGACTTTGACATTATAGAATCGGAAGAGTAAGCGGGTTTACATAAAAAAAGGAAATGTAAAAGAGAATTCAGTCCCACTAATTTCTCTTATGAATTTAAATATCCAAACTCAAATAGTTTGGGATAAAAGATATGATGATGATAATGAGACAAACACATTAGCAAGACTCCACTCGTAGAAAAAAAACTATTTTCCTAATTTTACACAAATTTGAAACCAAAAAAGATTGGGAAAGTCCAGTGAAACTGGCCTCAGTAAATGTGCACTACCCATGCAGTTCTTATGGAATACATTTTAGTAAAAAACTTACATTTAATACTTTTTTTACACAATGGTGCTTTCAATGATATTTGTTGAACTTTCCAAAAAAAAAAGATTGAAGGGGACGGCAATACAATATGTCGAGGAAAAATGTATCAAGAACTATTTTCCTTTTTTTGTCTTATAATGATTACTAGTGATAACTTGTCAATCAAAGTTTTAAATAGAGTTCATTAGTTCAATTTTATATAATTTCCCGGGCCCTCCTTTCTTACCAGAATTTTTTTTAATATCACTCAATGACTATAGACACAGAAAGAAAGATAGAGATACAGATATACAAAGATTTTGAAGGACCAATGGAGCAACAAACCTCACATCAAATTATCGACACTATTCATGCAATCGCTAGAAGGCAATTAATATACACATAGAAGTAGTACTAGAACTAATTCTGTCCAGGAGCTATTCTAAATAAACATCAAAAATTTTAATATAAGTACCTTCCAGGAAGCAGCTGACTAGAATTGGCAGGTCTGGAAGTACCATATCGCTTAGCCCTATTCTCCTGATCCTTCTCCACACGCATTGCAGCCACCTCCTTCTCCATGGCAGCCACTTCTCTTCTCATCTTCTTTGCCTCAACCTCCATTGCTTTAGTCAATGTTTCCACCTTCTTTGCCAACATCTGGAAGGAAAAAAATGAAAATGAGACACAGCAAGAAGTTTTCGATGAAAAGTAGAAGAGAAGCATCAGAGAGAGGACAAGAAAATCAACCTCAATAGCATCATCTTTATCTTTAAGGCTTTGATCTTTTTCATGACCAACTTTCCTTAAAGTTACAACCTCTTTCTGCAACAAATCGTACAACACTCCTGGCACATTATCCTCAGTATCTGGCATTGGAAACTCATTTGGTTTGTCATCCGCATTTCCTTTCCAGGTATTAGGTACCTCACTATCCTTACTTCCCCCGCTAGACTGGTTGAAAGATTTATTTGGGCTAGCTCCATTTAGAAGCACTTTACTCCTATCTAATGACCTTGTGCCTCCATCAAATGATTTTGATGTCCCTTTGGCATGCTTCAACACCGTGCTAGTACTGGATGACAAAGATCTCAACTGAGAGGTTGGCGTTCTTTTGGATAGAAATCCATTTGCAGTAAACTTTGAGATGCTATCAGCCCCAGCACCACCCAAGGACTGGCGACGAGAAGGCCCATTGGTTATACTTCTTCCTTCTGGGGTACTACGATTACAACTGTTGGGGGTTCCTCTCAAATTCTCTTCTAACACTCTAAGCCTTAGTAGGTACTTTTCCTGACAAATAAAAGAAAACAGTTGAGATTTCAGCAACAAGAGCAATACAACAGCCAACAACCAAAGAATAAGTCAAAAATCAAAGTGTTACTTTCAGCTGAGCTTCAGACTTCGCTGCTCGCTCAGTTATGACAAGCTTGTCACGAAGGTGTTGCATTTCTCCCTGCAAAACATAATTTTAATGATAGTTAGAAAGAACAATAATAGAAACTAGAAGGTTGCGTACTCACAAGAGCTCAAATTTTGAAGGACGCCCAAACAAATTCCAATAATAAGTTAATAACCTGCAAGAATCTCCGTTCCTCAAGCCATTGCTTAACGGGCATCACCTTGTCACTAGCATCTTTCCACTCATTTGCAACCACCGTGGCCACTCTGTTTGCTGTTACCTTTGCACGGGCTAGCTCCCGGTCAATAGTTTTCCTTTCCTCCTAAGAAACACAAAGCAAACATTTCAATCTTTTAGTTTGCCTATAGAATGTTAGGAAAAGAAATCAGATTGGGATCTGAAATGTTTTGACACATTACATTCATCTCCTGAACTTTCCGCTGGTAATCCCTAACTGCATTAGCAGCTGCACCACCAGCAAGAACAGCCTCTTCCAGCTCCCGTACAGTTTGAGTAAGCTTTTCAACCTCTGCAACCTTTTGCCTATGCATCTTGTCTACGATTTTATTTTCTTCCTAGTACAGAAAAACAGATGCCATGTAATTATTGTGTAATTATACATGCTACACATAATAAGATAATATCCCAGGTTTGACGGCCATCAAGGAAAGGAATACCATTCTAATAACCAACCTGGCAAATCTCTATCTGTTTCATTAATTCTTGATTCTTATTTTGTAAATCATCCACCATTGAAGCCTTAGCCAATGCAATTTGGACAGTCCTCTCAGCTTCAATTAAAGCTGCTTCTTTTGATTTTGTTAGTCGATCTAATGCTTTATTATCATCTTGAAGTTTTGCTATCTGCAAGATTCCCAGAAAAACAAACAGTGGTAGAATAGTTAAGCCAAGAAAAAGTCCAGTTCCAAAGTAGATTTGCAGCTATAATCAAGCACATAAGTACCTCTTGCTTGGCAATCTTAAGCTCAGCCTCCAGAGGGGCAAGAATGGCTTCAATTGGAGGCATATCATCGTCCTTTTGAGCAGCATGAACCCTTCGAAGAGTGGCTTCAGCAGCGAACTGAGCTGCCATGGAAGCCTTCTTTTCATCATTGATTTTCTTGATTTCAAGGTTCTGCAAAGAGTTTGTAATTCAGTAAACTAGTTTTCATGTAGATGGAGCAAATTACTAATCAGGAGTTGAAGGAGGATTAAAGCAATACTTTGCTTTCCAAGAGAGATTCTGTTAGCTTGAGCTTCTCATCCATCTTCACAAGTTCTTCAGTGAGCTAATATGTAAAGAGTAGAACACCAAATAAAGTCAGCACACATAAAAACCAGATTCCATAATCTCTGTCCTTTAAAAGAAAACTGAGAGTCTAAAATAAAATCCTGGTTAAGTCCACTGTTTATTCCATTATCCCATCCAATTTTCCTTGTTTCTTGTAAGTGCTTCAATGAAGAGATGCTAAAACCACTGCTTAAGTGCACGGTACATAAAAAGAAAAGCACGTTTAACATCCAAGGAATCATCCCAACTTATGCAAAAAGGGAAATATATATATATATATATATATATATATATATATATATTACAGCTGCAATGACAGGGCAGGGTCCTTAATTGTTAGTGGTCATGCATTCTCTCTAAACTTTCTTCCCAAAAACACTGAAAAATGGTGCAGATAACAGTCCAGGAATAAAGGATACATAAGCTAGATATATCATGAATGCGGTCAGTCTGTATCCCACAATGCTTTCCAAGCAAATACCTCTTCTTTTTTTATTCAGGGGAATTGGGGATGGGAGGATTCGAACCCACTCTTTATTAGAAGATCAATCCTTACATGCATAGTGATTGCCACTCACTTGCTCCAAGCAAAGGCTCACTTGCTCTAAGCAAATACTTGAGCATGCTAAGACACTCATGGACTATAGAGACAGTTTAGAAGAACAAAAATCTATATAAAAGAGGTAATCCATTTCAAAATTCAGATTCCAAACCCAAAATAACCTCATCCAATCTAATATTGACCAATAATAAATAACGATATTTGTCACCCATTTTTTGCAAATGCAGCAACAATTGTGCCCACTAACATTACAACCACAATACCCTCGGATGCACCCATAACAAGTAGATTCACTGTCCCAATAAATTAAATATATTGGCATAATATTCCCGGAATTACGATTATCCAATAACCATCATAACAAAGTCCGGAAAAGAAGTAACTAAGCTGACTGATAAATGCAGGCCATCTTCAAATAAACCAGAAGAAAAATGTGAATGTAAAGTGAAAATAGAATAAAAATGACCTCTTCAACGGCCTTTTCTCTAGCACGCTCAGATAACCTTAGCGCCCTGATCTCAGCTTGTGCTTCCCCTAGCTCTCTGTCCTTGTCTGCAAACAAAACCACCAAAGAATTAACCGTGAAAAAAATTGGCCAGAATCAATCCAAAAATAAACTTAATTGACCCAAAAACTTCCGGATCGGCCCCCATTTCCACCTCTGACTTCATTCTCTAACCGATTAAGCTCCACCTTCACCGGATCCGACCCGTGCAGCAGCGTAATGAACTCATTATCAGCATCGAAGCTCGGCCTCACTGGCCTCCGCCTAGACGGGCCCCTGCTTCCTCCTTCCTTGAACGATGCATACTCCATGAGTGGCGCCACAGTCGGAGTACCATTGCCAGAGCTAGTCACCTCCCCCGTCCACCCGCCTCCATCGCCGGAAAACCCCGCCATCCTCCGATCTGATCGATCTCCTCCCTACTTCCCCCTCTCTGCTCTCACATCCAAATCCAAATGCCGCCAAGATCCAAATGTTTGGTTTCAAATCCGCTCCTCCTGAACAATAGACAAAGATTTTCAGTTCTAGAGAGGGAGGAAACGAGTACTCTCTCCTGCTCTAATCCTTCCCTAACTAGCTATCAAGTACATACAACGTATAGATAGAGAGAGAAAATGTGGAAGAGAGAAGTTATTCAAATCTGGATTTCTTGAGAGCTCTCTCTGTGTCTTTAGTTATCATGGATTGATAGGTGATAGTGCAGTGGGCTTTTAGAGAGAGAAGAAACAGTATGCGATTGATGATGATTAGTGGTGATTTTCACTGATTTGATTTGATAAGACTGGATTAAATTAAATTTAAGCAGAGGGAGAAAGAAATAGAGAAAGGGATTTGCCGTTAAACAGACAGTGCTTCAGTGTATCCAGGAATTGTTGTACAGTAAGTGAACAGAATGCAAACTGCGCACCAACTATGGTTACTGAAGTGGTGACTGGCGCGTGATGCTCCGGCCAAACGCGTTAAGGTTTAGCTAGCGTGCGCTCCTCCGTTTCTTGGTTTTGCACATTTACGTTTTACGAGAGCTTATACTCTATCAACATACTCTGATCCAAACGGACCCCTAACACAAAAATAAATAAATAAGAACGAATTGAATTAATAATTGGGAATTCATCTCAAGGTTGGCGGGATGTCCGTCAAGAAGGCTCCGACCATCAACTCACATAATGAATAATGTATTTTCTAGTAAAGTTGAAAATATTTACAGGAAGAAGAAACATGAAAGACACGCGATAAGTTGATCAATCACGTGGAATAACTATCTTGCAGTTGATTTATCGCATCGAATGAGTTAGCTTGTTGACCAAGAGAAATAGAGAATATCCTAGTGGATATATTATGACAAATTCTCTTGTAATAATGTTTATTCTCAATTTTATGAATCATCAGAGACGAATCCCGCCAAACCTTGCTCAGGGATGCCCTAAGGGCTTTTAGATTGAACGCCACGTGGGATAATTATTCTGCAGTTGATTTATCGCATTGGAAGAGTTAGCTTATTGATCAGGAGAAGATCCTAATGGATATATTATGACAATTTTTCTTGTGATAATGCTTATTCTCAATTTCACGAATTATCAGAGACAAATCCATGCCAAATCTTGCTCAGGGAAGCCCTAAGGGGCTTCAAGATTGACTTTTTTTTTTGCGGAGACAATCTTCCCCACCAAGCTCCTCTGACATCTCTCTTGCATAAAACCCAAATTCACCTCTTTTTTTCCCGTCTCTGACAACCTCATATCATTCATCATTTTCTCCACTTCGCTCTCCATCTTTCCCCTATCAAAACACAATTGTCACTACAAGAAACGACGTTGAAACCCTAGACCACTCTCGGTGTACCCTGAGACCCTATCAACTGATATATTGATAAAAATAAACATTATTAAATATATATTACTAGAATGAACATTTTTCTAGTTGTAGTAACTCTTTGGTATTTCGGATTGGTTATTTGGATGAGAGTTCGAATTCTCCTGCATACTAAAATTAATAAACATTTAAATCATATAAGTTCATGGAAAAATATAATTTATTATCGTGTTGCCATAATTTATTGGATCACTCCTTTTCACACATGTATTTGCGTACAAGCATTGTCTTTTTCCACGACTTCAACCAAAAATGAATAGCGAAGTTAAATTCTATAAGCATCGTGAATCCAAGTATTCATGAATGCAATTAAACCAATTTTTTTTTTTGCATACGTGGACCCAAAAGAAATGTAAGATATTTATCAATCTACATGCATTTTTCAATTTTTGGAGATCTCTTCGGATACCTATTTTCTTGCAAGAGTTATGTCTCCTAGGATCAAAGAAAAGAATACCTTGTACTAAAAACTCACTTCATATATACACACATATATAAAGGATGAAATTTGTCCTTATATTGACTAGTAAAACTTCAATGGACGTTGCTCAAGTAACAATTCCTTGATGAACTCCGACGTGACCATCGTCGGTCAAGCGGAGGAAAGGTACCGTCCTCTTCTTTCGACGAGGGTGGTTTTGTGCAGGAATATTGGTGACTTATACGGTAATGGATGATGATCCGGCGGCGGAGCCTTTGTGCTTTGTTTACTGAGTTCAATGTCAATGAAATGGGTTCTATTGAATAGAATGAGAATGAGGCCAGTCTCACCATGGAAGAAGTTTTTCACCATTCACTCCATGATCTTCTCTTCCATAATTAGCAGAATCATTCCTCCCATTCGCTTTACTTTTGAAGTTGCATTAAATAGGAGTAACACCAGAGAAGTTAATTATACCATGCCATATTATTGGTTCACCTAAGAACATAGTTGCTATTGAATTCCCATTGCAGTATAATTTTGTGAGAACATTTGATGTCGACACTCTAGCCTACCATGTCACTCTGTGACGGTCGGATCATATCCAAATTCAGATTGGTTACTCCTTCCATAGCAGGCAACTAATTTAGCCTTGGGGTCGAGTAATGCTTTCCACTGATTCGAATGCTCGATCTCAAGCAATAATCAATCATCCTCGTTAAATAAAACATTGCCATAACCACCGAGACTATCGGCACCCGTAGATTTTGATGTTGATGTCGATGATGCTTATACCTATTGTTTATTACAAATTGGACTCTTAACTTGTCGTCAATTTTGTATTCTTATTGACCGGCAAAAGAAGTTGTTGAAGGCTTCTTTGCAGTCTAACACACTGGTAAGTGGTAACAATTATTTTATTTGAGGAAAAGATGTTGGTAGAAGAAAATATATCTTGCAAAGTGAATGTTCTTTGAGAATAGAGTCCTTTATCCGTTTTTAACTAACTCGAACGTTTGAATTGCAATTAAATCACTCCAATACAAAGACATACTCCCGCCACATGCACGATGCACCACATTCTTTTAGATGAGATGATAAAAGACAATTTAATCCAATATCAATCTTCACTATCAAGATTTGTTGTCCTTCGCTTTTTTCACATTTTTTGTGGTTTTTTCTTCACCCTATCAATTGTTATGTACTTGGTCGACAATTCTAACATGCATACGACGTTTGAAATACAGACTTCTGCATCCAAGAGCTAGAGACTCGTATTAAGGTCCGATTCCTGATTTTTATGTTACCATTGATTTGTACGAAAATAGTAAAATTTGCATGTGAACTCAGTATACCTGAACGTCCACATGTGAGTGCTGGGTAGGGCAGCAAAATTTTGTTAGACTCAGATGACGAATTTGTTCGATCTGGATTAAATTAAGTCTATAAATATGGTTTATGATCGAAAATCTAGATTTAAACAAAAAAATGTCCGATTAAAAACTGGGTTAGAGTCTTAACACTTGTCTGAATTTTAATATGAATTAAATTATTATCTAATCTAATTGTCTAAACCTAATCCGAATTGAATTGTTTTTCGATTTATTCATTCGAATTTAAATAAATTCGAGTATATTTAATGACATACGTACAACAAAACAAATAAATATGAATCCAAATACAAAGTGTGTTTGGATATTATTTTCTTTTTTAGTTTTTAAAAACGATTTTGAATATAGTTTTTAGAAACACTTTTTAGGAAAAAAAACTGTTAAAAAAATTCATTTGGTTGGTGATATTTAGGGATGAAATAGGGCCGGGCTGGGCCGGACTTTGACAGGCCCTAGGCTCGGCCCTATGATATAAAGTTAGGCCCGAGCTCGGCTCGGGCCCTATAGGGCTCTAAATGGGAGAGCTCGGGCTCGGCTCGTTTCAAAATGTGAGGCCCGAGCTCGGCCCGTTTAAGCCCGTTTAGGCCCTATCCAATCTGTGCACAGCCTGTGCATTTTTAGTCAATGGCTATGATTATTGATCATGAAGCAACGTGTAACAACTAATAAATCAAGTCCAACTTCATACATAATACATGCAACAAAATCAATCAAAAACAAATTAAACAAATTTATAAGTACTTGCTTAAACAAATTACAAAGAAAAAAAATCCGTAAGTACTTGTTTAAACAAATCCCACAAATTGTTAGAAAATCATTGGTCATATAGCCAATCTCCTCATCCTTTCCTGTATCCCAATTTCCAAGTAGCTGCTCAACTTTTTATGCAATATTGAGAACAAACTCTTCATCTTTTTCTTCTTTCTGCAAATAAATTCAAAGCCATAAACAAGTAAACATCAATTGAAAATGTGAGTTTTATATAACTTAATTGTAGTATATGCATACAAAATCTAATACTATTATACTAACCTTGCGCAATTTCTTCTTTATCCCGTGAAGATTTCGCACCCAATCTCCTCCACACATTAGAGCTTCAACTGTTTTTGGTGCTAAATTAGCACGATAGGGGTCAATTACTCGACTCCCTGCACTGAATGTGGACTCTGAAGCTACAGTTGTGATGGGAATAGCTAGAATATCAGATGCCATTTTGGACAAAATACGATATTTTAGAGCATTGGCTCTCCACCAACTTAAAGCACTCCATTTTCCTCTTTCTTCTTGAGAGCATCTATAAACAACCTCTTCCAAGTAAACATCCAAATCAGATTTTATAGAAGAAGCATTTTCAGTCATGTCTACAAACTCATCAAACTTCGACCACCCAGAATTCATGTCAACTGTGTTACTGGAACCAACATACTCTCTTGAATTTCTTTGACATCTGCCTTCCTCATTACTTAAGTTATAAGTAGCTGCATATTGCTCATACATTTCATATAAAGCTCCACGAACCTTTTCAATATTGTAACTCACCTCGCTCCTTTCATAAATCAATGGAAAGCAAAATTCAATCAACTTCATTTTGCAACGTGGATCTAGAACCGCAGCAATTGAAATCAACAAATTACACTCACCCCAATACTTCTCAAACTTTGAATTCATTTTCCCAACCATAGCTTTGATGTATATGTTGTTATCCATTGCTCTCTTTTTCAGAATTTCTTTCACTCTATATATCTCAGAGAGAAATAAATTGGAAGTTGGGTAGTCACTTCCCGATATGAGATTAGTGATTGTGTTGAACACAGATAAAATTTGACAAACATTCTCTACCCTCCCCCATTCTTCATCACTCGGCAAATGTAGATAAAGAGGCTCCCTCTCTTTGAAAATAAAAAATGCATCCTTAAACTTCAAGGCAAGTGACAACATCTCATAAGTTGAGTTCCAACGTGTTGGAACATCTAAAATTAACTTCCTAACAGGTAGTTGCAATTGCTTAACAATCTCACTAAACTTCAGAAAACGAGACTCTGAATTTTTCAAAAACTTGACGCTTTCCCTTACATTGTAAATCACATCATCAATGGCAGCAATACCATCTTGCACTAAGAGATTGAGAATGTGTGCACAACATCGAACATGAAATAACTTTCCATCAAGCACCAATTTCTTATTTCTCAAGAAAGTATTCTTCAATGTTCTTATAGCCACATCATTATAAGAAGCATTATCAACAGACAGAGAGTAGACTTTGTTTTCAATTTCCCACTCAGTCATGCATTTGAAAAGAGCATTAGCAATATCAACACCACCTCGTGGAGGTGGTATGTTCACAAAATTAAGCACCCTTTTCTGCAATTTCCAATTAGAATCAACAAAGTGTCCAGTAACAACCATGTATTCTATTTGTTGACAAGATCTCCAAAGATCCGTAGTCAAACTAATTTTGCTAACATTTTTCAACAAAGACTTCAACTTCTTTTTCTCACTCTCATAGACTTCAATACATTTACTTTGTGCAGTGATACGAGTATATGGTTTATACTCGAGATTACTATTCATCATAATAAGATTGAACCCCTCTTGCTCAACTATGGAGAATGGATGCTCATGCATGAGAATAAAATGTGAAATGCTATCTCTAACCTTTTCATAATCATATTTCCAAGTAGTAAGAGGAGATGACTCACTAGTGATTTTTCCGGAACGGAATCTCAATAGCTTTTGAGACCTATTGTTGATCTTTCTTCTTACACACCCTTTCAAATGCCTCCTAAAATGAGATGTTGTGCCCCCACTAATTTGAAGTTGAGACTTGCAATGTTTGCACTGCACTTTATTTGTTCCCTCTACGTCGTCAAACTCATTCCACACCGCTGATCTCCTTCTCTTTCTTTTTTTATCAAGCTGATTTTCTTCATTATCTTTCTCTCCACCTTCATCCTCCTCCTCAGCCTCATTTTCCTCTTCTTCATCCTCATCCTCGTCCTCATCCTCATTTTCCACTTGCTCTATCCACTGCTCTAGTTCTTTTTCCACATCCACATCCATATTGACCGACTGCACTTGTGGTTCTTGGGTAATCACGTTCACTTTCTCAACTTCACTAACTAAATTTGACATTATATTTGCTGCCAAAACAAGCAATAATGACACGTCATAGTGAGAAGTAATCATAAGTGCACAACATGATAATTAATAATCTTACTTTCCAACATAGAATAACATATGTAATCTAGCCAATGTCAGTACTTAATTAGCTAAATTTATTGAGAATCACAAAATTTATGTATGCATTAGTGTCTACATTCACGCAACTAAAGGGAACGAGAAAGATCCAATTTCAGACTAAATTCACATCAACTATCTCAAAACAAAAAGTTACAAAAAAATTCCATAAATCACAAAAAAAAAACCCAACCCATCTGGCCATCTCAGATCAAGCCTCACTTTGCCAGTTACAAACTATGCTCATCCAACTCTCTAGATTCCTATAAAACTCCAGACATAATGAAAACCATCAGCTACATCGACATCCACAAATATCCTAGCTGATATATACAGAACCTAAAGCCAATTAAAAACATGGTTTTAAGGTCAAATTTCCTAAAACTTACCTGAATCACGAGTAGATTGCGAAACTCAAAGTCGGAGACGAAAGTTGGAACTTGGAACCCTAGATCGATAGAGAGAGAGAGAGAGAGAGATATGTAATTTGTAAAGTCAAAACTCAAAAGACTAACGAGTTGTGACTTACTGAGTTACTGGCACTGCTAAGTGCTAAAACATAAGTCCAACTTTTCATTTTTTAATTAGTTATGGACTGGGCAAGGAGGCTATTGGGCTAAATTATTAAGAATTCTAATTGTCAAGTTGAAGTGGCCACACCCACACGTGGGCTATCAAAGGGTCAAAAAAAATATGGGCATTTTTTGTGACATAGTCAAACATATATGATATGGGCCTTATATATATAATATGTATTATATATATACATAGGCCCTAGGGCTTTAGGGCCGAGCTTTTGCATATTCGAGCTCGGCCCGTTATCCTAAACGGGCTCAATGTAAGGCCCGAGCTCGGCTCATTTAACTTTCGAGCCGAGCTCAGGCCGGGCCTCAAACGGACGGCCCGCGAGCCGCCCTAGGGCGGCCCGGCCCATTTTCATGCCTAGTGATATTTGACTTTGTTTTCGGAAACTGAAAAACATGAAATTAAAATTGAAATTTAGTCAAATGAAATTGAAATTCATCCAAATAAAACTCAAATTTATCAAAATGAAATTCAAATGCATCAATTGGGTCAAAATGAAGGTGATTTTGGGTCAACACCGGAGCAAGGCCTTCCGGTGGCCGGACGACGATGCCGATGGAGAGAGGCGTTAATCCATTGGGAGTGAGAGAAGAGAGAAAAATAAAATAAATTCATCTTAATTACAATTATGTCACTTGAAAATCTTACAAAACAACCAATTGTTGTTTTGATTTTCTAGTTTTTAAAAATTAAAAAATGAAAACTGTTTTTAAAATTAAATACTCAAAACAGTTAACCAAATGAATTTTAAACAATCATTTAATTTTTCAAAACAGAAAACAGTTTTCAAAACTCTAACCAAACACACTCGTAATATCTCTTAAACACTCAATATTATCCGACCTTAGCCGACCCCGACCATAATTTTTATCACCAGGACATGTGAGGGTAGTTTAACCATGGGAATTTTGCGAAAATGACCTAGTTGACAAAGATTTTTGAAAAAATGACATTGTCTCAAAAAAATCGCATTTATGACCCTTTTAAAACGGTTAAGTACCGAAATGTCCTTTATGGGTTACGTCCCTTCCCATTCCTGTATTCCCACCGGATTCACATCATTTCAAACAAAAAGACGCAAGCATTCAACAGAGAGCAGAGCACAACTGAAACGACGGCAATTCAACCATTTATATTCTGCGAAAAAATCCGAAACCGAAGCCAATTAGCAAGGGATTAGCAATTGTGAACACACTCGAGTACCTTTGAGGTATGTATATCTGTTTCAGTTATTTTTATACAAATTTGTATGTAGGTTGTGTGTATAGGTTTAGGGATGGCATTTCATGTTTCTTCTTCCTTTTTTTTAATCTTTTTGGATCATAATTGAAAGTTGTTTCATGGTTTTTCTGCTTGTTAAGTGGTAGTGTCATCATGTTCATATATTTTTTTGCCCAATTTTTCTACGGTCGTGCGTGCCTATTTATCTGGTCGTGCCTGTTTATTTGGTCTGCCTGCTTTGTAAATGGTCATGCCATCATGTTCTTTGGTCGTGCCAACATTTTCCTTGGTCGTGCCTAGCTATAAACTGGTCGTGCCAACATGTTCTTAATATAAATTGGTCATGCCTGTTTTTTTGGTCATGCTAACTTGTTCACTAGTTTTGCCTGTTTTGTTTGCTAGTTCCTAGCATTTAACTGGTCGTGCCATCATGTTTTTCTGGTCGTGCCATCATGTTTTTCTGGTCGTGCCTATCTGTTGATTTTGTCTGTCTGCTTTGTACATGGTCGTGCCATCATTTTAACTGGTCGTGCCTGCATTTTAACTGGTCGTGCCATAATGTCACATGGTCGTGCCACAATTTTCTCTGGTCGTGCCATAATTGTTCTTTTTTTTGTGCAGATTAATCATGAATTATATCATTGCTGAGGAGGATCATTTTACTGCAAAGGTTACAATTTTTTCAAATATATCACATGTCATTGCACAAATAAGGGATAATTTGAGTGATAATCAACTTGAGTTATTTAGGAGGACATGCTTCGGCATTTTCCTAGATGTTGGTGATCTTTCTGTATCAGGACAGTTGATACATCAGCTCCTATTAAGACAGGTTGAATCCCCTGATGTTGATTCTGGAGTCTTTGGAGTTAGATTAAATTTTAAGATCGCGAATAGGCTGACATCTTTTGGTATTACAGATTTTGCCCTCATAACCGGTTTAGTTTGTAGGGATGTGCCAGAAATTGGTTCATTAGTTGATATTGATGTACATAAGTTGAGGGATTTGTGGTTTGATGGAAGTGAGAAGATTTCGAGATATAATTTGGAGGTCTGTTTCTCTCGTATGTGCAGAAGGAGTGTCCATGATGATGAAGATGTGGTGAAGTTAGCTCTTGTGTATTTTATAGAGTTTGTCCTACTTGCTAAGGAGCGACATAGGTTTATAGATGATAAGTGGCTTCAATTGGTTGATAATTTGGAGGCATTTAATAGATATCCATGGGGGACGGTGAGCTTTGAACGAACCGTTGACTCACTTGCAAGAATAATGGTCAACCGAGTGGAGAAAAGAAAGAAAAGACCAACAAAGAAGGAGCAGTACTGTGTTTATGGTTTCCCTATGGTCCTCCAGGTATTATTTCTATAATATTGGTATATTTTACGATGAACTTTTTTATTGCAAACTAATAAGGTTGTTATTGATTTTAGATATGGTCATATGAAGTTGTTCCCCATATCGGTTCGTTGTATGCCTCAAAAATAAGAGATGGGATTCCTAGATTACTCAATTGGAGCAGCCACCACACACCGGATTGGAAAGAACTCTTACAGAATGTATTCCAACAAGCCAAGGTAAAAAAATTTAAATTTTTTTATATTTGTGATAATTCTTATGGACAAAATATTAAGGTGCTAATGCTTGATTCTCTATGTTGCAATAGCTGCAAGTACACACTATGCTAGCTGCAAATGGGGTTGAGATGGAGCAGGACTACTGGATCAACATGAGTAACAAGGTGGGAGAGCGAGCAATGAATGAAGATAATGAATCTGCAGCTTCTTCTAGTGATCACACAGCTCCTGTGGAGCAATATTTGGATGCACAGGGTCACATTGAACCTGTTGTGCAATCCTTCGATGCACATGGCCACACTGAACCTGTGGAGCAATCCATTGATGCAGATTATCGAGTTGTTCATGAGGTGATTGTGAAGCTTGATAATTTGAAGAAACAAGTTCATGAGGGAAGCTTGATTAGTGCACTTAAATCTGAATTTTTATATACTATGACAGTGGTTCATAAGTGCGTTGATGATGCGGTGTTGGCAATGAAAAATTTTACTAACGGGGGTGAAGCAGTTAAATTCCCAGTTCCTGTTTTAGTTGCTGATGTGGGGGTGCAGACGGATGCGGATGAGGCTGATGGTGATGTGGTGAGAGAGAGTAATGTAAAGGGTGGGGTTCCTGTTTCAGTTGTCGATGTGGGTGTGATGACTGATGCGGATGAGGCTGAGGGTGTTGGAGGGGGCAATGTAGAGGGTGTGGTCTATGAGAAGGTAGAAAATGCAGATGCTGCGGAGGTGGAAAATGTAGAGACGGTGGAGGAGGGAAAGAATGGCAGTACTGTGGTAGAGGGTGAGGTTGATGCCCCTGTTGATGATGCTGAAGAGCATAGAGACCTTGATGTATTGCATACTGGTCTGAGCTCCATGGCTTCCTTTACCCCACCTGGAAAGAGTCAAGATTTTTCCGGGGTCCAGGTTGTGACACCATCAAAGTTCCCTCAAGCACTAGAAGGGGGTATTAAACCCTATGTGAGGAACAAACAGAAACGCGCGTTGAAGCCTGGACCTCTGAAAAGGACACCATTTACATCTCCATCCTTGAAGAAAAGAAGAACAACTGATCTCAATGTTAAAGATGTCTCAAGTAAAGAGATTATAAAATTAGACCTGAAGAGGAAGTGGCTAGAACAATGGGCAGATGAGTTACGTGCATTCATGAAAGATAGGTCTAGGGATGGAGAAAGCTTAAGTTGGCCAACATGTTCAGTAAATAAACAGTGGTTTATGGAGGCCATAAGGTTGGACGGATGGTTAACAGACCAGGTAAACATACATTTTTTGGTAATAATTTTAATTGGTCGTGCCTGTTACTTGTCTGGTCGTGCCTGTTAGTTAAGTGGTCGTGCCTGTGTTTAACTGGTCCTGTCTGTGTTTAAGTGGTCGTGCCTGTTAGTTAAGTGGTCGTGCCTGTGTTTAACTGGTCGTGCCTGTTAGTTAAGTGGTCGTGCCTGTTATTTGCCTGGTCATGCCTGTGTTTAAGTGGTCGTGCCTATTAGTTAAGTGGTCGTGCCTGTTATTTGCCTGGTCATGCCTGTGTTTAAGTGGTCGTGCCTGTTAGTTAAGTGGTCGTGCCTGTGTTTAACTGGTCCTGCCTGTGTTTGCATTACATGTGTACTAACATGTAATCCGTAATATTCATACAGCACCTTGATGTAGCCATGTACCTGATTAGGAAAAGAATGGCAAAGTTCCCAGGCTGTTTTAAGAGAGATTGTGTGGTCCTAGACTGCCTGTTCTTTGTAAGTTACACCCTGTCATTAATACTTCATTTTTTTAATCATTTTGTTCGTGCTTGATTATTCCTGCTTTTATGTATATTCATATGATTACAGACTAGGGTACAGGAGAAGTTTGAATTGTTCAAGGCAAAGCCGGATGATATTGCCAGTTGGGACGAGGAAAGCATATTTTTAGATTATGTTGTGGGGCTACTTCCAATTGAATCTGTTGCCTGGGCAGGGTCAAAGTTTGTTTATTTTCCAGCAAACTTCAACAATCAGCACTGGGTTGCTGTGGAATTGGTAATTGAAAAGAAGACCATTCATGTCTACGACTCACTGCCCAGTCTCACAAGTAGTGCTGCATTGAAGACCATATTTGATCCCTTGACGAATATGCTTCCACATATTTTGCATTCCACTGGTTTGGGGGATGGATTGTTTGCTCCATGGAGATTGCAGCTTATACCTTCATGCCCTAGACAAACTGGAGGGTAAGTTCCTATACCAAGAATAGTGAGCGTTGATACTTTATTATGTATGTTGATACTTTTTTGTGTGTTCATTGTAGAGGAGATTGTGGCATGTTTGCCTTCAAATTTATCGAAGCATTGACGGCTGATCTGCCAGTAAAAATTATTGAGCAAGGGGACATGAAATTCTATAGACAAAAGTTTTGTTCAGAGGCTTGGGGACAGGAGTTCATAATGTGAATATTTTTTTTAAATGTGAACTGTGAATTATATAAATTTAAATCCTTCCACATTTTTTATTGGTCGTGCGAGCATTGTAACTGGTCGTGCCTGCTAATTTTTTACTGGTCGTGCCAGCATTTTATTCTGGTCGTGCCTATTAGTTAAGTGGTCGTGCCCACTATTTTTTAACTGCCCACTATTTTTTAACTGGTCGTGCCAGAATTTTAGCCTGGTCTTGCTAGCAGTTTAACCTGGTCGTGCCTGCAACTTAACTGGACATAATTTTACATATATAATAAATACAATCATAGACTGACAGCTTTCAATAAAAGCAGCATTGTAGAAAGTAACGTTTAACAGTTTACAGTACAAAGTAAATGTTTAACAATTTGAATCGTCGATCACTGGTATTATACCCTACCAGTCGAGGCTACTGGCTCCTTACAAGTCTGTCGGTTATGGCCAATTTTTTTACATCTTCCACACTTTCTAATTGCTACAGATTCACCGGCGGATGGTATTCTTCTTTGTTTTGGTCTCCCCCCAGGTCTTCTCGTATCAGGTGGCAATAACCTTTGATCTTCACTTGCATGCCGATGGTCTTCAATTGGTACTGTGTTAATCGGTTCATCATAAGCTAACATAATTGCCTCATTTGTATAGTAGCGTGAACACATGGATTGCGAATCAATGTTACGTGTTCTACACGCAGCCAACGCATGAACGCAAGGCAATTGTTGCATCTCAAATTTCCTGCAGGTGCATGTTCTGTTGTGCAGATTCACCTCTCCACCACCGAATCCATCCCTTACATAAAACTGAATATGACTAATTGGTTCAACAGACATACGCTGCGCCTTGTCAATCCGCTTTCTCAACTTCTTATCAATTTTCTTGCAAAGTTGGGTTGTAATGGAAGCTGCTTTAGTGCGACGCTCATGGAACCATCTCTGAAGTAACGATCTTAGATGGTCAACCAATGTTGTAATTGGAAGACATCGTGCTTCTCTCAAAACAGCATTCAAACTCTCAGAAATATTAGTGGTTAGTATACTGTACCTCCTACCTGGAAAATGTGCACGAGACCACCTTTCAAATCCAGCATCAACTAAATAACGATGTGCCCTGCCATCCTGAAACCCACGCAATTGTGTCATTAGATGCTCAAATTCTGAAACACGATATACCTTCGCTGCCTTAAAATAAATAGGGAAGACACTATCATCAATATTTTTTGCTTTCATGTTTTGCTTGATGTGGTGTATACAGTGCCCATGGTATGACTCTGGAAAAACCAAAGCGACTGCCCTCTCAATGCTGTTATGTCTATCTGATATTATTGCCAACTCTGAGAAATCTTCAAGATCAATAGCTGATCTTAGTTTTCCCATGAACCATTCCCAAGATGCATTATTTTCTGAATCTCCCATTCCAAAAGCAACCGGATAAATTTTGTTGTTGCCGTCTAAAGCAGCAGCCACAAAGAGTGTGCCCATGTATTTTCCCTTGAGGTGAGTACCATCAACGGCAATGACACGTCTCAAAGAACTACGAAACCCTCTCAACGATGGCCCAAGAGCAAGGAAAAAAAATTTAAACTTAAAATCATTATCGAACTCTATATGAGTTACTGTACCAGGGTTATTTTTCTCTAACACTGCACAGTAATGTGGCAAATACGAGAATGATAATTCTGGTGACCCTCTTACCGCTTCCAAAGCAAACTCCCTAGCCCTCCAAGCTTTGTCGTAGCTTATATTCACACCAAACTCTGTCCGCACATCGTCGACTATATCTTTTGGCCGATACATACGACCAACCCCTTCAAATTTAGACTTAATGCATTCTCCAATGACCTTTCCAGATGCTTGTCTATGACTTCGATTGATAAGGTCTAGAGAACACTCATGCTTGCCATTAAACCTTGTTATCTTAAAGAACTCTGAATCTTTCAATTTTATTGCTCGCAAGCGCCAATCACATCCCATATCAACACATTTGACCGCATATAGAGTTTTCGTTGATTTGAAGACATGAAACATTCTGTTCTCTTTCATCGCATACACAGCTATATTTTTCTGTAATTCTTTCTTGTCCATATAAATCTGCCCAACTGCAACATGACCACCGGATGAGCTACTAATACTATTGCTCGCAACAACACCTGAAGGCCCAATAGAATTTGAGCAATGATTCCTCTGATCCTGTGCCGCAAAGGTGGATTGATTATGTGATTGTGGTTCCCCGTCATCAAATGGATTTTCCCACTCTTCACCATGAAGACCCTGACTATCATCGTCATCATTAACCCCATCAATATCAGCGTTACCAGTATTTCGAAACTCAAAATCAGAGAAGTGAAAATCGCTGTAGTTATTAACCTGCTCGTCATCACCATCGTCGTGTGCTACAAATTTACTTGAAAATTGTGGTAACTCAGGAGAAACAGAACCAACATTTGATCCAACAAATGTTTTATTTTCCATTGGACCATTGCTAGCATCTTGTGAGACAAACTGATAACTCGCTCTCTGCTCCGTTGTTACGCACAGTGGAGTACCAGGTTTAACTGGATGATCATTTTGCCTTAGGAAAAATTGCAAGTCACGTTCATTCTGTAGCTTCATCGGTTCCATTTTGAAATGTGTATTATAGACAAACTTCATCACCAAATCGAAGGAGTTAAAATCGACTTCAATCAACTGGTATATGAGTTTTACAAATTCAGCATATGTTATTGCATTAGACACAATTACACCCTGACTTCTCCCGCCTTTAAAAGTGTGCATGCCCCTACAATTTTCCCACTCTCCACCATATAACAAAACAAAATCGATCTCAGAAGCCATTCCTGCACACATAATAATATATCAGAATGAAATTAAAAAATTCAAAGGAAAATAAAAAAGCACTGGCACGACCACACTATATATTGGCACGACCACATAATCACTGGCACGACCACACTATTTTTTGGCACGACCACATAATCACTGGCACGACCAACAAAAATCTGAGCGACCAACAGAGATCTGAGCTTCCAAACTTATAACATGGATACAATCTAGTTAATGACGGATACTAATTATCGAGCATCCACAAAAGATTTCACCCTAAATAGCTCATGAGTAATAAGCAGATATACAACATATTCAGCTAGCCACGAACGATTGCACAGGAAATAGCTCATGCGTAATAAGTCGATATACAACACATTCAGCTAGCAAATGAACTTACTTGGTGCACTAAAAGAGATGCAGGGCGGCTGTTTTGATCTATGTATGGATCGAGAACGAAAAATGCATCGCAGAGCTCAAAACCCAAAGTAATAAATTAAACCCAGCGTAATAAATGTTGTTCGATTTTATTTTGCCACATAAGGATATTCTAGTCAAGAGAAAAGTAAAAGAGGTCATAAATGCGATTTTTTTTGAGACAATGTCATTTTTCCAAAAATCTTTGTCAACTAGATCATTTTCGCAAAATTCCCTTTAACCATCATAATTTTGAAAAAAGATTGTAGCTAATTATTGGAGCCTCTCCCATTCGGTGAGTGTCACCAGACTTGTGGGTAATGCCCTTTGAAGCAACCAACCAACCAACAATGGAGGAGTCAATGACAATGAGAGACACGTTAAACTGATGTAAAATCTGACCATCTCCCTTATCAACCATTCAAACACAGACGATCTTTCTCACTGTTTCTGTCACTTTCTAGAGAAATTGAAAATATAAAATAAAGCAAGAAACTGGAGAAGAATCTCCCATGAACCCCAAAACCTCACTCACAAGAAAAAACTCGGCAACAAATTATGCCTTTCTTCCTTCCACTACAAGCACAACACCACCTTCGCTTAGTCTAATCGAATTCAGTTATTATGTCCTCCACAGACGGTTCCACCGCGGCATCTGATCCGCACGCGCCTCTCCTTCGTCCCCGCCAGGACCCTTCCTCTGCATCTCCGACGCGTCCGGCCACGTTGGCACTCTTAATCGGCCGAGCAACTGGGCGCCGCGGCCCGTCTATGATGGTCCGTGAGACGGCGGCGCGTGAGCTGGAGGAGCGGCGGTTGGATTGGGGCTACTCGAAGCCCGTTGTGGCCTTAGATATGCTTTGGAACTCCGCCTTCGTAGCGGTCTCCGTGGCTATGCTTATTGTCACGGTCCATGAACAGCCGAACACGCCGATCCGGCTTTGGATCGGCGGGTACGCGCTTCAGTGCCTGGTGCACGTTGTTTTGGTGTGGCTGGAGTATCGAAGGAGGAACAGTTGGAGGATAGAGGAGACAAACCAGGGGATGCAGGACGAGCTGGAGCCAAATGCCAATGACAGTGAAGACGATGATGCTAGAAGTAGGAGCTCCAGCCAAACGAGGTTAGGTTCAATTAGTTTTTTTTTATTGATTTGTTTTAGTTTCAATTTTGATGTTTAATCAGATGGGTATTCGGGGTTTAGCCTGGGTTTTGAGGTAATTTTATCACATGTAAGTGGTGGCGTGGAACCATGAGGGGTTAGAAAAGGATTATCTTTGTGCAAACCAGTATAAAATCAGTCGAATATTTATGGCGAACTACATAACCTGTGCAGCATTTCCTTGGTGGGTACTAAATGGGTGGGGGCAAACAGTCAGGAGCTAAACAAGTTTAAGGATCTCACTTTGTTTTGACCAATTATTTGACCGTGAGCCTATAAAACTTCTATCTGGTTGTGGCAACCAAATCAAAAAGGGTCCAACTCTCCTACAATTGGAAGCATGAATGGTGAAAACGCAGGAAATTAAATCAGTAGAGTTAGAAGGCTTCTTTTATCCTAAGCACTAAATGTTTGGTACTTGCCTTCAGGTCACAAGAGATAAACCTATTTGATGCAATGCAACCCATGGTTCTGTCTTTTTATCCATCCTTGTTATTTCTTTGGGCATTGCTTAGTTTGATTTTCTTTCATGGATTCATGTAGCCGACATGAAACTGTTTTGGGCAAAGGCTTGGATGATGATGATGATAATGACGATCATTGTTGAGTTGCTTTATTTCTAGTCACCTAGCTTTGGAGTTATATAATTGTTAAATTCTTCTGACCTGGAAAGCTGAACTTTTAATTCTACACTCAAGAAGAAGTTTTTGTATTATAGTTCTCTCTATCAACTACTGGTTTGATAATTTCATCAAAATAAGTACACTTCCGTTATATGGCATGTCCCACATCCTTTGGTGGTTAGTTCAAATCAGAGGAAAGAAACAAAAATGCCCCTCACTATTTGAGATATCTTGATACTGGCAGTTATTACATTACATAGCAAACGTTGTATAGATTTTGAGGCAACCATGGAATCACCACTCACCCCATTCTTGATCTATTTAGGGAGCTTAAATCATGTCTTTCTGTTCTTGTATCTTCACTTTCTTCTTCTGCTTTCAGTCTCATCTACAATTGCAATTTTCTGTGGTCTTGTGTGGCTGTATAAACTTCTATAATTCCTATTTTAAATTCATTGAGATGTGTTGACTTTGTATACGATTTCATTGTAAATATGTAATTATCACTAACCTCTCGTTGCTTTGTTGATGGATGGATCAGTGTGACCAAGCGATGTGAATCGGTGAATATGATAGTCTCATTTCTGTGGTGGATGGTTGGCTTTTATTGGGTTATTGCTGGTGGAGATATCCTACTGCAAAAAGCTCCACGTTTGTACTGGTATGCCTTGAAATCTGTCTTTATTACAGATATTAGTCCCAAACCATATCAACATCTTATATGATAAACATATATTTTTGTTCTTGGAACTTCATGAGAAACGTTGATTTCCCACTAAATGCTTTTTTATAGAAGGTGCTATGGTCACCAAATCTATGACAGGATTTCATCGTGTGGACTTGAATCTAGTCCAAAAGATTTTGTTCATCACTTTTGCATAAACTTCATTCAAATGGAATTCATAGTTGTGCGATAACAATTGTCATCTTAGTGTATTTTGGTGTCTTGACACGTAGTTCGTTATCAATTCAGATGACCCATAGGCATTGCAGATGTTTTGGAATTTGCCTGCGTTTTGTAGGCACCTACAGTATTAGCGGAATAAAAACATACCTCTTGATCTGTGCAGGTTGGCTGTGGCCTTTCTGGCATTTGACGTGTTTTTTGCAATCTTCTGTGTGGTTTTGGCATGTTTGATTGGCATTGCTCTCTGTTGCTGCTTGCCATGCATTATAGCCATCCTTTATGCTGTTGCTGGACAGGTATTGATGAAATATGATATTGCTGAATTAAATGGGGGATCTTAAACAACTCGCGGGCCTTTTGACTGATTATATATATATTTTTTTCCTCAATAGGAAGGTGCTTCAGACGCTGATATCTGTATCCTTCCAAAATACAGATTTCAAGCATTAAACAATGACGAGAAGCCTGGTTTCGAAGCGGGGAAAATGATTCCTGTAGAAACAAGTAGTGAATACTTGGCATATGAACGAATACTTTTACCAGAGGATGCGGTAAGTTGACATTTCATTTCGTAGTTTGAATCTTTATTTTTATTTGCGTTTTGCTTCAAAAATGTTGTATTCCTTTATTTTCAGTCAATTTTTTTTTTCGTTTTGCATAGTGGTGGGGCTGAGCTGGGATAAAAACAAATGAGATTTCCTAAATTTTACTTATCATTGACATGTCAGTGAAGGATATTCATCACAGTTACAATATTAAATTTACTTACGGGATGGTTGGTAAACTTGAACTAGTAACTAGGGATGGTCAGGGGATGTAAAGTTCTCTTGTAAGCTTTGAGAATGATTAAAAGTTATCGATATTACTGGAAATGGAGAATAATTTTTCATGGGTAATATTTTTGAAGCAACGAGGCATTTTTGCATAGATGGTCTTTACCTCGCATAATTCTTAGAACACATAATTTTCAGAGTAAAATTTTCACTTCTCTAAAGCCTATGGAGTTTCATATATGGTATGTTCTTCTATGCAGCATTGGTTTCAATGTGTTGCTTCTTCTCTTTTTCTTTCCGTAGGAATGTTGTATATGTCTTAGCCCATACGAGGATGGCATAGAGATCCATGCACTCCCTTGCAACCATCATTTCCATTCTGCGTGCATTGTTAAATGGCTGAAGATGAACGCAACATGTCCACTCTGCAAGTATAACATTCTCAAGGGAAGTGAAGTTTGAACAAAAGACGAGGGAAACCACAAATTGCATGTACATCCACCAAGGCTGCGTTGTCTGTATGTACAGAAGATATCAGGCAGAAATAAAACTCTCCTAATTCTTGTTAAGATATAGGTTACAGCATGGAGTAAACAGAGCTTCGTTTGCGATTTTCCAGCATTTTCGAATTTTCTCGATTCTTCTTGCTCTCCTTTTGAGTCGTTTCAGACGAGTGCAAAAGGCAATCAAGTGACAGGCTTTGTGTTTGTTCTTTAACTTATTGGATCTCATTTTGTATATGTGCCTATATTTTCCTACTAATTCAACGTAGTATAGTCGTCTGATTATCTTTTGCTATAATATATTTTTCCGATTTCTTCTTCTTTTCTTATCAATGGAGGGAACTAGTAGTAATGTGGAATTTGTTTGATTCTCTCTAATCACAATTTTTTTTGCTTATTGGAGTACAGAACAAAAGAATATATACACCCATTAAAGGTAGATTGCATATTTGAATATTGGTTTTGGCTGAATATAACATTTCTTCCATCGCAAAGGCTACTGAGCCAAGTGTGTATTGGTCTAAATGGGTCGAGAAGACGGGAATAAAAGAGAGGAGAAAAGGAATCAAGAATTCAAGATTTATGCAAGGGTCAAATTCGAACGTTAGAAATTCAAATATTTTAAATATGCAGATGGTCGTTTACATTTGTCTAAAAAACAAAATTAAAATTTTTTGGAGAAACATTTTCTTAGGTCTTTTCTTAAAATAAAGAAAAAGACCTCTAAAATAAAAATATTTCACAGGGGCTATTTGCACCACACTTTTATTCATTCACATCCCATAATTAGAAAATCCCATTTAAAAAATAACTGAATGAGAGTACTTTTTCAAATTGAAAAAAATTAATTTACATCTCATATATATTTTAGCAAAAAAAGGGTTCATCATATATGGTAGCCCGAGTTGGCTCCTTCAAAACTCTAATAAAATAATCCAATTTTGCGATGTTATATTCATCAGAGTCCAGAGACGATCTACAGTCTAATATTGCAAGCGTAAGCTTGATGTACAAAAATTTAAAAAAATAAAATAAAATTGCAATGCTTAAACTAGCATTGACATCTAGACAAGACCATCGACAATCCCGATCTGTTCAGGGTTGGGACTGGAGGCATTGAGACAAAATGTGCGGTGGCCAATTGCAAGGTAAAGGTGATAATTTTTTGAGTCTCGTAGAAACAGAGTCTGAGTTTGCAAATAAAAATGAGAGGTGACTGGTGAGGAGAAGAGGGAATAAAATAATGAAAAAGGATTAGCGAATATTTTGGGTCTTGAATTTTTTGGATTTTATAGGGGCTGAGTACATAAACGGGAGATGCAAAGACCCCACCAAAATACATTTCAAACATGTTAAAAACCGTTTTAGAATCCGGATGCACCGAAATTAGTTCTCAAACCGGATCCCCCATGAAAAGGAAAAAACCGAAGCTAACCCTAAATTTGCCCGCCATTGATACTAAACCCTCCCAAAAACTCTTTTCCTTCTCTTTTTCCCTCTGTCTCTCTTCGTCTATTGCTCTGTCAAACTTCAACACCCGCATACTTTCCCTCTCTGCCCCAACTTGAATTTCCCTCTTCAATTTAAACCCTTCATGCTTGTTTTCCTCGAAACCACAAGAAACGCGAGAGAATTTCGTGTTTTGATTTGTCACTTTTATTAAAACCCTATAATTTTGAGTCAAATCTGCAATCTTCTCTTCCGGTATTAGGGTTTCGAGCATGTCGCACGAAGAGGAAATTGTGATGCGGGATGTCACCAATGCGGGTCTTGTGGTGAGTGACCGCATCGGTCGCGAGGTTGCTGCCCAGGTCGACCTCGAAGAAGCCCTGGAGTCTTCGAGATATGCGAGCCATCCCTATTCGACTCACCCCAGAGAGGTATTGTTTAATCTCCCACTAATTTAGGGGTTTCTTGTTATGGCCGCTGCTCTTTTTGAAAATATTGGTGCTTTGTTTAATTTGCTTGGTTGCTGAGAAAATTGAAGATAGAATTGTGAGTTGACATTTATTGGACTTGTTGCAAAAGGGTTTTAGGCTCTTCCTAATCATGCATATAATCGTAAAATTGAACCTGTTTCAGTTCCAGTCACTGATGTTCTCTTGGCTTTTGAATTCTTGTGATGTTGCATTGTGTGTTTTTGTTTGTAGCAATATGAACGGTTGTAGCTTCTATCAGCCTGTTTTTTTACATCCTTTTTATGCACCTCCTTGGTGCTTCTTGAGTGAATGTCTTTTCCATTTCAACTTTTTAGAAAAGGCATGGGTTGTTTGTTGAACTTGGGTAGTTTTCCTTCCGAAATTGAACAGAAGTACATATGTAAAAGTGGTGAATCACAGTGCATGATCAACCAAAATTTTATTTTATAAGGGATGATCAACAAGTATGCTCTACTTATGAAAGGCTTCACAGTTAGTCTTTGCAATTTTTTTCGGATATCATAGGAAAGGATGTATGATTGTTTTTTCAATGTCCAGAATAGTTTAATTTGTCCTTATTATTCTTGTTCAAAAGACGGTCAAACAATTTTCTGTAGAACTTAAAAGGTAAGGCATATTGATACTAATGGTATGAATGCCGAAGAAAAGAATTAGTTCCAATTATCTTTTAAGTTATATCACCATTTTGGCATGTATACGACCAATAGTCAGTCATCAATATTTTTTCCCCAGCTTTTGAAGATCAATTTTCTTGTTTGTTTAGAAATTTTGAAGACCCAAATTGATTTTTATGGTAAATAACATGTGTTCCTGTGTAGTAGCCCATACTGCATGTGTTATGCGATGTCTCGACTGCCACAGTTCATATTTTCGCTCACTGAGGTCATTCCATTGAGGTTGTGCTATCATTTCTGTTTTCTTTTGTTGCTATGTTACATTATTGTGGATATAATTTATTGTGAAACTTGTGAAGAAACACCATAATTTAGGATAGTTTTTTCAATTAAGTGATGCTGTGATAAGTTTATCAAAAGATGTAAAAGAATGGTTTTGTCCCCTAGTACCTAGACAGTTAAACGAGTGCACCACAACTAAATCAAATCAAACACAAGAATTAAAAGTATAACAGTGGAATTATATAAAAATCAGTTAATAAATAGAGTAGCTCAAGGAACTCTGATGAAGATCTAGAGAATCCCACTAGAGGAGATGTGGGAAATAAAGCTTAAAGCATCACACTCTTACTCTTAAGGTTTTTTTTTATTAAGTCTTAAAAAACTATTAAAAAATCAAGCCTTTTGCTTCTCACCCAACAGATGACACACTGCAAACCATATGTTGAGCAACTCACGTATTCCTTCTTCCGTTTTTTTTTTGGAATTTTAAATAGTGCTGGAAAATCACGAAGGGGGTGCCACCCATAAGATTACAAGGGTGCTAAAGTGAGTGCCTGGGGAAAATTAACGGGCGATAGCCCACTTGGTTATCGGCTTCAGTCAAAGGTGTATGATTGCGGCTTGCAGGTGTCCAGTGTCCTGGGTTCGATCCCAACTGGTGTCTATCCCCGTTAGTTATGTGCTAGGCCTTGACCCAACTTATCTGTTGGCAGACTCTGTGTGTGGGCTCTCCGGCAAGTTTAGGCCTAAATTGGCTGTCCAAAATGGGCATGCCCATTGGTGTTGTTTTTGGTTACCAAAAAAAAGAAGAAGAAATGCCAGGAGAAATTCTCTTAGTGTAGAGCCCTCTTCCCCTTTTTAAATTGTCAAGTATTGACAAATCACTATGGGGACGCAACCCATAGGATTTGGTGGCAGCTACATTGAGTGCCTGAATAACATTGCTAAAGTGTAGAGCCCTCTTTCCTTAACCTCATTCCAGTTAAATAAAATTCCTGTCACTAATCTAGACTCCTGCAAGAAAAAAATAATCATTCTACTCTACTTTGCATGGTGCCGTGGTCAATCGCCTCATGTTTTGTGTCAAGGGAAATAAATGGATGCATTTCCAAATATAAGACTCAAATTTGGTTTCTTAAAATTTGTGTTAATCTATTTAATATGTATATGTTATTCTGTAGGCATGCCTACACTAAATCTGTGTATCCTTTATTGTTAATAAAATAATGTATGTGTGTGCTGTGTAAAATACACAAACACAACTTCAACAAACCCTAGCCACCCTTTCAAAACATGGTATCGAAGCTCCGTTGAAGGTGGCTGCTGCTGTCACCTGACGCCACAGCTCAGTGCACTGCCTCCACCTTGCCTTTCCCTTCACCCTTTCAATCTCCTTTCTCACTCGCTTGGTTCAGCTGCTTAGTCTAGTTGTCACCTCGCCGGAGGTCACCGGCGATGGTGTGAAGTGCTGAGCTACTGTTTCCTCGATCTACACTCTGTCCAGTTATGTCCGGCGGTTCCTAACCTCTCTTCTGTCAATTCCGGCGAAATCTGGCTAGTTGCCGGCGAAGTCTGGCTCTTTTTCCGATCTGTTTCCAGCTCTTCAGATCTATTTTCGATCTGGTTCTGGCTCTTCTGATCAGTTTTCCGGCCATTTTGATCTATTTTCCGGCCATTCCGATCTGGTTCCGGCAAGGTCTGTGCTGTCCGATCAATTTTCCGGTGAAGTTTGCTCTGTCCGATTTGGTTCCAATGCTCTGAATCTGTTTCCGGTGAAGTCTGCCCTGTCCGATCTGGTTGGCACTTCCGATTTGTTTCCGGCGAGGTCTGGGCTGTCCGATCTAATTTCCAGCGACATTTGTCCTTTCCGATCAACTTTCCGGCGAGTTCTGCTCTGTCCGATCAGTTCTGTGATGGGTCCCGCCCAGTTCCAGCCTTTTGCAGATCTGTTTTACCAACCAGGTCCATATCTGGTTTGATTTAATTGTATATTTTGTGATTCTGGTTTGGATCTGTGTGGTTCCTGGAGTTGCGTGCTGGTGTATTCTTTGCTTCCATCAGGTTAATTCCATGTTGGTATGGTGGTGAACCAGTTTCCTCATTTAAATATTGTATTGCCGTGTGTGCTGCTGCAATATGTCTAGTCTTGATGCTCCTGCTTCTGGTAGTACTGCTGGTCATACATCTCATGACACTCAGACCCCTGTTGGTGGCCAACGTACTGAGGTATTCACCTCTTCTATTCGGCTGGTTGATGAAAAGCTGGATGGTATTACCGCTTATCCCTTATGGAAGAAAAATGTTGTAAAAGCCCTTCAGGGCATGGGATTGGATGGACACTTAGGTGATGATCCTCCATCCACCACTGATGCCGACTATAAAATCTGGGTGATGCGTGATGCTCGAATTTTCAGTCAACTTATGAACTCTATGGATCGTTCTGTTAAAATGTTGTTTACTAGTGCAGATACAGTGAAAGAATTGTGGACTGCACTTGAAGATACTTACTCATCTTCTCAAGATTTGTCTCGATTATATGATGTGATGAGTGGCTTATTTCGGTCCAAGCAAGGTGATAAATCTCTGCAGGACCACTTTGCTAGTTTCAAGAGTTTGGCTGATGAGTTTGCTCGACTGTTTCCATTTACCAGCAATGTGACTAAATTCAATGAACAACGTATGCAGATTGTTGTGGTATGTTTTCTTGCCAGTCTGAATTCTGATTTGGATAATGCTCGTACCCAGATTTTATCTGGGCAAGAGATTCCCAGTTTATCTAACACCTTTCGTCGGCTGTGTCGTTCTATACGACGAGATGATTCTCCTGGTGTTTCACCTATTAGTAGTGATCACTCTGTTCTAGTAGCATTTCGTGGTGGTGGCCGTCGCGGCCGTAGTCGTGGTCGCGGGCGTGTTATTGGTGACCGTGAGTCACGCACTTGTCATCATTGTGGCGAAGTTGGTCATATTCGTCCTCAGTGCTGGAAATTACATGGGAAACCGGTTGCAACTGCTGCAGTATCTGAGTCTACTACTTCTGGTCGACGTGTTGTGGAAATGACAAATGATGAATTTACTCGTTATACTCAGCACCAACTCGAGAGTTCACTTGCCCCACTTGCTGCAGGTAATTCAGCTGCTTGCTTGGCCACAAACCGTACCTGGGTTCTTGACTCAGGATCCACACATCACTTGACTAACTCTTCAGGTATGCTCTCTGATTATCTGGTGACTCCTGCTCATCAAGGAATTACTGTTGCAAATGGGTCTAAGTTGGCAGTACTTGGTTGTGGTTCTGCTCAATTATCCTCCTCATTAAAGCTTCGCAATGTTCTTCATACACCACATAATCCTTTCAATTTATTATCCATTGGTCAAGTTACTAAAGATTTGAACTGTTCAGTAACCTTTTTTCCTACATATTGTGTCTTTCAGGATCTTACGACGAGGAGGACTATCAGTAAAGGTCACTTGACAGATGGACTATATGTGTTGGATGAGTGCTCTCCAACCTCGTGTGCTGCTATGGACACACCTCTTTTGACTGTTCATTCCCGATTGGGACACCCATCTCTATCTACTTTACATCGTTTGTTTCCTATTTTTCGGTCTTTTAATAAGTTATCCTGTGAGTCTTGTCATTTTGGGAAAAATACTCGTGTGAATTATCCTACTCGATTAAATATTCGAGCTTCTGCTCCGTTTGCATTAGTTCATTCAGATATTTGGGGTCCGTGTCCCATAACTTCTGTTTTGGGTTTTCGATATTATGTTACCTTTATTGATGATTTCTCTCGTGTCACTTATATTTATTTAATGCGTTCTCGTTCTGAATTATTATCTCTCTTTCAGACTTTTGTGTTAGAAGTTCAAAATCAATTTCACACTAATGTTCAGGTGCTTCGTAGTGATAATGGTGGAGAATACATTTCTCAACCTATGCTCAATTATCTTCGCCAACAGGGCATTGTTCACCAAACTTCTTGTGCCTACACACCTCAACAAAATGGTGTTGCTGAACGCAAGCATCGCCATCTCTTAGATACCGCTCGTGCTTTATTGTTTCAAATGCAGGTTCCTAAATCTTTTTGGAGTGATGCTCTATTGACTTCTTGTTACCTTATCAACCGTTTACCTTCTTCTGTTCTTGGTGGTAAGGCTCCTCTCTCTGTATTGTTTCCTCGCCAGAGTCTTTTTCCTTTACCTTTACGTGTTTTTGGTTGTACTGCTTATGTTCGCGATGTCCGTCCTCATAAGACTAAATTAGACGCTCGTACATTACGTTGTATTTTTCTTGGTTACTCTAAGACTCAAAAAGGTTACCGATGTTTCTCTCCACAATTACACCGTTTTCTTGTTTCCTCTGATGTTGCATTTGAGGAATCTATTCCATTCTCATCTACTCCTATTCCTAACCCTAATGAGTCTTCTTCTGAGTTGGTGTCTCATGATGATGATTTTTTGGTTTATCACCTTACTACTAACCCCTCTCCAGCTTCCATGGACACTTCTCCAACATCCATAGTTCCATTGCCAGTGGTCTCTCCTGATCCAGTCTCCTCGTCTACAAATCCGGTAAGCCCTCTACCTCTTTCAGCTGTTCCTATTGCTCGTCGTCGTCCTTATCGTTCTTGCAGGGATCACCCTCTGTACACCACCTCGTTTCATGGCCTCTCTGTATCTTTACAAGCCTTTATTACTACTATTGAGACTCATACTGCTCCCCGGACTGTTTCTGATGCTCTTGCTCATCCTGGGTGGTGTAGTGCTATGAAAGAGGAGATGACCGCTCTTGAGCATAATGGTACATGGGATTTAGTTTCTCTACCTCCCTCTAAAAAGGCCATTGGCTGCAAATGGGTGTACACGGTCAAACTGCATCCCGATGGCACTTTGGCCCGCTTAAAGGCTCGTCTTGTTGCTAAGGGTTATGCTCAGACTTATGGTCTTGATTACTTTGAGACTTTCTCTCCTGTTGCCAAAATGGCATCTGTCCGTCTCTTTCTGTCTTTGGCTGTCACTCGTCATTGGCCACTATATCAGCTTGATGTCAAGAATGCATTTCTTCATGGAGATTTAGATGAAGAAGTTTACATGAAGCAACCTCCTGGCTTTGTTACTCAGGGGGGGTCTGGCAAAGTGTGTCGGCTACGCCGTTCTTTATATGGTCTCAAACAGTCTCCCCGGGCTTGGTTTGGGCGGTTTAGTACAGTTGTCTTGGCTTTTGGTATGAGTCAGTCTGAAAAGGACCACACAGTGTTTCATCGTCGTACGTCTGCAGGGTGCATTCTCCTGGTAGTATATGTTGATGATATTGTGATTACTGGTGATGATGTTGTTGGTATCTCTGCTCTTAAACAGTTTCTTCAATCCAAATTTCAGACTAAGGACTTGGGTATTTTGAAATATTTTCTGGGAATTGAAGTAGCTCGGTGTAAGAAAGGCATCTTTATTTCCCAGCGGAAATATGTTTTGGATTTGTTACAGGATGCAGGTCTCTTTCAAGCCAAGGGCGTTGAATCCCCCATGGATCCTAGTGTGAAGTTAACTCCGGATGATGGTGATCTCTTTCCAAATCCTGATAGATATCGTCGCACTGTGGGCAAACTTAATTATTTGACCACAATGACTCGTCCTGATATTGCATTTCCTGTTAGTGTGGTGAGTCAATTTATGGCTAGCCCTCGAACCTCTCATTGGACGGCTGTTGTTCGTATTCTTCGCTATCTCCAATCTAATCCAGGAAAGGGACTTGAGTTTAGTGATCATGGTCATTTGTCTATTGAAGCTTACTCTGATGCTGATTGGGCTGGAAATCCTACAGATCGCCGGTCTACTTCTGGATATGCAATCTTTTTAGGTGGTAACATGATTGCTTGGAAAAGTAAAAAAACAGGATGTGGTTGCTCGTTCAAGTGCGGAAGCTGAATATCGGGCAATGGCCTTGGTTGCTATGGAGATTATGTGGCTTCGAGAATTATTAGCTGAAATAGGAGAGTCGCCTAGTGGACCCACTGAATTGTGGTGTGATAATCGGTCTGCCATTTATATTGCCACGAATCCTGTGTATCATGAGAGAACCAAACATATTGAGATTGACTGTCATTTTATTCGTCATGCTTTTCGAAGACAAATTTTGAAGTTTGGTTCTGTACGTTCCAGTGAACAATTAGCTGATGTTCTCACTAAACCATTGCATGGGTCTCGTGTTCGTTACATTTGTAACAAGCTGGGTATGCGAGATATTTATGCTCCAGCTTGAGGGAGGGTGTTAATCTATTTAATATGTATATGTTATTCTGTAGGCATGCCTACACTAAATCTGTGTATCCTTTATTGTTAATAAAATAATGTATGTGTGTGCTGTGTAAAATACACAAACACAACTTCAACAAACCCTAGCCACCCTTTCAAAACAATTTGTATCTTTCACTCAAGTATTTGCATGTGGAGTTTTATTACATCTTTAGAGTTTGAGGGTATGGTATACTTCTCTGATTGAGTAAAGTGGATTCTGCTATCATACTGAGAACTGTTAATTCATAGTTTTGTTCTGTTGATTTCTACTGCTGTTTCTGTTGCATTTTTTATTTTGTTTAATTTTTGTTGTTTTACTTTCTTGTATGAAGGACTTATGTGGATATGGAACCTAGTCACTGAAAACTTATTGCTTTATGTTTTGTTACAGTGGCCTCCTTTGGTTGAGGTTATGGATACTTGGGAATTGCCTCCTGTACTCATTGAAAGATACAATGCAGCTGGAGGTGAAGGAACTGCTTTATGTGGAATATTTACAGAAATACGCAGGGCATGGGCATCGGTAGACAATTCTCTGTTTCTCTGGCGTTTTGATAAGTGGTAATATTTTTGTATTCTAGGTTAAAATGTCAGATTTAAAGGCTAAGGTTTATTTATGTTTTCCCAGTTACTTGTAGAGTAATCAGGTTGACGTACTATTCTGGAGAGGCTGAGGATCTGGTGGCCTAAATCAGCGGATGGTGCATTAATTTTTCATGATGCTAATATCCTTGCTACCTTTTATTGCAAAATTGCAATGGAGTTCCCTAGGAAATACGATACCTTGTTTTGGCTGGTCATAATCATGGAGTCATCTCATCTGAAAAAAAAAAAAATTTGTAGTCATTCTAAGCTTGGATATCACTTCTTCTGTCTAGGTGAACAAAATGCTTTCCATTTCCTCTTGATTTTGGTACTTGTCAAGAATTATAATATTTACTTTTTCACATTTAAAGTTCTATTCTTGCACTTTAATTGCTGATTTTTTTTTATTGAAAGAAAAAAAAATTCATAGGAGATTCCTATGGATGCTAATTTAGATATTCTGGCTTATTATATGACTAAGTTTCTAATTCTTGATTTTATGTACGTTGCTTTCATGAATTGTATTCCTACGGTTTTTTCATTTTTTCAAATTTGTTTCTTCACTAGGGATGGTCAGTGTCCAGAATATAGTGGAGAGGAACAGGCTGTCTGTGCTGTTGGCCTTGCCAAATCTAAACCTGGGGTCTTTATTGAAGCTATCCAGTACCTTCTAATATTAGCTACTTCTGTGGAGGTAATAATCCTTGGTCTTCTTCTGAAAGCATCTATGTTATGATATGCTTGTGAACAATACCATTGCTCTATATTGTGCATTTGCATCAATGTAGGTTGGCATTTATTTCTTGCTTTTATTTGCTTAATTCTGGTGGGTAATATATTTATCTTTGAATATAACATAGATGCAAATTATTATTAATTTTCTTGCAATCTTGTGCATTCTTCTTAATTTTGACCTGAATAGAGGAATAACGGTAAGTCCTATAAAATAGATCTGTTAAAAGAGTGAATTGATTTAAACTTAAAAATTCTGTGAGCTCAAATATCTGAAATTTGACCCCCATAATTTATCTACCTATAATATAAATATGTGTACATGCCTATGGTTGTATATATGTATCACTATGTACAAATGAGGGTAAGAATTTTTATTGCCATGCCTATAAGTTTGTCCATGTGGCTATTGATGTGTGTTTATGTAATTTTTTAGGTATTTATATATGTGATTGAATATGTATACGTATAATTGCGTATCCAAATAAAGGTGGGTCAATTGGCTACATATTATTTAGTTGAGTTATGAAATTGGACCTCGTGGTTAGCCTGAGTTATTGAGCCTAAATTTGGACTTATTTCACAAGTGGTTGGGAGGCCCTTAATGGCTCACAAAACTATAGCTTGTGAGCTTGGGTCCAACCACTTGTTTATAAGCCACTCAACCTCTCCATATTTTTCCTATGTGGGACTCTTGTGTGGGTTCCAACTTCCAACACTCCCCCCTCACCAAGCACTCATAATATCGGCCATCTCATTGGATCCTTCAAACATGGCCACATTGATTCTCAAATTGGTGTGGTCTCCTTGGATCTATACTAAACATGTGTAGCCTCTTTGGGCTTACACCTACCTTAGCCAGTTTTGGACCTAAACATGCATGCCTCTGCTGGGCCTTAAAATGCAACCCTCACAACCTCTCTAATCCTATGTTAAGATTAGTTGCTTTGTCATTCAACTCAATGCATTAACTTGTTGGGGTGGGGCATTTCATATAATTCATATATATTCTAACAAGTTTGGAGAAGATATTTGGAGGAAATGTGCGTCACTTTCTTATTGTGTACTTAGCACAAGGAACGCAATGGAAAAGATGAATTACCCACTATTATATTCAATTCATTTCCTTCTTCTGAATGCTGTGACTGGCAGTATAATTAGAGCTCTGAACTCCGATTCTTTGAGAGATGTTGATATATTTATGGGTGATTCTATGCATACTTTGTCTGGAAAGTAACATATATATATACTGTTTAATGGATAGTGGTTCTTGTTGATGTCTTGATGATGGGAAGGTTGATTCTTTGGGTATAACGGTAATGAAATTGGGAGAATTGATGTAGTACAGCACCATTTTAAGTTCTGCGAAGGTATGGTTATCTGGAATTTGGGTGCCCTGTTGAATTGGGAAATTGTTTCATTCTTGTATTTTAGTTGAAGTTTTGTGTGCAGTATAGGTTACATATTTATCTTTCACAATAATTTTGCGTTGCCCTTTAACTTTCATTTTTTCCTTGAAAAGTCTCTCTCTAATTTTTAATATCCTTAAATTTCTGGTTTTGTTATCACTTCTCAGACTTTTCTTGTCATCAGTTGATTCTTGTAGGGGTTTGCTGTTCGGGAGGGGTTGATGGTACTGATCCATATGCAGACGTTTCATTACAACCTTTGCCAGAGTATACAATACCATCTGATGGAGTTACCATGACTTGTATCACATGCACGGATAAGGGTCGTATCTTCCTGGCTGGGCGTGATGGCCATATCTATGAGCTGCATTACACAACTGGTTCAGGTTGGCAGAAACGTTGTCGCAAAGTCTGTCTCACTGCAGGATTGAGTAGTGTTATTTCGAGGTAACTCGTCAGTTACTGCATAGAGTTCTGACTTTAAGTTAGATTTAAAAACTGAAACCTTTAAACACTTTTTTTATCATTTTAATTTGTTGTTACATTCATTTGATATTTTTGCTGGTCAATTATGCTGAAGTTGAATATTGATTTTTTTTTTGCATCTCCTTGTCACTGTTAAGTTAAAATTACACCTTTGGTTTCCAGGTGGGTTGTTCCAAATGTATTTAAGTTTGGAGCTGTTGACCTCATTATTGAAATGGTTGTCGATAATGAAAGGCAGATTTTGTACGCGCGAACTGAAGAGATGAAACTTCAGGTTTTTGTTCTGGGTCCAAGCGGAGATGGCACTCTGAAGAAAGTGGCAGAAGAGAGGAATTTGTTTAGTCAGAGGGATACTCATTATGGAGCTCGACAGTTGACTGGCCAAAGAGCCCCTACTCGATCCATAAAATCAACCATAGTTTGCATTGCGCCTTTGTCCACTCTTGAATCGAAGTGCTTGCACCTGGTTGCTGTTTTATCTGATGGCAGAAGGATGTATCTTTCAACTTCTCTGTCAAGTGGAAGTAATGGTGTTGTTGGAGGTTTGCATGGATTTAATGGCAGTCATAAACCAAACTGTTTAAAAGTTGTGACAACTAGGCCTTCTCCTCCTCTGGGGATCAGTGGCGGACTTGCTTTTGGATCTATGTCTCTTGCTGGTAGAACTCAGAATGAGGATTTGTCTCTGAAGGTTGAGAATGCATATTGTTCTGCTGGAACACTTGTCCTTTCTGATTCATCTCCGCCAACCATGTCTTGCCTTCTGATTGTGAATAAGGATGCAAGCTCACAATCATCTCTTTCTGGTAGTTTAGGTGCGAGGAGCTCTCGGGCTTTGAGGGAAACTGTAACTTCCCTTCCCATTGAAGGCCGAATGCTTTATGTAGTCGATGTTCTGCCCTCACCAGATATGGCTACCATTGTACATTCATTATATTCGGATCTTGAATTCTGTGGCTTCGAAAAAACGGGCGAGTCTTGTGAAAAGGCATCCTTAAAGCTTTGGGCTAGGGGTGACCTTACAACCCAGCATATACTGCCAAGAAGGAAAATCATTGTTTTTAGTACCATGGGCATGATGGAAGTAGTTTTCAACAGGCCTGTGGACATCCTAAGAAGGTTGTTTGAGTCGAATTCACCAAGATCTGTCCTAGAAGAATTTTTTAGTCGTTTTGGAGCTGGTGAGGCTGCTGCAATGTGTCTAATGCTAGCTTCAAGGATTGTTCCTTCTGAACATCTTGTAAGCAATGTTGTTGCTGAGAAAGCAGCAGAAACTTTTGAGGACCCAAGAGTTGTTGGAATGCCGCAGCTTGAGGGCAGTAGTGCATTAGCAAATGCTAGAACATCAGGAGGAGGATTCAGTATGGGGCAAGTTGTTCAGGAGGCCGAGCCTGTATTTTCAGGTGCTCATGACGGGCTCTGCCTTTGCACATCAAGGTTACTGCTTCCTCTGTGGGAACTTCCTGTCATGGTTATGAAAGGTAGTTCAGGTTCATCTGATTATACATCAGAAAATGGAGTAATTGCATGCAGGCTCTCTCTTGAGGCTATGCAAGTCCTTGAAAATAAGATTCGTTCTTTAGAAAAGTTCTTAAGGTCTAGAAGGAACCAAAGAAGGGGGCTTTATGGCTGCGTAGCTGGTTTGGGAGACTTAACAGGTTCTATTCTGTATGGAACTGGTTCTGAATTAGCCGCTGGTGACAGAAGTATGGTGAGAAACTTATTTGGTGATTACTCGCGAAATGTTGATTCTAATGGTGGTGGGATGTCAAGTAAAAGACAGCGTTTACCTTATACCCCTGCAGAATTGGCAGCCATGGAGGTAGCTTGAGATCATCAAATTATGTGCATTTGTTTATACTCTTAGTTTTAGAGTTCATTTAAATGGGCATTTGTTGATAAAATAATTGCAGCCTGGTCACTGCTTAATATATATATATATATATATATTTATTTATTTTTTATATTAAAGTGTTCATCGCCTGTACAAGAGTTTGTGTGTTCAAGAGAATGTGAATTTTTACTTTACTACAGGTAAGGGCAATGGAATGTATCAGGCAGTTGCTTCTCAGATCCGGTGAAGCTTTGTTTTTGCTTCAGCTGCTTTGTCAGCATCACGTGACACGCTTAGCTCAGAGTCTTGACACTGATCTTCGACAGGCACTAGTGCGGTTGACATTCCATCAACTAGTTTGTATCGAGGAGGGTGATCAAATTGCTACGAGGCTAATATCCGCTCTAATGGAGGTTAGGCAAATTGTGTGGAACGCGGCCACAATCCATTCAAATTGATTTCAGATGACAGAAGAAATTTTCTCCTTTCCCTCTTTTAGTGATAGCTTGTTTCATATTTTTTATCTTGCTCGATCAGTCAATTCTCTTATTGATGTGATTCATGGCTCCAGTACTATACTGGTCCGGATGGCAGGGGAACTGTTGATGATATTAGTGGAAGATTACGGGAGGGTTGTCCCAGCTATTTCAAGGAGTCTGATTACAGGTTCTTCTTAGCTGTGGAGTGCCTTGAGAGAGCTGCTGTGGCATTTGACTCAGAGGACAAAGAGAATCTCGCCAGAGAGGCCTTCGATTTCTTAAGTAAAGTTCCAGAATCTGCAGATTTACGAACTGTTTGCAAACGGTTTGAAGACTTAAGGTGGGTTTTGATTACTGTTTAACTTCGATATAAATCAATTTTGTTTAGTTATTCAATATTTGATTAGATTATTATGCCTTAGTCATAAATGAGAAGAGCATTGCAGGTTTTATGAAGCTGTGGTTCGGTTACCACTTCAGAAGGCACAGGCTCTTGATCCTGCAGGTGATGCGTTTAATGAACAAATTGATCCGGCAATCCGAGAACACGCAATTGCTCAGCGTGAGCAATGCTATGAAATAATTACTAGTGCTTTGCGTAGCCTGAAAGGGGAGGCTTCATTAAGGGAATTCGGTTCTCCTGTGAGGCCTGCTGCTGCCCAATCTGCCTTGGATGTGGCTTCTAGGAGGAAATATATTTGCCAGATTGTTCAGCTTGGTGTGCAGTCACCTGACAGGTTATTTCATGAGTACCTATATCGTACAATGATTGATTTAGGACTTGAAAATGAGCTGCTGGAGTATGGAGGTCCCGATTTGGTACCATTTTTGCAAAATGCTGGCCGAGATCCGTTACAAGAGGTTAGGTCTTGCTTGAAAATTTCCCCCCTACTTGTTGGCTTGGATTTGAAGCAACAAATCATAGAAAGTATGTAATGGGTTTTGTAACTGAGGATTCTTCTTCGTACACTTGGGTGCTGAGAACTTGGAATCAATTTTCAATTCTGAACTTGCTGATATCTTGCTTAGCCTGTCTTGTATTATTTATTCTCTTGTTTATCTGTAGTTTCGAGCGGTTTCTGCAGTTACATCAGCAAGTTCTCCAATTAGTCGGTCTGGAGCATCAATCTCATCTCGTCAAGCCAAGTTCTTTGATCTTTTGGCAAGGTACTATGTTGGTAAGCGGCAGCATGTACTTGCAGCTCATATATTGTTAAGACTGGCTGAAAGGCGCTCAATGAATGCTGGAGACGTTCCCACGCTTGAACAGAGGTTGGCAGTTTCTTTCAATTTTTCTTCTTATTCTGCAAATATATATAGCTTTGTAAACTAATTTTTCACGTAAGATGATGGAGCACCTTTTTCTTTTTTTGTTGGGAGATATAAATGCCAAAAGTATCTCTTGCTCTTCGGTCTTATTTAACAGAACATTGCTTGGTCAGTTAAGAAAGGGCGAACCCTTGACCCAGTGGCAAAGTTGCTGCATTGAAGCCTCGAGGTTCAATTTCAATTCTTAAAAATGGTCTCTCTGTTGAGGGCAAGGACACATATTGTGCTCTTCCCTGACACTGTCTATACTATGGGAGCCATGTGCATGGGAGTGACCTTTTTATTGCTTGGTATCGTGATGTGTGCAATATTTGCTTGGTGCACAAGGCTCCTGCTGTGAGGTGTCGCCTAGGAAGTGCAGCTATAGGTAGCCTTGTACCTGCATGCGGAGAGCCTTTCCAGTGGTTTGAGCCTATTTTGCATGGGCTGAAGTGAAACAATTTCACTGTTATGCCTATGCGTCACAAAGCTTAGTTTTGGACATCAGTTTTCCTTCATGGAATCTTTCAATGATGTAATTTGTTGATTGCATAGGAATTAAACCTGCTTTAACTTTTCTTTTGCCAAGAAAGGTGCAAAGCCAAGTTGTCAAACCTTTCTAGGTATGCCAATTCCCTCTCCTCCCTGGCATGGTTTTTCTCTGATATCTTCCTTTTTCTAAACTTTCAGACATCAGTATCTTAGTAATGCAGTACTACAGGCCAAGAACTCTAGCAATTTTGATGGAGCTGGAGGGTCTAGCAGGGGTGTTCTTGACAATGGATTGTTAGATTTGCTTGAAGGAAAACTTGCTGTTCTTCAGTTTCAAATAAAAATTAAAGAGCAACTGGAGACAATAGCTTCAAGCTCAGGAGCATCCCCTGGCCCATCAGAATCTATGCAAAATGGATCAGTCCCTCATGACACTTCCACTGATGAAGCAAATTTGGCAAACGTTGCACGAGAAAAGGCCCAGGAGCTATCCCTAGATTTAAAGAGCATAACTCAACTCTACAATGAATATGCAGTTCCATTTGAACTCTGGGAGGTGCGTCTCTCTCCTTAGGATTATTTCTTTATTGATCATTGCATGGCTATTCACAGTATTGAGGCTAATTTGTCCGATTTTTTTTTAGTCCTGGTCTTGCTTTGTGTTGTTAAGAATCTTTGTTTTCTCTAGTTCCAGGTCTTATTTTTCTCTTTTTTTTTGAGTCCTGGTCTTGCTTTGTGTTGTTAAGGATATTTGTTGTCACTAGTTCCACGTCTTATTTTTCCCCCCCTTTTTTTTTTTTAAGTCCTGGTCTTGCTTTGTGTTGTTAAGGATCTTTGTTTTCACTAAATGAGCATGCTAAACCATAAATCTGATTTGGTCTCTCTCCTTAGGATTATTCCTTTATTGATCATTGGATGGCTATTCATAGTATTGAGGCTAATTTGTCCGATTTTTTTCAAGTCCTGGTCTTGCTTTGTGTTGTTAAGGATCTTTGTTGTCACTAGTTCCACGGCTAATTTTTCTCCCCCTTTTTTTTTTAGTCCTGGTCTTGCTTTGTGTTGTTAAGGATCTTTGTTTTCACTAAATGAGCATGCTAAACCATAAATCTGATTTGGTTGAATTTGTTACTCTTCTTTCTGTTCTTTCAGATATGTCTTGAGATGCTCAATTTCGCAAATTATTCTGGCGATGCTGATAGTAGCATCGTGAGAGAAACATGGGCTAGACTGATTGATCAAGCTCTTTCAAGGGGTGGCATTGCTGAAGCCTGCTCTATGCTGAAGAGGGCCGGTTCCCGTATATATCCTGGAGATGGAGCTGTTCTACCTTTGGACACACTATGCCTTCACCTTGAGAAGGCAGCCCAGGTACTTTTCTTTCAATGCATAGTCCTTTCATTAGGCAAAATGCTTTCTGCTTGCTTAGACTGGGATCATATTACATGTTTGGGGATTTAATTCTGTGTCTCAAATCTCAATTCTGTTCCAACTGTCCTTGTATTGTTGTAGGAGAGAATAGATGCAGGTGTCGAATCTGTTGGAGATGAAGATGTTGCAAGGGCTTTGCTAGCTGCTTGCAAGGGTGCTGCTGAGCCTGTGTTGAACACTTATGATCAGTTGTTATCTAGTGGAGCTACTTTGCCATCATCAAACCTTAGGTTGCGCCTTCTCCGATCGGTTCTAGTGGTGCTTCGAGAGTGGGCATTGTCTGTATTTGCACATAGAACCGGTACAAGTGCTACAGGAGCTTCGGTAATGCTTGGTGGAACATTTTCTCCTGAGCAAACAACAATTATTGACAAAGGAATTCGAGATAAGATTACCAGTGCAGCAAACAGGTGAACCTATCATTTTCAGCTCGTTCTTTTAACATTTGTCTAGGCTTTTAGGAAGACAGAGACACGGTGTGTCACTAACTAATCTGTCATGGTCAAACTATGATCATGGAACACAATGAAGGGGGTGTGATGCCCCTGACATGGAGCAAAGTCCTTTGACCATATCGGTGGGTATTTTAATGTCTCATAATCTAAGGTCAAGAGAATTTTAGAGATCTTTATATATCTATATATCGTTTGTTTCTATATTCGTCCTTCTCAATTGATTTAGTTATTCTCTAGGGAATTGGTATTTTAATAAGATTTTAGTAATGAGCATAATTTTGTCGACTTATCCCTATCAGGTATTTGACTGAGGTGCGGAGGTTGGCCCTTCCACAGAGCAGAACGGAGGCCGTTTATCGAGGCTTTCGAGAACTTGAAGAGTCCCTTATTAGTCCTTTCTCCTATAATCGATTTTGAAAGATCTTGTAGGCTGTAGCCTTGAAAATAGTCATTATTTAGTGTCAATATTTGAAATAATCTTGTAACATTAAGCCTGACACTTGATAGAGAAGCATGATAAGTTTCCAAAGCTCGTGCTCTTAACTTGTGAGAAAATTAGGTTACGCCTTTTCGCTTTGTCATCGATTAAAATGAGCCCAAAATCTGTACCATTATTGTTCAAGGCCGTTTCTCTTGATTGTAACGTTGCTACTTATTGTGAAAGGGAAGCTGAACTCTTTCAAGATTCGGCATTAAAGTTTTCTGTTAAGCCCTTGGCCAAAATGTGTTTGGTTGGCATTACAAGACATTTGGTTAATATTGAGAGGGAGAAATGAGAGTGAGATGTGGCGAGAATCTCATTTTTTTTGTTTGGTTGATTTTGAGAAGACATACCTGCATTTTTTTCTTCAAGGAGATTGGTCAAATTTACTGAAATGGGCGAGGGCAAGCAACTATTCTTTAGAGAGAATGAGTTTAAAGTAATCAGTAATATGAAATACGAAAATTGTATAATTGAAATTTGGACAGTCATGCGAACTCTTAAATTATGAATGAGTAACGAAAAATAGGCGAAACAAAAAAAAATCACAATTCATATCGAGGCGTGCCATATCACATCTCATTTTATTCTAGCCATTGGATGAAAATTATATTACGAAAGATTTTGAAGTTGAAAAAGAAAAAAAAAACCTCTTCTTTCTCGAGCTCATATATACTTTGATCTAATTGTACATCGAGGCACGAGACCAACATTTCACAACACACTCGAATTACAAACTAGCATACCTCAATTTACAGAAATCTACATTCAACCATTTCCGTTACCACTGAATTGAACAAAATCAAACGATTCAACTGTGTATCTAATCCTCGAACGCTCGTAGCCGAAAATCATTGCATTGCCTTACAAAAGAGTGAAAGAATTGTGTGCATCTCTTTGGTTTCTACAGCAGTTTTCACAAAGCATAGATTTTTCTCAAGCTCTGAGTTATAATAGTCACCAATATCTGATTTTTTGCCTACATCAGTTTGTTCACTACGGGCACAAGTTTCTTTTGAGCATTAGTGTCTCAGGCTACCAGAGTGATCTGAACCACAGCAGCAGCTAGCGATATAAAGAGTGATATTGCATTCAAAATGCAGAACACTCGGAAACCAATATTGTTTGATGGAAAAGCTTCAGTCTTTCAGATTAATTTCTCTTCATAAAACATGGGTTTTGCCTTGTCTACCTGAAATTATTGAATGTGTTACTTTACTTGGCAATTGAGACAAGAAGACTAGTAGAGAGTGAGTCAGAGGAATATTTATGAGAGATCATGACTTCATGTCGAAGTTTATGACTCATTGACTCTCTGAATATCATCGAAATTGAGTGTGGAAAGAGGAGAGGAGGTGGAAGTATTTGAAGAGTGCGGTGATTGTCTTGGAGGGATTTCAACAGAGTTGTGATTGATTGATTGATTGATGGACGGACGAACGGACTTTGCTTCATTGATCCGCATCTTGACTATTTTATATTTTAATGTTATTTTGTATTTAAAATTTATAAGATAATATCATTCAATCAGCTCCAAAATAGTTGGATGCATGGTATAGCTCTTCAACGAGAATCGGACTTCATGGTTTTTTCCACAGACTCAGCCTCAGAGCAAACGCATTAGAGTCTATTTTGCTTAGAGTTCACCTTACCCCGAGCTTTTCAAGACTCAACTACGCCACTAAATATTAAGAGTTCAAAACCTATCACAACTCCTCTTTGATTGAGGAATGTGCATTTTCTTTCATTTTTAATTTGAAATTTTATAATTCTCTATTGAGTTTGAGAAAGGCATTTAACAAATTAATTAAGTTAATAAAACAAATACTTAATTCCATTTGTTGTGGATTTGGAGATCCAACGAAATATAATCATCATTCAGTGTTGAGTTTTTTCAGATCCGATCGAATTTGTCATCTCTCGTTGAAAAGAGTGTCAAGATCTATGTTATAAATTCACGTTATCTTAATTATGTTTAGTCTGCCGATTTTTTCAAGTATTGTCTAACGGGTGCATTTTGATGTGATCCGGTTTTTTTATTTATTTTTGTTCAGAGCTTATTGCCACGGACTACAAGAATTTTCTAGAGATCTCATGGAAGAAGCCTAGAAACTTCAAGTCATTCTAGGATTCTCTAGGGTTTTCTACAAACTTGTACACACTTCTAGTATTTAGTAGATATTTATGGAAGTATCTAGAAAATAAAATACTTGTATAGGACTTTCTAGAAATGGAACCCTCTGGAAGTTTGAGGGCCTATATAAGGAGGAGTCCTCATTTGTAAATCATCCAAGAAACTAATAATAAAGACATTCAAGAGTTACAAAGTGTTCTCCACTCTCACACACTTTAAGTGTTCTTCCAAATCTTCCAGCAAGCTTTTTGGAAAGGTTTGAATTAGGCTGACTTGTTACTCGGAGGAGCGTCAAGTGCCGCACGGAGCATCGAAGTTTGGTGTGAAACTTTACACACGTGACAGTTGGTATCAGAGGATGTGGGACGATTATTGTGGTGGTGGATCGATTCTCTAAATATGTTGTATTCATCCCAGCCTCTCCCGATGTGACAGCAGATGAGACAGCTCGATTATTCCTCAAACATGTGGTGAAGCTCTGGGGCGTGCCTCAAACCATTGTGAGCGATCGAGACCCAAGGTTCACAGGGAGATTTTGGACAGAGTTATTCAAGTTACTTGGCTCAGTGTTAAAAAATTTCACAAGTTTTCATCCCCAGACTGATGGCCAAATGGAAAGAGTGAACGGGTTGTTGGAACTCTATTTGAGGCACTATGTGAGTGCTAACCAAAGATATTGGGCGAAGTTGTTAGATACATCACAATTTTCCTACAACCTACATCGGAGTGAGTCGAAGGGGAAGAGTTCATTTGAGCTTGCCATAGGCCAACAACCGTTGACTCCAAACACGGTGGCACTTGGCTACACAGGAAAGAGCCCTGTGGCATATAAATTTGTCAAAGGACTCCAGGAAGAAACAGATATGGCTCGTGCCCATTTGAGAAAGAAATAAAAAAAGATGAAGAACTGGGCCGATCTGAAGAGAAGAGCAGTGGAATTCCAAGAAGGAGATCTAGTCATGGTGAAACTCTTGCCTCAATAGTTTAAATCATTTGGAGCAGTGCATAAAGGGTTAATAAGGCGACATGAGGGGCCGTTCAAAATCATACAACGAGTTGGCAAGGTCTCCTACAAGCTAGAGTTGCCGCCCAAGTTGCCGATTCATCTAGTCTTTCATGTAAGTCTCTTAAAGCCTTACCACGAAGATCCAGATGAACCTCAACGAGGAGTGTCCAAACGGGCTCCTACAGCCATGGTAAGTTCCTATGAAAAGGAAGTAGGAGAAATCCTCACGGATCGAGTTATCAGGAGGCGAGGCGTGCCGAGCAATAAGGAGTATCTCATTCGATGGAAAGGGGTGCCAAAGAGTGAGGCTAGTTGGGAGCCCGAAGACTTACTGTGGCAGTTCAAGGACCACATTGACCGATTTGAACATGAGAGGACGACGGGGGCGTCGCCCTAATAGGTGGGGGAGCGTGTCACGGACTGCAAGAATTTTCTAGAGATTTCATGGAAGAAGCCTAGAAACTTCTAGGTCATTCTAGGATTCTCTAGGGTTTTCTACAAACTTGTAGACACTTCTAGTATTTAGTAGATATTTATGGAAGTATCTAGAAAATAAAATACTTGTATAGGACTTTCTAGAAATGGAACCCTCTGGAAGTTTGAGGGCCTATATAAGGAAGAGTGCTCATCATTTGTAAATCATCCAAGAAACTAATAATAAAGGCATTCAATAGTTACAAAGTGTTCTCCACTCTCACACACTTTAAGTATTGTTTCAAATCTTCTAAAAAGTTTTTTGGAAAGGTTTGAATTAGGCTGACTTGTTATTCGGAGGAGTGTCAAGTGCCGCACGAAGCGTCGAAGTTTAGTGTGAAACTTTACGCACGTGACATTATTCTCCTATTCATAATTCTTCTGAGAGGATTTATAAATTTCTAGATTATTTTAACATTGTTAAGTGTAACTTTTTAAATTATAAAATTACTGAATTTTACCTTAAAAAAATATAACGGCACCGCGGATGTGAAGTTAGTAAGTTACACTAAAAATAAATAATAAACGGAATAAAAACAGTATACCTAACAACTACCAATTACGCGGTGCAATCACGAGATTCACGCCTGAACTTTCTCATTCCCCCCCAAATAATAGTAATAATTAAAAAATAAAGAAATATAAAAACTAAGAAATTCAGTTAAATTAATACCTGTTTGGATTCCGTCAATCTCTCTCCGTTTCTCTCACTTTTCCTTCCTTTTCTTTCTCCAATTTCGTCATTTGAATCTCTCCAATTTTTTATTCTTTCAATCCGGAAATTGAAAACGATGGGATTCGGCGCTCTCTTCCATCGCAAGAAGAAAGGGGCCAACAGCACCTCCTCTTCCAATCACGAGAGTCCGAACGGATCGCTGTCTCCGTCGCCGAGGCAGAGATCTCAGATCGAGGAGATGGAGGCTGTTTTTAAGAAATTTGACGTAAATGGCGACGGGAAGATCTCGTCAGCGGAGCTCGGATCCATTATGTCGAGCCTAGGGCAGGCGGCGACGGAGGAGGAGTTGCAGAAGATGATTAAAGAGATTGACGCAGACGGTGACGGATTTATTGACTTCAACGAGTTCGTGGAGCTGAACACTAAGGGAATCGACAACGACGAGGCATTGGAGAACCTCAAGGACGCCTTCTCCGTCTACGACATCGATGGGAACGGTTCGATAACTGCGGAGGAGCTGCATAAGGTATTGAGCCGACTCGGAGATGATTGCTCGATTGCGGAGTGCCGGAGGATGATCAGCGGCGTCGATAGCAATGGGGATGGCATGATCAATTTTGAGGAGTTCAAGGTGATGATGATGATGGGAGCCAGGTACGACTCCTTGGAGTCCCAGAGACTCGCTGTTAAAGAATGAATCAGCACCGTTGAATTTATCTCCTCCTCCACTTTTAGGCCTACTTTTAATCGGAAATTCGATTTGGGGTTATCAAAACAGATTTGTGCATACTGTCTTTTTAATTTCCACTTTTTCAATTTCAATCCAAAAGCTTTTAATTAATATCTTGCTTTTTAGTTTTCTCCTTTTCTTCTGTTTCAGCTGTTCACTCTTGTTTGCATCAAAACATTTTCATTGATTGAATTGTGAAAATGGAATTCTTATTCTCATTACGTGTTTTTGTGGTGAATCAGTGGTGGGAATTTGGCACAAACAAAAACTAATATCTGACTTAGAATTTTAATTTCTTAACTAGGCAAATGCATACGTATATGACTCTAATAAAAGGGAATCCTTGTTTGGTATTTTTGTTAGGAGGGTTTATATGAGTGAATATCATGAATCATTTGTGTTAAGCAAGGGTTGAGATGCGTTCGTAAAAGCACTTCTCCTAAGCAAGGTATAAATGGCTCTACCATTCCCAAATACCTATTCAGGCAGTTGATTTTGAATGTTGAATAATGCAAAAAAAAAGGAGATAAAATATTAAATATTACTCGTTAGGAAAGAGAGGATTAAATAACACGTTGAGAATGTCTATTTAATTTTCTACTTTTAAGTTTTTAAGGAATGAAAGTAGATTTAGAGAAATAATTAAGGAAGGAGAATCATGATAGATGGGATTACAGGCCCAATTAGTCTACCCTATGCCAGCTAAACCATCGCGTAAGATGTAAATTGCAGAGTCAGAAATCCAACCCATACCCTCACGAAAACACTAACACAAGATTTTGTCCTTTGTCACTACGTCATATACCTTGGGGGTTTTTCTACTAGGTGGTATTTTTCTTTAAATATATAAACATGAATTGGGACACTGCTACCAATGCTCTGGTTAGGGTTCGGGGAAGATACCCCTCACCATACTCACATATGCCATACTTCCATACCTGCGTCCATATCTGCACGGGTAAAGAAAAATGAAGAATCTCTTTCCATCAGAAACTAGAAAGAAAAAAATCCAGATTAGCAAACTCTAAGCTTCTGCATTAACTTTTTGGTTTTCTTTCCTATGATCTTACTGGGTTGGGGATAGTGTAAGGAGACCTGCTACAATAAATTATCACAGCATATCTTTCTGGGTTAGTTCAGGGATTATTCCTCCCTCAAGGGAATAATATTGGTTTGCATAGACAAATCCAAGGAGAATCAGGTCGGCACATATGATTCTGATTGCGTTGCGCTTCCATATAGACAAAAATGCACAGAGACCGAATCTTAGTCGGATCAGTTGCAGAGAAACACATTTCACTAATTTTGAAAAACACCACCAGAGTTTTAGAAAACCATAAGCTGACTCGCCTAACTAGAATAAAAGGCGTGCAAGAAGAAAATTTAATGTAACAATATAAATTATCTCGAAACAGAGAATAATAAGCAGTTGATTACGTTAAACAAGCTATAGATTAGTTCAATTCTATGAATTCTGAGGTTGAAATTCAAAACGAGACTTCTGAAGCACAACTTCATCACTCAAAGCCTTCAAAGAGCAACAACTCCAATCCAAGAGGCCCATCACACTGATCGCGAGAGTTCATAAACTTAGATTAAGAGCTTTTCGATGGCATCCTGCATCAGACCAAAGAGAGGGAAAATCAATTTCAAGAACATGAAATAAAATCAATAATATAGAGCTAGCTAGTACCTTAATCTGTAGTATTTGGGATTTCAATTGGCTACCCTCATTAGATGTAACTGAACACGCAATGACCGGTCTTGTGACTCCACATGCGCGACCAAGTGCTTGCTTTGAAGGAACAAATACATACGGCACGTTCTGCCAAATTTAAGCTTTTGTTATGAAACACCAACCAGATCATTTGAAAATAGAATGAAGCAAAAGGAGGCAGCAGCAATAAAAAAAAACCTAAAATCAATTATCATATACAATTATTGGTTGTAACAATTTGAATGAAAGGATTCTGTTTCTTGCAGCAGCGTGAGTAATAAACATATCAACTGTAGGCATGATACATGTGATGTAGTACGCGTAGCAAACAAATTCTATTTGGATTGAGATCCACAGTTGTCCGTTTTGATCCCATAATATATCAAACCGAAGCTCTTTTTGATATTGTCACCATGGCCTAACCGCTACACTGCTCAGAGCACATTCCGGGCTCCAAAAACATGCTCTTTAATGGTTTTTAGGTCACTTTTTAGTGATTTAACAGGTTTTAGGACAACTTTATTATTTTCTATTATGAATATTGAGTAGGAGTTCATGTTTTAATGTTACTTTTTTGAATAGATGTTTTAATGTTTCTTAATCTTTAAATGTTTGTTTCTTACTCTTTAATGCTTCTTAGTCTCAATGAAGAGAAAATTTTTAATTGATTATTGAGAAAAATTTAGAGAATATTATTCTCATCAATTTAACCCTGCTTTCTCGGCATTCGTTAGTAGAAGGCTGTTGAATGTCATGTTCACTTATATCCACCACGCGCTGCAAAACATATTATGACCTACCAGCTATTTCATAAAAGAAGGGAACTGTATTCATAGACTTGAGACACAAATTAATGTAATCTCTCCATGTAAGGAATGTCCACACAAACATATCAACTTGTTTCTCTAACGATCGCAAATTCAGTAGTTCTGAAATACACGACGACAGAACATAATATAATTGGCTCATAAAATCAGTCACATGATGATAATACTTTTTCATAATTCCGAGCATTACTATCATACTATGGATTCATTTGAGAAACTTGTACTGTTCCAGATAACACCATAAGTTACATTTACATTGCATATCATAATTGTAAATCTAAATTGAAAACCATCTCAAATCAAACACACACACCATCATTAGCATCAATTCTATCTTCCCCAAGAAAAATTAGTTAAATCCACTATGTTGATTCACAAAAACAAGCAAAGAAGTATTAATATTACCTTATCCTCTGCAAGCAAAGGAAGATGGAGGAGAATCTCAAGGGGCTCAGCGTCTGCAGCCATCACAACAAACTCAGATATACCTCTGTTCAGGGTCTTCGTCGCTGTATTCAAAACCATCCGAAACCAAAATAAATCAGGAACTGAACAGAGAGGAGTAAACCCACAAACTTAGAGACAACACAAAAAAAAAGTGTATTTAAATGCCACTGAAAATACCTTCATTGGCTCCCTTCTTGAGCTGCTTGTAGTTAGCAGCTTGCTGGACGAGATCCATAATTGTTATCGTGAGCTGCGCATCTGCGAGTGGGTAGGCTTTAGGGTTCACTGCTTCCCCTGTCTGCGAAACAAAACAATACACGATTATACAATAAATCAGAGAAAACAATAAAGATTTAACGATGAAGGGCTGCAGAATGATAACCATTTTCGTTGATCGTAGAGAAGAGAGGAAGCGAAAGCTAGGGTTTTTTCGTCGAACGGGAGAGACCTACTAATTAAGATTTTTAGGGTTTAAGAAGCGAAAGAAGAAGTTTGTGGAAAACGACAGCGTTTAAGTTAGTCAAAAATAAAAAAATAAAAAACAAAATTTAGATTTCAGACTTTATAACCGATCAAAACCGGTACTTTAAAAACGCCTCATTCCCGCAGCCCTCTATTTTTGCCGAGCAGAGCCTCAGTCTCGCATAGGGGTGGCAAAATTTCCCCACCTCGACCCGATCCTTTGATGGAGTGGGGACAGGGCACCAAATATTGTCCCGAAGGCGGGGCGGAGCGGGGATGAGATTTGAAGTTTCCCCGCCCCGTCCCTCCCCGCCAAAAATATATATTATATATATACACACATATAGACTTTTATATATGTTTATAAGATGTATATATATGTGTGTATATATATGTATGTATGTATAATAAAAATATGTATATTAATGCATCATATATATCTATATAAAATTATATTAATCCTAAGTGCTTAATAAAATAATCATATATTATATTAGATTCTTGATTAATTGAATATTAATTAAATATTTTTAACAATATAATAAATTAATAAATTAAAATCTTATAAAATTTGAATCATTTATTATTAATAATTAATAATTTTAAGTTAATAACTTCTTGGACTCTCGCAGCACGTATCAAATTCAAGCCATGGGCTTCCAAGATGGCGATAATGGCCTCTCTGACTCAGTGTCGTCCTCTAACGTGCGTGGCCTCTTATCCTGCTCGCCTGTTGCCTCACCCACCGGACCTTATCAAGTGGGGAAATTTGATAAAATGACCCATTTTCAAAACATTTTTAGTCATTTGACTCTTTTTTTAAAAAAGTTAATATTTAACCTTTTTAACCATGGAAAGGTCTCAAATGTCCCCTGCCACACTTTTCAAAGTATTGATTATATTATATTTGTTAAAATTGTCAAATCAAATAGCTCAGCCACTAATCTTCTGTATCAAATAAAAATTGCAAAAAACGAATGAGAGAACTTTTGAGGAGATTTGCTATCCTAACTTCTCTTTTCATGACTTTGATTGCAATCGTCCGCCATACTCGTCCTCTACCGAAGCTTCTGCTTATGCTGAAGATCCGCTCCAGATTGAGTACAACAGGTATGATCATCCTAAGCCCTTACTCGCTCTAGGTTTTATTCCAGGTGGGGGAGGAGGATATGTAGGGCCTAGGCTAGAGCCTTCTTGTGAATTTGAGACTGATATGAATAGATCTGGATATGGATCTGGGTCGAGTGGTGGGACTGGATAAGGATAAATGTTTGAGTATGAGGAGCCTGAAGTAGAGTATGATTTTGGCTATGGTTTTGTTACTTTTAGTCATGCAGATGGATCACTTCTTGTGCTTAAAGAACTGGGAAAGAAATTGATAGGCAGGTTACTAATGCTCAACTAACCTCTGCAGGAATGTTTGCGAATTATGTTTGTTATAATAAAGCATTTTGTTTAGAACTGTTATAGTTTTGTTTAGAACAATTATGGTTTTGTTTAGAACATAGATATTATAGGGTTTCAGAAAAGTTATATTTTTTTGGAAACATAATTTTTTTAGAATTAACTATTACGTGTTTTATTTATCAAGTGTTAATAGTTCTGTTTGGAATAGATTATTTTAATGGTTGGTTTTGCTAAGAACTTTAGGCATTGATTTGGTCGAGTTCGTCACAATTGATAAAAGATCCAATGACAATCTCGACTAGGATAACATACAATAGAGGAAGTATAGATGAATGATACACAGGTATGGTCATTCTAAGCTCTGACTCACTCTAGGTTTTGTTCCATGTGAAGGAGGAGGATATGTAGGGCCTAGGCTAGAGCTTTCTTGTGGATTTGAGACTGATATTAATAGACCTGGATATGGATCAGGGTCCAGTGGTGGGAGTAGATAAAGATAGAGGTCTGAGTTTAAGGAGCTCGAAGTAGAGTATGATTTTGGTTATGGTTTTGTTACTTTCAGTCATGCAGATGGATCACTTCTTGCGCTTAAAGAAATGAGCAAGAAAATTGATAGGTAGCTTACTACTACTCAACTAACCTATGCAGAAATGTTCGCGAATTATGTTTGCTATATTAAAGCATTTTGTTTTGAACAATTATGATTTAGTTTAGCACTGTTATGAGTTTGTTTAGAACAGTTATAGTTTTTTTTAGAACATAGATATTATAGGATTTGAAAAAAGTTGTATTTTTTTGGAAACATATTTTTTTTAGAATTAACTATTACGTGTTTTATTTATCAAGTGTTATAGTTCTGTTTGTAATAAATTATTTTACTGGTTAGTTTTAATAAGAACTTTAGACCTTGATTTGGTCAAGTTCGCCACAATTGATGAAAGATCCAGTGAAAATCTCAACCAGGATAACATATAATAGAGAAAGCATAGAGGAATGGTTATACTCATATAAGTAGAATTTATGTTTTGTAACCAAACAATTGTTGTTCGGCAAGGATCTAACCCCGAATCACACTCTTCGCCATTTGAACCAAGCGTGTTATACTCTCTACACCTCCTATGTAATCAAATGGATCCCAAATCCTAAGGGGCCAGTTTACAAGAATCAAATAACAAAGTTCATCATGGACGCATTCACATTTTCATGCGTTTCGCCCTTGAAGACCAATAAATTCATGCATTTTCGTTGAAGAGTTTCGTGTCTCCCAAATTCATACTCATTTTTTTTAAACGAGCTACCGGAGAACTCCTACGGTCATCATAGTTGAACTTACATACTTGGAATTTTTTTTGTCTCAAATAACTTTTATGTTTTCATACTATATTGTTTTTATGATATTTATGCATATGATTGGTGTAATCTATATGAGTTTTTGAGTTATTCCTCATAAATAATTATATCCTATGCAATGCATTTTTTTTTCTGTTTAGAACAGTCAAATTTTTATTTAGTATAGTTTAATTTCTGATTAGAACAACTTAGTTTTAAAACTTTTGACATTCGTGATAATGTTCTGTTTGTTTTGGGTGTCTATTGTCAATGAAGTACAAGATTAAATCAGATGACAGATTTCCATTAAAAGTTGCTACTCTTTGCAAACTCCCACAAGCAGAGTTCATTCTGCATTGCTTGGGAGAGCTAACAAGTTCAAGTATAAGAGTTTGAAGATTGATTTGGGCCCAATCCGACCCATGTGCACTCCTAATAGAAATTAAATTGTTCTAAACAAAAATTGCATTGTGTTAAACATAAATTACACTGTTCTAAATATAAAATTAGTAAACAATTCTAAATATGATAACAATTAATTCTGAAACTAATTAGATGACCACCTAAAGTTTATTTGAATCTCCTGTGGCTACCAATACTTTAAATATACACTAAACATGAAAGCTATATGTGGATTTCAAACATCAACGTAAGAGAAAAAACTTTTGAGCAGGACTTTGAATTTGGATAGCAGTCTTCGTGCCTCTATATCCCAAACCGTCTTTGCAAATCTAGCACTCAACCTTGGGATTGCCTCATAAGTCCATAACTGAAGGAAAAAAATAAATTAAAGTTGTTATAAACAAAAATAAAAATATTCAAAACAAATCTAAAATTGTTTTAAACAAAAAGATAACTGTTCAAAGCATATCTATAACTGTTCTAAATAGACAGATAACTGTTCAAAACATAATAATGTTCTAAATAGAAACATAAATGTTCTAAACATAAATATACCTCTCTTGAACAAAAATAAAACTCTTTCTAAAAACAACATTAAATGTTCTAAAAACATTTGAAGTGTCTTTATCTGAAGGACATGTGGAAAACCGACAAGATTGTAGAAGTTAATATTCAAACTCTTACACTTGAACTTATCAGCTCTCCCAAGCAATGCAAAATGAACTCTGATTGTTGGAGTCTCCAAAGTGCAGCAACCTTTGATGAAAATATGTCATCTGATTTAATTTTGTAATTCATTGACAATATATGCTGAAAAAAATATCACAAATGTCAAAAGTTTTAAAATTATATTGTTCTAATTAGAAATTTAACTTCACTAAACAAATTTTTGATTGTTTTAAACATAATTATAAATGTTCTAAACAGAAAAATAACTATTCTAAACAAAACTTTTACAACATGACCAAAGTTAGTGAAAACGTTTTGAAAAGTCTGTGTATTCATACTGATTCAAATTTAGATACACTGTTATTTTGTTTCAATTTCTAGGTGTGAAATATGTAACATTTTTATTCGTCAACATGTGTCAATACATTGTATGGCCATGAATTCTATCAAATACGGGCAGTGCTAGACTCGACAGTGTTGGATTCGAACTTCCCAGAGACTATTCTTGTTCATTCAAAGCATCAACTGGCTGATTGTTTATAGGCCCAAATAGGCTACACTTCAACGGATCCAGTTCCTACTTAATGGGAGACTGCGACTCAGGCCAAGGAAAAAGAAGAAAAAGAAGATTGTAGTTATCTTTGATGTAAATATGTCCTCTAATTTAATCTTGTACTTCATTGACAATATATATTGAAAAAAAAACGTTATCAAAAATATCAAAAGTTTTAAAAATAAATTGTTCTAATAAAAAAATTAAACTATACTAAATACAAATTTGACTATTCTAAACATAATTATAACGATTCTAAACAAAAAAAATATTATTCTAAATAATTTTTTTTACAACATGACCAAAACAAGAAAAAAGGTTTTCATCAAAATCAACCAACAAAATAAGAAATTCATTCAAAAATCTATGTATTTACATTGATTCAAGCTTATATGTATGTATTTGTTACCTTGTTTCATTTTGTAGACGTGCAAGGTGCCACATTTTCATTCTTCAACATGTGCCTATACACTGTATGACCAAGCGTTCTTGCAAATGCAGACATTCTTAGACTCGAGAACACTAGATTTGAACTCTCAAGGACTCTTCTTGTTTCTTCAAAACACCTACTGACTGGTTGTTTATAAGCCAGAATAGGCTACACTTCGACGAATTCGATTTCTACTTAACGGGAGACTGCGACTTAGATCAAGGAAAAAGAAAAAAAAGAAAGAAGACTCTGGTTCTTGCAATAGACTCGGAGAAAAGAAGAAGAAGAAAGGAATAATTTAAAGAAGAAAATGTACTCTTACTTTATTTCATTTTGCGAATTTTTTTTATAATTTACGTTATTAATTGTTTAATATTTTTTTATAGACAAAACTGAAAAGTATGCAGGAAGTGACAGAATATGACAGCGGCTGTGGCGGAGGACAGGAGGACATTTGAGACATTTCCATTGTAAAAAGGGTCAAAATTTTAATTTTTTTTTAAAAAAGTTAATTCACTGAAAATGTTTTCAAAATGAGTCATTTTGCCAAAATTCCCCATCAGGGACATCAAGTGGCTCAGGCGCTACGGCGGGTTCGTGAACGGGGCGGTCGAGATATCACAGGATGGTCTCAACGGTCTTGGATTGGTTGCCCCTCAAGGCCAAATTGGTCGGAACTTATTGTCCTCCCTGATCACATTCCCTTAAAATTCGTGTCGAATGGTAGCGACGGAGCTGATTCTGTTTTGGTTAACTTAGCCCGCGAAGTTCATGGTATGAATTTTCTTGGTTTATTTAAAACTACTTACTTCTGCTACGAAATTTTAACGGGTACTTGTGCATTTTGGTATCTTTGATCTAAATCATCTATGAATCCATTTTGACTGAGGATTTGTATAAATGGGTCATTGGGTTGCTTGAATGTGGTTTAGGAACATCGACAGAGTGAAAGTGGCTTGTGTTTTTTCGGCTTTCTTTAAACTCTTTTTGTGGTTTTTTAATTTATGTGCTTCTTTGTCCAGTTCATTTGGGGTTGTAGGGATTTTATATGAAGTTGTTCTTTTTTTTAGTAATTTTTTTTAAGTCCAAGGAGTGATTACGGTTTATTATTTTGCACTCATTTGATATGGTTATAATTTGATCTTTTTATAATGTCATAAGTTTGAACTCTTTTCATTTATGAGGTGAAGATAAATTTGATTGGGACTTGGTCACGGATGATCATAAACTTGTTTTCCCTTTTGAGGCTACTTTCAATTTTATATTGTTTGGTTTTGTGATCCCTGGAAGTTGGATGGAGGGTTAGTTCAACTTGTATTACGTGTAGCATTGTTGTGCTGATCTTCTTTTATTGTGTAATTTGGGTTTGATTTTGTTATTAACTGCTGTTAAAACGTACAACTGACAAGCGAGTATCACATTGATGGCAGTATGAATTCTTTCTGATGGAATTATGCTGATTCAACTAGTTGATGTCATACCTAGATGAGCTTCTTTGATAGATCTTTTATCTTGGTGACAACTTCAGATGGCCAAGCTCTTTGGAACTACTACTACGATGGTTTAATTAGTATCTACAGCAGTCTGGGTACTGTTAATTGAACCCATTGTTGCTGGGTATGATTGTGAGCGTATGGTGCATTGCTGCAGTTTTGAAAGTTCAAGAAAATGTAGTTGCTGAAACTCTTAAATCGTTATCAGCTGAAGCTCCTCTTGTTTTTTGAAGTTGCTGCTTTACACGCCATTGGTTCCCTTTATTTGATTGCGCTGAAACACTTCCCAACCAAAGTGATGGAAGATGAATCTCTGCTGAAATGGGTTGTTTCAGCTTCAACAGATTGGCCCGATTTGGCCATCCAGTAATTTCAAGGTCACCAGCCAGGCAGCCAAAGCTGATATGTAGTTGTGAGATGTGCCATGGCTTGTTAGGCACCAACAATCTTGTCTCGTATGTTGCCTTTGCCTATGTACTACTCTTCTTTCTTCTCTTACTTTATTTTGATGATTTCAATTTATGAGACACTTCCGAAATTCTTAAAAAAATTATCATTTTACTGGTGGATGATGGCTCTGTGTAAAGTAATATGCCAGTTCATTTCAGATTATGTTATTACCCTACTGTCATATTTGATTCATTAGCTCTTGCTCGTTGACGGCAAAACAGTAAAACTGAAAACCCCTAAACAAAGAGACCAGGAAGACCATCACTGCATCAGATTCTTTGATGATTTTGTTTCTCCTAATTGCCAACTGAGGTGGGTCTCTCCAATAAATTCAGCGGAGAATGTATCCTCTGCCGGAGTGTCGGGAAGTCTCACCTCTTGACCCTGGCTGCATTAGCAACAGAGACCGTATTATGTCGAACGCTTGCTTGATCTTCATGACTTGGCTGTGAATCCTTATGCCTCTGTACGACTGTACCCTCCTTCATACGATGATGAGTGTTTGGGATGCATCGGCAATTATATATGATTATGCATCAAACACGATTTCTTCATGGATAGCGATGGAAAGGACTTTTTTTTCCCCCTAAAGGTTAGGAGAGGGAGAGGGAGCATTTAAAGATAACATTTTATGCATTGGATTTTGAATTAGGACAATATGCAACAAAAATTGGCTTCTTGAGAAGTGCAAAATTCAATGGACATGAATCACAATAAATGGATGAATTGAATTTGTTAATAGAAGACTGAGCATCTTACTCTAATTAGGTATGGTCAACCAAACCACGTGCTCGTCCTGTTCTACAGTGTTTGGTCATACACGTGATCCACATGTTACACATCTCATTCTATAATTAATCAATCAATCAATTATGTGTTCATTTTCATAATGGAAGCATGTTCTACAAAGTATCCTGCAACAACCAGCACTAACAGCATACAATCACACTGAAACAGACACTATCAGAGGCTGGATTAACAGGAATTATGTTAAGAAGCATGTCCTACAATATCCAAACCCGAACCCGGGTGGGAATGGCAATGCATCAAGCAGAACGAGAGGCAGAGAGTTTAAGACATTCACTTTGACATCTCCTGAGACATGTATCGTTCCAGTTGGGCACTTGATGCTGATTAACACAAACAGTGCGAGCACAGGCATCTGAGCATGCATCAAGCTCCGATACGCCACAAACAGTAACACAAGTATCTGGGATCGGGTCCTTTGAAAATGCGCCAACCTTTTTCAACATCCTCTTTGATGTGCAGACCCTCTCACAAACGAAAATTTCATCAGAACTCTTCTCCCGTCCTCTAGCACTCTTAATCTTCTGCTCTTCAGCATGCTTACGTTTTATTCTAATGGCTTGCCCTGCAATAACAGCCGGGATAGCCGCCCCCAACAGGGACCACCAAGCTTCCACCATTACCTATTCAGTAGTAAAGCTATCCTCCTTCTGCTACTTCGACGCTCCTTAAAAGAACTGGAAAGGAATGATAGTATGACTTGAGCATATATTTTTTATTTATTAGAGCCGCCAACAAATATATCCTATTTGGCAACTTAACAGTATATTTAGCAGCAATACCACAAATCACTGACCCTAATAAAACAAAATTTCCAAACAGTATATTTAGCAGCAATAGCATAAATCACTTTCTTTTTTAACAGATGTGCTGCCCCAACCAAACTCCCTACCTGACAATGTCTTCCGCCCGGATCGACCTGCCGAGGGCAGGCCTTGGGTCTAAAAAAAGGGGCAATGCCCCGCCTTTGATTCACGGGATAAGTAAAATAATGTTAAAAATAGTGGTATTTCAGCTTTGTTGTTTCCGGCTCCCATCAAATCACACTCCCTAATAAAAGAAAAGTACACCATAGCTTAAAATTGCTAAACCATCTATCAATAAAAGAATCAAAATTTGTATCCTACGAATTGAAAACTTTATTGTCTTATTCCATATCATGCATATAATAGACATGGGAAGAAGTTAGATGATTTTCTCCTAGTATTGCGTGTGCTGGAAAACCCAGCTGATTCCCATTAGATTCAAGACATTATTTTAGTAGTTACAACTCTAAGCTCTTTTCTCTCTTTTTTTTTATGAATAATATTTGTTTTAATTAGTTGATTTTCGAGTGTAGAAGGATTCAAATCTTCAACCTGATCGAAATCCAAAGGAGTGGCTACCACTAGGCCAAGAGCCCTTTGTTGCGCTCTTTTCTATTTTGTCTTTCCTTTTGATGCTAGAATTCTAAATCAGTGCCATTGTGAATTTCGACGGACAATAAATGATAAAGGTATGACTGAGCATTTCAAAGTTACCATTCTCAATACTATAAAGAAAGCCACTTGCAATCATCTCATTCTGACACAAAAATTATGCAGACATTGTATGAACGAATAACCACTTTGAGGCCATCAACTATACTAAAAAGAAACAATAGGAACTATACTTCAAACAAGTTAAAGAAGTCAAGTAAATCTCGTAACGATGACTGGTGAAAGATCAAGATAAATGTATATCATGAATTATGGAATTCAGATTCCTTTCATGTGGTAGAGATCAATGACAACAAAAATGGGAGGAGGGAGGATGATAAAATTAAAGAATCAATAAGAACATTTGAGATGAAAAGGCCATGTATACCATCAAAAATTAATTGGAGCAAAAAAAAAACAGACAAGAAACATTTGAACTTTTCAAACTCATCAAAGTAAAAACCACAAAGTTCTGAGTCCCCAAAAGGAAAAACGAAATAGAACCTAAATCTTGATGAAGATTTACAAGTATAAATAAAAGTAATAACATGTTCTCAAATTCTCCTTGGCACTAGCTTTCCTTGTCTCCTGCCCAAGGCCATAAGCTTTTGTTTTGGAGATAAGTCATATGTTAGTTAGAATGTAAGTCAGTGACTTGCTTGAGGAATTCTGTGCCAAATTATTCAAAGAATGAAGGACGAATACGACAATTGAGAAAAAAAAAGTTTTGGAGGAACAAGTAAACTGGAGTAGAAATTCCGGAATCTTTGTTGTTTGTATATCATTCTCTCGAGTGGTGGAAAAGCAGGCTGGCAACAAATTTCCATTCATCTAAGATTTTGAATGATTCAAATTGTGATACTAAACTGGGAAGATGAAATTTAATTCCAAACTTCAGCAGTTTCATATCCTACTATTACAAAATGGAATTCAGATTTTTTTAGTCTTTACACAGTCAATAGCATAGCAGCTACCTTCAAAAACAAAAATTCTGACCGTAACTGTTGAAATTGTGATAGACTTATCAACGCAACTAGAATCTTACCCCCCACAAAATCATACTTCCATGAACAATGAGTACAATATTAAGTTATTACAAGAATATCATGTCAGAATGATGAACTCCATTAACAGCAATCAAATAAGTTTGTCTCTTCAAAGTTGTCGCACGCAACATTTATAAAACAACTAGCACAAACCTCATCAAGATATTACGCCAAATAGGATGCACACACATTTCCACCAGATGAGAAAAGCAACGAATAATAGATATCTAGAATATCCCAGTTTAATTTTCCTCCACAAAACACAATGTAAATTACGCGACAGAAGCTTATATCTTCAAAGACCGTGAAGCAAACAGAAAATATTCACCTCCACTCCTGGAATAGCTGTCAAAAAGAGAGAATCCCGGACGGGATAAGAGAGGCGAACAGATAAGCGCGACGGCGAAGTCGCGCTTGAAATCGAAGTGACCAGGATGAACCAATCTCCAGGAATTTCACTTCTCGAACTTGGAACGTTCGGCAACCTGACCTGACATATATTTTCGTAATGTATCAGGCCCATTATCATTGACACCAAAGCCCCAATTCAAGAATGGGCCTCTAAAGATGATTATTGGGTCAAGCCCAGAAAAAGTAAGTCAGTCCACTGATATCTTGATCGGTTGTCCAGTGTGTTTAGATTAAAAGATTTGAAGAGAAGAAAAGAAATAAAATGAAGTTCTTCTCAATTCCCTTATTTTCAAATATTGAAAAAAATTAAGGGAAGAATTTGAAGAGAATTGGGTCATGACATTGCTTGAGCATTTTCAAATCACCTGGTGTGGCTCGGTTTTGCTCCTCTCTCCTATCCAGTCAATGCATTGGCTAGTTGACCCTAGACCCACTTGCACATTCAAGATTTGGGTTGAGATCGCTTGGTTTTGTTCATAAATTGATCCATATTGTGATTTCGCATATTCTGTTAGCAGTGCAATCATATTTTGATTGAATTTACGACTTCAATATTTTTTTTTGTTTCAAATAAAATCAAATAAAATATAAATTCCAAACATTTTATCTTTTACCATCTTCAATTTGATCTTACTAGCGCAGACTACTGGCGCCCATGTGGATGATCAACTAAAATCTACAAATATCGATTCAAGACTTCAAAATTCCCAGGCATTTACGCAGGAGTTACTTTTTTCCCTTTTTTCTTAGGAGAGCGCTAGTAACTTCATTCATAAACCTCATTGGGTTTCAACTTTCAGGTCAAAAACTAAGCAATAATATATATATATATATAAGAAACTGAGACAAGAAAAAACTACACAATATCATGTAAATCACTTTGGCTGTCTGAACTGTAATTACATCCCAGCTGTGGCCAAACAATGAAAAAGACGAAAGCAGACACTGAAATTCAAGGAAAGGACCAGCCTGTGAAGCTTCCTTTGAATTATAGTCTGTTCTATTGTGAGGCACAAATGACCCAATGACTCAGAAACTTAACTAGATAATGTTACAACAGACGAGTCTTATATTTCTCAATATAGCTTTTAGTTCCAACTCTTCATTATTTGTATCGTACATGAAGCAACAACAGACGATGAATGTTAAATAAAACATATATAAGCGTACTTTACATAAAGGACTACGTTCTACCTTTGACTGATGGAGGGAGTACTTCTAGATAATTAGCAAGCTTACAGTGGACACAAGCTCGGGAAATAACATAATGTACACAGCCTTAACCCGCATTAATGTGTACAAGCTCTTACTAGATTTTGAACCCATGATAGTTTAAGTGGTGGGGAGACAACCTTGCCATGGAGTCATTCATCAATAAAAAGCTCTAACTACCACTTAAATGCCGTCATAGGCTTTTGAGAAATGTGCAGCCCGAACAGTCAAGAGGGATTCCGGACCAGCTTCGGGTGTGTAGCAGCATAAATTGAAGAACTCATATCCGGTTTTAAGTGAGAAAGAAGATGTGCAACATCTGGACGAAGAGTTTCAGCTACTCTCCCAAAAAGAGCCAGGATCTCCGGTCTGGGCGTGCTGTTAGCTTGAACAGGCCCTCCCTGCCCTTCATAGTGGACAACGTGATGGCTGAATGACACAGGGGTCGTAGAAATTTAAGTGCTTCTGAGGTAAAATTAGAGTAAATAACTAAATATACATTCTTTCTTCGAAATGCTAAATCTTACAGGAAGTCGATGATATCTGCTATCTCCGATGCCTCAAAGGGAGTCGATGGCTGAGAGGTCCTCCCCAAAACATCCACCATCGTATCTAAAAGGAGTGCTAGAGTCTGAAATGAAGAAGTAATTTCAACATAGTGAAACAATTACAAAAAAAGGATGGGGGAGGGAGGGTAAGCTTGTTGCATAATCTATAATCTAACCAGGGACAAAATACTTGAGACACAAACATAGAAAAAGAACAAGTCGGTTTCATTATTAGAGGGCGAGCCAGGGCATATGATAAAGTTTCAACACATGAGTACATGACAAGTTTAAAAAATAGAAACATCCTCTCTGGCTCTGCAATATGGGGAAAGACTGTAACCAGTGGTAGCAGGATGATTGTGCATTGTTACCATTTTAAAAAACTTTTAGATTCTTACATCCTAATAATAAGATATATGCAACATTTTCCCAATGAAACTAGGAATAGAAAAAAGAAGAGTAATTTAGGCAAATAAGAAGATAATTTCCCCTCTTCTTTATGTTTTGGCTGGGCTGCAGTATCACATGTTCATCATTGATTGCTGACACGGTAAAGGTCCAAATAATAGAACCCAAGCTATACATAACATTTTATCCTGCATGCACAAGCAAGCCCCTGGGATGAGTCTCCTTTTTCTCCCTCTAAATAACAAGGATCACCTTCAGTCCTCTTAACTTTTGCCTCGATTCTTCTCAAAGATCTCTCAAAGCTAGATGCGATTTTTTTTTTCCAACAGCATAAAATAAATAATCATTTTGAAAGTAAATTCACTGCTCATACATCCTGAGGAATTCCTGCAGCCCTACAAGAGTTCTCCTCCATCTTCCTACCCAACACCCAACAAAAAAAGAAAAGAACACCATTTTTTTCCCTATTACCCTCTAAAGTTATCATAATCAAAAACATAATGTAATAGGCCTTTACGAATAAAAAACAATACACACGAACATTATATCTCAGTGCTGGTTCTGAGAAGTTGACTCATAGTTAAAAGTTTAAACATAAAGATTCTTTAGAATGAAATTGTAACCCTACAGTTACATCTTACACATCAAAACAATAGAAAAAAATACAAATGCAACCTCAAACAACTCTTACCACGTCGACGGATGAGAACAAATAATAAAATCAAATCAATTAGAAGATAGACAAGAATACACAACAAGAACCACCAACAAGTGCAAGCACCACCCACGGTAGCCAAACCCACGGAATAGTAGAATGCCTATACAGCACACTTCCAATTACTAGACTCCTGAAAAAGAACACTGAAGCTCTTACAAATCCCCTTTTTTAATCCAATCAATGGCTAAAATGTTTCTAGACCTCGTAAACTAATTTCTTCAATGTTTTGGTCTTTCTGAGTTCTTTTAATTATGGGTATATAAATTTTTTGGCGTTCTATTTCATGGTCTACAATTTAAAGATTCTTACAATTTTATAAAAAAAGAGCTATAGTTGAGCAGTTTTTGAATTATAGCTACAACATCAAAAGAATCCTGAACCCTCAACCTTTCATCTCTCTTATTTTTTTTATTCTACCTCCTATGCTCTCTCTCTCTCTCTCTCTCTCTCTCTCTCTCTCTCTCTCTCTCTCTCTCTCTCTCTCTCTCTCTCTCTCTTCCAATTCAGATTTGGAATCAGACTAAAAATGACCAATTTAAGCTCCAATAAAAATCAATCTTTGATCCACCTTAATTTCTTCCACATCAAACTCTAACAGTAGTTACACCTTTAGATATTTTTCTTTTGCCATTGTATAAGAAATTTTGCATCAGCAGAGAAGAAATAAAATAAATATAACCGACTCTAGCATTGTGACATTGCATTTGATAAATATGAATAGAAACAATACTAAAAAGAGAAGTAAGAATGATGGACTTTGTGACCTTGTGAAAGAGAGAATGAGCATTAGTAAGTCTTGGTAGCAAGGGACCCATGATACGAAATGCTATTCTCAACATTGCAGTTGATGTAACTGGTCTGAGATGTTTGATGATAACATGCGTCCCTTCTAACCATTCTTGTGGAAGGTTACTAAAGAAAGAATGAAGCAGTGCAACTATATTTCCTGACAACATAAAATACAAAGGGTTAGCTGTCTAAAAAAAAGTGAGTTAATTGAAAAAAAGCTTCTTCAAAGAGTGAATGCAATCCTCAAATCTCTAAATGAGGTACATTCAGCTCCACATTGTTTAGCCATAAAATCTGCATCCTATTAGGTTATTGTTCCAACTTATGTGCTCTGTTCCGGTTCTAAATAGTACACTGCATAATACTTAGTCTGCCACAGATTTTCTCCCTCAATATCTTACAACTTTAAACTCTTGAAAACAGGGAATAGCATACCAATAGCAGTTGAGGTATCGTCCTGCGAAGCCCAAGTTGGATCTAACAAAGCATAGCCAACAGCAGAATCTAGCTCCCCAAGTGACCTTTTCCCATCAGTGAGCCACCAAGTTTCTTTTATTATACGTGCTGTCTCCATGTAGAGGTGTGAATGAAAATCAGGAGGGAGCTGAGCCAACAGCAGCCCACAAGCTTGGATCAATAAGCAAGATAGTTGTTGGCATGTATAACCACTTCGCGAAATGAAGCTAGAGGTGCTAATCCCAGGGACTACAGTTGATCTGTTTGCACTCATGGAATCAGTACTTCCTCCCGAAGGGGATGTTGGTAAAACTGAGCCTTGCCCAACACCATTTGAAGTTGCATATAAACTACTGCTTGATTGAATCAAAGTTGGTTGTATATTAACAATAATTTGAACTAGAGAAGATACAATTTGGGAAGCTGACACTGGAAGTGAAAGCAGTTCAATGACTGCTGTATCAAGAACTAGCTGAGTATATGTCCCAGGGTCTTGAATTTGATAAAATGCCTTTTGACCCTCGGATGTCTTTGTTTGATCTGACTGGGGTGTAGCTGGATTTTTACTATGCGAAGCACGCACTGAATTATTTGAAGCACAAACCAATGACCCAGATTTCGCATTGCTACTCAATGGTGGTATCACATTATTGACAAGAGCCAACAAAAGAGTTGCAAAATAGTCTTGGGGTGGGCACACCATAGGGTTTGGCGAACATATATGCTGTGGGAATGATTCTGAAATTGGGATCTGGAAGAAGTTTCATGTCAATAAGCCAGTTTTAGGAAAGATAACATCCAGAATGACAGAAAAAGTAATGAAAGGGAACATTGAAGATCGAAATCACCTTGCCGATGTCAAGTACACTCAATATCCTCACTATGAGTTTCCCCGGAAGATGACCATAGAAATATGCAAGTATATCACGAACAAATGTGAATCTTAGAGGGTGGTATGCTAGAAATGAAGAATACACAGCCAAAACTCGTTCCGCTGGCTCTATGGCATCATTTTCAATAAGCCTATAAACAATTAAGGGAATAACGGGAAGCAAGCGTGCTGCAATATCGTCAAAGAAAGTTGGATACCTGCAGACCTTATAAAAATCAGTGCAAATTTCATCTTGGATTTGTAGATCTCATCATAATTGTCATTTTTTGTCATAATTTGGTAAATTATCTGCTTCTTTATTTCAATAGACCGCAGAGGCTTTTAGTTATCATTAGATTGATAACCTTAATATTAGCACAAAAATCAGTTCGCACCAGGACCAATCACACGAATAAAAATTTAGAGAGATTTTGTTTCTTGAATAGCAATAATTTAATAGATATGACCTTTCCTTCCATGAGAGATGATTCCCGAGAGCCTTATGCAATTCAAGACGCTTAAACACCCCCGAAAAAAGCCAATGCTCTGGGGGCCCATGATTGGAACAAAATAATTTAACTCTTTGTTGAAGCTCCTGCCTCTCAAGTAGACTGATCTGAGACAAAATAATTTAACTCGTTCTAGATTAATTCATGATAAGCAAAGATAGACCAGATAAACATATATATTACAACATTACCAGTCAAACAAACCGAAGCTACCAAATAACATTAATTGTTGTTAAGATCAGTTACTTGTTGAGACTTCCCCCTCACGTGTGGGATGGATAATCTAACGGCCCAACATGTGCACAACAAATGAGCTCTCACACGAGGCCCACACTTGGGGAAACAACAAACACACACAAAGGCCCGACAATAAATGAGGGTTTAAATTCCAAAAGCTAAGGTTTGAAGTTTGAACCCAAGACCTCCTACTCTTATACCATGTTTATATTAATTACTTCGTCATTCAACCCAATAAGTTAACTTGTTAGGTTGGGCCATTTCACATAATTTATACATATTCTAACCACCATAATTAAAGAAAGCTCATAAGATAAATGATACAACGCATTTTGATCAAAGATTTGTGAAATTTCCTTTCTTACAAAAAGCAGAAAAAATTAAAAATATAAGTCATATAACAACACTAGGATAAAATGGAGAAGTACCATCTCAAGATTAGGAAGTACAGTCATAAATTAAACATATAAGTGCCGTGAAATAAAATACACAACTGCTGTAGCTAAAGTAAGGAAAGGAAAAAATAATTACTCAATCCAAAGAAAATGAGAAGAAAATATAACATTGTTAACCTGTAACTAGCTGATCTCTACATACACCAGCAATATACTCTCTCCATTGAAAGAACTCCGACTAAAACCTCATCCAAGTCTGCTGTCCAAAATGGCAAAATCTCACTATTTTATGACCCTCAAATCCCAATGTGCTCCTAAATATACTAGAATCTATCCCTAAAAATATTTTTCTATAGTATCTTGACTGTAGTCAAGAGATACCCAAGTCTAAGCACACCAAACAAGTTAAAATGAGACTGGATTTTAAAACTATCCAACATCAACATTCTTCAATTTACAAAAAGAAAACCTAAGACTAAAATAGAGATGACAGTATATTAACAAGCGAATAACCATTAACACAGATCAATACCAAAACTGAGGTTGCTTAAAATAGCATACCACAATATGCAAAGCATGCGGGTCATCATCACGATCAATAAGTGCCAGGAGTAAAATATCCACAGGTAGCAATTCATGAGTCCAAGCGAAAAATGTGAGGTTTGCACAAGTTCTCAGTAAAATGTCCTGAAAATATCAAAACTACGTGAAAGTACGAAAGGAAAAAAAAAAGAAAAAAAATAAGAATGATTCTCTCCTATAGATAGTGCAAATGTGCAACTGCAATACAACCATGCATCAAAGAGTAGAACCTGTAGAGAATGCCCATCTCGAAGTTCCATGCTAATTCGATGAAGAAGAACATCCACCATTGTATAGATATTAGCTGTTACTTCTTCAGGAGAGAATTCTCTCAAGACACGTGCCTGAACCCATTTAAGGGAAACAGATTCTTTCTATGAGTTGTAAAACAGACACAGGAAGATCTAGCAATTTTTCATTAAACTATTATCGTACTATCGTCAGCAGCAGAAAGAAGATGCCAAATCATACCAGGTTTGCACTGTTAATATTTTCAGGGTGTCCCTGCATCAGTACATATGCACCAGCACATAGATATCGTCGGTGCTGAGGAAAACTATGACTGATATATGTCACGACATATGAAGGATCAGCAGATGGTGAGAGGAGCTGGTTGCATTGATTAATCACAGTAGTTTCAGCCTAAAGAAGGAGAGCAAAACAAATATCCAATCAAGTCTCAAGGAGAATGAACTAACAAATTTGGTGTAAGAAAAACTATATGAAGAGCCAAAAATCAATAGGTCCCTCCAAATTTAAGGTGGTCCAGAACTCACAAGTTTCTCATTACGAGGCCCATTTGGGTTGTTACCATACTCCTCTTTCCATTTTAAATTAAATCACAACTCATATTTATTTCATTTTATGGGGAAGTGATATTGTGTTACCATGACAGGACATAAATGCATATAAAGATTAACCATGGAATTTAATTAAAAAAAAATAAAAAATCAATCACAGCCTATTTCCTTCCTCTTGGGGATAACAATAACATCCAACACCTAGAACAAATATATCATCATCGACATCAAAGCCTTTACCTCAATCAATGTTGACTACATGCATACATTGATCCCAATCACATGAACTCTAATTCATCGTCCATTCCAATCAAAAGCTACACTTGCAGTAATCCTAGAGTTAGAGTGTGATTAAATTGTTAAATTTGGCTACACGATAGGTTAGCCTTTTGGGTAAATGACAACTTGACATGCTATCAAAGCAGAGATGGTACATTCAATCCCACCTTATGTGTCCACCTACCCATTTTCTTAAGAATTATCTCATAATGTGGGATTTGTGTCCCCCGAGTATTAGACTTTGTTAAATGTTCATGTGTTGAGCCTTTCATTGTTAAGGGATTGTATGGCCCACATGTGAGGGGGAATGTTGGAGAATGTTTAAATGATTAAATTCACCTCCACCCAAAAGGTTAGCCTTTTGGATGAAATTACATGCTCTATTGCTCTTAGGATTAGTTGATGGGGAGTTGACACGAACTTCATAGGATTAGTATAAGGAAGAAGAGGGAATAAAAACTAAACAATGCTTTTACTTGTGTAATTTAATCTCTTACCACAGAGAATTGCTAAAGAGCACCTGGATGTGCAAAATAGAGACAGGCATTTGATCTTCACGTATCCAACAACTTAAAAGAACTTTTTTCTTAATAAGTTAGTTCCTCGAAATTCTTTCAATCAATTTAAATCATCCTATTCATGAAGAAAGGGTTCTCTGAATCTTTAGCAAGATGGCCAGAGTCTTTAACCACTAGACAGAAGCTTGCTTAAACAGGGTGCCTCTCATGGTTTAGCGCCATAATCAAAACATTATCCAAAAACTTTTACTGTTAAACTTGGCTCCAACTAGGAGACAGGAAGATCACTATTTTTTACAACCCAAATGGAAGATAAGCAGTTGGCGTAAAGAATACACCCCATCTTTAACTGGAATCAATTCCCTCATTAAAGCTTTTCAGACAAAAAACGTATAAATAATAGATTTGTAGTCTTCCCGTGATCTTAAAATTTTGTGGTATCACCGTATCAGACTCATGTCATTTCACCAAAATTTACCTACAAGGCTACAAGAATGCTTTACTTTTTATCTGTTCTCTGTTGCCTGTACAGCATTTTGTGTAGGTCTTCAATAACCGAGATAAAAAATGATGGAGCTAATGGATGTCTTTGTCTCATAGCTCTCAAAGCCCTAAAGAATAGAAAGCGTCCCAACAGATAATTATGGAAAGTGAAGGAGAAGATATCCACTTTTTAAACTACTACTCCAAACATCATTTGTATTTTTCTCCAAATCAAGCTTGTAAATGATTCCTTTCATATTTTGTTTGAGCTGAGCATCAATAATTCATTAAAAATCAAAGCTCCATCTTGTATAATTCTTTTATAAATGAACAATGTAGGGATGCAACCTAGAGATCACAAGTTCTCCTGAAAATCACCTCCCCACATATTATGAGGGCTAACGTCTGCTGACATCTTGTTTCATTGTTTGTGCACGGGTGTGTTTACCTTTTATGCACAATTTTTCCTCCCATTCAAATATTCCTAATAACTCCATTTCATGTTAAAGATCTTATTTTCTAACAAACAAAACATATTTTTTAATTGTACACCAATCCATCCAAGTACGTGCAGAATATTTTCTTCCATCATCAACCATCAACCAAAAATACACATCAGCAGAGCAGATCTAAGATAGTAAAATTGTTGCATCAATAGAAACTATTTTTTAAATGCACCTGTTGCCATGCTTGAATAGGCAGGCCTCTCTCATCTATCCTCCCCATCAAGGCGTCACGAAGAAGTGGAGGAAAGTGGCGTAGAGTCTTCTCCGACCAGGCATGCTGACTAGTTGCCAGTATTTGGTCCAACATTGTTTGGAGGTAAATCATCTGATCAGCATCAGCAAGTCCACGAGTTTTAATGATGATAGCAAGAGTAACTACAGTTATTCGATTCAGAGTTTCAGTAAACTCTGTAGGACCCTGCAAATATGATAAACAAGATTATTAGCTTAATCTAGCTTTCGAGAAGAAAACAAAAGGAAAAAGAGTTACAGTGTTTTGACACAAGCATCTACCTTTCCTTCTCTTTTCACCGAGAAAAAGTCTCTCAATGACAAAATAAGATTCATGCACAGGTTTTCGGCCAATCTAAATACTCGATGGTCTCCACGTTTCCCTTTCAAAGTTGAAATTATCTTTGTTACATCATACATCAAGGATTTGCTCTTTCCTTGGTACCTAAAATGAAATTTAAAAAAATGCCAACTACAGTTTAAATTATCACCAAACCATAAGACATAAGACGTTATTATACACCACGTTGGCAAACATGATTAGTGCCATAAATGGAGCTAAAGCAGAAACCCTGCCACGCTAGTCAAAGTTCTTGTGTTTGTATAGCCACTGTATTTAGCATTAGAATTCTACTGGCAGATCCATGGAATTACATTTTAGGCTAAAATGCCTTACCTCAATTGCCTAGTTAGGGGTCCAGATTCCATGTCCAAGTTTAGAATGGAAGCATACACAAAAAAGAAGCAAAAAACATAATCTATAAAATATGGGGAGCATGAAGCATGGAAGAAATTGCAAATATCAAAAGAAAATTGGTAACAATCCAATTGAATGAAAAAGAATCATTGAATTTTTTTCATATAAATCATAATAGAAAGTAAAATAAAAGAACCCTATATGTGATAGTTTACCAAAATGATGACAAATTTACAATAGGATTCTAATACATTCCGATAAGTATCCTATATAAATCAAAATAGATTTCAGAACCTACTACATGAAATTCCAAATAGTTTACAGAATACGTTGCATAGCATTTTTAAATGGCTCCCGACACATTCTAGAAGTTTCTTCTTCTACTTTATAGAAAAGAACAAACTACATTCCCTCAAAAAGCCAACCCAATCACAGTGTCCCATTTCAGAAGAAGATTTCTCGTAAAGGGAATTTCCTAAACTAAATTCACTTTCCTGTTAATTGTGGCTCCAAATATTAAACTGCGAAAAAAAAAAAAAAAAACAATGCACTCATTTTATGAGATCAGCTACGCCTCCACTATTATTATTTTTCTTCTCACATTTGACACTTAAAATATCAATCACATTCAAATTTATTTTGTAGTGCCTTATGTTTCAGAATTCACAGTTTATTATGCATTAATTATAATCATCCTATAAAGAATCATTGTCTTAAATTAACATTTGGTTCAACAATGGAAAATTCAAATGAAGACTCTTATTTCCCCCCTCCACTCTTAAGATGCCAATGTTCATGCTTGTGTAATTGTGTTTAACGTCATACAGGACAGACTCAAAGATGTGACATTATATCTATTTCTTTGTGAAAGGAAACTTGGTTTTTTCATGGTAGTGGATTTGGTCAAATTATAGTCTACGAGGCCTCTTGCTTTGGAGTGGTCTCGAGTCAGATTTTTTCCTCTTTTTTTTTTTTTTTTTTTTGAGCTATACAAGACAAAATAAATCTAGCAAAAGTTATTCAATTCCTATTGGAGGAGGTATTGATGCGGTTGTCGTGGCAGAAGCTTTCTGGTATCTCCTTCCCAATGACTTACTTTGGCCTTCCTTTAGGGCAATGCAAAGAGACAAAAAAACTAGCATTTCAACCCTATCATATTCAAGTCTTTTGGGTGCTGTAGCAAAAAACCTATTATCCATTCAAAAAACCTTTAGATGAATATTTCAACACACAGAGGTTGCAATTTCCATGTCATAAACTCATAATGATTGTAATAAATGGTATGTTCTAGAGTATTTTTTTATGTTGTTAATCTGTCTTTATCTCTTGCCAGGTACCTCAGGTTGGCACCCCCTTGATGCTATTGCCACATATCTACCACAATGTGATCAATTCTTTCATATTCACCTTAAGCATCAAGCATGTTGGCTACTTGGCTTTCAAGAAAATAAGCCAATTTCAAAAAACCATCACCGCATCAAGAGTGAAGTAAATACACCAGCATGGGAGTACAGATAATTACCTATAGAGTGGAAGCAATCTGTAGTTGATAATTTCTAGCACCAGAAGAGTTACACTAGGCTTACTCAACAAGGATGGACTCCTTTGTGCCAAATGCTGCAAAAACATTCTTGAGATACAATACATGTTATTAAAGGGAAAAAATGGAAGCACTAAATATATTTCAAAGTTCAAATGGAGAGAAAAAAGAGAAGAAACAATAATGAACTTAAAAAATCTCCAAGGGTGTCAAATATACAAAGAAGTAAAGAACAAAAGGTTGACTAGAATGCTCCCTCCAATCAGCAAAAACATATTAACAGCCAAATCCAAAATGTAAAAGAATGCATAAAAAATGGTATAGTTTCAAAAAGCCATCTTAATAGAAGCTACCATAAAATGCAAGATGCATATATAATTTAAACAGCTGTTACAGACCCCAATTCTATTTGCGATCAAAGAACTTCAGATTTCAGGGCATGTAGAAATAGTGTGTTGTTTCATCTAAAAAAAGAAATCGTGTGTTGAAGGACAATGAATGATTTACTTAGCTCGCAGCTGACAATTAGCTTCAAGTCAAGGAATATTAATATATCAGAATTCAGAAGATTGTAAAGTTCTTGATAACAAAAGAGATCAATTACAGAAGTAATAAGTCAAGTGAAGAAAATTACACTGAAGTGAGAGCGGAACAAGGTATAAGGTGCAAGAACCAGAAGTCTAGTATATGTCTCAACCATTGCAATACTAGGAACGATCTGTAGTAGAGAATCAAAAGTAATATCAAATTAGGTAGGCACTTACAGGACCAATAAAAAAAACAATTAAAATTTATTCAGCTGAAGCATTATATAGCATTAGCATGGTATAGTACAAGAGCTTGTTCTCCATGCTCTTGAATGAAAAGTTCATCAGAAACATGCAAACACTAAGTCATGTCATGGCATGGCATTACATCAAAATTATAGAAGCAAACGTGTGTAAGAGATACTACACCCACAATAGGCTCAAGGTAGTTGTTAAAAGGACAGTCTTTGTTCCTATCTTTTTTATAATAATTTATCATCACACGATTCCACTACAATCCATCTTACATCAATGCTAATTCTAATTTTGGAACATGTGGATGTGGCCCATGAGTTCATAATTGATAAATTTGAAAGATCTTTTAACAGAATTTTATATTAAAAGAAAGAATTTTGAACAGTACTTGAAGTTCCAAATTTATTCCTTTTTCTCATAGATTCCAATTTTATATTTTAAAAATTGAAACAAAAGTGCAATGGATCTAATATTCAATGTTACAGGAAAAGAATCACAATCATCAAATCCTTTGTCCCAATCATAGGTACTGAAACTGTATCAGACCAGCGGTTGGATTGGGAAAACAGAAAATCAGTCTTAGTCCCAATTTGGAAGTTCAAATTATGGCAAACCAACTGATTTTTAGTAAAACGGTAAACCTGTGTACCAGACCACAATATTTTATTTTCAAAAAAAAAACAAATATTAAATTTCCACTGGCCAATCATATTAAGTATTAAACTGTCTGGGCCTGTTTAAAGCAAAATCGTGTCAAGTTATTGGTGTTTTACGAGGGATTACTTGACCCACATTTCATGAAGGAAATTATCGGAAACAGTTTTCAGATGTTCATGGCGTCGGAAGTAAGAGATTCAAAGCAATAGACAAAGGTAGATTATTCCAAATTCATAAAATCCACCCAATTGTCTTGTAAGGATTGAACTCAGAATAGCAGTGGAGAATCAATGGTCACAGAGAACAGGATCAAGAGCTGCTAGAAAGTAATAAGGCTCATCAATCAACAGGTGGAAGCATGGATGAGTAAAGTGTGCCAATGGAAGACATATTTCAGAAGTTACTCAGAAACCTTTGAAGCAGTTTCATAAACTGGTGGGTATCTCGCTGGGAAGGTATGCACACAACTGTACTCTTTGATTGAAAAAAATTGCGGAAGGAGTAAAACAGAGAAGCCAAGAAAGATAGAAGAATCCAGGGAGAGAGCCAGCAATGGCAGAGAGCTGTGGATTAATATCACAACTAAAATTATATCATGGAATGTCAGATGCCTCATGATTCTATTTATGAGAAAATGGTAAGAAGATTTCGTCAGTATTGTAAAACTGATGTGTATGTTTACACCAAAAGGACTAATTGAATCTGTTTACAAAAACAAAACCAATTGAACCTGTAACGACCCAATCAAACCATATGAGGAATTGTCCACTTTGGACCATCGGGGCATCGGGCCTCGCGACTTTTCCCTTAAAAGACGCCTCACAAAGTTAAGGCCAAACCCATACGCATATAGTACAAAGCCACTCGTCACATTCTGAATGTGAAACTTTGAGGTCTCACAATACCGCCCCCCCACCCCCACAAACCAAAACTCAAATCTTTGACGTCCCTGTTAATGCCATACTCACTTGATCCATGGCGTTTCCACGGGCCAAAGATCCCCCAATTGGCTTGAAGACCAAGTGTAGTAATTGCTCAATACCATTTGTAGCGACCCGACCTAAACTTGTGAGGAACTGTCTGTTTTTTTACCTTTTTTATAGATAATATTATTTTTAGTTATCACTTCTCTTTTAACGTGCTCGAAATCCCAAGTAGTGGCTGCTACAGGGCAAATAACTTTTTTCTGTTGATCTCACTATGTACTCTCCCTCTTTGGGTTGCATTCACTTAGTGAGCCTTGATAAAATTCTCTTTTGCATTAAAAAAAGCATAGAAAGATTTTTCAAAACATCATGTTAGACTCCATAAATAGAGGAGAAAAAAAAAGCTACGCATAATAGAGTAACACAAGTCGTACCTGCCCAGCAAATATAGAATCTTCCATTTGGACTATTAACTTTGTACAGAGGTTGATTGAGAGACCAGACAATAATGTCATCGGCAATGGGCTTACTTCCCGCATCACCATTACCCTTTCATTTGATTGCATATTTGATCCTGGTAACAATTCTGGAACTCCACCAGAGGATAGCCAATTCATCATTGTTTCACAAGCAGGGTGTGCCATTGTGTAAGACATAACCCAAAACATCCCAATTGATCTATCATCCAAGTTCATGTAATCCATCATGCGCTCACCTAAAATGAAAAACAAAGTAAGTTTTAAGTAGAAGTATAAAGAAATTTGAAGGCAGCAGTTGGCATGGAATTGTATTCAGACTCTGAAACCTTATTTAAAACATAAATCTGCTACTCAATTTCCTCATTTCTCTGAGGAACTGTCAGAACATATTCAGAAGCCAATGAACACCTCAGAGAAAGGCTCTTGGATCAAAATAACACATACACGAGATGGAAATTTAATAAAATACGAGGCTTAATAGCTACTACACTTTCTTTATTATCGTGCTGATACATAGGTCAACAATGTGTAACAATGGACATTTTGCAAAATCCACAATGAAAGATGGTGAGGAAAACATGAAGATGATCTTAACAAATATAGCCACACGGTAACCAAACATGAAGATACATGGGTCAACAATGTGTAACAATGGACATTTTGCAAAATCCACAATGAAAGATGGTGAGGAAAACATGAAGATGATCTTAACAAATATAGCCACACGGTAACCAAAATGAAACCACTGCAATCACAATATTATATCAACCAAACTAAATTTGAATTAGATTAAAACAGATCTATAAATCCTACATATTATTCATAAGAATAATAAAAAGTAAAATTCCACTACAGTCAACAATTCAGTTGGATACATTATTTATATGCCCAATATTATTTGGACTAACATCTAAGGGTGAACCCACAAAAGAAGTTGTGTTAGATGATTTTTCGTTTCTCTAACTACCAGGCTGTACTAGAGGGAGAAGAGAAAGAAAGTGTTAAGAATATTGCTGCACTAGATCACAGTTAGAGCCATTTATTTGAACTCATTATGAAAGTCCAGTCAGCAATTTTGAATTCCCTTATTCAAAGCATCAAATTGAATAAGCAGCAGAAGGCGCGCTAGTTTAAGTATTTAATTGGGAATTTGGGAATTGATTTCCCGTATTTGTTTGCTGGTTAATTTTGAGGGTAGAATTTTTCTACTTTCATTTAAAAAAAGTAAATTCATGGCGGAGTGTACATGTCAAAAGCTGCCTTCCTTCGTCTTTTCTTTTCTTTTGGACAATTCAATGTGTTAATTTCAAAACGGTGGGGTATCCCATTTGTGGTTGAGTATGGTTGATAGAGCTCCCTAGTCTTTACGACAAAAAGGAGGATATCAAGAACGTAACTTCCAAATTACAAGTATCTACAATCCAAGACGTCTATTAGGTCTAAATTCATACTTTCACAAACCACAACATTTTGACCCTACCATATGCAAAGAGTAATTATACATCCATCCTTCATGATAAGAGTTGCTTTGTTTTTAAAGGCTCTTCAATTTATCTCTTCCCAAAAAGAAGTTCCCCTTGTCATGACCAAAGTTACATGAAAAAAAGGTTAAGCAACTCTAATGCACAAGGCACACTGCCACACACCCAGAGAAAGGGAACAATTTACTAAAACGCACAAAACCAGGGAATCGATATTTATAATGATATAAAAATTAAAAGGCCTTTTGACTGCATCCTTTGGAAATTTTCTGAGATTCTATAATATTAGCGAATTGAAGAGAAGATGCATTATGCACGTGCACATACCAACACATGCACAAACACTATATCTAGAAATATCTGTGAATAACCTCATTTGACAGAGAGTACCAACAAAAATATTGACATGTATAATGAAAATAACCCAAGAAACAAATTTTATAGGAAGTAAGATCTCACATTCCAGCCAGGGAAGTGAAACAAAAAAATGCAACACATCCATCGAGTTACTGTTATTTTTTTTTCACAAAAATATTAGTCTTCAAAATATATGCACTCTGCATTTACATTGAAACTAGCTGTACCTCTGTTAACTTGCCTCCACCATTCATCTATTTGCTTTCCTTTCTGAAGCTGCTCATTATTCACATGTTCTCTGATTGACGTGTTTAATGACCAAATACGTAGGTTTTGACAGCTGCTAATAAAATCCAGAAGGATGCTTTGAGGATTATTTGGATCAGAGCTTCCTTCTTCCCTGTGAAATGATAAAATCTTTCTGGTTGTCTCCACCTACCAACAGAAATGCAATGCCTAAGTTTTAGTAATTGCCAGGTTAAATATTTTACTTGAGAACAACAAACAAACAGTTATTAAAGATGAAATTTATATATTCCGTGATGATTTTCAAATTTAATTCCCACAGGAACCGAATCATAGGAAATACAAATGTCTTCCTCAAGATATTGAAAGAACTCATAACACTGGGTACAAGTGAGAAGTGGAAAAAGAAACGCAAAACTGGATCAAACCTGTGAATTTCAAACACGAACCTTTCTAGCATCTGTATTCAAAGCACTTATCACCAGCTCAAGCCTGATGATCTGTGCAAGCATCCACGTTACATGATTTGTTCGAAGAATAAGGTGATCGTCCTCATTAAGGCGTAAAACCAGCTTGTCTATAAAATCAACGAAATCAATGCATCCACTTTTCACAAGAAAAAAGAATACATCTGAAAAGACCAGCCACTCCTGCCAGCAATTAGTCTCTGCAGTGTCAAAAAGAAAAGGTAAATTAGAAATTACCTTACAGGTATATAGAAACTGGCAACGTTCTGCAGTCACCATAAAACCAATCACATTGGAAGATATAATAATGATGGTAACTAGAATATCATTATCAAAGCTTCATATTGGTTAATCAATCTATACTAGAAACTTGTGAGAATTCATCACAATTTCCTTTGCCATTCATTACCCTTCAAAGCTACACTTTCAAGTTATCCTAGAGTCCATGTACTTTCTTATCACTTCCGTAGTCAAGACTTTATTAACTACATATTTGATATGATTAAAATTATTTAACGCACTAGTTTTCCTTCTACGTGTTTTTGCTAGTTCAAAATTATCATTTTTCCACTCCTCTGAGTCTAATTTGTTATGTAGAGGTTTGTGAAAAGCCTCTCCCGGAATCTCATCGCTATGTTCATCCCTAATCTTCTTAGCTCCCCTTTTCGCTAATTTGTAATCTCATCATTGTGTTCATCCCTCCCTCCTGTTTTATGATTTTCTAGACTAATTCCCTTCAAAGGTTTGCTTGTTCTGGGGAGAAAAATATGGAGTAAAAGGATACAAGAGTAACATTTAATAGCGTGCCAGTTAAAGGGTAACAAATCTCCGTTAATTTGCTTGGATGATGCGTGTAACTGTTCTCACCTGACAAGCTAATTGTTTTCGGTATTAGAATAACGTTATATCAATATGTAAGGATTAAAAATTCATAGTATGTAGATCCATGTAGTGGCCAAAATCAGTCATGGCCCACTTCGACAGTCAAGCGAATGTCAGAAACCCTTACAGGAGATGTCGCTCGCCGGTCCCAATTCCACCAGCCTTGCCGGATATTGAAACCAGTCTTAACCCAGAGACACACAAGCTCGTCCATAACCAGGCTTACCAGAGTATCCTTCCAATTTGATTAAGGTATGGCCCAAAAGCCCGTAACAGGTATGAACACTTTACTGAGGACACATTTTATTGTTCATTCATTCGCATGTGCATACATTAACCCTTAACCGCCTATCATATCCAATGCCTTTCATTGACTAGCAGTTATACATAATCCCAGAGTAACCGTCTCCCTCAACTCCTCAAATACCCACGATCTCCAACATCCTTTCAACTTCCTATAACCTCCCAATTAAAACTACTCACGAAGCATTAAATGTAGCCTAGGCACGTTGGTATAAATACCTGGATTGGGTTGCTTGCACTATTTCTAGTAGTACATTAGTTTTGTGTGCATGTATGAAGGCATGAGGAGTAGAACTTGTCAGAAACAACTCTGATATTGAATAAACTTCATGTTTTTATATTCATAGACTTTTTCTCTGGTTTTTTTTTTCTTTTTCTGTTGGATTCAAGATCTGTTTCTGGCAGATTCCAAGTGTTTAAGAGCTAGCAAAGCTTAGTTCTTATCCTCTACCCTTCTACTGTATCAAAAACAAGGGACCAATTTGACTAACAATAGTAGCAACTCCCATTGCCCTTGCTTGGATATCCTTTAAGCAAGTCTTAATCAACTTTCTGTATAATTCATCTTTCTCATTGCCCGTTAGACAAAAAAAATATTGTTATATAATGGTAAGTATGATAGATACATACTGAGGTCTTCAAGCATAGTTACAGGCCAAAGTTAGTGCACACTGCTCCCATCACTACTACAGAATTAAAGAATCAAATAAACATATCACAACAAATATAGCGAAGAACAAAAATTACTGAAAGAATATAGGCAATCCTTGAAAGAGTTCCAAAAAGGATAACACACAAATGTATAAGGAGGTAAATACCGTCTGAATTTGTTTGCTTCAGTAGTTGAACAATTCTATCAATCGTTGCCTCACAAATCATGTTAGAAGTGAAAACAGCACCAGGAGTAGGCCCTTGAGTGTTATTCTTGTAACAAGGAGCCACAAGGAGCACACGCTTCCACCAGTCAGGAGATGGAGTAGTGCGAAGAGCATGACCTATACAACGTAAAGCTCTTTCCCAGTCCAAACTTCCCTTCTGGATAGAGTTCGCAATATCCTACCCATCAACATAGAAAATACATTTGATAAAAAAAATTAAAAAAAAAAACTTAAAACACCACCCGAGTGGAAATATGTGTATGCACGTGCCTGCACATATGCCTCTGTAATCTGTGATTGCCATAACTTACCACTTTTATACGAAAACGTAGTCATGAACTTCAAACAATAAAAGGCGAGAGGATTTCAAAAAATAAGCAAAACATACAACACATGATGTAGAAGCCCGAAATAATACAAGGATGTAGATTTATGTTTTCACAATCCCTCAAATCAAGAAAGTTCATCAAATCAAACCTTTCCAGTTAGTTAAGAAAATTTATCCTGCAACAACAATAATTCTGTTGGCATCATTCTGAACATGCCTGCCTCCACAAATTTCTTTGATAAACATAGAAGCTTTCCCCCAAAACACGGATGGTCCTCGTCAAAGATAAGACTCAAAAGCCTAACATTTAACAACACAACAAACAAACAAAAAAAGAAGACGAAGAGGCTGAAGACTGGCAGAATTGATAAAACTATTTTAATCCTTTAAGATAAGAACTCCAGAGGAACTAAAAGAGGTTAAAGTTTTCTCATGAAGATTAAGTTCAAACTAATTCAAAAGGAAATCAACAATCATTAGCAAGGAAAAAAAATCTTAACTGGTTTTGCTTAAATCTTATTTAGTCCTCTAAGGACCTTCACAGACAGAAATCAAACTCTATCCAAAATTGTTCCAAGTTATAAATATCTTACTTATTGTGCCGAACTTGATTTGAAAAAACCCTAGACATGGATGAATATACTGGAAAATGAGAAACAAAACTCACGCAATTCCAAAAAAATTAGTGAGCTAAATAAATTGATTACATCAATTCTCATTCGCACAGCTGAATCCTCTCTAGGGTGACATTTTCCTCTTCCTGTACTGCGACAGTCGCATTTACAATTTTACATCATGCATTTCTAATTTTCTACATAATATTTATAGCTTCACTTCTATAAATCCACCTCAAAATTCTTATTTTTCCATTATACCTACTCGCTCTTAACAGCCGAGAGAGATTTTATAAATTTAGCAAGGACTAAGGTGCATAACAAAACATATAAAATTTACTCTTTAGAGTTTCAAGAGTATGATCTGGTCCAACAGGAAGGCAAATAAATTTATTCATTTTATTCGACGAGATATAATTATATAAGAATACTGAAACATGATCACTAAAAAGCTCCCTGTAACAAATATTTCATCCCTCTACCTTTACCAAATGATAATTAATTTGACGACCTTCACTTTACTTGAACCACATGAATTATATCTTAGTCCTGTCTAGTCTAAAGCCCCTAGATTTAGAGCATAACTCCCCCCATCCAACTTTGAATTTACTCCTACTTTAATCTAGTCAACTGAGGAAAATCATTTGCAAATGCCTCCTACATCACTATGGGTCTGTGGCTAATAGGAGTGGACTCAAAGTACATTCTCTATCTATCATTGTTGATTCTCACACTACAGCTCCTTTGTAAATATCATTACTCGAATAGTATACATATACTTAGAGAGAATTTACATTCCCAAAAACCTCCCACATGAATTTTCTATGGGCGTTAATATTATCATGATTCATGAAAGTTAGTTAATGAAATTCTTTCTATATTCACTTTTACACGATATTCTTTTCGTGGTAATCTTCCACAAAAGATCATGCTGATGCTCTATCTTTTTCTCTAAATCTTAACTCAAATTCAATAACCTCAAAAATTTTATTGCATGACTTGTAAGCTGTCAGCTAGATTTGGCGATAGTCTTCATAACAATGAATATCTTCCTCTTTTTTGCAAAGTCAATACTAAGGTACGATTCATATTCCTCCATCCATCAAACATCCCATTAGTATTCTGAATTAGGTTAAAGAATTTATCAACCACACTATGACAGCCATAACCAAGCATTTCCAGACCTAAATAAAGAAATTTCCTTCGGTTCCATAGCTTTTCTAATCTGAATCTTCTTGAGAGATTACTGAAGCTAAACCATTTAAAATGCTTTAGATTTCTAGGTTCTTATAATCAAGAGAAATACCATATTCTTCTAGGTTTTATTTATGGCTTCCATTAAGTGACTAGTCAGAGTAACATATCAATTACTCATTAATATCCATGTGTTTAGCCAAACTTGGTCATCAATATCCTCATCACACATCACGTCCTTACTTTTCCTATCTCACAACTTTGTGAGGAAGAAAATGCTTTCATCTCTACCATTCAATTTTACTTTAAACCTAAGCCAACCCCATGCCTATCATTTCCTATAACCTAATAAGGATTATAATATGTACTCATCCCATCAGCCTGTCTATATGCAACTCTACGATGCAAATTACTATATCAACCATGTGACTGTAGACTAGTAGTTTTATCCTCACCCATCCATCTACATTTCAGAACCCTTGCCTATTTCACACTCTATTCTTCAACTTCACTTTTGGCAAATGAGTCATATATGTAGGTTACAGTAAATATACTGGAAAATTTTCAGACAGCTTCTCTAATGTCTTAAAAATAAGAAATGGAAGGCCTGAGACCAAAATGTAACAGTAGGAAGATCTTATACCAGCAATAGCACAGACGAGAATTGAAGTATTTAATCCAATCAAATTATAGTATTTAACTAAAATGGAACAATACTCTCATAGAATTTGATTAAGAGGTTTCACCTCTCCATGCAGTGGTTCTCCAAGTATGCTTGGATATGTAATTGGTGAAAAACGCAAGTGCGCTACTGCTTCAACAGAAATATTAGGAGAAAGAAGCCGATGAGTCCCAAATGTGGGGCAATGAAGATGCTGATCTAGCATTTGCATATGCATAGCCACCATATCTCGCCTCCGATGGACTTCCAAGATGAGTGTAAACAAGGCTTCATCATCTGGTATGTTCTCTACAAACTGCATGCCATTGCGCAATAATTCATAGAATGGCACCCGACATTTTGCTTCATCAACCAGTAGCCAAATCACATCCAAACAACGGTGCAGCCACTCAATCAGTGCCTTGTCAGGTCTGCTGGACTTCAATGCGTCAGGTTCATCGACTCCCTGCAGTCTGTGATCCCAATTGTTCAGCCAATTTAGCATATGGTAGAAAACGTTGGCATGAGTAACTGGTTTTAAATTAAATTCAAGACCAATTAAAATAATCTTGCAACATAGTTGGCGTAGACTGCTTATGGCACTATCCCTGATGGACAAATTGACTCTTGTTGCACTCTGTTGTCCAGTGCAGGAAATATCAGGTGATTTAACTGGGGATAGAGTTCCATAAGATGATGGTTCAATTGCTGATTGAGCAGGCGATCCAATACCATGCACAGAGGGCAACGGAGAAGTAGGATTTGAAGACTGGAAATTAGAACAGCTGGGGATTGTAATTGAGGATGGCAGCATTCCTGACTGTGGTAAGCCAGTGGATGAAACAGTTGCCATTGCTTGATTCCCTTGACCAACTGAAATTTCGGCAGATGAAACTGAAGATAGCAGGGACGGTAAAAAATTGTCCCAGTTAATGTAACCAATAGTGCATAAGCTCCGTAATGCAAACAGAAGAAATTCAGCTCGTGGTGCATGAACACTACATTCCACCACCAAAGATATAAGAACAGATTCTGTCACAGCATACAATTGATCTTGCTCCTGCAAAAATATGGTGCAGCATAAACATGTAAAGCTCTTTATTGACAATTATTATTGAAAGAACTAAAACAGGAAAAAAGTAAGAAAGAAAGCAAACAAGGAACTTGAAGCGAAAGAGTGAACTTAAATTTAATACCTACCAGGAACTGGCCCTGAAGTCGCTCAAAATCTATAAGAAACTGCTCATTTCGAGGAGGGAGCTCTCTGTTAAGTGCAACCACGCGCTTCTGTGTCTTGTTCCTAAATATAAGTAGACACCAGAGAAATTACAACAGAGACATCTGAAAACTAATCAAGGAATCAGCCAAATCAACTTCTTTTTTAATACAAAAAGACAGTTTATTAAGGGACCACAAAGGGGGAGCAAACAAGAGCAAGAAGCAAAAGAAACATTACAAGAAACATAAAAAAGAAAACCAGGAAAAAAAATAATCCAACAAAATTAGTAAGGAACATGGATTAGGCCACACTTAAACTGATGTCATGAAATAAATTATTACAATATCCAGATAAACCATAGTTTTGCAGTAGCAACTCGCAAGCCAGTTTCCTATAAAGTGGATCAGTGAAGTTTCTTTGTCAGAAATGTTAGAAAATACTGTGTTGTTCCTTTCCAGCCATATAAGCCAGCAGATGACCATATGTAAGCTTAGCATAAATTTCCTTATAGCTCTCCATAACAAACCAGCCCAAGGCCTTAATGAAGGATACCTATAAAAATCTGGGATGATCACTAGACAGGAGAAAGTTCTTTCAGGGATCAATTCTCCAATCTTTACACTTTGGCCTTAAAATGAAGGATGCCTTCATTAGTCAGTTAGCTCAACTTTCTACTGAGGGTATTTACTGAAACTTCAACTTCATTCGGGAGGCTCAAGATTGGGAGGTGGAGACATTCACAAACTTTTGGAGCTCTGTGTATAATGCAAAAATCAATCTTGAGGTTGATGACAATATCAAGTGCAAGGCTTCGGAAAATGTGTATTCTTCTGTTGGAGAGCCTGTTTGGGGCCAAATCCTTACTATAGACAATTTACAAAAGAGAGGCTGTTATATGGTGAATAGATGCTGTCTCTGCAAAGCAGGTCTGGAGTCAATTAGTAACCTCCTTTTGCATTGCCCCTTCTAAAATTTGGGCAAATGCTTTGAGCATGATAGGGATTTCTTGGGTCCCAAACTGCTCAGTGGAAGAAGAGCTTATGGCGTGGAGGTATATAGGCAGGGGTAAACAGCAGAGATGCTTCTTTCAATTGATTCCTATATCTGTAATGTGGAGGCTCTGGCTTGAAAGGAACAGCAGAATCTTCAACGACAAGGAGTCCTCCATAGATGCCTTTACAGAGAGTTGGTTTGATTGTATTAAATTTTGGGCTTCTTCTCCGTCTGGAAATACCTTTGATTACCTGAATCTTTCTTCCTTGTAACTGTTTGGGTTGCACCTTTGGTGCTTTGAATAAAATCTTTTTCCAATAAAAAATATAAATAAATAAATAAAAAACAGCCCAAGGCCATAAAATCATACACCCAGATATTATTAGAGACCCAATTCATACCAATCACCTTCCAGATATGCTCCAGATCTGTCTCATCCAAAAGCAATGAAGGAAAATGTGGCTAATTGATCCTGCCTCCACTTTATATAAATAGCACCTGTTGGTAAGAGTGGCCCCTCTTTTCTAAATGATATGTTCCATACGGCTTCCCACATGAAGAGAGACTTGGGGAATGATTATTCATTTCCAAATTAAATTAAAGGATATCTAGTCTGCCCACATTGTGGCTACGTCTAGCATGTTCATTATAATTTAAGATCTATTGGTAAAAAGCATAAATCTGCAAATCATATCTAATTTCCAGGCATGCAAAAATCTAGAGAAGCATCAATTCCAATAGATAGTTGATCCAGAGGAAGAGAAGCGATTGCTGATTACAGAGTCCTTTAATCTTGCAGATTGGTGAGAGAAGGAAATTGAGATTTAAGAGGGGAAGTGCCTCTCCAAGCCTCCAAACATCATGCAATGGCCCGAATTTGATCCCCCTGCCTACCTCATCGGAGATGTTTTCCCAATCCTTCTAACATTCCTAATATGCTTCTGAAGAGTTGCCCCATGAGAATCTCCCAGCTGATTAGAAGTCAAATCCCAATTGCCTTATCATATTTTGCCACTACGAGTTTTCTCCACAAGTAGTTTTTGCTATCGCAAAATTTTCAAATCCACTTTCAAACCCATTCAAGTGCTTGAGAGAGTGATGACGAGACCACCTCGCTTTTTTGGAAGTTTAGCAACATCCCACTAACTAAACGAAATTTCACACACTCTTCATTATCACTGCAGAGAAATTGCGCATAGAGAAATAGAAGGTTTCTGGCAATGAAGGAAGAGAAAGGAAACAAAGACAAAAGTACACAGGTAGGTAGGTAGGCAGGCAGGCTAATGTGATCTTTATCAAGATCTCAATCTCCCAGCATTAAGAGACAGACGCAATGCAAAATGACTGATTAAAATGTAGCAGACAAGATTAAGAAGTAAAAACAATGCAGATTGGTGCAACTAAAAGATTACAGTAGTAAACACCAAATCTTTGGGCTTGAAGATGGTGGCGATAATGACGAAAATAGAGAAAATATTTGAAAGATATGTAACATAACTCTATTCAAGGGACATGTTGATATCAAATGGTTGAGAGAGACTTGAAGAATGATTCCCAGATATATTTAGAATGACCACAAGCAATGAGGTGATGACAGTGGTCAATTACGGAATGTCATATTTATTGCAAAGCTATAGATTAGGAGCTAGAGACATTCAACATGTTTTGAGAATCCTCTTTTCACAGTGATAGAGAAGATTCTCTTATTTGTAAAGACTGAAAGAGTCTAACGATGAGGTGTTTAAGGTGAAAACCTTTTACAAAGCAATCAGTCCCTTACATTGTACTTGTGTTACCAAGAAGTTTCCTAGGAAATGTGAGTAGAAGCCTTGAGTTACGTTTCCTATGTAAAGATTTGGAGACCGTCAACCCCCTCCTTCACTCTAAGCAGCCAAGATGCTTTTGGGAGAAGCCTTGAAAGTTTATGGGAATTAAGTGGGTCATCTCTAGGTCTCTAATGGATGAAATAAAAGACTGGACAGTTCTAGACATTAACAAGAAAAATAAGAAAAAAAAAGGGCTGATCTATGTGCCGCAGAATTTGGTTAGAGAGAAACTAAATGATCTTTGAATATTCTGAGACTCAGGAATAGCTCTGGATGAATTGCTCAGAACTTTCAGGTAGTGGATTTTTTGTCATTGTGACGCTAGCTTGTGCAATGTTCTGAAGTATTTAATAATGTCTTCTTCTTCTTTTTTTGAATTTTGCAACGTAATTCAGGGTGTCACCTCCTCGGTGCCCTGCAATAAAGGATCTTTTCACACAACAAAAAAATCAAAAGATGGGATGGTAAAAAAGACATATTGGGAATCACAACTGATGCTAATGTAGAAACTCGAGGATTCAACTGAAGTAAGAATCAAAATTATCTAGCATAAAGGATCAACAAAGAGCCTTTATGACGTGCTCTAAAATGGGGGAATAGTTGAATGCATAGTTGCACGCAATGAGAATGAATATGATTTACACTTACGCAAATTACAAGTAACTAAGAAATTCTATTTCTAATTCACCTTTAAGAAAACATGTGATGTAAATTGGCAAAGTTAAAATTCAAAAAATTTCATGGAATGGTCGCTATATCTACATGTGAGGTTTCAAAGAGAAAATGTATTCGTGTAATTTTACTTGAGGAAAAAAAAATATTTTCATTCAATTTAATTAGCATGAAAAAACCATGGTTGCAAAAATCACTTTAGTCGACCGACTAGTCGCTAGTCGAGGCTTGCCACTTTGACTAGAGGCTAATCTTGCCACTTAATCTTAATCAGTGACCAAATTAATTGGCAAAAATCGCTCTAGTTGGAGGAATACCACGGATCAGCTTGCCTTCATCAATCAAAAATAACATTGAAATGAAATCAAAAACCTAATCTCGGAAAAGAGAGAGCGATCTAGGATTAGGTAGAGATAAGGCGAGGATTTGGCAGAAGAAAGCGAGAAGGCGAGTTCAGGTAGAACTGTAGAAGAAAGAGAGGGAGAGATGAGGCAAGGATTTGAGAGAAGAAAGAGAGAGGACGAGTTGGGAAAGGAGAGATTTAGGGTAGAGATGGAGTACGATGCAAAACCTAAGGTCTTGGAAGATGAGAAAAGCTAAGTATAATGGAGGAGATGTTCTACACGTGTAAGACATGAAGAAGACTATTAAGAGGCTTACCTCTAGCCATGTAATATTATGTTGGATATTTTTCTAGGTTGGGATTTTTAAATGAGAGTTTAGTTTTTTGGGATTCTTATCAATTTAGGCCACTTTATTACAATTCAAAATCTCAGAACAAAGTATATTTATATACTAAATACTATATGGTATATATTATATATATTTTAATTTAAAAAACGCAAAACGATTAATCCTCAACTAGTCCCCAATTAATCCAATTAATCACTAGTACCCGAGAACCGCCCAACGATTTTTACAACCATGGAAACAAAACGGACAAGAATAACAGAACAATATAAGGATTGATGAAAAACTAATCATTTTCACTCGTATATTACCATTAATTATTCCACAAGACAAGTTTGGAGATCTACATTGAAGACCAATACAAGTATTTGAGAATAAAAGAACAAAGTGCAAGTGTTGTAAAACAAGAAATGTAGCCAACAAATAATATTTTCCTTGAAATGACATTGAAGTGATAAAAAAAAAACTAATAATAAAATCAAAAAGGGGCATGTAAAGCTTCTCTGCAATCTGGAGCATATGGTTAAAAAGGAATCAAGTTTTTTTTAGCAGAAGCGAATGGATAGGGATAAAAACATCTTTGTGAGGTTAGGCTTCTGGATCGAAGCATCGATTGATGACTTTCCGTTTCCATGCTCAAGAGCTGATGGTATCAGCTCAGATTTGAAAAGCATTTATAATCATCAAAAGGCTAGATTGCTAGAGTCTACTGTATTTGGAAGAGGCCACTGTTGGGTGGCTTAAATTTGATGGATCTCTCAATGGCAAGCCTAGTAGAGCAGGAACGGGCGGGGTTTGAAGGACACAGTTGGGAGTTTTCTACCCATTGAGGATTTTGGATTTGAATGAAGCAGATGTAAAAGCAATTTGTAAGGCATATGGGAGTTCAGTATCATTACTTATAGAATCCAATTCTGCAAACGCAGTGAATTAGCTATCAAAAAACATTACAAGACCTAGAAGACTAAATTCTAATTTTAACATGATTGACAATTGGAGAGGAGCTTTCCTTAATTGCATTGTCATCCACACAAGGAGGGAGGCCAATTCCATTGGTAATCTCATTGCTTGGCTATAATTTTCAGCACATCTGAACAAATATTATTTACATATTGTGAATTCCTTAATGTAATAAGATACTTCTCTTAAGGACAAAGAACCATTGTTCTGTAGGTTCTTTCTTTCATCTATGGATGAACGTCTGTGACTTTTTTTGCGTAACTCTAGTCTAATTGTAAAAAGTAAAAGGGAAATACAAAAGCTGATTAACTGAAGCAAGACTCAAAGCATAACACCCGCGTGCAAATTTCAAAACAATTATAAACTTGACCACAAAAAAAAGGACACATCCAATATATTGCCCATAATTATACAATGAAAGGCACTTACGGTGGCTCTCTGACTGAATCATCTCGTTTGGGGCGGCTGCTTCTCTGCAAGAGAATATCGAGATTGTACCTCAAACTCTAATTGATTAAAGAAATAGCAAAAGAAGTAAAAGTTCGGAAAGAAAAGTACTAACTCCTAAGTAGAGATTGAAAAGATCAATAATGGCAGCCCGCGCCGGGTGGAACTGATAAGGACGCGAAGTTGCTGCCGCCGCCCCTACACTTTGACTTCGATCCATCTGCTTTCAGTTCATCTATTCGATGGCTGAACAAGACTTTCGGTTTGGATTAAAGTGAGTGAAGAGAGAGATCTAAGCAAAACTGGGTTGGTACTTGGTACTTGATCGAGCTACTATGCTATCCAAATCTCTCTGTTCCTGGATTGACTCATGTCCTCATCTCGAGGGGCTAGACCAATTGAATTACGATCGGCTTCGGATCGGCTTCTTTGCTCTACGAAACCTGCGATAGACCTAGAAGCGGTAGCCAACTCCGCCCAAAGTGATTCTATCCCCGCCCAATTCCTTTTTCGGCTTGGCTTTGTTAAGCATATTTATTCTACGTGGACTGCTCATGAAGAAAGATCAGGCGCCTCAGGCATGTAAGAAGAAGAGGTAGACACAGGGGAAGCCTCGGTCACAAGCTTCATGGAGATCCTTGGATCAACCTTCCTTTTCGGCCTGAACAGTCTAGGAAGATGCCGCTCACGACTTTGCTAGGTTCTTTTTATTTTTTCGTGTTTTTGTTGTACTTTTATGGCTGAGGCGTACACGTTACACCCACTCCAAATCAGTCTACAAATGCGTCAATGGTTAATGTCAGTACTCATTAGAATGGTAAGAAATTAATGGGAAGGAGATAGTATATGGTAATTTGTATTTTTGTTTATGTAATTCTAGACGTAATATTTGAGTTGATTTTTGGGTAGTAGAAATGTGATTGATATTAATTTTAAATGGAAAAATGGTGGAGTAATAAAATATTGATGGGCTTCATTTTTGAAAAATGAAAAAAAAATATTAAAAGATATGTTTTATTAATGTGATTGTATTGTGAAACATATTTTACTGATGTAAATTAATATATAATATAATATCATTTTTTATTATATAATAAAGGTGAAATCCAATCGTTAATGAAAATATTTATATGTCTCCATTATATATGCTTTTATAGGTACATTTCACGAATCAGTTGGGCACCAGTTGATTTGTCGAGGTGGACTTAATCGTAAGTCATGGAGCAAAATTTCAATTGTGAGTCCAGCTTGGTGTGGTGTGTCCTGGGTAGCCAAGGTCTGCTGTAGTTTTTTTAACAGCAAACTTCGTTATAGATCAATTTTGATGCATTAAAAGTTTTTCTCTTATTTTTAAAAAATTATCTATGTTTTGATCTTGATTACGAGTCGAACGATATATTATTTGTGTCAAATAAAAAATCAAATGCATCGTAAAAAATACACGATAATTATGAACCGCTAAATATAAATATGAAACATTTTATCTCAATTTTCAATGTCCATTTGATTTTTGTTTAACACAAATAATATACATTGGACTCGAAATCCGGATAAAAAACATACATATAATTTTTTAAAAATCAAAAAAAAATTTTGAGTGCATCAAAACGGATTTATAGCAGGTCCGCTGTCAAAAAACAACTACAGTAGACCCCGCCACCTGTGTGGCCCCACCTCACTAATGATCGATCGGTGCATAGGACAAATGCAACTATACATTTTTAATAGCCCAATATATTTAAAAAATAGGTCTCGCATTTCTCTTACAAAATACAATTTTCAATACAATCACATCAACAAAATACATATTTTAATATTGTTACATCATCAAAACACATCTCTCAATATAAAATCATTATCCTAGCCAACAACTTTCTCATTTTTCATACTAATTTTACACCAATATCAAGACTGGATCTCATCTTTATTACCAAAAGATAAGTCACATCATCAAAACATATATCTCAATAAAACCACATCAACAAAACATATATCTTAATTGTCCTCTTCAATTTTACACACAGTTTAAGAAATTTTATAATGTTTTTTTAGTTTGACATTTATACCTCATTGAAACAATTAAAAGCTAATTAATGTGCATAGTTATTGCGTTTTTCAATTTAAAAATAAATAAGGATAAAATGGAAAAAAGATGAATGAAGTTAGTTTTAATAATAGAAATGGGCATGTATTTTAGAACATCCAAAAAAAAATAGTGGACCATTAAAATGGGACTGAGGAAATATTACAATATAATCACATCATCAAAAACATAAATTTTCACACTATTTGTTGCTTAATAAATACTCATCACTGTGGGTCTGAACTACAAAAGAGTCCAGTTAAATAACGGTATAAAAACATTACACATTTTCACTGTTAGATTGAATCTTATAATATGCACCATTAAAAAATAAATAAAAATAAACAAAATAAAATTTCAGCACACGAAAGATTACAATATAAATGTCCACCTTTACCCCCGTCTAATTATTTGAAGGCGTTTCCGTTTTCGCGTCTCCTTGTTTGGTCTGCAGATGGCTAATATGTTAAATTTGGTGTTATTTCCCTCCCGTTTTAGAATTTAATCAAACTCAAAGACTGAGCTAAAAAATTCCATAATAAAAAAAACTCACCATGACTAAAGATCTACCAATAGGGGACCGAGCTCGAGCTTGGCTAAGATTCAACAAAGGTTTTAGGCGACTTGTGGTGCTGATCATGAAATCGTTGGCTCATAGAGTATCAAAGTTCTGTAGCAGACAAGTTGTTGCAGCTTACGGATCTTATCATATTTGAAACCAAACCTGAGATCAAAGCACTATTTCGACTCATCAAGGTCCTCGTCAGTCAAGCTTTTGGGCTTCTTCAAATCATCCTCACTTGGCACTTCAACATACCCTTATAGAAACATCTACTTCTTCTTCTTCTTCTTCGCCGTCTTCATAAAGCTGTTTTATTTGATTCGGTCCCAAAAAAAAACCAAATCAAGGGCATAATAGTCAATTAGGCATAACTCACTTGGCACTTCAACATACCCTTATAGAAACATCTACTTCTTCTTCTTCTTCTTCGCCGTCTTCATAAAGCTGTTTTATTTGATTCGGTCCCAAAAAAAAACCAAATCAAGGGCATAATAGTCAATTAGGCATAACTCACTTGGCACTTCAACATACCCTTATAGAAACATCTACTTCTTCTTCTTCTTCACCGTCTTCATAAAGCTGTTTTATTTGATTCGGTCCCAAAAAAAAACCAAATCAAGGGCATAATAGTCAATTAGGCATAAAATGATAAAACAGTATTGAAATACTGTTTGTAAATATTAAATATTATATACCAAAAAAAATAAATTCACAAATAATTTAATTTTATAAAAAGAATAATATATATGCACGTGTAGAGTTGACCGATCAACTCTACACATGTCATCACATCAAATGGACGATATGTATACTGTTAAGCTCATCATTGTGGGGTTGCACTAGAATGCTCCTTTTATGCTCCCGTAGTGCGCTAATTATGACTATTTTCATGTCAGTGCGTCCCAAAGAACTCTGACCTCCGATGATTGTTTTTACCAATGAAGGGGTGATTTCAATAATTGTTAAGAGTTTTTTTCTAAAACTAGCATCCTAAAACAATTTATTTCTCACTTTAACATTCATTTCATAATAATTTTGAAACTAACATTCCAAGCCACTACTTTTCAGCTTTCGTATCAAAAATCAACTTGAAATACAAAATACTACCTTGAATTTTTAAAACCACTTTCTACCCACCTTTTCCTCTCTCTCATCCCCAATTCTCTTAGGCCAGATAACGATATCAAACACTCCGACGATAATGTTTCTTGGTTGCTTTCTTAACAGTCTGTACTCCTCATTTCCTTCAAGACTGTCCATCACTTGAGTTCCTTTTCTTTTCGGCCTGAACCTTCTCGCACTCTTCAAGACTGACCATCAGTTGGTGGGCTTGTAAAAGCATTGGTTACTAAAAGGACTGAAGGGAAGGCTGTAAATCTTGGCTATGGCTACTGGTTATAGAAAACAACTTTGGAGGGCAACTCTGAATCTGTGCACGAGATGATGTTGTCTCCGCCAATGCATCCAACATAAATAATAGGACTTGATTGTGTCACCAATAGAATCCGAGTCCAACGATGGTGACAAAAAAAACTCGAAGAAATTGGGACTGGCTCGACGACGGCAACGAATCAGACGATTTAGAGCGGGAAGTGGTTTTAAAAACTCAAAATGATGGTATTTTCAATCCCAAACCTAAAAAGTTTAGAGTGCTAATTTTATAAATATTATCAAACGGGTGCTAAAATGAGAAATAAGTTGTTTTAGTATCCTAATTTTAGAAAAAAACTCAATTTTTAAAGTAGATTTTTATATTTCAATTTTTTTGACCTGCCAACCACTTTCTCTCACTTTTCACCTCGATTTTTTAAATCGTTTCACTTCACCTTAATACCTTAAATAGATCAAAATACAACACTCTCAATCGCAATCGCAGGCGGTTGTGCATCAGCAGTACGATTACAGCCGTTCGATCTGTCATCTGTGACTCAAAAGACAAAAGTTCCCCAATTTTTTGATTAATCAAGGACATACATTTACAAATAAGTCCCTCTCCATCTTACAAGTTGAATACAGCATTGAATAGAATCAGAAGCCCTTCACTTCTGTTTTACCACTTTCCCCCCTGCATAGACTTCAAAAGGAGTTTTCTCTCCCTGTGATTCTCTTTCATCCTTTTTTTTTGGGTCGGCTTAGATTTATCTTCTGGGTTTCTTTGGGGAGTTCAGTGGGTTTTTGCGTTTATGGCGTTGTGAGCTTGTGGAAGGTCTGAACTGAAGATATTAATGGCTGTATTGCTGCCGCTGCTACTTTTTTTCGCAGTATCCCCTGTTTCTGCCGATGAAGGTGAGCTTCTTTTCTTGTAGGTTGTTTCTATTTATGGGCTTCTTCCTCATTATTAATTATATATATATATATATACGAATATATACACACTTCTTGTCTGTCTGTAATTTGAACTTTATTCTTCGAGCTGCTTCCTTTCTCTGCAATGACGTGGTGTTCTCTATGGGTTCTTCTTCTGTGCTTGTTGACTACATCATTTTATATTGAACACTACCTCCCTCTGAGTGATTTCAAATGGAATAGTTTTCAATTTGTAATCCTATTAAAGATTCAATCTCTTCTATATTTTCAAGATTTTTGTCACTCTATTTTGTGCCGTGAGATTTCCTTGGAAAGTGAGGAATATGACTGTCTGGTTAGTAAAAACTTGAAAAACACAAGTATTGTTTTTTAACTGTTTTAAGTAAACTAGTGCTTGGTGTTGGATTTGGTTGGTCAAGGATTGCTTTTGGCTCAGATATTTAATGTTAGATTTGGTTGGTGTTTGGTAACTTGTTATGCCTGTCAAAATAGGAATCAGATGGGTTTTGAGAACAAAGTCACAATCTTGTCATTTTTTCCCTACCTAAAACTGTAAAAAAGGTTGCTGGTTGGAGATGAGGGGAAGATGTCTAGTGTCTCTGTGGCCATTTACTCTGTTTCTTAGTGGAAGCCTCTGTTAATTAAAGGCTTCCTTTGTTGAATGCTTTTGAACTCATCTATTACCCCTTTTGGTGGAATCTTAAAATGTATTTCTTCCCAGCTCATGTGGTGGTTCCTTAGTGGCATTTTGGCTATATTCTTGCAGAAAATGGTGCGGGACCAAAAGTGCCCGTAGATTGGCAATGGCAAAGTTTAACTATTAGATGATCTGAGGTATTAGGGTCCAAGTTGCTAGGGTATCTTTGTCATTTCAAGTTAGCAGGTGAACAGCTGTTCCATTCCATTATGTCACCAGTATTTTACATGGTATATTTTATTCTTAAATTTAAAGACACAAAAGAAGAGTGAACAGATGATATAGGGCACTATGTTAATTAACTTCATCTTGCACGTCCCTCTTTAAGTCATTTATTAGGAAAAATCAGTCAAGTATATGAATTCTGCAGGACATGCAGAAATCTCATAAATGTGTTAGTGTTGGTGCATTATTAATTTGGAGTTGTTGGCAATTGGCATAGAGGAGAGGCTTTTAATGCAACCAAATTTAGGAAGAAATCAGTACTTTATATGTGCGATATGATCATACAAGAATGAGGAAGCTCGGAAATCTTTCAAATTTGATCTTCCATGTGCTAAAAAGTTGGTGGCTTTCAACAAATAATTTAACTGTCGTTCTGCTTCAGTTTGTCTAAATGCTTCCCCCTTCGTTTGCAACTGGACACAGATGCCCATTTTTGGCTACTCCTCTTTTATCAATTGGTATGTCTTTGGCAGAAGAGAATAAGGAGAGATCCTCAACCAGCTAGTTAGACAGGTGAATTATTGTCCTCCGGATGAGTTCTGCAGAAGATGACAAGATGATTCCTGAATTGAATTATTCTTCCATGTTTTCTTTACTAATATTTATGAAAAGAGTACAAGATATAAATATAATTCCAAAGGCTTTTAATTTTCGAAGTATTGAATATTTGTTCTTTCTGGACATGAAAGTCCACATTTAGCAAGGAGAGGCATTTGGATGCAGAGTGGCCACATGCTTAGGTGGCTCATCTTGAATTTTCAGACAAATGGGAGAGAAGAAAGCTATCTAGTTCTTGTTTCAGTGACTATCTTAAATCAAAGTTTTCTGTTTTTGTCACTATTTGAGCTAATGGTTGTCTCCCTGATCTAAACTGAAATTATCTACAATGCCATTCATTATCGAGTTGTTGACACTTCAAGAAGATAGAACATGTATGATATTTTATGGTCAATTTGCTTTTTCAAGCTTCCATCCATGGGTTATCTTTGGCAGATGCCTTCATTGGCGTGAACCTTGGTACAGACCTCTCTGACACGCCAAATCCAACTCAGGTTGTGGCTCTTCTAAAGGCTCAGAATATACGACATGTCAGGCTCTATGATGCAGACAGATTAATGCTTCTCGCACTTGCTAACACAGGAATTCGTGTGACTGTGTCTGTTCCCAATGACCAGATCCTTGGCATTGGTCAATCCAATGCCACTGCAGCAAACTGGGTAGCTCACAATGTAATTGCCCATGTCCCTGCCACCAACATTACAGCGATAGCTGTTGGATCTGAAGTCCTAACTGCCCTCTCAAATGCTGCTCCAATCTTAGTTTCTGCCTTGAAGTTCATCCACTCTGCCCTAGTTGCTTCTAATCTTGACGACCAAATCAAAGTCTCCACCCCACACTCATCTTCGATTATCCTGGATTCTTTTCCTCCTTCCCAAGCTTTCTTTAATCGTTCATGGGACCCAGTCATTATTCCCTTGCTCAATTTTTTGCAATCCACAGGATCATATGTTATGCTCAATGTCTACCCATACTATGATTACATGCAGTCGAATGGTGTGATCCCATTGGACTATGCACTCTTCCGGCCCTTCCCTCCAAACAAGGAAGCCGTGGATGCCAACACACTCCTGCACTACACTAATGTCTTTGATGCTGTTGTTGATGCAGCATATTTTGCAATGTCCAACCTGAACTTTACTAATGTTCCAATAGTAGTAACTGAATCTGGTTGGCCATCTAAGGGCGACTCTTCTGAGACAAACGCAACACTGGACAATGCTAACACATACAACAGTAACTTGATTAGGCATGTGCTTAACAACACAGGGACACCCAAACACCCTGGTATTGCTGTTAGCACTTATATTTATGAGCTTTACAATGAGGATTTGAGACCTGGATCGATATCTGAAAAGAACTGGGGACTTTTTGATGCCAATGGAGTGCCTGTTTATATCTTGCATTTGATGGGTGCTGGGACTGTATTGGCAAATGATACTACAAACCAGACGTTTTGTGTTGCAAAGCCAGATACTGATAAAAAGAAGTTACAGGCAGCGTTGGATTGGGCTTGTGGACCTGGGAAAGTTAATTGCTCAACCTTATTGCAGGGGCAGCCTTGTTATGAGCCAGATACTGTGGTTGCACATTCAACATATGCTTTTAATGCATACTACCACAAGATGGCCAAGTCTCCAGGCACCTGTGATTTCAAAGGGGTTGCTACCATCACTACCACTGATCCAAGTATGTTTTGATATTATGTACTTTTTGCATATCATAGGGCATACATAGATTAATTTTCCAGCATTATTTGACCTGGGAATCTGGTAGCAAACGGTGTGCCCCAGTTGCCTAAACTATCTCAATCTTCAAGTTAATCCACTTGCATTAGTTAAGACAGTTGAGGCTTTCTAAAAGATCATGGTTTACTTGATCATGCAGCTGTTTGTTTATGTATGCCGTGATTGTTGAATTACCATGCCTAAAATCATGAACTTAACTTTTGAAAGCAAAGATGCTGTGTGCATTTCCCACTCTTTTTATTGGTGTGATATCCTTGCTTGGTGCCAATAAACCTTGTTGATGTTTATTTCATTGTTGCAGGTCATGGTTCTTGTATTTTTCCGGGAAGGTATGATTTTGAATCTTCAATATAAAATCTCATATATCATTTGTGGCCAAATGTATCTCACCGTTCTCATCTCATCACATTTTACGTGCATCAGTTGACTTGAATTTAGGAATGTAAGTTTCCTTTGAACGTATTGCAGAAGCTTCTTTTCATCCTTCCTTTATTCTTTCATTGTAGTGGAAGGAAAAATGGCACCTTCATAAATGCCACATCACTGGCTCCATCTTCAAATTCAACCGATGCTAGCAGCTGTGCAGTATATTTCCGTGGTGTCGGTTCTTTCACAGCCTCTGTGATCTCAGGGCTTTTGCTTATGGTAGCAGTGTTCTTGTAAAACCTTCTCACCGACAATTTTATTAAAGCACATTCTTATTGCGTTTGGACTTGCATATGGAGCGTTAGGTGATTGAGAACTTGCGGCGTACCCAATTTTGTTTCTCCAGTAATGGAGTAGAGGTGAGGATTGGCGAGGTTTATTGAACACAAGGTGCTTGGGCATTGTACAGACCAACTACAGAGATTATTTGTTGTTGTAAATTTCCTTACCAGGTTGAATTTGGTTGTATTCTTTGAGCTTGATTAGTAACAAGGCCTTGTAGCTCTGTATTATTAAATTCAAGTGACCAGAATGATGAAAAATTGTTCCTTATTTTGTTTATGGGATTCCAAAGTGATTTGCCCGTACCCATTAGATAAACTCATTACCCATTTCCGTTCCCGTGCTCGTCTCCGCCTCTTTACCTGCACTTCTTATCTTCCCCGTAAAACCCATACCCGTTGTTAATTAACCGGGTGTATCCATCTAATTCAGTGCAGATTACACACATGTTGTCTTCTCCATAAAAACTTGCACCTGTTAACTAATGTTGTGTACCTGTCTTATTTAGAGCAGATTATGCGGATACTCGTTAGGTATGAATATCAGAAAACAATTCAAGTTGGGTAAATTAAATGCCCTCCTCCAAACACATCCTTAGATCACAAACCTCACAAATAATCTGAGAGGAGCTTGAACTGCGCATCAGGTTGGTGTGGCGCTTGCAGGACGGCTTGTTGCAGAAACTGCATTTAGGAAGCTGCAACCAACAATCTGAACACAGAACATCTGAGCAAACAGCATCTTCCAGTTCATCAGATTGCACACATCTCCCACACTCTTCACATCTTGGAATGCAAATATGACATCCCCTACAGTCACTGACCGACATCTCTCTCGTCTGCCTGCAGGTCTCTCTTGGGCAATCAAAAACCATCCTCACGTCATTGCACTTTGGGCAGACTTCCACGTCAATCACTCGATCAATCTTTCTATTTCTGAATGCTTGCAAGTTATCATTTCTAAACTCATGATATAAGATCGGCGGTTGCTCCTGCTGGAACGGGTTTGGCCAAAGATAAGAGTGAAGCATTTCAAGGTGTTCCTTCTCCACATTGTAGATGCCATTAATACTCAAACTCTTTAAGCATGTTAGTGTCTTTACAGCCTTAACCACTCCATCCGGGGTCAGGCCTGTGCATGCTGGTATGTATAGCTAAATGAGAATGCAGAAATTAGTTGTCCACCCAAAACTTGAATCAAATGGCAACATATTCTATGCACTAAACCAGTTCATTCAAGTACTGTTAGGCAGCAGGTTTGTAGTGGAGGGTTAGATGTTTAACTAATCACTCAAAAAGAGTTGGAGGTTCGATTAAAATGAACTGATATGTACTCTCTTTTCTTGTATTTTGGTATATCTATAACCTATGTCATTATCATCATCCAAGCCTTCATCCTAAAACGAGTCTACAAGACGATAGACTAAATACAGCATACTTTCAAACAAATGCAACAGTTGATCATTTTCCGGAGGTCGAAGAGCTTAGTAGCTATTGAATTTGATGGTTGAACAGACACCCAATATTGTTCAAAATCAACCAGAAAAGGTAGAATACTAATCCATATTTCATTTATCTTCTTCTTTTCCTTTCTGGGTGGAACTGTGGAAGTAGTCATTTCTAAATCAAGCACATAAAAATCTGGGTGGGCAAGTTCAGATAGGTGGTCTTCATCTATCAATCAATAAAACTTTTCCAAATTGAAAAAAGAAATTGTGGTAGAAAATTGATACCTTGCTGATAAGAGGGTTTTTCTCTACAACTTGTTGAAGCCCATCATCTGTAATCTTTCTACAGTTGAACAGAGCCAAGGTTGTCATTCCACCGTTTGCCTTGGAAGTGATTCTCATCAAGATATCATCTGAAAGCCGCAGACTCAGAGGGTTCTCAATGATGATATTCCACCATGGCAGCACATCTCGGCTAATAGCATCCCTCAGTGACCTGCAAACTTCACTCATGGAAAGAATCTCAAACAAAGAAGGAAGGTAAGTTAAGACAAGGTACAAAGCTTCATGAGGTGGCCCAGATGGTTCTGCTTCTAGGATTCTTTGAGCAGATGCAGATTGATTTTGTTGGTTATCTACGGTATCTGAAACCTCCATCCCTCTCTCTGTTCTGGAATTGAATGATCGTTTAGGTGAGGCAGAAGAACTAAGGTTTAATGGTTGGACCAGTATTAGCCACGCTGCCAAGCTGATAAGACATTTGTTGTGTTCTTTCTTAAGCATGAAGCATGCATACACAATTTTCAGATATTATTAAAAAAAAAAATTACGTTCAATTGTTTGAAAACAAATACCCTTGGTTTGTTTTCTGTTTTCTATTTTCTATGGTGTGTTTTCTATTTTTCCAAAAAAATGTCTTACTTTTCATTTTCTGCTTTCAATAATTTCATGTTTCCGTGTTTTCTAAAATGGACAATCGATCACGTTTTCGAACCAACTTAGGGTTTTAAAATGAAAGTTATGATAATCCTTTTAACTCTTAAGATCATCATTAGCATCAAATACTTTATATCCAAAATACCACTCCTTCACGTTTTAACACAGGGATCGACATTGATACAACAGAGAAAAACCAAAAAAAGAAGAAGAGAGAAGACAGTGAATTGTAAACATGAGCTTACATGACAGAGATCCGTAAGTCCTATAATCCTATAAGAAAATATGTCAATGGTCTAAAGGCTCTACGGCAGTCTTGAAGAGAAGGATGTAGACCTTGTCAATTGAAAAATACAAGAAGCCTCCTATAGAATGTGTAACATATGAACCAAAGCTTGTTCCCACAATGCAGTGCCAGGCTGGACCATATAATGAGTCAAATTCCTGCCAAGACAAAAAAAAATATAAAAAAAATAAGGCCTGAGCTGAGCTGTTTGCTTGTTAAGAAAAACAATCAATAGAAACAAATAAAAAGAAAAGGTACGTGGAATATCAACCATCCTAACCATCTAATCTGCAACAAGTACAGGAAAAACAGGCAGCAGTAAGATGTCAAATTTTTTCCCATGCAACAATAGAGTTCAGAGACAATAACACAGAGATATGGCCTCAAAAGTGCATCATGAACCATGTAAAACCTGAGATCCCAAGCCAATCATTCTAGAACGTGTATTCGATTGACTTGAAAAATATTAGGTAGATGATCGGCAACAATGTACCAAATTTCACAAAATGCAACACAGATTTCAACTCCGGCTGCTTGTCAAGGATCCATTACAAAAGGAACTTTTCGTGAGTTCAACTTGCTAAGCTCCTAGATTGGTGAGAAACCTGGGAAGCCTGTTCCCAATTCAAATTAAATAGACAAATATGAGGAAAATAGAAGCTCTAACTTTCATTCGTAAGGTTGAGAATCTCGTATTTCATCTCAAGGCTGAGATTCTTGTATTACAATGCTTGACACGCTGGGTTTACTGAGATGGAGAAATGTATTATTCAACATTCACCGCTGCGCCAAGCGAAATTAAGACAAAAACTACATGAAAAATGAATCAAGTCAATCTAATCGATGACTTCAAATGCTCATGACTTGCTAGAACTTATATGTGGTTGATGGACCAATAACTAGGTAAATTGAAAATTTTCAGAACCTCACACCAACTGCAAGTTGCAAACAATTTCTTAATCAAACACCAATTAACCTTTCTCCTGGTGAAGATCAAGAGGTCTCGCGCGATAAGGCACTGACAGCCAATTCCATGACGATGTGAAAAGAGTCATGGAAGAGAGAGAAAAAAATTCAGAAAAATTGTCTGAAAGATGCAGATTGGGGGTTAATCTATCATAGCTCTACAAGGTTTTTTTTTATTCAAGTAGATTCACAGGCCCGGAGAGAAATGAAAAGGAAAACAGATTCTCAGCAGAACAAGAACAAAGAAATCCCTAAACATATGTCAACATCAATTGAAAAATATTTACGACCACTCAAATACAAGTAGAGAAGTTATAAGAATAGAAAACCTAGCTTGCTTAGAGCCACAGCCAAAGTCGACCAAAAAAAGTTTCCAGCCTGCACAAATGCACTTGGGAAAAAGTTCTCATTTCAGACATAGGATATCTGGCTTCCACAAGCATGCCTAATAACTAGCCGAGATTTACTGCAAAATTGCACAATAGATCTAGTATATTGCAGGAACAAGAAGGAACTGAAACTGGTTCCGGCTTGAAGTGTCCTTATTCCAGGCTCTCCGACTTTAGAGTTTTACATTCTCTACCTAAAGCAATATACGAGATGACAAAGTAGATTTCCAGGTAGAAAAAATAATCACACATATTCTCAACCGCCACTGAAAACTAGAGAGGACATTTTAGTTAAAGCACTGATAAATCAGGAGAGACTCCAAACTAACATCCTTACGAAGAGAAGGAGGTAATGTTTCAATAGTCAAGACCAATGAAATGGGGTTGAAACAACATTTTGGCTTAGTGGATCTTTGAATCTCAGTTAACTGATAGCAAGATATAAAAACTTCCCAAACTCAAGATCAACCAACAAAGAAAAAGTGGATGACTTAATTCCAAAATAAAAAATAAACAACAATTCAACAGACAACATGCTATATCCCTTTTATTTTGACCATGAATGTACTCAATACAACAAAAGAGATGAGGAAAAAAGGTATTTTGAGCTGAATCCTGGCATTGATTTCTATTCATAATCATTATAATGAAAAATGGTAAAATTATTGAATTGTATGATGAAAGAGAGGTAAAGAACGTAAGAATTAAAGCTATCGCATGATTTGAGAACACAACAGCAAACAATAGCTGGGATTAAATTCCCACCTGATCCCACCACCTTGTATGTTGTCAGCATTTAAGCCACTGCTTCTTGGATGATTCATATACTTTCTCAGCTTTGGTGTCTACTTCGACTTGATTCTAATACCACGCCGATGAAAAAGAAAACATAAACCAACTGCAAAGCAGTGATGCAAGTGCAAAAAGTACAGACAGTGTGTTTGGTTTAATGAGGATTGAGGAGCAGATCTTGTTACTGCATGTGCGGCCGGAAACTTATAGGACGCATGAGATCTTGTCATGATAGGGATTGGAAGGGAATCAACCAAAAGCAACTCTCCAACATCCATGGTTTCTGAAAATATTGAGATTGATTCTGCTTATACTAAAGTCTAAATAAGTTCTGGGTTGTGGAAATATCAGTCTTATCTTGCCTTATTTCTAATAGACAGGAACTAAGCATGCAGCATGCTTCTGGTTCGGTCTTGTGTCATGATCTTATTTAATAGTCTCTTTACTCGAGTGGATGAGGTGTTAGCTCTCCCTTAATTACACAAAGAATCTATAAATTTTGTTTCTCCTTGTTTTCCTACTTTATCACCGCATCACAATCAAACAAGCCCCGGACCGATATAGCATCATACTCTATCCTTTCAGGCGCCCGCTCTTCACAAGCAACACCCATGACGATTAAGCTCAATAGTCAAACTAATCTCTATTAGCAGTTTTCACAAGAAATACAAAGAAGAGAAAATGCTTCACTTTATAGTTTGGGCACACATCAAATTGCCCTGCCTGTATGGATTTGGCATTACACAGCACACAAAAAAAAGGTTTATAAATAAGTAAATCAAAATCCAAAACATAAAACTGAAATAGTGGTCGGGGAGGAGCAGGTGGAAGAATTAGAAGGCCTTTTTAGAAATTTGGAAAATACCCAGCAGTGAAAAACACTAAACATGAAAACAAGCACAATTTCTATGAAACAAGACTAGTAAATAATGTTGATTGATTACCTTCTTGAGAGCAAGAGCTAGACGTTTGCTGTCAAGCTTTCCTGGCATGGAATCAATCAACTCACGGGAGCAACGAAATGCTCTGCTCTGCAGTGGAATCGGCATATCAGAAGCTCTGACGCGAACATTGAGACTCTCTTTCTGCTGCTGCTGTTCGTCGGCCTTTTTCTTCTGTATCAAACTGCTCAAGAACTTGCTCCTCCTCTCCAGCTCCTCCTCCGCTCCCTCCATCCTCAAGAACTTGCCTTTTTCGTTCACTCGCGCATGGCCCTAACAAATGCAATGCCTTCTCTTCCCACTCCAAAAACAGGTTTCCAGAGAGAAAAATCAAAAATTGTGATACCAGTAGACAATTATCACAATGCCCACCATATGTTCGACATAAGTCGCGATAAAAAACAAAAAGAAGGAAACAAAGAGAACCTACTAAAAGCAAGTTGGAGAGAAAGCAAAGGCCTCGATTGCAATGTAAAATGTAAATGGGGTTTGGTTTTTCTTTTCCTTTCTCGAGCTTTTGGTCTCTTTTGATGCCGTCCTTGGTCATCAAAGAGGTCGTCGTGTTAAGTGTACAGAGACCAACACAAGTTTTTATTACTTTCATTTCAGCTACTGCAATGAATGGTTATTTTGTACTCTCTTGTTTCATAATATTTACCATTTTAGAAATTTATTGTTATTTTATAATATCTGTTATTTTATAAATTCAAAACATAAGTAATATATTTTTTAAAAAATTTATCCTTCTTTTCATTTTTTACTAAAAGCTGCTCACATTAATATTAATAAGGGTATTTGAGTCAAATATATTTATTTTTGTATTAGTATTATGACTATTTAATAACTTCATTAATCCTTATGTAAAAATCTTAAACGACAGCTATTTTGAAACGGAGGTAGTATATTGATTTTTATATTGTCGTGATTCTTTGATCAGCCGGGGATTTAGAGTGTGTTTGGTAAACAATTTTACCAGTAGCATATAATTTAGTCTGTATGCTGATTGCTTTATGCTGCTTGAAATGCTGACATATATGTTGTTATAAATGCTGTGGGTGTTTGGTTAGATTTTTCAGAGAAAAGCATATATGCTAGTATAAATGTTGTGGCTAATTACATGTAGGGGTATTAACACAAATAATTAAAAAATAGATTTATATTTTTTAAAAATAATCTTTACATTTTTAATAATATTAAAATATTATATATTTTTTATACAATTTTTTTATTAATATTTAACATTTTCTTAAATTTTCTTAAATATAATTAATATATTATTTAAAAATAAAAATATTATTAAATATAAATAATTAAATATGTTAGTAAAAATGTTAATATATTATTAAATATAAATAATAGATTAGTAAATATAAATAAATAAATTAGTAAATATAATTTAATATATTATTTAAAAATAAATATATTATTAAATATAAATAATTAAATATATTAGTAAAAATGTTAATATATTATTAAATATAAATGAATATTTTATTAAATAAAAGTAAATAATAGATTAGTAAATATAAATAAATAAATTAGTAAATATAATTAATATATTATTTAAAAATAAAAATATTATTAAATATAAATAATTGAATATGTTAGTAAAAATGTTAATATATTATTAAATATAAATAAATAATAGATTAGTAAATATAATTTAATATATTATTTAAAAATAAATATATTATTAAATATAAATAATTAAATATGTTAGTAAAAATGTTAATATATTATTAAATATAAATGAATATATTATTAAATAAAATAATTGGTTTTCATCCGTACATGCAGGGTAAACTCGTCATTAGTTAAGAGTGTAGGGGTAATTTGGACATTTCATGAATAAGTGTCCAAAAAATGCTAGTAAAATGACATTTTAAGAATGTCATAATTTAGAGGTAAAAATGTTAATTAATATGCTGAATGCTGAATTGTTGTTTGGTTAGGTTAACAATAATATGTAGCTTACATGTTATATGTTGTATTATATGCTATTTATAATGGTTTACCAAACACCACCTTAATAGTGACAACCATTTCATGTCATCATGGTTTCATGCATGGTGGTAAACATTAGAAGGTGACGCAGGAGAATTGTCTATAAGAAGAAATGGATTATATTGTTCTGCTTTTTTTTTCTTAATCTGAGTTTATATATGTACTAGCTTTTGGCCCGTGCGTTGCAACGGTGTGTTTCCATTTCATGTAAGATTCACTTGTTGATTGAGCAAATGTATACTCCGATTTTGTTAGTGAGTTACCATGAGCATCAACCATCACACTTTTCCCAAATTGAAGTGAAGTTGAAATTTTGGAAGAAGAGTATAAAATTTGCACGTTTATTTGACATGCCACTCACCCTCCCACAGATACTAAATTACAAACACAAAATAAAAGAAAGAGAAGTTCTAGCATTGGCTGTTGTGTCACATGAGAGAATTGAGTTAAAACAATCTTCATCTCTTCGGTGTTGCATTTATAAAATATTAAAGTAACAAATGGAAAGTACTTGTACCTGTATTCTTGTAACGCTGCACAATCAACATAAAAAACCCATGCAAAGGCATATCTTAATAGACATATCAATCCTTATTCAAAGTGCAATTACCTTGTATTTGGAAACTTGTCATACCTAATAACCATCAACATTAAGCAAACTCATCTGCATGACAAACAAAAAGTTGAGCCGCAATTTTTTTATGAAAATATATTTGGTTAGTATGTGTGTGTGTGTATATATATATACATATCTATGGTTTTGTATGAAGATATATATATATATATATATATCAGTGTGTGTGGGTGTGTGTGTTTATGTCCTTCCAATGAGCACCTACCCAGTTTGACAATCATGGAAATATCGGAAACTCTAGAAGAAAAAATGTAGGAAAAAATAAAATCAACAGCTTGTATCTATCAAGGAACAAATGGATGATCTATCCTCCACCATCATAAGCAGCAATCAAATATTTCAGAAATAATATCACATAAACTAAAGTTACTAACACAAATTATCTGACCTAGAAAAAGATTTTATTCAAAGAAATTTTATAGTAGGTTATTCAAGCATTAAATTTTAGATACAGCTGTGTATGACATCTCTTGTGCAATAAATAAGCATTTAAATAAGTAACTACAAATAACATCTGGTAACAGCAAGTTTCCTGAGTCAACGAATCATTTGTTTATATAACAAATTATCCAAGAAAGCAAAAATTACAAAGCATTTATTACAGAAACAATTCCATAGAGAGAAGATGATGCGGTGTGTCTTTATGTTTGCATATAAAGTTATAATATTATAGAAATTGCTTAACATTAGAAGTAAAGGATACAGCTGCACATAATACATGGATAAGAGTCACAATCTTTCCACGAATATTACAACCACACTTCAAGATCTAGAAAAGAAAAGAAAAACTAATGTGAAAGCAAACCATGAACATATTAGTTCAAAAACTACGAACTCCAAAGCAAAGATCGGGGTGGGGGTAGAGAATTCACTAAAGCTGACCTAGCACAACAAAAGCGAATACTTCATAAATTAAAACCACCAAATACTAAAAAGAGCAAATAATATTGAAAAACCATAAGTATTCAATGGTAAATTGAAAAGGATTTCCAGAAATTCCAAATCTGTCAATTACTATCGAAACTAAGTCTAAGAACAGGAAGCATTCGCGCGATTCCGAAATTAACGGCTACTCGCCGCCACATAGAAGTAATAGATAGATGGGGTTAGAAGACATCACACTGAAATAGTTAAATTCAAAGCTGACATAAAACACCAATAAGAGCAAGCAATGATTATCCAGTCTTTAAGCCATCTAAGATATACTTATTTTGTGGTCTATCAAGCTGGAAGAGAACACCAACCAAAAACAACACAAAAACCCATCTTTTGCTCACACTTAAACAACATGTCTATTCATGCCCCAAAATAAAAGATAAAACTCTATTAGTTTATACCCATAATGGAGTGTTGTGGCAATTAAGGAAAGTTTACATTCAAAGTTCCAAGTTCTCTTCATAACGTCAAAACTCTTTAGTCCTGATAGACTATACTCTTGAGGATAACTGGAAATGGGTTACTATCCCTTAGAATGTGTAGTTCATTCCTTGTAAACAAATTGTTGCATATACAAATTATCACTTGAGCTAGTTATATTACAATAAAAAAGATGACTATGCAGCAAGAACTCAATGTGATGCCCCCATGCCTCATCGAGAAACAGAGTCAATGTGAGACATGCACCTAAATATGCTTGTTTTAATAACAAAGGGGGCCACCACAACTCACTTGAAGTCATCTTGAGAATCAAATTTGGAATGAATGGTTTTTACAAAAGAAAAAGATTAAAGCATAAATTAATAACTACTTGATCATTAAAGATTAATATATGCTGGACCTCTTAATATTGTATTGAAAAAATAATCAATAAAAGATTACAACCTAGCTAAGATTGCAAGAGGAGCTGCAAATAAGAGGAAGAAGAAGACAATGATGGGAATAATTGATGAGGACGACAGTTACTCTTGCAAAGAAGATAATGTTAGTGCTGGTCATAATTGGAACAACAAATCACCAAAATACATTATGATTTGGTAGCTAAGAAAAGATGGCATTCATTGATATGTAGTGGTAGGTAGGTCCCATAAAATGGATGCTATATTCAAACATGGACAGCTTCTTGTCATCATTATTGGTATTTATCCTTTCAATTTGTTAAGGTTGAAAGTTCGGTTCTCCTAATTTTTCAGTCTTCTAGACAAAAAAATATATCACAGTGGAGGGGAAGTCTTTAATATGCATAATCATGCTTGAAGTTATTGTGAAGTTAAGCAACTTCAAGGAAAAATACAAACTCATAGTCATTTACATTAAATCTGGAACAAAACTCAATTTTAATATATTGGTCATGATCATATATAGTAAATTTGGGTTTATATATCTGGAATAAAGATAGAGACTAAAATATAACTTGATCTGTATAATTGCTTGTCCTGTAAATATAACTTTCCAACTTTGATAAAATTTGTAAATTTTATCAAAAGCAAAAAGAAATCTGGAAGTAGCCAACAATTATGTATCATCATTATTCACAATTGAAAGTGACTTCAGTTATTGCATAATCATATAATTGAAGTATCCAGAGGGAAAATTATGCTAATATGTCGTATGAAAAAGAGTGTTGGAGAAATAAAAAAGTATTCCAACAATTATTGCAAAAAATGTAACCACCACGAAGTCAAATGTTAATATGCAGATATCAAAATCACTACATTCATAATTGTTGGCCACAGACTTCGTTGTAGTTATCATCGTTCTTCTTGGAATTATAATTATAGATCATGCATTTGTACAAATACACAAAACTGAAACACGCAAATATCAATATGAACAGCATAAGACACACCTCCTTAATCGCTTGCTGGTGTTTGTGCTAGTGCTCACTGCTCACCTTTTTGTGATCATTTCATCGAAGGATTACTAGTGTATCTCCAATTATTTGACTCTTTTGAATAACGTGGTGAAGTCCTCAATTTGCTTGGATAACAAACTGAAACTCAATTGAAAGTTTTAAAAAATCTTCAAAGTTAGTGAAATGATCACAATTCCCACACAATTTTAACAAATTCAATCGCTTAATTCCCTGTTTGCAAGATTAGAACACACCCTAGAAATCATAGATGTAAGTCGTACCAAAAAAGATGGAGGCAACCTATCTAAATACACATACTAAAGTATTTATGCATGATGTGAATTTAAAGCCAATGGCTCAACTTTTTGACGTAGATTTAACAGACATTGATGGCATAATTTTTCCGCAATCAGCGTAGCCTTTATAAGCAATTGAAACACGGAGATTAGTTTCTATCTTCACCCTACATTAAAAATTAATGGCATTTTCAGGTAATTGGCCTAAATAATAGTCCATCAAGAGTCATACCATGAAAGGGGAGCTCTCTTCAACCTCTTTTCCTAAAATTCCAATTGCCTTCACATCCTTTGTTATGAAGCTAGTTTTTTTAAGAGTTGCTTCAATCATAGAAGAAAAATAAATTAAAAACATCAAAAGAAAGAAAAATCCCTTGGATAAAATAAAAGCAAAAAAAAAAACTACTTAAACACCACTTTTAGGAGAGGATTGGGTCATCAATTTAACACAATTTTTTCAGAGTTGGAGTTTAGCTTCCTTTTGTTTGAGTTTGTATTGGGCCAGTTCCAACTCCATAAGATTAATCATTGAATGGGATAAAACATAGGAAATAATCTTAATAGCAGAATAACTAATAACATATTATGACATCTAAACGAACATCTATGAAGTGATAGGTTTTATTCTCAGACTTGTACAAACATATATACATGTCATGTACGATGATAGTTCCATGTTTGTAAATATGAATGAAACTGAAACCAAGACCACTGTAATGGTTTTGTTTAGATCAAAATAAAAAATTTCAACTTGAGAGACATTCTCAACGGTTGACCATTTCTGCCACACCTGGAACAAAACAAAGGCTTAAAGCGTACAGAAATTAGACTAAAACATGGTTAACACTACCACACACAAAAAAATCAACCTTTTTTAATTCTTTATTCTTCTTCAAATAACAATGTAGATAAGTGTCTCCAAATATCAAGTTTAAAATTTTGAGAGAATTAACGAACAGAAGATCAGTATGATGGAGCAGAGTGGTCATACCCGAGTATAAGGATAAACACCAGCCTCTATGGGTCCTACTACACTTCCTCTCTTCATAAAATTTCCATCTCTGTAAATTTAAAGCAATGGAATGTGAGTAGATAATTCCAAGTTCATAACCTGTACATCAGAAGAATTAAAAAATGAAATTTCAGAGATGCATCCATAAGCAAGTTAATTTATTTAATAGATAGCCAACGATGCTCAAGTTAGTGCACTACCTCTTGCGAATTCAACTTGTGAAGATATATAATAATAGACCTTAGTGAGTTACCATGAGCATCAACCATCACACTTTTCCCAGATTGAAGTTGAAGTTGACATTCTGAAGGAAAATAGTATAAAATTTGCACGTTCATTTGACATGCTCACTCACCCTCCCACAGATACTAAATTACAAACACAAAATAAAAGAAAGAGAAGGCTCTAACATTGGCTGTTGTGTCACATGAGAGAATTGAGTTAAAGCAATCTTCATCTCTTCGGTGCTGCATCTATAAAATATTTAAGTAACAAATGGAAAGTACTTGTACTTGTATTCTTGTAACCCTGCACAATCAACATGAAAAACCCATGCAAAGGCATGGCTTAATAAACATATCAATCCTTATTCAAAGTGCAATTACCTTGTATTTAAGTGTTGGAAACCTGTCATAACTAATAACCATCAACATTAAGCAAAAACATCTGGATGACAAACAAAAAGTTGAGCCGCAGGTTTTTTATGAATATATATTTGGTTAGTATGTATATATATATATATAAACATATCTATATCTATGGTTTTGTATGGATATAAATATATATATATATATATATATATATATATATATCAGAGAGTGTGTGTGTGTGTGTACATATCTGTGTGTGTGTTTATACATGAAGTCCTTTTATGTCCTTCCAGTGAGCACCTACTCAGTTTGACAATCATGGAAATATCAAAAACTCTAGAAGAAAAAAATATTGAAAGGAAAAAAAATCAAGAGCTTGTATCTATCAAGGAACAAATGGATGATCTATTCTCCACCATCGTAAGAAACAATCAAATATTTCAGAAATAATATCCCATCAACTAAAGTTACTAATAATTGCTGCCCATGATCAACAAATTTACCAATTTTTTGGTCAAAGTTAAAGGGACGTCACCTCAAACTCTGTCAAATCTGAAAGTTCATAAATATTTCTTGCTAGCTTGATAGCAAGAAGAATGTCAACCTCCTATGCAGATGCTGGAAGCTAGTTCGAAGGGGAAAATAAAAAGCTTTAAAATTTCAGTAGGGATGAATCATCTCATTGTTTCCAAGAGAGTATATCACATACCTTAAATGCCCTTTACCAATCCATGCATGCTTTGGTGAGCACCGTAATAACCATCATCTGCAAGGAGTGAAGGACCAACCCATTTTTTAGAACAAATTCAATACTGGTGTGCAGGGAACCTTGAAATTGAATGAACACAATTATAAAATCAAAAATCTAAATAGGTGGGGCAAAAAAATAACATGCCAACACCATTAAGCGATCGAAAATGCATTGTTGATGCTTTGACAAATAGAGTAAAAGAAATATAATACCTGTAAAAAATTCTTAATTTCCATACCCATGCAAGCTAATCAGCTAGCACATTATATCATCTTCCAGGAAAAATAGAGAACCCATTTATCAAAAATAGATATTCAAACAGATAAGAGCTTTTATTACAAACATCAATAGCTGCTGCCATATAATTTGTTGTGAAAATTAAAACCAGCAATTCAGCATAAAATCAAAAATTAGATATAAACATAAGAAGGAAAACCCATATAAAAAGATTAGGTTCTTTTCAATAGCTGATTGTCAGAAGAAGAAAAGCCCAAATCAAAAGATTAAGTTCTTTTACGTTATAGAAATCACTCTATTTATTCAAAACCAATTTATCAAAAATCAAGCCTAAAAGTGCCAAACTTGAAAGAAAGATGATGACAAAAAGGTAGTCAGAGAAAGGGGAAGAAGATCAACATTAGCAATAGAGAAATTGAAAATCAGTAATTGATGGTGAAAGCTAAACCTAAAAGAACAATCAATCCACGAAATCGAAGGCAAAGAATCGAGCACACGCCCAATATCAGATTTCCGGAAAATGGGCTTACCCTTTATGTTAAGACTGCTCCATAATCTTCAATTGGTGGTGGGGTAAAAAGATGCGGCAGCTAGATACACTGCAAGATACATAAAAAAAAATCAGCTCTCCTTGAATGGGTTCTAATGGTTGATGAGCTCCAGACAGTAGATGGTGCTCTGGGAGAGAAAGCACTCAGAGATTGAGTAAGGGAGCTTGACTGGCAAGAGAGGAGATCGGTTTGTGAAGGTACAAACAGAGGATCGCCATGAAGTGCAGACGGAGCGGAATCGAAGGTAATCGATGCGAGAATCAAGGGACACAGGGGCAAGAGTCTCGAAGTTTCATTACCACCCATCAATTGAACGGCGTCGTTGTGGGTATACAGAGAATTCGAGATGGATCTGGAAATCATCACGATAGCAAGGCTTGAGTAAGGGAGTAGAACGACGTCGTTTTGCTCCGCCTGATGCGAAACACCAAAAGCAACTCGCGCGGCTACGTAAACGATGGCGACTCGCCGGCGGAGAAGAGCGCCAATTCCAAGTTTATATATAAGTAATAGATAATAGATAATAGATAGATAATAGATAGATAGATAGATAGATAGATAGATAGATTGGATGAACAAATGATAATTTTATGTGATGAGATTTTTAATTAAAAAAATAAAAAATCTTCTAAATTTATTTCACTTACCACTTTTTTCTCTTGACCTTTTTAAAATTAAAAATGATAGGGAAGTCATTGTCGCTACTTTCCACTAATAGTCGAGTTTTAAATTTATTTGAGGAGATTTTGTGAATGTCTTGCCATAATCGGCCATAATTAGGGTGATTATGAATCGAATTGGATCGGATTTGTGCATAACAATCATCCGAACCAATCTCTATGCGTTAGACTCCCACATCGAAAATATGTGGGAGTTTGTTGTTCTTTATTAATAATAAAACCCACTCATACACTCAATAAGGCTTTTTCTGATCATGTGAGTTGGACTTTGATCCGTGAATTTCTATCTTCAGTAGTTGAGTTAAAAAGGAACATAGTCATGTAGATCATATTATTGGTGTTTATGAGGTGTGAAATTTTTGACAATGCAGACGACAATATTACTACCCAAAATGTACAACAAATCTCAGTTAGACAAACAAGAAATAAAATATTTTATCAACAAATAAATTGATTGTTGATAAAATAAATACCTTCATGACTATCGCAATAGGCATCCACCAAATTTCGAACTTGTTCTGCGTTGTAGTTAAGATTTACTGATTATTGTAATTGCCAGAAAAATTAAATTTCTAGTGGCGAAAATAATAGCCCATAAAACTACATATATTTTTCAGGCATTTACATACATAGTAGGATTGATTGATAGGTGATATAAACCATACTTTTAAATTTATTTGGTTTTTTAATATTATAATTTCTGAAAATTAATATAGATATTTATTTATTTTTAAAGATCATTAACTTTCAATGAGTTTAAATCTGAATCTGGTTTTACATTCTATTAACTCCACGTTTGGTGAGGGTGAGCTTAAGGTGAGAATGAGTTTAAGATGAGCTGAGCATGAACTTATTGAGAGTGAAAAATGGAGAGGGATGGATAAATTTAAAGATAAAATTTTGTATGTTTAAATGAACATTCAATCAATTCTCCATAAAATAAAAAATAATGTTGGAATATATAATCCAACAAATGCAATGCTTTCGTGAATAAAACTTTATAATAAAACAACAATTTGGTGGGAAGAACCGAGTGAATAATAGATCAACGGATTGATACTACTTTTGGTCACCGAACGATGCCTCATATTTCATATTGATCACTCAAAGTTTAAACGTTTCAATTTAATCACTCAAGTTTTAAATTTATTCCAATCTGATCACTCAGTCAGATTTTTACAAATTCGGACAAGCATCCGGCCTATGTGATATGCTGACCCTAACGTGATTGGTCCACGTGAAAATAAATTTTCATTTGGAAATATATTTTAAAAAATAATAAGTAATAATTTTTTTTTTTGAAGAATCTTTCTTCCATCTTTGCGTCCTCTCTCTCTCATGTTCTTGGACTCTGATAGTCTGATCTGAACAAGAGGCGACAAGGGTTGCATCTGGTCCTCGAAGCGTTGCTTCCTTTTCCTTCCACAGGTTGCAATGTCTGACTTCGAACTTTTGTATACTCCTTTCCTTAACAGTCAAGTGGTTTTCAAATATTTGTGGTTAGCTGCCCTTACTTTGTTTCTAGGTTATGGACTTTCCTTTCTTTTCGAAGCACCGCCTCCTTTTCCTTCCGCTGAACTGAACTCTAGAGCTCTGGTGTCTGACTTGAAGGGTATAATAGGGAATGCGCTATTCAATAGGAAAACTCCAAGCCTTAAGCGAAAGGGCTTCCATTACTAAAGAGGTCTCGGCTAACGGTTGGGTCAACTTTGTCTTCGTAGGCTTTCATTATTCCTTCCGTGGGGTGGCTTGGCCCCGAACGTTTGTCAGGTTTATGCCTCTGGTTTTTATTTATTTGGTGGTTTTGTTTAGGGATAAATTTGGGAAAAAAGAAATAACATGTGTCATTCAATGATTGGTCTATATTTTATTTTTTTAAAAATAAAAATTATGTGTATTTTATTTTACATGTGAAAAAGTCATGTCACGGTTAAACTGTCACGTTTGCAATTTTGTTGCCCGTATTTGACAAAATCTGACCGAGTTATCAGACTGAAACAAATTTAAAACTTGAATAATCAAGTTGAAACGTTTGAACTTTGAGTGATCAAAATGAAACATGAATAATGATCGAAAGTATTATTAACCCATAGATCAATCCCAAATGTTTGGTACTCTTGTAACCTCGTTCCTTTACAGACATATAGACTTAGAGTTTACTTTGACAAATCAATCTTTCAAGTTCTAGACTCCAAAGACAAGGCTCTTGGTCAATTTTAATTTAGTACACGGAATTATGAGTGGCCACAAGTAATTTGCATGGAAAATGGCACCAATTATTTTACATTTATTTTAAATAATAAAATGGATGAACAAAATTTTTCGTTTAAAAAATATGAATCCACGATTTCACATCGATCATATTTATTTTTCTTAACATTTAAAATAATTGAGACAAAAAAAAAAGAGAGGCTGAAATGCTTAGAATTTTTGTTTATGTGTCGATAGAACTAAAATGGTCTTCTATGCTAAAAATTTCAAAAAATCAACGTAAGCTATAAGTTAGAAAGAATAGGACTTGCCGTTAATGCATTTGCATACTAATCCATGATCACAGACAAACATGAAAGTTCCTACCTCTAAGATGAATGAGTCAAAGCATAGATGGAAGAAAAAATGGTGTCGCCCGGCCTGCACTGTAATAAAAAAAGAGCAAATTTTCTTTGCCGTGTGGAAATTATGGTCATCAATCAATAAATAAGTTTGTCTTCTTCAAAAAAAAAAGTGTCTAACTGTCAGTTATGGATGCTCTTTAACTCCAACTACTCTCTCCCTCAATCTATATATATATAGATTGACTAAACCATTGTGTATAAATATAATGCAGAAGCAATCCTCAAATCCTTCCTCTCCTTCGTTGTGATTTTTCTCCGATAACTAACCATGCTTTTCAAAACATTAGTCTTTCTTTCGCACCTTGAAGTGTTATTGATTCTATCATTCTCGGCTTCTTCTTTTGCTATGCCATCCTCAAATATAACTGATGAGCAAGCCCTCGTTGCCCTCAATTCTGCAATAACATATGACCCCACCAACACAATCAAGAATACTAACTGGACTAGAGGAGCCAACTTTTGTGACTGGGTTGGGGTCACTTGTAGCAAACGCAGGCAGAGAGTCACGGCTCTGCGGTTTTCCAATATGGGACTTGAAGGTACAATATCCCCTTATATTGGAAACCTATCCTTCCTGGTTTCGCTTATTCTTTCTAACAACAAATTTCATGGTCACATACCATCTGAGCTCGGTCTTTTGCGTAGGCTCAAAATACTTATATTGCAAATTAACCAATTGGAAGGATCGATACCTCCGAGTTTACACAACTGCTTTAAGCTTGAAACTCTTTCCTTGGGAAAAAACATGTTAAGTGGTGGCATACCAGAAGAGTTTGGTACTTTAAAAAACCTTCATCTCCTCTTTCTAACCGGAAACAATCTTAATGGCACCATCCCAGTTTCCATTGGAAATATGTCTTCATTAGAGGATTGTGCACTACTGGAGAACAAATTTACAAGTACATTTCCATCGTTCATGTTTAACATCTCCTCCATTCGAGGCTTTAGTCTTGAAAACAATAGCTTCTCTGGCCATCTTCCTGTTGATATTTGTCTCCGCTGGCCTAGACTTGAGCAACTATACCTTGGTGGCAACAAATTTATTGGCCAAATTCCATCTTCTTTACGCAATTGCACAGAATTGATAATGTTGGATCTCTCCAACAACAAATTGAACGGAAGTGTGCCAATAGAACTCGAGGCTCTGCAGAATCTCCAGAAGCTTTATCTGGGAAGTATTAACTTGACTGGTACCATTCCAACTTCTTTGGGAAATATTTCAAGCCTAGCGAAGTTTTCATTGGCTGAAAACAACATTCATGCAGGTATTCCTGATGAGTTTGGGAAATTGAGACGTTTGGATACCCTGGATTTGCAGCACAATTACCTCACTGGACCCATCCCTCATTCAATCTTCAACATTACCTCTCTCAGAATTATTGCGATTATGAACAATAGCATCTCGGGAGATCTTCCGCCTAATACAGGGCTTTGGCTTCCGAATCTTGAAGAGATGTATTTTGGGCTCAATCGAATTGGTGGAAGCATCCCTGATTATTTATCAAACTCATCGAAACTGTTTCGTTTGGACATAGCCTTCAACTTGTTCACTGGACCAATACCTTCAAGTCTCGGAAATTTACCTCGTCTTCGCTTCCTGAGTATGGAAAATAATAGTTTGACCAGAGACCCTGGATTTGAGGAGTTGAGGTTTCTTACTGCACTAACAAATTGCCGGATCCTTGAAAAGTTGACAATGGATGGTAATCGTCTTGGAGGTGTCCTACCATATTCCATAGGCAATTTTTCAGATTCTCTGGAAATGTTTACTGCTTCTAGAAACCAGATAAACGGTCCAATTCCAGAATCAATGGGTGCATTAAGAAACGTGCTTTTATTGGTGTTGGGAGACAACAACCTCAATGGAACTATTCCATCAACTATTGGTAATTTGCGAAACTTACAGAGGATGTTTCTCTATAACAACCAGATTGGAGGTTCTTTGCCTGAAGAAATTTGTAATCTAAGAAATTTGGGAGAACTGGCACTCCAAGATAACAGGCTCACTGGACCTATTCCACATTGCATTGGATCACTTAATCGTCTTCAAGAGCTATATCTCAATAATAACTTATTGACCTCATCAATTCCTGTAAGTTTGTGGACCCTTGAAAATCTCATTTTCATGAATTTATCAAAGAATTCCTTAGGTGGGAACTTATCTTCGGAAATGAAAATGTCAAGAGTCATGGAACAAATGGATATTTCTCGGAACCAAATCACAGGAAGAATCCCAACTATTCTCGAGGCCTTCGAAAGCTTGAGTTTCCTTGATCTGTCAAAGAACTCATTGCATGAGACTATTCCTGAGTCATTTGGTGACTTACAGTCACTGGAGTTCATGGATCTCTCCTACAATAATCTATCTGGTCTTATTCCCAAGTCACTTGAGTCACTCAATCATCTCAAGCATTTGAATCTATCTTACAACGACTTATCAGGAGAGATCCCAAATGGAGGAGCCTTAGCTAACTTTACGGCAGATTCTTTCTTGGCAAATAAGGAGCTTTGTGGGGAATTGTTACTGAAACCTTGCTCTCGTCATTCCAACACCAAAAAAATCCTGCTTAAGTACATTGTTCCGATTTTTGCAGCTGTGCTGCTCTTTGTTTGTGTTCTCTGCATACTAAGAGCATTCAAACACAATAACAAAAAGACTACTTCAAGTTCTCCGGATTCGGTGCAAATACCTGAGCACAAAATGATTACATATCACGAACTTCGTCATGCTACAAATGACTTCTCTGAAGCCAATCTGCTCGGAATGGGGAGTTATGGTTCGGTCTATAAGGGAACAATTTCTGATGGTACAATTGTTGCTGTAAAGGTTCTGAATCCAATAGCAGAGGGTGCATTCAAAAGTTTTGATGCAGAGTGTAAAGTTTTGCGGACAACTCGACATAGGAATCTTGTGAAGATCATCACTTCTTGCTCGAATCCTGAGTTTAGAGCTTTGATTATGGAGTATATGTCAAATGGAAGCCTGGAGAAGTGGTTGTACTCTGAAAACCGCTACTTGAATCTCTTTCAACGGATCGACATTATGATTGATGTGGCAACAGCTTTGGATTATCTCCATTATGGTCAGTCAGAGCCAGTCGTACACTGCGATCTAAAGCCCAGCAATATCTTGCTAGATGAAGACATGGTCGCACATGTTGGTGACTTTGGCATTGCAAAAATCCTGCCAAAAGCTGAAGATGCAGTGCATACGAGGACGTTAGGCACCATTGGCTATGTTGCACCGGGTAAACTCTCTACTCCCCCTATATTTAAGTAAATATCTAGATTATTAATTTGATAAACTTGCCAAAATAACAAATTAGTTCTTAACAAATAATAATCTTCTTCTTCCTCATCATTTAACTTGTTGACAAGTGTGATCATAATTCAACAGAGTATGGCTCCGAGGGACGTGTTTCTGTGAAGGGCGACATGTACAGCTATGGGATAATGATGCTGGAAATAGTTACAGGGAAAAAACCCACAGATGAAATATTTAACGAAGAAGTGAGCTTGAGACAATGGGTTAGCGCATCATTTCCTGATGCGTTACTGGATGTTGTTGATTGTGTTTTAAGGCCAGATGGAAACGACACCAGAGATAGTGTCATGGTACAAGGTTGTCTTTTTATCCTCTTGGAAATTGGCATCGAGTGTTCAAGAGAAATACCAGAGGAGAGGATGGATGCCAAGGACATAGTTCCCAAGCTGACCCAGATCAAGGAGAAGCTTGAACCCAGCAGGAAAAGGCGTTCTGTGTTTCTTGCTTCATGAAGGATGCAAAGATTTTAACGGAATAAAGCTGAAGCTTCTTAACACTTGAATTTAAGGTGATTATTGAGAATAAGATTTTGTCTTGGTTAAATTGTACTTGAGTTTCTGGACTCTTCTAGTTCTATGTCTCGAGAAGAAGCCATTTCATGGCCTACTGAAATTGATTTTGAACATCAGTAAGTTCATAGTTCTTTCAGAAAAATTGTAGTGCTTTCATTCCTCGTGTTCTTTTCATTATGGTTTCTGCATTTATACGCAACAGTCGTATTATCGTTCATGTCACCAAAACAACAAGTGTCTGTCGTCCTTTGATTTTACAAGAACACTTAAAAACTTCTATTGCGCTACTAGTTGTGCTTCATATCATCGTACACTTCTTTCGATACCAGCTACACCACAAACTTTGGTCGTCCGTCGTGAAAGAGAGAGTGCGAGAGTGGAAGGAGATAAGGTGGTGTTCCTCTTTGCAATTTTAGAAAAAATCCGTCCTTTTATGTGATTTCTCAAAACTACAGTAAATACCTCTCATGCCCCTCCTTTCCCATATATTTATGGAAACACCGACATGTATTTTTACAACGATGCCCTATTATTTTGCTTAATTACAATGACGGCACTCACTTAATTATCGGTAAGCCATTACAATTTCAATTTAGTATTTTCTGTAAAATTTTAATTTAGTATTTTCTGTAAAATTTTAATCCAATTCCTAATCCGATTTAAATCTTATCTTTTACCGTTCTCAAATCCAAAAATCTATGATTTATTCTTTCCGTTTGATTTTAGCAATTCGAGGTTTCGAGCCTCCACAATTGGGAGTGAGTGTTCCTGTAATCATTGCAGACTCAAATGTGATCTATTTAAAATCACAATCAACAAAATGCGATAAAATGAGAGACCAGTTGACATAAATGAATCACATAAATGATTGTGATTTAATTAAAACATACATTTCAACCTACAATGATTGCACACCCTATCCCGCACAATTGCCAATAGAAAGATCTCGCCATGTTGGTGATTTTTGGTTCACTGAAACTGTATGCTCTCTTATTAATTGTCTATCTACATCCTCTAGATAGATGTTAATTGCATTTGAATTTATCAATCGGCTAAACAATTTCAGAGTGAGAATAGAGTTCTTATTGTTAATCAAAGGCAATTTAAATTTTCGAGAGTGCTGCCTCTCAAATCTCACTACTTAGCTCTTCCCTCAATGAATTTGAATTCTAGATTTGTCATTAATACTATCTTTGGGAAGAAGGGAGGGAAGGTGAAGGGGAAAGAAAAATGAAGGATATTGGATGAGAGGAAGAGTTAATTTTACCATCTCATATTTGGGTAGTCAAAAAGTAAAAAAATAAAAGTAAAAAAATGTGCAGAACCCAAAATCAATGATAGGGAAAAATGGAGTAACCAATAGACTGACTCCAAATGTTTGGTACTCTTTTATCCCGTCCCATAATCCATTTATCTAGTTGACGTTTGACTTGACCATATCAATCTTTCAAGTTCTAGAGATTCCACAGTCTTGTGCTCTAGGTTTTTGTTATAGAAAATGAGTGGCCAAAAGTAATTTCAAAGTCGTTGGAATAGAAAATGACACCTAGTATTTTATTGGATGTTTTGTTCAACAAGTGGCCATTTATTGGTTAGTATAACTTAATTATAAATATTTTAAATATTTTCTTAACAAATTATATATATATATACACACATATATTAACACCAAAAATCGGCCAAATAACTAGGTATGCAATTAAATCAAACGAAATATAAGGAACAAACCTCTTAAGATAAAGTCCAAAAGAGAGTGCAAGTTGAAACTTGAAAGATAGCCTCCAAGGCGCAAGCCCATAAATAAGAAAAATACAAATGTGTGGAACCTACATGATTAAGTTAGTCACCCATATTGAAAAATGAATTGATTGATTGATATTTTGATTGATTGTCCCATCCCTTAGTCTTGATTTATGTATTTATAGTCTTTTCTTATAAACTTCACAAGTTATTTGAAACCACCTATAACTTTCCACTAATATTTTCAACTCCTCGCAACAACCATAACAACTCAAACAGTTACTGGTAACCACCCCTTTACGGCAACTCCAAATGAAAAATCGTTACGAGGGAAGTGTTTGATTCATCACCCAATAATTCATGGAGAACGATATTTTGGTGTCAACATCTAATCCATTGATATTATGAAAAATATTATTATCTTTTAATAGGACCATTTCTTGATCAAAATTGTTCCTTGTTTACACTTGTTCAGAACGATTCGTCCTAAAGAAATAAATGTTGTTATTGGTGGACGTATTTCCTTGTACATAATCCAAACATTGGACGTCCCCTTTTTATATATATATATATATATATATATTTTTTTTTGCAATTATCATAACATATGGACGTACAATCAATTATTATTTTTTGTGGACATTCGTCTAAAGGTGGACGTCCATTTTTTTTCTTTTCCAAATCGTCCAAAGGTGGATGTGGACATTCGAACTTAGGTGGACGTCCAAAATTCCTTTTTTTTATTATTATTTTTTAAAAATCGTCCAAGAGTGGACGTCCAAAATTTAAATAAATAAAAAAATCTCTGAAATTGTCCAAAGATGCACGTCCAAACTTCCAAACTTTTTTGTCTTTGGCCATGAAATGGCTTAAATTTGGCCACAAAAATCATCCAACATAGATCATCCAATCCCAATTCTGATTTTGACCAATTCATGACGATCAACAATCATTAAGGATCACCACATTGCAAGAAAATGGACAAATCCCCCAAGCAATTTTATGTCACTTTGTTGAAAGAATTTGTTCTCTTCTATTTCAATTGAGTTTTCGTAAATGTCGCTTTCATCTACGACTTTTTGCTTTTGAAACATGGTAAAATTGTGGAATGAAGTATCCAATGATGGTTCGTAAGATTGAATCATTTGTGGAGTTGGTGGAATCGATGAATCTTGTGAAATTGGAGAATTTATTGCAGAACATTTGGCAATCACAATTTTTTTCAAATTCTTTCACCATATCATTGCAATTTGCTGCAATGTTTTCAACGAATTGAATGCTTTAAAACAAGAGAGAAGGTTTTTCATATCTTTTTGGGCTATAGAAACACTCATTCGTCCAACAACATGAGTCGAGCATTGATTTTTGGAGGCATTTCCATCACTCTTCACACACTCGTCCCACCAGGTGTGTCAAATTGTTTACACCAAAAATTGCATAAATAACTTGGTTGTCAAACTAAATCAAACGAAATGTAAGGAGCAAATCTCTCAGGACAAAGTCCACAAAATTGTGCAAGTTGAAAGATAGCCTCCAAGGGGCGCAAACCCATAATTAAGAAAAATATAAATGTTTTGAGTCTACATGATTAAGTTAGTCACTCCTAAGATCTTCAAAAGTGAATTGATTGATTGATTGTCCCTTCCCTTGGTCTTGATTTATGTCTTTATAGTATTCTTTTGTAAGCCATCTGTAACCACCTATATAACTTCCCACTAATTTTTCCAAGTTCCCGTAACCATTATAACCATTTAAATAACAGTAACCACCAATTTGTGGCAACTCCGAATGAACAATTGGGACAAGGGAAGTGTTCGATTATCGCTCAATAATTGAGAGCGAATGATATTTTGGTATCAACAATGTATAAATATATATATATATATATATATTTAAATATACATTAAAGTTTCTATCTTTAACATGAATAAGTCAAAGCAAATATGAAAACAAAAATGGTGTTTCCGGCCGGTCTTGTAATAGAAAAGCAAATTTTCTTTGCCTTCTGAAAATTAAGGCAATCAGCCAATTAAATAATATGTCTAAATCTTTTATATAATGTGGAAGTAACCCAACTCCTATCTATCTATGACCTATCCTTCATTTTAATTTTTTTTTCCCGAATAACAAACCATGCTTTTCAAAACATCAGTCTTTGTTTTACACCTTGAATTGCTATTGATTCTGTCATTCGCAGCTTCTTCTTTTGCTTTACACTCCTCAAATATGACTGATGAACAAGCTCTTATTGCTTTGGGTTCTGCAATAACATATGACCCCACCAACACAATTACGGGTACTAACTGGACTCGAGGAGCCAACTTCTGTGACTGGGTTGGGGTCACTTGTAGCAAACGCAGACACAGAGTCACAACTTTGAATTTTTCCAATATGGCACTTGAAGGTACAATATCCCCTTTTGTTGGAAACCTATCCTTCCTAGTTTCGCTTGTTCTTTCTAACAACAGTTTTAATGGTTACATACCATTTGAGCTGGGTCGTTTGCGTAGGCTCAAAAGACTTAATTTACAAATGAATAGATTGGAAGGATCAATTCCTCCAAGTTTACACCACTGCTTTAAACTTGAACGTGTTTCCCTAGCAGGAAACATGTTAAGTGGTAACATACCAGAGGAGTTGGGCACTTTAAAAAACCTCCATACCCTCTATCTAGGTGCAAACAACCTTAATGGCAACATCCCAGTTTCCATTGGAAATATGTCCATGTTAGAGACATGTTCACTGCTGGAGAACCAATTTACAGGTTCGTTTCCATCGTTCATGTTTAACATCTCCTCTATTGAATATTTTAGTCTCACAAACAATAGCTTCTCGGGTTATCTTCCAATTGATATTTGTCTCCACTGGAGTAGACTTGAGCAACTATACCTTCGTGGCAACCAATTTATAGGCCAAATTCCATCTTCTTTATGCAATTGCACAGAATTAACGATGTTGGATCTCTCCCTTAACAAATTGAATGGAAGTGTGCCGACAGAACTCGGGACTATGCAGAAGCTCCGGACGCTTTATCTGAGAAGAAATGACTTGACTGGGACAATTCCAACCTCTTTGGGAAACATTTCAAGCCTAGCGACGTTTTCATTGGCTGAAAACAACATTCATGGAGGAATTCCCGATGAGTTTACGAAATTGACTAGTTTGAATATCCTAGATTTGCAGTACAACCATCTTACTGTGCCCATACCTCACTCAATCTTCAACATTTCCTCTCTCAGAAAAATTTCGATCCTGAGCAATAACATATCGGGAGATCTTCCGCCTAATACAGGGCTTTGGCTGCCGAATCTTGAAGAGATGTATTTTGGGTCCAATCGAATTGGTGGAAGCATCCCTGATTATTTATCAAACTCATCGAAACTATTTCTACTGGACATAGGAGACAACTTGTTCACTGGACCAGTACCTTCAAGTCTGGGAAATTTACCACGTCTTCGCATCCTTACTATAGGAGCCAATAGACTGACCAGAGACCCTAGATTTGAGGAACTGAGGTTTCTTACTGCACTAACAAGTTGTCGGTTCCTTGAAAAGCTAGACATGCAGAATAATCGTTTCGGCGGTGTCCTGCCATATTCCATTGGCAATTTTTCAGATTCTCTACAGATGGTTAATGCTAACCAAAACCAGATAAGCGGACCAATTCCAGAATCAATCGGTGCATTAAGAAACTTGAATTTATTGGTGTTAGGAAAAAATAACCTCAACGGAACTATTCCACCAACTATTGGCGTTTTACGAAACTTACAAAGGTTGTTTCTCAATAATAACCGGATTGGAGGTTCTATTCCTAAAGAAATTTGTAATCTCACAAATCTGGGAGAGTTGAGAATCCAAGATAATAGGCTCACTGGACCTATTCCGCATTGCATTGGATCACTTAATCGTCTTCAAAGGCTATATCTCAAGAATAACTCATTGACCTCATCAATTCCTGCAAGTTTGTGGACCCTTGAAAATCTAAATTTCATGGATTTATCAAACAACTCCTTGAGTGGGAACCTATCTTCAGAAATGAGAATGACAAGAGTCACGGAATATATGAATATTTCCCGAAACCAAATCACAGGGAAGATCCCAACTATTCTCGGGGACTTCGAAAGCTTAAGTTTCCTTGATCTATCAGAGAACTCGTTGCATGAGACTATTCCGGAGTCACTTGGTGACTTAAAATCACTGGAGTTCTTGGATCTCTCCTACAATAATCTATCTGGTCTTATTCCCAAGTCGCTTGAGTCGCTCAATCTTCTCAAACATTTGAATCTATCTTTCAACTACCTATCAGGAGAGATCCCCAATGGTGGAACTTTTGTTAACTTTATGGCAGAATCTTTTTTGGCAAATAAGGAGCTTTGCGGGGAAGTATTACTAAAACCTTGCTCTCGTCAAAATTCTAACACCAGAGAAATGCTGCTCAAGTACATTGTTCCAATAGTTGCAGCTGTGATGATCTTTGTTTGTGTTCTATGCATACTGAGAGCATTTAAACACAAGAACAAAAAGACTACTTCAAGTTCTCCGGATTCAGTACAAATACCTGAGCACAAAATGATTTCATATCACGAACTTCGTCGTGCTACAAATGACTTCTCTGAATCCAATATGCTCGGAATGGGGAGTTACGGTTCGGTCTATAAGGGAACAATTCCTGATGGTACAGTTATTGCTGTAAAGGTTCTGAATCCAACAGAAGAGGGTGCATTCAAAAGTTTTGACGCAGAATGCAAAGTTTTGCGCACAACTCGACATAGGAATCTTGTGAAGATCATCACTTCTTGCTTGAATCCGGAGTTTAGAGCTTTGATTATGGAGTATATGTCGAATGGAAGCCTTGAGAAGTGGTTGTACTATGAAAACCGTAACTTAAATCTCTTTCAACGGATCAGCATTATGATTGATGTTGCAACGGCTTTAGAATATCTCCATTACGGTCAGTCAGAGCATGTCGTGCACTGTGATCTAAAGCCCAGCAATATCTTGCTAGATGAAGACATGGTCGCACATGTTGGTGACTTTGGCATTGCAAAAATCCTGCCAAAAGCTGAAAATGCAGTGCATACGAGGACGTTAGGCACCATTGGCTATGTTGCACCGGGTAAACTCTCTACTCCCTATATATTTAAGAAAATATTTAGATTATTAATTTGATGAACTTTCCAAAATAACAAATTAGTTCTTAACAAATGGTAATCTTCTTCTTCCTCATAGTTTAACTCGTTGACAAGTGTGATCATAATTCAACAGAGTATGGCTCCCAGGGACGTGTTTCTGTGAAGGGCGACATGTACAGCTATGGGATAATGATGCTGGAAATAGTAACAGGGAAAAAACCCACAGATGAAATGTTTAACGATGGAGTGAGCTTGAGACAATGGGTTAGCGCATCATTTCCTGATGTGTTACTGGATGTTGTTGATTGTGTTTTAAGGCCACATGGAAACGAAACCAGATATAGTGTCATGGTACAAGGTTGTCTTTTTTCCCTCTTGGAAATTGGCATCCAGTGTTCAAGAGAAATACCAGAGGAAAGGACGGATGTCAAGGACATAGTTCCCAAGCTGACCCAGATCAAGGAGAAGCTTGTACCCAGCAGGAAAAGCCGTTCTGTGTTTCTTGCTTCGTGAAGGATGCAAAGATTTTAGCGGATTAAAGCTGAAGCTTCTAAACACCAGAATTTGAGGTGGTTGTTGAGAATAAGACTTTGTCTTGGTTAAATTGTACTTGTGTTTCTGGAATCTTCTAGCTCTATGTCTCGAGAAGGAGCCACTTTATGTCCTACTAAAATTGATTTTGAACATCAGTGAGTTCATAGTTCTTTTAGAAAAATTGTAGTGCTTTCATTCCTCGTGTTCTTTTCATTATGGTTTCTGCATTTATACGCACCAGTTGTATTATCGTTCATGTCACCAAAACAACAGAGTGTCTGTCGTTCTTTGATTTTACAAAAACACTAAAAAAATTCTAATATGCTACTGGGTTGTGCTTCATATTATCGTACACTTCTTTCGATACCAGCTACGCCACAAACGGTGGCCGAACGACAAACCATGGTCGTCCGCCGTAAAACAGAGTGCGAGCGTGGAGGAGAGAAGGTGTTGCGCCCTTATGCCCTTCCATTACCAACTATTTATGGAAACACAGACATAAATGTTCACAATGATGGCTTATTTTTCTGTTTAATTACAGTGATGCCTCTCCCTTAATTATTGAAATGTCATTACAATTTTAATTCAGTATTTTCTGTAAAATTTTAATCCAATTCCTGATCCGATTTAAATCTAATTTTTTTTACCATTCTCGAATCTAAAAATTCTACGATTAATTCTTTTGATTCAATTTTAATAGGTCGAGGTTTTGAGCATCCACAATTGCCATTATTGATTCCCAGGCAATGTGTTGGTATTTTTGATTCATAAAAATTGTGTGAACTCTTTTGTTCATCTATATCCTCCGAGTAGATATTAAAAGCATTTGAATTTGTAAAGCGGCTAAATAATTCAAGAGCAAGATTATAATTTTTATCATTAATCAAAGGCAAATTAAATTTTGAGAGCGCTGCCTCTCAGATCTCATTACTTAGCTAATCTCCCAGTGAATTTGGATTCTAGATCCATCACTGGTCGAATCAATGACGGGAAAAAATCAAGTAATCTACAGATCAAGGGATACCTATATTCAAACTCCTACCCACAACTCCTATGTGGTCTTATCATAAGACAAAAAGTAGAGCACGTTAACCCGAGGTGGGTCGCTCTAGTGGTAATGGCGAATGCTGAGATATATGGTTAGGTGCAAGGTCCCATATTCGATTCCCCACTCAGTCATAAAATCACTTTGGGTCACTGAGATTTTATATGATCTTTTCTCAGGGTCCATGAAATTAGTCGATGTATGCGTAAACTGACCCGACACTCGTGTTAATTATAAAAATAAAAAGAAAGTAGAGCATGTCGGTTTCTCGAAATGTGTCTATATTCAAACCGCTCTATTCACACACCCCAATGTTTGGTACTATGTTGTCTCGTCCCATAATCCCGTGCTCTAGGTTTTTGATATAAGAGTAATTTCAATGCGACACTCGAAAATGAAGCTGTAAATTTGGAGTGTGTAGAGAGAGTGATTTGAAAAAATTGTATTGAAAAAGGTGTAAAATTGTAGAAAAAGTGAAATATGGTAGAAAAGTATGAGAGAAATGGTGTTGATGCTTGATATTTAGAGTATTTGTGAATAAAAATTGAAAAAAATTGTATTGAAACATGTGTTTTGCTGTAATAAAAGTGGGACCGCGCTGGAAAATTTGGAGAGGAGACCATTCGAGTTGCTCTAAAACTCATTATAGAAAATGAGTGGCCAAAAGTAATTTCAAAGTCTTTGGCATAGAAAATGACACCTAGTATTTTATTGGATGTTTTGTTCAACAAGTAGCCTTTATTGGTTAGTAGAACTTAATTATAGTTTTTAAACAAATATTTTTAATTTAAGACTGCAAAATCTCCGTAGACGGTTTCCTAAAAAATTAATTAGCTAAACAACTTAGATTATGCAAAGTATACCTTAGAGTAGGATTGACTTACCGTTATGCATTTGCATAATTATTCATGCTTTACAGACAATACATTAAAGTTTCTATCTCTAACATGAATAAGTCAAGCAAATATGCCGCACAAAAAATGGTCTTGCCGGCCAGTCTTATAAGAAAAGCAAATTTTCTTTGCCGTCTGGAAATTAAGGTCGTCAACCAATTAAATAATATGTCTAAATCTTCAATATAATGTAGAAGTAAGTCTAACTCCAACCTATGACCTATCCTTCACTTTAATTTGTTTCCCAAATAACTAACCATGCTTTCCAAAACATCAATCTTTCTTACGCACCTTGAATTGCTATTGATTCTGTCATTGTCGGCTTCTTCTTTTGCTATACCCTCCTCAAATATGAGTGATGAACAAGCTCTTGTTGCTTTCCGTTCGGCAATAACATATGACCCCACCAACACAATCACGGGTACTAATTGGACTAGAGGAGCCAACTTCTGTGACTGGGTTGGGGTCACTTGTAGCAAACGCAGACAGAGAGTCACGACTATGAATTTTTACTATATGGGTCTTCAAGGTACAATATCCCCCTATGTTGGAAATCTATCATTTCTTGTTTCGCTTGATCTTTCTAACAATAGTTTTCATGGTCACATACCATCTGAGCTTGGTCATTTGCGTAGGCTAAAAAGACTTAATTTACAAATTAACCACTTGGAAGGATCGATACCTTCAAGTTTACACAGTTGCTTCAAGCTTGAAATTGTTTCCCTAGCCGGAAACATGTTAAGCGGTAGCATACCAGAGGAGTTGGGCACTTTAAAAAACCTCCATACCCTCTATCTAGGTGCAAACAATCTTAATGGCACCATCCCAATTTCCATTGGAAATATGTCCGCTTTAGAGAAATGTTCGCTGTGGGAGAACAAATTTACAGGTTCGTTTCCATCGTTCATGTTTAACATCTCCTCTATTGAATATTTTAAACTGACAAACAATAGCTTCTCGGGCTATCTTCCAATTGATATTTGTCTCCACTGGCGTAGACTTGTGCAACTAGACCTTCGTGGCAACCAATTTATAGGCCAAATTCCATCTTCTTTATGCAATTGCACAGGATTAACAACGTTGGATCTCTCCTATAACAAATTGAATGGAAGTGTGCCAACAGAACTCGGGACTCTGCAGAAGCTCCAGACACTTTATCTGAGAAAAAATGACTTGACTGGTACAATTCCAACCTCTTTGGGAAACATTTCGAGCCTAGCGAAGTTTTCATTAGCTGAAAACAACATTCATGGAGGAATTCTCGAGGAGTTTGGAAAATTGAGCAGTTTGGATACCTTGGATTTGCTGAACAATCATCTCACTGGATCCATACCTCATTCAATCTTCAACATTTCCTCTCTCAGAATTATTGCGATTATGAACAATAGCATATCGGGAGATCTTCCGCCTAATACAGGGCTTTGGCTGCCGAATCTTGAAGAGATGTATTTCTCGTCCAATCGAATTGGTGGAAGCATCCCTGCTTATTTATCAAACTCATCGAAACTATTTATACTGGACATAAGTATCAACTTGTTCACTGGACCAGTACCTTCAAGTCTCGGAAATTTACCTCGTCTTCGCATCCTCACAATAGGAGCCAATAGACTGACTGGAGACCCTAGATTTGAGGAACTGAGGTTTCTTACTGCACTAACAAATTGTCGGTTCCTTGAAAAGCTGGACATGCAGAAGAATAGTCTTGGAGGTGTCCTGCCACATTCCATTGGCAATTTTTCAGATTCTTTGCAATTTATTATTGCTTCCGGAAACCAGATCAGCGGTCCAATTCCAGAATCAATCGGTGCATTAAGAAACTTGAATTTATTGGTGTTGGGAGACAACAACCTCAACGGAACTATTCCACCAACTATTGGCGATTTGCAAAACTTACAACGGTTGTTTCTCGATAACAACCAGATTGGAGGTTCTATCCCTCGAGAAATTTGTAATCTAGCAAATCTGGGAGAGTTGAGACTCCAAGATAACAGGCTCACTGGACCTATTCCACATTGCATTGGATCACTTAATCGTCTTCAAGGGCTATATCTCAATAATAACTCATTGACCACATCAATTCCTGCAAGTTTGTGGACCCTAGAAAATCTAATTTTCATGGATTTATCAAACAACTCCTTGAGTGGGAACCTATCTTCAGAAATGAGAATGACAAGAGTCACACAATCCATGGATATTTCCCAAAACCAAATCACAGGGAAGATCCCAACTATTCTCGGGGCCTTCGAAAGCTTAAGTTTCCTTGATCTATCAGAGAACTCATTGCATGAGACTATTCCGGAGTCACTTGGTGATTTAAAATCACTGGAGTTTTTTGATCTCTCCTACAATGATCTATCTGGTCTTATTCCCAAATCGCTCGAGTCACTCAATCATCTCAAACATTTTAATCTATCTTTCAACTATCTATCAGGAGAGATCCCAAATGGAGGAACTTTTGCTAACTTTACGGCAGAATCTTTTTTGGCAAATAAGGAGCTTTGCGGGGAAGTATTACTAAAACCTTGCTCTCATCAAAATTCTAACACCGGAGAAATCCTGCTCAAGTACATTGTCCCAATTGTTGCAGCTGTGCTGATCTTTGTTTGTCTTCTCTGCATACTGAGAGCATTCAAACACAAGAACAAAAACACTACTTCAAGTTCTCCGAACTCGGTACAAATACCAGAGCACAAAATGATTACATATCATGAAATTCGTCGTGCTACAAATGACTTCTCTGAAGCCAATCTGCTCGGAATGGGGAGTTATGGTTCAGTCTATAAGGGAACAATTTCTGACGGTACAGTTGTTGCTGTAAAGGTTCTGAATCCAAATTCAGAGGGTGCATTCAAAACTTTTGACGCAGAGTGTAAAGTCTTGCGGACAACTCGACATAGAAATCTTGTCAAGATCATCACTTCTTGCTCGAATCCTGAGTTTAGAGCTTTGATTATGGAGTACATGTCAAATGGAAGCCTTGACAATTGGTTGTACTCTAAGAACCGCAACTTGAATCTATTTCAACGGATCAACATTATGATTGATGTGGCAACAGCTTTAGATTATCTCCATTATTGTCAGTCAGAGCCAGTCGTACACTGTGATCTAAAGCCCTGCAATATCTTGCTAGATGAAGACATGGTCGCACATGTTGGTGACTTTGGCATTGCGAAAATCCTTGCAAAAGTTGAACATGCAGTGCATACCACGACGTTAGGCACCATTGGTTATGTTGCACCTGGTAAACTCCCTACTCCTTTTTTTTCATTTTTTTTTTCGTGTATCATGCTGACAATGATCATAATTCAACAGAGTATGGCTCTCAGGGACGTGTTTCTATAAAAGGCGACATATACAGCTATGGGATAATGCTGCTGGAAATAGTTACTGGAAAGAAACCCACAGATGAAGTGTTTAACGGAGGAGTGAGTTTGAGACAATGGGTTGGCGCGTCATTTCCTAATGCATTACTGGATGTTGTTGATTGTGTTTTAAGGCCAAATGGAAACAACACCAGAGATATTGACGTGGCACAGGGTTCTCTTTCTTCCCTCTTGGAAATGGGTCTCGAGTGTACAAGAGAAATGCCAGAGGAAAGGATGGATGTCAAGGACATAGTTCCCAAGCTGACCCAGATCAAGGAGAAGCTTGTACCCAGCAGAAAAAGGCGTTCTGTGTTTCTTGCTTCATGAAGGATGAAGAGATTTTACCGGAATAAATCTTAAGAACCATAATCCTGAATTTGACATATATCCTTCGTGACAATATCCCTTCCTGCAGTAGCTCCTACTTCATCCAAAACAACTCCTGCGTTTGTACTTTCAGCTGGAGAAGATATCCACAGATAGCTAGGGATTTCAATAGCAATGTAACAGTAAAACATAATAAAAATGTTATTATATGCTTCTTGGTGATAAACATTATAAAAATGTCACACACTCACACTAGTTAGGCAAAGATCGCGGACAAGTATATATATTCATCATCTTCCGCTTAGTAATGGAACGCATTCTTCCAACTTTCTTTGAGAACCTAATTGGATTCATTTGGTTTTTTTTTTTTTTTTTTGCGTGCGAAAATCGAATTGACAAGAATCCGAAGAGATTGGACTGAAAGTAAACCAGAGAAGTGAAAGAAAAAAAAAAGTATAAAGTACTGAAGACATGTAAAGCCCAACATAAAAAAGAAGAAGAAATGGGCCTTAAACAAACAAGATTTGGTGATTCATTGATCAGTTAGACTTAGACAGTTACTCTGAATTCCTCCGATGCCCCTTTTGGGCTTTAGCCTAACATGCTATTTCTGGCCTGTTTAGACTCCATATTGTGGAAGATATACAATAAAACCTGAAGTTGGCCATTAATATGATTTTTTAATTGAAAAGTGGAAAATGATATCATATAAGTTTGTTTTTTATACAACATATATGGACTTAAAGCCGTGTGCACACAAATTTTTTATAAAAATAGGATAAATTGGACCAAAATTGCTCGCTGGCAACAAAAAATTGCACGCAATAGAATTGTACTCCAAGACCTTGTGTTGTTTTCATGCTTGCAACTTAAGCAAAGGATGTGAGTGAAAAATACGGAAAAAATGATTCGTTATCCAAACTACACTTGCTTTCTTTATTCATTACCAACAATGAGAATCCTTGACTCTAATTAGGTAGGGTGACCATTTTGCCACCACTACTACCACAACATTCTCTACAATAATAATTAGAAAAATCACGGGTGGGCTGAAAAATATGCGAGAAGGCCCACCAACGGAGCATTAATGTATGTCGTGGGCTCAGACTCTTGAAAGAAAGGCCTGGAATCTGGAAAAGCATCCGTGATATTAGGCCCACCAACAACTGCTCCAATGAGCGCATTGGGGTTTGGGTTTGGACTTAAGAAATAGCGAGACCCAGCCTTGCATCTAATACGGGACGGGTGGGCATTCACTGAGGGTAGAGAGCTAGCCCGGTGGTGAATCCTCTGTGGGTAGTGTGCACCGTAGCCCACCATGTACGACATCCTTAAAGGATTATCTCCTAGAATGTAGTCCACCTGGTTATCACGTGACAAACAGAGTGGAGTTGTTCAATGGTGATGTGGATAAGACAATAGGAAATCACCAGTTTTATCTATTGAAGAATTATTATTATTACCTGACGTTTGGCCAATTGTCTGAGGAGGGCAGGGGTGGCTGTTTTAGAGCCACATGGAACGACCCGATTGGCGTGGCTCAAATAATTAGAATAAGACAGAAGTAGGAAAGACAGTGACGTTACATGCTGCATGTTACTTCCTCCAGCCTTGAAAATCAACCCACCTAAATTAATTTCCAAAAATCACGACATAAATAAAATTTGTCAAAATTGTTATCAAAAATTCAGTTCAATTAATTAATTAATATTTGTTTAGAAGAATTTAATATTAACTAATGTACCTGGAGAATATTGTACTTGAGGATGAGAGATTCCAGGCAATATAGAACATATAAACCCGTCAGCATTTTGTTTAAATGACTCGAAATATTCAGCTCTTCCCATCAACACTTCCTGCGGATATAAACATATTTAAAATCCGAGGGTCATTAATTGCCCGATGTTTAAGTTTCGATGAACATTAATTCACATAGATACATATATAAGTGAAATGCAGTGTTTGGGTATGTGCCACATGTGACATCTGATAACAAGAACTGTCGAGAAAAATAAGAAAGAGGGAAAAAAGTATGGTATAGGCCGTAGCTTCAGCCTTTAAGCACATGCACAAAGTGAGAGAGACTCTCCTCTTACTAGATACCCACCCACACAGAGCACTGAGTGAGTCAGAGTCCCTTCTATGGGGGCATATGAGCCCTTTGAGAGGACAAGACATTGAGACAGTCAAGCCCACTGCAAAAGATGTGAAGACAAATCTACCCTCACATGGCCAGCTAATATTCGGCCTCATAACGACCTTTTTGACTTTTCACATCTAACATCTAAAGAATGTTTGCAGATTGTGTAGTCAGGAAAATACAGGGGTGTGCCCACATGAAAGCCAAATTCTACGCTAATCATTGAATCTCCTACACCTTCAATTGATTCACACCAATTGCACTGGATATAAGATCGTACGGTCAGCAAAGGCTTAGACCCACAATGTGTGGATCCCACCATATAGACCCCAGGAAGAAAAATATGCATCATCTTTACTCATTGTACACCACGTGATCTACCTAATTATTAATACAAATATTCAATGAATAAAAATTGGAACAGCCCCATACACCAAACAAAAACGCAAGACAAGGAGAATGAAATTTATTAAGAGGAACAATCGGGATAAGTTTGCCAAATTAGAGAGAGAGAGAGAGAGAGAGTAGGCACAGTAAATTAATGTAAGCCCACATGCATATGATTGTTGTCCATTGGTCATTATAATAAATAATTTAATTAATTATTTGGATATACTAATAAATTATTTTACCTTGGAAATGAGAACATTAATCCCAGCATGCTTGTTATCCCAACCGAACTCATTGATAGTGTCTCCTGCTCTGAGTATCACTTCGTTTTTCGCTATGAATTCTCTGTATACGCGCCTACGTGACGCTTTGTGCAACCACGCAGCTCCCCAAAGCAACTCGTCCTGCAATCACGAATTTCAGTTTTCCACTTTGAACCTAAGCTGATCAACGGTGAGCATTCTGATTTATTTATGTTACCTGGTAACCGTTTACATCGCAGTAAAAAGGGCACACTGCCCTGCGTAAGCTGGCGCTGTACGCACCCCGGTACGTGTTGGCAAATTCAAAAACCTGCAAAACGGTTTTAACTTTTCTCAACGTCACGATAATATGGTGAAAATTTCGTGAGAATGACTTGCGGTGAAAGCGACGCACCTTAACGGCTCGATTTAGCAGCATTCTCGAGTACGAAGGGTCACGTGATCTGAACACGATGGAGGCAGCGGCCAGCGCAGCGGCCGTTTCACCTGCCACGTCGGATCCGGGGTGGGACCTGTCGATCCTATACGCCGTACGCAGCGTATCCATATCCTCTGGCCTCTCCCAGCAGTTATGGTCAGAGTAAGGGTCACCTACCTGAACATAGACGACGCCAGGCACGGCCGTTGCCTTTAACAGATAGTCTGTCCCCCATTTGACCGCCTTCAAGGCGTTCTTCAGCTCCGGCCCCATAGTCTTGCCGAAATCTATTATGCTCCAAGAGAGCAATGTTGTAGTAAAGGCCATCGGAAAGCCGAACTTAATGTTATCTCCGGCATCATAGTATCCTCCGGTTAGATCCACCTGTAACAAAATGTTTAAAACGGCACAGTTAGCAGCAATTTAAACGCGAAGTTAATCACTCACCACTATCTTATAATGAGTGTGTGGAATCGTGAGGAATGAAGTTCAGTGAGGCTTACGCCGGCGGATGCTCCGTCGTGCAATGCAGAGTCACGGCGCCATTTGAGGCGTTGATCTGGAGGAAGCCTTCCAGAGCGCTGGCCCTCGAAGAAGAGAATGCTCTTGCTGAGTGCGTCCCGATAGTCGTGACCGCCGATGATTGGATGTGCAAAGAGTAGCAACAGAAAAGGAATGACGCCAAATGCCGGTAATTTTCCGGTGAAAAACAAGGATTTTGGCGCCATTTTCTTGAGGAGGGAGCAGAGGTGAAGGGAAAACTGTCAGTTAGTTTTATACACGAAAAGCGTCATTGGATTCCAGAGACACATCCAATGAGAAGCTCCCACGTTGATAGACATTACAGGGATGAAGTTGGGATTTCAATGCGGAACATGCTTGACCGGGTCGGATCTTCGTTTGAGTGTTTGACTGATTTCCGGGTCGGAATGCCTGGAACAGAGTTTTTAATTAATGAAAAGCGGTGGATAACGAGAGGCACATCCCCATCCCCAATTTGGAACTGAACCCACCGATCAATTAATTGAGAACACGTGGAGAAACAGACGATGGGTCCCACATTTGAAAATCAATGTATGCCATCGGTATCGATTCTCTAGATAAGTGATAAATGGGTCTTATATGGAAGAATGATTTTGAATCGTTGGATATGTTGGATATTAGATGATGACGTTCACAATTCAAATCTTGCTCGGTTTATTGACATGTCAGTGATGGTCGAGGCTAGGTTCTTTCATTGTTGATGGTTAAATGTTGTGACTTTCTTGTAAGGTAAGTTAAGAGACTTTCGAGTTATGTTTTTCGGTAAATATGTTTTGACACCTAAGTCTAAACGTGAGTAAACAAGATGTTAAGAATTCGTAGGCTGGAATTCTCAAGTATGTAGTGAAGGTGATACTTTATGTATACGGAATATACCCGATGAAAGTGCTCTATTATATAATAGTTGTAGAGAAGTCACATTTTATGATGGGTGTGATCCTTGTTTTAAGTAAGTAATAGTTATATTTGAAAACACTATATTTTAGTCTTTGAGTTGGAGAAATATTCCTCCTCGTGATATATTACTTTTGTCATACTCTGAGTGAGCTTCCTTAGTATGTTGTAATGCCCTCGTGTGTACGCCTTTGGACAGTAAATTCAAACTTGGTAAATATCAATCACCCAAGATAAAGGTGGATTGTGAAAAGATGAATAAGATATCGTACGCCTCGACTATAAGGTCATCGATGTATGTAATTGTTTGTACAAGACTATATATTACACATGTAGAGGGAGTTGTTAGCAGATACATGGGTGATTTGAGCACATAACATTAAAAAGTAGTGAAATGGATCATGAGATACTCGAGGGGTTCGACTGATACCTGCCTCTATTTTATTATATTTTATCTGAAATTAACTAGCTATTTCGATGCTGACTTAATTGACGATGTTGATAGTAGGAAAAATACAGCAGGTTTTGTATATACTCTGGGTGATATTATTGTCTCATGGGGTTCTAATCTACAGAAGATCGTTGCTCTTTCAACTACAGAGGAAAAGTATGTAGTCATGGCTACCAAATCTTTAGAAAGAACATAATTCTCATTTTACTTTGATTCTCCTCAAAAGTACTAAAATCTATGTAGCTCTACGTACATAGGCAAATTGTCGAATCACATAAATTTTGCGTCTATTAATTTTCGTACTTTTAATTATATTGTTTGCATCGTTATAATCATAACAGAACATTCTGACGTCACGATTTCTTATCTCTGTCTTAACGTTCATTTGTTTGAAAATGTTTGAAATGTTGGATGTTTAGTCGATTCTACATCCGTAGTCATAACCAACGGATTTTTCACGCACCACGTGGATTAAGAGTTACAATGAGAAAAAAAATCAGGGGTTTGTAGCATTGTTATCCATGATTACTCCACACAATCACTCTAATTTGATTAACAAAAGGACATTTAAGACACACGTTAAACAATAAATTGTATAATTTTCAAAATAAAATAAAATAAATTGTATGACACTCTTTCAAATGCCAAGGCTTAATCTGATGACTGATGAGTGCTCCTGGTCCTGGAAAACTTGTTATAATGTTTATTAATGTTTAAAAGTTGTAGTAGTATTTTTTTTTTGGTACAAAAGGAATATACAGAAAGTCGTTAATTATGATTGAATATATAAAATATTGAAGATAAATCATTATCAAAATTTTATAAAATAATCTCTTGTCCGATTGGTTAAACCATTATTGCTAACCCCGGATTAAAATAACAAAAATATGGACACCAACAACACCTTGATGCACGTGATCTCCGTTTCTTCTTGAAACACTTCTAATACAAAAGCAATCTACCTCTACCTCCTCCATATCTTAGATATGTATTCAAGTATTGTACATTTTGGTCCTTAATTTGATGGGCTCGTATATTTTCCATGGCCCAACCCAACTCAGCCCGTCTGACCCATTATTTTCATGAAGCCCAAATTAGCCTGCCAATTTCGTTAAAGCCTTTACGTTCTACATTGTTCAAAATGGGCCAGGCCCAAACCCAAGCAAGTTTTCAATTGTGGGCCTGCTTGTGCAACGCCTTGTTTATATACAGAAATGGACACGTGAAGTGTTTAAACTTTATCTAGTTCATTTAGGCTCACTTATCCGTATTTTCCCTCTCTTCTGAAAATTAGTCAATCTCATCCTGTTGGTGAGCTTGGCTAATATCCATAAGAAAAAAATGAGGGTGAGATTAGTTCAAGATTTTACCCTCCTAAATTAACTAAATAAGTGAATTGATGAATCTCATGCTCATCTCGTCTCATTTTTTCCTCTAAATGCCAAATGACTCGTTAATTACGACTTGCAAAAATTTTCTATTCCCTCCGTTCCCATTTGATAGGCTCATTTGTTTTTTCAAACAGATTAAGAAAATTCAATTAATATCATTGAAACAATAAATTTAGTTAATTTTTTTCTTAAAATATCCTTCATATACTCCACTCACACCTTATTATTAATGTGTCATTTGTTAATAAAGATACCCAATATATGGGATACATTAGTAGATTAGTGATTTTTTACTTATTCTAACTAATTAAGTTATAATTTGAGACAAACCAAAAATAGAAAATGAATCTATTATATTAAATAGAGACGGATGGAGTATCTGCTCACCTCCTAACTCTGAGATATGTAATGTATTACGATGACTCTTTTTTTTTAATAAGAAGAATGTAGTATGATTTGTTGAACCTAAAGGTTTGAGATTACATCACGAATATCAAATGAGCTATTTGAGATGACCCATACTTTTAATGCATACACATTCAAATTTCGAATTACAATAATGATTAGTTTTCGCAAAAAAAATAAAAAATAAAGGTGGTCGACTGGTCGTAATCTTTGAAAGGCATATATTATATACAGTGGTGGCCATGACATTTCCCCTCAGTCACGGGCTCCTTTTTTGCCCCTCAGTCACGGAGTCGAATACGGGTTTCTCCCTTTTTTCTTCCCTAAACTGACAATGATGTGCTGGGACTGGGACAGTATGCCTGGCCCAGTAGTCTATGGAGTGCCTTGTAATTTTATTTTTTCTTTTGTAAGAACAGTTATTAACGATCTTGTTTGTTTTTCTTTGACCAAATCTGAGATGTCACTGTTGATCAAACCGCTTTCACATAAACTTTGTATGGATGGTAATATGATCCAATAAGAGTCCGACACATCCTTTCCCAATTCCCATCAGAAGCTCCAGCTTTATGATGAAGGTTTTACCAACTTGAACAGATAAAAACACACATCAACCAACAATGAACATAAAAACGATACAAGAAGAGCTTCATTGACTCCACAGATTACGTTTTTACTTTTTAGAGAGAGTGAGACTGAGATGAGAACGACACATAGATTTTTTTGAATTTTTTATTTATTAAAATCGATCGAAAATTTGATAATTAAATATTTTAATCAAAATATATATAAAAAACTGATCAAAGCCAACTGTTGAGACCTGAATGGGACTGCCCGGACCAACGATCGTGAAAGCAAGAGACAAAAGCTGCACGCTTCACTAGTAGAGTGGGCAAAAGTGAAAAGGTCTTTCGACTTGTTTAACTAACCAACTGAAATTGGGGCGGGTGATGGTGAACATGGTCGGCTAATTCGGCTAGTGGTGCTCCACTCCTCATCCATTATGCCTCACTCCCCACTCCCACACATCATCTAAAGAGACGATGATGATGATGATATTGACATAATTCAACTCCTCCTTTTCCGACATTTTCATATCTTTTTCCAGACATCCCTGTACATGTAAATAGACACTATTGACGCCATTAAGTTTCGCTATAATGTACATATATTAATAAAGAGTCAAATAAATTTAAATAAAATGCCAATTGATGAGGTCAAAAATCATCTCAGTTTGGATGACGTATCAGGATATGGTCGAACTAGCTTTTCTCGGTTGATATTACTTTTTCAATGGTGATTTCCTATACAGACAAACAAATGTGAGCTAAGAATCCATTAGAAGTTTTTCTTTGGCATTGACGCTTGGACGATCAATTCAGATGTGAACGTATAAGTCTCTAGAGCACGTAGTTTGGTGCTCCGGAAGTTATATATTAAACTATAAAATGTCCGCTTATCAGGCGAAGATCTTTTTTTCTATAGTGCTAGAGTTCTGCTTCATTTAATTGGAGTCAGATTCTTGCTTGAGAATACTTTCTGTTAGAATATGAAACTATTCTTATAGTAGTGAGAGAGTTCTTATTGGTAAATGAACTCATTTGAAGGGGAATGATTGTTTGGTTAAGACTTGTTTCCCTTAATGACTTCTCTATGTCCGGAGACATAGATACCGACCATAATTGTGACTATTTTTTGTATTATCACCAATGTAATGATATATATACTTGAGAATTTGAAACTCTGTAATTTATAATAGTCTACAATTTAAATCTAATAGTAAATAAAAACTCCAACAAAATTTAAATGAAAATATAAAAAACGCGGTGTAGCTCTCAAAATAATTGAATTAAAATTCTAGACTCTTCTCTCTTCTAAAAGGAGCTTCCGATCCAGGGGCGGACCCAGCTCTTAGGATTAGGGGGGCGGGGTTCGGGGCAGCGCCCCGAAAAATTTGTTTGGCATGTTTTTATACACCAAAAAATGAGTTGTAAGTCAACTACTTTATTAATTCATTATAAATTCACTTAAACAACTTGCATAAAACATTCAAGTAACTATGTTCTATTACATAAGTGATAAAAAAATACTTCAACAATAGTTTACTGCTTCTAAACTATAACTGTTTCCTTCGAGTCTTCATATTCTGATAATATTGGATGATAGCTTCATTAGGAACCTGATAAAAAATATTATTATTCTGGGCTGAGCCCATGCCAAATTTCAAATGCAATTCAACTTCTTGCAGTCTGTAGCAAAACAAATAATTGAGGGAGGCAAAAATGAAATAATGGGACTAAAATAAATAATTGAGGGGGGGCAAAAATGAAAAATTTAAAATATATGAATTATTTTTGAAAAGTTCAGGGGGGCCACTGCCCCCTGAACTACACGCAGCTCCGCCCCTGTTCCGATCCCTATATAACAACACAAGAGTGCAAGATTGCTGCACTATACTTGGACACACTCTCTCTCTCTCCTTGCTTTTTGTGGTCAAAATTTCACCAAAATGACTAGATTGCCTTTGCGACACGTGTCAAATTTTTTTTCTCTTTCCCCTGCGGTTCTTCAAATGGAAATGGAAATGCAGCCGAAAAAACAGTGTCCACGAAGTTGACTTTAAAGACAAAATCATTATAGCGCGCCTTTTTTTAATTACCTCCATCTACGGTTCAAGTAGCGGCAATTGTGTATACTTTTTTTAGTGCGTAATTAGTGGGATTTGTCTCAGAAATCATCGTTAGCTATAAAATATAATTGTTACGTCATGTATTGGACGAGATTGTCCTTGGTGTTTAAACGACCGAATGTGATGTCGGATGACTATTTAAGACTGTGTTTAGAGGGAGATTTAAAAAAATTTCGTTTTTAACAAAATTTCGTTTGGTAAGAAGTTTTATTATGTTTCGCGAATCCTCTCAAAACCTCCATGTATATCTATATTCGTGAAATAACAATAAAAATTAAAATGATAATATATATACCAATACTAATCAACTTATATAGAAATAAGACAAGAAGAAGACTTTACATAGGTAGTAATAGCAATAATCACATCACCCTATATAATTATATTTATCATATAAAATAAAATTTATCATATATATATATACTAATAAAATCAATTAAAATAAAAATAACATTAAACATAAATAGTAATAATAACATCATATGTATATCAATATATATTTTAGATGGCGATCTTGTAGCATAAATATTTAATTATATGTAATATTATATATCTTTTGAGTGTTTACTATCACAATCTTTTTAAATATGTTTAATAAAATATAAAAAATCATGGAAGTCTAGGGGTGAAAAAATTATTTTTTTGGTTAATGTTATTTTATTATATTTTACTATTCCTTTATAGATTTGTTGATTTGATTTAAAAATATTTGCATTTTACACAAATAAGATTTCATTGCACTTTTAAGTGAAAATCCACCTATTCAGAATGGCAAAAATGTTATTTTCATAAAGGATAGGAGCATAAATGTAATTGCAAGTGCACACCATGAGCCTACTTAAACCCACTCCGTAGCAGAATAGTCCGAAGCAGCAATCCCAAAAACCACACACCATTCGAAAAAACCACCATGACTAAAGCACGCCGTCTGCTCCTCTTCACACTGCTGGTACTGCTCAACCTCCGCTTAATGGCAGCCGTCAATTCCGCTGAAGCTCCCACACAATCAAGCGGCTCACAGTATATCCGTACTATCTGCGGCTCGACTTTGTACCCTGACGTCTGCTACACCTCTCTCTCCCGCTACGCAAGCGCCGTCCAATCCGACCCGGCCAGGCTCGCTCGGGTCTCCATCGCTGTCAGCCTCTCGCACGCTCGCCGAATGGCCGCCTACATCTCCAACCTCACTCGCGAAGCCGATTTCGAAACCAACACCCGGGCTGCCTCTGCCCTCCACGATTGCTTCTCAAACTTCGGAGACGCCGTGGACGAGATTCGCGGGTCGTTGAAACAGATGAGACAAATTGGAGCGTCTGGAGCGTCGGGGTTTTTGTTCCAGATGAGCAACGTGCAGACGTGGATGAGCGCCGCCTTAACGGACGAGGAGACTTGTACGGACGGGTTCGAGGATGTTCCAGAAGGAGATAAGATGAAGATGGAGGTGTGTGACAGAGTGAGTGATGTGAAGAAGTTCACGAGTAATGCTCTCGCTTTGGTTAACAATTATGCTTCCAAGGGCACGCCGTGAAGTGTCTCTGTTCAACAACCCTCACTTCTAAAATGCTCAAGTTTTTTTGTTTTTTATAATTTTTGTTTATATTTTTATATGTGAATGAGGTATCATATGACATATAAGCCACTGTTGAATTGAAAATTGATCCTAAATTCTTTCCGCAACTGAAGTTGATTTTAACATAAAGAAATTAATTAAAAAACAATCGAGTATCTAATTGGAAAAGTTACAGTTGATGGAATATGAATGAATCGAAACATCATATATATAATTAGAAAGAAGAAAAGAAAAAAAATCCAAACACCATATGATTAGAAAATAATGGTTAATTGACATTACTTTTTGACTCATATTTTTATTTACTGCGGATCCCAAATTTTAGGATGAAGACTCAACGTCAATGACAAACTTCAAAGAAGACAAAATTAAATCCGGAACTTACAACCAAACTTGTTGGCTTGGGATTGCCTTGTTGTGATCTATATATTAACAAATTAATCAAATGAAGGTTAGGTTTTTAAGAGAAGATTGGTTGATTGATATGTATTAACAAATTTTTGAACTTGGTGTGTTTAATTTGTACCTAATCATATACAAAATGCATTAACCACTTTATTATTTAATCAGGACAATAATGTCCACCCGACGACAACGTGCTAATCACTTCTATTAATTAGTTAACAAGTCCCCAATTATTCGAATAAAACAAGCAATTTATAAGAACATAGTTGTTGTACTAATGCATTTTTTAGTTATACAAATACATCGAAACTTGCTTATGTTTTCTTGGAAGAAGTTTACTTAAAATTATCATAATAATACTATAAAAATACAGAGTGGCAAATTAAATGACGCGAGAATGTCCCGACTACAAGACTTGTATCAAATTATCAACATATATTATGAACAAATTAAAGAGCTGATGACAACGATGGGAGAGAAAGTGTGTATATATTAATATTGGGTTTATCTAAGCAGACAACATCTCTTAGTTATCTCAACCCGTGAATATGGAAAAGAGCCTAATAATAATATAGACAACTGCATGTACTTGCTTCGGACAAAATAGAAAGTGACTCGTCATTTTGTTTCTATCCATGACCGAAATACAACTTCTTGTTTTGTTTCTAAACGACTTCACGAGATGTAAGATTCAAAATTTCAATGTTTTTAGTTTATACGTGCTATGCCTTTTGACTACTATATAACACACAAAAAAAAAAAAAAAAACTACCGGACATGTTCCAATTATATGATCTGATGACATCCAAAACTTACTCGATTTTGCTAATGTATTAATATGTTACGGGCTAGCTGTTAGAAAGGGATTATTCGATTGTTCTTTGGTGACCTGCACAAGAGAAGACTAAGCTATGGAGCCCTGAGATGATGGTTCCGAACTTTCATAATTATCTCTCTCAACTTCATCTTAGGATTCTTCCCAACTTGGGAACTTGATTAGAAACAAGCCACATTGCATAAAACATGCTCATTTTCTGGAAACCTAAATGGATCTTATTAGGAGCGTGTAAAAGTACCCGCAACTTTTCATAGTACATGACGCAACAAGAAAACACTCTAGTTAATATGTAAATTCCCCGCTGGCAGTATACAGTTATGTAATTACGGTCGGAGCAGATCGTCCGGTGAATTCCTGCATCTTAGAAAGCTTGAGAGCAACCTCCACCTGTAATTAAACCTCTTACTGTCAGCCCAAAAATTATTTACACTTTTTTTTATGGATAAAAATTTGATTTCGACTAATAGACAATAAGCAGTGTAGATAAAGGTGAGGGTGTCTCACAAGAGGAGCTAGTGCTTCATGAGATTCCCTCCCAGTCTTTGATGGATCCTTTTCATACTGCTCGATGTATAGACGAATGGTTGCGCCTTCTGACCCAGTTCCTGAGAGGCGGAAGACCTGCAATGTTGAGCGATGATTTTAGTTCAGCTTTAAGAATCGCTTAGCACTGCCTTCCCAAATACAGTCCCCAAATTCCACGAGGTATTGTTGCGGTTCAACTATATGCAACGAGAGAGTAAACAGGAAAGTGAGTCAACTAACCAATCGAGAACCGTCCTCAAACAAATAACGAATACCCTGGTGCTTTGAAATAGAACCATCAACAGGATCCTTGTACTCGAACTCATCAGCATGGACAATCTTTGACACATCAGAACGTACCCCCTTCACAATTCTGCAGATATGAACATCGCAAGTTATTCCCAAAGAAATCAGAGTATCACTATCACGTCTAAAACATTAATGCCCATTTAAAAGGTTTTACAAGAGAGAAGCATTAATCAGTTGCCACACTGAGTGGCTCAGAGCTACTGATTATTCGTTTATGGGGGACTTTTAAAAATTGATTACTATGAATGTAACAAATGGCTCGAGCTTCCCGATAAAAATATTTAAATTGGATGGCAGAAATCCAAACCATCATTTGATTAACCAAACGTCTAATCTTCAAGAATTAGGGTGGTAAAATTTTAAATTCGAACACTATTCAAAAAGAACTCTTACGGCTTGCTTGGATAAAAAAAAGTGGAGTTAAGTGGAGTAGGGTAAGGAAGAATTAAGTGGGGCGGAGCAAAGTAGAGTAATTAAATGAAACTCTACCTTGATTGGATAGAATAAGAGTTAATTAAAGAATAAATTATTAACTTTGTTTGTATGAAGGTAGAGTGAGATAAATTAAATAATTTAAAACATTTAAATGACTTATTCTCTACTCTACCCTCCTAAACCCCCAAATCAAAGGGTTGCAATTAGCACTTAACGAGAGTTGAGTGATACCCTCCTAATCCTTTCTCACTTAAAACCAAGCAAGGTATATAATCACTACCCCACTTAATCCTTCCCTACCTAACCCTCCAAACCCTGATCCAAACAGACCCTTGGTGGTTCATAAACAAGTGGTCTGCCCCTTGATAAAAGATGCATACATAATGCAAAAACTACCAACAGGAATCTCAAAAATCAAAATATTAGAAGAGCGACCAAATAACCAGGAAATAAGAAGGTTATTGTACAAGCTACTCCAAATAACATACCACAGCAATTAGCATATAACAATAATATAAGAAAAATATATAATTTCTTATTTTATTTATTTATTTATTTATTTTCTATCGTTGCTTATTTGCAAAGGAGAATCCAAAAAGCCAGCCAAGACTGCAACAACGTGGCTTTTCGTTTAAAGTAAAAATTGCATAAAATTGTTGATACCAAAAGGAACTACCAGAAGCAAATTATACATACTCATTAACTTCTGAAAGGGAAGACTGCAGTTTGACCAAATGTGTCATTAATTCCTTTGCAGCGCCTGCATCCACATTCTTCAAGAAACAACATCAATAAATTAGGTGCCAATCTAAGATTTTTAAATAAGAAAAACCAGTTAGCATACCTCATAGTCATATCGAGTGTAGTAGTGGCGACCATATATGGCCCAGTGCTGGCGAACAATATCTTCAACACTGACAAATTTTTCTCCATCAAGTTTTCCCTTATTTTTGTGGGCAAGTACGGATAGCCAAGCAAGAACTGCCCAAATCCCATCTTTCTCACGTATATGGTCTGAGCCTGTCCAGAGATGAAATCATTAAAAAAAAGCTGTACAAATTTCTTGAAAATCATCATTGTAATGTTCATTAGCTTTATAAGCTGAAATGTCAGACACCAACCAGTTCCAAAACTTTCTTCTCCACATACTGAGCATAATCCAGCATCCATCAGATTTCCAAAAAACTTCCAACCAGTGGGTACCTGGTATTCAATTGTAAATAATTAAATTATGCTGCAAGTAGCAGTTAATAAGAAAACAATTATAAGAGATCTTGTTGAATACCTCAAAAAATTTCAGATTCAGATGTTTAGCCACAACATCAAGAGCTGCTGAAGTTGGCATGCTCCTACATGTAGTAAAGCAGATAAATTATAATAAGATTAAGAGTCTCCTTGACAAACCATATATGCTACTTCAGTTACCAAACATCAATTTCAAATAGCATAAAGGTAGCATTTTAATTAACATTCCGAAGTAGTTTCTGGGACAACTATTTGAGTAGCATTTCACATTTTTAACCCCCAAATACCCAAAATATTCCACTTTTTTCAGTAATATTCAAAATATACCCTTCTATTATTATTATCTTCACTCTTCACATCGGCATATATCTTCACTCTTCACATTGGGGGCTCTTCTTAGCCAATTTCGATTAGGGTTTGCTGCCTACAACATCAGCGATGTTTTGAGAGTCAATTGCCGGGTAACTTTTTAATGCAAGATGAAGATAGTTTATGTGACTTTTAAATCTAACAATTCTAATAATATGTAAGATTTTTTTTTGTTGTTGTTTATTGTGGACCATGTCCCTTGAAATGTGGAACAATTAAATAATTGATTAATTTTGTTTATGATAAATTGCATAATGCATTGTATGTAATTTGCTACATCACTTTGAACAACATAAAAGCTATCATGAAAAATTGAACCAAATAGTCACATAATTTTAGACAGCATATTTGCTAGTATTAAACACACCATCTTAAAATGCTATATCTCAAATGGTTCGCCAAACAGATCCTTTAAGATTTCAGGAAAAAGCTGAGTTTAAAAAATAGTACTAAAGCTCGGAAACCCCATGCAATGCAACTCCTAATAAATTGCTACACATAGCCCCATGATTCATGAAGCTCTTTGAAAGAGATGGAATGAGGATTAAAATACTTATTAAACGTAAGCACTCTAGGGCATTAAGTCATACAGCAACAAGAATCAAAGGAGAAGAAAGAAATAAACTAAGAGCAGTATAGAACCTGGCAACCCCCTTCAGACCAGCAGAGAAATACGGTATTGCTTCAACTGCATTTGCAGCAATGATAGCAACAGAATCTGATGGTGTAACGAAAAACCTAAAACAAGAGTTAAACAAAGAAGCTTTAGCTGTGACTCGTGAGTAATTATAATCAGAAAATAATTAAAAATAAATCTACCTTTTACCAAGGATCATATTACGATCTGCATCGCCATCAGATGCAGCACCAAACTCCGGTGGTTCACCTTGAGAATCTGATTTCCCCAATCCCATACGGGCAACCAGCTCCTTGGCATAAGTAAGATTTGGATCAGGATGCCCTCCTCCAAAGTCCTCCTATTTGCATATGTCATGCACATAAAAGGATATATAAGTTATGTAACAAGTAACATTCACGCACAAACTAGAGCAGATAAGAAATTTGTGCAAAGAATAGACATGAAAGTCGAGGAAGGAAAGTGGGCTCATACATCATCAATTGCAATAATTATTATAACAAACACAATAAAACCTTGGGTGTGCAATTCAACAACGAGCTCTCTTGTGCACCAAGCTCTTCTACAAAAATAGGTTTCGCATAAGCTCCACCAACTCCATGCATTGCATCATAACTATAACAAGATAATTGACAGTCATATCATCAGGGAAAGAAGCAATATGTTACCAAATAGAACAGGAAAAAGTTAAACAAAAATGAAAACAAGAACATATCTGTATTACCAGAAACTGAATTTTGAAGATGTAAGTAGCTTCCGGATGGATTCAAAGTCAAAGATTGACCTGTGCAAATGCAAAAATAATAATAATACTAATAATCAATTTTTTGGAATACAAAAATGCACACACACGCACACTCTTAAGGGTAAATCATTAACAATAAAGAAAGAGGTCAGAAGAGTGAGTCATAAATTAAATCGACTTTCAATAAATATTAACTCCATGCCTCTAAAATCCTATTAGAGGAAAGCTATAGAATAACGCAAGATAGGGAGAGAAGGATTACTTGAGACACACTAGTCGTACTATAGAGAGAAGAGAACATGCAGATTTTGAGAGGGGAAAAACAGAGAACGCGCAGGTTTTGCGAGGGGAAAAAACTTACTTCATCAACTTCACATAGTCACTTGCTGAATCAAAAACTTCAACATCAAACTGTCCCTCAGGGCCTCTAAAGCTGGTGACACCTATTGTGCCGATATCCACCTGGAACATTTAAAATTTCAGAGAGAACAAAATAACTTACAAACGGCAGAAGTACACATGCAACTGCAAAAAGAGAAAATGAAAGGCACTTAGGGCGTGAAAACATACATCAGGAAGATCTTCTGCAATTAAGTACTCCTTGATAGTTTTAGTGTTCTCGTAGATCTTATTCGTGATTCCCTCGGGAGCAGGTCCACCATTTTCCATGTTATATTTTATTCCAAAGTCCTGCAATATGGAAACAGAAAACAAGGGTTGTAGAATTGGATTCCGAAGCCATAGTGCTGACTGTTGAGAAATATATCCAAATCAATCCAAACCCAGAAATTCTCACTTTTTAAGAGTCAATGACAAAATTACTCATTACTTATTAAAATACACCAGGCAGCCATAATTTCCAATTATTCGGCCTTCAATAAATCTTACAGAAGAAGAATTATTTAACCAGTACATTATTAGGAGAATTTAACAAGTTTCATCCACTGAAATGTAAATGGTGTTAACATTAAGAAGCCAAAAGAGGCAAATCATGCAAGCAGAGGAATGAGCCAGTTTATAACAAATTAACTGCAAGGGATACATTCATGAACTCAACACAAATGCTTTCAATATTGAAGTCGTGGGAGTCTATAATATCATGACTCCTGTTACACTCTATAAGTCCATTATGCCCACACATCTACATAAGAAAATTGAATCGCACAGCATAGTTCCCATTTGACGCAGGGGAAATTTTCTATTTAAAAAACACTTATTTAGGCATTCAAATTATCAAATCTTTACCAAGTCCATATAATTATACATAACACTCATGGGCATATTCTACCAAGACTTTGGCGGAATTGCAAGCCTTCTCCCTATCACCAAGAAATTAAGATGAGAAAAAATAGGCTTTAAATATAACAAGGTACATAAGGAATGGGAAATAAACACAACAGCAGGTGTCTACCTCATGAGGACCACCTGGATTGTGGCTTGCAGTCAATATAAATGCTCCTGTTCCCCTGGATCCCTGATATTTAAGTTCACAGACCAGTATCACTGTATTATCAAATAAGCCCTTGGAGATATAACTTAGGCAAGTTAAGAATACAGAATTAATAACATCGGGAACGGAAATTAAAAGCATAGACAGAAGTAGAGACTTGATGCAAAAGAACATACATCTACACCAACCCTTTCACGAATCACAGCTGATACGGCTGGAGTTGAAAGCAGTCCATTTTGACCAATCCAAACACGTCTTACAGCATTAGCAGCTGCCATCTTAGTTATGATCTGAAAATTTTCAGCAATTTTTTTTTAACTAAGGCATGACACAGTTGTTAAGCAAGATAAATAAAAAAATATGGGCAGTAAGAATAAAAAATTCTTATTGCCCACACACACACAAAAGACAAGGGAAAAGAAAAGGCAAAGCAAACACAATATTTTCTACTTAAGGAAAGTTTTTTTAGTGCGTGTGCATGGGAGGTCACATGATCAATTCTTGTAAACAACCTCTCCACAAGTGTTGGGGTAAGGTCTGCATATATCGTCTGTCCCCAACCCCACCCACTGTGGGAGCCTTGTGCTATGGTGTTGTTTACCGTTTACCGTTTACCATGTGCGTGGGGAGGGAGATTCATCAGCTCAACTCCAAAGCACAAGCATAAGATGATCAAAAGTTAGTCATGTGTAACTCCAAGATTATGCAAATTTATATCAAAGGACTCCATTTTAAGACATGAAACCCACACTCATCAGTCATGACCTTAAAAGCGACTAAGTGAGGGCAATTGTTAAATACTCCTTGCTACGTCAAATATCAAAGACATACACACATCTACATAACAGCACACATAATTGTACCAAGTACACCAGGCTTACGCCTCAACAACCATGCGCCAAAACAAATTGTGGATCATAAATACAAACAAATTCAACTGCCAAATATATATCTATAGAATGACCTTCAATTTTCCAAAGACAAACAACACGGGTAGTACTTTTTTAAGATAAAAGAGCAAATACCATTCCATAATTGATTATTCACAAGCTGACCAAGCACCCAAATTCTAAAATAGCACAGCAGTTAATATAACAACTTTGCACTTTTCATCAGACCATTGTTATACAATGTAATTGGCACTTCATAAAATTTATTGAGGAAAAAGATATCCATGCTCATCGTGTCTGAACTCTACCACAATTCTCTAATTTCCCATATACAAGAAACACACAAGGTTAGATATTTAGCGAATTAAAATGTGAAAGCTGAAGAAACTCAGAGCTTAAAGAAGTTGCAAGTCGGTCTTCAGGCAACAAAGTTCCAAAAAAAAAATCCCCGAGTTCATAGTGAAAAGCATAAAAATATACTTTGTTACAGGAAAAGGCATATAATTATGAATAATTGGAATTATTCATACATCTTGAGGCGCACAAGCCATAAACAAGGGAATCATGATGAATGGAACATACCAGATTAATAAATGTTAATATGAATCTCCAACTCTCTAGCTTTCAATTGATTAACAAAGAGTTCGGTGGATTTTTGAAAATTCAAAAAAAAAAACATTATGAAGACACTGCAAGCCATCAAGTGTTGAATACAGTTCATACATAAAATCCAAAAAAGGACATAAAATGGAGCAAACTATACCTGGACGGCATCCTTTGAGAAATAGCGGCCATCACCAGAAACAACAAGAGTTGCACCTTCAAAAATGAGCAATGAATGACATAATCACTCCACAAAGAAAAGAGACCAAAGAAATCAATAGAGATTAAGAAATTCATAACAAAAATAAGTTCAACTCTAATGAGTGGGCACCCCTTAAGCCTTCAACAGGAGAAAGAAGCAAAAACTATTCACTAAGAGTACTTATCTAGGGCACAATCTACTGAGATAATAGACATCAAGTTTTAGTAAAAAGATCAAATTAGTATGCCTCAAAAGCTTGAAGTTCCCAACAATAAATTCAAAAGGTTATGCAAGAGAAGATAATAAACTTTAACACAACCATCCTGAACATTGTACAAGTAAACTACACTAAAATGGAAAATCCTACCTCTGACTCTTTCAGCAGAAAGGGCATTGAAAGTTGACTGAACAAAGTTTTGCAAGTAGTGTGGTTGGATGAAAACTTTCACCTGAAAGAGTTCCAGCCACCATAACAATATATAATGTCAGAAGACGACCCTAACCATACTGATCCAACCAATGAATCATATGCCATGGTGCCTTTCTTGGAATAGTATTTATAATGAAGTCAACATCTCAAGAGCATGTAATTGCTAATCTGTGTCAAAGATAAGGAATTCTCCTATGAGGTCCTAAAATGAGGTTCCAACTTTTGGGGTCCAAAATAATATTTTAAAATCTGAAAAAATATAGTTGTATTTTGATCAACTTTACGAATCCAACGATATATATTTTGTTTGAAACAAAAATCAAAATCAACATGAAAAGTGCATGATAATTCTGGATCTTTTGTTATAAAACATGTCATACAACTTCTCAAATTGCATTTGATTTTTGTTTTAAACAAAATATATATTGTTGGATTCATAAAACCAATCAAAAGATAAAATAATTTTTTCAATTTTTTTTTAAATATTTTGGAGCTCAAAAGTTGACCTCATACGAGAATCCCTCTGTCAAAGGCAACAAATTAAAAGAGCATATATAATTGCTAAATCTATGTATCAAAGGCAACAAATGAAATACAAAATGGACAAAAATGTAGCGAAAAGGAATCTGCAATGCGGAAACATAAGAATATAGGTGACATCACCAACTTCATCATTCAAATTCGTAGATCTTAATTCAGAAAAAGTAATAAGCAAGCAAGATTGACAGGGACTTATGCGTTACATAACTTTTCTCGGTAATGGAATGGTACAACGCCATCAGCTTGAAGTCCAAATCCACGACCACAAATGAATTGTTTTGCATTTAGAACTCAATAAACATCACTTTATTACAACAGTCACGACGCATAATTTTGACGATGGATAACTAGTGAAAAAGAAGCTACAAATTGGCTCACAGATGTTATCTTTGTAATTATAGCAAGGAATCTGTCAACCACCTGCTGCATTGTCCCTGGTATAGAGAAGTATGGTCAGTCGCTTTGAATCTGGTTGGTATCAACTGGGTATCATACTATCATGCCCCACTATGGAGGAGGAACTTGTGGCTTGGAGCAATGTCAGCATCCCGAAGAATAAGAGTATAATTTTTCAGCTGCTTCCTATGTCCATTTTTGGATGAACTGGAGGGAGAGGAATTATAGGATTTCAACTCAGTAGAGTCTGGTTTTCATAGTTTCATGGACAGCTAGTTTAGCTGCTTTAAACTTTGGTGAACCTCCCTTTGTAACAATGTTCTTTAGGCTATAAGTCTAGTCACCGGGTAATCTCTGGTTTGCACCTACTTGTTGCCGCAATAAAAAATTTCTATTAAAAAAATGGAATAGTCATGAGACATATCCGGACAACTACCATGTGAATAAGAAAAATATGTATATCCTCTTCACAGAGTAACCGATAATTGATGACAAAAAAAAAAGAGCCGATATTCGAAAATCACCTTCGTTATGTCAAGTGTCATCCATATAAATTGTAGATCAGTATAAATCTAATAACTGCAAGTAAGTTTCGATTTTAGAGACAACAAGCATTTACCATTGAAACATCCCAACGTACCCGTTTCACTGAGGATTAACAAGATCCAGTTCAATAACTAACCAAATCAAACAAATTCAAACCCAATGCAATTCGAAAAAATGGATCAAAGGATCAGTAACAAATCAGATAGATATTGTTGTACATCCATGCAATTCAATTTGGAATAGCAGTACCAAATGATAGAGCACGACTGAACTAATGAGCAGAAAAGTTCAAGCTCGAAAAACAGAAACCGAATTGAACGGAACCAGAAGGATCCAATTTAAAAACAAAAAACAAAACAAACCTTCTTGCGGAGACCAGAAGTGCCAGGCTTTTGGCCGTCGTACGGTGTCGACTCCACACGAGAAACCTTGAACATCACCATTTTCTCCTGCCAAAAACGAAAAGATCAGATTAAGCTCGGAGAGGGAGACGGAGACAGAGAGGGGTTGATGGAATGAAAGCGCTCACTGATCACTGTGGGTTTTGTATTTAAGGAAAACAAAGAAGGCGAGGCGAGTGCGCTATGGCGGGTGCTCTTTCTTTATAGAGAAAGGAGAGTTGCGCCAAATGTTTGTCGTTTTAGAGACTAAAAATAAAAGGAAAGAAAAGAAGGATAATAAAGAGGATTATTCGAATTCCCAATTGAGCGATTGAAGCCGCACGTATTTTTGGACGGCGGTTTATTTGCGGATCTTCTGTTGCCTTTGAACGGTTCTCACGGTTAGACTTGTCTATGAAGCGGAGTCGAACCCATCAACCGGACTATCATCATCATTCACAAGGGTTGTCCGAACTCCAAAGTCTAAACTGTGGTTATTCGGTTTTTAAATTTCGATAAATTTTTGTATTGTCTACACTTTTAAGTTACTTTACGGTTCAATTCTTTAGGCCCACCTCCAATTACAGTTGGCCCAACTTTACAAAGTCCACCCAATTACATAAGTACCCAACTACTGATTGAATTTCCACTCTGCCCATGTCCTGAATCTGACAAGACTGGCCCTTCCCTCATCGTTCGGACACGGATTCAGAGGCTCCGCAATTTGTCGTTTTTGGCACCCATTCAAAGTCAAGAATTTCTTGCATGTTTGTGATATAAACCCCCAACCCCAAGAGAACTAAGAGAAGCCTCGGCTTATCCATCAAAATGAATTAGGCCAAAGTAAAGCTTGATGCGCAACTATGATGTAGCTTCGATATAATTAAGGATCATGTTTGAGGCTGGCTGCATTTTCATAATGTGTTTGTCTATAACTTTCGAACGTTATTACTTATTATTTATGACTCGCAACTATTTGTTCGGAATGCAGTGAGTAGAATGAGAATGGAGATAGTTGAAAATGGCACCAAGAAGAATGTTGACGCAATCAGAATAGATAAAAAATCGATTGAACCAACGTTCGAATCAAACTAGATCAGAATCCACCGGAATAGAGGTAAACGCTCTCAATGTCTTTGTTGATAATTTTCATAATGAGACTCCAATGGCCAACACAAAATCCTAACAAGGACAAAATCCAACATAAAAGACTAAAATGCCGTAGGCAATTAAACAGAAAATTACAAAAATTCAGTTTAGCCTCTAAATTACTTTAAAGTCCAATTTGAGCCCCAAACAAACTCAGGGCCGAAAAGCATCAAACATCAGCAGCAAAACTTCTAGTTTCACTCCGCTTCGCCCTTTCCACTTCCGAGAATTTATGACTTTTCAAAACCAAGCTAATGAACAAATATATAAATACCGGTTATATCCTTTTTAAACGACAACTATGTCTCTTTTCTCATTTTATGCCCTAAATGTGAATTGAGGGCGAGTAGTATTGAAGTATTGGGTGTCAATCTGCATGTGCAAAATCTACCACAATGGTAACATAATAATTTCTCCCCATCACTGCCCTATGTTCCGAACATATATTCTGAACAAATGATAACTCTACTGGCAAGTCATGAATCTTAATCCAGAATTGCACAATACTCAAGCTTAAGATCATGCAAGAAAATGTCCACCTCACGTCTTTGCAAGATATTGCATGGATTTGTTGCAACAGGTCCTGCTTGATCTCAAACGTTTATTACATCAATTAGTCACGTCACTATGCGAGCATTCTACAGAACCCAAATGAGGAAATAAATAAAAAACCTCCGCTAGTGAAAACGAAAACCCGCCGTTGCCTTTGGCATGACGCTGACCAGACCGTTATGCAAATAGCAATTCAAAATTTCAAATCCCGCCCAGACCGTTTTGAAAAACAAAATCAAATAAACAAAACCCATCCCCAATGAATTTTATTTTTTCTAATTAAAAAATTACAAAAAAAAAGACTAAATGTATTCCAGCCAGAAGCTTTACAATTGGCATATGCATTTAAAGCTTTTTCCAATTTATATTTTAAATAAAAGTAATTTGATTTTTCGATGCGTTGAAGGAAAGCAATACATTAGAGAGAGAGTAAAACAAAGCTAAAGAAAGAGGAAAAAAGTGATTAAAATAAAAAAAAGCCTAAACAGACGGGTGATGAACAATTTACAGCCAATTACAGTCAAGACTAACACTAACTACATCTCTACTACATTACATCACTCATCAGTTGAATTAAAATAAGATTAATTCGAATAAAAAAAAGACAAAGTTAAACCCACTAATTAGCAGATAAAGAAAGAAACTAAAAAGACCTAATTACCCCCTCATTCCTCCACCCACTCGCTCGCTCGCTCTCTCCGTCTTTGGTTTCTTGTCATGCAATTTGGACTCAATATTCAACACCCAACCGGCTCCACAGCCGGCTTCACCTTCGGCGGCCTACCTCTACCTCTTGGAGCTGCGCCAGTAGCTGCAGATGAAGTATCCGTCTTGGCCCTCTTTGGAGGTCGTCCTCTTGGCCTCCCAGTACCGGATGTAGAAGACTTGGGCTTAGCAGGCGGAGCTGGGGCGAAAGGGTCCTTGGGCTTGGGAGGACGGCCGCGAGGCCTAGCTGGCGGTAGCTCAGTTTCAGGGGGGAGAGGCTCCTTCGGCTTGGGTGGGCGCCCACGGCCACGTTTTGGTGGCGCGTTTGGGTCCGGCTTCATGTAGTTGTTCTTGACCATCACGAGCTGACCAATTTGCTTCATCTTGCTGAGGTGGAGCGAGAGGAGTCTCGAGTGTGAATCAGGGAGACCCGGGTACGTCTCTTCGATCTGCTTCGAGATTGCCGATTTGTTGGAGCCGTTCGGGTCGTTCAACGCCTCAATCGCCGCCATTATCAGCTGAAAACAAAACGCAAAACCAAGATTAAGACAATTAACTTAAACCCCAACTGCAATTAAAAAAAAATAAAGAAAAATCATACTATAATGGAAAGGAATTGCAGTACCTCTGGATACTGAGGAAGAATGAAAGGCTGTTGTTGTTCTTGTGGCTGTGGAGGAGCTGGAGGAGGAAGTTGAGGGTTAGTGGGTTCCTCGATTTCCATGAAAAATGACGAAATTTCCCTGAAAAAGTGAAAATGAAAGAAAAATGGAACTGTTGGGAGGTTAGGACACGAAGGGGAGGATTTAAAGGGGGTTTCAGTGAAGATGATGAAGTGGATTGGGAAGGGATCGGACGGTTAGGGAGCGGGAGTTCGGTTGAAGATCAGACGGTGCTGTTAGCATGTAAGTGAAATCACACGGATCGATGACCTGGGCATGAAGTTGGTCAGATCATGTTACTTTTCCCTCGATTGGTATTGAATTTACAATGTTGCCCTAAGTTTTGAATTCGTCTCTGGCTAAACTGCTGGTACGACACCGTTTGGCCCATGGCCATGGGTGTTTGGCACGTCACCAAATTCACGTGGGCTTGAGCGTATCTAATTGGGTATGGTCTAGTTTCATTTTTCCTTTTATCAGATCCAGCATTCATGTGCGGAAAGTGGGGTCCGTTTTCGAAACTTTGTCCGAAAGAAAAGAGCAACGTTATCCTGCATCGCGAGACCAGGAGAAGTCTTGTCTGAAACTCTGAATCCGAGAAAACCCAATAATAGACGACCTTTTTGATGACTTGTTTGACATTAGATTTGTGCTACTCACGAGTGCTCCACTGATAATAGTCTGCTACCGTACAAAGCATCTAACGTTGTTGTGGATAAAGGATTTAGATAGCTGTGAACATGTAGGCCCCTTGGTTTTTTCTTAAATTGCAATTGAAAATATGTGATTGGCTCAAGGATCCTCCACCAATTCTTCTATAAAACAACACTAACTAACAGTGTTATAAAAACTGTGCCGGACATCAATCTAGCGAGTAGAGGACATATAATGATAAGAAGTTGGAAGGGATAACATATGCGAATATGTGTTTTTATTGATGCGATTTGATTTTTGAGTAATATGCGACATCTAATATTAGATTTAGATTTAGTGGAAAAATTATGAAGAAATGAAATGTTAGTGGATTGATTTTTGAAAGAAAAAAAAAAGTTATATTAAGAGGTGTATACCGTTTATTACTTAAAGGGTAAAGGGTACAGATAGGGATGACAACGGGGCGGGGCGGGGCGGGGCGGGGCCGGGTATGCTCTCCCCATCCCCGAACCCGAACTCCATCCCCGCCCCCATCCCCGAACCCGAACCCGATTTTTGGAGTTCGGGGAATCCCCGAACCCGACGGGGACGGGTATCACCCGAACCCGAACCCATCCCCGAACCCCAAAAATACTACAATATTATATGTATTTGTATTTGTATTATATGTATATACATGTACGTGTTAGTATGTATGTATTATATATATATGTCATATGTATATATGTATGTCAATATATATATATGTGTGTGTATGTTTGTCAATGTATATATATATGTGTGTATATATGTATGTCAATGTATGTGTATATATGTATGTATTAATCTATTAGATATATGTAATATATATATATATATAAATATAAATAATATATGTATTATATATATATTTAAATAAAATATTAAAAAAAGTTCGGGTCGGGTTCGGGGCCGGATAAGGTATTACCATACCCTACCCGTCCCCGGGCAGTGGGGTTCGGGTGGCACCCGAACCCGACCCCGAACCCGAAATTTCGGGTCCCCAACCCGAAATTTCGGGTCGGGTACCCGCGGGGCCCCGAACCCGCGGGGAATTTTGCCATCCCTAGGTACAGAGCCCCCTAAAGTATGGCCTAATTGAAAAAAAAACTTCAAATTATGAAAAACTGGATATAACCCCCCAGACGTTTGTTGACCGTCTGAGATGACGGTCAACTTGCGTAAATGTGATTAAGCTGCAGAAATAACTGCCTATATTATAGGGGGTAAATGCTATTAGACTAAACTATAGTGGTGTATTGACAATGATAATAACAATAACAGTGAGACTAAACTAACAGTCAAAGTCAGCATACAACATGTCCAAAATATATCTAGAATTACTTCATGTCTCATTGTTGGTGTTGGCATGAATAAGGGTGCAGTATTCTCTGGTGGACTGTGAAGATGAATATGTGGAGGTGAACCTGGTGGCGGACTGCCTGGAGGTGGACTGACATAATGAATCTGTGGAGGTGAAACCAATGATGGACTGCTTGGTGTAGGATCAACAACCTGTGATAAAGCCTCTGACTCTCCATGATCAACAAAATATGATAGAATATGATCAATGAAAACATATATTTTGCAAGTCAATACCTTTTGTTGGTCTGAAATGAAGGTCCAAGTCTTGTTATTTCCAATGTCGTTGAACAATAACTCCAAGAACCACTCTCAATTCTTCTTGTTTTCCACATCAACCACGAACTTGGTGGCTAACTGGGGGGTTATATCCAGTTTTTCATAATTTGGGGGTTTTTTTCTTCAATTAGGCCATACTTTAGGGGGCTCTGTACCTTTTACCCTTTAAAAGTGAGCTAAACGTGTGGGTTGACCGTCATCTCAGACGGTCAACAAATTTCTGGGGGATTATATCCAGTTTTTCATAATTTATGGATTTTTTTTTCAATTAGACCATACTTTAGAGGGCTCTGTACCCTTTACCCTTACTTAAATTGTGCCAGTCTGATGACCGATTCACCAATTTTCAGGTTAAATCGGCCAATACGGCACGACTTTTATAACACTAAACCAAAGCAATTAACTTAAATTTTATATACCCCATATTACACTTTTTATCTTTAAATAATGACAACTTGGAATTAACTTAAATTTGTTCAACTCACGCATACTTAACCAATGAAATCAACAAAACCTACTGACAAATCAACCATGATAATCATACTACCACGACTGAACAAATTCCTTTGTATTGACAAAAAATATTAACATTTACAAGCTAATTAAAGATAAGGGTAGGTCTTCACCCAAAAAAAAAAAAAAATTCTTCTAATGGTATGACCTACATTGGCAATTTGGCATGGGTCCTTTTCCCTGTGATTGAAATGCTTGCGGTTGTAGTACATAAGGTTGCACTAAATGTACCAGAGTCGGATGCACTGGAGGTTCCAGCCGTCGACGACAATGGTGCATTCCTTCTGTATTGTGCTCCAGGTCTCGTTGGTTCGACTAGATTACCAAGCTTCTCTGATAGCATGACTACCACTCGTCTCATTTCGAGGCGTAGCTTTGGATCACCTAGCGTGCATAGCAACCCTATCTGAACCCACATTGCATGCCACTTGTTCCGCGTCTGCCGATGATCGATGTGCTAATGTTGAGATCCATAATATCTCCAGGCTCCTCCATTTTTTGAAGAGTTTATCTGTCTGCAGCAGATAAAACTCATGATTTAAAAAGGATGCAGAGGGTTTTTAGACAACATTTAGCAATTTTCCCTCATAAACAAGTTACAGAATACAGATCGCAACGAGCTATCAGAAGCCAATGGACATTTCTACGGCTGGCAGTCATAATTAAGTTTTACTACAATTATTACTTGCGAGAATCTAGTAACGAAGGCCATAGACAACCATCTCATACAATTGGTAAAAAAACACGTTGAAAACATTTTCTTACCCAATCAAGAAGATTCTGTGCGTCAATTAACATTGAGATTAAATTAAAGTGGATTTCCTCAGGCCGCTGATCAGCTCCAAAACCAGTACTGTACACCAAAGCTAAATACATCAGCCGTCACTGATAGTAGCCAGTGCATGAAATACGTACTCCGGAGCCATATAACCACTGCGGTTTCCAATAATAAAAATATGATATTAGCAACTTATCAACTCCAGTCTCCAGGTACCACAAGATTGAACCAAGTTGATATTGTTAGCCAATGAATCATTTATGATCAGCTTAAGCTCACCTATAATCAGAAGTATGCAAAAAACATGATAGTTGACAATATACATCCAATTCAAGCCAGTAAAATAACTGCCGTGTTTGTGCAATAATTGGTCAAAAACCACTTGAAAAATTCTTATCTTCTAGATATAATGATTCAAATGAATACAGTCGAAGTCTATGAAATATCTGTGTCAATAGCTGTCAATAAAGAAGACAGAAACATGTTCTAGTTAAAAAGAAAAAGGATGATCTTATAATGTATTTTAAGCTGTATGTCCATAGTTTTGGTACAGACCATGAAACCAATGAAAATTTTGTGCCATATAACTCTCCGACCTCAAATTCAGATTTCAGAGATGATACTAACTAGAGAGTTGACGTTGAATAAGACGAGTAAGAAAGAAAATTAAGGAGCATAGTGTAGCAAGGTCGAACTAGAAACTTGCCGAAGAGTGTATCTTGTCAAGGCTTTCATTAGGCACATATTCATAAATCAGTATCTTCTCTACGCCATGTACACAATAATATCTAACAAATTCACAACATTTGGTGTTGCACTCTTCCCAATAACTTGGCCTCATTCAAGAACTCTTTCTTTCCCTGATTTGAAGTATGTGACAGCTTCTTCACAGCATTCTCTCTCCCATCATCCAAATTTCCCTACTTAAGACTTCCATCAGAGAATGGAGAGGTAAGAGGTTAGCGAGGAGTGGTGACTACCAAGAGACCAGAGGAATCACTAAATATGCATACCAGAACTCAAAAAGAATAGAGAAAAAAATGATGCCAATTTAATGCACAGAATCTTTTGTCTGAAGAAAATCCATTTCTTAGCTTCCTCTAGGAAAACTACATATTTTTGCTACGGAGTTTTCTCTGCCAAGTAGACCAAACAGAAAATAGAATTTTCAATTCCAATGGCAATATCATTTTTTTTTTTGGGAGGTGGGGGTGGATTTTATTCTTGCTTCAAATGAGTGCATGCTAATTTTCACTTCAACAAAAGAAATTTTGAACAAACCCAAAAGATCTCCCAACGGATTTTTATTATCTACATCATCATCTAGTATTTATCCCAAAAGTTTGAATAACGAAGCATTCACATTTATATTATCATCAGTAAACAACATGCACCAAAATATCTCACCGTGTGACTTCATCAATCACTATGATGGGAAACTCTCTTGTAATTCCTCCATTAGTCCTAACACTAGTTATGATTAAGACTCCTCCATACATATCCTTAATCACAATAATATAACTAATCGGGACTTATCTCTTCTCTAAAATCCACCACATTGCTTCCTAGGCACCCTCTCATATGTATTCACCAAGTATATAAAAACTAAATAGAGGTCTTTTACCTTCTGCCTATATTTTACTATAAGTCTACTAATAAAATTATTGCCAATCAGTCTTTCTAGAGATTTTCATTCAAAAGAAACCAACATAGAATGCTTGATATTTTAAAATTTCAAAAATACTTTGCCCATTATTTCTCCCCCAATTTTCAGCAAAGAAATAGTATGAACCCAACTACATCAGTTCTTACCTTGTAAACTGGTCCAAAACCACCTTCACCAAGTTCGTATGTTGGGTGGAAATATTTGGTGGCAGAGACTAAATGTTTCGAAGATAAATAAGTTAACTTATGTTCCCGTGCAGCAATCATCCCCAACCAAACCAAATACTAACAACCCACTAAATAGTAAATACCCACATCACATAATCATTATCGATCCATGTAAAAGAAACAAAACAAATACAAACGAAATGGGTCTCTTGGTTTTACCTCGATTGGGCCGAAACTTGTTGATTGTCTTGATTAAATTATGCAGGAAACTCTTGGACTTGTTCATTTCTTCCAAAAAGTAATCGACAAAAACGAGGTCATGGGGTAGGAGACAAACAGAAGACTCCAAAATAGAAAGGGGTGAAAACTGAAAATTGAAAACTAGAGAAGGAAACCGAGAAGGAGGAGGATGAAGGTGAGCTTGGGATTGACTATGTGTCTTGTCCAAAGACACCTGTAAGAAAAACAAGACTACAGTTTATCCTCCTATTGACCAAACATGACTACAAGTCATGTGCTCCTATTGACCAAGCAAAGATCTTTCCATGTTTCAAGTTTCAATTTAAACCTGGTAGTTTCGTCAAGCGAATAGTCAATACTGGATGTTCCTACTTCCCATCTTATCCTAGACCAAGACAAAAAAGGTTCATGTTTTAACTTTTACGAAGAAAATGGACAAGACTTGAAGAGAGAGGTACTTATCAACCAAATACTATAAATTAAGAATTAACTGTCAATTCATGTTTTGCTTAAACTTACAATATTTGAATTTAGTAAAAAATAAACTAAAATGACCACCCACCTGATCCTATAAAATTAACACTTTCAATCTAGTCCACTATATAGTATACCATACGAATAGGTATGACGAGGCTGTATTATTATTATTTTTGCGAAAATAATGGACAACTCTTTATTTGGTGTGATCAAGAGAGTAACACCCGTCATAGAATATTCGATTTGAGTCATCGCTATTTGTTTACGGCGAGTCTGTCACTGCAATCCCAATAATTCGCACAATTTAGAGAAAATTTGGTGACATCTGGTTCAAAAAGTTAAGTCTGCATAGTGACTTTCAGAAATTATGCACATGTCGCAACATACAAGACTTAAATCGGTGATCCCTACGTATATATAATCCATTATCTTTTCTTAATCTTAAATAGAATGTCTTAAATAATAATCCCACAAGCTAGCTTAGCTAGCCAGTAGTGGAGGTAAATCTGAATCTTTCAAAAACAACAACATATGGACTTTGAATCTTTGATCACCAAATCTTTAATTTAATTTACACTTAAAATAGATTTTGAATTGGTTTGGTTTATTGACGCATTCATCAACCTTTGCCAGCTCCATCTTTATTTATTTTATTTTATTTTTAAAGGTACAATATTCCACTATTCATGATTCCCGACAACTTTGGCTTTTGTTTTCTTAATTTAGCGATGTTTGGTAACATGAACAGATCACATTTTTTTGCATCATTAGCTTCTTGTTTAGTGTCGTTTTTCTTCTAACACCGCCGAAAGTATATAAATTAATACAGTATATAATTAAGAGAACAAAAAGGTTAAGGAATTAAACATTTCCATGCACGTGTAAAGAATAAGTTGGCAATGTCTTGTTGTAGGCTCATAGGGGATTTATATAACCTTCGCCATAACGAGTTGATTATTATCAAATTATATTAAAAACCCGTTGATAATTAAAGTTGTGTACAAAAATAAAACTCAATACTATAATTTCTTGTCAATGTCACTCTATTTTCGATCCTTCAAGTTTCATGCATGTGCTCTAACACTTTTTTCTCTAAGTATTTTATTTTCATAAAAAAAAAATTAAGCTCTCAATTATCTTCAATCACAGGGAGATTCGTTTCGAAGTTAGGTACTTTAGCCTAATTTCATAATTTAAGGACTCAAATCGGCATTTTAGTGTTTTAGATTATTTTTTAATTTCCCATTTTAATGTTTTGGAGATTTGAACATTCTGTGTTGACAGAAACTCGATTCTATAATTTTTATCAATCAAAATTCGAGAGTTTTCTCCTATTTTCTTATGAATTTCCGTGTTTAATTGATTGAACGCTTGTTTAATCCTGTGTTCATTGTTTTGTACCGTGTCATATTAATTAGATGATGAAAAAAAATTATATGCACAATCAAAAAATATTTGCACAGTTTGGTTCATTTTAACTTCATATCACTCGCCGTGAGTTTTGAGATTTGCAATTTAACCTATTGATTAATTCCTTGAAAAAAAAAACTAATTAATGAATAATAATAAGTCAAACATGCGAAGAATATGATACACAATTTATGTAAAATTAATTTGAATCCTAAATTACTTGATGATTTATACATAAAAAAAACCCCACAAAAGCTAACACTTTGGTGGGTGAGCAGCAGCCCACCATTTTGACAGCAAAAGGCAGCTCTTAAATTATAATTAGTTTAGCATTTTGAATTTAATATGTAAAAGGACAACACATAAATGATTGTGGCATATGCATTTGAGAGCCTGCCCTAATCACCACTCTTTTATTCTTCAATTTTTTTTATTTGTTTTACAATAATATCAATTATAATTAAAATTCACATTCTTAGTTGTTTTTTCCCCCAAAATCCAATCCTATTTTTCTTTTCTTGGTTTCTACCAACCAAGAGTGGTTGATTAATGATTAAAGAAAAATTCATTGGAAATGACAATCTTGGCTTTCCTATCTTAAATCTATTAAGGCTGTGCTTGAGGAGATATTAGGAGGAGTTGGATTGAGAGGATTCATTTATGATATTTATATGGGTTGCATTGGGATAAACAAACCCCTCTAAATATCTCTACCAAGCAGACCTAAATAGTCTCTCAATATTCTTCCAAAAAAAAGTAAATAATTCCAAATGAGAATACACAAACACTCTCTTTTTATATATATACTTTACAGATGGATACAAGAGTACCTCAACTTTGCCCCTCCAAAAAATGGAAAAAAAAGAGTTACAAACCCAATGATGCAAATGTGTAAAAGAAAAGTGGGGCTACTTACCCCTTCCTTTTTTCCTTCACCAAGAAAAATAAAATAAAATATTGTCCTAGAGTTCTGCCTGTCTGTCTAAAATGAGCTAATGCTGTGTTGGATCTCTCCAGCTTTACATGACATGCTCTTCAAACACAACATCATATAGGAAATTATGACAACTTCGCTTTAACCTCACTCTCCTACACACACATGCACACACTCATCATTCTCCTTTATCCCTCAAAAGGTGATTGATGAGCTCAACCCAACCAAAAAATTTGGGATTCTTTGACACCAAAACCTGAAAATTTAACTTGAAAGGGAAAATAGGCACCATGTCCGCCCTATTATTCAAGAGACTTCCTTTGAGAATTGCAGAACTTGACCCAGTCCTATGTCGTTTGTCATTGACGATTTGATGCTCATCATCCTGAATTTGCAACTGTAAATGCAATGTACATAAAATAGATAAGCAAACAAATTTAATCAAGAACTGCTAATGGAGTCTAGGATAAGTAGTGAAAGCATGCTCAAAAGGGTGAGGCATATATACCTTTAATGTTTGCTGATATGATCAATGTAGAGCACCATTCTCCATGTTCTTTACTCGAACTTCAACGCTCCTTAGACCGCGAAGATGTTCTAATATTTCCTGCAGAAGGTATACCCCTTTATCTCCTTTTCTCAAGGAGGTGAAGCAATGCTTTAGGAACTCCCTATCTGCCTCGAGAGCTTGTAGCCTTTCATAGACATGGTCAATCTCCTCCTCAAGCGCAGGCTTCTTGTTCCCTTCTGTGTATCCGTTTGATTGAACTTCTTCTGATATTGCATCATCAGTAGCATCGAAAAGTGGCAGAAGTCTCTTTGCCTTAATTCTTCTTTCTTGGTGATGTTTTCCATTCGTTTCCTTTGGATGGCCATTTGCAATAACCCCATTTACTTCATTGCTATAATCTACATGCTCAAGGTAGCCATTGCCATTCTCTTTATGACTCAAATGCTCAATCGGCATTATATCCTCAAAATGCTGTTCCTCTTCGTCAGAATTACCATCTAATGTGAAGAGTTTCTCTTCCAAAACCTTGAGCTCCTCTAGAATAGATAGTCTCTCTTCTTCAAAGTTTGCCAACGACTCCTCCAAATAAAGAACTGCGTCCGGAGGTGTATTCTGGTTTTCGATTTGTTGATGGTTGTCCAAGTTATCTTCTTCCTTCGCTTCATGGTTGAAATCAATAGACAGTCCATCACTGTCCTCGGCATTGCTACAAGAAGCAGATGTTGTCTCGCTTCCAGGACTAAAGCCTTTTTTTCTCCCTGACATTAACATTCTTTCCTTCTCCACATATTGTTGTACTTTCTTTCGATACATTTCGAGCTCCTTTTCAAGCTCGGACTTCTCTTTCTCCCTCTTCACCATTAGATCATTCAAAAGCTGCAAAGCTTCCTGGTCATATTCGGATTGCTCTTCCATCATTCTCTGGTATTGAAGAGCTTCCATCTGCATTGCTGCCTTCTCCTCTTGAAGCCTATTTATCATTGCCATTGTTTGACTTGCTGCTACTGCAGATGCACTCCTCTCTTCTTCCAGTTCAGCATATAAAGCATTCAAAGCCTTGTGTTCGGCTCTCAAAGCCGACTTCAACTTCTCCGTTGTCAAAACTCCATCACCACCACCCTCAATGTCGCTAAAGACACTTCCTCCATCCAAAGAGTCTTCCATTCCCGAGTTTCTTCTTTCAAGTAGTAGCAGTTTTCTGCGCAAATAATGGAAACTGTCGACAGAACTAGGAGTGTCAGGAATCTTATCTTCCTCAGCATTCTCGTTAAGCTCTGAAGAGAATGACAAATGATTGTTCATCACTAGCTCCCTTGTCTCAACTGTTATGGTCTTAAATTCAACTAGATCTTCCTCAGCTCGTTTATAATCTGAAATGATAACAATTTCGATGAACAAATGAACATAACCAACTAATATCTCTCAAATGAAAGTTGTTATTCAATGAGACTTACGATGTTCATCATCTCCATTAAATTCATCATTGCTGGTTGGAGCAGGATCTTCTTGACATTGTATATCTTCATTCAGTTCCTGGTCAGGAATCTCTGTTCCTATCGAGACCTCTGCTTCAATTTCATCGTTTTGCATTTGGATAGCTTCATCAGGTTCTTCTACACAATTTAAGAAAATGACCATCAGTTGTAAGGAAAATTCAAAGCACAAAACTAGTGAAAAAGAGGAAAGGGAAAGAAAGATTGAATTTCATCGAACACTTACCTTGCGAAGCATCAAAACCCATGTCTTCTACTGCCCTTTCTGTGCTTTCTTGAACATCATTTTCATCAACAGAAGGTGCCTGAATAGTTGAAATCTGTTCACATTCCTCCTTCAACAAATCCACATCAATAACTAATCCAGGATAACTAACATACTCCCCGAATTCAATTGATTCAAAAACTGCATCTTTTGCTTTCTCTTCGCTTCCATGGCCAGAAAGTAATGGCTTTTTCTCTTCCAATTGTGACTTAAAATGCTTATCAAACTCAAAAACAAGATCTTCATCACCGCAGATTCCCTTCTCTTCCTTTATTTTTGTCCTTGGACTTGGGTTTTCTAAATTAATCAAGTCATCCACCGGGATTAAACGACAATCATCTTGATCAATAAAGAACTCCAGATGCTGAGGTAGAGCTGCAGCAGGGGCATCTCCAACTTCAATTATCGGATGATCACGAGATTGATCAGTCATAAACAAATTTGAGTCATCTTCCTTTACTCGATCTTGCTCCTTTTCGAGAATCAGACCTTCTTTAATGTCCTCACTAGTCACCACTTCTTTGCAATCAGAATTTGAAACAGAAGATGAACAGTTTTCTTCTACCTCCACTTCTCTTTTTCCAATCTGAATTTCTCCGATCCCCTGCTCGTCATCTCGTCGATCAGGACAATCTCCTTCATCGTCTTTATCACCATCTTCTCCTTCCGAGATCAAATTTCCTTTATGGCTATAATCCAAAACCTTCCAAGAAAGCTTACCTAGATAGAAATTCGTGTCCAAGTCTCCACCACAGCAAGAACACCTCGTGCTCATCTCACCATTTTCAACTGAGGACGAGCAATCCTCGCACAAATCCATCGATTCAGCCAACTTTCCATGTCTTGAGCAGAAACCCAATTTGGAAATTTCACTAGCATGAGATTCACACACAAGATCTCTGTAAGAGCACTTGCTTTTTTTAGGGTCAAACACATGATCAAGCCTACAACACCAGATGCAGGGCCTTTTAAGGCCAAAGTAATCAGCGAATTTGATTAACAGATAAGAGAAGAGAGAATTGAGAAGAAGGAAAGAGATCAAAGTCCATTCGAGGATAGCGTAGACAAGAACAAGTGTGATCTTGTTGGAGTTTCTATGCATCATGGTAGCAAACTTGTTGGCAGCCATGGATGGATGCTCTGTTTTGTTTGTGTTATTTACAGGAGAAAGAAACAGAGCTTTTCAGAGAAAACAACAAGAGATGACGAGAATTTAGTTACTGGAATTAAAAGAAAGATTTCAGAAGATATTAATAGAGGCAGTGTTTTTTGGGAGAAGAAGATGAGAAACCAGTTCTTGAGAGAAGAAGGAAGGAAAGGAGAATGACAGACGAAGATGCCAAGTGGTTTTATTTAGACTGAGAAAAGATGGTCTGAAAGAGACTGTCGACAGCCAAAGAGGACTCCAATTAAAAAAATTTAAAAAAAAAAACTTGAGTTAAATATAATTTTTCACAGAAAATTAAAATTAAAGAATGTCACCTGTATAGAATAATTTAGTTAACCAATTCACAAGCAAAAATATATACTCTCATAGGAGATTATAATCCTAAATAAATAAGAAATGAGATTCGTAGTAAAGGAGGAAATAATGGTAAAGAAAATTGCAAATTTAGAAGTGTCCAAAAGTAATAAAACGCTAATTCAAAAGAATAGACATCGGAATTTGAACAAAAAAAACAAAAACTAGCACCATTCCTGATTTTGTACAATTCTGAGCTCATAATTTTTCAATCCTGCCACTGTTATTCCTATAATTAACTTGAGTAAAATGTCTAAGGTACAAACTTTCCTAAATTAAATGAGGACAAAAAAAAAACTAAATCTTGCATTTCATTAGTTTTGAAAAACTGCTAAGATACCACATCGAAAAACTATATGAGATTGGTGCAATAGATAAGGAGAAAACTACTCCTAATACGGTATGATCGGTTTTTTTGGCCCAAGTAAGAGCGTGGGTCTGTAAGAGTAAATCTATGATCTATGATCTATGATGGCATGTGCCCTGAGCGAGCAAATATCATACTGTTTTGGGTTTTGTGAGTTACGCCAAATCTAGACTAACATTCTCCACATTGTCAGAAGGTTTAAGTTTTTCGTCAAGCAAGTATGATGGTTGTATGGTTGCATAGTCAGGTAGCAGACTATTCAAGTTGTCTATCTGGCTATTGTCTGAGGACGTGAATGCCCTTTAAGTGGGAAAATAAGGGGGAAACTACTTCTAATACAATATGATCGATTTTTTGGGCCCAAACGAGGACGTGGGCTTGTAAGAGTAAATCTGTGCGGGTTTGTGTCCACAGCGAATAGTATCATACTCTGTTGAGTTGTGAGCTACGTCAAATTTGGTCTTGGCTTCTCCACCTCATCGGAAGGCGAATGGTTTCCATCAGAAACCTTCTACCTTCTTAAGGAGAAACAATTCTTTCCAACTCGGCTGCTAACTACGTTGAGAGGGTAAAACATGTATAACCCAACATAAAATTATTATTTTCGTTTCTCTAAAACTAATATTTTGTTTATTCTTTCCTTCCCCACGAATATTGAATTGTGCAATCGAATATAGATTCGATGTTGAAAATGATTACACTATCTCCGAAAGGGATATCAGTTGAAAACAAGAAAAGAAAAGGCAAAGAATTGAACTTGATTCTTAATTTTAGTTTTGAGATCTAAATTTGTGTGATTTTTTATTTTTGACAATTGGGTTTACAAAAGTGTAGAATCAGAGGAGCATAGGAGTTACTTTGAAGGCAAAACTCTTATTTTATGGCCATCTCTGGCCCTCCACTCTGGTTCTCTCTTTGGGCGGCAGATGGTCTGACCCATCGAGCATACCTATGCGTTGGTGGACCAACCTCAAAGAAGACTATGGAGCTATTTTTTGTTTCTTTTTTATTTTTATTTAATGATGAGAAATTCCAGGCTTGAATATTTGAATCGTTACACACCCTCCAAAGACTTGATAAATAGGATGTGATGTTAAGACTATGCAGCCATTTAAATTGTCTATGGATGCAATCCTTTTTTCTTCTTCCAAATGATGATAAATCACAGTCTGTGTCTCCAAAATAATTTCCACATCATTCAGGAGGAGAGGTGCAAAAGATACATGTCAGTGTGATACCTTGGAAGATGTCTCAGATTATAAATTCAATTGAGCTATTGAAGCTCCAACTATCCAGCATCACTGTGCAACATATCTTGAGAGTAGGAAATGACTTGGCAGATGTCTTGGCAAGGAAGGAACCTCAAGAGATGATGATCTAATTTTGTGCTTTTAGTCTCTTGCATATTACTTTTTCTAATTGTTGTGTACTTGTTTGGACTCCGTCCAGGCCATTACTATGATGCCCTGTTGTGTTTCTTCTGTCTTTGCTAATATATCTTTCCTGCTGCTTATAAAAATAATAATAATCACAGTCTGTGTAAATTTCTAATACTTAGATTGTCCTACTCTCTTTAAATACCTGATAAGTTGTACGATATTTATGTGAAGACTGAAACTCTATGAATGCTCCATTTGTGACAGGGTTGAATCTTTTTATGTTAAATCAATTCTCTACTTTATGTTTTTGCTTAATTTTTATGTAATTAAAGATTGATTTTGAATTCACAAAACCCTTCAATCGATTAATTATGGGTTTAATTTCTGGATAATCAAATTTTTTGATTTGAATCAACCTCGAATTCGAAGGGAAAATGTTTTTTTTTTCCTCTCAAAATCTGAATAAAAATCTCAAAAACTTGTAGATAAAATTACTTTCAGAGAGATGACCTAATTTTCTTAAACATTAGTCAGAAATGCACAAAAGTTGAAGTGATTGTCTTGGTCCAATTTTGGTTTTTGGGTAGGCAGGGGCTGCACCGAACACACACCCTTCTCCATTTTATTTAATTTTTCCAATTCTAACAATTGTTATTGGAAGACTCTATGGGTCGAGCCGGGGAAGTGGCACGTTATTGGATTTAATTGCCATAACGCTTACATATAACCCACTTTCAGTCCCCAGGGCATATGGCTGAGCGGTACCCACCTTGTCAAAACTCTTAACGGGGGAAGTGGAGGTTGTGAGTTCGAAACCTCGTAGAGGCATTCGACCACTTCTAAAGCGGCAGGTGGTCCCTACCGTAAGGCTGCACATCCTGCGACTTACATCTGTCAGTGACTCCCAGGGCAGGGAACTGGCAGACGGGTTTCGGTTTCTCGACCCCAAACCGAAGACTCTACGTCTACAGCCACCCACGTTTTACCTTTTTATTTATATTATGTATATATGGATTTGTTTATTTGCCGTAGAACATAGATGAGAGTTCCCATTTACAGGGGAGAATCTAACTTTGGTGGTTTGCCACCTTTGAAAACACTTTTGCTTTAGTCAAGTTTACACAATATGTTTCATTGTTGCCCCACGCCTTAATTTGTTAATAATTTGATTTGGTAGATCCAAATCCTAGGTTAATATATTACCAACTAAAACCTTTTCCCCTCTATATTATAATTTTTAGTTTGCTGTATTTTGGGATTAGTTCACATGAAATTCTAAGAATTAGTTTTACTAGGAGTGTAAACAATAATTTGGTTCTCACTAAATAGGTTTAAAAAAAGAAGACCATTCGTTCGTTTTTTTGGGGGTAATTAACCACTCGGGTTTTTCTTTTAATAGACAAACTTCTCGATTGGTAAATCAACTGGGCCACTAGACTATGTGACTAGGGGAGTGTTCATGCGCACATTAGGGAGATAGTATCGACACTTCAACAGGATCATCCATCATTGGCACACTTCTCGTACAAACGACAAAGTTGCAAATATTTTGACTTTTTTAGGTCGTCTATCTGATTCGATGATAGTGTATTTAGAGGCGGTATCCCCTTTTGTTTATCCTCTCTATTATTCGGAATGTGTTGTTGATAAATATATAAGTTTCCTTTTATAAAAAAAAAAGTTGGTAAGGGTTCAATATATCATTAAAAATGATTTTTTTTTTCAAAAGGCACAAAAGGAGGATCGATCAAGCCTTTCTTTTTCTTTACTTAATCTCCTTTTATCTTTCAAATTTTGACCCTAAAAGACAATAATTTATTATAAATCTTTCCTACATAAGCAAGAGTATATTTCGATTTTCAAAAATGATTTTTCATTCAATCTTTCTATTAAAGTTTCATCAGCAATAGTTGCCTATTCAATGAACAAGGTAAAGTATCTAATAAACATAAATGTTGAATAATTAATTTATAAATAAATTAAATGAATACAATATAAAAAGAAAATTTATATTGACATATTATTGGCCCACACTCTCTCATCTGTTACATATACTTATATTTATACGATTTAGTGTATTTATATTGTACCATTGACGTCTTCAATTTTTACAGAGAAAATACACATACAAAATCAATAATAATAATAGTAATGTATACTACTCATTCATTATTAGTATAATAAAAGTAACTATTAAAAGAACTAGTATTCACCATATATATATATACACTAATTATTTTTGACCCATTAGGTGTGATGCAATCGAGATTGTTGCAAACAAGAGTGAAAATGTATTCACCAATATGACTTCGAATGAATGATTGTACGAAGTAAAAAGAGAATTTAAATACGTTTGGAAATTTTGGATTCACTAAAGGTTCGCTTTACCAAAATAAACAATGACTTGAAAGAGTGTGAATTGTAAGGACAAACAATTGCGAAAGCTTGAGAGCTTGGAAACTTTAGAACATAGGTAACAAGAAAACTTGTTTTATACTTTGTATAGTTGTTTTGTGTGTGGAAAAGGGGAGAACTTTTACATTCGTGACTTCTACTATATATACATGCTCTTAATGCATCCTAAAAGTTATGACCACTATCCTAAAACATCGTCATTTCAACCATGTTCTTCTTTATGCAGCTACATTACAGTTAATAATTGTCTAAAACAGGTAATTGCAGCCCAACACATGTCTACATTTCCTCAATAACTCGCTGAAACTATGACACATTCAAATAGTACACTCCATTATCCAATAAGTTTTGAAATGAAACTCCAAATTCGTTTTTTGTATTTGACTTCATCCATGATACCCATAATTCGGATTTATAGTTGTTTAACAATCTGACAATAAATTAGCTAATTGCTTACGCCACGTGACAACACCTAAGCGATCCTCTATGAATCAATTGGGCTTGAGCTATTAATCTCGTTTGGGTCTATGCCAAGAGTAAATTTCACGATCCATCATTTCATCTCAGTCCTTTAATTACATTCAAACTTTGACCCTTCATTGGGACTCGCACTCGGCTCAATCCATGAAGTCTAATATTCTTTGCAGCCCATCATACCATTCCAGACCATTACTTGAGATTCGTATTATTGGTGAATATTCGAACATAAAGTGAAGGATATTTTATATGTATAGTATGTATTATAACCACTTCACCTCTTAATACTTAAGCGATAATTTACATGTATATATATATATATATATATATATATATATATATGTGTGTGTGTGTGTATACGCGCGTGTGTGAAGAGTGTTGTCACTGTTTCAATTGATCTAGTGGACCAGTGGAAATCATCTCACAAGGCTCGCGTGGTAGCTAAGAAACCTCCCAACAAATATCAATTACGAAGTATACATTGCTTAATTTTTGTACCATAATCATACCATATAGGGTCCCAATATACATTTAATTTATGATTTTTATTCTACTTTACCTTCTTTTTAAGAATCAATTTGGGTTGGGGTTATCCAAAATCCCACTCGCGCTAAATTTGGAAAAGAAAGGAAGGTTACAAAAATATTTATTAATTCAAATTAAGCAATGTTTAAACAAAAAAAGTTATTTGATTTCTGAATTCATGGGTCGTTGTTAGTTAGTAATTGCCTATGTGTGCCTAAATTAATATGCTTAATTAAGCATAAGAATCAAGATCATATGCTATATTCCGATTGAGATAGTTAGCAAGTACTAGAAATTGTTGAATTGTCTCAATCTTCATGGGTTGGTTTGCTTCCTCATTAATGCATGTGTTGGTTTGCTTTTCATTTCTTTATATATTTGATTATGTAAAGATAGTACGAGTGTATGACTTCTCAAGTGAAGATATGGGAAGAAAAAAAATTACTACTCCATTTTATGCCTCCCTTTCATTTCCATTTCATACTTTCTCAACTAATGATCGGAGACTCTCGGCTCAAGAGAGGTCGCCTCGTCTTCTTTTGGGGACCTTGAAGCAAGCATCAATAAATACCCTACTACATTCTTTGTTATGCTCACAACAAATACCCCTAATTTAAGTCAAAAAAAAAAAACTAAAAGGTATCATAGCAAGATATTTAATTTCAAGTTCGTAGGGACTTCAATAATTAATATTAATCCCCTAATTAAACTAATTTATTTGAAAGAATCGATTTTTGTAAAACAAAAACATGTACGTGGATCTCACACATAATTAGACTTCTGGAGAGGGGGATTTATGCTTGAACCAAGGAGAGGGGGAAACTTTATCCACGAATTTTTTTCTTTCAAAAAATCATAATTACAAGTTTGTGCATGTCAAAAGAAAATTATATCCATTTTGAAAGAATGAGACCCACTAAAGAATATTTCATTATTTTGACTGAACCGTGCGTGCACAGCACGGCAGTAATATCTATATGACACGGGTGGTAAACGGCCCGTGCAATAATATAATAATTATTTGATTAAAAAATGCACAATATCATAATCAAAACATATTTTTTATGAACAAAAATTAATTTTATGGCAAAGAGGTTAGAAGAACTAAAACGATCTCAAAAAGGATAAATTCATGATTTTTTTTTATAAAAAAAAAAACAGAGAAATTCATAACTCAAATCATTAAGAATTTTCTTAAAAAATCATTTATATTTATATATTTATATGTAGAATCTAGGCACTATGTCTATATATAATTTTGACATCAAACATGTTACTCCTATGCAGCTTCATCAGCTAATCTCGGGCTTTGTTTAGGAAGCAATGGGGAGAAAAATATGCAAAAATAGGCCATATTATTTGTACTACATTATTGTCTGCCTATGCTTATATTTTTTATTTTTATTTTTATTTTTTTAATAAGAAGAAGGAGTGAGACAAACTTGAGATTCGAGATTACATATAATTTAATTCACCAATTGAACTACTTAGTATTCATGTCTGCATATGCTTATAGATCTTAGGATTCTTGGGATTAACACTAACTACTAACTCAGAGAATTAATTAAAAACAGATACCAACTAAGAGAGACTTGTGTCAATAAAAAAAAAAATCTGAAAAAACAAGAGGGAAAAAAAACTTAAATGAGGAGAGATAGGTCTCACCAACTGTAATGATAATGATTCTCACCTTGAAGAGGTGGGACAATGAATATGGTCCCTATTTCCCTTCCTTTCCTTTTTCTGCTTTTGATATGCTGTCCCTCACCATCCTCAACCTTTTTAAATATCTACCCTCCTTCCCTCTACATACTTTCTTTAGCAGCTATCTCCAATGTTCATGTATTACCCATTTAACCCATCCTCATTCTCTCCTTTTCTCCTCTGCTTGCCAGATCATGCTTATTTGATACAGTGTCTCTTGCTAGCCTATAAGCTCCAAAATAAACTTTATCAAACTGCTTATCAAACAGCCTTTTGCATATGATTATTAGGAGGATAAAAAAGGACTCCGCTGTGATAATGGCAATGTAAACTGCTGTTAGTGACAATAATTTCACAAAAAGCATATTTTTGGTATCTAAATGTACAATTACTGCAACACAAGTGTTTGGAGAAGACAACCAGAAACCCAAAAATTTACAATCACTCATAAATCATAAACAATATTGCAGGTGTCTTGGCATGCAAATTATTCCTACCCTACTTAGTGCAGGGTTCCTCACAACTGAAAGAGAGAGAATGAAAACAAATGTATTACCTATTTTGTTTAGAGAGAGAGAGAGAGACCACTTCAAAAATTACAAATGATATTATCAACTGTAGTATCTCTGATTATTACATCTCTCACTACTCACTCCAGGCTTTGACGACTCAAACAAACATATGATTCAAGCAAAAAACCACCAGCTCTCGTGGGCTGAAAAGTGAAAACTCTCACCCCACACCACTTTAATCACTTCCAAATCACAAAAGCCATCTGCACAACCTACATTACAATATCAAATATTCAAATGAAGTAAATGATTACAAAAGGCCTGAGCTCCCAAATGGATTTGTAGGCTGTTGATGAGGAACAGGATTTGCAGGAAATGCCCCAAAAGTTGGATCGCCGAAAGGATTTGTTGGGCTCATCATCACATTTTGATGCTGAAATGGCTGCTGCTGGTATGTAGGAGGGTATTGTGTGAAAGGATTGGGCGGCTGTTGAGCCATTGCAGCCATTTGAACATTATGAGGGGGTGCAATGCCATTCGACATGGCAAAAGGATCATGTACCTCAAACGGATTTGGAGCTGCCCCTCCATAAGCCGGCTGCCGGGCAGCTCGATACGCTGCTTCATCATACAGACTGTTGAGAGTGAGCGAGTCTAATCCACCAGCCTAATATTCGTTGGCAACAAACACCAAAATCAGTTAAATCCACCAAAAGGTATAAATACCTCCCACCTTTCACAACAAAAGTCCTGTCATTTCACATAAAGAAAAACTTTCTATTTTTTTCATACACCGTCTAGAAACGTAACAGGTTAGCCTGATTAAACAAGTTTACCACAATTGTTTCTTCAGGTTCATGAGATAAATGCTCGACTTTCAAGTGCCCTCACAAAGTCCCAGGGTCTCAATTTTGAGAACTAAGGAAAAAAAGTCCGAAGCTCAGGTTCATCATTGTTGCCATATGCAACCATAGATCCCATTTACGAACGAAAAGCAACAAAACAAGTGCGTTCAAAGGGCACATTACTCTGTGTAGATTATGAACAGCAAGGCATGGCTTACCAGCTGTGGTTCATTGGCTGAGGATAAGTTGCTACTTGGGGTTGTCACCAGGGCAAGTTCCCATCCAGTGGGATCAAAGTCTTTTGATTGAGCAGCACTAGAGTAAAATGTTGGAGGAGCATCTGCAAAATAAGGAGATCCTAACGGTAAGCAACAAGTAAGTGAAATAATAAAATAAACATGAACAAGTAAGGTCAGGAAGGAAGGAAAACTGAGATTCACCAGATTCTGTAGGTACTATGGCCAAAGCCAAGGCATTTTGATCCTCAATCATGGATGCATTTGGTGCACCATAATCCAATCCCTGAACCAAAGAAAAAAATAAACAAAGAAGAAAATAAATAAATACACGGGGTAAAGTCTCCATGAATGTTGAGCAACTTGACAATACTCAAAACTGTCAGATTACCAGTAGATCTCCTGTCTCCATGTGAGGAGGAGGACGAGGAGGAGGAGGAGCAGGAGTGACATCAACATTAGACACAATAAACTCATCAGGAGGTGGAGGTTCAGGTTCATCAGCGTCTGATTTGGTGTCTTCAGATGGTCCTTCCTCTGGCCTATATGTCAGAAGCTGTTCAGAATGACAAAAGATTATATTCCTATCAAAATATCTACAAGTACTAATTTCAATTTCAAAAGACACAAGTCGACAATTACAGATCAAACACCATATCAAAACAATTGGACTGTACAGTCGTGTCATTCAAAAGGCTTCTTCAAAATCTACTGAAAATGGATCTCTCTTTAAAATTTGTAACTTATTAATTTCTGATTAGATAATTTCTACTGACTAACATGGCAGAGCCAACAGATTGTGTCACCATCGAAGAAGTCTTAAAAACCCCTTGGACACTATCTTTCATCGAGGTCAAGTTATAGTTTACATCACTTAATTAATAAATTTGAAAAAAACACATAGCAAAGGAAAGAAACTTAGAAGTAATAATTTGGAAAATACTAACCAATGGCTCACTTGGAACAGTAACCACTCGAGGGGCCTCCCTTATGTACTCTTCCATTGTAGTGAGAAAGGATTGTGGAGGCTGAAGAAAGTTCAACATAATATCTACATAGATGAGATAACTGCAACAGCAAGGACAACATACAATAAATGAAGTGTTGAGTCTCGGTCAATACCTCTCTCAAAACAGGAAATTGGAAATTCCTTGCAAGTTCCAATCCTCTGCAAACCTCATAGAAATCAGAAAGGTTCCCAGCCTAGACAAGGAAGCCAAATTTGCTCAATAAAACCCCAAAACTCAGAATGCTAAGACAGTAAGATATCAGAAATTTTAAGATCGAGGAGGTTGATGTATCTGTGGTTTACCCAGCAAGGTGGGTCCAATGAAACCCAACCTTGGAGAGCTCCACATCCTCAATAAACTATATTCACCTGCTGGCCAGCTCGTTTGTAGATATCAAGAGCGCTAATAGCTTCGTGTCTTGGCATCTCAAAAAACTGCAATTACACCAAACTAATCATATAATGAAACAAAAATTAAGCATGGCTGGCAACTCTTAAAATTAAAGGTCAAATCACCTTATCAACAAGATTGATGATTCCATCATTAATAGCACAATAAATTTTAAAGCTCTCCTTCAGTACCTGTCAAGTGCAGGGCTCAATTAAGTAAACAACAATCATCATAACGATACTTTGGATTCATGTTCATAAAGTTCGGTAAACATTAACAGAATCTGCCAGCCGAGAGCAACCCTCCTTTGTACAGGCTCGGAATGGCTGTTACCAAGCACCAAGTCAAGAAAATCTTTCCAGTTAGCATTTTTATTGATGTTTCCTTTCTGGGAGCTGAGGGAATGGAAATAATATTTTATGATACCATTTCTCTGAACAAATCATGCAAGTCCTTGCACTTTTTTAGGACACAGTCGAAGAGAACCCGAAGAAAAAAGATGGCATAAATTCTTTCATAATAGATAGTAATGCAGCATCCATGGACACAAGCACACACAAACGCATAGGTAATATTTAAAAGCAAGGAGCTCTTGATGAAGTTTCTGGAAACAATAGGCTGCTCAATTACATTTAATCCATGTTGAAAAGCATACATCCGAGAAACTCTTGCTACCTAATTAACAAATATTACCCCACCCCAACCTCAATGAGAGAAGGACATGGCTTTCATATCACTGGAAAGACTGTTCTACAAATGCAAGTTCAGAATTCCCAGAAATCATTGCAGCAAATAACCATCTTCATTAAATTCATTATTCATGCAAAGTCCGGTTATTTTACTCTGAAATAACTAATGGCATGTGGTCTTCTAAATTAGATTAATTTCTTTTCATAATCTTTTATCGTCAATTAGTTGACAATTGCATCCCTTGCCCCCTCAAAAAAAAAAAAAAAAAATTTATATATTGGTATTGTAGTTTTGCCCCCATAAAATTCATTCTTTTAAGGTATGCCCCATAAAGTGCATTTCTTTTGAGATTTTCCCCCACTATCTTTTCTCATCAGCTATACCCTCAAAGTATTTCTATAGCTACTATTGCCCCCACTCATCAAGTTTTCTATAATCGCTGCACCTCACATAAATCAAAAAGAGAATTTCAAGAACAAAATATTAAATGACGCCAAAGAAAGTAGAATTTCGGCACCACCAATATCAAGAACACGATTTCCATTAAACTTTCTGTGTCTAAACTTCTCATTACTTGCACCTCTGGATCGTATGTTTGTCAGTTACGTAATCCCCTATACTTCCAAATTCATAAAACTAAAAGTAAAATGGTGAATACTTTGATGTCAGAAGAAATACACAGAACCTCAATAGAATAAAGAAAACAAAGTCATTAGTAGATGAAAGCATTGGGTACATGAATGTGTGCAAGAGATATCCCTAACATACCAGAGCCAGAGCGTACTGTATAACATAATTGGCAACAGCTGCACCTTCAGGCTGTAAAGTTGAAGATAAGTGTCATTGTCTTTAGTTCTTACAAATTCATGCACTAGCAACAAATAAAGCAATCGGAATAAAATAAGAGTGAATGTTAAAAGCCTGGTTTTATTCGTAAGTAAAGGTACCCGACAACCGATGAGTCTATACAGCAGCTGCTGCAAAGCAGGTAACTGCTCCAACAGTTCTTCACTGTCCAATTCTCGTGTTCTACTGTAGCCCTGCAAGTCAAAAGGAACAATATCAAGAAAAAATATCACAAATTTATAAACAGTAAACTACCAAAAACAACATGCCCAAAGCTATCTTCTGTATTAATTGCAACATTAAGTGTACAGCCAATCATAATTATCCAGGACACTTTCAAGAGGAACCGAAGAAATAAGAAGGAAAATAAAACTCAAGAAGTATATCATTACCGTTAAACTCAAAAAATTATTAAGAATTCATATACAATTTGTCCAAATCAAAAGAATGCTTCATTGTTACGAAATAATTTAAACTGATAAAAACTATTGAACCAAGAACATGACAATCATTGATTGTTGAAAAGTGAAGGTGAGGGACATCTGAACCAAAACGAGACCTCTACATGGTTTCAAAATCTCAGGAGAAGGCCTAAAAAATAATTCTCATGACTCCAGGTCAGCGGGAAGCATGCATTCAGGTAGTGAATTTGCAAGAATAGACACCTAAACACAATAAATCCTAACCTGAACATTCTAAATAGCTCTTTGCCTTCTTAGATGGTTACTGCTAACCGCTTTTGGTCTCAATTCTTTGAGGTTGCTTTTCCAATAAACGTTGGTTACATTTCTTTATGTTATTACTTATTTGTACCAATAACCAGTTTTTGAATAGTTAAAAGACTACGATAATCATCTTCCCAAAAATTGCAATCAAAGGACTCCTTTGTTTTCTGACAGGATAAATTGTTAACACTGTTATGACTTATGAGATCATCAAGACACAACAACACCTCTCTAAGTCACTGCCAAAGTTTTAATGGCAACAAAGTAAGTCGCAAAGTTCTAGGTAAGAGTGTAAACCTTCACCACATGGTATAGCGCTTCAATCAGATAATCTTAAGTGCATATCATAAAAACTATGATGAAATGCAATTTGATTAATTTCTGCCAAAAATAGAATAAGGAAAACATCTTGATTCACAATAAAATTTGCAATCCCATGATTCTGACAAATTGTAGCACCAGTGATATCAAAAGAGAGAATACACAAATAAAAAAGACTTCCTCAACCAAGGTTACAGGCTGATACAGGGAGACAAATGGAAAAGAAAATCAATATATTCCATCAGATTCCATAAAGTTTCAAGAGGGCATAACCCTAGTGCAGCCAACCAAAGGAACCAAACAACTCTAGGAGTTCCTGACCACAATATTTCTGGGGAAACCACAAAAATCTCAAATCCAAACAATCATAAATTGTAAAGAATTTACATGAAATGGAGATAAACTCATAAGGATAAATAAAATAAATTCATATCATATCTAAAAATCATAACTGAGTAGATTCTTAAAAAGTAAAAACCAATCTGGGATATATTTATCCATTATAAAACTCGGTTCTCTTTAATCTCAAATATCTTCATTTCCATTTAAATCCAAATTTATTAAGTACAAAATTATGGAAACTACCTTATCCTGTCCTTCGGCAGGTCTTGGAAGTCGTTCTGATTCAATGTCATATTTCAAGATCCTGAAGCATTCCAGTCTTTCCTCCAAGAACAAAGCATATGTACGTACCCAGCCAGAGCAATCCCATGCTGGAAGGCAAAAGCACAAAACAATAAATGTTTAGGATCTCAGAAAGTTTCTCTCTCTTTTAAGGTAAAGAGCTTATACAATTAGCTAAACTACAAACAGAAAGGTGATTAAAGGGCAAGGAGAGAGACACCTATAGGGCTTGAATCATCCTTGAAATTAGAAAGTTGAAGGATGCGTGCTCGCTGGGAGAAATTAAGAAATTCCTCTCTAAATGTAGGATCACCCTCCCTTAACAATCTATGGATTACGATCAGTGTTTTTAATGCCACCTGCCATACACGGGGAAAAAATTATCCTCCTTAAAAGGATGAGCTCCATATTCATATAAAGTAAATCATGTACAACTCTAACTCACTTCAACACTTCCCTTACAAAAAATTAAGGATATAATGCACAAATTGGAACGATGAAACATCATCTTTTAATCTATACCATCACTGATGCATAATAACTTTACATGAACTGCTTTTACTCCATTACATGGTGGATGGATAAAGCAGGAAGCCATTAGTAGGCTGAGAACCAACGTAAATCTTTGCCAAATCTTATGAGACACGAAGATACACCCCTAGAAGCTACATGCTCCGAGACTAAGTAGGAATGCAAAATAAATAAGCTGTAAATAAAGAAAGGTTGGGGCAAGAGATGATCACTCAATTTGAAAAAAGAAACAAGGATATGTTATAGGATTTTCAGATATATTGGATTGACAATTCAAATAATCAACATGTTGATATGTTATATCCTATTAAGTTAGCTTGATGGATAGAAGAAAAAAAATGCATTGTCCTTTGATCAACTGAAGGATATATTTAAGGCTAAATACTTTTTCTTTCCTAGGCTAGCTATATGCCTAAATGTGCCTATCATATAAAATAAATACTACATTGTTGAGACTGACAAGCTAAAAGTTAATTTACTGAAAGCACACTGCTGAGATATATATGTGAAAACATAAGGAAAAGATATTTGATCCAGGCTGAAATAGCTCCAATTGAAGATAGCATAAGAGAGAATTGTCCAAAATGATATGGATGCATCACATAAGGATGCAAAAACCATGATTCAAAAGGTCAGAAATTCGAGTAGAAGACTTTAGATGAGGGGAGCTAAGCACCAAAAAAACTGGTACTGATGATTGAATGGTGATAAGAAAGGGTATAGTTGTGATAAATTAGTTAAATACGCCTCCAAAAAGATTAGAAGTGTGGAATTAGACATGACTAAGTGGTGAATGAGAATTCATAGGATGGATCCAAGTAATATTGTTGCTAATCATTCAGGCCAACCATCCTGACATAGTCAATCCTCAATACCAAGTCTTATTTCTGTCGTAACAATTAATAATCAAGTTGGTCGAATTCTCCTAATATCTAAAGCTAATTTACTAGTTTGAATTGCTTCCATTTGTGTTCATTGTTGTGATCACCATCAAGCACCTGATAAAAAAGGAAATGCCATCCAGAGGAAATGGCTTCCACTATGATGGTAGTGGTTGTTTCTTAGGTTTAAACTTGTTATGTCTAGGTCGCATATAGGCAACTTTACCAAATCTACACATATGGTAGAAGGGAATGCAAAAAAAGCTCAAACGACCAGAATCTGACAAAATGAATCACAATAACAATCAAAAGACAAAATGAACCGCAATAAAAAATCCAATGCAGATCTGTGAACACAAAATAGTCCCAAATCCCAACCCATTTCGAACAAAAACCATCGTCATCAAACAAAATAAAAAAAATCCACAGAATTCTGTACATACCGTCCAATTGTGAGTCTTGGCCAATCGACGGGAAAGGGCATGAATGCAATAAGCAACATCCGCTCGAGGTCGTGTCGCAGACGTTACCACCAGGATTTCTGTAGAAGAATCAAACAATTCAGATCCGCATACTCAAAATTGGATCTCTCAATTATAAATGAAATTCAAAATCTAAAGAAGAGGAATAGAAAACAGACTTCGAAGGTGTCGCTCCTTAGGCGGACACTCGACATGGTTGGTTGCTTTGACTAGGGCAACATCCAACTCCTAATTACCGAACCCAATCAACCCGCACAAAAATAACCAAATCAAAGTAAGAAAAATAATCAAAATTTAACACAGAGATGGAGAGAGATTGAAGATTGTGGCACGGTGCAAAGATGTACCGCGTAATCACTGTTGACATGGGCGAGGCCGACTTTTGTGGAATCTTTGAGGGCGCCGTAGGCCTTTCTCCACGTCTGAAGCGTGCCCATTTACCCGCTCAGATCGCGCTCCCTCTCTCTCTCTACACTCTCTCCTGGCGACTACTGTTCCGTGGTGCTCGGTCCTGGCTTCTCTCTCTCAATCTCGGCGAGAGAAACGGAGGAGAGTCCTGATTCGATCAAAAAAGGCGTCGCAAATATATAAATTCTTCGTTTTTTTTTTAATATTAAGAAATTTGAAGGACAACAAAAATGTGAATTAAATAATTAATAAAATTCGTTTCGTTTGTGAAAGGGTTTCTCTCTCCGGACTCCGGCCTAGTTGGACTCTCTCTTTCGGTGTGCCTTCATCATTATTATTTTTTATTTTTTATTTTAATTTCATTTTTACACTTTATTACAATTATTCATCACTCATATTTAATTTATGCAAATTTGTCCCATGATCAGTTGACATGCGTGAACGTTTAGCTCATCAAGTCTTCTAGGAGTTTTTACTACATGAATAACACGATGAATTAGGTCAAAATTTGATATGTATCGAGAAAAAAATTACTTCCAGTAAAAATCAAATTCAAAACATCCAAAATCAAATTCAAAACATCCAAAGTTCATACGGTTTAGGATTTACTCTCCAAGACATGTGACGTCACAGATGCAAAGAGGAAGAAACAAAAAAAAATGTTGTAAGTTCAGTATTATGTATTTTAAAATCGAGAGAGAGAAACCCGTGCCAGCTGCTCTTCACTGACTTCCCCACCTTTCACAAGACTGGCTTTACTTGCAACTTTGGTCACCACCCCATATGAGCTATTTATCTCATAAAGTATAAACATAGGTGTTTAGTGGTGTAGAAAATTAGATATGAGTCCCTGCATTTACAAAGCACAAAGAGTTTACTTCTGCAGTTCATCTCGTGTTCATGAATGATTTCCAGAAAAGATTCATCTTTAAAGCCATTCTCTCATCAGATCCATCAGAAGGCAACTGCCAAGCCATTGTTGTCTATAATAACCATTTCCAGCTTGCTGACTGGGGACATGGAAGCAATTCATGGATAGACCTAAATCAGGGAATCAACTATCCTTACCTAGAATATCACCTGCTATGATGACCATGTTTTATACATAGTGAAATCACCATTGGATCTGTTTCTGGTTCTACAGCAAACCATCTTGCAAATACACAGGAGACCATGGCATTTTAGGGTATACAAGTTCAACCATATCACCAGCGAATGGAGAGAAATTAACAATTTGGGTAACCAAGTTCTGGTCTTAGGTTTAACTTTTAAGCCACCACTCCATGATATACTCTGCCAAAGATTTTCCAGAACTGGAGACAAATTCCATATATTTCACTGATGATTACACATTCAGAGATTACTATACGGGTGTGTTCAACTTGGACGATCACTCGGTCGAGCCAATCTCTAGCTGTGATCAGAATAATATGCACTCACCTTTATGGATTACTCCAGAGCAATGGTAGATCTTCTATCAAGAAGGAGAAGGAATGCAAGGTTGTCACCTTTATGGCCAGTGATTTTTTCTCTTACCCACCCCTATTTGAATGGCACATATAAGTTGCTAATGCCATTGAACAATTTATCCTCTTGTGTAAATTAATATATGTTGATGCGCTAAATCCACAAAAGTTCTTGTCCTAGCCTTAATGTCATCCTCCCCCACAGACCTTATTATCTATTAGAGACTCAATAGAATTGCATGTTCACATCATCAAAGCCAAATGATGTGCAACTTGATGAATTTACACAAGTTGCCAGAACCCACAAGGGAGTAACAAATTGTCCAAATTGGTGAAATCCACAAAATAAAGCCTTTTTCACATATAATAAGAGGAAGAAGAATGAAGAAAAAAATTTCTCAGGCACAATGGTTCACTAAAACACTTATCAGGAATGTACGAGTAAAAATGAGGACTAATAATCAATATGCTCACTGCAGATTAACAGCTAAAAAAAAGAAAACGAAAGAAAACATAGTTCTGAATAAAAATGATCAGCATAACAAAAATCAAAATTATGGTACCAGTAAATCTCCAGCCTCGATCAGGTTCTGTATCCAAAGAATATATATTCCACAGGTATTTTATTGGAGCTCATTGTATGAGTATGTTCAACTTGGAAGAACAAACTACCATGTAAATCTATTGTTGTGATCTGGAAATGACTGCCATAACCCTTATGGATTATTCCAAAGCCATGGTAGCTAGGCCGTGTATTATCTCCTCGCAAGAAAAGAAGAAGAAAAAAAAAAATATATATATATATATATATATATGTATGTATGTAAAATAAGCTGTATTCATAGGTGCTGGCAGATTGGGAAAAAATGTCAATTTATGGGTCTCATTTTTGTTAATATGTCATGATTCATATCCCTAACAACACATGGACGACTACAATAGCAACTTGTCGCATGTGTAAGTTCTTATATTGATGAGTACTTCATATCTTACTGTACAAGGAGAAGCTCAGTAAGATATTATAGTCTTTTGCGATGCAAGTATTTTCACTAAATATGTAAGATGTTGAAACAAGTATACCAATACCAAAAATTAAGTTACAGGCAAGCGAAGTATGATATAAGAAAGAGTAATAGCATAAGCAAGTAGCTGAATGGCAATAAACATAGAAATAAGCTATCGTATACAATTACCACAGAATAGCATTATTACAGTATCATCTGGAACAGAGTTACTTACAGAGAATGAGGCTATGAGTGACGACTTAATTGAGATGTCTTTCTAACTCAGTCATCATTTTGATGGAACTTGAAATCAAAATGGTGCTGTAAGATGGACAGTCTCATATAACTGCTAAATATATCGCCCAGCAGAAGACAACTGTATTGGATTTGGAGCCTTGTGTTGGACTGGTTATTCACATAAGTAAATCATCCAGTAATGGTGTGCTGAAAGGCAGCTCTATCGCTCCAGAAGCCACAAGGAGTAGCAAAGTCCAAATTGGCAAAACCCACCAAAGGATAAATATCAGAATTCTTCTACCTGAAGAAAAAGACCAAGAAAGCAATTTGATGCCACTCAAAAAGACTAGAGCTTCAGTGTTAGAAAGTGGATCAGAAGAATAGATTCTCTTCATATGTAACTTCATATTTTCATAAGAATCATGACCACGTGAAAGCTGGAGGAAATGTCCTACAAGTTCCAATCAATGTTGACAAGCAAGCAGGTGGTAATTTCTCTGAATTTTACCTTGTTCTTCATAATTTTGTGGTGGGTTTAAGGCAATCTATCAGGCTTAAAATATTCTCTGCACCGTCCAAAACAATCTAACAATTATTTTCAGAGAAGATACGAATTAGGAAGGCATTATTTTTATCTGCTTTTCATTTTATTTATGTTTTTCAGCTTTCCTAAAGAAAAATAAGTAGCCTTCCAGACAATGATAACATTCTGCCCATCAATCATGACAGATTTTTATAACAATGGAACAATCTACATTCAGCTTAAAGATCTATGATCACCACTTGTCATTTAAAAGAATTTATAATCACTAAAAAGAATCATATAGGTTTCACTGTGTAACTTTCATCCTAGATAAAATACCAGATTTTATCATGTCCTGAAATGTTAACATCCAATAAAGCCAATCAAAGCTATCAAAAGGTAAAATTGCATTGGTAAAAATTTGGTGCTCTGTAATAAATAAATAAAACGATAAACGATAAAAATGAGAGCATACACTAAGAGTCTAAGACTGAAAGGTATGAATCACATTTATTGATACTGAAGGTTCATTGCCCAAGTAATAGCAAACTGCTGCGATAAGTAGCATTGTCGTATCAAATGTATTTTCGAAAAGTTTGCCGGATTAATTTTATTCGTCTATCAATAGCTTAACCAATGTAGATCCATAACCGCTTATCTTTCAACTCAGTTACTCTATTCCCACTGTGTATACGTCAGTGATAAAACAGTTCTCCTTATCAAGAGAACATGTGGAGAAAAGGTATGAAAGTAGATAGGCACTTAACAACACCACATGCATTAGGCATACAACTTTATTCGATTGGTGGTTCCTATTCATTGGCTTCCAAAACAAGGACAAGTTCTCGTACTCGCCTAGGCAAGTTAAATAAGTGTTTTCAAAACATTACAAGTAGATAACTTATTTTTGGGAACTAAGCATATAATTCCCTTAATTCATCTTCAACACCATTCACACGACAAAAGACCGCTACTTGCCTCCAGATTCATCCCTTCCTCTTCGTCAATTATGGAATTTCAAATCAACTGCATAAAGCTGGACTGTCTTATGTACTGCTAAATTTCATCATCCACTGGAAAACACTTGTGTTGGAGACTTGGCTTGGACTGGATTTTTTTCATACAAGTAAGTCCATCCGGCAATGTCCACTCCATAGAACTATAGTATCAAAAGAGGGACAGGAAAAAAAAGGCCGCCTCTCAAATTTACTTTATATTTTCATAGGAAACATGGCCATATGTAAGATGGAGATATCATTTATGCCCTCAAGAAAGGGCGAATTGCTCCAGGTAAGTAGCATGCCTCAACTTTCTGTAAATTTGATCGTATGAGTTAGATTAATGTTGGTACTTTCGTTTTTGTATCAACTTTTATAAGGAGGAAAATGATCAATTTCATTAAGAGAGTTAACCAGGGTAGATTCGTGATATTGTCAGCTTAGGTTCTTCGCCAAGCAAATAAGTCTTCAGGTTTTATAACCAACGTCTAAATACCTGCAATAACAGAGCTTAACACAACAATGAATGCATTTAGGCGATGGATTTGTTCAAATCAGGGGTTCTTTTTCAAGGGCTTCCAAGAAGAACACATGCCTTCTATGCTATTAAGCAAAGTAACACCAGGTTCACTCAAGTGGGTTTCTTCAAAAGGTTCACTATAATATGCTTATTCCAAGCAAGTAAAAAGATATTTACTCCACACTGAAACCATTCCAATGGCCTTCTTAATCACCTAATTGGAGCATTCTAAAGCAATGGGACAACACTGAAATAAAGCAAACAATACCTGAAGACTGGAATTTTGACTCAGTTTGGAAAACAAGCCACTCTCCAGTCTTTCGAAGCTTTTTCTCCACTGGTCCCTCAAATTTACCAGTAGACATCGGCAAAATCCCATCAAACAGCGACTCCAATTCCTCCGAATCCTCCGAGTCCTCGGAATCGCTAATAACCATGATTAAAGAAATCAAAATCAGTAAAACAAGACAAACCCTTTAATTCCAAAACCAAGGACACTCAGATAGATATCAGGACGTGCATTGGATTTGGATCATTATCCCGGTAACTTCCAGCTCCAATTGCTCGTTCAACTTCTCTTACACTTGGCCTGGGTGATCTTTGCGGCTTCTGCTTCTTCTTGTTCTTGTTCTTGTTGTTCATTTTTGGCAGAGTTGGGGTTTGTAGTTTGGGAATTACTGGTGGATTGTCGTTGGTGGTTCTGGTGCGGGAAGTAGGAGAAGAGTTGTGGTCAGCGAGAGATGCAAGAGGAAGAAGAAAGATTCTTGAAATAGAATGACAGGGTGAGTAAGCCATGGCTTGGTGTATAGTTTTTTTATTCTGCTATCGCAAACAAGATAGATCAACACAAATGCAAACAAGAGTGTACAAATATCTTCGATCAATATCTATCCATAAAAATTAGATAAACGAAAATATAAAAATTAAAAGACTAATAACATTTTCAGCCGGTTGCTAATCTCAAATAACTCAATTGATAAACATACGCTATTTGTACATATTTTTTCCAATGAACGCTCCATTATTTTTACACTATCAAAATTAAAATATTTCTTATACATCCATTTTATATATGATTTTTAAAAAAATTCAAATAGATCCAAAAACACTCTAGTAGCTTCATTTATATCAAAAGCAGAGTATATTACACTTGTAAATCAGAGCCACCTAAAAAGAGAATAGGAGGAAGGAGGTTGAAGAGGTAGAACTGGGAACAATTATCATATTCAAACAAGACAAAATTATAAACAAAGCAATAAATCCAGTACAACAAATCCAAAACAGCAAGTTGCAACACAAATCAACGCAAATAGAAAATTTGAACAACAATCTGAAATCAAATATTCATTGAAACCCAAATAGTAGCTTGTGAAAAAACAGAGAGAAATCGCGGAGGCTCCAAAAAATAGTGGCTCGTAGGAAAAATCAAAATTGGAGCAAAAGAAGAGTTGTGACAACAATAAATAGAAGGCAGAAGAGTGTGATACATTGAGTTCGAAGTGTTTTATTTATTTATTTATTATTATTCAGGAAAATTAAAGATAGAGATATTCGAACACACTCACTATTAGAATAGTTGATCATTACATGTACAGTAATTGCCGCTCAAAAAATCAACTGCAATCTTTTTAGCAGCAATCTATCCAAGCTCCAACGCCCAAGTTCTCCACCATCCATAAGAAAAGAACCCAAAATATCTTAGGCCTTGGCTTCAAGCAAAGCAGAAAATTTTGAGCCTAAGCCCAATTGACCATTCGAGTTTAGGCTGGGTTTGAAAAATAGCAGTTCAGGCTCAGCCTTATGGACAGGCCCATGAAATGAGAAAAACCGAAGACTAATAAATATAATAGAGCGAAAATCATGACTGATCGTTATCCTGTAATTTGAAGTTTGAAGTCAATAATTCATTTTTTTAAAGTTCTTTTAACATAAATTTTAACCTTGATATTACAATGCAACCCAAGAGGAATTTTTTACAAGAGAAAAAACCAAATCCATATCATCTAAACCCTAAATTTTAAATCTTAAGTCAAATAATCAAATCCGACCCTCTAAGGCTCTAACCAACGAGGCAAAATTGAAAGAACTTAAATTATTGTTTTAGATATAATGGTAACAATTGGTTTAAATTAGATATTCATTCTTTGCATTGGATTCCTATTAGTATGTATTTTTTATTTTTTATAACGGGATTGAACTATTGAATTATTTTTTTTTATATATAACTTTATGTAATCTAGTCTGTATTGCATTATGTGTTTACGAACCTTGTGATTATTATTTGATCATGTTTTGGTATTGGTTTTTTTTTTGAATCATGTTGATTCTATTGGTGTTTTTCCTAACGATTCATCCATCAGTTTCTCTATTTCTGCCATTGTTATATTGTTAATAAAATAAGGGCGTGATCCAATCGGGAACACCATGCACGTGGGTGGGGTTCAACCTTACGTGCATATTCACCGATTGAAACTGAAAAAAAGGTGGAAAGGGCAGAGAGCTATATAGTTTTAGTTTTATCTCTTTGAAAAAGAGAAACATGTGACGGACCTCAACCCAAGGTATTCTTGCACGTGGGGGCTTTGTAATACAATATCCAAATTATTTACGTCTTCATGTTTTAGACCTTCTAATATTTAATAATGTTCAGTCAAATCCTAAACCTAGACTTCTAAAAGGATAAGGATTAATTTCATCCCCATCAAAAATGGTTTGGTGGCATGTAATTATATTGATCTTGTTAATGTTGTCCAATCTAACTTCCATGTGCAAGCTAGCTCTTGTTATATAATATATATCCCCGCCTCTACAAACTACTTCTCACTTTGATATATTTATTTTGGAAAAATTACGTCTTCCTCCTCGAATCTATGACCTATCTATGACCTCTTGTTGATGATGAAAGATGTTTTAATCATATATATTAATACATATTCAGAGATTACTCTCTACAGCAGACCAATTTATAATGTATTGGACATACTCTCTACCAAACAATTGCTTAACCGCAGCCCAATACAGACCCTAGATACGCCCTCGGTGGCAATAGTTTGTAAACTAGGGTATAAATCAGAATACGCATGGCGTGGAACCGAAATTATGAAATCATGACGATTGTTTGTTGGATATATATGAAACTTGGATTTTGACACCATCTACATCCTCCTTCCCCACCAATACCAAAGACGATAAGGATAAAAGAAAATCAGCAATGAATGGCAGGGCCAAGAATAGAAAGAAAAAGAGGAAAAACAGTGTTGTTATAGTGCATGTGCATGTCTCTCTGTCATGTCCTTGCCTGTGGCTGTGGTTGTGGTTGCACTGCATCCCTTAGCTGGCCGACATTAGTGGACAATTTTTCAAGTGTTTTTTTTTCACTGCTATACTTTTTTTCATTTTTGCTATTAAAAAAAAAAAGAGTAGAACGGCAATATTTTTTTCTTGTTTAATCTTTTTTTTGGGTTAGATATGGAGTTTTGTGATAAATAACAATGAATTGAAAATAATCATCCGTGATTTTTTTAAAAAAATAATTTTTAGAACGAGTTTTTAAGTAATGAAGAACAAAATTATACAAATTTCTTATTTGGACATTTGATATGTTCTATAAGCTCGAGTCATTAGACTCATGCACATATAAATTTTACACATAAAAACATGATAAATTGGTCTAAACTCAAGCATATGGCGACGAAGATATTGCTCAGCTGGTTTGAATTGAAATCAAAACCTACTGAATCTGTACAGTTTGATCCTTCAAAGATACATCAATTATTGTGAAGACTCCACTAATTGTTCTTTTTTCGCCTCTCCAATGATTTGATTTTAATTAATTGAAAAAAATAAAAAAAATATCCGTTCCTTTTTTCATCTCTGGCATAATTGTATACATATATATATGTGTGTGTTCATTGTAAAAAAGAATTAAAGTTATCCTGCAATTATTTCTAAAGAAAATGAAAGGTATAGTATTTCTGAGAGCAAGAGGACATCGATTAGGCCAGGTTTTGATGAGTTGATTTAATCAATTTTAGCAATTTCATAGTTGGCTCCAAGTATTTGTTCATACATTTGAATTTTTTTCCTTACCTTTCACTTTCTATAAACTATTTAATATATTATTACAGAACTATTCTCATGATTGAAACCAGTGCTTTATTGTTGATTAACAGCTGATAAATTAATGAGTTTGGTTGGTGATAATAATGTGAAAGAGAAATAATGCTAATTAATTAATGCGTACATATCAATGTTTATTGATATGTTAACATCATATAGTATTTGTTATTTCATTTTTTTAATTAAATATTTAATTTTTTCATTTTCATGAGATGGATCGCATCTTTGGCCGGCCCAGCTGGTCAAGCTTGGATGGTAAATATATATTTCATGCAAATATGATATTGGAATAATTGAAGCTTAATCAAAAGAAAGTTAACTAGGTTTAAATAATTATTATATCGGTTTGGTATCGTACAAGACTTGAGCTTGGCTTGATTATATTACAATCAAGTTATAATCCAGTTGAGGTTAAAGATAAAGATCAAGTTTGACGTGTTTGGATTGGGTATCCTGGTTGAGGCAATGTCTAGTTACCATGACGTGTGACTCATAAAATAAAGACTATGTTCAAGAGCTCTCTAGAGAAAGAGATATGTTGCGAATCGATTCGATAAAGAATATAACAAAATATAAATCCCCACCCCAAGATAAATCATCACGATCACGTAACTTATCTTAATAGATAAAGTTTGATCATAGTACAACTAGAATGAACGATAATCTCAACAGTCAATATAACTTATTTTATCACCATTCAACCCCTATATAGGGAATAATTTGATCGATCTAAGGTATGCATTATAGTTTTAATCAATAGACTATTCAATTCATCTCGAGATAGACAATTACTTGAAGGTTAGAGTACAAATGGGTCACCTGGGCAGCCACTCTTTTTGTTCTTGTATAATTCAAAATGTTTGCCGTTACGTCACAGCCTTCTCAGCTGCTAACGTGTAAATCGTGCGGAATTTTGCATCCACATACACAATACATCGAATTTTAACGAATATTTGATAGGAAACTAGTTGGGAAATATGTGTCTCGTCAAGACAAGTTGAATGATACCATCAGTGGCTAGAGAGGACACCAAAAAATTTCGAATCGAGAATGCTTTATTCAATTGTAATTGTAATTTCATAAGTTAGTCGAAGCCAAGTTATATTAAAAGGTGTGTGAATGTTGATGATATTGACTTTTCAATATGTTTAGCTGTATCCATTCAATCATTTTGCTTAACAGCAACAATAAGAAGAGTTTAATTAGTCCAAACAATAAAGATAAGTAATTAACTAAAACCATTAAACCAACCCTCCGAATGGAACAACATCAATTTGATGATATTATTGTAAGGTGGCAATGCTGAATGTAATTGACTTCTTCAATAATTTGCCATATATATTCTATCATTTTGCTTAGCAACAATAACAAGAAAGTGGGTTAGTAAAATCACGAAGCTGAACATAAAATCAAGCAATAACATGTGAGAAGATTCCTTGCATTCCTTTAAAAGGGGTGGTAAATGTGTATTTTTCAAAAGAAAATGGATTTTTTGAGTGTGTGAAAAGGAGTGCCCCCACGCTAATATTTTTTTTAAAAAAATCATGAATAATGTATTTTTTATTTATATTCATTGGGATAGAAACATCGAATATTTTAAGTTTATATATAACAGTTTAAAATTTCATATATTTTTAATGTTGAATTTAATTTCAGTTAAAAAAAATATGTCATTTGATTTGTTATGTGAAATACTACAAACATTATAATTTTTAAAAACAAAAAAGAAAATTTTGATAAGGCTGAAATGCGTTACAGCGGAGCCTACTGTAATTTTATTGCAGCAGGCCCAGCAACACGTAAAAGGAGGGCGTACTCGGTATACTTCCATATCATAAACAATTGTAGAGGAAAAGGACAGCCATTGATTTTTTATCCAACCATAATAAAGTAGTAACAGAGAGATCAAACAAAATGGCTTTCAAAGGTGGGGGCAGATGGGCCCCTCATCAGGACGGAATCTCAGGACACGTGTAAGAATCACATGGTGGGTGGGGCATAATACAGCAGCAGCTCCAGTACGTATAGAGGACTGAGAAGCTTACACGTGTAAGAATCACGTGAAGACCCGATGCTTGGTGGTGTCAGTTCAGTTTCGGAACTTACCCCTTTTGCCCCTGTTTTCCGTCATCATTTTCTTTTTGAAATTATGAGAAAAATATTTTAAGAAAATAAAGCAAAGGTTTATGGGCGTTACTGACGCCGTTTAGGTTATACGGAAGAAGGAGGAGGAGGAGATTGACGGCGGGGCCGTTTTAGTCAATTGATCTCAGTGTAGGGTAGACCTGACAGTTGATGTTAATCAGTGAGGCTGTTTAGGGTCTTCTTTTCGATTTGGTGAAAAGGGTCATTATGGTAGTTTCGTGTACAATATTTTATTTTACATTTTGAAAAACAAATCAAAATTAGTTGCATTAAGATCAGATGTACATCCATAAAACCCACACACAAAAAAAAACCAAAAAATATTAATTAAAGTACATTTTGATGCATTTATTCAGCCCACCATTAATCACCTAACCCTATTTTTTTCCCCCATTGGACTCTGGCATGAGAGAGGAGAGAAGAACCTAGTAACCAAGATGTCCCATGAAAAAAAAAAAAAAAAAAACATTACCATAACTAGGCAAAGCAAGTGGCCATAGCCTCCACAGAAGTAGAAAATAGAAAAAATGAAAAAAGAAAGAAATGTTTCATCTTATCCGTTTGAATTGTACATAGCAGTGATTGTTGTTAGTTAAAGCAGGCCTGGAGTCACTCGCTCTGTCTCTCTCTCTCTCTCGGATTAATTTGTTATTCCACAAAAAACTAAATAATTTTCATTTTCATTTCTCTGATCATGTAAGTGTAAGTGGCAGTAGTAGTGAAAAACCAAGCAAAAAGCTTCCCAATCTCCAATGCCCTCAGATTCTTAACTCATTTGCTGCCTCGTTTGGGTTATTGAGCAGTGAATCCCTAAAATCCTCAATCCCCAATCCAAACCCAGAAGACCGAAATAAGAGAGGAAAGAAACCATGAAAAGGGAGCATCAGAATCTGGATCCACAGCCTGCTGAACCTTCTTCAGCTGCTTCTACTTGTGGCGGCTCCGGTAAATCCAAGATGTGGGAAGAGGATGCTGGTATGGATGAGCTGTTGGCTGTTTTGGGTTACAAGGTCCGGTCGTCTGACATGGCGGATGTGGCGCAGAAGCTTGAACAGCTTGAGGAAGTGATGGGTGGTGATGGACTTTCGCATCTGGCGGATGATACTGTTCACTACAATCCGTCTGATTTGTCGACATGGCTTGAGAGTATGCTCTCGGAGTTGAACCCTTCGACAAGTTTTTATCCGGTTATGGCTGCCCCGCCGTCACTGCCCCCATCTTCTTCTTTAGATGAATCTTTTCTCGCTCCGGCTGAATCTTCGACCATCACCTCCATCGATTATGTCGATCCTCCTAGACGGCAACAACGCCAGAATCCAGCCTTTGAAGAATCTTCATCTTCTGACTACGATCTTCAGGCGATACCTGGTAAGGCCATCTATCCCCAAACACAAACCCAGTTCGATTCTTCATCTAGAGACCACAAACGCTTGAAAACCTCATCTGGGTCCAGCTCGGAAATGTTTCAAACACCTTCTGTGGGTTCATACTCTGTTCCTGCACAGTCAACCCGTCAAGTAGTCCTAGTTGACTCGCAAGAAAATGGAATTCGACTCGTCCACGCTCTAATGGCCTGCGCTGAAGCCGTTCAAGAGAACAATCTCAATCTGGCAGAAGCTCTTGTGAAGCAGATTGGGTACTTGGCGGCGTCCCAGGCAGGTGCTATGCGAAAGGTCGCCACCTACTTCGCCGAGGCTCTGGCTCGTCGAATCTACAGACTCTACCCTGAAACCCCAATGGACCATTCTTTCTCAGAAAGGCTCCAGATGCACTTTTATGAGAGCTGCCCTTACCTTAAATTCGCTCACTTCACTGCTAACCAAGCAATTCTCGAGGCCTTCGAAGGCAAGAAACGCGTCCACGTTATAGATTTCTCGATGAATCAAGGGATGCAATGGCCGGCTTTGATGCAAGCCCTTGCTCTTCGTCCTGGCGGTCCACCGGCGTTCCGACTAACCGGTATCGGACCACCGGCTCCTGACAACTCCGACCACTTGCAGGAAGTGGGTTGGAAATTGGCTCAATTGGCAGAGACGATTCATGTCGAGTTTGAATACAGAGGGTTTGTGGCGAATAGCTTAGCCGACTTGGACGCTTCGATGCTTGAACTCAAACCGAGTGATGTTCAGACAGTTGCAGTCAACTCGGTCTTTGAATTGCACAAATTGTTGGCTCGGCCGGGCGCCATAGAGAAGGTGTTGAACGTGGTGAAGCAGATGAAGCCGGAGATTGTCACAATCGTCGAGCAAGAAGCGAACAATAACGGTCCGGTTTTCATGGACCGGTTCACCGAGTCATTGCATTACTACTCTACTCTGTTTGACTCGTTAGAGGGCTCGGTGAGTTGCCAAGACAAGCTGATGTCGGAGGTGTATTTGGGAAAGCAGATTTGCAATGTGGTTGCATGTGAAGGTATGGACCGAGTCGAGCGTCTCGAGAAGCTGAGTCAGTGGCAAACCCGTCTGAACTCAGCCGGATTCGATCCTGTTCATCTCGGGTCAAACGCGTTCAAGCAGGCCAGTATGTTGTTGGATCTGTTCTCGAGTGGGGAAGGTTACAGGGTGGAAGAGAACAACGGGTGTCTGATGCTGGGCTGGCACACTCGACCACTCATTGCCACCTCAGCTTGGCGACTCGCCAACAGACCTTAGTTTGCTCACCGAGTCGGGTCAACCCGAATTTTTAACAAATTCACCAATCACCAATTCGAATAGCCTAGTGGTGGGTGGGGGCCAATGTGTAATGCTGCTGAGCTGGTGCTTCCTAAATGTGTCGCCCTTTTTTCTTTTTTTCCTGTTTAAGCTGGCCTCCATCTTTTGCTTACCTTTTCTTTTAGAGGTATTTTTCTTATGGTCCTTTTTTTTGGTGGAATCTTTGGTATTTTTCATGGTTAATCAGAAGGTCAATGTGTATTTCATTCTCTCTCTATATATATAGTTTGTTGGTAATAAAAATATAACGTTTATCTATCTATATAATTATTTGACAAGTGTTATAGGGGTGACAAAATTTTATCCTGACTCGGTGGACTAATTTGTTCGATTTAAATTAAATCAAATTTGAGCAAAAAATTTATGTCCGTAATTGGGGTCTTAACATAAAAAATTTATTCGATTTAAAATTGGGTTACGTTTTAAACACAAATATAATCAATTCGAGTATGATCAATTTCGATTATCCGACCCGAATTGACTCCAACTTCAATTTTGGTCACCCCTAATGCTGCTGTACTGTAGTTGGTCATCTTACAAAGAAGGTAAAAATGCAAACTTGGAATCCTATGTTTGGGATGAATTGAATTGGAGGAAACCCAAGTGAGTTTGACATTTGTTTATGGCCACCCTTTTTTCTCTTGGATATGGTTTGACTTTGACTGGAATATTAACTTTCAATGCAAGTAATACAACTAACAATTACCCATCATATGGAGTGTTAATTAATGAACATATGGGATGCATTGAACTGGCTAAAGTAAATATGGTAAAAAAAATGGTCTCTAATGTATGTATAGATGCCTTTAATTAGTCAAATTAATATTGCGGTGATCACTTGGTGGATGTGACTTGTGAGTGTGTATATGTATATAATGCATGATGAAGGCACTGAATTGGGTAAAAGGAAATAGAGAGATGGAGAGACAAGTCTAGTGGAACCACCAATATAGATTCCACTACTAAGCAGCGTCGGCCTAGCCAAAGTTAGAATTCATTAGATGCATGAAAATAAAATATAAAAATAAGAAGATGAAAGGGGTTGTTCTGTAGTTTCATTAGAGCTTTCAAGTATTTTTTTTAATTGTTTTTTGAAAAGTTGTATCTATACTCTAATCGCTTTTACGAATATAAATATAGATTCTTTTATCCGTGAAATTCGACATGAAAAATATATAACAATTTTGAACCGTTGGATATAAACTCAAAACATTATTTATCTTTTTCCGGATGAATTTGATGCAATCGCTGAATTTATTAGACCGAAAGCTACACATTTACGATTTTAAAAAAGTTCACCTTTTAGCTTCTTCTTTTTTACCTAGTATTTTCCAGAGAATATTTTTTTGTGTGGTAATGGTATGTAATCTTACCCACTTGGGGTCAATGGGATCAGATTCAATTTGACTTTAAATGAAATAGAAGTATTAGCAATTAACACAGACCATTTGTCCCTATATATGTCCACATCTATGTAGAATCTAGTACCCCACTCCTTTGATGGAACTCAAAAGAAAAGGACTTTCAAGGAACTTAATTAATCTCCTTGAAATAATTAACAAAACCCAACTTTACAGGTAGAGAAAGAAAATGTATAGATATAGTAGTTAGTTCATTCACATTTGCATGTTGAATAGGGTTGACCCCATCACTGATGAATGAACCCATTATTGATAGGAATAATTTTATAATACAGAAATCATGATATAAATGTGTTATCCACGTCATCTGGCCTCAATAATTTTCAAAATAAAAATGAGACATAAATGAGAATAAAAAACAAGAGATCTCTAGTCAGGATTTGTAAACAATAAAGAGAGCAATATATTAGTGTCAATAGACCACTAGGTGAATGAACGAATGAATGCAAAATGAGCACCATCACCATGCTACTGTAGACTCTATTGAATGAATCTTGGAGGGCCATGTATATTGTAGGTGGTCGGAACTACAATTGTTAAAAGGTCAAGGTGGACCACCAGCAATCTGCAATACACATGGAATTAAAGCGACGGTCGGAAAGTTATTGACACTTAAAGGTTGTTTTAAATCCACACTCCTCAACATATCGATAATAGTGTTCGCTTTGGATAGTTGGATTTCCGATGATACATTAGACTTGTATAATTGTATTCCTTTCAAATTTAGCAAGTGAGCTTGGGCTCAACTCGCTCAAATTTGAGAAAATGTTTTTTTTGAGTTAAGATGGGGTTTTTAACATATATACCGCATGAAAGTCATTGACTTTACCGATGAGGTATTATGTCTTTACACTCCCTCGCACTTTTGAACTGAATTATATTATATATCATAGATCCAACAAGTGGAGTCGAGCTCGTATATCCAAGTGTCCAACTTGACCGAATACTACTCTGATATCATGTCGTAAATCCACACCCTTTGACATATCAACAATATTGTCTGTTTTTTTTATTGTTCGATTCCCGAGGATACATCGAATCCGCACGGCTTTATTCCTCACAAGTCTAGCAAGTGTGCTTGTGTCCAATTCACTCAAACTTGGGCAAATGTCTTGTTGAAGTTAAAAGTGGGCTTTTACACATATACATTCCACATGAAAATCACTGACTTTATCAGTGTGGTATTGTGTCTTTACAGATGTGTCGGCCAAAGAAGCTCTGACTATCAAGTCAATAAACGACGTTGGGCTGAAAATGAGAAAATTCCCGTCAAATAGTTAAAGATAGTGCTTGACCATAATGGATGCCATGGCGGAGAAGATGATTCAAGATGAAAATTCGACGGGCTATTTGTTGAATTGGGTATTTTCGGTTGGAGTGTTTAGGCTTTCGATTTTCTATCTCCTCTGTTAGAATTGAATAGACTACATGACCACTTCAAAGTAGTTACTCAAACCCACTACATAGGTGGGTTGTTTTGGTCAAGTCAAAGGTAGCCCACCAGGTGAATGGTTGAATGAATAAAGGAGGCCTAAAATCATGATCATCCCTTAATTTTTGGTCATTATGGTTATAGGCTCTACTATATAAGGAGACCCAAATCTCTAGAGAAATTTACACCAAAAAAACATTAGGGTTAGGGTTCTCTTCTTCTTCCTCCTTCTTCTCTATTTTTTACAAGTATGAGAGTGTTATTCTAAATTGGTTCGATTGAGACTATTCTGAGATTGCGCATATAACAACAAATCAATAAATTGGGAAAAGAACAATATTACCAAACAACATAAATCAAGAGGAAGATTGGATGAAGTGAGACATGGTAAAACCAAATCTCCTAAAGGTGAAATACGTCCAGCATGTGGCGTCTTAACTCTCTTTAGATGAACACCTCCCAAGATACAACACTCATTTTTTGGCGGTAAGTGACACTTCAATACCGAAAGTCTCAATAAAATCAACTTAGAATAACACTCTCAAACTTGTAAAGAATAAGAAGGAAGAAGAGGAGGAGAATCCTTAAACTTTTTTGGTGTAAACTTCTCTAAAGGTTTATAGGAGAGCTCATAATTATATAATAACCATAATTTTAGGACCCCATTTTTATTGACTCAACCACCTACCTAGTGGGGTTAGGGTTACCTTTCACTTGATCAAAACAATTCACCTGTGTAGTGAGTTTGACTAACCATTTTGAAGTCATCATGTAGTCCATTCAATTCCAACACCCTCTGCAATGAAAGAGAGTTGTTATTTATAAGAAAGACTATGCTAATGGATCCCTTAATCAACTTTAATATAACTATTTAGGGCTTAAAATTAGAAGTATTTATTTTAGATAAAATAAGAAGGAAAATGTTATATTGTTCAGTCCTAAACAACCTATATAATTCATTTCATTATAACATTGTGTTTTATTGTATATTTACAATGAAATATGATATTTCATGGTTGATATATCATTGTAAAATTATAATGAAATATCATATTCTACTATAGTGTTTTATTATAATATTTCATTGCAATATCATATTTTATTATAAATTTTATAATAAAATACGATGCTACAATCAAATATGACAATATGAACTGTTTAATCCTGTGCTATTTATCACCACTAAAATAATAACGCATGATTTGTGGGATATATATATAGTGTCAAATTCAAAGCAGTCTCTCTCGCGAGGCAGTAAAGCAGCACAAGTCGGGTGGACTGTTAACATCGGTAGACAGAGATAGGAGTCCGATTCTATCGGACCTAATTCATACAGTTTTCGTTGTCGGAGACTGAAAAAGTCGGACCTCTCCAAGCTAATTCTCTTTGACTAAAACTGCCTTTCACTTTCAGTTTCATGCATCTCTAACCTCTTCTTCTTCTTCGCTACAAAAATTGACCCGACCCGACTCGACTCATTGAAATTCAAATATCATGCAAAAGGAATATAACCTTTTGTTCTGCTTTGCACACTTGGGGCGACTAAAAAGCCTTTCTTGGTAAAAGCGCCCCACTGAAAAACTAATGGGCTTTGTTAACTGAACTGGGCTGGAATTGTATATCTTCATTACCTAGGGAAGTCCTTGAACTCGCTAAGAACCAGGCAGAATAAATCAGCACTACACCAAGATGACTGCCGCAGTGCTGCTCTGCATCATATAATTATAAAAATTTAATTCGAAATACGTGTGCGAATATGTATACTTATGTGTGTATATGTATAGAAAGAGAGAATGAAATAAGATCCATAGAGAAAGAGAGACCTGTGAAAACGTTTCCGGATAAGTGGCTTCCCGTAACAGCAAAGCTGAGCGTTTGATTTGTGTTTCAATTTTTAGAATTATTTTTAGTTTTCTGCTTTGAGGATCTGTTTTCATAAAATTAAAAATAAATTTGACTTGATTATTCTAAAAAATTAATTTTAAAAATAAAAATTGAAAAATGCATTTAATCTGTAATTTTTGACCGATTATTTTATGATTAATATATTAATCATATAAAAACAATATAATATTTGAAGTTACACAAGGGTAGCTATTATATAATATGTATGCATTACAGAAGGGTTTGATGTATAAATCATACTAACACAAATCAAAATGCCATAGAAGTCATTCTACTGAACAAAACATGCTGGGACTTGCAACAATTGAGGAAAGAGTTGGATAAGGAACTATAACCTCATATAGGTGAGAAAAACATTTTCTCCAAATTTTGCTCTCTTGGTAAGATTTATCAACCTCTTATTGATATCCCTTGAGCTTCCATTAATTTCTCGTAGGCATTCAAGTTGCACATTACGAGAGTATGGGTTAGTTGACCTGGTGATGACGAAGTTCATAATCCACCACCTAAACCCAAACGTCCACCGGGCACATAAATATATTCCGCCGGACAAAGACCTTATCAGTAATGGCTTTATAGAAGCTTCTCTGAAGGTCCTGCTCGTGCTAAGAAAGAAAAACAGAGAAAATAAATGAAAAGATATGAACTTGAACCAAAAAGAGGCATTCATGCCAACCAAAAGCCATCGGAGAGAGCAGATGAAAGCAAAGAGTCACTTGCTCGGTTGCTTCCCATCCTACATTGGATTCAAAAAAGAAGCGAGACAATAACCAAACGTGCTTCCAAAAGAACAAAGAAAACCCTAATCCCTTCGTCAACAGAGAAAGCGAACTTTCCAATCGAGGCTAGATCTCTTCTCCCTCAATCGTACAAATCGGGAACCGTCGAAGGCCACGAAGAAGAGAGGAAGAAAGAGGCGAAGGTGTTGGATAACAGCGGAATGACCCGGAGGATGCTCCGATTGACAGGGTGCACAACAAGCCACATATCAAATTTTAACCCGTTTTAACAAGTTAACAATCCGGATTCATACCTTCAAGATCCGTCTGGATTGATCTTGGTTAAAACAACAGCACACCGATGGAGTAACAGCGAATGACTTCTTCTTCTCCAAGCTCACCAATTGAATCTCCGCACTACCTCCTTGTTTGGACTGTACGGATTGAATGTCAACACCAACGAGCTCGGCACTATGTGTCTTCTGCAATGTGACCTCCGATTGAAGAACTCAACTCTGGTGGAAGGAGGGGAAGGTGGCTAGGGTTTTGCTGTTTTAAAGGAAAAACGTTTTTAGGGTTTTAAAGCTCCAAAACGTGTGTACCCAAAACCTAGCCTTTGAGTCCTTTATATAGAGGCACAGCAGGGACCCCATATCAAATATGTTTTAACTGAATACCAAATAGAAAGTTCTGATTATCACAATCAACCTTCATCTTTTGGTAAATTACAATTCACTCCACTAAAGAATTGTAATGACCTCAAAACATATTTCGGGCTATTTATTAAATGTTTATTAACTCCCCATGTTAAGAAAACCGATACCACCTGATTCATAAATTAAATTACTGACAATTTAATTCATAAATCATAACCTCAAGACTTACGCTTAACTTATTTAACGTGTCGGATAATTAAATCCACCTGCAAGGTTTGACACATTGAAAACTTATAAGCTTTATCGAGGGGTATCCTCAATCCCTAAACCGGGACATGGTTTCCTTTAACAAACGATATTCTCGATCAATGCACTGTCATTGTCCAACTCATCGAGTTTATTGACTCATAAACGAGTCTCACTCACGAGATGTTTGTTTTACATAGTCAGTATAAAAACACTTCTCCCGTCTTGGTCCAGTTCGATACACATGAGTGCACTAACACATGAAGTCGGAACTATACCGTTTCCATAGTTAAGATAAACATATTTAATCATGTGTTACAACCATACCGATGGCTTTCCGGATTCCATCTTAGGTTGCAAACTTATACTTATATCCCATAAGAACTAATAATCTAATATTTCGTGTGTAAGCCGAACTCTACACACTAGATCATTTACTATATGGAATATTCGGAAACATGCACATTACATTATAAAATGAATTCTTATTAAAAAATAAATTTATTCATTAATTCTATCAAATACATCATATCATGTCTTGTAGTATATTTTCCTAACAGAAGGAACCAGAGCTCATAGAAAGAACTAGAGAGGAACCAGAGAGGAAGAAAGAGAAGACAAAAGGCGAAAGGGACCAAAGATAGAAGAAAGAGGCGCAACGTAAATGACGGGAGTTGGGTGTTTACGGAAAACACTCACAACGTCAAAAAGTTGTTTTTAGATTTACCTTATCAATTTTCATCTGTTTTCAAAAATAGAATGCCCAAAACGAGCAACCAAGAAAACTGAAAACAGCCCGAAAAGACAAAGAGATTCGATTCTAACCTAGTTATCCTGCTTCATGCATCTTGATCCTATTTGAAGCAATTGGTAAAATCAAACCAGATATAACCAAAGAGTCAATTTCTTCCCTGGTTGGGCGGTTAAAGTCGAAAAATTCATTTGGACCTCGGAAACTGTTTGATGCTGGAACAGCCACCAAGATGAAGACATTACAAATTATAAATACTTCTAATTGAAAGATTCTTAAACCTTATGCAGTCGATCAAGTTGCTAGAGTACGAGAGATCAAGTAAGAATTGCATTGAGAGAATCACACGTCTTCCATTCCACAGTCGTCGAACATGACTGCGATGCAGCATTGTGCATTGTTAGTTAAACCAGATTCTCAAGATGAAAATTCAATTGCAAATATGTTAAAAGAGTATCGTGGCCAACAGAAACAATTCTGGGCATAAACTTCACAAATTATCCATACTTGAAGCTAAGGATATGAAATAACAGCTCTAATAAAATACAATCACAGAGGTCAAGTTGCAGCTGCAAACCACTAAATAAATCGTATTATTCAGTAACCAAAAGTATCACAATTATTGCAAAAAGAACAAATGAGACTACGAGGAGTTCAGGTTTCTCCAACTCAAAGCAGGACGGAAAATTCAAGGAAAAACGAGTACAATCATCAGAGGACCAAATTTGGACTTAGTGAAAAAAAAGAAATAAAAGCACTAAATTTCCCAGTAATGGAAAACTAACTAATGAGATGAGATCTTAAGATTGAGGGACTTATTGAACCAAGCCTTCCAACTCACACTCCCCTTGCGAGCAATCCCTGGGGGTGATCCTCCAGCATCTGCCACTTTCTCCGTAGGTGGCTTCTTGCACAGCATGAAGTTACGAAATCCTTTTGATCCAATTGTCTCCCATGGACTAAAAGCTGTAATAAAATGCAACACAATAATGTCAAAATCTCAATCCAGATCCACCGAGTAAATCAAACTATAAACAGATTGTGCAAAAAATCTCAATCTATATGCACAAAGTCAGTCAAACTACAGTCGACAAGTCAAGGCATTACCATCAAAAGTGTCTATCTTCAAAAACTAAAATTATACCCAATGATACACAAACAACAATCAATTCAATTTATCAAATAATAATAATAATTCAAGTCAATTTCAATTGGAATTCAAATGAATTAACAAACTACTCAAAATTTAATATAAAATATAGAAATTGTTTCACTTCAAAAATATATAATTATGTACAGAAGATAAAAGCAACCAACATTATTGAATTCAATCACAGACGAAAAAGAATTGGAAACAGATTATCGGCAGCACTCGGAATCACGAAATAAACCAAAGCAGAGCAATAAATTCCCATAATTTTAATACAATATAGAACTTGGTTCTAACGCAGTTACCATCTGATCCAGTACTGGGGCAATACAGGAAGAAATCATTGATATCAGATCCAAGAACAGGAAGGCGTCCCTCGCGAGCATAGGACTTCAATGCCATATCAATCACCCCTGCAACAAGCTCCTCCTCACTGACTACAAAGCGGATCGGCCCTGCACTCCCCAGCACAGTAATGCTAATCAAGAACCTATGACCCTTGGCGTTCTGATTCTTCTTCTGCTTGTAGAGCAACATCTTCGTATCGAGGTAAGCACAGACGAACCCCAGAAAAATCGAATCGATATCAATACCAATAAAACAAAGCAAGAACTGGATATTTTATTTTTTTAGTTAACAGAAATCCAAGTGAATAAGAAAAAAGATGAAATGAAGGGTGTTGAAGAAGGAATTTAGGGGTCGCCGCCGAGGCAGCGGTAGTACCAGCCTTCCTTGCAAGAACCAAAAGCAAAAGCGGAAGCGGAGGGGAGCGGAAGAAGAACGACGCTCGCCCTTGATTTGCAAAGGGAGAGCGTACAATTACAACTACTTCTCAAGATTTCCACCATTCACAACGACTTCTCGGCTGAATTTTGATGGATCAATTGAAAAGGCCAAAATCACACAGCTTTTGCGTGATTTCAAATACCCAATTGAATTAGGGATCTAAGAGAGACAGAGAAAGAGACGGAACTGGAGGATGAGAGAAACGGCGAGAATGTGAAATTGAGGGTGCGTTGTGTTTGGTATTTAAAAGCCTTGGATTGCGAATACGGTTAGGGTTAGGGTTAGGGTTAGGATTAGGGTTAGGATTTGTGTGAAATTATCAGGGGAAGCTGTATGTGTTTATATACGCCCTGTTCTGTTCGGTCTGCTCCAGGAGAACCGTTTCTCAAATTGCCAGCCCTCTCTCTCTCTCTCTCTCTCTCTCTCCCCCCAGTCTTCCCTTCCGTGTCAAAACTCGTCACCTTTAAAAAGGCACGTCAGTTAACCGAACCGAATGTTTTTCTTTTCTATTTCCCCACTTCTCTCTAAAAACCTACATGTTTTTCATGCGAATTTAGTTTCAATTTGGTGCAAACAATATGATAACATCAAAATTACTCCTCCAATGAAACACCGACACGTGTTACCATAATGACCATGGAAGCATGACAAAGCAACACCGGAAACATCTCGGTGGACCCAGATGCCATCTTGGCGTATCACCTCGGTGCATTCAACAGGCATAATAATCTCGGAAATCCCAGATGATCATCAGACACAAGATTGATTTTAATTTTTTAAATATAATATTGAGCATCATTTTTGAAGCAGAAGTTATATAAATTGTGAAAAATGTACACGTGTAATTTAATATAATAATATTATAATAGTTCTTTTCTACTCACATTTTTTTTTTCTTCCTTACTCCTATTTCTTAACACTGTTTCTTATTAAGAAGAAACAAAAAAAGGACAAGATAATTGTTTAGCCTAGAAATGCGAACAGCACCCCAATCTAGACCACTATTAAGCATGAAAGCATAGTCCACACAAACTATACGAAACCAGGGCCACCCACTTAGGGCAACCACTGTGGTTGCACAATTAATGGTCCGATAATTTTTTAATAAACATTTGTTGGCCATTAACTTTACACCATTATAATTGCATTTGCCCTAAAATCAGAAACAACAATAGTTAAAGGCATCTCCTTCAATAGACCCTGTCAAAGTAGTCGCTTGCCAACCCAACAGAACAATGTAGGACGACAAGCCGGATTCGATGTCTTTAATTGCATATATTAAAAGTAAATAAAAAAGACAAATCCTGATCATATCAGGGCTAACACATGATTTGCTTTTGAGGTAGCGTTGGTGGTTTAAAGTGAAAAGCATGCACATAAACTAGGAACAAAGAATATTATTGTATTCGGACATTTTCAATGGCCTTCAAATTTCAATACAGTATTCTTCAACAAAATCACAGGATTCCCAAATCACTGTGATTTTGTTTTGTTTTGGATTTATAAACATCATTAAGTACTAAACACAATGATATCTCAATCACATGCTACTGATTTCATTTTAATTAACGGAATAAAAAATTTCAACCAAAAAGTAAATTTTAATAAAAATATATATTATGGATATAAATAGCCACTCGAGCCTACGAGTATATCTTTTAAAATCTTGAATTTTGCCCGTTCCACAAACATTTTTATTTTTATTTTTATAAAGCTTAGACTTTGCCCATTTGACAAACATGTTTAAAATACTGCTCAAACTAGTTTGCCCGTTTGACAAACGAGTTTTTTTTATAATGCTCATGCTTGGCTTGGTTGCTGGATTTAATCACCAAATGAATTAGTGTGATTTAGTTGATCAAAGTATTAATCATATAGCACACAATTTATAATATAAATGGACACGATTATGCTCAAAATTAATTTAAAATGGGCTAATCTACATGACTAATTACAGATTATAGATTGCCTAACAAATGTTATTAGACTTTCACGGTTGAATCTAATAAGAGTAGGTAGGCTTTCACTTATTTTAGTCATGGTATTATATCATATGTCATGAATTGACAAGTGCGTGGGACATACCACTAAAGTAGAGTAAAACAAAAAAATATATTTCTCTCCCTATCACTTCTTGTACTCCAATAGGTTTTCTTCGTTTTCATTCATTGTCAAGATTTGAACTAACACTTTCGTAGAGAAAGAGTTGCTAGTTCTTCTTGCTTATCTTCACAGAAATTAAAAGCTATTACTCAACCCTCATGGCTTTGATTTCAACACAAGGAGTTGCTGAATCTTCTTCATCAACAGGTATGTTTCTTTGTTTGCTGAAACCATAGACATATACATACATATATCTATGTGTGTGTGTGTGTGTTGGGACATCTGTCTAGTATAAGCACTTGGATTATAGATTCTTTATTGTGTATTTGTTGAGCTTGATTCTTAGATTTAGGACTTGGTAACTTGATTGATCTTTGATTCAAGTTTAAGATTGTTCGCTAAAGAAACTGAACCTTTAACGAGTTGCCCGCAAGTATAATCTTGGCTCATTGAACTCTATTGATGTTGGTGTCACAATCACATGGTTTCTAAGGCTGTCGGTGCCACGCTTATCACATATATATATCTCCAAACACGCTGGAATCTATTATAAAAACTACGCTATCCAAAGATGAATCTATTTGCAATTATATCATTAATCGAATTTTTTTTCAATTTTCATCATTCAATCAATGTTCTAATTTAATCATTTGGCTCATTCCAATCTAATTTTTCGGTTATCGAAATTGACGTGTAATAATTTCGATGATGTGAACGTTATAAAGTGACAATTTTGCTAATGTGGATTTAATTATAATTTTATATATTTTAGTATTTTTTCGATCCCCAATCCAACCCATCCTTCTATGATATTTTCGATCCCTTCCTTCTGGATCTAGAGTCTCTGTTGGACGACCTCATGAGATCGTCAAAAATCAAAAGGCATCAATTGAGAGACGTGTTGGAAGGGGTTCGTGAACAATCGAACCCTCTGAACCCTTGATTGATGCAAATACTTCAAGGTGCTCAGAGGGGTTCACAAACCATTCCAACATCCATTTTTCTAACCCCTCATTTTGAGATATTGAGAGGTGTTCACTAACATAAATCCTCCCAACACTTCATAATACTTATAAATACCAAGCACGAGTATTATGTTGTAATTATAATAGATGTCACATGTATTATGGATGATTTAGGAATGTTTTTATTTTATGTATGTTCAGCACCACCGGAGCTGGTGAAGAGAGATTTATGTTGATGTGTAGCCGTGCTTATCTTTTTCTCGTTTGCAAACTCTGCCTTAATCGAGTAAATCGAAGAACAATGTGAGAAATTATAAAGAAAATAAAATTAGATTCGTGTCTGTCACATCACCGATAAATTGGATGGGAATGACTGAATTGATTAAATTAAAACATTAAATGATGAAAATTAAAATATTTTCTGTAAATGACTAATTAATTGCAAATAATTTGAGTTTTCGATGGCTTATTTGCAGCTTTTCCAGTTTTCCTAGATATGTTAGAGCAAGTCCAATGGTAACAAATGAAAGAAAACAAAAATCAGAAGTATTTGCTCCTTGACCTCACCTGGTGCCTCTCTTACCAGCACTCTGTTTTTTCTCTCATTTCTTAGGAATGGAGAATGTGATGGGACTTCTCAGAATCAAAGTCAAGAGAGGCATCAATCTTGCTGTTCGTGATACGCGCAGCAGCGATCCTTATCTCGCCATCACCATGGGTCATCAGGCATGATTCAATCTGTATAAAAGTTTCTGGGTTTCTTCATCTTTTGTTATATTTTGGCCGAAATCCTTATTTTTTGTATCTAACCCACTCGTAATTATGATGAAAAGAATCAATAATCATAATTTATTTCGGAAATCCTAACCCGTTTGAATTATTTATATCTGTCACTCCTTTGATTATGTTTTGATGCCTTTCTCTTATGTCGTGTCTTGGTGCAGAAACTTAAGACCAGAGTGGTGAAAAACAACTGCAACCCTGAATGGAATGATGAATTGACTCTATCGATTTCGGATCCTAATATTCCCATCAAATTAGTGAGTAATCGTATTCCTTCTTCTGATTTTTATTCGATAATAGTTGATTGACATGGACTATACTGTATACATAGCATAGATTCTGCCATTCTGGACTAGATTAAATGATGAAGAGAATTCACATACAGATATTAGACCCCAAATAAAAAAATCCTCCAAAGATGATGAAAATGTCCACAACCCATATTAGTACTTATATGCAATCTCAACTGATACTTTGATTTGTCTACTTCTTGTAGTGATTTGGGTGTTATAGTACTGCACTCTACATGTTCGATAATTTGACATTCGATTCTGTACTTGAGACTTGCTTAGTAAAAGCTCTCTAAGAAATTGGAAGCACACGATTAGTTCAATTGATGTTCTTTTTTATTTATTTATTGCAGACCGTGTATGACAAGGACACAATTAGCGGAGACGATAAAATGGGTGATGCAGAGATAGACATTAAGCCATATCTAGCAAGTCTAAGGATGGGCTTGCAGAACCTCCCAACAGGTTGTGTAGTTTCGAGAGTTCAGCCAACCAGACAGAACTACCTAGCCGACGAGAGCAGCATTATTTCGGAGAATGGGAAAATCGTCCAACACATGTCCCTGAGGTTGAACAATGTAGAGTGTGGGGAGGTGGAGCTTCAGCTCGAGTGGATTGATTTTGCAGGGTGTAAGGGTTTGGGAACCCAAGGTACGGGCTGAATGAATTTGCCCGTATTTGCGACTCTTGGCCTCTTCTTAAATATTGAATAATGTATCAACAGAGTAAAATATGAACAAGAACATATTATGTGGGGCGAGGCCTTCACACACTGTGGGAACCTTATGTACGGGTGTTTACCCTCACCTGGTGTAAAATATGAACAAGAACATATCTTTTTAGATTGTACGCTTTGCTAGAGGACTCCAGTTCCTGTAATGACAAATGTTTGTGTAAAATTTGTATTTACTGTGCCTTTTAAACTCAACTATATTGCATTGGTTCTCTGACTTAAACTGGGTTAACCTTCTAGCCTCTACAGTCTTGTTCTAATGAGTGATCCAGTTAGGAGAAGAGTTGTAACTTGTATGTATAAATCAAACAATAGAAGTTTTGATGTGCTTTGTATCTGTTCTTCCAAGTGACAAAGTTTTGTATGAAGAGAGTGATCTGGAACATAGCCGTTTCTTTTGGTTGAATATGCATTAATTGTTGATCGATCCTCTTGATTGTGTTTCTTGTATAGATTTTAAATGGAGAGAACATTCACTCACAAAGAGTATGCCACATGAGTGAGGGCATCCATTTGCCCTATTGTTGCAGAGACTTGAGTCAGTCTTGATTTTCCCGATGGCTACCAGTGTTAACTGTGTGTGAATGAGAAACATATAAAACCCCTGTAAGAAGCCATTGTAAATGAAAGTAATTATACTGAGAAAATATCTTTATTCTGGCCAAACCCAGTAATTCTTTTCAAAAAAAATTCTTGATAACTCTCAAAGTTGTGATGATAAGCCACTTGAGCATATATAAAAGAAAGGGCAACAGTCCTTGCATACCCATTTTAACTTTCTTGCTCTTACTACATTATCAACAGAAAGAATCCATGAATGTTTGATGTCAGTAACTTTCTCAGTGACTGTTTACTGGAGTTAAATTTATCAATTTTTAGAGAGTAATTTACAAAAGTACGGACTTGTGGCATGTTGTATAGAAATTTATTTTGATTTTCTGTTCTTCAAGAAACCTGTTTTTGTATGCAGTTACTTGTAGAAATTGAATTATGTAGGAATGTGGAAGAATATGCCTTGATTTCTTGCTTCTAACTTGAGAAATCTCAACACATCTTATAAACCACACGATTGAATATGACAAACCTAAGATAAAACAAGACAAAAAATCAAAGGTCCATGGAAGTATTTACGAAGATATTTCTAATTTATCTCTTGTCTAGCTTGCTTGCTGATATAGTGTTTCTATGGTTATGGTTTTAGTTTGATACCTTATCTTCGCATAATCTGGATTTCTTGGTCTGAAAAGAAGACACACACGCACGCCACCTTTAACACATTCAAACAAAAGCAAGGAGCGGCAACTTAATTAGTAAGAATCCATGGCTTTAACTTCAACATCCTCCATCACTACACAAATAAATTCTTCATCAAAATCAAACTTCCCATCAAAACCATTAATCCAAACTAATCTCAAACTTCCATTTTCGCCAACTACATATAAACTCAATGTCCGAGTTGTCAGATCTTCGAGGGCAACCAAGTACGATGAAGTTGTTGTGGACGAAGAAATGGACAGGATCCGGAGACTCCAGAACGGGTCAGATGTTCGAGGGGTCGCATTGGAAGGTGAAAGGGGTCGAACGGTGGACCTCACACCACCTGTGGTGGAAGCAATCGCAGAGAGTTTTGGGGAGTGGGTTATCAGAGGCTTGGAGAAAGAGAATGCAAGGATTTCACTTGGTAGAGATCCCAGAATATCAGGAGCTTCATTGAGTGTAGCAGTAATCGCAGGCCTTGCTCGAGCAGGCTGTGTTGTGTTTGACATGGGACTTGCTACTACTCCTGCTTGCTTCATGAGCACACAGTTGCATCCCTTTGCCTATGATGCTTCCATCATGGTACTGGAAATGTTTACGTTTAGTTTAACATGGTATCAGAGCACGAGAGATTCTAATTTCTTTGTTTATTTTGTTCTTCAGATGACGGCTTCTCACTTACCCTATACTCGTAATGGTCTCAAATTTTTCACCAAGAGAGGAGGGCTAACTTCCCCTCATGTGGAGGAGATATGTGACAAAGCTGCTACAAAATATGCGAATCGGCTCACTAAAGTCTCTACAATGCTAAGCATTCCTCCAACAAGAGTTGATTTCATGAGCCATTACGCAAAACATCTCCGAGAGATAATCAAGGAGAGAGTGAACCACCCACTGCACTATGACACTCCACTCGAAGGATTTCAGGTTCATCTCTGTGAAAAATATTTGCTAATATTTTTTTGTTGTTCTTTAAAATTTTCATGCTCTCCTCTAGTCCTACCTCCTTTACTGCATTAACTACAGATGATATCTTTCAACATTTGTCGATAAGTTTTGTCAATGATTTTGATATCAATCAATTGTGATTCCAAAATAAGCCTGATAACTGCAGATAATAGTGAATGCTGGAAATGGATCGGGAGGTTTCTTCACTTGGGATGTCCTAGACAAGCTTGGTGCAGACACTTTTGGGTCTCTCCACCTAAACCCAGATGGGATGTTCCCAAACCACATTCCTAATCCTGAAGACAAGACTGCCATGGCACTTACAAGAGCTGCTGTACTAGAAAACTCTGCTGATCTAGGAATTGTTTTCGACACTGATGTCGACCGTAGTGGCGTAGTGGACAGCAAAGGAAATCCTATCAATGGTACCACCTAGATTTTTTTTTTTTATATAATTTCTAAGGAAATCCTATCAATGGTACCACCTAGATTTTTTTTTTTTATATAATTTCTATGTCTAATAAGAATTGTAATACAAGACATTTTTATCAGGCGACAGGCTCATTGCACTAATGTCAGCTATTGTGCTTAGAGAACACCCCGAAACGACCATAGTCACCGATGCTCGTACAAGTATGGAACTCACAAGATTTATCACTGCTAGAGGAGGTCACCATTGCTTATACAGAGTTGGTTACAGAAATGTCATTGACAAAGGAGTTCTGCTTAATAAGGATGGCATTGAAACACATCTAATGATGGAGACATCGGGACATGGCGCTCTTAAGGAGAATTATTTCTTGGATGATGGTAAATTAAAATCGATCGTTTTTCATCTACATTCGTGTAGCTGCTGAATCATGTTTTGCTTTTAATCTATAGGAGCTTACATTGTGGTCAAGATTATCATTGAAATGGTACGAATGAAACTGGAGGGATCAGACGAAGGCATCGGGAGTCTCATTAAAGATCTGGAAGAACCATTTGACTCTGTTGAACTGAGGATGAATGTCATCTCCGAGCCTAGACAAGCAAAGCAACGAGGGATTGAAGCGATTGAATCATTCAGAGAATACATAGAAGTAATTAACTTGACATAATTAAGAGCGAATACTTGATTGAATTTTTACAATTAAGTAACTGTGTGTGTGTGTGTATGCAGGAAGGGAGGCTTGAAGGTTGGGAATTGGACTCATGTGGAAACTGCTGGGTTAGTGAAGGCTGTCTTGTTGATTCAAATGACTCTGCCTTACCTGTTGATGCTCACATGTACAGGTACATTAATCCATGAATTTCAAAAGAAAAAAACAAATTGACTATTCATGTTTCTTGTAATAATAAATGGTCAAATGCTTATATATATATATATATATATATATGCAGGGCAAAAGTTTCAGACAGAGAACATGGAGAACATGGTTGGGTACACATTAGGCAGAGTATTCACAACCCAAACATAGCTGTGAATTTGCAATCAATGGTGGCTGGAGGCTGTCAATCTATGACAAAACTTCTTAGAGACAAGTATGTTAACAATGGATTTATATATGTATCTTAAGTTTGTACAAATTAAGGTTTATGTAATTGGGGCAAACAAAACTTACTTGTTTTGACTCTTGACAGGTTTCTAGTGGCTAGTGGGATGGACAAAATCCTAGACATCAGCCAGATAGACAACTATGCAAGAAGTGGAATTGTAAAATAAGATGAAATGTTGTTTTGATGTAGATATATAGAATGGTGGTGTATATATACAACTCCATGGATCATATTGTATCTAACAGTTGGTGCATGGAAAACAATGTTGATGAATAGAGTACCATTTTGATGCACTAATGGTCATAGATTGACAGCCATGTCTTGCACTTCAATGCTCGCCATACCAGCCACAAGTCCCATGAGTAGGAATCGTACTTTGAGCCCTCCATGTTCTCACTCATGCTCATCGATACCCTAATGATTGAACCACATTGTCCCTGTGTGTCTGCTCTCTCATAATTTTCCTAGAGCCACATGAATCCATGTGTCTACTCACTTTCATCGATATATCACGACCTTGAGACAAACTATTTGTTTTTGCACCACTTCTCTATTGGGAAGAACACCAAATTTACATAGGAGTCTTCATGCATGCACACCCATGTTCGCCCCCGAACTAACATAAATTTTTGGAAATCATATGAACACAAAAGTTGCTATTAGATTCTAGACTCATCCATATATTACTACTTAACTTCATTACATTTATTCGACGTGAGACTTCAATCACTTGTGAATTCAAAAACAACCTTCTGCTCACATATTGATGACACTTCCCTTTCCCCTTTGTGCCTGAACCATTCTCTTCTTCACCAACACCTAAGAATCATGTCTTACAGTCTTTCAATGCCCTATATAGAAGTTGTCCTTTGAGCCACACTGTCCCCATGCATTTATGCTTAAACTCATGGATGTGTTAACAATTTGAGTCAGAAATATCTTCGTGTATCTGCTCTCCCTTTATTTCCATAGACCCACATGAACCTTATATGTCTACTCACTTTCAAAATTGAAAATTCATTAAAATGTGGTATTGTCATATCATAAGATATCATTTTGCAAAAATCATCTCCATATAATTAAAATCTACACGATTAAAACTTTTAACGGAAGTACAAGGAAAAATAAATGATTTAGGACATAAAAATGCAGTTAGAAAGATGGAAAAAATTGTAAATAAATGATTTAGAACATAAAAATGTAGCTAGAAAGACGGAAAAAAAAAAGTGTTGGTCTATAGAAGTCGGCACATCAAGCCACATTGGGCCCAAGAGGCAACGGCCCGTTATCCTTCCACTGCAGGAAGCGGGAGGTTTTCGCTGCTCTGTCAAACCAGCCTCGCGCAGTCCCCTCCGCTCTAAGAATCAAGTGGGCCGGGCTTAAGCCTAAACCACAAGAATCAACTTCCCGCTTGGAATGGGCAGGCCAGAGCAGAGCCAGCCTGTACCCGACTTGGTGAGCCAATTGTAGATCCCAACACCTTTATGCCCCCACTCGGGTTACAGGCCCACGTTACGAGGCTCGGCGATTGAAAGTGTCAGTGACGGTCTTAAGAATTCTTCTAGTTTATGTACTCTAAGCGATGTGGGAGTCTTCTCCTCCTTTCTAATTTTTCTTTTTCTAAATTTGGAGAAAATATTGTTTAGGACATCTGAGAAAACAATTTACTGAAATGTTTAATGCCCATAAACAATATGATATTCTATTTCCAGTGCAATTGTGCAAATGCACTAAACATATCGAGAGATGATGCTAATCTCCTATTGTTTTATTCTACATACACAAGCATATATGGAGGAGGAGGAGGTGGTGATTATCATCATTGCTCCAATTCCTATGCCATTAATTTATTAGCTGACAAGTGGAAATCAACTTCTTTAGTGATAACAGCACCATAATCAAGCAATTGCTTAGGCTCAGGGACATCCTTGTTCATCTTCTCATATTCCAGAGTCCACAACAACACACTCCCCTTGCCCTTGGGACTAACTTGAACGGTGTATTTGAGACTCCTGTAAAGTTTCAAGAGATCTCCTTCAATCACTTTGCCATAAGTCCTCCGGTTCTCATCGTCTATTCTCTCGATCTTCACCTTGCTGTTCAGGTCTCCCCCACAAGCTGTTTTTACCACCCAAAACAAAGAAAAAGACACTAGATAAGGAAGTAACAAAGATTGCAAACTAATTTAAATAAGTAGGAGGAGGATATGTATACTCACGGCACATCCCTTTTGGGGCAAGAACATAGCCATTTTTCCCCAATTGACCTTCAACTATATCGACACGATTGAGTTTTCCATTAGTGGCTTCAGTGAGATTGACGCGGCTTCCTGATTTGCCGAGCTCGTGGACCTTGTTAGCAGGAGTTGTCAGCTCAACAGATGCTTCAATCTTCCCATGCAGAGACATGTTTTCTTATTTGTGATAATTCAACAATTGAGTACCCGGCTTGAAGAGATGGAGTGAAGAAAATATGGTTAGGCCTTTTGCCTTTATATAGTAGAGCTCGGAGTCTTGGTCACCAGATCCCCCCTTTATCACCATGGAATGTTAGCTTAACCTATATTCCACCTTTGCAACCTTTTATATGGATATTCCGTAGTTCACTAATATCTTGAAAGAATCTCCAGACATGATCGGCTAAGAATTTTAGGGAAAGAGAAACTAAACAACCAAAACTGTTTGCTGGTGCCAGATTCATGGAGATGGCAAGGAATCCTTTAAAAGTCCATAACCGAAAGGCCTCGCATAATAGGAAGAGGAGTACTTTGAATAATAACCAAACCACATCCTACTTTTTATGGTCAAAAGAATTCTGCAACGACAACACGGAATACGAATAAAACTAACATATTGTTGGACACATACCAGGAAGGAATGACAACATCAATACTTCTAAGAATTTTAATTATCGAACTGGATAAGATAATCATCAACTTATGTACCTTCCCTCACACCAATGGTGTAAAGATGGACAGCCTAAACGAGCTGAAACTAAAGGAGAGAAGAAAAAAAAAGCCAAAAGTATAGGGAAAAGAAGCCATGAATATAATCAACAGAGGATAATGTATGTATAGTAATCAATATCTAGACAGATTAAAGCATAAAAAGGAGATCTAATGACTTGAGCTTCTTAACAATCTGCTCCAAACTCCACAAGACAGTTTGCTGGGATAAACAGGGGGGAGTGACATAACTAAAAATTCACCCAATTTAATGAAAGATGAGAACGTCGAGTACAAGAGAAGGAAACTATAAGAAAAGCCAAGAAAAATCAGACAGGACACTTTGATCATTCCTCAAACTCGTGCATGTGATCTAACAGATAGTTGGCTGCCAGCTCTTCATTCTTGTTGCAAGCAAAGAACACCTCCAACACTATTGCACGATCAAACCCCATAGCTTCAAGCTGCAAAAACCACAATTGTAGATGGAAATTATGAAAACGAACTCATCGGTTAAGTTTCCACTCAAGAAGTCTTGAATATAACAAAAAGATATAACAGGAAAAACATGTCCTTAAGATGCAACCAAAGTGAGAAGCAAAAGAAATCAACTAACTCGTTCAATTGCCTCTCGCTCCTCAGGGGTGACAGTCACTGCCTGTGGCATTTCTGATGCCAACTGACCCAATATATTGCTGGAAAAAAAACAGCCAAATTAATATAAATGTATCCACAACAATAACTTAAAAAATAATAATCAGGTAACAGAACACCACATGCATCTCACCCTTCTCCCTCAACAACAGGTTCATTTATCAGTCGTAAGAAATCTGCCTGATGCTCTTGAATGAGCCGCATCAGATGCGGATTCTGCCTGCCAAGCTCCTGAAGTGTAGGCTGCAATGCAAGATAATTTCACAAATTCCAACAAATATACATATTGCTATAAGCAAATGACTAAAACAGAGAAGCCAATGAAGCAAAAAGATAAACAAAAAAAGGAGAAAAAAAGCACCTGTAAGATTTGTGGGTTTGCTTGAACCATAGCTCGCAATGCTTGGAACTGATAAATAAAAAGAGTCCAGGAAACACTAAGAACAATATATCAGAGTAGCAATGTTGAATATGACAATGCAATTTACCTGTTGGCTATTGCGTAGGAAATCCAAGGTGCCCGCGCTTGCATTTGAACCCATATTTGGAAGTCCCTGATTCAAGAAACTTAAAAAGTCTATCACCAAATCCTCCATAAAGTTGAGGACAATATACTGATCAAAGACTACATTACCTGTGGGAATAAATCTAGGGGGTTTGCATTGGGACCACTAGCAGGTGCACCACTGGCCGGTACACCACTAGTAGGAATTGCTGTTGGCTGTTGAGCCTGGGCCAGAGCACTCGCAACTTGTGCACTAGCAGGCACTCCAGCTGCTGGTGGAGCTTCAGCTTGCTCAGGAATGCCCTGAGAGAGAATACAAGCAGCATGTTTACTTTTTTCCTTCGTTGGTATTTCAGGTAACTATAATCATGTTGACATGGCCAGCACAAGTCCACAGAGAAGAATGTGAAAGAAAGAAATGAGGAGAGAGGCAGAGAGGGGGGAGAGGGAGAGACTACTACGCAACAAGCACGGGAAGAACACAAACAGAAATGCCAATCCATAAAATCTTGACACAAGAAACTAGCTAAAACGTAATCTCAATGACTGGATGAACAGAAATCAGATAATAGGAGACAAAACTGGATAGAGATTTACAGAATATAGATATTCAACAGCTCTTTCAGGGTTGTTAAAAGCGGCACGTAGAGCACGAATAACAGTGTCCCGATCCCAACTTCCTCCACCCATATCAAGAATCTGTTGAACGGTAGAATCTAAATTACTTCCTGCAACAAGGTTTGATGCTGCTTGGCCATAGACATCTGCATCTGAACTGCTTGAACGCAAAGAAAAGGGACAATAAATTATCTTCCCATTGATTACATGTGAATCATAGCCTATAAGTAAGCTCTAGATATATAAAAGGCAAGATCGAAATCAACAGTCAAAAGATCAGAAAGGACACCCTTAAAACTAAAACAGCATAGCCCAGAATCTGCATATAAAAAGTAAAATACTCACGAAACTGGGGGAACAGCAGCAGGAGCAGGTTCAGGGGCTGTCTGTGTGCTGCACAAACAAGAAATACAGATGATCAATAACTAACAAAGAAGGAAGTCTTTGGAAAAAAGAGAGGGGGAGAGGGAGGAGTAAACTCAAAACTAACGATGTGACGGTGGGAACAGGAGCGGGAGCGGGAGCAGGAGAGGGAGTTGTAGCTGATGGTTGTGTCATTGTGGGAGGAGCAGAACTTGGTGGAGCCTGCATATTCAAGGGGCTGCATTAATGAACTTGATGAAGCAAATTAAATTAGGACCTAGTCAATGACTGGAAATAGAGGGAATATCTCAATAAGTTTTAATTTCATAACTGTTGCCAACTAATATATGCCATCTTGTTGGCCAAATATAAAGTGATGTAGAGAAGGGAATGGGGGAAGGCTAATCAATGTTATGTCAAAAAAAATTGGTAGCCAGTGAGAACAAGCAAACCCTAGTAACCCAATTTTACTAAGGAACTCTGTAAAGAACATGAAGTCCTAAAAATGGTCACCTACTCAACCAAGTACAGGAAATAATACAGTTGGATGTTAGTCATGATAATCCAGTTTGCTTGTGAACCCGTAAACATGCAGTGGCAGGAAGTATCTACAATGCCAGAACAATCAAACGTCTCTTGATCACACAAGTTCTCTCTACCGTAAGCCTACTATGTTATTGTAAGCTAAAAGTACACCTATTCAACCACTACAAAATTCCTGAAGCACAAGCAACTAAAACATCGGAAGCCACTCCAAGAAGAATTAACATATCCAGGAACGACAACAAAATTCAAGAACACAATTTAAAAACTACTTTCGCCTTCAACAACGAAATTCATTCCAAACTAATATCCAAGAATATAATAGCAAGAGTTAAGGCTGAAGCTGATGCTACAAACCTACAACCAGAAACTAAGTGCAAGGAAGAAAGTTAATATTTAAAATTACCTGAGCCGTAGGTGCTGGTGCTGGCGCAGGTGCGGGTGCTGCTGCAGTTGAGGCTCCAGTTGATGAGACCTTACTCTAAATATTGTAACGAAACAAGTGTCAGGATTCATAAAATTTACCAACACTTACCACCAATTGGTTATCGGATCAATAACAAACCTAAAGTTGTACTGTCGTAATATTCTTTCCTTGTTCCACAATAAAACCAGATACCAAGGATTAAATGGAAGAGGGCAGCAGACGGAAATCAGACACACTAGTCACTCTAGTTCAGTCCAGTTTTTTTAAATCCTTGTTTCCTTTTGGATATAAAAGTTTCTAGGACTATGCAAGGGCTTTATAAGAACAACTACGTAAGATGTCAAAGATTACTGAAGTGGGTCAATGACAACTAAAATGCTAATACGGCAGCAACTCTGGGTTGAATAATGAATGAAAGCTTTCTGGTGCTTCTTTTAAAATGTCTTGCATGAGATAAAATTTTGGAGGATGCCAAAGTTAGTTTCATTAGTGAGAATGTCAAAGCGGGGCTCTCTCTCAAATGAATATGAAGGATTTTGAACAACCAACAGAAAACTAACACATGAGATTATGTGTTAAATCATGCTTTCCTTCAATAAAAAAAAAAGTTAGAGAAAAGCTACTATAGCTTAAAAGGGATAAAGAGTATTAACTATGATTTCTTTATTTTTTTTCCTCTTTGAATTTCTCTCAGCTATTCATTAATATAGTTCTCTTTTGAACTCAAAAATAAAGGAAACTCAGCAGAAGAAAATCTAACAATTGGCCACACAAATATGATTGTCGATAACTGCCTATATTAACAGCTCACATTTGAAGAAAGGAAAAACACGTGTTTGAGATAAGCCAAATTGTAGGGTAAAACACAAGATGATAATAATCAAGATATTAAGACATATATATCCTTCAAAAGGATTGAAAGCAAAATCATATGAATTACTTCGGGGTGGAGAGAAATTATTTTACCAAAGCAACAGACTTCAAAGGAGTAAAAGCTTCACTTGCCCCAGGAATACTAGTTCAAATACTCTTCAATTTCTACCATGCCTCTGATCATCCCAAAAATCAGTAAGCAAGAAAACTCCAACATAAGAAAACTCACCTTGTTTAGCATAACAACAATAAAGCTGTTTTCAGCAACCTTGTTTTCCTCGAGCGTTGTGGTATCTTTAAGAACTTTCCCCTGATGAATAACCATCAGCTGTTCAGCAGGGTAAACTTCTGAACCCTGCACTGTCTCTATATTTTTCTTAACATCAGTCACCTGAAAAAATTAACAGCATTATCAGAAGCTGTGCACAAAAGATAAAATGAAAACAATATCACATTAAACAGTACACACGAAAATTTTATCAAAAACAGATGAAACACAAAACATCATACAATAGAACAGCCAAACACTCACACATCATGCATGTCGATGATAACTTGTGACAATATTATACTGACTAAAAAGTAGAAAACTAAGAACCTTAAAATTTAATGTGGCCCACACCTCAGAGCCCACCCAAAAGGCCAAAAGAAATAGGAAACCAAAAAAAATTGTATATTACATTATTTACATAATTCAAAAGAATGGTTATTGAAAGCCCAGAATTAATCAAAATGCCCAGAAAACCTTTAGAGAATCAATCAGTTGAGAAAGAACAGTCCTCACTGAATCCATCACATAAGATAGAAAAAGGTACATCCACATGCCAGACAGAGTTCAAGTGTGGCATGGATTGCTTTACCACAAACTAACAGCAGTAAAAACAAGAAACAAATAAAAGAGGCCAATAAACCACAAGACAAAGGTAAGACTTGGATTGAAATGAATGGAACCACTTTTAGGCTGGTGGTACAGACAATCTTGAGATAGAAGTAACCATTTTATGATAAAAGAAAGAAAAAAAAATTGGGAATGCTGTCTCAAGAATTAATCCATGTCATTAAATCGATACAGCAATACCAAAATTCCAGAGGGAGCATGGCGTCCCAAAACCCTACACATGGCTTTACTCCTTGCTTCAATTTAAACCAAACAATTATCTCTCCTCAACCGCTGCCACAACGAAATATACAGTTTTGGCAGTATAGAATTGAAAGCCAAAGAGAAAAGTAGTAGTTAACTTGAAATCAAGATAACAAAGAAAAAAACATAATCCAAGTTACATAGTGTTAAACAAAAGCTACCTAAATCCAAATAACAGTTCATGTTATGTTACGTTGGAGGAAACACCATACAAATCACCTCTCATTGAACCGTAAAAGCGAACAGTATTCACTACCATAATACAGAACTCGACGATAGAATCAAGAAATAACACCAATTCATGACAAATTAGTACAACAGTATGCAAAAACCTAAATAATCAACGTAAATGACAATACCATAAACCAAAAACCCTAGCACACAATCAAACACAGCCGCAAAACCGAAATAGATTCATAATTCGCATAAACCAATCTATTATTAAAATCCTAGACACTAAAAGCAAAATTCTCGCATAATTGAGAGATTAGAAGGCGAGATTCTTTACCGTATCTTCCGGTTTAACTTCGATCTCGAAGTGGCTTCCCTTCAACGTCTTCACGAAAATCTTCATCTTCTACAGGCTTCACGACCACACAGCCCTTCGATTCTCCGATCGCCGTTCGACTTCTTCGCAGAGAGAACGAAATAAACAGATAAAAGGCAAAGTGAAAGACTCGCTGAGGAAGCAAAGGCAGTGTTCTCTCGAATTGTACGGCTGGAGAATACTACGAATCCGGTATACAGTATTTTACCTGCACCTTCTTTTGAATACGAATGAAGTTATGACACGTGGAGAAAAGTCATTAGATTCTACGTGGCATGGAACGCTCGTTTTTGTTGGGGAAGTATATAAAACCCAGTTCCTAGAATTAGGAACAAGAGTGAGGTTTGAGAATAATACTCGTTGATTAGATTTAAGATGCCCTGAATACATAATAGTGCTGTTTATAAAGCAATTCTCTTAATAATCCTCTACCATTAAGGAGTTCTACTCCACTAAAGAAACGTATGTAATTTAATCGCACCCTAGTCTTATTCAAATAAACTATCATAACTATAATTGGAAACAACTACTACTATTGAATCCTAGAATGCTGGAACTTAGCCACTTGTACGTCTTGATTCTCGGTGTCCGCTGACTCGGACACCAACTCCCCTCCACTGTACCCCTTGCATGCGGTCCCTCACCCACGTGACTAGCTTGTGCACGTGCTTCCTTTAGCTTAAGTCGTCGAGCTCGATTGTAAGCATTCTTCAATCATCGTCCTTGGTCTTCATCAAAGTATTGCGAGACTGAAGCTTGAACGAGTAGTTAGATCTCTGTCAACAGCGTAATTTGTAGAGGAGATTTTAGAAAATATGGGTTGATGTAATATATGGTCACTAAAATATTTTTCACGTAATTTTTGGACAAAATGAACAGTCAAATTGTCTCAGTGACATTTTTATTGTCTACCAATTAGGCCACACGTAATAATATTTTTACACGTGCAATTATTTTTTAAAATATAAGTTGTGGCAAAATCTTAGTATACACATGTAAGGAACAAAAAAACATTTAATAAATATTTTAAATAAAACAAAAGGAAAAAAGAAAAATTAAAACCCTAGCAATCAAACAGACGTTGATGCCAAAAGGGAGAAAAATCGCAGAGTTCTTGGTGGCAAAAGTAGCGACACCTAGAGAAAGATGATTGAGGGCTGATGACGATTAGACCCTCCTCGGGGTTCATTTCCGGTGGAGAATAGAGAGTGAGAGGCACCTATTATTCGTCCCTTGTCTTTTGACTACTCGAGAAAAGAAGTGGCAGAAGACACACGCCTTGTAAATCGTCAACGTACTTTAGGAAGAAATTATCACCCTATTGAGTAAGGGCAACTACAATAGAGACATGCAAATGTCTATATTAAATTCGTTTTTGATTTCCACATCTATTATATAAAATGTGATTGCACATATTTATTCATATCAGTAAAATACGTCTTTCAATATAACATATTAGCAAAACATAAAATCCTTATACAATACAACTTTCATCTCTTCCCTAATGTCCGTATTAAATTTACACCAAAATCAATATTAGATCTCACATTTATTATAAAAAGTCAAGTAACATATTCATCCACATCAGCAAAACACATATTTCAATACACATTTACTGACCCATCAAAATTACACCATTGCAATTGCCCTAAGGGAGAAGAACCTATTCGATCCTAAAATAAGTGAACACCTTGTAGCAAGATCTCACTTTCAACTTGCAACAGTTCTTCGAGGTGAAACCTTCAATCTTAGAGCAAATTGAAATGTTATTTGTTAAAGAGGTCATACATTTATATTTATAATTAGTCAAGCGCGAATTGGTGCCCTATCTATATAAAATTGAGAGACTCCAATTTTTAGCTCAAATTCATCTGAAAACATGTGAATTCATGAGTTTTTATTTTTTAAAATGACATATTAAGATTTACAATACAACTTGTCAATAACCTGATTGATTGTCTCATCGGACTTAAGACATAAGTAAGGCATTTGAAGTCAAGCGTTCAACACTCAGTTGAGATTTAATTCCTTTGAATTTATCTTACAAGTGTGCTCGGGCTCAGACATGAGGAGACCTGAGGAAGATCCCGTGGTAAAAATCACTAGACTCAACTAATGTTGTCCCTAATGCCATCAAATTAATCCAACGACTTTAAAAAGACAAAATATTTTTTACTTTTTTTTCTTCTAATTTAATGAGATTGACCCTTATCGCATATTTGAAGAGGGACAAATCGGAGCCTTTGCTGCTAGCATATTTGGACAAGAGATATGCTAGTTAGGTTCTTGGTTGAATTAGGTCCTATCAAGTTCAAGTCCGGCGAATCAAACCCTTGTTCAGTACTTTCTGTTGGAAAAATGGTGGTCAACCGCTATTTGACCAATAATTATTTATAACTAATTAAGTATTAGTTGAATGTAATTTAGTGGGTTCTAATCTTCAATATGAAGACTAGAGATTGGAGTTAAAAGTTGTCCAAAATCATTTTTTGGTTGAATGGAAATTGACTCCAAAGTGGTCATGTTAAGCATGATATATTGAGTGCAAAATAACAGAAATGTGGGATTCCCACATTTCATAATTGTGTTGTGTGACTTGGGTTTATAAACTCAAGTGTTGGATATAAGACTTGGGCCCAATGGCACCCAAGCTTTTGTGAGGGAGAGAGGCTCTATATCATGGGCTTGGGCTCACTAAAACACATACACGCGCTCCGGGCCGGGCTCGGGCTCGGGCTTATGAAGCCCATCTGGACTTAATCTTTTGCACTAGCCCACTAGCCAGATTCGTTGAATGTGGACATGAGGCTTAATTCAAATTCAAAATTTCGGTTACGGTATTAATTCAAATAATCCGTTACAATATTAATTCGGTTTAATACTGAATTTAATTGATTCTCCTTGGGTTCTACTATAAATAGTAGCCCAAATGGTACGGAAAAAAAACACCATTTCCTCAAAAGCTTAACGCTTGTGTCGAAACTCTCTTCCTTCTTTCCAGTCAAATATCTTCTTCTTCTTTGAGAGTGCTGTTCATATTCTTGGTTCGAACGAGCCTATCGGTATACTTGTGTCATCTACCGGTAGAAGGGAGTGTTGTATCTTGGGAGGTGTTTGCCTACTTCAGCATTGACACCGGTGGCTGGGGCATTTTCACCTTAAGGAGATTTGCAGTTCGCATACCTCACTTCAATCTCGTATTTGCAATCCGATCCGGTATTTGGTAACTTCGGTTGTTCCTTCTTTCAATTTTACATATATGATATGTAATGTTTTATGCTTTATTGAATTGTAAAATTCTTTGTATTCCATGTTTTCTATGAATTGATTGTTTAGTTTCCAACAATCTTAAGGTGAAAAACTTATTCTTTTGTGATTATATGAACTATTCGATTATATACAAATATATAACATGGTTGTATAGTATACTATTTGCATGCTACTGCCAATGATAACTTGCACGTGAAAGTAGATTAGATATATATAAATTAAGTCAATTGCAAATTCTTTTAATTTGTTTAATTTGCAAGTTTTATTGCATGTTTGTAACTGACGATTTAAAACAAAATTGATACTGCACGTTTTGTTATTCAAATAGTCAAATTTGAAAGTGTTGTTATTGGCTCATTTAATTAATGATTAAATGTCGAATACTAATGCAATTAAAATACAATAAAAACTTGAATTGAGATTTTAACGTTTTTACAATTCCTTTTAATTAATATAAGAAGATACGTGTGTTATAGAATTTTAAATGCTAATATTGTTGAGTTAGTGGATATATGAAACTTGTTAATGCCATTATTATTATGAATTAATATTGTAACCATTTGTATGCATTAATTTGTTATTTCTTTTGACTTTTCATAATTCATACGCATACAAATTTGCTTTATCAAGTTATTGAATTATTTATTATTTGTTAACTATAGTGATTTGGTAATTGATAATAGTGAATATATATTTTATTTGTATGTTGGTACATAACTTGTCACATTTTATTTGTGATTGAGAATTGTGGTATCTTGGAAAGTTCTGTCTAGGAAAGGGTTATCTAATTGCGCGCCATATTATTTGGAAGGCCCCCTCTTTCCTGGGAACCAACCTAGTTGCTAATTTCTAAGTCACAAATTTTATTTGACAAGGTATATACCTTTAAGGTGCGTAAGAGCTATTATTGTGATTATATTATTTTGATTACTCACTCCAATATTTGATATTGTAGTGGAAGATGGAACAAATTCTACAAGCCTTCATGAGTTACCCACCGTCCCTAGTGGAGGTGATGATATGGCCCCTGGTGTTGTGAACCCAGGTGGCGTGGCTACTCCTAATGGAGGTATGCCGATGGCTACTCCTGTTGGAGGCGTGCCTGTTGCTGCTGCAACCGTTGGAATCGGGAACAATGTTCCTATGACAAGCAGGGTGATTCCTGTAATTCCCGTTGAAACGCCGAAAAAGGCTAAAGGCAAGGGAAAAGCTACCAAGCAAGCTCACTTGGTTGAGCATAGTGACGATGAAGAGATGTTGGCTGCTGTTGTCACCCAAGTAAATTTGGTGACTAACACCAAAGACTGGTGGGTGGACACTGGTGCAACCAAACACATCTGCATCGACAAGGGCCTCTTCACATCTTATAAGAAGAAGGATGATGGAGAGAAGATCTTCATGGCTAATTCTGCTCCAGCCACTATTGAAGGAACTGGAGAGGTTATTCTGAAGTTCACCTCAGGCAAAAAGCTCGCACTGCGAAATGTGCTACATGTTCCAGAGATTCGTAAGAATCTGATTTCTGTGCCTGTGATGATAAGCAAGGGATTCAAGGTTGTGTTTGAATCCAATAAATTTGTAGTTTCCAAGGATGGAACTTATGTGGGAAAGGGGTATATGTGTGATGGGTTTTTTAAAGCCAACATTGCTGTAATTGATAAAAACAGCAAGTTTCTGTACCCAAAAACAGTTATGAATAAAGATGAATCTTCAGTTTACATTGTTGTCTCTCCATACTTATGGCATGGTAGATTAGGACATGTAAACTATGGTACAATGAAAAAGTTGGCAAACTTAGGTTTAATTCCCAAATTTAATTTGGATGTCAACCATAAATGTGAAACATGTGTTGAAGCAAAGTTTGCCAAGAAACCTTTTCACACGGTTGAAAGGAGTACTGAGCCTCTAGCATTAATCCATAGTGATTTATGCGACTTGAAATTTGTTCAAAGTAGAGGTGGAAAGAAGTATTTCATTACCTTCATCGATGATTGTACTTGGTATTGCTATGTTTATTTGTTAACTAGCAAAAACGAAGCGATGGACAACTTTGTCAAGTATAAAAATGAAGTTAAGAATCAACTTGGTAAAAAGATCAAGGCATTAAGATCTGATAGAGGAGGAGAGTATGATTCTACTCTTTTTGATGAATTGTGTACTGAGTTTGGTATCATCCACCAAACAACAGCACCATATACACCTCAGCAAAATGGAATTGCTGAAAGAAAAAATAGAACTTTAAAAGAAATGGTTAATTCCATGTTAATAAGTTCTGGTTTACCTCAAAACTTGTGGGGGGAAGCAGTACTAACTGCTAATTATATTCTTAATAGAATGCCCCACAAGAAAACAAGTAGTATTCCATATGAGATGTGGAATAAGAGACCACCTTCTTTCAAATACTTGAAAGTGTGGGGGTGTCTGGCTAAGGTGGCAGTACCTCCACCTAAGCAAGTCAAACTTGGACCAAAAACTGTGGATTGCATATTTTTTGGGTATGCTCAAAATAGCAGTGCATTCAGATTTTTGGTACACAAATCTGAGATAGATGATATCCATGTAAATACAATCATGGAAACGAGAGACGCGGAATTTTTTGAGGAAATATTTCCTTACAAACGAAGCGAAACATCTCAGAAAAGGAATAGAGATTCAATTTCTGAGAAAGAACAAAATGAGGAACAAGAGGTCAAGGAACCGAGAAGGAGCAAGAGACCAAAAGTCTCGAAGTCCTTTGGACCTGAATTTCTAACATATATGTTAGAAACGGAGCCTCAGACATTCAAGGAAGCAATGTCAACACCAGATGCTCCATTATGGAAAGAAGCTGTAAACAGCGAAATAGAATCCATTATAAGTAACCATACTTGGGAATTGGTTGATCTCCCACCCGGGAATAAACCAATTGGATGTAAATGGATCTTCAGGAAAAAGCTTAAGGCTGACGGATCCATAGATAAGTACAAAGCAAGGCTTGTAGCCAAAGGGTTTAGACAAAAGGAAGGTCTAGATTACTTTGATACTTATTCACCAGTCACGAGAATTACATCCGTGCGGATGTTAATTGCTATAGCCTCGTTTTATGACTTGATGATTCACCAAATGGATGTAAAAACGGCATTCCTAAATGGTGAACTCGATGAAGAGATATATATGGAACAACCCGAAGGGTTCAAGGTCAAAGGACAAGAGCATAAGGTTTGTAAACTTGTCAAATCATTGTATGGGCTAAAGCAAGCTCCAAAACAATGGCATGAGAAATTTGACCAAGTAGTGATTCGGGATGGATTTCGAATCAACGAGTGTGACAAATGTGTTTACACAAAATTGGTAAACAATGATTGTGTAATCATTTGTCTATATGTCGATGATATGTTAATTCTTGGTCGAAATGTTGAGATCATCAACAAAACCAAGAAAATGTTATCAAAAAACTTTGACATGAAAGACATGGGTGAAGCGGATGTGATACTAGCCATTAAAATTTCCAAAACATCGGAAGGCCTAGCATTATCTCAATCACATTATATTGAGAAAGTGATTGAAAGGTTTAAAGGACATGGCATCAAAGATGCTAATAGTCCGTTTCTCCCTCATCTGGTCTTACATAAGAATACGGGAGATAGTATTCAACAATTGGAATACTCTCGAATTATTGGCAGTGTAATGTATATCATGAACTGCACGAGGCTGGATATTGCGTACTCTGTTAGTAAACTAAGTAGATACACAAGTAATCCTGGACATGAGCATTGGAAAGCTCTATTGAGAGTATTAGGGTACCTGAACAAAACAAAAACTAATGTTTTGAACTATGGTAAATACCCAGCTGTTTTAGAAGGATACATTGATGTTAATTGGATTGCAGATTCGGAGGAATCAAAGTCCACAAGTGGCTATGTATTCCTTCTAGGAGGGGCTGCTGTTTCATGGAAGTCCTCAAAACAAACGTGCATAGCACGATCTACAATGGAATCGGAATTTATAGCTTTGGATAAAGCTGGTGAAGAAGCAGAGTGGCTTCGTCACTTCTTAGAGGACATTCCAATATGGCAAAAGCCTGTGCCTGCAATTTGTATTCATTGTGATAATCAAGCTGCAATTGCTAGAGCACAAAATTTGATGTATAACAGTAAGTCTAGACATATTCGTCGTAGACATAATACCGTTAGACAGTTACTCTCTACTGGAATAATTTCTTTAGATTTTGTAAAATCTAAGGAAAACCTAGCGGATCCGTTTACAAAAGGTTTAAGTAGAGAGGTGACAGACTGTGCATCGAGGGGAATGGGCTTAAAAGCCTTAACTCAATGAGTTATCTCGATGGAAACCTAACCTAGCAATTGGAGATCCCATGGACTAGGTTCAATAGGAAAACATAAGTTGAGAATAACTTAAGTATGAGCAGTGTGGAGTTTTTACTCTATCTCATTCCTTGGATGCCCCAAGAACTGCTAAGAAGTATGTTAAGGTTAAGTTATGCTTTTAATGATTCCTATATCTTGTAAATATACAAGTGGAGTATAAAAGAATACTCTTGATAGGACATCACCTATGTGAGTGAAGAGTATGGCCGACTCTATGAAAATATTTAAAAGGCGATATTTTCTAAAGCACTCGCTGAACCCAAGACGTTCATGGCCGAAATAATGAACACAACCGAGAACTAATTATGAATTGAATCATTGCTGTGTGAGGTTTATTGTCTGGGCTTACATAAACAACTGGCAGTTCAAGGCGTCAGTCCACTGACTAGTTAAGTAAGTTCGATAGACTTTCACTAGGGAATGTTCAAAGCCAAAAGCTACCTATCTTGATGCAGTGTTGGTCCTACTGCACTCTCAGACAAGTTTTCAATCTCAGACAAATTCTTGTGTCCGAATTGTCGTCTGTTTCCATTCAATGTGGGGGATTGTTGGAAAAATGGTGGTCAACCACTATTTGTCCAATAATTATTTATAACTAATTAAGTATTAGTTGAATGTAATTTAGTGGGTTCTAATCTTCAATATGAAGACTAGAGATTGGAGTTAAAAGTTGTCCAAAACCATTTTTTGGTTGAATGGAAATTGACTCCAAAGTGGTCATGTTAAGCATGATATATTGAGTGCAAAATAACAGAAATGTGGGATTCCCACATTTCATAATTGTGTTGTGTGACTTGGGTTTATAAACTCAAGTGTTGGATATAAGACTTGGGCCCAATGACACCCAAGCTTTTGTGAGGGAGAGAGACTCTATATCATGGGCTTGGGCTCACTAAAACACATACACGCGCTCCGGGCCGGGCTCGGGCTCGGGCTTATGAAGCCCATCTGGACTTAATCTTTTGCACTAGCCCACTAGCCAGATTCGTTGAATGTGGACATGAGGCTTAATTCAAATTCAAAATTTCGGTTACGGTATTAATTCAAATAATCCGTTACAATATTAATTCGGTTTAATACTGAATTTAATTGATTCTCCTTGGGTTCTACTATAAATAGTAGCCCAAATGGTACGGAAAAAAAACACCATTTCCTCAAAAGCTTAACGCTTGTGTCGAAACTCTCTTCCTTCTTTCCAGTCAAATATCTTCTTCTTCTTTGAGAGTGCTGTTCATATTCTTGGTTCGAACGAGCCTACCGGTATACTTGTGTCACCTACCGGTAGAAGGGAGTGTTGTATCTTGGGAGGTGTTTGCCTACTTCAGCATTGACACCGGTGGCTGGGGCATTTTCACCTTAAGGAGATTTGCAGTTCGCATACCTCACTTCAATCTCGTATTTGCAATCCGATCCGGTATTTGGTAACTTCGGTTGTTCCTTCTTTCAATTTTACATATATGATATGTAATGTTTCATGCTTTATTGAATTGTAAAATTCTTTGTATTCCATGTTTTCTATGTATTGATTGTTTAGTTTCCAACACCTTCGCTAATTCTCTTGCATCGCTTAATTGTTTGGGTGAGTTTTGCGGACTTTAGAAAAAGAATTGTACAGTGAAGGGAGCTTCGTTGATTGAATCAGTAGCAACTTTGATTAGCCACTCTACGGCTTTTCTTGGTTGATCGTATCCCATCCTTATCTTGGAGATAGAAATTAAAAAGGTGAATTTGGAACTTGAAATTTTCATTTACCTGTTTATCTTTAACCTTACTTCAATCATAAGTGCTTAATTTTAGAAACCAGGCAAGGACAGAGGCATCGTAGGTCCCATGTCCATACCAACAACAATACAAGTACAAAATCCATGATTACATAAGCACAAAGAAGAAAAAATTGACTAAAAACTCTCTTGAAAGCGAGTCACTCCTCTCAAGAAAAAAAAACTATCAAGAAATTCATAAAATCCTATTTCCCAGCTCTATCAGGAAATCTCAAGAAACCCATAAGATCCTCTAATCAAGAGGAAGAAAAAGATTTGTGAGAATGTGTCAATCTTGGGAAGAGACGCCGCATCTATGAGAGATGGAGAGGAGAATAAGACATGGAGAAAGATGGAAGAAACGAGAAAAATTAAGAGATTTTTGCATTACATGGATGCAATAGAAAAAAAATAATTAAACACAATTGTTTTTGGAAGCGATTTAATATGTTTGCTTTAGGGACAATAACGGTTCAAGATGAACACTATTTCCACCCTGCTATTTTATAAGTTCATCCCATTTTAAAAAAATCTCAATAGAAAATATAATGTTCCTAAGTTCACCCCAAAATATTCTTTTAAAATATTACAGAGTACACCCCAGATACACATGAGGTATTGAGCAAACAAACAGAATCTCCAGCAATAATTCGACAACCGCCTCCACTGCCACCTTTTCGATCAAAGACGGAATGGTCCAATGCATCTTGAATAAGGAGAGGGTTCGAAGGAGCTCGAAACCATTCTAGTGAACTTGCACTGGACCAAAGGTAACGACTCAAAAGCAAAGACAAACAAATCACGTTAATCGAAAGAGTCAATCTCTGAATGGTTCCAAATCATGCAAACCAAATGTACCTGGTGAATCAAAACTTCTACTTGCATCGACCGAAACATAATACAAATCAAGAAAATAAAAACCATAGGACTGAAATGAGATTAGTTAAAAAGACACCAGAAAGTCTGAGACACGGACCTAACGAAGAACAATGTGTGAAGAAGTAATGAGTCATCCTTGTTGGAGATCTCTATCAGAGATCGATCTTTGTCCATTACGCTATTGATCTCTCTAGACAGATAAGAAGATTGGAACGTTGTTTTTTGTGAGTTGCGATAGGGTTGGGTGAGGTGTCAAGAGATTTACTATTTTTGGGTTAAGTATGGTGAACTTGGAATTTAGCATGGTGGAAATAGTGCTCATCTTGGTTGAGTCCAGTGGTTTTTACAACTCGACCTCCTCCAGATCCGACATGAAGAGGGATATAAGACCCTTATTTCTATTTGCATGGGCTCGGACTTTCCTAACCCAAGTTCGGTCTTAAGCGCATGTCATTCTAGTGCGGGCTTTAGCAATCATACTTGAGTTTGGATCCGACTCAACTGTTCGAAGGGGACGTTGAGACGATGGTTTACTGATACCAAAAAAAAAGAGTAAGTCTAAGATTTATGGTTTATATTTAGCTTTTATGGTTTATGATTTAGGAACAACCTGACATTGGTCTAGTTGGTTATCTCATCGGTCTTAAGGTCGGGCGTTCGACATCCAACTAGACTATTTGATATTAGTCTAGTTAGTTATCTCGTTTAGCTTAAGGCATGAGAGACGTGCTTAAGGTCGGGCATTTGACATCCAATTGGAATTTTATTCCTTGGGGGATTACCTTACAAATAGGCTTTGGCGCAAGTGTAAAGGGCTGCAAGGCGCTCATTTATACCCATACGAGCTTGAGCCATCTTGGCCCAAGTTCAGTATTAAACATCTATTGTTGTGGTGCAGGTTGTGGTAATCAGGTCTGAGTTTGGATTTGGTCCAGCTGTCCGAGAGGCACACTGAACTAGTGATTTTATGGCATTAAAAAAATTTGATTTAGAATTTAGAATTTTATTTTTTCTTTCAAAATTTACAATATTTTAACATTATGAACATTGAAATACTCAATAACACATTTTTTAGCGTGGTTTAAAATAACTTCAAGAAACGAAGCTCGAGTAACCCAATTGACGAACTATATTATATGTAATATCGAATCTTGAGTTCAAATCCCACCCACTTCTGTTTATTTTTTTTAGAAAAAACTTTAGGAGAGAATTGGAGCCTCTAAATCATCTATTTACAATTACGACTATTTCATATTACCATTTACCCATCTAGATGTGAATTATAATCAATGACTATTTGATATTCATAACAATATTGGTTAAATTAATTCTCACATTTATAATAATATAGGTTAAATTGGGTTTGTACTTTGTAACAGTGCTCATATCGTTATTAGTTTTCATTTGCAAAACGCGCTCACTGCTAATTGGGCGTATCATATCGGTGGCAGACTAAAGAATAGAGGTTGGGATTTTGAGGTTTAGCAGATTTCTAATATATTTGAATAGTTTGTAGTTGCTTTTGGTTGTTGAAACTCAGATTTTGAGTCAAATTGTGTATTTTGGTGGTTGGCTACTTGAAATTATAGATTGACAATGGCAGAGCATTGGATCGTCGGTGGAAAATGGGGTTTTGGAGACATCAACTGCTCGGTGTAGACTTCGCGCAGCCTGGACAGGTAAAATGAGTGGATTTACATCAAATTATTTTGTTTGAGTTCGTGGGTGTAACTTTTTTTATTTTATAGAATTGATGAAAGAATCCAGAAAAAGTTGCATTTTTGGATAAGTTTACTTGACCTAGAAATTGCAGTGTTTTTTAAGCATTGATAAGTCTCTCGTGTGTTTCAGAATGGAATTTCTGACGTATATATGTAAACAAGTTAGTTAAATCAGATAGAAAAAGAGATTATGGAAAAGAAAGGAGCGAGAAAGGTGTTGAAAGAGAAGGTAGTTGTCGATAACATTGATGATGGTTGGGGCTGGTTGGTTCACAAAGGAATTGGGGCCGCGTTCTTGTGTATTGTAGTGTTTGCATTGTTGATTCGAGTGGCTACATCCCTCCATTCATACTCGGGGGCTGGAAATCCCCCAAAGTTTGGGGACTATGAGGCACAAAGGCATTGGATGGAAATAACACTCAATCTTCCAGCTATAGAGTGGTACCGTAACAGCACTGCCAATGATCTCAGTTACTGGGGACTTGATTACCCTCCTCTCACCGCCTACCAAAGTTTTTTCCATGGTCTTTTCCTCAGAAAATTTGATCCAGACTCAGTTTCCCTCTTCACTTCTCGTGGTCATGAATCCTATCTTGGGTTAGTTGACAACCATTTGTTGCAAAAAAAAAAAAAATTGTATGTTTTTGTTTCAAATTTAGTGTATGATTGTTGTGTTTTCCGTGTTTTTCTTTGCAGGAAACTACTGATGAGGTGGACAGTTTTATCTTCTGATATCCTCATATTTTTTCCTGCGGTTCTTTGGTTTGTTCTTGTGCTCTATAGCAGTCAGTCAAGTAGCTGTACTAGTGATATAGTATGGCACATAGCAATGATTCTTCTCAGCCCATGTATGATCTTAATTGATCATGGGCACTTTCAGGTTCACCAATGTTTTACTTGTTTGCCTTTTGTTCTATTTCTCCCTTTTTGCTGATTGTAAAAAGATACATAGCACTCATTTTACATAGTCCTATTTCAGTACAACTGCATTAGCTTGGGCCTCACTGTGGCTGCTGTTGCTGCCATCCTCTCTCAGAAGGACCTTATAGCTTGTGTCCTGTTCAGTCTTGCTCTCAACCATAAACAGGTGCTTCCCTCATTCAAGCTAGTAATTGCATTTTAGCTTTTCTAATTAACTTTTCTGATTCATTTTTGCTTTATTTTTGGCAAGCAACTGTTCTCATGTCCAATAGGCCAAAATATGTAAGTGTGCTTGAAAACTCTAGCCAAGTGCCGCAGGGGTAGGGGATTATTGATTGGGTTCAGTCAAAAGGTTTTTTTTTTCCCCTTTTCTTTCTGGAAGTTAGGTGATAGGTGTTATTCAATATATGTCTTTGTAGTTTTTGTGACCTGAAGGAGGTTGTAGTGCAACTAACACCCCCAAATTGCCTCCACAGTGAGACTTGAGCATGGGAGTTTTTTAAATAAAGGAGAACATCAATATATGTCTTTGTAGTTTTCGTGTTCTGACTTCTGAAGGAGGGTGTTGTGCAACTAACACCCCCAACCTTGCCTCCATAGTGAGAGACTTGAGCATGATAGTTTTTTACCTTTAAATAAAGGAGAACAAGTGTAAACTAAAAACTATCTTTATTTTGTAACAATTTTGAGATGGGAAAAGCATATTTGAACCAAAAGTTATCATTAGCTAACAGATTGCCAAGCAAGCAAATATAGACACCCAAAATGACTGTGTCTAAATCAGATTTAATTGGCCCATAAATTTTGGAATCAGTCGTGTTTTCTGGTTTGTTGAAAATTATTTATTTGTAGCAGGTTCCTTGAATCAGAAATTGGTGATTTTTTGTTTATGTTTGCTTGCAAATAGGTGACATTAGTTTAAGAATATACAGAGGGCTGCTCAGATTGCTGGATTATATAATAACCACTGGGCAAATACTTAGAACTATTCTCTTATCTGTTTATCATTTTTTATTTGTATTTGCTTTCATTTAACTTTGTTGGGTCCACAAAGTATGCTCTGCATGAACACATATTTTGCGATTGTTTTCTTAATAGATGTTCCTAAGGCATAAAACTCCACTGCTTGAGCAGTCAATATTGGTCCTGGTTGCCTTCAGATTTCCATTTCTTTTGAAACGAGAACCACCCAGCCCAACATGCCCATTTTGGACAGCTGAGAGGGAGTAAACTCGTGCCAACAGGACAGTGCGGCGTTCGCACAACCCTGGTGGCGGTTAAGATGGGCTGAAGCCCATGCTCATAAATATCGCCAAAAGCTGTTGGGTGTGTGAGTTGAACTTAACGATCTCCCGCATTCCCAAGGAGCTTACAGCACTCAAGTTCACCTTTGCAGCCAACACCTGGTTGGTAAACATTATCTGGTTGAAACTACTGATTAATTTCAAAATTAGTCAGACAAACGCGTTTCAATTAATAATTCGTTGTTGGGCTTTTATTGAATTACATGGTTGTTCTGTGGATGTAGTTTTATGCTTGCAATTGTAACCACATGAGCATATTGGATTGAACAATTGATGAAGGGCTGTTCAGGAAATGACAAAGGCGTTATCGTGATAGCTCAGCAAACATTCTAAAACGACTTAGCTTTTGTGATTTATCTGTGTTGCTGATGTGTGGAGAAGTATGTAGTTGTTCAGATATGTTGTATGGTGGATTTCTTTCTTTAATTAATTTGTGTGCTTTTACTTCTTTTATTTTACAGATGAGTGCTTACTTTGCACCTGCTTTCTTCAGCCACCTCTTAGGTAAATGTTTTAGACGTCGATACCCAGTGCTCGAGGTGGCAAAGTTGGGCTTGATGGTCTTGGGAACATTTGCAGTTTTATGGTGGCCGTATCTTCATTCGATGGACACCCTTTTTGGAGTAAGGAACAGCTCTCTATATTTGAATAGAGAAGTGCGTTTATTTTACTAATTTGCACTGTTTGATGAAGTTGTTTTTCGTCCTTTTGGGGCCTGCACTTATTTGTTCAACCCTTGGAACACATAACTGTTGCGTTGCTTTTGGCTGTTCATCTGTTCATTTATTTCTTGGACAGAAAATCGAACTACTAACTTATACATTTTGTGTTCATAACGTTTTCTCTCCACTCTACCGGGGTGCCTCTTAGGCATAAGAGAAGGATGTCTTTTTATTTTCTTTGTAAAAAGATCTTGCTAGGGGAATTACTGAGCTTATTATAGTTGGTATAATACCTGGGGTGTTTTAACATTAACTGCCACCGAGGAAGCAGGCAAAAGTCCAAAATTTCTTTTTTTTTTCCCTTCCATTTTTCATGTCACACAGGATAGTATCATACCTCGGGAATGTGGTCAATTTAAATTTGAATTTCCATGTCGTTGTCCATTCTCTGTAGAACATCAGTTAGGTTAGGTGTCTTAGAATTCAATATTTTACTTCCCTGTTCATTTTCATTGAAAAGGGGGAGTTTTGAACGGACTCCTAAATCTTAAGTGCTCAAAACTAAACATTCTTTGAAGCTGTTATTGACTTGTGCGCTTAATGGCTGATTCAGGTTCTCTCTCGTCTTGCTCCTTTTGAGAGAGGAGTATATGAGGATTATGTGGCGAACTTTTGGTGCACCACATCAATCCTAATAAAGTGGAAGAGATTATTTACAACTCAGTCACTGAAGCTTCTCAGCCTCTCTGCCACTATCCTAGCTTGTCTGCCCTCAATGGTTCAGCAAATCTTAGCTCCAAGCAGCAAAGGTTTTCTTTATGGGCTGCTGAATTGCTCCTTGTCTTTCTACATGTTCGCATTCCAAGGTAACTAAAATGTTCTTTGGGAACTTGATTTATTTTGATGTAGGTCATCCTTTATTTTCTTCATTTCTTGCTTTTAAAATTTTGCAGTACATGAGAAATCTATTCTGCTGCCTCTTCTGCCTGCTAGCTTATTGGCTATGGAATTTCCTCGTCCCTTCTGGTTATTAACACATTATGCCATGTTCTCCATGTTTCCTCTTCTGTGCCGTGATAAATTGGTGCTGCCATATGTGGCTTTGTATGCTCTATTCATGCTTATTTATCTTGCGCCTTGTGGGAGACGAGATGATGGGAAAACCCACCGTTCAGCTTCTTTTAAATCTCTCCCGATTTTAGCGACCTTTGTTTATCTGTCCTCTCTTATTCTTCATGTCATTTACTTGACCATTCGTCCTCCTGAGAGGTATCCTTACCTTTTCGAAGCTGTAATTATGCTTCTCTGCTTTTCTCACTTTGTATTGTTTGCTTTTTACACCAATGCAAAACAATGGAGCAAATTCACATCCGATAGAGAAAAGAAGCTTATTTGATCTTTGTACTCCAGATGTTGGGTTCATTTTAGGGTTGGCTAAGATTTTAGATGGAACGAAATTTGGCAAATGCCAATGTACGAACATGTATCAATTGACCAAGGAGGTTTTTGTTTTACATTCTTAGTAACTGTGTTGACATTATTAACTATCAGCATTGAATTTTTGTAGAACTTAAAATGTTCAGCAGCCGAGCTGTTGTTACTTGTGTTCAGACATCGCATCAAGTACTCATGATTAAAATAAGTCATGTGATTTGTTTTTTGTTCCTCTTCTCAACTTTCTCTGCATGGAGAACCATTTATTTTTCCCTCATCATTTGGATATTTACCATTACCGATAAGCACACAAATGACACTAAGTCGAAACTCTCATTCTAATTTTGTGTCAATTCTCTGAGAAGGCATTGAGGTAAGTAGGCAATTATTTCTTTAATAAAATTGTTTTGTCTTTTACATATTTTATTTTTTGTATCAAACAAAAAATATATCGTCCACTGGTCCTCTCTCGGATCAGTCATTAAAATGGGCAACTCAGCTAAAAAAGCTCATCAAGAAAAGATATTGTCCAGCAATATCACGTTCGCAAGGTTCCAACCACCACAACAGTAACATCTGAATTGTCCATGCGGATATCCATATTCAGAAAAGTTAACAATATGCCAGTAAAACGCGAAAATAATTATAACAAGGGAACATACCACAGCTGGAAATCTCTCTTTGTTTACAACAGCTTGAAGAACCTCCAAGAGAATGTAGTTAGAATCAAACAAATAACTGTTAACTATTGAATAAAGAGACTTGATGGCAACATATGGTACAAAAATGTTTCAACAGGAGGTCAGTACTGGTAGGCAGCGTGCTGCGAGCTGAAGTTATGGTAGGCACTTTCTGGAACATTGACATCTGGGTAGGTGCCTTGCTGAGCATTAACCGCATGAGAGCCGTGCTGCACATTGGTGTTCCGATACGGACTTTGCCAAGCATTCATGTTTTGGTAGGGGCTTTCCTGTGCATTCACATTGTCATAATGACTTTGTTGAGCACGCAGGTTTTGATAAGGGCTTATATTAGGGTAGGAGGCTTGATGAAAATTGTTGCCTTGTCCAGCAGAAGCTGTGAAAGACTGGAAAACACCTTTTTGGGCCGTTAAATGCTCAGAAGATCCATGAATCTCAACTCTGCCATCGGAGACACCAGATAGAATATCTTGTCGTTTAAACCTCCCTTCAGAAACCTTGAATTCACAGGGGAGAAGAAAGTCGTCAGCAAGTTGAATGCGCAGAAAATTAATAAATTATAGTATTAAACTACATAAGATCATGTGAAAATAAAAGCAAATTCCAGGATAACATTTAAAATGGATATGCAAGCGCTCATCTATAGACAGGTGACAGCTGATCATGCTTATGGGTGTATTAAAGATGTCCGGCCCATTAAGACTGATGAGTGATGAAACTTTCAAATACTTTTTTTGAACAATTTTTTTTTTATTGACTGCATCAAGGAGGTAAAACCACAAACGGACCGAAAAGGCCTGGAATATGAAACTAACAAGAAGATGCACTCGAGTGTTTCTTGAGCAAACCAGATAGACTAAACTCTTTTACAGATTTCTTATTTTGCACCCAACACAAAAGATACTTTGAAAAACTTATTTCTCACGATACAAAAGGGGCTAACTATTCACCTTATATTCACTAACACCAAATCTAGAATTCCATCTTGGGTGAACCATTAACCAGTCCAAAAATTTTGTCTCTGTTTTACTACAGAATTTCTGAGATAAAACATCACGTAATTTCGTAACTTTCACATAATACATACCTCACCAATGTTCGAGATGTTGCTACGCCCACCACCCACAGCAGAACCAACTAGGTTGTTTGTAGCATTAGAATCCACCGTGTGGTTCATATTGGAATATCTGGAAAATTAAAAAGATTAATCAAATCACATCATTCATACACAAATGTATATCCAATCGCCAAGAGCAGCGCAATACCCAGTAGCAGCAGGAGGTATCGGATAACTCTGACGCCCATACTCTTGTCGACCACCCTTCAAAAGAGGCACAAATACTTAGTTATTATGACAAAAAATATAGGTTGAGAAACAATTACATGTTATAAGTCATATACAAGCCCCATCAAGCATACGCTAACTTTCCAACAGAAAAAGGCACTACTGGCCTGATTTCACAGTTTGTTATGCTAACACTTGCACTTGAAGGATGACATTGATATAACTAAATTACTGCCTTCAAATACTCCATTTACCATCTGTCAGACAAATGAGCAAACTCACTGCTAAGCAACTAACTGAATTAATTTTCAATCACATTCCACTCAAGGTTTTGAAGTGTTCACTGTGGTTTGAATGTTTCTCCTAAATTGCATACTTGATATCACATTAGCGATTAAAGATAAGCCGCACTTCGCAAATCATGTTTGACATTAAGACTGGAGTTGAAAACTCAAAGCCAGAGGCAATGATGAATATTAACTCATGAGAAAAATCCTACCCTTGGTTGATCATATCCATCACTAACACCAGCTCTCATTGGCCGAGTTGGCGGGGGTCCACCGCTAGGTAACCTTCCAGGGGCGCCGTATCCCCGGACAGGTCCACCTTGAGCAGGTTCTGCTCCGGGTTTTGCATCTCTCAGAGTTCTCATTCTAAGCCTTGAAGCAATTTCAGCCAAAGCATCTTTTGATACACCAATGTTTCCAGATATCTGAACAATCAACAAATAAAATTCAGAAAAATAGTTACAGAAGCTGGCATAATAAAAGGAGATTAGGTTTTAGGAATCCAGCCAATGACCCATGTAACAATGGCATATGTCAATATCTATTACAAAAGTTTTTAAGCAACCACAATACCTGTACAAGTTCTTCATCTTGTGATGCACTCTTGGGCCTGTCATCTTTCGAGAAAACACGAATATCTGCCAGGGTTCTCCTCCTCATCTCATTGATAACCTGACCCCCTTGCCCAAGGATGCAGCCCACCTTACTGGAAGGAACAAGTAATCTAGTGGTAATAGTACGTTTCTCAGACATTTCACTTGTTTTGTTCTGGAGTTGAAGAATTGCCTCAATGGTCTGCGACCTTGGGTTCCAAGTAGCCTGAGATAATAAGAGTATGATGATCCACCCTAGGGATAATAAATGCAAATAATAAAACTGCAGAACCATAGAGGCTACAGATAATACGTATACAACATATAGGAGTAAATAATATGTGCAAGAGAAGGCAGACCTCAAAAGCAGAGACACGAATGATGCGCTCATCTGACTCTATTAAAGCATCTTCGACGTGAATACTAGCTCCTGTTTCCTGCTGTACTTGTTTCACGTTAAGGCCTCCCTTGCCAATCACCCCACCAATTTTCCCAGCTGGGCACAAAATTTTCATCGAAAACTCAGCTGAAGCTTCCTCACCTTGGAAATCACCAGGCCCATATCCAGAAGGCTGAGTTTCATATCCTCCCATCCAAGGCATAGGCGGCACTCCATGGGGGGTAGAATTCCGATGTGGATACATGGAATTCCCTGGAGGAATCATATTTGGAAGGGGTGCACCGGAAGTATGGAAATTTTGGCCATGAGGTATAGGAAAACCAATCGGAGGTTTGTCCTTACGTGGATTCTGATGCAATAGAGTGGACACTTCATATAGAGCCCGCTTGGCAAGCATTTGTTTTCCAGATATCTACAACATAATTTTCAACATTATACTTTGTAGGTAGCAGGAAGAAATTTCTAAGTCAAGATAAAAGTTCTCCCCAATAGCGCATGCTCATATCTGTATATAAAAAATAAAAAAGCACAAAAACAGGTATGCAAAGCATAAAATTTTATTAGTCAGCTAGCAAAGTAAAGACAAGGACAAAAACACGTGAAACAATTATACGAATGTGAACCCACAGTCCCCTTTAAGGCAGAAGCCAAGAAGAATCACACCTACAGGGCTTACATTACAGTGAAAACCTTTATAGATTGGCATCTAACCTATCAAGGCTTAATGAGATCTTCTAGACCTTTAATGAAAGTATAGGTGAGAGCCTTGCATGGTCTACCATATTTTTAAGAGTGCAACTGCTTAAGAATAGGGACTCTGGCCTCAGCTACTAGTGCCTCTCACTGCATTTCACACATTAAATGGAAAGAAGGTGGACCACCTCGAGTAAGAGACACCTGCTTGAATCTATAATTGGAGAAAACGCCCCAAAAATCAAGAAACCCCCATAAACTATTGCAGCCAACCAACCTTCAAATTGTTCTGATAGGACTCAACCAAGCACAAAGACGAACACCTAGATAAGGCTATAAACTAATCACTTAATCCTAAATCTTCAAGTTATGAAAAATATATGTCGCAGTATACAAAGCTCACTTCGGCCATTACACCATTTAATTAACATGTAAAGAGGAAAAGTCTAAAGGAAAAAAATTGGTCGCCAAATTTATAAAGGGAAAAAAAGTCTCAAATTATTGTAATACAGGATTTTCTCTCTCATGGGATCAAGCTATACAATCCGTGTAGAACAAGAATGGAGAAGAACGCAATAAATGAAAAGAAAATAATGAAAACACTCATTCCCACTCTCCCAGGGTAAATCCCATACCTACCACAAGTTTGGAAACTAATTCTTTCTAGGAAAATAAAAGAAAACATGAATATCCAACATCATTGTCTATTCAAGATTTTTTTTCCATTTCCTAGGAAATATTTGATTAATAGGTCTGCTCCCCATAATTAAATTTATAACTGTCGTAAGCAAAGGTCACTCCACCCACCTCTTCTGCATGTCTGTCCTCATCCTTTGAATGTGTCACCAATTATTCAATGTATGAGTCGGTCTTCCATGTACATTCACATCTGGGCATATGCACTGCTGCCTCAATTTGAACCCAAAAACATCTTCCATCTTCCTTCCTTCCGAAACACAAAGCATTCGTTCAAGCAGGTCCCCTCAGCTAAGTCAACATCATGTCCAATCTTCAAACACTACACTGCTGGCAGAAATTTCTGCTTGATGCTCAGACCTAGAGAGCACTCAACCAAGGAAAACCTGCTTGAAGAAACAGACCTGCATCTCACCATACTGGTTCACAATTTGGAACTTTAATGAGACGTCCATCAAGGCATCAATGCTTAAAATCAGTGGAAAGCATAAAGACGCCAAAGCCAAAAATTTCCATAACGCCCAATATTTTCCAAATGCAAGTCATATGACATTTGAACAATCAACAGTGTTGTCAAAGGCGTTCCAAGTGCTTGCCTAGGCATCAAATTGAAGCAATGTTAGGCCAAAGGACCTCAGTAAGTCCACATGAGGAAACCTGAAACGGCACCAACCAAGGCTTGAGGTGCGACAAGGTGCTCGAACAATCTACTTTTACTGTATGGGAGATCATTATATCTCAGGGCCTCGTTAAGAGTTAAGACACTTACAAAATATCAACTGGATGGGCTAAGGTCATGGGTCTAAAGTTAAGCTACATAGCAAATAGATAAGAATGCCCAAGTAAAATGCATGGGTGGGGGCATTTGCCTAGAATTGAGCTACAGATTACAGAGTCAAGGAAAAACAGACTAAAAAAGTTAACCAGGCAATGCATCCATGAACAAATCTTTATGGAGGAAAGGAAAGCTTTGAACCCATCACCAAAGCTGTATCAGACCACATAAAGCATGAACCTAAAGTAGGAAGTGCCAGGTTTATTGCTTCCAGAGTCCAAGGTCGTAAAGATTAAACCATTTTTTCCTAAACCAGAGACCCTTTTCCAAGAAGCTACTTTTCCTTATCAACAAACTGACACTAAAATTGTTATTTGATCAACCTTTATTCCAACATCAAGAGGCCACCTTCCATCTCAAGAAATCAAAAAAAGTTTTTAAAATACACTTCATGTCCTTGTAATGAAAACCATAGGATACAATTTAACTTCTGCACGGATAGAAATAAAACCTAGCTAAGGCTAGATAAGAACAGACAAACCCAAACCTAACCAGCAGAAGCTGCTCCAAGTCTTACCATGAAGGAGGGGGTAATTGTGAAAACCCAAATGGCAGCTGGAATTAATGAAGGAGAAATTAGTACGTCGCATAGCCTTACAACAAGTTGCCAGGCACCAATTAGGCAGTTGTGCCAGCTAAGAAAAGCTTGACAGCAGGTCAAGATAGTCGGGGCCATGGAGCATGGACACATATTTGAAACCAATTATCCGTGCATTTATAGACTGCTAGCGAATAGGCCCCTTAAGGTCCAACTTTTAACCAAAGAAGATGCAAAAGACAGGTAATTCACAAAGCCACAATCCTAAAATAAGTGTTTCACATTCCCAAAAAATAAGCAGGGCACTTTGAATTTTAAGCAGTGCGAATTGAAAAAGAACCAACTTTTGAGAGTTCAAAATGGCATTCCAACCAAGACATAGGAATCAATTTTTATTCTATATCGTTCTTACACGGTGTAACTCTAGGCATCTTTTGCTGGATAAAGTAAGATAGGAACAGAAAATCCAACTAAAGAGGCCAAATTGGAGAAAGAAAATTAACCATTATCTTCGTCAAACTCATTTTCAATGTCGGGCACCCATGGATAAAACAAGAGAAACGAAAGCAGAATATGCACACATGGACACGGGGGCACACACACATTACCTGCACAAGTTCATCAGTGCTCATAGCACAAGGAGGGAGATGTTCTGCAGGAAGAACACGAATGCTTGCACCCGTCTCGCTTCGCAATCTTTGAATAACATCTCCACCTTTTCCCAGAAGGCATCCCACCATATTGTTTGGGACTAAAAGGCGTGCTGTAACAACACTACTTTCATTATCATCATCAGATGCCATTCCACCAAAAAGATCTTCCTCAACAATCCTGTCATGAACTCTCAGGATGGCATCCTGGGCTGCACAGTGTGGCTCCATGAGCGGTTGTTCATTCTCTGGAGCTGTATCCTCATCACTATTATGTTTTCTTAAAATATTTTCGGGAGAGCTATAGATGATGATTACTCTCTCATCGGAACCCGCAACAGAATCAGCAACTGTGATCTTTGCCCGAGTCTCTTCCCTTAGGGCCCGGATAATGCCGCCACCCTTTCCAATAACACCACCAATTTTCCTAGAAGGACAGAGTATTCGATAGACTGTATCAGCAGGTTCAGCATTCCCAGAAAAATGCTCATGGCCAGAATCGTTCCACCTTCCTCTCTTATTGCTCCCTTTTCTCTTGAACTGGTTGTCAGGGTGTCTCTTGAGAAATTTCCTTTTGTTATCTTCCATTCTATGGAAAGAACTGCCAATAAAACACAAAGAAGACCAACGATTGGCGAAGGAAAGGAAAAAAAAAACACTCACCTAATCAACGAACATAGAATTGCAATACATAATTATAATTACAAAAGGAAACAAGAGATCCCTTGCATCAATGCAAAATCATAATTTAGGGTTTCTGGGAACAACACAAAAAGGAAAAGAAAGAAAAAGCAAAACATATACCCTAGAGAAACGGAGAGGTGCAGTGTGCTAGATGAAGACTGATTGCCCCTCGCTCGAAGTGGCGGTTTCCATCTGTGAAGACTAGGAGACGTAGGGGAGAGGTAGAGAACTAGAGACTAGAGAGTGCAGTTCAGACGAGAGAGAAGCGAACCTGGGTGATAGGGCTCGATCCCGACAATTTTTCCGTATCAAATGAGGAATGGGCTTTGTAATTTAAGCTATTGGGCTAAGGGCTTGTGGATTCGAGAGGTAGGGCCATGAAAACCATTTGGGCTCTTTGCTGGCCCACACCAAAGGTAGCTTTTAAGTATCATAAAGTTGAAATGCTACACCATGTTTGTTTTAGGAACAATTTGAAATGCTCTTTAAAATGCTACATTTATGCTACTTGAACCCCAAAGCTAGCTTCTTTTAAGTAGCATAAAGTTGAAATGCTATTCAAATGCTTGTTTTATAAACAATTTGAAAATGGCATATGGATATTTGCTCATGATAGTTCATATCTAGCTATTATATTAAAATTTGTTATATTCTAATCAATTATTCTATTATTTAGGTTACAACATGTAAATCCGATACACGAACCTGTTAGGGTTTAGCAATATGTTCCCCTTAGAATTTAACACTTATTGTTTAGATTACAACATATAAATCCGATACACGATCTCGTTAGTGTTTAGCGAATTCGTTCCTCTTAAAATTTAACACTTTTTGTTTAAGTTATAACATATAAATCCGATATAAGAGCTCGCTAAGGTTTAGCGAATCTATTGTCCTGAAAATTTAACATTTATTGTTTAGACTCCTAAAATATGAACTATTTATCACTACCCTTTGAAAAATACTACTTAAAATGTTATTTTTAAGCTACTTGAAATGTTAGTTTAGTGTGTGTTTGAGAGTAAAAACGATTTGGAATAACATATATGCTCAAATTAACTTCCAAACGGGGCAACATTTATATATAATTGTATAAAACATTAGTTAATAATTCGTTGAAATGCAAGATTTTTATTATTATGAATTCGAAAAGATATTACCATCAACCCAAAACTAAAAAAAGATATAATAATCAGCAAATTTAGTCATTCTAATTATTCAATTTATTGGAATCATCCTTTCATTTTTTTGTAAGCACAATCTTGGAGTTTTTAAAGGTGGTGATGATCAGAACTAGAGGAAGATGTTCTAGCTAGCTGCTCCAGTGGCACTTGGATTGTTAGCATGACCAAGTTTTTCGTCCTTCCTTTTCACTTCATCAATATGTACATCATCATCAATCTCAAGCACCACAGATCGAGCACCATGTGGACCTTCCACAATAGCCTCCTTCACCTTCAAATGTTCATCAACATGTACAAGCTCAGCCTTTTTACTTGTCTTCTTTTTCGTCTTCTTGATTAAGCAGCACAGACCAAATGCAAGAAATGCAAGAAAAAGAAGTCCCCCAAATGAGACAAACACAACGATTATGATCGTCGTGTGGTTGTCCGGTGACGGCGATGGCGGCACCGGTGATGGTGGGAGGATATGAGGTGGCGGAGGAGGGCGAATGTGCGGCGGGGGAGGGGTTATGTGAGTAGGGGGAGGGAAATGTGGGAAGTCAAAGTTATTGGGTGAGGCCATTATATTTATATAAGATTAGAGAAACTATTGATCAATTTTGGTGATGTGGAGAAATTGGGGTGTAAGAATGTGTATTTATAGTGATGAGATGTGGTTTTTTTTATTGTGTTAAAATGTATTTCAAGTTTTATGTGACTTGGCTCTTATGCTAAGATTTTAGATTGGATTGTTTGCATTGAAAAACACTTCTCAAAGTTTCCTTTGTTTTATCATGAAGCTGGATCTCTTGATTGGAAGATGTGAAGGGCTAGTGGTCACCATGTTAATTAAACACATTAGAAATCTAACAGTTTTTAACTAACTACTATTATCAGTATGTCCATGAAATTACCTCAGTAAAAAGTGAAAAATGAATGAAGTATTTAACGTCGATAAAACCCAATAATACTCTTGTATTTTTATTTATTTTTGGTGCCCTCGAAAGCTTTCCTAAACGGGATATGAATAAATCGCTCGCACTTTATCGAGCCAGGGGCGTGTCCCTAAACACCAATGGATACATGTAGATTACAAACTTATGTTACATTATTAATAAAACTTCACGGCAATAGGAGATGAAGAATACAAGAAGCAATAATAAATCAAAATTATTAACAAGGCTTCACATAGCAAGCGCAAAACATCTTTCCTCGTAAAGGAACACATTTGGCGGTGACAGAGCCTCGACTGCTGATATAATGATCATCGCACAGACCAGCACACTCATTCTCATCGCATGCTGCTTTGGGGAACCGTAAAATAATACTGCATGTCTTGGCTTCAATAAATGTCGTCATTGCACCGACTGTTGATAAATAATCAAATAATCTTTGCTTGATCATGAGAAACCAATCCAACAAACAAATAGGACCAGATTGAACTATTTAATGAAAAAACGAATTACCTGATACTACAAGGAAGACAAATAGGACAAGATTGCAAGAAAGCTTGGACATTTCTGAAGGAAGATCGATGTGGATGAGACGATGATCGAACTGGTCGGCAAGAAGTAGTACTTAATATATGTAAAAGGTGCTAATATATATAAGTGATGCATATTCAGAGGTAAATATTGATATTGTGTGTGATTGATTTAATTTGTAGTAGCAATCATGACTATTAATTGTCGTATCAATCAAATTCTTTCAAATCAATTAAGGATTATATTGGTGAAATGTTTATATATATGGAATCCTAAGGGATAGGGACTGTAATACGTGTAATTACACTCAAATGTCCCGAAATTATTTTTTAAGTATTGTTGTGTATTATTGAGTATTTTTTTTATGATTATAATGTTAGAAATATAGTTGACTTTGAAAATAATAATAATCTTAAATTCTAAAATTTTAATCCCCAAATATAAATCATAAATCTTCCATTAAACTTTTTTTTATACGAGAAAAGTTAAATCATATCCAAATCTCAGGCCATATGGAAGACCCAACAACCTCCATGGATTGGTAAGTCCTGTACCGAGGCCTAGTGCGGGAAGATAACTCAAGATGGCTTTAGCACAAATGAACTAAAATAACACATATGCATAAGACTTGAATTAATGACCTTCAACTTATGCGAGGAGTTATCATGGTCAAATTCACCATTTCAGTCAACGACCCGTTGTTAACCTTCCTCTAAACTCTAAAATCTTAATTTCTAAATCCTATTAACATATAAAAAAATTAAATAGAAACATGATTTGGGGGTAATTACAGCCTTTTTTCCGACTCCAAAAGTTTTATCAACGTTTGAAAAAAGGATTCTTTTTGTTTAATAATTATTCTATAGATATCACAACTTCTTTTGGAAATAAATCAAAACCCATATCAATAATATAATTATCTAAATGAATTAGCTAGACTGTTATTATGTGAAGTGATTGCTTTTGACCAATTTATCGCAAAATCGTGATTATTGTCACCTCTCCTCGAAATTAATTGTTGATTGATTGAATTTGAATTGTTCACTTACATGACCATATAAACAGGGACAAGTTGTAGTTAGGAGCCGGTAGCCAGTAGGACTTGGGATGAAGAAAAAAATTTGATCAGGACACTTAATCAATTTAATACCCAAAAACCTATACTGTTTTGAAATCAGTTTCAACCCGTCACGGTTTAACATGAAAACCCCGACCTGTCCATCGACTGGTTCATATGATATGGTATAGGATGAACACTATTTTCACCTCGATATTTTATAAGTTTCACCCCATTCTAAAAAACATTAATAGAAAATATACGTTTCTAAGTCCACCCTAAAATACATTTTTTTTTCTTTTATCCAAAAAAAAATACATTTTTTCTAAATATTGCAAAGGACACCCCAGATCTCCTGCAACAATCCGACAACCGCCTCCGCCACCTCTCCAACTCTTCCACTCTATAACCCCTCATTTCGTCCTTGCAATTTCTGTTAACTTCGTTTCCTCTCATCTTCCTTATGGAAGGGGGCCTCCGTAGAATTAACGAGATCTAGCGTCTTGGATGAGGGTCGATCAACCTAGAGGACTCAATGGATTAACAAAACTTGATTCAGAGAGAGAACCCCGTCTTTAGACACTCGCTCTACTTATAAACATAGAAAAGAAAAGGTTGGGGAGTGCCTTATGGGTCGCAGTTCCAGTCCGGGTTGCTGAGGTGCATAGTGACAGGCGAGAGCAATAACAACAAAAGGAAGATTTGAGCTAGTAAAGAGTCAATAAAGAGTTGAGTTCGTCGATGGCTTTGTCTTGGTGTTCAAGTTGAGGGTGTATAATAACAACGATGATGATGACTAATGTTTAACAGAGGCGACAAGGGGACCATGAATGATCTGTTTTTGATAGTGATGAATAGAGTATCAAAAGATTCACTATTTTGATGATAAATGAGGTGAAGTTGAAAAATTAGTGAGATTGAAATAGTGTTCATCATGATATTCAGCCTCCAATGAATGATATAGAGCCTCCAATGAAACCCTCATAGAGGCCCATACCACTTGCTAATGAGTCCCATAGCAAGTCCTCCAGGGCTAAGGCCCAACCCGCATATCACTGTTATTATTCATGGCCCACATGCCTACACACACTTACCTAGCTACACAAGCACATCTCGGGGCACACCCGATTACGACACACGAGACTCGAACCTTGCGAGGATGGACAGAGATACATACACCTTCCTGACCAGCTGGGCTGGGTTGCAGGATGTCAAATAAGTATTGGCTTACCAAGGCATTTAAAATTTTAAATGGTCCCAAACGTCCACCAAGAATTTGACAATAAAATCTTGCCTGCCTAACCGACCATAAAAGTCCTAACAAGTTATGGCCATAAAATCCTCCAAAATATACCAATAGATGACCACATGTACAAGAGAGAGTGTACTGACCAAAAACAAGCAAACCGCCATCACTCATTCCTGTTCTTCACCTTGGATGAGATAAGATAATGGGGGTGCTCACCTGCCACGTGGCACTATCCCTGTGGCTTATGTAACATCCATCATCTATTCAATCCAACGGTTGAAATCCATCAATATGAGGCTAAATAATCTACAACCACTAGATCCCTTATCATCTATCGTATTATCATTATATATATGCTGTGTTACTACTACACTCATAATCACTTGAAACCGAAGAAGAAGAAGAAGAAGAAGAAGCAGTCATGGCTTCCTCCATAATGTCATCGGCCACTGTCGCCACCATTAACCGCACCACCCCTGCTCAAGCCAACCTGGTTGCACCCTTCACTGGACTCAAGTCATCTGCTGCTTTCCCTGTCACTAGAAAGCCCAACAATGACTTCTCTTCCGTCCCCTGCAATGGTGGAAGAGTCCAGTGCATGAAGGTTTGTATCTAAATTGTTTTACCGACTTTAATTAATATAAAATTGAGAGAATTCAGGTAATAAATTATGGGTTTTGAATCTTGTGATTGGTTTGAGTACTGTAGGTATGGCCAACTGAGGGATTGAAGAAGTTCGAGACTCTCTCTTACCTTCCACCACTCACAGTGGAACAACTGTCAAAGGAAATTGACTACCTTATTCGTTCGGGATGGATTCCTTGCTTGGAATTCGAGTTGAAGGTCAATTTTAAAAATTCTTAAAATTAGATTTCTGAAAACAGAGTATTTTAGTAGTTAAGTTTACCAAGTGTTTGATAAAATGTCTGTTTCTTGATTGTTTTTTGTTTTATGGGTTTAGCACGGATTTGTGTACCGTGAGAACCACAGGTCACCAGGTTACTATGATGGGAGGTACTGGACCATGTGGAAGCTCCCCATGTATGGATGCACAGACTCTGCTCAGGTGATCAAGGAGGTCGAAGAGGTCAAGACTGCTCATCCGGATGCCTTCGTTCGGATCATCGGATTCGACAACAAGCGTCAAGTGCAGTGCATCAGTTTCATTGCCTACAAGCCTGCTGGTTTCTAAATAAGTTCAATTTAAATTTAAGTCTCTAGCTCTTTGGGCTTGTCTAAAGAATATGTAAAAGAAAACGCCCACTTTTTTCTTTCTTTTTTTGTGTATTTTTGTTTCTGGCTCTGTTTTTATCATTTTTGAATCAATGTTGTTCTTTTCTGTCTCTGGATTTTCGGATGCTGAATGGAATGGTTGAGAATTGCGGAATAAACTGTAGTTTATCTGCTGACTTTGGTTGTGATTGATGAAGTCGAACCCTTTTGTTCCAATTTTAATTCATATTCACTAACCTTGATATTCCCTGTAAATTGTTTCCTATAATGCACCCAGAGGAGGAAATAAAACACGGATAGCACATTTGAATTAATATTAATTGGAGTAATATTGTTTAGTATGACTGATAAAACCTCGAAGCTCTATAAGAACATCAATAGGCAGTTTCTTTTGCACCACCATTTTCAGCTAGCAGGTCTTGAGCACCATTCAATTTTTTCAGCTAGAAGGTCTCAACACAAGATGTTCTGAATCAGTTTTATTCGATGAGATTGGATCTGCGTTCATAATGTACGTCCCCAAACTTGTCCCTGTAATACGCAGATTCAAAAGCTTATGAGTAAGCTGTGTGGACTATGTTTCTTAATACACATTCGAAGTAGTGATCAACAAAAAACACTTGATGGGAACTTTTGTGGTGATGCCTTGAAGTAGATAAAGATATAGATAAGAAGATATTTTAAGTGTTTGGAAATTCATACCCTTATCACATTGTTTGTTTAGCCGCCACCAATGTTCATTCATGCGGTTCCACTCACATTTGTTGGAGCCAAATAGGAATCTCGATGTGTACGGGAGCAACTCAGGGAACTGTGTGCATTATGGGCCTGGGTCTCTGAGCCTGCACGTAGAATTGAACAGTCGAACCTATGACCTCTAAACCTGTGACTTTTGGAGGTAAGAAAATTAATAGCAAGTGAAGGTAAATAGAATAAATTTATACAATACATGGGCCGAAAAATGACCAACTTGCTCTATACAGGAATTTAATGGTGATCCCCAAAGATTATCAAATACCCTTCCAATACTAAGCCATCTCATATTACAATTGAAACAAGCTCCTCCCAACTTGTTCAAGCTTTTTCAATAGAAACCTTAAGGTCAAAACTAATTACAGAATCGTGATGGGGAATATCACCAGCAAAACAGATCATATGCACATATTTTCTACAAGAACACGTCAACGCTCTGCAAAAAGATTCAAAACTCCATCTTGTCAAGTATAAGGCGGCATTTAGCTTCCTTCTCTGTACACTTTTCTTCTGTAAAGTTCTAAGCCATGGCAGGGATGCGGGAATTCTGGCGATCCCTGTTGAGGCAGTCAAATCCTTCTACTCTAACAGCAGCGGGTTTAGGCCCAAATTTCATTCTAGCACAACCTCCTTTAAGTGCTGCTGCTGATGGTGATGATAGCCCTGATGGAGACGGAACTTGCAATGTCGAGATAGGAATAAGTTTATCCTCTCCAAACAGGACATCTTGAATTAGCGGGTTGGCAGCCCTTGCTGGAGGAGACCCACAAAAAAATGGTGGGGATGATGTAACCTGGTTATCTAATTGTTCCAACACATAGAGCTCCTGTAATAAAAAACAATTAAGTTCACTGTAAAAACAAACAGTAAACTCCTAACATGCACCTGCTATAAACGGTGAGAATATCATGGAAATTCAACATATAAATCATACCTAAAAGAAAGTTGAAGTATAAGTGTACACATGAAGTACCAGCTTACAATTGCGTTAGCAGAAAATGTTATGCTTTCCTTCGAACTAAACTAGTAAACGCAAGAACTTGGACAGAAACTACTTAAGGAAAAGATTTCCAAACGGTACATGATTCAAACTACTTAAGGATAAGATTTCCAGAAGGTACATTATTCATCACTATGACGACGTTTCTAAAGAAAATCATTATTGAAAGATACTAAGAAGGTAGAAGAGCTAAACATGTATCGTTAAGTCCACATCATTAATTAATGGAAACAACAATGCCTACTCTCTGTCCCTTTCTTTAGTTTCTACAACAATCCTCTTCAAGGCCATATTATCCCGCCAAATCTATAACTAAAATCAGCAACCGAACTAGTATCAAGGAAACCCAAATGCAGGTGGAGTTCAAACCCACTGCCTCCAAGGTTAATGCATCCTTCCCTCACCACAGGGCTATACTTGTACAGGGCAAGAAATAACCCTATCTAATTTCAAGACACTTAAAAAATGTCACTGAAAACTAGAAAACTTATAAATAAGTATCAAGACCGTGTAAAATAGTTACCTTCGGAATAATAAGATCCAGAATCTCAGCTCCGGCTCTTGAATCATGCACCTCAGCATGGTGGCTGTTATCCAAAAACAAAACTCACATAAATCTTGAAAGAAATTAAACCCATCTGTATTGTTAAAAAAATCCTAAAGAATTTGTTTACCTTCTGTGAGGTCTCACAGGCCTGATTAAATGGTTAGCCGAAATACCAACCCGCCGAGGCTTAGGACAAAAAACCGGACCTCTATGATCAGAGATCAAGACTAAGCTTCTTGTCTCTTCACAGGCTGCCACGGCGTTCCGCTGAAGACTAAAAGGATCCATCTTGAAAAATACAATAATTCCACAGAAGAACGCCGGCCTTAAACAACATTAAAGAGGGAATTCAGCTATAAAGAAAAACCAGAAACACCTATGAATAACTATTTACCACTCGCACTTCTAGAAGTTCCCCATATACAAACTTGTATGAATCACGTATAATATCAAACCTAAAGCTAATTATTCAAAAAAGCGACCCACATCCATTTCTAACCTAAATATTATTCAGACATCATCACAAAGAGAGAACTTCCTAAATCAACAAAAAAAAAGCCTCCCAGAAAATTGTTCACAAAGACAGGATCACATCGAACAAATTAATAAATAGTCGAATAAAAAATGCTCCAGTATTCGCTCAAAAGCTGTTGAACTAACTCAGACAATAATTTAGCTAACAGATCTCGACTGGTTCAACAACCAACACAGAAACCAAACCTACTACATGTATATTAATTACAAGCGTTTCCTCACTTTCCACTATTTCCTAAACCAAACCAAAAAAAACTGCAGAGCAATTGTCACGCAGATCTGGTTTTACACCTTAAAAAAGGAAACTTCACTCGATTCGGCTCTCAAATCGGTCAAGAACTTTCCCAATCTCTCGGAAAAAAAAATACTTACAAAACTTATTGATCCGCGAGTGATAACTGCAAATCCGTGAAATGAAACGACAGCGAAATTGAACACACGTAACAACTCAGCTCCCCAGATCTAACCTAAAAAGGCGTCACCGTGATTTCTGACTATAGATTAAAAAAAAATAATACATACGAGTCCCTATTTTATAAAGGCCAGATCTGCGAATTAACGAAGATAATCCTGATCTCCAAAACATCACCACCACACGGAGTACATCTATATGTAAACATATATGAACAAAAGAGAGACAAAGAGATCGATTACCTGAATGATCCTCCGAGGGAAGACGAGTGCCACGAGGAGGAAGAAAAATGAAAGTAGACTGAATTTATAGACCGGAATAATGCGTGCAAGCCGCAACGGCCCTGTCCGTGGAGTAAATACGATGTCGTTTATTCGGAGCTCCAGACAAATATCTGCACGCACGTGGGTTTTATTTTTATTTGTAAATTATACGTTATGCAGTCATTAAAATAATTTATTTATTCCTATTATAGGATCTTTATTAAAAAAAATTATCCATGAATCTATTTGCAATCAATTTAATTGAAAGATTGTGAATCGTGACACACATGTTAAATATTATATGTTTTGTGTATATATATAGCAAGTTTCTTCACTGCCATTACACTTAAAATTTTCATTTTATTATTCGATAAATGGACATATTTGGTAGATTTCATTGTCATCGCCACATAATTCATTGGATGATAATAAAAAATGAGGAATCTTATGTTGTCTCTAACATTTTTTTAAATAGGAGAATAAATTGCATGGATTTTATCGATCTTGGAATAACTCCCGAAATATGGCCTCTATAATTTTAGAAAAAAATACCAAGATTTCTTCCTCTTCTTTTTTCCCGGGGCTAAACATGTTTTTCTATTTTTCATGTTGGGTTCACATAAATTTTTACTTCAAATAATACCTCCCTCTCCGACTTATTTTCAAGAAGACATTGTAGACTATGATGTTATTTGGGTGATGTATACGGACAATTGATAGTCGTCTTTATTAATTTTGGGATGAAAGTTGTCCAACTCTCGTAGTAGTGAAATTATGAATTATTGCTTTGGTTGATCTAAATTAAAATTGGCAAGAGTTAAAGTTAGGTATTTAGGTCTGAATGTTGTATCTCTCTCTATCTCGCACACATAAAATTTCAAAACTTTAATTCATACATACATACATCATCATGTATTATGTGATCATTATGATTCATGACCAGCAAAAAATAGGCGGTTAAGATTGAGTTAGAATTTGCTTCCATAACTTTAATAAAATATGATGAATTGAAACAGTATTTTGTAAATACATAATGATCTAGAATATATTTATTATTATTTTTATTTTCCGATCACCTGGAAGGACACAAGAGAAGCATAGTGTTCTATTCTTTAATAAATTTGGATCACGGATGGACTCTAAGTCCAGGTGAAGTTCTGAGTATCTATCAGAAAAAAAACGAATGAACCTTATATAATTCTCAAAAATTCCTCAATTTCGTTTAAAAGATGATGAAAATGGAGGACGAGTGCATGACCCGAAGATTAGCCTGGAACTTCCATGACAAAAACTTCATGGCTGCAACCCTGGTTGCGCTCTCTAGCTTTGTCTATTTGGTTACCAAGGCGCAATCACACATTGACCATCCCATTTGATATTACAAGTAAATGAAGTCAAAATCCTGGCCCAATGGACTGACCGAAACTTTATACTATAATTTAGGCATAGGAATGCGAACTTGTGTACATCCCATAATATATATCACTACGTATGTTACGGGCAATTATGTAGCATATATATTTTGGTACTACCAAAATATATTTGCTTGCAAAATGGACCAGTAACCACACATAATTGCCCGTAACATACGTTATAATACAAAAGACTTAACATTAGTTGCCTATAATTCTGCTAAATTCATATAAATATTTCAACAACATCAACGTCAATCTCAAATCAACACTAATCAAAGTTGAAATTAACCACTAAGCACGATAAAGACGGGTCCTACTTTGACAAGTAATTACTATGCGACTATTTCTTTGGATGGCTCCATTATAATTTTATTTATTTGATACTATAAACAGTAAGATTTACTATCCAATATAATCAAACAGAAATATCCAATAACAATACGTCCAAAACTCACCAATTGGGTCCAAAAAACGTAAGAATAACAATAACCCGAAGATATGCCTCCACGACATGTGTTTCCACGATAAATCAGGGTGAGTTAAGATTTTTAAAAAATAGAGAGATCGTAAATTTGACGTATACTCAAAACATTATTAATAAAATTTGTGTCATTTTCAAACATTTTTTTACTTTTGACTGTTGAATTGCATAATTTAAAATTGATATTCTATCAACATTCAAAAGGACACAAATCGGTAGACGAGTTGTTGATCCTGCCCAGCCAAACAAATGAACAATTAACCCGAAGATTAGCTGGACGCATGTAAATACTTTTCCAATCCGATTCCCTTACGCCAGTCCAACCATCTCAAGGGGATATTCGATTTTGCAACGTAAAGTCGACGCGGTACATGCGTCCCAATCTAGGTGGCTACACAGGAGTACACGTGAATCCTTGAGTCGTAATGTCATATGACCGCCTTGTGAGAATATCTTGGACCTGCCAGTCAGCCCACCCATCTTCTTCTTCGTTGGAGCTTTCGAACCAGTCAAAACATAAAAATGATGAAAGCCGCAGTGGTCGCGTCGCGCAACAAAAAATAAATAAATTCTTCTTCCAACATAGAAAGAAAGGCAGTTTCGCACCCGTTTCGCACCTTCCACATATTTTCAATTTCTTATCTTATATGAAATCGGATTCTTTCTTTCCTTCTAGAAATTTATTTTTCTTCCAAAAATCCGCACATAATTTTATTATTTTTCAAGAAAAACAATTTTTAATTTACGAAAAAGAGAGAAAAAAAATAAAATAAAATAATGGCTTTGAATCTAGCAAATCTCTGCGTTGGCCTTTATGGTCATGCTCACGCTGGTATGTCGATATATATGTGTATGGTAAGTATATAATAGTATGTATATTGTATAACACGTGTTTGTATGCATACGCTGTTTTGGAAAGTGCTTTCGCATCTCCAATATCATTGCTCTCCTTTCTTTTCTTCTATTTATTTGGTTGACGAAGTGTGTGGAATGCTATAGAATTTGTGGCTAGGGTTTGTTGTGTTCAGGTGGGGAAGAAGAGAGAGGTAATGGCGCAGGCGAAGTTGAATGGACTGGTGGATGGTGAATTGCGGAGGATTTTGGACGCCAATATGGACGAGGCACCGGCAAGGAGGCGCGCTCGGGAGGCGTTTAAGGAGATGCAGTTTGGAATCGATCACATATTGTTCAAGGTATTGACTCTGATTCAATATTGTTGTTTTCAGATTGCAGTTTTGCAGGGATGAATCGAACATTGTGCAGTAAAATGCCCTCTACGTTTGGATTGAATCAATTTATGGTGTTGATGAGTTGAGTTTTGTATGCTTTCGAGTTATACGTGCATCAACCTATGCCAGTGTGTACGCCTGTGTGCTACTTGTTATTTGTTAAACGTGGATAGACTCGCCAAAAGAGCATATCTTGATTGAGGATGTTTCATCGATGAGCCAACAGTCAGTCCCATTTGATTCGAATGAAAAGATAGTTGAAAACTTGCGCTCCTGATATTTGTAGATCAGATGGGTCTTGTGGAAATTGATTTTAATTACTGAATTGATTTCTGATGGATCTGTTCGTGACACATCAGTGACTCTGAAAGTAGTTATTTTAAGTAATATAAACTTTTTAGAATTGATTATACGACGTTGACCGATAATGGCTTCCCCATTAAAATGTTAGTTGAGCAATCAGCTGGTTGGTGAACTTGTGGATCATATCCTACTGGACTAACTAATAATAAGAGTCGTATGGTTCTCTGTTCGGTTTTTCTTAGATCAGTCCCGTTTGTGCTATTAATTGGCCAGATTGTTGGAAGGTGGGGTTTGTAAAGAGGAGATAATGAAGGGGTGGCTTTCTTGCTGCCATCAATTCTTAATTTCTGATCTTCTTGTGTTTGATTGTTCTGGTGGAAGCAATTTACTATATTTCTTCTTCTATTTGATTGGGTGATATCATCAAATCAACAAAGTGTCTTGCTGCTTACAATTTTTATGTTATAAAAATAATAATAAGAAGAAACTAGTGATGGGATAGTACTCTGATGGTCACCTTTAATCAGTTTCTGATAGATGATTGAACATAGGCGGCACCTCGGAGGTGCCATTATCAATAAGAAGGCTTATGTGTCTTGCTACCTTTCCCTCTTTTTTTCGCCTCCCTCTTATATGTTTTTTTTCAATGACAAGATGAAGTAGTTTTTGTCATTTGGTAGGGAATATTAATTAACTTTTTTTTTTCCCTGTTCTGCAGACGCCATGCGAGGGATTGAAAATGAAGGAGGTAAAAGAGTTCTAAGAGCTTTTATTTATCTATAATTTTTACCTATTTGTAGGTGGTGCTTTGCAATAGGCTGTTTTTGTAGAGTTGCTCAATTTTTTTTATGTGGGGCAGATTGATGAAAAATCCAGTGACTCTCTGTGTCATGATGCTGCCTTGTTTGCTTACATATTTGAGTTTTGACCTGTGCTTTGACAATGCTTGAGCTGAGGTTAATTGTGCGGAGGAAAAACTGCTTCTTGTGTATACATTCACTTACAGTGGCTACAAAAATTGTTTTTCATCATTAAATGATTTTCATTTTGCGTAATAGAAGTATTATCGCGACTGAGTTCATAATTTAAGGAGAATGAAAGGAGAAACTGTTAGCTAGGAAGTAGGAACTATTCACTTATCTATTTGGTTCAGTTATTGGAAATTTGTTTGTTTTTACTAGGAAATTTAAAGAACTTCATTTTGTGAACAATTTCTCTCTGTTTCGTCTACTTTCTCATGTATCTAAAACTGAAATTTTCTTTGGCTTCCATAAGTTAATTATGCCCATAATAAAAATTTAAAATGAAACTTGATGACTCATCTCTACTTCTCTCTCTTTCTTTGTTTTTGAGAGTGTATTTTCACTTCAGACATGTGCTGACGTGCATAAATTGATGACGGTCTCCCTTCCTTTTCAGCTTATTCTTCTTATTGTCAAATGCTCATGATCACTTATAACTTAATTCTACAGTTATATGAGGTGAACTCTCGAGGGTTGGAAATTTTCTCAAAAAGTTGGATTCCTGAGATCTCTCAACTCAAAGCAGTGGTTTGTTTTTGCCATGGTTATGGCGATACTTGCACCTTTTTCTTTGAAGGCATGTATCTTGTGTCATGTTAAAGTAGCAACCGACATGTAATATTATGCTCTGATAATGAAACCCTATAATATTGTGTCATGTTTGTAGGAATTGCAAGGAAGTTGGCACAATCTGGGTATGGAGTTTTTGCAATGGATTACCCTGGATTTGGACTCTCTGAAGGCCTTCATGGCTATATTCCTAGCTTCGACAAACTTGTCGATGATGCCATTGAACATTACTTAAAAGTCAAAGGTGTGTTCAGTTTTCTGTTGAATATTTCTGATGCAGAAACAATAGCTTAATAGAAAGAAGATAATGATAGTGGTAGTTACATATTGAAAATCCCTACTGCTGTAATCATCTGCTCTGCGTGTAGTATCTTTCTTCTAACCCTTTCCCTTTCATTAAGGAACTCACATGTAATGATAATTTTTTGTGTACTGATAGGACTAGGTTTCCCTTCATACATTGAGGCAATCAATGAATAATTGGGGCTTATTTATTTACACTTTGCTTGTCAATTCCACTCTCACAATGACGGTACCTTTGGAGTAAAGTGGAGAAGTTTGATTTTTGTTTTCTACTTTATTGCATTGCTTGAAGATTTTAGCTGCGTATGTAATGTTTACCAATAAAAGCACCTTTTGGACTTTCCCCTTTGGTTTTTAAAACATAGTTAAACTTATTGCAAGACAATTTAGTTGAGAGCATTCAAATTTAATGAATATTTTCAACCTTTTTTCTGATTCTTTTTTGATGTGGTGGAGGCAGGATGCCTACAATGGGGTTTGGCCGTTTGGGTACAAGGACTTTCTTTCTAATGCAATATATTAAGTAAACTCTGACTGGTTTCTGGTAGAGATTTGTTACTACCGAAACAGCAAGCCTCAGTCCCAATCATTCCAGCTCATTGGGTCCAATGAGGTCCAACCTCGGATTGGATCCTTGTCCTCAAAAAGAAAAAATGAAACCAAATTCAGGGCTAAACTAATCCTTATTCAAAATACACCTCGTGGATTTTTCATTCACCTGTCTTATACTTTTCTTTTCTAATTCTCTCAATCCACGTACCTGCATTTTTTTCTTCTTTGCGCTGGTAGTGATACAAATTTGTTTCAGATGAAGTTTTGGAAGAATTTGGAATCACTTGGCATCATGTAATGGCTGGATGAGTCCTGTTTCTCTTGACTTTCTCAATAGAACATAAGCACTAGCTGTTTGTTTTATGTTCTGAATATGGATGCCACTGGTCACTGTCTTTGTATATCGAGTTATCATGAATGGGAGAAACTTTAGCACAGCAGTGAAGTTGTTCCATAGGAACAAAAAGTTCAAACTATGGAAGCAACCTCTCTGCAACGCCAGGGTAAGGTTTCATGCCTTCTGTTCTTGGTAGACCTGCCAGCACTGTGGAAGAGTTGTGCACTGTTTGGGACATTTTATGGAGATCATAATATTGGATGTGGTCTCTTCTGGTGATGTCATTCTATCAGACATCATCTCTATTCCTTAAAAGAGCTTTTGGCCAGACATAATAGCTATATTCTGATGCATTTGAAATATGTATCCAGGAGCTGAAGGAGGATGTAGTGATACCAACCTTTGAAGAAGCTTAGTAATGTTGACTGGTTTTATGAATCTATCTTGTAGAGAGCGTTTCTTGCCTCCAAAGTGGGGTTGCAGATCCACGTTTGATTTTTTTTACTGTACAATGCTTGTAAAGAATCTCCTCTTGGATGGTTTAATATCAATTGAGGCTTCAAAGGAAGCTGCTTCTGTCTATCTAATTGATGTTGTTGGGCCACAATTTTCTATAAGGGAGAGAGAATGCATACCTCTCCTTTCCAATTTTCCATAAGGCTGTCATGTTGATTACTTGATTGTTATGGATGTGGGCATGATAGAGGGCCTTATTGTGGAGTGATTAGTTTTGTCATGTTGCTTTGTCTTTGGTGAGTCATTAGGTCAGAGTTAAATTTGGAAGGAGAGGTTTTTAGAGGAAGATCTTTCAGCTCTTCCTATGTACATCATGCGGTTCATCTGGATTCAACGGTATAAAAGGATCTTTATTCCGTATCAACTTTTCGGATTTGTATTGAGCTTTGGCTCTTTGGTGCGCTTTATTCTATATCAGTATTTTGGAGGCAATTGTGCTCCCTCCTTGTAGTCTCTTGGGTTTATCTGTTGAACTTTGTTTGAGAAGGAAGCCTCTACAAAAGCAGCGTTTCTGAGAATTTCACTCACTCCCTTTTCCCTTTTGAGTTCTAGTTTCTTCATATGTTCATCATTTGATTACAGTCTTGTGGGGATTTCAGATTTTACTAGTTTGTGATCTAATAAGATTATGTAGAGTGTCACTGCATGGTTACTTTACACACTATATAATGCCTTGTGATTAAGATATTGGTATCTTGAAATACTGGCGTCTCAAAATGTTTGTATGATTGTTTGACGGCAGGTAACCCAGAGTTTCGTGGTTTACCTAGCTTCCTTTTCGGACAGTCTCTGGGTGGAGCTGTAGCTCTAAAAGTGCACCTGAAGCAACCTGATGCATGGGATGGTGCTATTCTTGTTGCACCAATGTGCAAAGTATTTTTCTAAACCTAATTAGCATTGGAACTTTGGAAGCTCTATTTGTTTGTAATATTTATTTTCTTTCTAACTTATAAATTTTGTGCAGATTGCCGATGACATGGTTCCACCACTGTTATTGAAAAAACTCCTTATTGGTGTAGCTAATGTTCTTCCAAAGAAAAAGTTAGTTCCACAGAAAAATTTAGCTGATGCTGCATTTCGGGACTTGAAGAAGAGAGAGCTGGTTTGTCTTTCTCTTTCTTTTTCAACATATAATTTTTAACAATCAAACAAATAGAGCAATTTTAGCTTGTAGCAAAACAATATGAATTTATGATGATCTGTATACTTGGGTATGACATCTCTGATATATTTATTCTTTTCGCGTCCTTATAATTAATGATACTTTCTGCGGTTCTTCTATATAAATCGATGTCTTAAGAACTTTTAACTGAGCTTGGGGCCACAATGTATGTAACTTTCCTCTCTGAATGCAGGCAGCTTATAATGTCATTTCTTACAAGGACAAACCACGCTTGCGGACTGCTGTAGAGATGCTCAGAACCACTCAAGAGATAGAACGTCGATTGGAAGAGGTATGCCAGTTCCTTCTCTCTATTCCATTATATGACATTCAGTCTCTTTACTCATTTATGATAATCTTCCTTAGTTCCTTAACTGGAGTTACTGCGGTCTGTTCGTATGTGGAACATTATGCACCTTAACCCAATTCTAGGATATATGGTGGGGAAACTGGTCTATTCATTTATCAGAAGATTCTGGACAGTTATCAACTAAATATTTATATTCAAATATTTATTTTTGGAGTGTTGAAGAAGAAACTCAATATTTGGAATCCGGAAAAAAATTTAATATAGTTCTATGACTTATATTGGGCGACTTACAAGGCTTTTTATGATTACAGGTATCTCTACCTCTATTAATTATGCACGGAGACGCTGATATCATCACTGATCCATCTGTGAGCAAGGCTTTGTATGAGAAAGCAAGGAGTTCGGACAAGAAGCTCAAACTATATAAAGATGCATTTCACGCTATTCTCGAGGGTGAGCCTGATGAAACCATAGTTCAAGCTTTGGATGATATAATCTCATGGCTTGATGAACACAGCAGGAAGAATGGTACCTCTTGAATCTCGATCATTGGCCCCTCTCATTTCATTTTCTTCAAGAACGTAGAGGAAGTAGGGAAAACAAATAAAAGTTATTCTTTTGGTCGATAAATAAGGCTGCCATTGCATGTATAGAAGTGCCTATTGCGGTAAATTATAGGTTTTAGGTTTTCGGAGAGTGGATTGGAGATTTAATTAAGTTTTTATTTTAAATTAAGTAAACGAAATACCTTATATTAAGGGGGATATATTGTAAAATTTTGGCCACTAAATAGGTGTGGCAAAGGGTGTGTATTCACTTTTAAATGTTTTTGTCTTGGTAATGGATAATGACATCCAAGTTTGTCTGTTGTACATCCCATTAAGAGAAGATATTATGATATCTAGGCCATTAATCATAGGGGCAAAGATTGGCGTGTTCAAATTTGCATTTGAACATTTAATATGTGTCTAAATTCAGATTGTTAGAATCGGGCGCGCATATATTTTTCATTTTCCTTATAGGGCTCATATCCATTCCCTTGAGACGTTGTCATGAAAAAATAAAAAAAGAGATGTTGTGGGTAATGAACGGACAACCATTTTGTGGGTCACCCAATAGCAAGTATCAAGTTGACTGTCAGTTACTCAAAAAGGTAGAGGAGTTGGACAGTTGACAATGTCTTCAAGTCATATGATTCCAATTTAATGAGTTTGATTAGCAACATTGAATGGATTTTTTTTTAAAATCAATGAACCCCTGCGTTGACCGTTGACTGTTGACCGTTGACTGCTGAGTACTCTTGTAGTCTTGTCTACTGTTCCAAAATATCTGGAACAGTCTCATCGCCAATGTGAAGTTCTCACGTGCCATAATTCTACGCGTGGAAGAGTGCACTTAATTTGCTAATAAATGAACAAATACACTTGTGTTATAAAATTTCGTTATTATTATCTATTAGAATTCAATAATTTATATTGTAAGGGCATCCCTGCATTCCTCGGGTGCCGGACTAACTTATTAACAAAATAAAACATATGTTTCACTCCTTAATTAAGAAACAATCCCCTGAACAACATATAATTCTTTGAATACTTGAAAGAAAAAACTTCAAAATATTTGTATGTGACATTAATCTTTTATGTTTTTTTTTTTAATTTTATTTTATGGGCTGCTTCAACCCTCCTACCATCAAAATTTCAAGAGTTACACCAGATTTGTTTGACATTATCAAGCATCTGAACTGCTCCTACAAATGTCACATTTCGATTGGTTTTGTGAATGTGTAAAAGATGTCCACAGGGACTCTTGAAGTGTCTATAGAAAAACTCAATGTTACTCTTTAAACTTTTATCTCTCAACGGAGTCTCATTCCGATTACACGGTCAAATCACATTCATCCTTATCATCAAAACAAAACACAAATATGTATACATTTTTTCATTTTTCCATTAATAAAATCTATATTTTTCAATTATCTAAAAAAACTATACTTAGTAAGTCTCACATCTTTTATAAAAAGTCAAACCACAAACTCAATTATTCATCTACATCACCCATTATTCAAAAATGGTTTTGCAAGTGCCCAATTGGTATTAAACATTGGTGTCCTCAGAGTCTCAGACAGCTTTGAGAAATACCCTACAAATGGAAGTAGTTTTAGTCCCCTAAAACTGTGATCTTTTCCCCACCAACCTAATGTTTATCATACTGTTGATGAACAATGATTTTCTGAATTTTCTTTAACTGGGTTCCGTAGGGTGAGGTTGTGTTATTGAATGCAGACATTAATGAAATTTTAATAGCGGAGCATGGTGAGCCAGAGTAGTGGTTCTACAATGTAGTGAAGGTACTTTTGTATTCAATGTTCCATTCTTCCACGAATGAGAAAACAGAATAGCTCTTTTTTTCTTTCCATTAGAAAAGTCCCTGTCTTCCAGAGATGTGGTTGTGAGATTTAATTTGTTCTGTGAAGTGCAGAAGAACTTTTATTATTTTCATATTTTATGTGTGCTTGCTTACACCTACTACCCATTTATGGCTGCCACCCTCTTATAGAGATCCAACAACTTTTGTAGTTTTGTTCCTTATAGAATTGAAGATATAAATGACATGTAGTTGAAAGTATGTAAAAGCTGAGTTAGAAGTGAAATTTTTACACAAGGAGAAATAACAAGAGAAAATAAAGATAAATGGTGCAGCCAGTGAGGTTTGAAGAAATCCATGGTGACTTGCAGAGCTCACTGTATGACGAATGTATGGACAAAGCAACTCATAGACGCCGTGCTCGTGAGGCGTTTAAGGAAGTCCAATCTGGGATTGATCATTGCTTGATGAAGGTAGTGTTTTTCTGGTTCTGGTCTTGCTAAATGTAGATGTTTATGTGTTCGATTAATGCCCTCTGACTTGAGCAAATTGGCTTGCGTCTTGCATGGATGATTTTAATTTATTTTTTTTGTTTATTTTAGAAGTTGTTTTGGTTTATGATGGATTTAGTGGTGTTTAAGTGGGAGTTGTGTACCTTGCATATTTCTTTATTTCTTCTGGGACAGTTTAAGCTTCTGTATGCATTCCCTCTCTGTTGCTCATTCTTGATAATTTTGCTTGCTAAATAGCTTGATCTTTTACAAGTTTTCTTCTATGTACTCGGCTTTTACATCGGTAAAAAAAATGGCAGAGGATAACAAGATTACCTTTCTTCTTTTGTGATTACAGATTCCATATGAAGGGCTGAAGATAGAGGAGGTAAATAAACTTCAATCTCCACAATCTAGGAATTCTAATCTTTCTAATCAAGTGCAATAGTCAGATACTTTGTTTCAGACATGTTTCATGATTTGGAAAACCAATTAATCATTTACTCCCTTCGAGTGCAAGTTATTCATGCTTAAAAGTTGTTTCCTTGCAATTGAGGTCAATGGTTGTGGGAGAAAAAAAGAAAAAAAACTTGTCACTTCAGGAGATGGTTTGATTATAACATTCCCCCCTGCAGCCTTCGGTGATGCTGTGTTTGCACATATTATAGCATTTCCCCTTGCAACCTTGCTTCAACCTCTTAATGGGTTTTATAAGAAGTTTCGACGATGCAGAAATCCTTGTCTATAAGCACAGTGTACAGCTCTATTTTTAGATATCGATTGATGGAAATTAGCGACACATGTACTTCTAAAGAAAGTTGATCTGTTTTGGATTTTGTTGTGACAGAAATATGAGGTGAACTCTAGAGGTTTGGAAATATTCTCTAAGAGCTGGATTCCTGAGGCTGCTCGTCCGAAAGCAGTTGTCTGTTACTGCCATGGTTATGGAGAAACATGCACATTTACATTTGAAGGCATGAATAGCTCTCATGGGATTTACGCTTGACCCATTTGGTGAACAAAACGTGATTAATGGCAATGAATTTTGCAGGAATTGCAAGGAAGTTGGCAGCATCTGGATATGCAGTGTTCGCAATGGATTATCCAGGGTTTGGCCTCTCTGAAGGCCTTCATGGCTATATTCCAAGCTTTGATAGCCTTGTCAATAATGTCGTCGAACACTTCTCCAAAGTCAAAGGTGAATCAATCTGACTCGAGATCTGAAAGTGAATTCATGGTTGCAAAGATTCGTAGGAAAACAGTTAGTATGTTAATTTCTGCTTAAATATCAGTCCTAGATACACTTTAAGACTTTACGTTTCTTTTGATTGCAGCGAATCCAGACTTCCGAGGTCTTCCAAGTTTCATGTTCGGTCAGTCTATGGGCGGAGCTGTGGCAGTGAAGATTCACCTAAAACAACCTGAAGCATGGAATGGTGCCATTCTTGTTGCACCTATGTGCAAAGTACTCATTTGAACTTGATTCTTTTGTAATATGTAACTTCTGGTAAATCCCTATGATTTGTCACATTTGGAGTTTCATTTCTTTTGTAGTTAGGAGATGCCATGTTTCCACCATGGTTTGTGCTGCGAATTTTGATTGTAGCAGCTCATCTATTTCCAAAGCTGAAACTAGTTCAATCCATGAACTTCTTGGAGATGGCTGTAAGAGATGTGAAAAAAAGAGAGCTGGTAAGTTTGTTCTCATATTTTCCTTTTATCTGATAAAATGGTTAGGGAAATATTTTTTACTTGCTCGAACAAACAACCCAATCAGTTTCTCTTCCAAAAGCAGGCAGCATATAATATAATCGCTTACAAGGATAGAGCGCGACTTGGGACGGCTTTAGAATGTATCAGAACCACCCAAGAGATAGAAAAACAACTTGAAGAGGCATGTCTATTCCTCCTATTTTTCTCCTTTTTTAAGAAGTTGGAAATGTTATTACAATGCCATATTATTGTTTAACCTCTTTATCTGATTTCCGTTCTGTTTGTTCTGGTTTTTTTGCTCCTTCCACTTAAGGCTGATATAATTAAGGTTCTACCTAATATAAGGCGTTCTAGTTTGGTTTTGTTTTCTGTACTGCCCGATGATATCAACTGTTACTGAAGTGATATGAGTTTTATGTCCAAAATGACTTTCCCAGTAGCTCCATCGACCCATTTTTGCAAATTAAGGGTGCCTCCTAGGACTCAAACAGCTAGGTATGAACATTCTAGAGATTCTGATATTAAGAGTTAAGAGGTATAAGTCTTAGTTGCATTAGTGAGAGTTTTTTAAGAATGCAGCATGAAATTTGTTCAATTATGGCAGCTTTGTCCATTTTGTTTACCTCAAAAGGGGGGTTCTCGATTCCCTCGAAAAACTTCGATCTATTTCGAGGCTGGCTTTATCAGATTATAATTGTGGAAATTATTGGTCTGTCTAAATTTTTTGAAGTGTAACGAGATTTCTTTAACTTAATGGCTAATTGAAAATTGTCTCTTGCAGGTCTCTTTGCCACTGCTAATCTTGCATGGCAAGGCTGATGTTATCACCGATCCATCCATAAGCAAGGCTTTATATGAGAAAGCAAGCAGTTGGGACAAGAAGATAACTCTCTATGAGGATGCCTATCATTGCCTTCTTGACGGTGAACCAGATGAGATGATCTCTAAAGTTCTTGGTGACATCATCTCCTGGCTTGATGATCACATCGCCCTCCATTAGACAAGTTTTTCCCCTCTCTCTCTCTCTCTCTCTCTAGGTAATTAGGCATAAGGCATTCATGTAACCTGCACTAAGATGAAACTAGCAGTTCAGAACTTCAAAAGTTTGATAGTGTTTGTTGTGGAGGTTCTTAGCTTATCATAAACAGATTTGTAGCTCTACTCATTAATAGTTTGGTTTCTTTTTTATGTGAAGTTGAGTGCAAAGGCAAAGATCATTAAATTAAATTGGTCCTAAGAGGAGTATCCTGTGCAGCTTTAGCCAATTAGCAAAGAATTCTATTTAACATTCTACCAATTAATTATATGCATAGACACCGACTCCTTACAACGCTCAAAGAGATATTTTACCCAAGAAAAATGTATTATCAATGATTTTTTTTCTCAAAATAAAAAAGACCAACAATGCATAATATGTACGCAAATATTATTCCCAGAAGGACAAGAAGTGGACTTATGGATTACAATCATTGGATCACATGTTCAGATAAGGAAAATTCATAACACCATAAACTCATATATGAGATTATCTCGATACTGAAAGAGTAAAACCATAAATGGCTTCGCAAGATAAAATTGAGGAGTACAAATTCATACTAGATTAAATAATATAGCAATTTCTGCTTTTGCAGGTAAATCTGGTGATAAAATCATAAAACCTTAGAAACCCAAACAATAAAAGAAAAAAAAGTTCTGCACAAAACCTTATCGAGTGTCGATCAATCATCCTTGACAAGTCACAAGACAAGAAAAACATAGATAATAGTAAATAATATACATAAAAACAGATTAAAAGTTTTTTTTTTCGTTTTTTTTATGGCAGAAGACCCTAGTCAATTTACCTCCACATAGTTTCTGTTCTCACTCAAACCAGAAAAAAATAACCCAAAAAAAACAAAGAAAAAGAAAATCATGCCCAGATGGTCATATCATCTATATCAAATGCCATGTGTAAGAACATGTATGGCTACCAAAACAAAGTTCTGATCTTTACGCTTTTAGAATAGTCAGATATAAACAAAAGGTGCCAAGCAAGTGGACATGTTCCTTGACCAGATAAATTTATTTCCTTTAGCTTGAAGAGTGCTCTCTCTGCAGACAATGCCTAGAAAACTTACTGACTCTTTCAGTGCTCAATGAGGCAATGGCCACCTATTTCATTGCTTTCTTTCCTTATTGAACTTTGATTGCCTATCTGTCTGTATGCTGTACTCCTCTTTTCTACAAAAGTGGGAAATGCCCACCTCACCAATTTTTTGCCTCTGGTGTTGCCTTATATGAGTTTCCTAATTAGATTAACCGAATGAAGACCCATTTATTGGTTTTGGGTTTTCTGCTTTTGCAACAACAATGGCCTTAGCTTCTTGCTTCAACATTCCTCGATTGCCCCTTAAGGTATGCCCCTTTTGCTCTGCCCACTAGTGTTTTTTATTTTCTGGTTCTTCGCTATGCCATTTTTCTTCTTACACAATTGAATTTTTTTTTCTTCTCATTCATCTGGGTGTTCCTTTTTTCCTCTCACACTTAATTTTTGATTCACAATTACATGCAATTTCGATGAACACTTGAATAATTAATTCTTGTGTGCTGCGTATTTTGTCAATATTAAATTATTAATTATGTGGAGAAGTGTTTTATCATTTTTTCTTCCCGTTTTCCAATGATGAGGGTTATGAGATTGGTTCATCATAAAAAGTTGTTTTCTTTATGATTCTGCATTTCCGAATTTTATTGTGCATTGACCAATTTTCTTTAAATTCGATGATTTGGTGTCCATTCCTACTTGTTACAGTCATGGATGAACTCACACGACATATCCAAGGTGAAGTATCTTGTTGCCTGTTGTTTGTGGATGATATAGTTCTGGAGGATAAGGCAATATTGAGTGTTAAGTCAAAGCTCAAGATATGGAGACAACCATTAGAGCCTAATGGATTTAAATTAGGGAGGACTAAAATAGAATATATGAATTGTAAGTTTAGTAAGAGCTGATCAAGAACGAACAAATGATTGAATTAAATGGGAGAGAAAATAACTAAAAATATGTTTTAAAACATCTTGACTTGATTTTCTAATATGACAGAGACATTACTGAAGATGTATTTAATATGATTAAAAATGAGTGGATGGAGTGGAGGAGTGCATCCAATGTTTTATGCAACAGAATGATTCCTTTAAGGTTGAAGGAAAAATTATATAAATCAGTTATACGACCCGTGAAATTGTATGATTATGAGTGTTGGACTTTTAAGATACAATATATCCAAAAAAATACATGTAGGAAAAATGCAAATACTTTGTTGTATGTGTGGCCACACGAGGAGCTATAGGATGAAAGTGAGATTGTTAGATCTAAGGTAGGAGTAACACCAATTGAAGATAAATTGCAAGGAACCTGTTTAAGATGGTATTGACATGTAAAACGTAGAGGTAGTGATACGGTGGTGATTATAATTGAGAGAATTTGTATAGGAGATAGTATGAAGCAAAGAGGAAAACCTAAAAAGACGTGGCTTGAATTAGTAAGAAATGATATAGATTCAAAGGAGTTGATGAAAGTATTAAACGAATACATGTAGTGGATTCTTGTTGATTTTCTCATAAACTCATGTAACCTCCCCCACACTTTTGGGATAAATACTCGGAAACGAATGATGATTCATTTCACTGAACTCAAATGCTTGGGTTAAGGCTTGTGGTGGTTAGCATTTTTAGTTACTTTTCTATGCTTGAGGGATTTCTTTGTGTTGTATTTTTCTTCTTTTGTAGGTTGATCACAAGAGGCAAGCTATAGGTCATTGCCACATTGTTGGAGTGAATCAAAGCTTCTACTTTAAAGGTATAACCACAAAACTTTTTGGTTGTCGAATTGCAAGAGTAGGAACTGAGGCATGCAGTGACTGGAGTTTTATCAGAGGATCTAAACTGCTCATAAAGCCGAAAGTTACAAGTCTTGTTCACCGTGGAATGGGTTCTCGAGTCATTACTTCATGTAATTTTTCCCATCAATTACACTGGTTATTAAGCTATTATCAATTGATCTCATTTGCAAAGTTCCCTGAGTTAATTTTGTCTTCCTGCAATATAGCGTTAGAGGTTCATCTCTGAAGTCATCACTTAAAAATGGTATCTTACCTATCAGTCTCAGTAATCCACATAATCCAGAAAACAAAAATTATGTCAAATTTGCGGCATTCAATGCTGAAATTTATCATCATCCCAGATGTTACTAGTTCCAGATCTCAATTTAGAATAAAAATGATTTCATCCAGAAAAGCTGGTTGCCTTTCTATTGCTCTTCTTATTAAAGCTTTTAAAAAGCTAGAAACATGTGGCTACCTTAGTTGCAGATCCCTTTACAAAAAATGACAATGATCTCTGATTTTCCAACAGCGGCATGTTTTGCTTTACTGCTCCAGCCTCCAAGTTATTAGTGATTACCCGTATGCTTTGTTCTAGTCTCAGGAACCGATTTGTGTTATGATAAGAATAAGTGTGCATGTACAAGAAAAATCAAAAGTTCCATGTTATTGTTTTGATGATTTCTCTTCATGCATGTGCGAGCTTCTCAAATTTCTGTTCATTATACCCCAAAAATTAGGAGTTCTGGTTTGTTACTACTGCGGTGGCAAGTTTTGTTCGATGATTAAGTGGGTTGAAGTTACTGGATTAGAGAAAAGTTGTTTGAAGTTGGCAATGTCTCATGACATGTCAATGTAGCGAGGCAGTTTTAAATATTGCATAGTTTTTTCATCTTTTTCAATGCAGTGAATTCAATGGTGCAGGCTCCTTCCATTTGTTATTTTACCTAGTGCGACAAATATTGGTTTTCAATATCTGGTCCCTTATTATCTATTTATCTGTAGGGTTTTCAAGCTCTCAAATTGCTAACAGTGTTTTTACCATTGGAACGGCGGCTGTTCTCCCATTCTACACTCTCATGGTTGTTGCTCCTAAAGCTGAATTGGTATGTTCTCTGGATCTTTGGAATCACAAAGCTTCATGGTTCATGTAATTATAGATGTGTGTTTTCTTCTGAACTATGTGTAGCAGCTAAACTAAGTTTTCTAGCAGGTGTTCATCAATCATTCTTACTGAATCATTTTATTTATAGCCTTAAACACAAAAATCAAGTGATCGTTTATAAGGGAAAATGAGAGTTTCTCTATGTTTCTTGTCTTTGATCTCGAATTATTCAAAAATTCAGAGTATCATCTACTGATGTTTACACTTATTCAAATCATTATTCACAGACCAGAAAGTCTATGGAAAGTACAATACCGTATATTGTGCTTGGACTTTTGTATGGATATCTTCTATACCTCTCATGGACACCTGATACTATCCGGTGGATGTTTGCAAGCAAATACTTGCTGCCAGAAGTACGTATATCCACAAACTCGAAGCACATTTTGTTTATGCAATAAATGGAAAAAACCTTCTTACTTTACTGTATTCATACCATGTGAAGCTGCCTGGTATTGCAAAGATGTTCTCGAGCGAGATGACGTTAGCTTCTGCATGGATTCACTTATTGGCTGTAGATCTCTTTGCGGCAAGGTCTTTCCCCTCCATTTCCTTCCCTTACATGCTCTCTCATTCTCCCTCAATTTTTACTCTCTATTGTTCTGTTAGTTTTGATTCTTATATTGTCTTGTTCTGCTATATCCAGGCAAGTGTTTCACGACGGACTGGAAAATGAAGTTGAGACTCGGCATTCGGTCTCTCTTTGCCTTCTTTTCTGTCCTGTTGGAATTCTCACGCATGTTCTCACTAAAGCACTCACAAAAGGTGCTGGAAATACTAAACATGGAATGTGATAACATCTCATTCAGAAACATTTGACTATGGATCATCACCTGCACTAATTTGAATGGAAATTTGTTCCAATGGATTATCATAATTTGAGCCTTCATGTTTTGTCTTTTCTTTTGCTTGCAAATATGCAACTCCCATTATGTAGTAATAGTGCAGCTCTTAATCAAAGACAAACCCTACATGATTCCTTAGCTGTTTCTCTTTATAAAATGATGCTGTCATGTTTTGTAATAATAGAAATCTCCATTGGAACTTGGAAGTCATTATTGTTTTGTTTATGTGTTTTATAAACAACTGGAGTTGAAAAAGACCCACCAAAAAATGTTGACCATAGACATCACTCTTCTTATCTCAAACACAAGACACCCTCTCACTTGACCACCACCACCACTAATCCATTATCCACTACCATAACCACCAAATTAACTGTAAATCACCAGTTAAAAGTCTGATTCCAATGGCTTCAAGCCAGTCCGCTCCTAGTCCTCGTGTATCCGATGATCCCACTCTCACAAATGATGATCTCAAGCCTACAACACCTGATCAGAGAACCTTTTCAGGGTGGGAAATGGCTAGTCTTCGGATTGGCCTTGTTATTGGGGTCCCAACTTAATACTTGGCTGCTTGGCAGGTAGTCTTGTTGAGATCTTAGGATGGCTTGGTGGCAGGGAATTGCCATTGTTGCTGCGGACTTGCTGCCAACATAACCCTACTAGTCCCATTAATCCTAACAGAACATCCTGGCACAAGATGTGTTGGACAAAACTAGATTCTGCAGTTTTTGCTTCAAGGCACGGAATAACGTTGTCGTTAAAGTGTTATTTGCCTACACCAATTGGTGTGCACAAGATAGCAGCAAATACACTTTCAGGATAAAATGAAGCAACACGTAATTGATTTGATGTTCAACGTTATGCACAAAGAAAGAATAACCAAGAATGTCCAAAATAACAGAACTTGAACAGATGTTTTGAATTCTATTTTGCATAATAGAATCCAAAGTTTTTTTTAGGTTAAGAGAGATGGTTTGGTCTATATAAGGACAATATCACACCATTTGTGAAGGAATGTGCCCAAAGAGTTGACTCCCAATTTATTTTGAAAACATTTTAACCATATGGGATTCCTTTTCCAGTCTTGGCTAGATCATCATTTGGTATAAAAGGTTCACACACCCCCAATTTGCTCAGAGCATTAGAAGGTTGTGGTTAGTATGAGATTGAGTCTAGGATTGGTGGTGAGGCCATTTTCATTCTCTGGCCCAAATCCCTCAAACAATCATCACTGACAAATGTCTTGCCTTGGCTTGGAACTTCTCCATTAGTGTTTGCTTGTTTTCTTGCTTACTCGGTTGCACAATTAGCTATAGTATGGAGAGAAATTGATGTGATTAGCGTGCTTGAGAAGCACCCTTTATTTATTTTTCCTCTTTTTTTCCCTTCCTGTTTGTGCGTATACATGATGAATGTGATAATACAGAATATTCATGAAACTTGAATGACTAACTAAAAATGTGATCTGCAAAATATGGATGTGAATGCTGTTACATTTTGCACCTATTTTACTCATTTCGATAATGTGATCCGTTAAAACTCAGTTAAAAGTGTACAAACTAGTTTACTGTCGCAGAAGAACTTGATACAGAGGCTTTGGTAGTTCAAAAGCAAAAAAGAGTGGTTGATTATCAGATCCTATTTCAAGTGTTACAAATTTTGAGCAGATCCTATCCAAGTCGAACCTGAGCTGATGATGATCACGAGTTCGGGGAAAACACAATATCGGCCTCTCCCCCACAAGAACTTCTCTGGCGAGCTGCACAAGCTACAAAACTTTTCTTTTCATAGTTTGAGTGATCTTCATGACTACAAGAACAATTCATCAGAAAGTCAAGCCATCAAAATGTATTTACAGGATTGATGTAATCTCCATTCAATGAGATTATACAATCAGCAATGAGAATGTAGAGAAACAAAATGTATAGTAGGACTTGCCAAGATGGATTTCACTCCATTTTGCCCGATCTTGTCAACATTCAGTGACTTCTCGGGTTCTTTCACTTGTCTAAAAGAAAAAATAAACATAATTACAGAGATAAAAACTTCACCTGCTGCTAAACATCCTCAGAGAGGTGTGTGCACATGAAAAACATTGTGAGAGAGACATAAAACGTTATGTCGGCAGGCTGGACATCTGAATTTGCTCATCTAACATCCCATTTGATAGATCTGAATTCTGCAAGGAACCTGTCCTAGGTCGTTCCAAAGAAGTGGCCTCATATATTCCTGTGCGTCATTTTATTTGCAAATTAGATGATTGAAATGAAATGAAAGGGAAGCAAAAAAAAAATGAAAAAAAGGAGAAAAAACTATGGTCGAGAATCGCATGCGTAGACCATATGTCCTATATATCCCCAAATTTTTAGTTTGAACAGCAAAAGAAACTTAATTGTTTTCCCCCAAAGTATGAAGCCAATCCATCACATTCATAGCTCAGGTCACAACATTCCCAAATTAAAATGCAATAGCTATTTCAAGTTTTAAAGCATGTATATCATGCTCTTCTTCAATAACTAACACATCAACTCAGGAAAAGCTAAGCATTAATCAAACAAATGGTGTATTGATTGCTTTTACCATAACATTCCATTTTTTAGTTAATGGAAGTCCATGTCTAGAAGATGGAGTTCACAGATTCAATAACTAGGGTTAGTAAAACATATAACAAGAGATGCTTTGACTATTTTCAAATAAAAATGGCTCAAGCACTGGTCTAATTGGATAGGACAACTGTGTCTTTCTATAAATACTGTAAGGTAACATGCTTGTCAACTCTATTAATAAATGATTATATATCCTTGAGTTTCCGTACATACCAAAGCCCAAAATGAAGGAGCAAATTAAGAATCCTGGCAAGGAAAAGTCCATTTTGTACACAATCTCCATCACAATGATGCATCCTCCAGCTACCATTAAATGCCTTGGAGAAGAGAAAACCATGTGCAATCTACACATTTATAGAAATGTCAAATTGTACATTTATGAGCCAAAAATTGTATTTCATGTTTATGGGTCCCTCTAAATTTCCGTGGTAGGAAAATATAAATTAAAAATACCAAACCATGCATAAGTTATTAAGTTATACCAATTCCAATCACAGGGAGAAAAATCCCACAACAACCAAAACTGAAACATATATGGAAAAATGAAAGTAAATGATCCAAAGAAGAAAAAAAAGATCATCAGAAGCCAATAGAAAAAGAAAAGTTAAGCACAAAAACTTGAAGCACCTCAGTTAAAACTCATAGAGGCTGTATGAAAACAGATAATTTCGATCTAATCTTTGGATGAAGCGATTACATAGTTTCAAGATACCACCAAACAAAAATCTAAGCTTGATGGACCTCAATGCAAAGAGCAAATAGCCTTGCCTCCTCACATCGCCAAGAAAACAGAAAAGTATTCTACCAGCTCAAATGCTGAAAGACGTTCAAGTTATGTATCCTATTGAAGAAAGGCCAATCCAATTTTATGCACAAGAAGGCACACAGAGAATTACACGTCCCCTCAAAAAAGAAATACTCCTCCCTGGTGCCCAAAATTAGTTTATACAAATACAATAAAATTAAAGCATCACAAAAAGAAAAGACCACAACAGCATGTGTTATGGAATAAATTACCTTTCCTCCGCAATACCATCAACATAAAATATCAATATGACTCCAAAAAGAATGGTGCTCAAGAAAGCCCAAACTGAAAATGGCAATTTTGTGCTGCTAACAGAGGTTGATCCCTGAAGTAATCCAACAAAAAAGAAGAAGAGGAAAGTTAATACGAATCAACTTATGGGAAGAAAAAAAAAATCAACATGAATAGCTGAGCTTCTTAAAGGGCAAGAGTCCGCTTGCTATTTTTAATTTGTACAAAATGATGAGATCTAATTGACTAAAAAAAGGTGAAAAGGCAGGTTACATCTTCTTCTTCAATATCTGTTGTAAAACGGGTAAAAAATTAAAAACTAAATGAAAATGCTGTATATTCTCCATTAGTTAAAAGAACAACTTGGTGAAAAATGTCCTATATTGCATTTATTTAAAAAAAGTAATCTGGTTTTCTAAAACCAAATGCAATTTGAAAGATTTAAAACTAAAAAAAATCAAACCTTTTTTAGGAAAAAAGGAAACTTAATTTTTTTAAAGAAAAAAGTGAAAAGTGTTTTCCAAGTCAAAAGCAGTCGACAAAACTCACTTCATATACTGATACCGATCAAGTTAATATAGGAGAAACTTTATAAAAGTACTTACAATGATCATGTCCCACATGGCAACAGGAAATAGAAAACATGTCGCAGAAGCAATGGTTATGGCATTGAGTCTCCTTTTAAGTTGATTCTGAAATCAAAGAACACTGCAAGCAGTTAATTCGAATTTTGGACTGTTGGCAAGCAATAGATAACAGGGTATGAATAATTTAAATCACCTTGAGTGAAACACGTCGTGCAATCACCCTTCTTAAAGCAGATAAAATACCAGCAACTATCGGAACTACCATTTCTTTCATACCCAACACTTGCTCTGTCTGAACCTCGACGTCAAGGCTTTCTTTGAATGGTAATTTTCATGTTAAGTTTCTAACAAAATCGAAAATGAGTTTGGGAATTTACAATAAGAAACATGAATGTGAAGATATAACGAGAGGGGAAAAAGATAACATAAATTAATAGGATTCATCAAACCAAAAACTTGCTACAATTTTATTATCAAACAAGGATCAGTATATAAGGATATAAAAGGGAGAGTATGTTGCCGTTGCCCACCCCTCAGACAGGAAGTAGAAAGATGCCAACATTGCGAAGAGCCCACCCACCTGTTAGAACACATGCAAATTACGGAAGACTGGATGATTATCACATTCTAACTAAATCATTTTTATTGATAGCAAACAACAAGAGCATACCAGATGGTCAATCACTAGATATACGGCTAATACCACCATTGGGTTTAGGTTTCTCAACCACACGACATAAACAAGTTTAATTATGATGAATTTAAGGAGTCTGATTCTCAAGCAACATTATGCATGTCTCCGACAAAGTAACAAAAACAGCAGTGGCATATTTTTAACAGTGATACAAATAAATGAATGAAGGAAAAGGTCAATCTCTTTTGAAGGGCAAACAATCATAGACCAATCTGTTGACAATGATATGAATATCTTTTTAAAAAACTGAAATTCAACTTTATATGGCTCACAAAAACAGCTATCTTATGGGCTTAAAAGCAGTATTACTCACACTAAGTGAAGCAAACAATTGATAGAACTTGAATTAAAGATCATTAAGCATATTTGATAAACCTACCTTCTTCCAGACATGGGCCCTCCGGCCATATAATACTGCAGATAATACCCCAAGAACAGCACCAGAATACTCCGCTAAAATAGCTCTAGAATCATAACAAAAGTCGCCAACTTTAACATCAGATGAGAAATAATTCAAAAGTCGCAAACTTTAAGGAAAAGTAGGAACTGTGGAAGATCCCTTCTAAGTTCTAATAGAGGAAATCAAGTAGAAGCTCAATGATCTAGCATGATCTAAATTCATGAGCAGACATAAACTCAAATGGACTCAAAAGGCAGAAAGGAAGTAATGTTAGCAGAAGCCAAACCAACTTTCAATGCTCTGTAAGAGAAACTTATAGTTATAATTTATAAATTGTAATAATGACACCGACTTTAATTTTATTTTTTTATTATGGAAAGCAATTATCCTAACTGTTGGACTTGTTTACACAGATGGTAACAAGAGCATGTCAAGTGTTCCCTACAAGCCAATATATGCAAGCAGACTGTCAGGGAACATCTACGATTATTCCTTTCATTGTGCAAACCTCGGATGCTCTTCAAATATTTGAACAAATGGAGAAAACATTAGACAGGGCAGGACAAAGAGGAGTTAACCACTGAACCAGTTGTACTTGTACAGCTCACAAGAAGTCATCTGAATCAATGCCTTAACTAATATAGTAGATGGATAAATAGACGAATAATTTAGTAAGGGTTTTATTCCTGGAAAACAGTTTTCAAGAAACAAGAAATCATTCCTTGAAATCTATTTTCCAAAAAAACAAGCAAACTACATCAAGAATATCATGAGTCCAACAAGAGACAAAAAGCAGAAGGATGTCACGATCATATACAATACTTTAATGTGTGATAAACAAGCGCCAATCAAAGAAACACCAGATATCAAAAACCAGAGTTTGAAGTGTAAGAATTTTGATTTAAATATTTCATAAACTGATTACTTTATGCACAGGAATGTTTATGACAGCCAATTCATCCATGAATATGCGAAATACACAATTCATATGCCTCATGCCAAAAGAAAACACACACACATACACACAAAAACCAAATCAAAGAAAAATTAGAGAACGAAAAAAAAAATTGAGAGAGAAGACAGCAGAACAGGCATTTGGAACCACACAAGTATCAGCTTAGATCCTTCACATGTATAAATGTACCTATGTGGTCCACATGACCTTAGGCCCTTTCCCCACAAGATGAAATACAAAGCTGTTATGCCACCATTTATGATCGATGGCACTACCTGGAAAAACCCAAATGCTTTTTAAGCAAGTTGCAGATCGAAAACACAAACTACCAACACAATGCATTTGATGTCCCTAATGAATGTAATCCAGCAAAGGAAATTTCAACTGACCTGGGTGTTAGAAAGTGGTCTTCCTTTCCAAGGTTTTTGCAAAATCAAAAACAGGATGGATGATGGAACCAGACAACTGAAGATAACAAGTGCCACTGACGCTTCTGTCTGAGACAAGTAGCGATACAAGGAATAAACTGACCATATTCTTAAGAAGTTACCGATAATATGGATTATCTGCAATGGGGTATGCCTACACCAAGCACACACGAGAAGAAATGAAAAGGAGTCACTGGTATGTTCCATGTCTCCATCATGCTTCATCACAATGAAGCCAAGTGGAAAATAGAAAATTATATGTCAATCCACAAAATAAAAAGATGTAAAACATCAATCCACATTTAATGATTTAACTTTAAAATATGCAAAAGCATCTCTAAAACCATCCAAATTTCTTTTCTAAAGCAATAATAAGCCTCGAAGTATCTCCATATATAATACAAAAAAAACTCAAAATTAGACGTAGAAAAAGGGAGCATTGGTAGGCTTTATGATTAAAAGGTAAAACAGATGCATGGTGAGATCAAGAAAAGGTAAAAAATCTCACTCCTACAATGAAAGAAGGTTCGGGGAAGGGTCAGATGTACACAGCCTACATAGCAAGAAAGTTGCCTCTAGGAATTAAGCCCATGAAACCTCCCCCCGCAAACCCCAAAGCACTACTTGGCCATGAGTTGCCCTTATACAGTGAGATCAATGCTTAAGTCATCTTTCGCGCTCCAAGTTTTAAACAAAGAACTGTGTCATTGTGTCATTTTTAATTAAATGTTTGGATAAACGCACTGCTAGTCCTTTAAAGTAAAGCTCGTGCTCAATTCAGTCTTTCAACTTTGAAATTGTCAAATTGAATTGTTCCACTCATCAAATGTTGTCAATCAAGTCCAACATTTAACACCATTAATGACATGGATAAACATTCCTGATACACATAAACTCCCACAGCAATAAGAATGACTGGCAATCTTGGTACCCACTAAAATACGAGGGAAAAAACCATTATGGTGATTGACACCAAATTCTAGTAGCTTGCTCATAGCAAAATTTTGAGCTCGTCCAACGAAAATAGCTCTTTTCAACCATAGGCTGGTTTCACAATTTAAAGGCACTAATTCACCCCAGACCACCTTCAGAATTTCTAGTTAGCTTGACCATAGACCCCGACATTGACAGCATAACTGCCATCAGGACCATCACCAACAATTAAAACTGAAGGGAGGGTCAGACCTTGATATTTTCTGAATCACAAAGCTTAAGAAAATCATAAGCAACCCTTTGTGAACAAAATAAAAATCTTTACTTTAATTTACTGCACCAAGCAACAAGTAAATAACCTGAAAACCCAATCTAACAACACAAATGAGCCCACTAATTCAGGATTTCTAGGAGCCTTGAGGAATGTAAATAGTGTCCGCAAGGGAAATTTTGGAGAAAAAATGTGTGGTTTTCTGATGCGGAATTAATTGTTGATATCACGTTAGCACTGTTTGTCCAAGCCATTAACGGTGTTAAAAAAGTTGGATTTTACAGACCACATTTGTTTAGTTGAATGATGGAATTGAACACCCACCTTATTTTCAAGGACTAACAGTGCCCTTATCCCTTGATTGATATGCCAATTAATCTTCTCTTTCCCTTTTATTTTTAGTGCCATAGGGGGGATTTCAAACAGGAGAAAATAATGATTAAAAATTATGAATTTATGATGTCGATATACCAATTAATGATTCCAGTAAAGCCAAATATTCAGCTCTATTAAGCCTTCGAACTGGCTCCCAAACAAGCATATCACATGAAATGTCAACCTTAAACAGGGACAAAAACATAATACACACGACATTTCACTAAATCAGACAGCTTGCTATCACCCACAACAAATTTTCATTTAGCTCCTTGCCTATAAAATGGCCTAAAGCATGTACTGATTCCTGGACCTCCTCCATATAAAAGAAGGTTTATGCTAGTAAGACTATGCCATTGGCCAAGGCCCACTACCCTATCCATAAAAAATGAGGAGGTAGTCTTAGCTCAACTGCAGTTAAAATTGAAAATTGGGCTAGGAAACTACACAGCTACAAGATCTCAATCCAACAGTAGTCATTGAGCATTTGCTTTAAGTGGACCTATCAAAAGTACCTTTCCACTTGTGCTTAGAGCCCATGACTCAACAATTACACTAGACAATAGACCCTCCAGAGTATAAGCTTAACATGAATCCATTTTTCTTTTTGATTTCTTCGTTCATGTATGGATAACAAAAAAGTAGCAAATGACTCAAAACATGTACAATTTTGTTATTCCTGGGAAACCAAACAGCACTCATGTTCAAACAAATTCAAGTCAGAAAAAATTAGAAAATCATTTAAAATAAAAGCAATGACAATGGCAAACACTGCAACCTATATCCGCGTAAAATATACACAGTGAGATTCCTTATAGCAGCCAAGAAATCTCAGAGAAACTAAAAAAAATCAAACAACAATCCCCATTTTAATGCATACATTGTCAAATTAAGAAGTTTGAGCAAAATGAAAAAGAACCACGGAAAATATATTCTAATCACGTATTGGTTCCCTTTACTTTCATTTGATTTCTTGGAAACGAAACAGACAGAGAGATTTAGTTAGGGTTTACGGACCTAAAATGAGAAGATCCTCGATCTTCAGATATTTGATTCGGAGACATCATTTTTTGATGGAGAACAGAGATATTGAATCGCTACTTCAATCTTAGCTTCTCGACACCTCACGGAATTGCTTCGATTACTGAGAAGGAGAGTATGATCAGCACTAAACCTCGAGATTGAATGCACAAAGACCTCGCGCTCTCTCTCTCTCACTCAGAGTCTCTTCCTCGAAAGTTGAAAGTGAATATAGAATAATGGGCCTATCTGTATTTTTAGCTCCTCAGCCCATTATTTCTTTTTCGACTTGGCCCACAACAATTGGGCTCAAATTTTGGCCCATTTGGATCTTTCTAAAGGAGAAGGCTCATAGAATTGTGCCTTCAAAAAATATCATTTTCCTCCAAATTCAATTTTTCTGTTATAATCCACGTCCCATTAATGGAACCAGTTGAAATCCCAATCACCATTTATAACACAACAAATTTGTTCGACAAAAGTACTCTTTTCTTCCTTACTTTGGTGAACTATTCTACCCTTATTTTCTGCAAAAATTATCGACCAACGCAAATTTAACGATCCGAATTTAGAATCATATTAAATATTCAAAGGACAAATATCTATGACGTCGATTACCAAAAAACAGAACATTTCATCAATCAATAAACACAAATCATACTAATGTACACCATGCTGTTTATGTTGCAGATTTGTCAAGATGTTTACCAGACAGAAGAAAATCCAAAAAGACAAGGGTCTAGAACCCACGGAATTTGTGGTGACAGTTGCACAGGTTAGTTGCTTAAGCTGCTTTCTCATCTCTGTCCTTTTGGTCTCAAGCAAATATTGCATGCTTGATCTGTCTGCAGGCGCTGTTTGATTTGGAGAATACTAACCCGGAGCTTTTAAAAGCGACCTAAAAGATCTGTTCCTCAACTCTGCTGTGTATGGATATCACCAGTTTCATCTTTTACTTTTAGACTCCGCATGTTACGAAATTCCTGATTCAAACATTTTTACTTCAAATTTTTATGATTTGTGGTGAACCTGCCAGATCTTCTTGGATCAAAAGGAAAAGAACTACAGGGCGTACAAGTTGGAGTCGCTTTCTAGGGTTTACATGAAGCTCACTGGGAAAGATGTAGTTTTTGAATATCCAGCTTCTGACGTCTTGAGTAGCTGCTTCAATGGGATTTTGTTCTTTTGGCATCATTTAGTTTACTCTCTGGTATTTTAGTTCTATAGATGCAATTTCAGGTTAAAGGATCTTGTTTCATTTTATTCGATTTGAAATTCCCCAAATTACCTGAAAAGAAGAATCTGTATTTGGTTGTTTGCTTACCCACTACTGAATTGGCTGGAGTGTTTCTACATTGGAAACTCAAGCATTCTGTATTCAAAATGATAAAATTACTATTGCTATATTCTTTTTATTTTACTGTGCTGCATGTAGGTGGAATTTTAGTAAATATTACATTCTTGTAACAAAAAATTAAATATTAAAGCAATAAATAAAATAAGCTCGGCCAACAATATATACTTCTCGTAGGAACTGCTGCTACATTCCGACTCGCAAGGTTTGATAGAACCTGCTATTCACTCCAGCTCTATACAGGTGCAACTCTGCTGCAGATGTAAAGGTAATCTCAACATTCGCAGGCACAAATAAAATGTCTCCTTCACAAACTACTTCTTTTGATACTACTGCTTGCATTGTTCCTTCACCTGCTACAACCAAGAAAATGGAAGGTCCAGGGATGGAAGGAAACACTGTTGACTCTCCCATGCTAAGAACACACCTGTCAACCTCAAATTCGTCGAAAGGTGGGAGGTATCTTGTTATGTATGGACTTAAAGGAAATCCTTTCAGTATCTCAGGGAAGCCCTGGAACCAACAAAAAAAAAGTAGTGCACTTTAAAGTTGCGAAAAATGTCATTCAAAATTATTAGCAACACCGTACTAGCATATGCATCAGCAAGCAAGCAAGCAATCAACTTGGTACGTTTCTCCAGCAAAGCGCACAACACCAGGAATCCAGACGATGCATAACACTACTCTTTAGCCTTATCGTAAGGGAGGTGAGAGCATGGGATGATAAAGAGAGACAACGTGACCGCAAAGAACATTACAATGCTGGAATGTGTTTGCATATCTTTTGCACAACATTGTCATGAGAGCATACATACACATATGAACTGACACTCTGCTTTCAATGCATTCGCCAATCAAAACTGCAACATTGAAATTGATATAATCCTTTGGTGTTTACGTACAATAATAAGGCATCTTCGGACTATATTTGCTTTTTAAGTTTTGACTAGAAAAATGACAATCAAAGTTCATTGTCGCCTCACTTGCTAACTTTGAATGGTTAAAATCAAATAAAAAACTCAATCGAATATCTAATTTTGTTCTTTTTACCTGTTTATATGTCAGCAAGGAACAAAGGGTTTGGATATCCCTGAGCTTGGGAGTGAGGCCAGCTCTCACAACATTGTCTGATGTTGCCATGCATTCAATGCACTCTCCGCTTAAATAAGCATGCAGTTCGTTTGCCCCAAGATACAATGCTTCACCAGGATTAAGCTTCACATAATTGAAAAAGAATGCTGATATGACACCAATGTCATCTGGATACTGCTTTTCTAACTTCAGCACCAACTGTTCCTTGTCAGTTAACTGCCTTAACTGGAGAAAATGGGAAATCCACATGGGTAAGCCATTACATTCTAATCATGCTGCATTCTTAACAGAAAATTCAATTGTTAAAAGACAGATAATAGGTAAAACAATTCAGCTGACCTGACTTTCCCTGTGCAGGCGAATTTTCATCTTGGATATTGCACTTGTTGTCATCTCTTTATCAGCTGACATTAGTTGGGTAAAAGCAGATCGCAGAACAGATTTAACTTTCTCACCGTCATGCTCGTTCATATGCAAGAGTTGGCTAGCATCTGCACTCCCAACCAACTCTACAATCTCAGGAACATTGTGAAGTACACCCTTAAGCTCCTGGAAAGAAAACGACAACTTTCTCACATTAAAAAAATATAAGTTTGACACGAGTGCACTCCCCATAATAAAACTGTTAGAATAACTACACCAGAAACCAAATCAACAAAAAATTTCTCATTGCAAGCAATCACAGTTAAAATCCAATGGAACCAAATTGAACATAGAAAAATGGGACTCAAACCTAGGCAAAGAGCACTCATACAATCTCTCTTGTTCTCCTCATATTATTATATGGAATAATTTAATAAAAATCAGATCTACTTTGGTGGACTGTATTGAGGAATTTAAAGGACTATCAAAAAGGTTCATACAAATCTGACTGATATGCTTTGAAGAGCAACATACAATCAAATATTCCATACTTTATTTGGTCTGTCGTGCATCAGAAGACAAACCCTGCTATTCATTGTTTTAGAACATTAAAATATTCAGACCCAGTTGCTCATTAACGGCTAGACCAGCAATTTGACAAGTCTCACAGTCGTCACAACCAAAATCATTCACAGGTATCTAAACAATGTCTTAATGCAGAAAATAGTAAATAACTAGAAGATGTGATATTAAATACCTCAAGACTTATGAAACCACAAAGAGCCTCAAACTCTGTTATTGCCAAAGCCATTTCTGGCTTGTGATTTCCATCCTTATAAACATTGGGCAGCAACTTGTGCAGAGTCTTTGCCGATTCCTTATCTGGGTGAGCCTGTATCGACAATGCTTTCTCCACCGAAAGAACCTAGCATGACACCGAATGAAACTCATTCAAACTTACATAAACCAAATAAAACTCAATGTTTTGGTACTCCTCTGCACTTCAAAAGAGATTCATTTCACAAAATTGCTGCCAAAAATCCACCCGTAACTAGACCTATTAACCTGTAGAGAATATTTCTATCAAACTAAATATTCACTTAGACCCAAGCTTAGGCATTTATATGTATTCGTTGACATCTAAATATAGGTACTTTCTAATAAGAAAATAACAACCACAGAAACAACAACAACAACAATCATTATTGTTATAGTTAATTCATTATAAATCACACCCGAAAGAAAAGGACAAGTAATTAAATAAGGATTCAAGTATTTATTATACATGAAATTAACATGTGCATTCCCAGTATGTAGAGATTTCCAAGAAATCAATCGCTGAGAACAAGTTTAAACTGTAGATAGACAACTTTGCAATCAATTTCATACACAAATGCGGTGTTCACATAGAAGAAAACTACAATACCTTGAACAAGAAAGGGAGATCAGAACCCCATTCATCCAGAATTCTCTCACCGAGCACATTCGGATTCTTCGAAATCCATGACTTGAGACTCACAATCTCTCCACCGCCGTGCAGTGGCACGAGATAAGACGGCCCGGACTCGTGGGTCCCGATCCAAAGCTCCGCGTAAGGCTTGTCCGGGTCAATCTCTGACCCGGAATTCCACGCGTACAGCCTGGCGACTTGCGAATCCTCGCCAATTTTTCCCCAATCGTAGTTCTGAACCGAACATCTCAGCCTCTGCACCCTCTTTTGCTTCAATGAGGAAGACCCATCATCATCGTTGACAACTTCCTTTGATATCCACGCCTTCGTCATGACAAATTCGACTCAAGCGACTACAAATGTATGAAGAATTTTAGGAGATGTGTATTGGGTCGCCATGGTCAGTGCTCGAAGCGGTTATTTATAGAGGGAAATACATCCAATAACGCCGGGAAAGTAACTTAAAGAAGAGAAAGAGACAACGAAGACTCGAAGAGAGATGTGAGTGTCGTTGAAGAATCCATGGTGTTAAATGACGGATTTGGCAGTTTCGTGTACTTACGATGAAAACGTGGTGCAGGGATCACGTGGCGACGGAAGAAAGACACGCCTTTACAGTTGGAGACCGAGGGTCGGTGCTTCTTCTTTTTGCAAAATTTTTTAGGTTCAGCGGGTAAAAATTACAGCGGAGTTATGAAAAGGGGCTGCCAATAGGTTGTGTGTCAAATAATCTCCAAATCATTTTTTAAGGGTTTTTTGTTATTAATATTTAGGGGTTAAGATTTAGGTTTAAGGTTTAGGATTTAACATATGATTAAGGATATAAGATTTAGCCCGCTTAGGGTTTAGGATTCATTTTTTCCAAAACCATTTATATGATAACATTATAATCACTAAAATACTCAAATATATAGAAGAAAACTAAGAAAAACATTCATTTGAAGGTGGGTTTGGAGTCTAATTATGGTTAATTGCATCTAAACTAATGATAGCCCTCCTATCCCATTTGAAAGCCTACAATTTTTTTTAAAAAAAAAAATTATGTATATATTTTGGTTGAATTTACAAGTTTAATATAATTTTTATGCTCAACATCAAAAATTTAGATGTTAAAAGTAAATTTAAAACATTTCCGTTTTTTATGTTTAATTTAATTTTTATTCCAAACAAAATAAATCATGAATTCGATAATACACATGCAACTGATAAATAGTATTTTTAGTATTCAAAGATTGATCATCTTTAAACTCATATACTGAGATTTGAACTCATACAACCGAAGAATTAAGATTTTTTATTTGTTTGATGACACATAACCGGGCAGATTTTCACCCATTCGATCAGCCTCCATGCTGATGTGGCATTAAAAAGTTAAACAATTGCTTCTAATAAATTATGTGTAATTTAACAAAAATCAAAACCGCCATCTTCTTAAAAAACAAAATCCATAAATTCTCAAGAGACTCGCATCAATTCGGACTTCTACTCCATGATAGGCGTAAAGCGAACCATGAATCTAAAGAGCTTGTCGATGTTTGTTTGGAGCTCAAGTGCGTCTCCTGTATATCAGTATATGAGGGAGCTGGTGCTGGTCTCAATTTTGGTGAGCCAAAGCAATATGGATGATCCGATCAGGCAAGGAGACCAGCTGCTTGATCTTTTACTGTGCGAAAGTGCTCCGCCCAACCTCCTCCCGGTCCCCTTTGATGCGGAGGAGTTGTAGATTTTGTGACGAGAGGTCTCCTCATCCTCTTCGCTATAGAGTTTGCCGACCACGTGCCATTTCTCTTGTTCTTTCCAATGGAAGAGATCATGATCATGATCGGAAGGAGGTGATTTGGTGTCGTGGTGTAGGCTAGATCTGGGTCTGAAGTCGCAGCTGATGGATGTGAATGCGGAGTACACGTGGTGCTTGATGGAGGAATAGTGGGGCTTGGAGGAAGGCGGTGTTGGTGGGAAATGGAGAATGATGGGGTTGCGTTTGATTGGGAGAGTGAGAGTCTAGAAATGAAGGGACAACGATTGGCAGAGTGGAGAGGTCTTTACACGTCATCGTGAAATATAATTTTTTAAGCCACTATCAATTAATAACGTACCCGAATTATGTAAAACCTGACCGGTGTTTAAATTTAGAACAAAATCAAAACCTCAATCTTCGAGTTGAATAGTATCTGAGTTGAACCGCGATCAATCTTTCATCATTCAAAATAGTATTAACCGGCCGGTTGAACTTGTAAGTTGTAACTGAAGTTTCTGGGTTTTTTAAGTAGGCCTTGGGTCCACCATATGCGACTGAGGAGTTTCTTTGTGTGTCCGGATTTGCCAGTGAGGGCAAATTTGGAAACTAAAGTTTAATGGAGATGGATAATTAGATATGATTCTTGTTTCTATGCGAGCGACGCACACAGATTGTTCGAAGATATCCGAAAAGGCTGGATCACTTTTTGACGTTACTTTTGATTGAATTATAATAAATCGATGATCATCGCAATATCAATAACACAAGGGATTTTGACCCTTTTCTCTCCTTTTTTTTTAATTCAAATTGATAAAATAATAAATATTTTTAATATTTCATGATATTCTCGTGCTTATGCTAATGCCAAATATAGTTTAGACTAAAAATATGAGTGCAGTTCATCCACCTAAATGCTTCATCAACCACAAATAATTACATGCTTATATTTATGTATATAAAACAGTGAATAAGATGAGTACGAAATTTGGTGACAATAAAAAAAAATGTCGCTAAATGGTTGATGTCTATTCAAACGATTATTATGATATTTATCAACAATCAATTTAATTATTTATAGTATAATCGACGACAAAAATTGATTCGTCGATAAAACATATTGCAATTAATATAATTCTAGTAAAAAGTCAAAATAAACTCCAGTAAAATATTATATATAATAAAATTTTGTAGTGGGACCTAAATATATATACATGTTGATGGTTGTGCCTTTCAAATCTACATTCTCAGGGTGTACGTGTCGAGTTAGATTGATAGTTTTGTTTATTAGATGAACGGATTGTGACCCTCTATTTATTATTTTTGTACGTTTACTAGTGTATTACAAGTTTGTCATCCTAGCTCTATTTATTATTTTTGTACATTTACTAGTGTATTTCGATAGCTACAGGATTTCGGATTATATTGTTATACTGATCCTCTGCGTTGGAAGGATCAGATAGTGAAGTCTGCAAACACTAGGGGATAATTCCCAGGAAGCTTCATCAGAAGTGGCTTTTCTTTGCAAGGATGTGCGGGATTCGGATAAGTTGTATATATGCTTTAGTTAATAATTGAACAAGCTGTGGTAATGTACTAGTTGGCCTAGTGAGGATAATTTGTGTTCTATCGAATATGACTACCACGGTTCGATTCTTGTTGCATTCTTACAGGCTCAATTGGGTTTGGTTGTATCTTGAACAGCAGAGTGTCCTCATATTGCTTTAGTATCTGACCACTTTCCACTTTCTTTTGTGAGGAATATGCTTAATTAAGAAATATTATGGTTGCAGTTTGGCCTTTTTGTGTGGAGAATTTTCTGATGTGAATCATCTATGAGAAGAACATATCTTTTTCCTAAATAGTGCATGCAAGGAAACTTCCTGCCTGCTGGCAATGACTGTCTATAGCTTTCGGGATTGAATGGTATTTTCTTTTTCTTTTTCTTAAATGGCTTTATGTAATTTTCTTACCATGACATTGTTGTCTATGATTTGGTCATATCACAAGTTGTTAAAGCATGGTACCGTCTATTGCCTCATTTTCGACAAAGCAAGCTTGCTTGTCAATTGTCATTAGGAGTCACCAAATCGCCCATGCCGGGTTTGGGCTGCCATTCTTATTCCAATCCCGGCCCGAAATCCTAATGGTCAACCTGGGTTGGAGTTCATGGATAGTCATAAGATATCTTTCCTAGGATATTAAAATCTAGGTCCTCATTTAAAAGTGATTATTTATAGTGGAGTGACAATATTATTCTAGGATGTGGGAATGATTAATAAAGTTTTCTATTACTTCTAATGGCACAACAGACGGTGTGCCTTCTGTCAGTAGAAATTGTATTCAGTTGGAATTAATTTATATTTATTTATGTTATAATATGTATAAATAATGTTAAATGTTCCGGCCCAACAAATTAACTTATTCAGATGAATGACAAGATAACTAATCTTAATATGATATGAAAAATTAATTTATTGAAGTGAATAACAAAGTAATTAATTTTAACATGATATTAGAGCGAAAGTTCTTGAGTTCGAATTATTGTTAAGACATGCATCTTCATCATCATTTGTATTTACAGGGCCTTTTGAGTAGCCTTTTTAGCCATGCATGGTATATGATTTACATGTAGAACTGTCTTTATTGAAATTACAGACTAAAAGCCCAAAGGAATGGCTTCTAAGAGTCATATAACCAATTTATTACGATTTTCTATGTCCACTTTGGTAGTTACATTTTTTCTAGGCCCAACATCACCATTGAATTGGACATAGTTTCATGTTCTCTAGGCCCAACATCACCATTGAAAATTAAGCCATGTTGAGGTGATGTTGCATTATTAATTATTATGTGACAAATATGCACGGACATTTGGTTGTCAATCCAATAAGCGAGATTATAAGATGAGTGCGAAATGAGCATTATCATATTTGATATAAAATAAATATTGAACATGAGTGTTAGATTTTTAATTGCGATTACTTATTAATAAGCGATGAAATAGTATTTGAAATATTAAACTCATTATCCCTTGTAGAGAATTAATCCAACTCGCCATGCTAATCTCCATAAGGAGAGAATAAAGTGTGATGAATTTGAGATTCTCGCTTTCGAAATTAACCAAATAAAGGAATGAGTGATTCCTATGCCCATCTCATATCATTCCCTCGTCTAAATGTCAATCAAATGTCTCGTTAGAGTTTTTTAATATAATTAATTTGGCACCAATAAATAAGTGGAATCATTGTTTTAGAGCATAAATGTTATAATTTTCACACCCTTTTACACTTCAATAATATTGTCTACTTTAGATTGTCCAGTTCATTGTATATGTCGAGCCTATATATGGATTATTCTATTTATATGGATACATTAGGTCTATCTGGCTTTATTATTATTCAAGTCAAACAAGTGGGCTGGAGCTAACTCACAAGACTTGGAAAAATGCCCGAGTGTTGGAGGTGGACATACACTTATAAAGTATTTTTACAATCTCAAATCTTTAGAGGCAAGACTTTACCATAAATCAGAAGTGAAAATGTTTTTTTTTTGGGTTAATTGTGTAAAGAAAGGACTGAAAATAAGCGTTTGATTGAAGACAAACTAGCAATGACTTTATTTTGTTTTATTTTATTAAAGTCCTGACTTTATATGATGCTCTGAATGTACACACACAAGAAACCAATAATGATTCACCCACATAAATTGCAGGTTCAAATCCTTTGAAAGGCCATATCAAATATGCTCCACTTGAAGAATGCCACTCACACCTCTCTCTCTCTCTCTCATAACTCAATTGTCCCTTCATGGTTGCCCAAAAGATGGAAAAGTAAATGGAATGGAATCATCTTTATAGCTTGTCAACCAATAGTTTGTGATTTACGCTATGCTTCTGTTGAAAGTTATAACCGGTACGTTGTTGACAATTCAACGAGTGTGCAGCGAGTGCGAGATGAACATTCTCATGTTTGGTTAAAAATAAAGAGTGAGTATAAATATTATAATTTTAATATTATCATAATTTTTTTACATAAAAAAGAATAATATAAATTAATTTAATGATTGTGGGTAGAATAAATTTTTAAACATTAAAATTCACTATCTCTTGTGGTGATTAGCTAATCCCTTTTTTTTGGATGAGCTTTGCTAATATTCACAAGATGAGAATGAAGATGGAATGAGGCTTAGGTTTCTCTTCTGCTAAACTCAACCAAGCGAGAGATTATGTGATTACCATTCTCATCTCTCCTCAAAATGTCAACCATATGTTTTGTAAATGTTGATGAGATGTGACTGAAGAGTGCTCATATAAACGTTTGTGTACTCGTGTACGTATATGCTAATACACTATTTTGACTCTTTGACACCCATCTATAACTTAAAGTTTTAATAAGCAATAAAATATGAATTCATTTATCTATATTAACCACTCAAATTTCTCAAGATTCAAGTCTTAACTTAATTGGCTAAAGTCTCTACCACAAGGACCCTCATGACCAAGATATCACGGGTTCTGCCCCCAGGGCATATGGCTCAGCGGCACCCAATGGGGTCTTCGGTTTGGTTAGTACGGTGGAGTCCCGAGTTCGAAGCGTGCCTTTGGCGCAGTTTCGGTCATTCTTGGTTGATTTATCGGAACGCACCCAGCGGTCCTTGTCGTTGTATCGCATAACCTGCGACTTACATTCTACCGGCATCCCGAGGGCACGGGTCGGTAGACAGGCCCTTTGGTCCTGCCCCAACCAAAGATATCACGGGTTCTAATTCTTTTACCCTCGATTGCCTATAAAAAAAATCACTTAATTTTCTCATACAATCAAACCTAACTAATAGACTTGACTTTTAGAAGATGGTATTTAGGGTTCAAGTGATTTGGGTGCTAAAGAGTTTCGAGATTTTTTGGGTTAGGTTTTCTTCTCGTTTTGGTTATTGCCCACATGCAAAAAAAATAAAAAAATTACGACAAATAGGATGTTGGGTCTAATTTTTTCTTTGTCGGAATTAAGAGAGGGACAAACAGGATACCTTGATAGTTGACGAACGAAATTAATCTAATAATAGCTAAGGAGGTAAAATAACATATATTAAAAAAATTATTTATCCTAATTTATTTATTAATTTATCCTCCAATTGTACATATTTTATAAAGAAAAATAACATATATTAAATTATTGGGTCATAAAGGACAGACCATACCCAACCTCCCTGCCACTATTGCAGCTTTTAAGTGTCACAAGATTCCTAATAAATAAGTGTCTAACTTGTTTCTTCTTCCTGTCTCCCTCACATGGCTAGTGGACACACATGGATTTTACCTTTTTTTTTAAAAAAAAGAGAGAAAAAACATAAGCCATTCATTGGGCCCTTCTTTGTTGTTGGGCCATCATCTATCAAACCCCAAAACAAAAGCCATTGAAAAAGGGAAAAATGTGGAGAGTATGGAAAGAGGAAAGAAAGATGTGGGAAAAGGAAGCATATATACATGTTCTTGGGGGACCATTCATTAAATGGATAAGTCTCATAGGCCATAATCCAGTTAGTCTCTTAATCATTGAAGGAAAAAGGACCAAATCTTTTAATTAAAATTATGTAAAAGGGATTGAGACCTTCTTTGGCCATCAAATTCTAGAGAATATGCTACAATTAGGGCAAAAGTTTTTGGATTAATGAAAATAAATGGTAATCAAAACTTAAAAATGGGTTCTCAAATTAGATGGATGGAGAATAGATTTACATGCATAGAGAAGCATTTATCACAATTAGTAAAAAAAAATAATCAAAAATCATAATTATAATTGCATGATTCATGTAAAGCAAAAATGACACCTTACAATTGTAATTTGATTGAAGTGCCCTAAGTGGCGTCGCCTCTTTCCAATCATAGATTGTGATTCTAAAGATGCCCACAAAGTAATTCATATATTTTTTAACCTCCAATCTCAAATTAAAATTTACAAACACACCCTTGTAGTTCTCGATAACACAAAAATATCTGTTATCTGTCAATAACATACTGACAAATATCACCTAAACGATTGAGAAAGAAGTTACCAAATAGTACATAAGAGCAATGAGACCGAGCTGAGAACATTTTAGCATACCAAAATGCCTCATCGACGGACCACATTGGGACAACTAAACAATAACACCTTAAAAAACTTAAGTGACAAAATACCTCAGAAAACAGACAAGACTCATATTAGGATAGGAATCAAGAGATGATTCACCCATGAAAATCTCACCCACAATTATGAAAAAATGAGATATTTTCTACCAAATCAGACTAGTATAAAATGAGGCCTCCGCCCAGGTTAGCCTCTCTCACATTCTCAACTTTTGATTGCTAGCAAAAAGGAGAGTTTCGAGCATTGAGCACTCTTCATTGCTTAAGATCAACCGCCAAACTGACTTGAACGCTGGGTACATCCTAATACATAAGTGTCCCATTGCGTGCCCATAATAGATTATAGATCTTTTAAGTGATGTTCAATACTCTAATACAGTGTGTTTTGGATAACTATTGAATTTATAAATAATTACAATCTAACAACTTCCCTGTATAATGATAGGCATCTTACTAAGTATATTAACACTTGAGATTGTTCCAATCTTCTAAATATTATGGCAATTTGGCAAACTCGGAATACTTGTATAACATGATCATGATGAAAGAAGTTTTTGTTGAGATGATGAAGTACTGTAATCGATTGTGATAATTCTTTATAAATGCGAGAAGTCATAGATTCAATTACGTCACCTTCAATAGTTTTCACTAGGGATGACAAAAAAATCCGATCCGTGCACCGTGGGGTATCCAATCCGTTTAAAATCCGAAAACCGATCCTATAAGGTTTGGAAACGGTTCTGGTTTTTATTTTCAAATCCGTCACGGTTTCGAGTCAGTTTTGGTATTTGATGCCGGGTTTAGGATACCCGAACTGATTAATAAATGGTTAGGGTACTCGAACCAAAACCGTACCCATAACCATAACCAACCCGGACCGACCCAACCTTTAATTTCAAGCCGGGTTTAGGATACCTGAACTGATTAATAAATGGTTAGGGTACCTGAACCAAAACCGTACCCATAACAATAACCAACTCGGACCGACCCAACCTTTAATTTCAAGTAAATTCTTAAAAATATAGTATATATGTTAGAGAAGGAATTCGAACCTTACACATGTATACAAAACTAAATCACTTAACCACTAATCCAATTGTTTGATTTTTTGTTATAGACTTTCATAGTTTATAAATATATATTGAGTGTTTGGAAACATTATCCAATCAATTATGAAAGAAATTGAAAAAGTTAAACGGTAAATGGGTACCCGGCGATAAACGGTTATGAAAAGGTTCCAGTTTTAAAAATCTATAAATGATTTTTTAAACGGTTTTGATATAGGGTACATTAAACGATAACGATTTTGATATTTTTTAAATAGAAGGGTATCCAACCCGTTATCACCCTCAGTTTTCACATTATTTTGTTGATTGAATTACGTCATACCATTATAAGTTTCAACTCGCATATGCACAAGATTTCCAATATTACCCTTGGATTCGATTTCCAATTTTCTATTTAGTCTCTTCTCTTGTAGTTTTTTTTTATTCTCTCTCGAGGACGTTATAACAGGAAATGGCGATGGAGCTCTTCTCGGAGAGTCCAAGAATTTCATTCTCTCACGATCTTTCTCAATTCGAAGTCGTCCCAATCGAAAAACGCCATCCATATCAATCAAATTCACCATCAAACAGCATTGATTTCGATTTTGGCGTTCGAAAAAGCTCTGACCAAGAATACAATTCTTCCTCCGCAGATGAACTTTTCTCGGACGGGAAAATCCTCCCCACCCAAATCAAGAAAAAGAACAAAACTTTTCCTACGAACCAAACAAACCCATCTCCATCTCCTCCTGATACTAATTCCCACAATAAAATAGAAAACCCAGATAAGCTCGACAATGGAGAAGAAGCAGGACAGAACAAACAGAACAGTTCGAAGTCATTTTGGAAATTCAACAGGAGCAGAAGCTTGAACTGTGGAAGTGGCTATGGAAGAGGATTGTGTCCAATTCCACTTCTATCGAGAAGCAATTCAACGGGGTCTGCACCGAATTCCGTGAAGAGATCTCCATTGATAAACAAAGATACCCAAAAACAGAGCACACAAAGAACTTCTTCTTCTTCTTCATCATCATCAATTAAGTCGTCACAGAAACCACCATTGAACAAGAGTAGTTATGTCAGTTCATATGGGAATAACGGTGTTCGAGTTAATCCAGTTCTGAATGTTTCTTCAGGGAATCTGTTCGGGTTAGGTTCAATCTTCTTCCATGGAAGCAAAGAGAGGAGCAAGAAGAAGTGATTTGAGTGGACCAGATTGACAATTGACAGCTTGGCTATTGCTTTCATGCTTGTCACGTTCTGTCTTTTTTCGGGCAACATATGCTGTATAGTGTCGTCATCTTTCTTTCTTTTTTAGTTTTTGAATTGTTTATTAATCTCTATTGAGAGAGTTGTTCATTGGTTTTTGTGTTTCTATTTTGATAATTTGATTGTGTGTTGTGTTTTTTTTTGCGCTGTTGGTTCATGAAATTATGATGGCTGTACATCGTAACAAAGAAGTGAAAGAACATGAAGAGTCGTCCTTGTTTGTCTCTCTAGAATCTAGAGAGCCATATGAGTACATCCATTACGTATTTCGTTCCATTGACACCTACTTGAATACGAGAATCTTGCGATGGGTATGATATATGTAGATCTTTTTTGTATAACATATGTAAAGATAGTTTTAAGTAATTGAACATGTGATTGGTCCACGTGTTAACATATAACGCAAGTATACTGCAACACCGTTGGTGTCACAGTGTCAACTATGCAGATGTAATATAAATTATGTTTATATTTTTATAATCGGATTATGCAATAATCTGGTTGATGCAAAATCCGAAAATTTAAAACCGACCTATTGAACCGGGTTTCACATCTGTCAAAAGTGACCGGGTTCGGTCAAACCCAATCCGATAGCCCAAAACTCGGCCTGGTGTGCAGGCTCACCAACTAGTTACTCATAGTTAGCTAACTCCGTGTCTTTTATTAGGGTGTTGGGCCCTTACTTTTTTTGGGGGCCGATTCAGCCCAATAACTGTTGTCACGTTTTCAGAATTTAACTGGATCTATTGGGACTATAAGCAGCCCAATGAATTTTTAAGCTCCACAAATTCAATTACAATATGATTTATTTATTACATACAAGTGCAAAACTCTGGAGGCTTTCTGGCTTGGAGTTGGAGCCCATCACATGTCAAATTCTTTAACAACTTTGCCTGGCATGAAAATGATACAAGACAAGGAAAGAAATCGTCTAGTACAGTATGAAATTATGAATACTCCACATATTACAAAGACATTTGTGTTTCTCCATATTAATATACGTAAAAACTTTGCATTTGGGTACAGTATGAGTAGCACATTATGTATTGATCACGGGTTGTCAGACTCGCATAAATATGAGTTTTTCATGATGTGATGAGAGAATAAGTTGGACCAAAACTTGACGCGTGATCACAAAAATATTATTTTCAATAATAAATATCAAAATTGTGATCTTTCGACACTATAAGATTTAATCCCAGAAAGTTTCAACAACTGATATACCACACTAGCGGATGAAATTTGCGTTTCTTTATATTTTTTATACCAAAAAAAAAATCTATGCATTTCGTTACTAAACATATGTCAATTATTACCAATTACTCATCAAAAATCATTTTCTTAAGGGCCGTTAAAAAAAAATCATAATCAAACCATTTAGTCAGTTTTTTAATAAAAAAATGCATATTTTACATCAATACAAATCATAAAATGAAAAATCAACGTAATCAATTAAATAGTTCGTCAAAAAAAAATCCAATAACCGACTGAAATCTTTGTTGAATTTTTTGACAATCAGCTCTCAACAGTCAAATATTGATTGGCATAAGCTGACATAGCAGTTGACCAATGATGTGGAATTTTCTTTTTTCTTAAAAAAAAAACAAATTCAAAATCTAAATATGACATGACAAATGGCACGTCTTCTCGTCTCCTTCCTCCCACAGTCCCACTCTCCTCCTCCTGTCTCCTCATCCCCCAGTTCTCCTCGACTTGCTTTACTTCATTTTCTGACACCCCCTCAACAGTCCAACATGATGAAATTTCAAATTAACCCAAGATGGGTTTGTCTAGCGATAAGAACGAATGCTAGGGTGTGTGGTTAGACACACAGTCCCGGATTCAACTTTCTCAAATTTTCATAAAAAAAAATCACTAGAGTCTTACAACATCTGTCATTCAAGATTCGTGAGATTAAGTTGACCTAAACATAAGCTGACCCGGATACACTCACACACATCAAAGAAAGAAGAAGATAATTTCAAATTGAAAGCTAAAACCACAAAACAAGAATTATGCAGTCGATATACCAAAAACTTGAAAGGAATTGCCTCAATCTCTGTCATCTTTTCATCCGTGGCATATAAAATGTTGGGAAAAAAAATTAAAAAGGGATCGAAATAAAGTCTCTCAATTGTCAATGCAATGTGAAAATGTGTCATAAATTAAAGTATTCATAATTGATGCCCTGGGGCCGAGAAGCAATCCTCGTCCTTGTCAAAAGAGAGCCACATTTACATCGGTTTATTTACGTAGCTTTGCTTGCCGGTTCATACATGCAAACTCACGTATCCACTCATTTCAATTCACAGTCTCTCTTTGCATATCTTATCTCCCTTTTGTTTCACCGCAACAGGTAATCCAAGATCTTTCTCTAAAAAAAATCTGGGCCCTTTTGTTTGTTGGCCGGAGGAAATTTTACTTCAATATATAAGTTCAGAGAACCTGACTCAGTTGATATGCAAAGTTTAACACTTCTCCTGTGTGAATTGATATCTTTGTCCAATATCCAACACGTTGCAAAGCAACGAGATTCCCATGGGATTGGGTTGAATATTTCAATATCGTATAAATATGGGCCCCTTTATTCTACTCCTATAAGGCTTTGTTACAGACAAGAAGATTTTCTATACATAGGTCCTGAAGATTTTGACCCAGCTGATGTGAGAGGTTAGAATTCTATTTTTTTTCATTCTTTATTATGATAAATTTTGTACATGTAAATTTCAAATACTTGAACCGCTCACGCTCGCCAAAAATTAGATACATAACAGTGTATTAATATAGAGAGTTAAAACTTAGGTCCCAAATTGAAAGGATTCATCTCCCAATCAACTTGATCACCATAGTTAATTTTCTATTTTATGTAACTATTAATGTATTTGGTATCTTATTTTAAACAGTAAAAACTGAAAAAGAGTATTATTTGGGTGCTATCCACTTCAACTGCTATTATAGTTTTATTTTACAGTTAAAATACATTTTATCCACAATAAAATGTGTATCACTTATTGGTATGGTGTCACCTATCGATATTAGTCATTTTTTTGGACATATATTTTGATCAAATCATTTAGTAAATTATCACACGATTATATTATATTTTGGCCGAATTTTTAATTAATTTTAGTATAATATATATATATATATATATTAAAAAAAGAATCAATTTTAGTCTATATTTTTTTTTTCATTTTTGTTTACAGCCTTACTTGCTTTACTTCACTCTCGCGAGTGGGGCATGATAGTTGTTGTAAAGTGGAGGTAAGGATGTTGAAAAGTCTGTGTGAGAGAGTTGCAGACAGAGGTAGATTTGACGTACCCGTAAAGGATGGACATTTTGTCTCTCTTTTAATTTTTTTTTATAATTAATTGTAAGAAAGTAAAAGAAGCCTTAAATTAATTAATTTATGTTCTTTCTTTTCTTTTATGTATTGCTCATTTGGTAGCCGGCATGCAAGAGAATCCCAATTTATCGCTTTACAAATTTAGATAATGAAGATTACATGATTGTAATAATCTCACGAGGTTAAGGTTTGCTCTACTCAGAGTATGTTGATAGAGTATAAGTTCTCGTAAAACGTAAAAGCTGAGAGTGTCTGAGAGTATGGGGACAGAGTATAAGCTAGCTTATACTCTGAAACAAACGGAGGCATGATGATTTTAAAATTTTCAAATATATAAAGTGATTACCATTCTCAAGTGCGGTGTTTCGTACGTAAAATTACACGAGGGACACCGCACCTGCCCTTCATCCAAGGACATGTGCGGTGTCGCTCATGTAATTTTACGTGAATCTTACTACAAAAGGTGGATTCCTAATTTGGTGTAAATTACTTTTAATAAGTTGTTTTTTTTTATAACATGGAAAGTCATTGTTACTACTTCATTTAATAAACTCTTTAAAAAAATTATTGATTTATTATGATACAGATACACATAGAGTATGTGTGATAGAGTATAAGCTATCGTAAAACGTAAAAGTTGAGAGTGTCTGAGAATATATCTGACAGAGTATAAGCTAGCTTATACTCTCTACCAAACAAGGTCATATTTTAGGCAGATACACGTTTCTTTGGACGGGCTTCGTTGCGCGTGGGATGTTTCTCTCTTTCTCTCTCTACTGTAACACACCTTAGATACCTACTACTCTCTGCAGTCTCTTTTTCTCTTGAGCTGAAGGAGGACAGACAGGCCAGTCTCTCTGCCTTTTCCACGCCAGAACAGAAGGCTCTCTCTTTTTCCACTGCCAAATGCCATAGTTTCGACTTTCGAGCCTCATTTCCTGGGACTTTGCACCTTATCCCATCTTTCTCCATTTGCTTTTAGATGATTTGTTCATCATTTCATTCCAATTACTTGCTCTTTTGCGTCGAGTCATGTAGATAGATACTCACCGCAAGTATACAAATAGCCTAGTGTTCTCTTTTTGCAGGTTCTTGTGCCGTGGAATCGTCATTTTGCTGCTCTATCCCGTCGTTCTCCTCCCTTCACCTAACCATACTACATTCTTGCACGGTCTTCTGCGTTATAGAGAAAAATCTTTTTGCGTTTTTTCCCATTTGGGTACTTTTCTTTGTGGACCATTCTTTGATGTATTGTGGGTTTTAGCTTCTTCGCTCAAAATAGTTCATGGCAGTTTGGTTTCTACCTTGTGGGTTTTACAGATATTTTCGGGATTTTTCAATTTGATTGCTGTTCTTAAAGAGGATTTGGGATTCGGAGTTACCTGGGTGGTTAGAATTTCTGTTTCTTGTTCTGGAAGATGAGTGAAGCGACTGGGAAAACGACAGGGTCGTCTTTGTCCATCATAGAGAAGAAGACTCACAGACCTGGTGGTTGTGTGAGTATTCTCTTCCATCTCTTCGATTGGAACCGTAAGTTTGTAAAGAAAACGCTATTCTCCCGGAGACTACTTGCTCCAGGTTAGCCCTTTCTGTCTGCGTCTCTCTGTTTCTCTGCCTTCTACTTGGATGATAAAATGGCGCAGAGAACCTAATTTTTTTACCACATTTTTGCTAGCTCGTGCAAAACAAGTTTTAAAGAAGTTTGGAGATGAGAAGATGCCCAAAGCAAAGCTTAAACTGGTGCGCCTTTCTTTTCAGCTGCCAAGTGTGGATTTATTTATTCTTTTCCTCTTCTTTTTTTTGTGTGATTCCTCATCATTTATGGTGTTTTTTTAAAGTAATAATTATGTAAAGGATATCTCTTTGTGAATTGATAGATTGCTGACGAGAATAGTGGGGGTTTTCCAAATGTGAAGACAAATGGGAATCATGGTGTTTCTGATAAGGGGCAAACCCATGAAATGCGCCATCCAGGTTTGGTTGCTAGGCTTATGGGCCTTGAATCCATCCCAGATTTGAAAGGAGATAGGTCAAAAAAGGTTTCAGATGCGGGGGGAGAGAAATTTGTTAGTAGTCCTGCGAGATGTGAAAGGGGGGATTTAAGTTTAGACAAGGTAAATGCAAAGCTTGATTTCAGACCTCAAAAGATTCAGAAAACAGGACAGTGCCAGAGACAAGCTGTAACTAGATTTGGTGCTGATGCATTGAATATGAAGAGTGTATTGTCACGAAGTAGAAAGCATCATCACCCCAAGCTTGCTCCCCCAAAGAAAAGTCCGAGAATCTCCTCTCCTAGGGCATCGAGGTTGATTGATGCTGCCACTAGAATTCTGGAACCTGGTTTGCAAGCTACAAATAGAGCAAAATGCACTCTTACTTATTCGAGTTCCAAGCAGTGTCAAGGGGAAAAATATGATGTTTTGACTGAGGAAGCAGGAATTCTGTCACCAGATATAGCAATCCAATCTAATTATAATATGATTGTGGGAACAGATTTGATGGGTCGGACTGCTTGCAAAAATTGTGGCAATAAGCTTGATGTTGTCAATTCGAGAGTAAATTTAGAGGATCAGCCATTTATTCATCCGCCTTCTAATCTGAATATAGTCAATGCCTCTTCACTGGAAGTAGGAAGAAGCAAGGCAAGGGCACCTTTGCCCTCTCTTGAGCAGGAAAGAGAAGCAATGTCACAGAGACCTCGAGATCATCCCATCTCACTTGGGGGTCACCAAAAAGGCAGCATGCAAACTCATGATGATCTCGCAGTGGAGAGGAAACCTCAATGTCAAGAAGGTCAAGCTCATAGGCATGTGGCAAGGCATCAGTGCAAGGTTCCAAGAGATGTATCATCTTCTTGTGCCTCCAAGATCAGGACTCAAACTTCAAATCAGATGCCTTTCGCCAGAGAGACAATGCCACCGAGAACTAGATCAAGTAATTTACGAAGCAGGAGAACGTCAACGGCTGCCAATGCTGTGGCTGAAGCCAAAGATTTTGTTTCTTTGAACAGAAGCTTAAGTGGTCGAACTCCACTAAGAATACCTCCTAAGGTGGATACTTCTACGTTCGATGCCAATAAACGATTTAGCAACGTGCAGGATGAATCCTTTTCGAATTTGAGAACCCCAGTGCGGAAAAGGCGAACAATAAGTGTCAATAGACAAACTGAAAGTCCTTTTGGCAGTTCTGCATTTGGAAAACAGAGAAACGCCAAGTGTGGTGGTGTGACTGCGAAAGAAATGAGACACAATGCTCCCTCCCAGAATGTTACAAGCAGATCAGCCGGTCATTGTGACCTTGATAGACCCAGTACCCATAAGGACAATGATGCTGTATCTTCTACCTTCAATTCCCCAGTGACATATAAGGCTGGAATTTCCTCTCAACTGAAGCTGAAAAGAGACGATCAAATCGACATAATTAGAAAGAGTAATTCTGAACAGCACAGGAAAATAGTGGATGAAAGTGTGAAACACGTGTCTTTGCCAAAGCAATTTCCATTGAAATGTGCTCTTCTGATACAAAAGTTGAAGGAATTGACTTTTCAAGAAGAGGATGGAGTGGTAACTGGCGGTAGTCCAACAAAGAAATCCACTGCCATTATTCTTCAGGAGCTAATATCTGCTTTCACTGCAGAGCAGCCTATGTATGAAGATGGTCATATTTTAGATGCAGAAAATGCTTTCCAGGTTGGTCGTCTTTTACAATGATAGCTCATTTCTTGTCCTTAATCATTGGCTTCCATAATTCCTGCTATGTACACGTAAGTTATTTATATGCAGTTATGCATATGTGAATAAATTAGTGTGTTCAGTATATCATCCAACAGTTGCTGAATCAATGTTAGTTTCCCTGTGTTGGGCGCAGTACCTCTGACCATAGTTACCAGGAACTCGGTATGCTCCGAGTCGTGGTACGGGAACGAAGTATGCCACTTGATTGATTTTGGTACGTTAGGGGGTGGGATTAATTGGTACACTAGTTGGGGACGTGGTACGGTTTGATCTTTGAAGTGTTATTCAGGTCACCACTAAATATGGAATGAAATATAAAGTATTGGAATGGAAGAAAAAAAAAAGTATCATTTTCTTCATATTGAAAACAAGGGCAAGACACTTTCAGATGGTGACATATGTTGGAACAGCCCTAATAGAAGTTTAAAGGCGTTAATTGTTAGCTTAGTATCCTCAAGTCATGCTTTGTTATAGTATTATCTGTTATGCTGAACTTTTGCTTCAAATAAAATCAGAAGAAAGGAAAAAGAATCTAAATAATGATGGCAGATGTTTTTGGGATGCCAATTTAGGTGTCAATGGTCGTTAGTGTACCCTGTTCTGGAACGGGTGTCCCGATTCGGGGTACGGAGGGGGGATTTACCATTCTAGTAATTATGTCTCTGACGTTTCCTTTTTTTTTTCTTTCAGAATTTCATTTAATGCTATATCTTTTTTCGGTGATTAGCATGTTACGTTATCCAGAGTTTTGTGATTCAACAATGATGATGGGATAATTGGAGTAATATTTGAAACAATTTCATGATTTAAGGCATCCCAATTGGATATTTCCATTGCACATTTTTTTCCCCTTTAAAAGAATTGCGGACTTTTTAACTTGTTTTATTTTGAATAAATTGCACCAATCGAGTACTATATGAGCTTATTATTAGTTGCTTGAGTATATTATCCGATCATCACTCATCAAATTTAATTTTAGACTCTTGTCATGGCCAGTCTACGCCTTTAGTATAAAATTCGTGATTCTTCACGAATATATACTAGTTGTTATTGGAATTGAGAAACATGATAGACCTGCAAGTGTTAAGAAAGCATGCTTCAATTGCACAAATTTTAGATTGCAGTTGCAGGGGATTTGCTGCAAAGATACTTTTACAGGAAAACGGGAGGAATTAATTGCCAAGTGGCTGGTAAAAGGTGATATAATTTCAAATTAAGTATGCACTATAAATACAGAACGGATTAGCAACGGATAATTTGGATTGTATTGGTTGAAGATGTTTAAATGAACTAATATGATAGTAATATCAAAACTTGATACCGATTTCGTAGTTTTGGAAATTCAGCAAGCACATGCTTTGAATCAACTCTTTTTTTTTAAAAAAATTGTTATTTCTGCTTAAATGCTTGTTCTGTCATCATCGTAAAACTGGGTTGGAAAAATTAAATATCTACTTATAATATATTTCTATAGCTGGGTACCATATGATTTTTTATTTCCTTATGTTACTCTTATACTTTGACATGAGTTGTTTTTGATTTAAAGATGCATCCTTCTAAAATGGCCATTCCTGATGATATTCATTTGTCCAGAGCAAAACAAAGATAGGAAGAACTGCTGTGGGATGTTCAAGTGTTGCTGATCATTTTAGCCCTGGATCTGTTCTTGAAGTTTCATTCTCAACTGACAGTTGCGTTTCCAGTTGCGTAGATAATAGCTCAGGTAGGATATTTGATTTCTGCTCTTTTTTTACGGGATGCAGAATGAAGATGTGTCTGTGTGGCACGTATCTTTGACTGTGGATCGTGTCGTTTGCCTACTGTTTATGCATTGTATCCTCCTTTGTTTTCCCTTTGCAAATGACATCTTCTCTTTTGTTGTTTGAAAACCTCGCCACTTATCTCAGGACAAAGGCTGAACTTTGACTCCATGGACTACTACTTGCAGTTCCAACCAACGGAACCTGATGCTGACCTCCTTGATTCAGCAACCTTCTTTAACGTAACAAAAATTGAAGAAAAGACAGTTTCTCACATTTCAAACCATGTTTCTGAGATACTAAATTGCATCAATCTCGGAGGTCTTGGGTTGACTGGAAAGCAGCTTAGTCATGCTAAGGGGGTTATCCTGAATGCTGAATTGTTATTCGGAACTGCAACTCAGCAACACGCAAATGGAATAAGAGAATTTTTCTTCTCCCCCTTTCTCCTTGATGAATTAGAATCTCTTGCCTATGAGATGTGGTTGAACATCAACCGGCTTCTTGGTTTTATGGAGACCAAAGAAGGAAGTCATCTATTTAGGGGATTCCTTTTTGACTCTATAATAGAAGTATTAGATTCAAAATATTTCCGGTACTGTAACTCTGGATTCAAGTCCTTTGCAAGATTGCCATCATACATGAATGCAGAAAAGCTTGTTCGAGATGTTGGAGATGAGATTCAAAGGTGGGAAAGTCTTGTTGGGATGATTCCGGATGATCTACTAGATTGGGATATGAGCCACTCCTTAGGCAAATGGGTAGATTTTGATATTGAAGCATTTGAAAATGGTGCAGACATAGATTGGGACATACTTCAAACTCTGGTTGAGGAAATTGTGGTAGACTTATGGGAGTGCAGGCTGACTTCTTTTTGAGTGACATACTTCAACACATTTGCGTCTCCCTTTCGTTAGCCGATGCTACATGCTGTAACTTGCTCTGTACAAATTGATGGTGGTACCGCCCGACTGGTGATATACTTATTTGTAAGGATTTTTGGATGATGCAGCCACAATCACTGTGGATGTACATGATTTTTATCTAGTTTTCTGGGTGAAAATAGATAGCTTTTATGTGATGGCTTTGTATTTTAATGTATTTATTGGAAGTTGTGTGAAGGTTATGATTCAATCATGTAGCAAGAAAGATCCTAATTTTTTGTTCTGTTTCAACTCTCTCTCTCAACCTTTTGTGAAAGATGAGCCCTTAGCAATTGGTCTGCGTTTGTTTCAGAGTATAAGTTACTTATACTCTGTCATCCATATTCTCAGACACTATCAGCTTTTACGCTTTACGAGAGCTTATACTCTATGAGACATACTCTGATCCAAAAGGACAAGTAAATTGACTCAACATACGAGAACTTGAGAATCATATATGTACTAGGCAAACTACTACAAATTCAAAATATTTGATATCTTTTTGTGCTGCGAAAATAAGCTTGGCTCGTTGTATATATGTTAATTGGCCCCATCAAGTATTGAGCGCTTTGAGCTTCAGCCCATGACATTTTGAAGGTGGAAAAATACAAAAATGGATTAATACAATATTTTAGTCGTCAAAAAAGATACTTTATGTTTCATTTTGTAATTCGGAGGTTAAAAACACTTTAATATTGTAACATAAAGTTTAAATTTGTTCCACTTTACACCATAATGCAAAATATATTTAACCTTTAAATGAAATTTTTGTTGCTAAATATAATCAACAACTACTAATATTGGATTGGAATGAGAATATAAATAAAATAGTTTTATATAAGATCAAGAACAATAAATATAATCAATTTCTTCATTTAGTCTCCAAACTTCTCAAATCAGCAATATGATAGGAGGGGTTGGAGATCATTCCTCTCCACCTCCTCCCCCTGTGTTTTCTTTATATCTCTTGAGCAGCCTTAGTGCGTTTGTCGAATAATTTGGATTCTCTATGTTTTCTAAATTCTACATGTGGGTTTTTGCGTCCATAACATTAGGGTGACAATGAAGAAGAAAAAGTAAATGATTGTAGTTCTCTTTTGATCTACACTCGGATCTGCTTAATTATATTCCCATATATTCTTTGATGCTGCTTGGAATTGTCAAATCTGTCATGGATGCAATTTCAAACTGACAGATCTAATTCTGCAAATGTTAATTTGTTGTTTCCATTCTACCTCAATGTGAAGACAATAGTCTCTGTTTATTTTATTTGCTTAGCCTATTCAGGTTTGTCGGTCTCAGAAAGTGTTAGTGTGATGTGTGCTTATTTTCTTGTTATTGTGTCTAGGTGCCTCATTTGATTGGTTTTGATTTATAAATTCTAAGACTGTTTTTGTAGCGCTCAGTGTAACCTTACTATTATGAAATAAATGGCGAGAATTGACTCTCCAATTGTATGGGCAAAAAATCGTCCTTTTGTGAATAGGATTTTAATATATATGCGTTTGGATCAGAGTATGTTGATAGAGTATAAGCTCTCCTCGGCATCGTCTCTGCGACTTCTCTCTCTTACTCCCCCTTCACCCGAACACATTTCCGGTGCTCCGCCTAGTCCCCAGTTTAATTATTTGGATGGTTTGTGTTGTTGGGAATGAATCTTTCAAGCTTTAATAGACTAGATAGTCTGTGTATTAATGTGTTAGTTTTTATAATTTAATTAACTAGTCGGAAGTATGCGCAATGTGCAAAAAGCACTTGCTAGTAGAGAACGAACTTCTGGCATAAACATGCATGCGCTTGTTAGCGACTGCATAAATATAAATAAATAATTTCTGTCAAGGCAAATATATAATTTTTATTGTTAAATATAATCAACATCTATATTCGATTGGACAATAAGAATATAAATAAAATAGTTCTTACATAAGATAAGAACAGCAAGTACAAAGCTACAAATTAAGAGAAGAGAGAGAATAAATTAATCAATTGTTCCGTCACACTATCTCATAAACTTATATGATGTATTTACAAATGAGATAATGTCAATTTGAATTACAAACTATCTATATCGATTCTAAACACGTGATTGACGCATTGTCATCAATTGCTCGTGAATTGATATTATTATTCTTTTAGTTATGGTCAGAATATGATTAGTATTATTGAATAATTTTTCGACAAGAGAGATTAAAGTAGCTGGACTAATTTTATTACTTGGTTCAAGACATTAATCACTAATGCATGTTTTAGGATGCATGTTCAGCATGCCCACTATGACTGCCATCAACGTCACTCTCACGAAAATATTCTCCCATATTGCGATGGTATTTGTCACCATATCTTCTTCTTCTTCATCGGCGTCATAGAAAAATTATTTGATGTAATTACCTGCTTATATGTGCCTAATGGTTCTTCAAGGGCATGTATCTATATATATATATATGTATGTATGTATGTATAGGTCAGGAGGCAAAAAGAAGAAGACTAGTCAACAAGTTGACATCTTGAGGTTAATGATGGCCGGGGAGGACCGGTGCATTTTTTTAGCAACGTCAATTAAAACGGTCATGTGAAGCCGTTGGATCTTTGAATAACATATCAAACTGTCAACATTTTGAAACGTTAATTAAATAAGTGGAAAATAGCAATAAGTCCTCCTTTTTTTTAATTTCAATAGGTCAAGCACTTTTTTATTCCATTAAAGATGAATTTTTTTTTTCTATTAACAAATTACTCTTAACCCTTATTTTATGTGTTGAAATATATTAAAATATTTTGTTCCATTATTTTAGCGGGATAAGAAAGTGAACTCATTCGTTGAAAAAATATCTACAAAAAAATGTATATGTTTTCATAACTAATGCCAATACATACCATTAGGGGTGCGAAAAACCGAATCAACCCATTTAAGGAATCGAAAATCAAACCGAATTTTTTCATTTGGTTCGGTTTATATATTTTTAGTTTTTCGGTTTGGTCTGGGTTTTTTTTAATAATTTCGGTTTAAACCGGAAAACCGTAATAAACTTTTTTTATTTTTATATTATTATTTTTATAAACATATACATAATACATTTGAGTCAATTGAATTTAATCTATGTGATGATTAATGATTTAAATTGAATAAAAAGTTGAATTTAATTTATGTGATGATTGATGACTAATTTGAAATTTGCTATAAATTATGACTTAAGACATATTATATTATTCAGATGATCAAATCTCAAAATTCAGATGTAGATTAAGTGATTTATTATTTAATTGTGTAGTATGTATTGTTGTAGATTGAAATTATAATTGAAGACATAATTACCATTGTCATATTCGGTTTAAACCGAACCAAACCGTGCATTGTATATCGGTTTGGTCTGGTTTAATTATTAAGTTGGTTTGGTTCGGTTTTGTTAATAGTCAGACCAAAATATTTCGGTTTTTCGGGTTCGGTTTGAAACCGAACCGTTGAACCGTTCTTCCAACCCTACATACCATACCATGAAAACTAATATCCAAGGGCAAAGTCCATGACATTTTTCTGTTGGCAATGAGATGAAAGATATAACAAATTTATATGGTATCGTTTTTGAATGTCAAAAAACGAAAAGATAAAATTAAGCGGTTTATAGATGAACATCCCAAAATGCGAGGCCAGGGCCGAATCTCCTAAACTTAAAACTCGGGTCTTTTAATAAACAAACTTGAAAAAAGGATAAGATAGATTCGTTTATGAAACAGGTCAAGCGAACCCTAAACAAACTGTCCGCGAATAGTTCAGGAATAGCTCGGTTTAGTTACGAGGCATACGCCCTTTTCCATCATAACTGCCCTGTCCAGCATGCCCACTACCACTACCATGAACGTCGGTCTCAGGTCTATAATCTTCTTTCATATAACGATGGAATTCGCGACTATCGTCGTCATCTTCTAGTTCTTTGTCAACAACATCTTTTTCTTCCTTCCTCATCATCTTATTGGAATCAACTGCAGCAGATCTTAAGGTTTCGTACACCACGATCGGCTTTTCAATCTTGTGCTTTGGCTTCGTGATTCCGTCTCGAGTGGATTCACAAATCGATGACATGATCAGTAATAACATTGATAAAGCAACGACCAGGAGAAATTTCTTCATGGTTCTGCAAATGTATACGCTTGAGGCTCTTTTCTTTCTCGTTTCGAACAATATGTGATATATGTGTGTGTGTGTGTATAAAAGGTAATAAAATGAGGTTATAGGATGACCTGTTGAGATTTAGACATTAAGCTGCGACTAAGTCATGATTTATAAAAAAACCTTCATGATTACAAAGTTAATTTTTTTTTAAAAAAGAGAAAGACTAATGAAGATGAAGCTGACTTCGTTGCCTTAGCAGGTAGGGTTTTGCTTATAAGGTACCGAAAAGGCTGTGAACAATATATATTTTCATGGTTGATATATGACTCATGAGAATCGATCTTCTTATTTGTTGAATTGGTTGGGATGCATCTTTTAATAGACCAATTAATCTCTCTTGGTCTAGTTTTCCACACCTTCAAAAAAAATCATGGGTTCGAGTGGGGACAAAAAACTTTCTGGTTTATTGTTCGGTTTCTTAAAAGAAATTATTTTAAGGGATTGAAGTTTAAACTAAAAAAAGTATTGAAATTAAAGAACTCGAACATCGATCTGACAAGAGAAGGCAAATAAAATACTGTATATTAACGAAAATGTTAAGTATCGCAACAAATATTTTAAAATGTCTCAATAGAAAAATAATTAATAAATTTGAATTTTGAATTCTGAATTTGCCTATAAATCATGTAGTTCATGTAGTGTATGTGCAGCTACATAAAATTATGAATACTTTGAGATATTTTATATTGAGATATTAAGATAACTAACATCACCACCAGTATATTAATGCACATTAAACTTATAAAAAAAATTCACGTATGAAAACAAACGAGGCCTTAATTTGTTTGGCCGGACTATTCGATTCCTTTTTTTTCTTTTAACAACTGCTCCTTATCATAAATATTCAATTTTTGAAGGAGTATAAAGAAAGAAACTCAAATTAATTAATAGTCTGTTTAGATTAGATTATGTTTCATTAACCTAATCTATACTTTGAAACGAAGAACGCTATCAAAATAAAATACAGGAAGGAAGAAAGAAGAAGGAGGTTGAAATCTCCACCAATATTGTTCTTGTTCGTCAACTTCGCTGTTTCTTTCCGGATTTCACAAGTTTCTCTCTCTTTCTTCCGTTTTTTCGGAAAATCAAAACACACAACCTTCTTACGATCACTCACTCGCTACCGAGGCAGTGATCGATCACTCCCTCAGTCACTCACTTTCACTTCAAATTACAATTCGGTAATGCCCTTTCGAACTTCCTCTGCATTATATCTTCTCCTTTTGATATTCCAGATTGAATTGAATGCCGTTTCGGTCTGAATTGAATGCCATTTGTGCTTTCAATTTAAAATTTATTGTTAATTTTATTAGTCTTTCTGACTTTTCTTCTGCTCTTTATTGGCGTTGAAATCAGGCGACAATGCAGGCATCGACGTGTGCAGCTACGCGAGGGGGAGTAGGATTCGAGGTTACAAGACGGAGAGTTGTCCCTGCCTTTGCTGGATTGAGCAGGAGAGGTTTAGCAATCAATAGTAACAGTGTTTGCATGAGTAGCAGGATTACTTGCTGCGGTTTGCGGGGCGATTCGGTCTCCATGGTGACAGGGCTCATGCCTGTCAATCTGATTCGGCCATCGGCCGTGGCCCGTTCCGTGAAAACTCAAGCTTCCGGTTCGTTCTTGAAAACCGCTTATTAATAGCAATTGTCGTTCAATGATATTGTACTCGCTCGTTTTTATGACTCTGAAGTTTGAATTTGGCTGGATACGGCTGGACCTGCATTTTTGTTTGGATGTCCGTGTCTTCTTTTAATCCATTTTTAACTAAGAAGGATTTGAAAATTGAATTTCAGAGGGTAATGTTGAGGCTGAGAAGAAATCTTCTGGAACAGTCTTGCCATTCGTTGGTGTTGTGTGTCTTGGAGCTATACTCTTCGGCTACCATCTTGGGTATGGCTTGTGTTTGAGTGCGAACAGAATTGCTCTCCTTCTTTGTGATTACATTTCATTTTAGTAGTTGTGGGTTTTGGAGGCGCGTGTTCTGTGTTCATGATTGTTATTCTGTTATGCTACATTTCCATTATATAATTTAATAATTTTTTTAGCATTTTCATAATGACAAATGTTATGATTTTGTTTTTGTTGTTTTTGTCACAGGGTGGTAAATGGTGCTCTTGAGTACCTTGCCAAGGATCTAGGGATTGCTGAAAACACTGTGTTACAAGGTAAATACCGTAATTAGCTCGACAAAGTCTGGCCGAAATTCCTTTAACTGATACGTTATTTCATCTGCATAATTGTTAGCTTGTGGTATATAATTATTCAGATGTTCAATATATGAATGGTTACTGAGCATTTTTTTTTCCCTCTAATTTTTGCTCGTATGAGTGATAAGTTGAAATAAATAGCATCATTTACTTCTCATGAGCAGCTGCTGACAGTTTGCCACTCTATAAAATTTTGGGCAGGATGGATTGTAAGCACTCTACTTGCTGGTGCTACCATTGGATCATTTACTGGAGGATCATTGGCAGACAAGTTTGGCAGGACAAGGACTTTTCAATTAGATGTAATCCCACTTGCAATTGGAGCATATCTCTGGTCTGTCCCTTGTTATCATTTTTTGAGCATTAGGTTATGATATTTTACTATATTAGTGGGTAAAATTGAACAAAAACCTCAAATTGTTTTACATGTTTCAGCGCCACAGCGCAGAGTGTGCAAACAATGATAGTTGGCCGTCTACTTGCCGGCATAGGAATTGGCATCTCATCTGCTATCGTCCCGCTCTACATATCTGAGGTCGATTATTTATCAAAGTCTTGGGTGGTTATTATTCTTAGAGGCCTCATATGCTGAAACATGTTCACTCACCAGATCTCACCAACTGAAATTCGTGGTACACTTGGATCGGTAAACCAACTCTTTATATGTATTGGGATTCTTGCAGCTTTGGTGGCTGGATTACCTTTAGCTGCCAACCCTTTATGGTATGACTATCCTTCTTTCTTTGCTTGTACCTTTTTTTTTAATTATATTAATTAAAAGAAACAAGGTAGTTCATAGAACATGTGAAAACATTTAATGAATCACAATCTAGGGCATATAAGTCCATAAACTCTTGTCGACAATTTAGCTCGTTGTAATGTTGCTTGCAAGATTAATTATTATATCCACAGGGAAAAGAACGATTTTGGAAGTTGATAGGAAATTTTTCGTGGAATGGTTGAAAGGGAACAATATATTGAGTATGACTATTGAGGCTTCTATGTGCTGAGTATGACTATTGAGGCTTCTATGTGCTCCATAATCAAAAATTTAATCTGTTTAAAATTGTACCCTTGGTTGTTCTGGCTAGGCTTCTGACTATTAAGCATAGTTGTCGCGCCCACTTTAGGAAGATGCAACTGAAATTTCACCCTCAAAGTAGTAGTAGAGGTTGATGAGTATTATATATGTGGAGGATGTACATTTTGTGGGGGGTAAAGTCTTCGCACATCATGTCTATCTTTGTGAATTTTAGTGGCATTAGAATTTGGGTAACAATTGTGGCTGTGGACAGTTTGGATTTTGTCTTGTAATGAGGAGACTTAAATGATTATATACTTTCTTATTTCTGTTGAAGTAAACTCACTCTTTTCCGCAGTCTATTTATAATCATTTTTGAAAGTTCGGTGTTTCTCACCAAGATCGTTAGTCAACAAAATATGGAAACAAAATGCGGAAAATAAATGAAAATCAAACACCAAGAATTTTACGAGGAAACCCCAACCTGGGAAAAACCTTAAGTCTATGAGCGACTAACCTTGAGGAACAATCCACTAAAACGAATCAGGAGTACAACTCTATTTTTGAACTAAAGACATCGCTCATCCCTTCTATTCAGTGTATTGCTTCAACCTCACTCAACCTAAACAAGGTAGAGTCCACTCTTGAATCCCTCAAGAGTCTTCATACACAAGTAACTCACAAAGAACAACTTTCAATACAAAAATCCTCACTACAAATCACTCATTAACCACTCAATTCAGAATCTCTCATACGAAACAAAGAAGTGATTTGCTTTTATGAAGTTACACAAAACTAATGCTCAAAACCTCTCTCTAGTAACTTCGGTCGTCTCAAAAGCACTTTGGTGATGTCTTTATACCATGCATAGTTGTCGCGCCCACTTTAGGACGATGCAACTGAAATTTCACCCTCAAAGTAGTAGTAGAAGTTGATGAGTATTATATATGTGGAGGATGTGCATTTTGTGGGGGGTAAAGTCTTCGCACATCATGTCTATCTTTGTGAATTTTAGTGGCATTAGAATTTGGGTAACAATTGTGGCTGTGGAAAGTTTGCATTTTGTCTTGTAATGAGGAAACTTAAATGATTATATACTTTCTTATTTCTGTTGAAGTAAACTCACTTTTTTCCGCAGTCTATTTATAATCATTTTCTCTCACTTCTTTTAATCACTCCGTGTCTCAATTACTTTGATTTGGCTACTTAGGTGGAGAACAATGTTTGGTATCTCAGCTGTCCCTGCTATTCTGTTGGCTTTAGGAATGTCATTTTGTCCAGAAAGTCCTCGGTGGCTTTTTCAGGTGTTCTTGTGAAACTATATTATCACTTCATTGGAGTTTTTTGTGCATTAGTGTTCTACTTGGTATAATTTGCTTAATGAAACTATTAACATTGCAGCAAGGAAATTTTTTTGATGCGGAAAAATCCATTAAGACATTATATGGAAAAGAAGCAGTTACTGACGTTATGCAGGATTTAACAACTGCTAGTCACGGTTCTGTGGATCCAGAAGCAGGATGGCTTGTTCTATTTGGTAGTCGGTATCGGAAAGGTACTCCTGAATACTGTGTACGTAAGCTTGCTATTCTGACATAAAAGATGGACTCTGGATCTTTCTGGCTGTGAAATTTAACTCGTGATGGTTATCCACATTTAAGGAGCGTCGTCAAATGTGTATTTTTCAGTATTATGAAAGCTAGTCGGCTGATTTGTGGAAGTTTGTCGCACTTGAAAATCTTTATTAATAAAAAATTTTGTGCAACTTCCATTCTTGTTTGGATTGATCATCGATGTAACAATAAAATTTATTGCATTTGAGTTTACTGTTCCAAGCTGGACATTTGAGGTAAATTTTGGGTCTTGTTGAGTTCCCATTATCCAATACCAAAGGTCCATGGTCAGTGTGGTTCTGTATTGTCACCCTGCATTCCCGCAGTTACACTGTTTTACAGGGCTCGGTCAATATAGTTTGAGAGACATGGTGCTTCCACTATTAATTATTGTAAATATTATTTTATAGGAGATTTCAAGATGATTAATTTCTGATATTTCCCCTGCATATTTGAGCCTAGCTTTATGTTATCCGTGGTGATTTTTTTGGACATAACTCAGTAAAAATCCTATTTTCCTTGTTCTGCAGTCGTCAGTGTTGGGGCTGCGCTTTTCTTGTTCCAACAGTTGGCTGGAATAAATGCTGTGGTATATTATTCTACTTCTGTATTTCGCGGTGCTGGAATTGCATCTGATGTTGCAGCTAGTGCTCTTGTTGGAGCATCTAATGTCTTCGGTTTGTAGTTTTTGACATTATTCTGACAACAGAGGAAGTTTCTTATTTGAATTTTTCACAGCAGATTTTCATATGATTGCATGTAATCTTACAGGCACAGCTGTTGCGTCCTCTTTAATGGACAGACAAGGAAGGAAGAGTCTTTTGATGACGAGCTCTAGTGGAATGGTATGATTATCTTTTGGCAAACAATCCCTTATTATCCCCACCCAAAAAAAATTGCTTATTGATCTCACAGTATCATACTGATTAACTGGAGATGAAGAATTTGAGAATACTTCTGTAGTTGCATGCTTGATTTTGGCAGATGATTTATTTGTTTTCTCATATAGTCGTATATTCCTATCATCAAATGTCGTTATTCTGAAATTTTGATATCGGTTCTAATAAGATTCTTTCTCTCTGAGTCGCAATCTGATTCTTTTTCTTTGGAGTAAACGAAATGTGAATAAAATGGAAATAATAACCAATTTCATTGCAATAATATATCTTGACAAGTGCCCAATTGCATAAACGTGTTCCCACCCATCTCCATGTGGATCATTTGTGTATGTAACGATTTTGCCATCGGATCTCTGTTTTCTGGATTTTACTTATACAATATTTCTGGTTTTAATTAAATGTTTAAGTCTTAATACGTTTGACATACATGGTAAACTAGTGATGATATGGGATTTTGTTCTGTGTCTAATTTTGAATGGAACCTCTTCTGATTGTATGGATAATTGTGAGCAAAACTTAATAGCCATCTGTTTTATGCTTTATCTAAAAATGTGGAGTTGTGGACTATTGAAGGATTTCTATTACTCTTGAAGCATTATGGATATGATGTATTTATGATATCATAAAAATCTGTTGTATATTGTTCAACATGTAATGTGTAGAATTTTCTACAAATTTTTCTGTTTTCTTCATATTTGTGTGGGCATTGGAATCATGACCGATAATTTCCCTCTCATTTAGGGATTTCATGACTGATACACGCTCTTTGTTTGTCAACTTCCCCCTGTTTTGGATCTTTAAAAGGCTGCTTCGATGTTGCTGCTTTCTTTGTCCTTCACTTGGAAGGTTCTGGCTCCACATTCGGGTGCCCTTGCTGTTATTGGAGTTTTTTTCTTTTGTAGCAGCCGTACAAAAATTATTTTCCATATTAGCATCGGACTGAACTTATTTCCGATTCTACCATGCCGAGCCTACGTGGCAATTTATATCATCTCAGGTTAATTGCTACAGACAAAACTGGAAAAGTAGTCTGACAAAAAATAATTTTTTTAAGTAGAGCCGCGCGGCTCTACTTAAAAAAAAATTATTTTTTTTTAAGTGGAGCCGAGCGGCTCTACTCAAACTTAAAAAAAAAAAATTAGCCACGCGGCTCTATCGGAAATAATTTTTGTCTGCAGCAATGCGTCTTTTGTACGGCTGCTACAAAAGAAAAAAACTTGGATTTTTTATTTTGATTTGGACAAAACTAGCCTCGTTGCATGCGTCTTTGACTCATAAATGTCCAACCACTTGATGGAGGAGAATATAATTTATCACAGTGGTATTTATATTTATGTTTCTTTATCCCACCAATGCATGATTGGTGATGCATTATTCTGGATCAAACTGTTAAAAAAAATGTAAGGCCTAGCTAGTGTTTATAATCTAGTTTATGCCAACTCTTATCGAGAGTTTATGCCAACTCACATTCAAACTGGAAAATAATAACATAATTAACATATAATTAATTTTATGCTAATACAGTTAACATATTCAAACATTTGTTAATTAAACATTCACTAATTAAACATTCACTAATTAAACATTCAATAATTTCTATTAGGACAAGACCTCCTAGTGTGTCCTACAGTGTGACAAAGACCACAACGATGGGGCCTGCGAGCACCATCCTTAACATCCATCTCATTGTGAAGGCGAGTGGACTGAGGTCGGCCTTTCTTACTCCTCCGCAAACTAGGATTTGGAATAATAATTGGGCCGTAGTAAGTGGGCCAAGTTGATCGGTCTGGTACCGGAAAGCTTTGTTAGCTTTGTTGATTGGACTTGTCATGTAAGTTTTGTTTTTTTCCCCTTTATTCCATAACTATTCACGAGGGATTACACATTCAGAATTTTGATGCACGTACCTTTGAGTAGAGCCACGCGGCTCCACTTAATTTTTTTTTTTTTTTTAAAGTTTGAGTAGAGCCGCGCGGCTCCACTTAAAAAAAATTAATTTTTTGTCAGACTACTTTTCCAGTTTTGTCTGTAGCAATTAGCCTGACATGATATAAATTGCCACGTAGGCTCGGCATGGTAGAATCGGAAATAAGTTCAGTCCGATGCTAATATGGAAAATAACTTTTGTACGGCTGCTACAAAAGAAAAAAACTCCTGTTATTGGGACAGTTCTGTAAGTTGACAATCACCAAACTTATTTGCCTCTTCTTTTGCCCGTAAAGTATAATTCCTTGTAATGTATTGACTTTTCCTCTCTTTTTTTCTTGCTACATCCAATTCTTGATTACGAATGCTAAAGATAGCATTTTATTGCATTTGTCAGCTATGTGCTGTCCTTTTCACTTGGTGCTGGTCCAGTGCCTGCACTTCTTTTGCCAGAGATATTCGCATCAAGAATCAGAGCAAAAGCAGTGGCTTTATCTTTGGGCGTGCACTGGGTAAGTCTTATTCGGAAGAGCTATCATTAGTTACTTACTTGGCATCGGGATGCTTGTATTTTTTTGCAGTCAATATTCGCTTCCATCTCTTATTAATGCATTCTTTTGCATCATTGCATTAATAATCTTATGGTTTTCCTGGGTACCTGCATGCCGCGATACACAAATAATTGAGCAATAGAAATTATGCTGCATTCCCTAATTTTGACTAAACCATGAGTTGTTTTTTCCGTGCATAGCTACATCATGGGATGTTAATTATCCGTACTCCATAGATATATGTCCCCTTTTCTCATGCCATGCTTGTCAATGGACTTGATGCTTCCGTGGTAACAGATCTCCAACTTTGTCATTGGCCTGTACTTCCTGAGTGTTGTAAACCAGTTTGGGATCAGCAGAGTATATCTAGGATTTGCAACAGTCTGTCTTCTTGCTCTCTTGTACATAGCTGGTAATGTTGTGGAAACAAAGGGGCGGTCACTGGAAGAAATAGAACGTGCTCTGAACCCTGCAATTTGACTCGAAGGTTGCTCAAATTGCTCGTCGAAATAACTCTGCTGCTGCTTGCAAATTCTGACCTTTTTTTTTTGCCGGCTTTCTCCGGACTTGATAGTGAGGCTTGAGCTGTTCTGGAGAGGGCGTTTGATTAGGAATAAATTGTCAATGTCCCCATCTTGTATCTCTGACGTTTGTTCTAATAGCAAACATCAGCTGTAACCAGCTTCAGTGAAGTTTTTCGTGATTCTGCAATCAATTTTGTATCATCTTTGAAATAACTCTGAAATGGTCTACCATAGAAAACTTCAATTAATTTTCATTATACCTTCATCAGAGCTCAATAATCATAAAATTCCAGTGATGCACTGCATTATTACCTTTTAATTTGATAAATTATACCCAGTAACATCATTGACTGCGAACAAAAGGGAGCTCAGAAATAACAAATAAATACCAAAACGACCATCAGCCTGCATTGTTTTGCACATGAAAACCATCTTTGAATAGAATAACTGGTGATTGTTTGACGCCTACAACTTAGCTAACTACCATATGAACCCGACTGCTGCTACGCTAGAAACATTACATTCCAACCATCCATTTCTTGTAGCTTAACCCTTTTAAGGTCTCTAAACTCAACAGCTGCAAAATCATACATGAAGGTATCCAATCATCTCCTTTGTAGCATATTGAAGTTGGTCTGCAGAGATTGGGTTTATGCAATTGCTACTTCTCGCCTCCTCTCTTCTTCTTCCTCTACATTTTCCTTGCCCATCTCTTCTTCTCCTTCTCCTCTCGATCGACCTCGGCTTGATTCTGTTTATGCGCAGCATTTCCCTTTCTTTTTATTTTTTATTTTGCAAAAACGTGGGCCAGTGAGTGGCGACCCACTATCTTCTAGGCCCAGAAAATGTTTGAATACTTAAGGCCCAATTTTGGATTATTTGTTAAGGCCCTCGAATTTAGGCAATCACAATGCTCATTTACTAATGGTCCATCAAATTTTAAAAATGGATTTCACATCTATCTCACAAAAATATAATTTTCAATACAATCAAATCAGCATAATACATATTTTAATACTGTCATGTCAGCAAAACACATCTCTCAATATAAAATTATTATCCAACCCAACTACTTTCCTATTCTTCATACTATTCCAATTAAATTTACACCAAAATCAAGATTTAGTCTCACCTTTATTACAAAAAGTCAAGTCACATTATCATTCACATCACCAAAATACATATATCAATACAACCACATCAACAAAACACATTTTTTCAATACAGCCACATCAGCAACTAATAACTCATTATCTTTGACACCATTGTGGTTGCCCTTAGTTCTCAAATTAAGAAGTCAGACCTCCTATATGTTTGGACTTAGGGTTAGATTTAGGCATTTACGGAGAGATTATTGGAAATCAAGTTGGAGCCGTATTTAGGTCATCTAGATTCTCTTAGTTTCAGTAAAATAACACATTCCTACCATTTTACAGTTTTCGAAATTGTAAGATTATACATTTGATACTCTAAACCATATTCTAAATCATTTAAATATTTTTTTTTACAAATTAATTTTATTCACTTAAAATAAGTGTAGATTGTGATTAGAAAATCTCAGACCTGACTCTGAGAGTTGTGTCTTTCATAGGAGGTGAGGAGTTCGAGCTAAATAGGACGTCGTTAATATTTGGATAAGTTTCTAGATAGTTTGAGTCTTAGTGGGATCTTCTCCAAGTAGGAGTAGACCTCCTCTTCAAGGTTAGTCTCCTAATTAATGGAGAAGACTATGTAGTACGAAGGACCACCTTGGTAAGCCGAGAAGTCATGATTATATGCCAATCATTGCAGCATACACCCAAATGAGGCTTCCAGAGTTGGTTCCTTAGTTACGAACAGATCCTCTTGTTTGTTAGCGACACATGTCATATCCTAATTGATAAAATTATTTCGGTGTCATTAGATTCGATTTTTATATATACATATACTGTGGCAGTGCTATTATTCGGACGCTTGTATAATAAAAGATACGGGCACTAGGATTAAAAATACTCCTCCCAAAAAGTGAATTCGTGTGGAATCCACTATTTGTGCTCCACAGTCCACACGTTCAACACAAAATCCAAAGATTTCGCGCGTGCACACATATATAGCAAAGTTATTAAAATCGAATCGGACCGGCTCGACTAATTCTGGTCATCTCTCCAGTCTGGCCCGGGACCTGTGAACTGGTGTATATTCCAACTGGTTTGAACCATTTCGATTAATTTACATAAATTAAAAAAATAGTTTTTGGAACTTATTTTTGGTAGGATTTGAACTAATGATTTTTAAATGCTCAGACAATATTGCAACCACAAAATTATAAGTTTTTTTATGACTAATGTTATACATTTATTAAATATATAGTATTTTATAAAAATTTAAACACATTATAATATATATAATATAAAATATATATTATTTTGTCAAATGTATATGTATTTTTATATTATTATGAGGATTATTTTAAATAAATATATATAATAATATTTTATGTTGAACCTGGTTCGAATCCGATTCGACCACCGATCCAATTTTCAAAATCTTGATATATAGGCGTCCGTATACCCACCTATAGGCTATATCGAAACTCACAATCACTACTCTATAAAGTGAGCACCGGAAAAATTTCCCACATGTGTCAAATTAGGCACATAAAAATTCTATATGAGTTCAATAGGTCGAATCGAACTCACGACCGCTAAAGAGGGAAGTTTCCTCCTAGTTGGTAGACTGACAAGAGTTGATCCCCGAGAATACCGTTGGGTAAGGGCTTATCTTTTATGTTTATGGAAAAATTGAGAAATATCAAAAAATGAGTTTGATCATTCTAATTAACATTCAACACCTTCACCAAATACTCCGAACCCATTACAATAGTAATAACAATAGACACTGATTGCTACAGGTGATTGATAATTTGGCGGGCCTAAACTATCTCCTCAATTAAATGTTGATGTCCCTTCCCATACCAACAACAATATTTGATACTTTGACAAATCACTTCACTCTATTGGAACCATATGAAGATCATGGTTAATTTTCAAGTTAATCATGCACCATTTCAATGTTTTATGCACTTGTTAGTTTTTTTACATAAAACCGTCATGTATATAATTTTTTCACCTATAAATTGGGTCAAAACTTAATACGTGATCTCAAAATTAGTTTTCAATAAAAATCGAACTCATGACCTTTTAAGTCCATACAATTTGGCCACATAGAGATCACATACTTGTTATCTTGCATATACAGATTGTAAAATAGCTAATATTAAGTAATTAATAGTTGGATTTGAATAATTAGAAAATAGTAAATAATAAAAATTCTTAATTCTCACCAACTTAACTTAGGTATGTGTCAAGCGTTTGGCACAGCGGTCCAGAACCACCACACGGGCCGGATATCCCGAGTCAGCCCGGACCAAAATTAGGCGGGTTGGCGAGCCGCTGACCGTTTTACACCTCTACTGAGAAGATTACAATCGTACGATTGTCCGACTCTTCAGTGATACAAACATATTCCGTGGTCCAATCGAGAGCCATTCACATCTGGATCGGGTCGGGTCCACCGAAAAAGAAAACACTGTAGTGCAGTCGCGATAATAAACTACGTGAGAATCTCCGAACGCAAGAATAAAAATCACGGCGCTCTCCAGCTAAGGCTTTTATACACGCAGCCGTGTCTCTGTCTTGATTCGCGGGATTCCGATCAAACGACGACGGCGGCGCCGATGATGGAGGACAACTATCTGCAGCTGTTCGTGGACGAGACCTCACTCTACAATCGAATCGTGTTGGGAAATCTGTTGCCTTGGAGTTGGTGGAGTCCACTTCCCCACTTCTTCCAGACTTGGCTCCGCAACTACATTGCCGGTTCCATCATCTATCTAATATCCGGTTTCCTCTGGTGCTTCTACATTTACTACCTGAAGCGCAACGTTTATCTCCCCAAAGGTTTGTTCGTCAATACATTCATATGTAACATTGTAAATACAGAAATATAATACGTTTTTTTTTTTGGGTTTGATTTTTGATTATTTTTTCGGAATTGCTGATGTTGGTTCCAGATGGATTTGGTCTACTCTTCGTGTGGACTTTTTAATCTGGTTTCTGTTCAATTGGTTGAAATGCTGTTGATTCTTTTTCTTCTTCATTTTTTTTGTTGAGTTTAATTATCTCCACAGTAAATCTTATCTTCAGTTGATTTTTATTGCAGGAGCATCTTAGGTCTAAATGAAGATGGAAATGATTTCGCTTTTAAATTTGGGTTGACTTTGAGTTTATTCACTGTTCTTTTGAATCTGCATGTTGACATTGAAAAAAAATCATATAGAAATTATGATTTTCGCCTTTTCTTTTGCTTTAATTTTTGGAGTGTTTCCTCCATTTTTCTCATTGTTGATGATTGTTTCTTGGGAGATTTCCCAATATATTCCACCAATTAACTGTTGAATGGCATTCTTTATTTTGTTTTCCAATTTAAGAAAGATTGAGAGAGGGAGTGAACTTTGAGGGTAGAATGACCATCAGTGCGGGTGTCATTGAAATGCAGCCACACCTCGATGTTCAGGGTGAGGTTTAACTTCCATTTCTTATATGCGGCTTCTCTAACATTGTACCTTGTGTACCCAATAAAATATTTCCTAGGTCATACGTTTCCATGCGTTCTGCAAATATTTTCTCATTTATTTCTTATCTAGTGGCCATTAACTTATCGTTCATTTTCAAAATTTCCTTAGTTGAAGTTTGAAGCCGTTTAATTTCACTCCATTACCATTTATTTCTTATCTAGGTATCCAATTTTGTGTACCGATCGCTCTCTCCGTCTTGAAATTAGTGTTTAGTTTAGTTTTAAGAAAGTCACAAGGCATTAGTTTCTTCATCACAAATTCTGCAGAATCAGATGACTTCTGGTCGTCTCTGTCAAAATCCATACTGCCAGAAAGTTGTTGGCCCAATGCTGGATTTTTTTATTCTTTTGGGTGATAATTTCATATTAATTTTAGAGACTGACAAATTGCTGGTTAAGTGGTTATAAATGCAATAAACTTGAAGCGATTTTCTATTAAATGTTGATATTTTCCCCAAGACTCCCTTTCATATGGCTCTCGATGACACCTTCTCTAATGTAATTTTACTGCAGATGCCATCCCTTCAAGAAAAGCCATGGTTTTGCAAATCTATGTTGCAATGAAGGCAATGCCGTGGTACAGTGCTCTTCCATCTGTTTCTGAGTACATGGTTGAAAATGGATGGACAAAGTGTTACTCAAGAATTGGCGATGTTAGTTGGATTGCCTACCTAGTGTATCTATCTATTTATCTTGTGCTTGTGGAGTTTGGGATATACTGGATGCATAGGGAGTTGCATGACATAAAGCCTTTGTACAAGTATCTTCATGCAACCCATCACGTATACAACAAGCAGAATACACTTTCTCCATTTGCAGGTAAGTTTAATCTCCCACATTGCTGTGTTTATTTTCATTTTTGTGTAGTACATTGAAATGAAGTCAGAGACGATTTTGTAGTTCTTATCTTGAAGTTCAAATCTTGAGTTCTTTTGACCAGCAGTTCTTATTTAAAAAGCTGCTTCTTTATTGCAATAGGCTAATCTTTTTTAACATTATATGGAGGTCCATTTCATTTTTGCTAAATGTTGTTCACCCTCCCTCACAAATACAGAGAAGACAAAAAAATATGGGTAAGAGGAAGTAAATCCTTCCAGCCCCTGCGAATCGTCAAATGAACTTTTTGGTTTTTCTGAACTTTAATTTGAGTTGCAAATAGCATGCAACGAGTTTCAAACAGCTTCTCATATTCTTCTTGTTCTACATTTTGAAGTTCTTAGAACATTTGGTTGGAAACTGTCTACACATTGTATGCTGGAATAAGGCTTGCGTTAATGATTGTATAAACTTTGGTTGTTAAATGAGTATACAGTACAACTATGATTGCAAATTTCCAATGGTCATCAAACATCAATTTCTTACCAGTAATTGTAAGTTATGGGCTTATGGCACGTGACTAGAATTGTTTCCTTGGATTTCCTGTGCCGAATTTTCTTTTCAATTGATCTGTATTGCCTACTAAACCCATGCAATTAGGTGATCAAATTTGAATTTTCATGAATTTGAAGGAATTGCAGATAAAATTATGGGGTTGCGTGGAATTTTGCCTTCACTCGGAAGCAATCTTTAATTTCAGTTCGTATTATTGTTTTGGAAGATTTGATATGAAGAAATGAGGACTTTATTTTCTTTTCAAACCTTTCTCTGTGGGAAGTCTTTTTGGTCTTTCAATTGAAAGATCTATTTGGATTGTACTTGTTAGATAGTAACTGAAACATGATTTAATTTTCAGGATTAGCATTTCATCCATTAGACGGCATACTCCAGGCTGTTCCACATGTTATAGCACTCCTCGTTGTGCCGACCCATTTCACGACGCACATAGCGCTCTTATTTCTCGAGGCCATATGGACAGCAAACATTCACGATTGCATCAATGGAAAACTTTGGCCTATAATGGGTGCAGGGTACCACACCATTCACCACACCACATACCGTCATAATTACGGCCACTACACCATATGGATGGATTGGATGCTCGGAACCCTTCGTGACCCCAATGATGGTGTGTGTGGGAAAGAGATGTAATGTGACAACGATGGGCTTCCTTCATCATTTGTGGATTAGGCTTGTACTGTCTTTGATGTACGTCTTCTTTGCAAAATAAATCATGTTGATTATCAGATTTCGTTGTGTTTGTGTGGAGGACTAGAAGACGTTGGAACTGTGGAAGAGGAGCTTTCTGGTTGTTGTAAAGGGGGAGCTTTCTTTTCTGTGATTCTTTGATTTCCAATTAGTACCTAAGCCCCTCTGTTCATTTGTCAATCCAATAACTTGTCCTTGACTGATACTTTCACGACTTTATATTGTGAAAAGCTGCTGCTTCTTTTTTCTTTTGTATACTTATTTGCAATGTTGTTTTTTTCTTTCTTTTCAAATCCATGTAGCATATCATGACACAAGAAATACTACTTGACATCATAAATTTGTTGATAGAACAATCTTTTCAATTTACATATCAGTTGGTACAGAAATCAGTCTCCCCAGCGTCCATTTCGCCATCAAATGCCTCCATAAAGATGCCAACTTCTCCATGGGTGAAGGGTTCTCTCCTCCTCCAGTGACCCAAAGCCCAACGCCAAAGAAGTAGAAGAGGGAAGAAAGCAGTGAGGAGCATTGAAAAGCTCCAACAAAATCAAAATTCAGAAGATACCCAGATGGTTTTTAATGGATTGAAAATTGGGGATCTCTTTGGAAAGCTTGAGGAAGGAGACGGGAATTCGACATTGCCTTGGGTGAGGGATGAGAGGGTTGTGAGTCAAAGAATGAAGAAGAAGGTAGCAACTGCCGCAGATGTCTAGATAGAGAGTTGCTTCAGAGCTAGGGGAGGCCATGAAACAGACGTGAAAACTTCGGTTCAACTTTCAACATTAACATATCTACGCAATACCTTATTTTCAATAACAATTTGAAAAGAGATTGAAAAGCAATAACTGCTTGATATAATTCTTTTCGGAGTATGAATACAAATACATTACATTTATGGTTTATGCAACATTTCACACTCAAATCTAAAAACTTGGAGCAGATTGTTCCCAACAATACAATTTTTATCAGGAAGGCAAATATACATAACTTATTTCAGAGAAACTAATCACCAAACTAAGCCCTTTCTCCTCCTAAACCTATCGACACGGTCAGTGCTCATCCGAGACTTCTCAGGCTTATTTGATTTCTTTGACTTCTCAAGTCTACTATCTAAACTGTTTCTGGAGACTTCTGGAAGGTCAGCACCGAATTCAAAAGTATCTGAAGCTCCATCGTCAACAGGTTTTTTCCGATTGTCAGAATCTGATTTTGTTGTTTTAGAAGCATCTGAGCCTCCTTTTGATTTGCTTAGGCTCAACACAAATTTTTTCAGATGTTTAATGAATTCAGGATAAAGCTCAAGGTTGCAATGCCCACCTCCATTTATCCACAAAGGTTCATATTTCTCCTTGCAAAGCTCCCAAAGCTGCTTCCCATGGGAGCAATCAACAACTTCATCAGCTGTTCCCTGAATGCAAGGAAAAGTTGCATAATCTCTAATTTACATTCCAAAATCTTAAAATAATTGATTTCCAACACTGGCACTTCAGACGATAAATGGAAGAAGAAAAAAAAGGAGGAAAAGTACTTCACACATTATTCAATTTCAATATGCTTAATTCACTGTTCAGTCCTCATGAACCAAGTCATACGGATGCAGAGGATGAGAGAGCAAGTACCCTATAAAGAGCTATCATGAACCCAATCACAATTATAGAACAAAATTCATTTCTTTAAACAACTTGAACAAGCTGAGCATTCATGGGACTCTCTTGGAGACATTGTAGGAGAAACAAACAACAAACACCCAGACCAATGAGCGAACTCCGGTAAAAGGGCAATATTTACTCTCAATTAGAAAATTTGCTCAAAGAAATATATCAATGATTCAGCAAGTACATAATTACCCTAAACCCCTAAAAAATGACATTAACTTGCTACTTCTTACTCTTACATGGGTAATATCCTCACAGAGTTCCATTTATCATTACATCATCTGAGCTTTCCAGCTAGAGTATGGTCTAAAATGAATCGTAAAGCTACTAATTACGATATAAGTGCGGGTCGAAATTAGGGAAGTATTCTCTTCTCAATGAAGGGTAAAGTTTAAGTACATCTGTCCTCACCCGAACCTGCACTCATGATGGAAGAGCCACTATAAATACTTGAATAGTTAAACCAAAAGGTATGTCTCAAAAAGAATATGCAACTTAAAGTTCTACTTGTGTGAGAATGACTAGATTCATCAAGCATAAATAATGCATATGATGCAACAGCAGGTGACATTTGAATTAGACGTTATTAAGGCACATACCAGAAAGAAAGTAAGCATAGAGAGATGAAAGAGGGAAACAAGAACAAAGATTCAAAAGAAAAAAAAAAGACAGGCATACTTACGTGAATTATGAGAACAGGGCACTTCACCATACAAATTTTGTCAATATTCTGGGAAAAAGAAAGGAATATAAGCCCCTATCTTCAGCAGAAGAAATACATAATTAACAAAAACATTACTAACATAATTACTTTGTAAATGTCGAACCAGAATGTCCGTTTGACAGGGTACAACACCCTCATTCCAGACAATATTGGGCTATGTAGAACTACAGCTCTCAAGTTTGGCAGGCGAGAACCAAGATCAACAGTGGGCCCACTACCAACAGACTGACCATATAATATTAGTTGTTCATCTTTAACCCCATACTGCTCCTTGAGGCATTTATATACCGCATCTATATCGGCATATGTATTATACTCAGTTGGCTGTTTCAAAATAACAGGGATGGACACTATGTTAGGAACAATAGCCCAAAAGGGGGGGAACACGCTACGCAGTAAGAGTAATTGTACTTATGAACTGTGAAGAAAACCATGAAATATGATACACTAAAGTTTCCAATTTTGCTATTTTATACACTTGATATTTCTGCATGTCCCAAAAGAAATTGATATTTCTGCATGGACAAGAAGAAATTTAAAGGAGTCTTGAGCCATAATCATATTAATTTATCTGAACATTTCCATTGCAATGCTATTAATTTATCTGAGACCCGCATGCCAAATTGATCCCCATAAGTTATTTTATAAAATTGATTTTGCTTGCATGAAATTTGACTTGAAATATCTATATATAAAAAAGAAGAGAAGATCATACTAACAATGATTAAGTTCAACAATGCAGATCCAAAATCAGTTTATATGTAATGGTAGATAAATATTGGCTATCATAAATTCAAATATATCTGTGAAATTGCAAAAAGCTTGTATAAGCACAGATTTCTTTCTTCCCATCATTAGCAACTAGGTCAAAAGAATCAAGGTATCCCACCTTCCCAGTTGATTGTCCATAGCCAGAGTAATCATAGCTGAAAATCCAAAAAGCCATAGTCAATAAATGAGTGCCAAAAAAATAATATATATTGCACTCTAACATAATTTAGCAATCCTCTAATTTTGGAAGGGTTCAATATAGTTTCAGAAGCGCATTGCAGTTAAAACATTTCACAGCATAATATTAACCAAATTCAAAATAAATGAAATATTGTTATCATATAAGCCAAATGCTATAATTAAGTCATTTACCTAGTAAAGCAAATTTGAAAGGAAAAACCATCAAAACTGAATGAAGTAATTTGGATACAACAATACTATTGCAACTGATATGTTGCAACTGTATTCTTAAAGCTACAGGTGTAAGAATACTAATAATATAAACAATAGCTGATCTCTACCGAAAGCAGAAACAACAGCACACTGGATACAGAAACCTTCCAATAGTCAAGGTTTATTGATGCAATTGTTATTGTTTCAGTGTTTCTACAAAATACTATGCCCGGCAGACATAAGAACACAAAAATTTTCATTTATGTTACCTTGGAAGGTAAACTATTACATCTAAGCTTTCCATGTTGGCACAATCAAGACAAAAAGAGTAATTATCTTCATAACGCCAACATAGAGCTCTTTTCTGTATCACATAACAGGGAAGGGAAAAAAACAGCTCAGCCAGTGCACAATAAGCTTGTCACTGCGAGTACGACAACCTAACCTGATAAGGTCCACAAGGCCCTTTTCTTATCACTAAGGTAGTACGGTGGAGTTAATCGTTCAATCCTTTCAAGTAGTGTCTTCAAACATTAGCAGTTCATAGAAACCAAAGAATGGCATAATAATATAGAAGATTATATAGGAAAAAAAAAACTATCCTGAGCTCAGTCGAATCGATAAATTCAGTTCCAATTCTACTTTCATAATTCTTGTCCAGTCAAACGATTTATATAGAAGTTGATAGGATAATTTGTCAGTTTTTTCGGTTGCTCATAAATGAAGGACATACTCAACACTACACTAGCAAAGCTTAGCCAGATATAATGAAAGAAAATGTTGAAACTGAGAAACGAAATTGAAAAAAGTTCACTTCTTTACCCCATAAGATTAACGCGAAGGCGATTGCACAATTCGACGAATAGCTCAAACATCTGGCCTAAATCGGCGGCATTTCCATGAGAGTAGAGGAGAGTGGCAGACGCCTTGGGATGCCTGATATGTACAGCTACGATTTCACTGTTGCGGCGAGTCCGGAGCCTCAGCACGTCCACGTTGTCCCTCCTCGGCACCTCCGGAATGAACAATCGGCCGCCGCAAGACTCGTCGGCCTCAACCCTGTATGAAGGAGGATTCGGTGGGAAGAAAGCGAACTTCGCGGCGATTGATGAGGTGACTCCGCCCATCTTCTTCTCATCAGAGGCCTTAGACTCATAAATACCCCCTCAATACAGTTCCAGATTTTCACACACTCTCCGACTCCAACAAAGAAAGAAACAACAAATCATGGGGCTTCGCCGCTTGATCCGGTGGTGGGGGATGTTACAGAAGAGATAAGCGAGGATTTAGGAAAGAACAAAAAGATGTAGGGAGAGAGAAGAGACGAGACGAGAAAGTAGAAAACATTAATAAGCTAAACATTAGCTAATAAGAAACTAAACAAAATGTCTAAAAAGAGACGCTGGGCTGGGTGCCGATACGGTGGTGGCGCGTGGGTTATGAGAGGGAGCGCGTGGCATAGATGGTGCCGGAATCAATAATTGGCATGAAATGTCATGTTTCATACAAGAAAAGAAGTCAGCTTTGGATGGAGTTTGTCGCCTACAAGTGTTCGGCATGTTGTTTGAGAAAAAAAAATAGAATGTGATAAAAAGGTATATGACACGTGTCTATTATGTTACCTTTAAAACGCATCGTTTTGCTGACATGGCTTGCCTGTGATGTACATTTGGCATGTCCGTTATTTTAGTTAGTTCATATTAGCAAACTAAAAAGTGGGTTGATTCCAGTATATATGAGAAAGTGAAAACTATCTTCACCATGTTCCTCGTGTTCTTCTCCCTTTAAATTTTTCCATTTTCATTTCCTTCTTTCGCCATTGAACTAAGTCAAGGTTGAAAGAGTTTATCAGTTTAAATATCTAATCACTGGAAAAGGGTAAGCAAGAAGGTACAAATTGTGATGGAAAAGTGTCAAGACTCCATTCAAGTTTGAAGTTTGATCCTACAATCAATTAAAGTAACTCTCATATTGTAATTTGGAGCCTTGGATGGGAAACAAAATCAAATTCGTTGTGAGAAATATATGGAATGTCTTGGATTTATATCTAATAATTTTAAAATATCATATTTTGTTATGTTCTATTTAATTTTTATTTGGATGAAATATACATGATTGAATTAGTAAAAGCTGCTAAAACACAAATAATATATTTTCTAGAAAAAACTAATTATGCAGCCTAAAATGGGCTACAACATAGCTTTTAATTCAGATTCGTTAGACTTGGAATAATTCCAAGAGAGTGCTAAATTTAGCAATTTTGGAATAGAATGAGGGGTGTCATAAATGGGGGAGAAATAATTTAGCATAGAGATGTACAATTGGACTTTTATTTTAAACGGATATAATTAGGGATGGAAACAAATTCAATCCGTGGCTCCGTGCATTTTTGGTAGGGTATCCGATCTTTTTAAAAATCAAAAATCATTCCTATGGGGTTTGGAAAATAATTTTAGTTTTTATTTTCAAACTCGTCACGATTTTGAGTCGATTTTGATTTTTAGTACTACATTTTTAATAACTGGTTTGGGTATCCTCCCGAACCCTGCTCTACCTTTTAATATATTATAAGTAAGTTTTGAAAATTATTAGTGAATATGTTAGTAAAAAGATTTAAATCTGAATTTATATGAAGGAATTGAACCATTTAACCATTGATCCAATTACTTGTTTGTTGTTATAGATGTTTCTTAAAAAAAAAATATATGAGCAAAATATTTTTAAAAAAAGATAAATGAATATCTCACAATAAATACTTATAGAAAAGTTTCAATTTTAAAAATTTAAATAATTTTTTTAATGATTTTAATATTCCCTAATTCAAAGAGTATCCGAGCCATTGTCATCCTTAAATATACCCAAAAAAAATGTCAACACTTCCCTATTCCTATTGATGTACTGCGTTTATCTATCTATTTTAGCACTATTTAAGAGGCTAAAATTAAGAATTTAGTACCTCAATTGACTACTGCGTTGGACAGAGTGGAAACTCTGGAAGTTGTCAAATCGAAAGAATGATGGGGTGCCATATAATGCGATGACGTGTCAGTAGATAAGATGTGGCAGTCCTTAAATGAGGTGTAGGACTAGGAACAGTACACACATCAGTGGACATGCAGGGCGAAAATGAAAAAAGGGTGCTACTATATGCATCCACCCTACCCTAGAGAGAGAATCGAAGGCCGGTGTAGATGAGACAGTAGAGGGTCGTATCAGTCAGCTATTCATGATTACATAATCACATGTCACTGAATGCCACTGCTCCCCTCCTCTTCGCCTCTTCCCTATCTAGTCAACAACTACCAATCTAGCTGGGTCTCCAATTCATAAAAAAAAAAAGTTAGGATAAATTAAATAATCTAGTCAATTTTTTATTTTTATTTTTATTTTATAGAATCATTTATTAAATGATTTTTAAATTAAATAAATAATTAATTTGAAAATGAAAAAAGCTCAAAAAATGAAAAGATGATAAAATATTTAAAATATATTTTATTTTTTAGAGTATTAATTCCATGGAGAGAATTGGAGAAAATACTTTTTTCACGTTAAATGTTCAAGACATAGTTACAAATCAAACTCCATTTTAATACATAGTCAAACACGAAAAGTGGATTCAATGTATAATTAACTAGACACAACAAGCGGTGATAGCCTTCAAATACATATCCTTGCATAAACAGGTGATAGCCTTTAAATACATATCCTTGCATAAACAGACACTATATTTCTAGTTTGATAAATCAGTAAAATAAATTAATGAGTTTATTTTTTGAGAAAAAAATAATTTTTAAGTGGTTTGTGACGGGACATACCATGACACGTAGAGCCAATTGACAGGTCAAAATTCAAGTGGTTTGTGACGTTGTAATGAAGGGGCGACCAAACAGACATGATGTCCGTTTGCTATCGAAACCACTCATTTCCTGCCACGTGTGCCTGCTCTACTGTCCCCAATCAATCATTGCTCTACAATACCAGTTTTAAGACATTAAAAAAGAGAGAATTTCAGTGCTTTTTGAATTTCGGGATTCGTAACCATGATCTCGGTATCCTAGAAGTGTAGGGTGGATGCATCCAGTAACTAGACTGGATGCATTTATCCTCACCCATGAAAAAATTAGGGTCTTCCGGTTCGGTATAAGTCCCACTCGTAGTCATACCACGCACTCACTCACGCGGCATACTTCTCTATTTAAAATTTATATAAGTGGAGCCACGAATTTCTCAGAATGAGTTTTCCGCAATTATTGTAGGTTGAAATGTATTTATTTAAAGTTGAAATGTATTTATTTAAATGTGATAAAATGAGAGACAAATTAATATAAACGAATCATTTGGATGATTCTGATTTAATTAAAATACACATTTCAGCCTGCAATTGTTATAGTACCCTATCCTGTATTTTTCCACCTTCAAATGCTCAAGTTAACGGGTACTCCAAAAAATCAGATTATATCATTTCAATAACTGATCTACCCACATCTATCTATGCGTATATTCATTTTAAAAAATAATCTTTTAAAAAAAGTCTGTATTATTTTGTAAATTATATTAAAAGAGGAATGATTACAACGTGGTTACTGTGCTCAAATCATCATTAGAACCTTCCAAAAAGTGCGCAAACAAAACACCCAATTATAATCACAAATATATGTATTAATTAATAAGCATGTAAAAGACTAAAGAGAAAATATGCTACTTTGCGTATGTTTGTATTATGGTACTTGTCTGGAACACTAACATGTGGAAGCTTTTGCACATAAAAAATATTTCTCCTGCACTCATATCTTTGTTCCTTCTTGATTTAGGGCATCTTCATTCATCCAACCCAATCCGGCCCCACTAATCTTAAAAATGAACAAATTTTAAACAAATAAAGCCAAACCCTAATTATACTAATGATTTTTTTTACGATTAACATTTATATATGAGATTCAATTTGGAAGAAATTCCTTTTTTGTACATAATTTTGAAGGAATTCAATTTTATAAAATTAAATTCAATCCATTATTTATGAACAAGGTAGCACAATTCAGCACCCAGAGTAAGACATTAGTAAAGTGATATATTAGCACACAGTGACACAGTTAAAAAAAAATAGAAAGAAAAAAATATTAATAAGTACCAAACTAAAAAATTAAAAACAAAAAAGGAATTATCCGTACATTTTTGTAGCGTCGGCTGCGTTTCTACTCAGGGATTGTGACGAGCATCGGTCGCCACGATCTCTTCAGTAATCTGTACCGAAACGTGGCTGATACCGGCCTGAGCGAGCTGGCTGCGCCGCGTCGATTCGCTGGGCTGGCGCCGCCGGAATTAGCGTAAGGGGACGGTAATAAGACTTCTCTTTCGTCTCTGCGGATATTCCCCGAGGCATTATCTTCTAATGGCGGCGACGATACGAACAATTCCTTCAGTTTACGGCGGACTCTCTTCTCCGGCTTATCTCTAGGGACTTCCTCGAGGTCTGAAGAGTTGTCACGGTTAGGAATCCGGTGGCGATCGGCCGAGCGGGATAGGAGCATCCTTAAAGTTTTTCGGCGACGGCGGACGTGGAATACCGGGCTCGCCGATGGACTCTGCGTGGGGCTTCCCGCCACCGCGCACTGTGTGGCGAGGAGCTTGAATTTGTGGAGAGTCGCCATCGCCGCTTGCTACTCTCCCTGAAAGAGGAGATTCGATGGCTTTTGATTGGTGCGTAAAAAAAGAGTGTGGAATGGAGATCTGAAGGTTTAAAACGGTAGATGATGTTGTCGTTTTGGGCCTTCTAAAACGACTGGATCTATATTGTACTCTACTGTGTGTCTGTGTTGATGGCTAACGGACATGTGCTTACACGTGGCGAGACGATGACGGGTTTGGAACTTGAGTTGGTTGAGTCAAACCAGGGTATGGGTTTGGTCAAATTGGGTAAAAACGCTTGTTTTTGAAAAAATTAATGAGTCTAAATTCAGGATTTTAAGCTTTAGGAGATAAAAAAAATTCATCCAATGACACGATAAATTGAGCTAAACTTCAGTGTGTGGTCATAGTATTTGGTCTTAAAGAGATTCACCAAGTACGCTCTCGTTCAAGTGGTTAATAAACCATCTTTTTTTGATAATAGAAAAGTATTCAGTTCAAGGTGTCCTTTGAACAGCTGAGCCAATTCTAAACTGGATGATCATTCCACGTGCATAGTAGGCCGCCAAGTTAGTATGGACAGAAGACTCTAAGCTCATGTGTAAATAAAAAATCCATTAGCTGGATCGCAGCCCACTAACAAACCCCTATATGCAAGTCGAAACACACGCCTATATACCCATAAAGAAATTGCTTTGGTTGGAATACCTAAACCATATTTTCTAAACCCTAAACTCTAAATCACGTTTAATCATAATCATTTGGTTAGAAACTTGAAAGTAGATACTATTTATATTAGCTAAAATAAAATAAGTATGTTCTTATTGAAAAATTCATATATATATATATATTAAAAATCATCAAATGTGAATTTAATATAAATTTGGAACAATATTATATCCATCCAAAATATAATTCCTATTTTATCTCTAAATATATGTAAATTTTAATCATTAATTACAAACATCATATAAAATTTATTTATCATCCAATATGAGTCCAAGGTATAATGAGATCACTTCTACACAGTCTCAAACCATTAACACTTCTGTCTTCGTCAAAGAAAATTAAATAAGAAGAAGTCAAAGTTGATGGCCTTACCTCCAAGTGATGTGATGGTTTCTTCTATGTCAATTATCAATCGAATCTTTAGAAACATTTTATGGTGTATTTGTTCAGACCTAAAATCCCATATGATAAGACAATCACAGCCGTCCACACATAACTTAATATATTTCTTTTTAATGTCTCCCGATCTAAAATATGATAGGGAAGTTAAAACCAAAAATTATTGCAATAGTCAATTTGCTGTATTAGTTTGGTGCAACCATTTAATGCATAAAAATGTTTATTAAGTTATTTATTAGAATTATTTAATGATGTGATGGGGAGTTGCCAACTATACATCCATATGTACCTCACAAAAAAAGAGAGTTATTAATGGGTGGATTGGAGTTGGAAGTTTTAATTAATTCTCAAACTTCATTTATTTTCATAGTATTTTTCCATAATAAAAAAGATTATTTTCTCATTTATCATATACTTCATTCGTCCCTATTTGATGAATTACATTTCTATTTTGATTTATCTAAAATTATAACTCATTTTCTTATTAAAAATATGTAAAAATGATTATTTTATTAATTTACCCTCATTTATTGTGCATCTATATCAACGAATGAAATTAAATTTTAACAATAATAAGGTGTGAATGAAGCCGTCTTAATAAATGATATATTAGGAAGAAAATTAATTATATTAATTGAATTTTTTTAATTTCCGTGAAAAAATAAACAAGTATATCGAATAGAGACAGAGGGATAATTTTCTGTAATTTTTATAACAGACTTCGACTTCCCGTGTTTACTAGTTGAAATTCTGCTTAATATTGATGTTATTTTGGGGAAAAAACTGAAAAATGGTCGTCCTAGGAAACTAAAGAAGTTTCAAATTAGATTGATTTCCAAGTGACGTTTGACACTCTCTGCTTCCTTCCTCTGCCGTCTCCCTCAAACCAGGCAATAAATAACACAAAATCAGTACCTCATCAACAAATGCTCCACTAGCTTGCGCTTCAGTGGATAATACTGGATATGGATTCATGGGTCTTCTTCCCATTTTCTATTCCTTTCTTTCCGTCACTTCTAATCCTCTGTGTATTATCTCCATGTTTGAGTCAAAGCGTGGATGATAATTACGCTGCTTGTAGCAACAAATTCAAGTGTGGAAAACTCACCGCTGGCTACCCTTTCTTCGGAGGCGACCGACCTCCCGGTTGTGGCTACCCAGGGTTGAAACTCAGCTGCCAGAACAACGACAAAGCTCGCATAAATATCAATAAGTTGACATACCAAGTTTTGGATATTGATGAAGACAATCAAATTCTAAGGGTTGCAAGAGAGGATTACTTGAACAGTAGGTTATGTGGATCTGAATTAGCTAACACAACTCTTGATTCGTCTCTATTTGAGTTTGATTCTGGTGTGGGGAACATTACATTCTTTTATGGGTGCCTTTCTTCTATTGCCCAAGCTTTTCCCCTACCAACTGTTTGTCATAAGATCGGTTTGGTTTATGCACAATCAGGGGATAATTGGAATCCAGATTGTTCTGATCATGTTATTGTGCCTACTTCTGAACCTATAGTGATGCCAATTTTGGATTTCTCGACTTTGGAAAGAGCTTTGAATGATGGGTTTCAAGTGAAGTGGAAGGTGGATAGTGAAGCTTGCAGGGAGTGCAGTGATAGTGAAGGAGCTTGCGGTGTTGACAGTTCCAATCAGACAGTTTGTTTCTGCCCAAACCAGACTTCACCATTGAAAAGATGTACTCTACCATCTCCTTCTGCTACAACAGGTATTACTTCTGTGGATTCCTTTTTTGCATTCAAGGGATTGTCCGCTCCGAGGTACCTCTACGAGCGTTTCTATCATCCTCACGGTTTTATTTTCAATCTTGTCCGTAGAGGTAACCCCGGAGCGTGACAATCCCTTGGATGCAAAAACGCATCCACAACTTCAGTTTTGTGAAGTTTCAGTTCTTTCTTTTAAGCATCTTCTATCTGTTTAATCGTTGTTGAGTTGATGCTCATATGAGGTGGTTAGATTGTCCTAGGCTTCTAGTCCATACTCAGATGTTGAAGTAGAGAGGATAATTACTGTTAATTGTTGAATGATAACTATTTAATTACATAGAAACGTCAAAAAATGATCAACTGACAATGCCTAATCTGGGTTAGAAGTCAAATGTTTCCATGACAATTCAACAAGAGTTGCATTTGAGTCTGTCAAGCTTGTCAAGACTTATATCCCACATCGGTTTGACATAACCCAACCGAGTGGTATATAAGCAAAGTCTTGGACCTTTCACATAACAAACACATTTTCTCAACCTAAGTACTACAGAGACGGTTCAGAAGAACAAATCCGTGCAGGCCCGTAGCATAGAGTAGACAACATTACATGATGTGTTTGGGCTTAGATTTCTAACATACAAGAATAGCCCAAGTTCTTGAAATTAAGAGCTTGAAAAGTTATCACCTTTCTTAGGACATTTGTATGAAGGGATCGAACAACTCCTGGTTGATAAGCCAACAACTTCTCAGTTGAGGTGGTTAAGGCATATACTCGACGGGTGGTACCCAAGTTCGAGGCCCCCACCTCGCTTACCCAGTTACCTACCAAAAAAAACTCCTGGGCGAGAATATATTCTATATCATTTGAATGTCTCTCATTTTAGAGCCATTATTAGAACAGAGAACATTCGATTTGGATTCGTATTTTTTTTATTTTATAATTATCTAAAACCTTTATACCAAGTTTAGTCATAGTGATCAAAGGACTCTTTTTTTGGAATGTACTAGTAGTTAATATTTTTTTTATTCCTTACTAATTGTCTGATTGTGATGTTTATGAGATCCTATAGTTGTCTGTATTTTGGTCCTTCTTTGTAGTTTTTCGTGTCAACTTAACAATTGATCCTGTTCAACTCCTTGAACATTACTTAGAGTTTTTTAAGAGCAGACGAAATTGACTTTTTCTAGGGAGTGTGAACTCTTTGTATAGAAGTATAGCCATAGGAAGCTTGCTTCCCCTGAAGATTTCAAAGAGCTTTCGTTGAAATAGTCACAATAAGACTTTTTTAAAAAAAAAATTATTTCATAAGCTTATCTTAATGAGACAGCAAGCAGAATTCATTCCATCCTGTATCATTATTCATTAATCATTGTGAGTTTATAAACCTGCTATCCCCTTTCTCATATCATTCTTTCGTATTCGGAAAAAAATGCATCCCAATTTTCACGAAACCAGCCTTCTTCACCTCCTGGTAGTTCTTTTCGCGCTGATCAATGTGCCGAAAATCTTATGCGACGATGATCTGCGATATCTGAATTGCCAAGATACCTTTGAATGCGGAAATATTGATGTTGGCTATCCTTTCTGGGGAGCAAACAGACCAGATTACTGTGGACAACCGGATTATGCGTTGCAGTGCGAGGATAATGTCCCGAAGATCCAGATTGGTTCTAACACATTCAGAATTCTCGATATAGACCCAGAAGAAAGGAACCTTACAGTGGCTAGAGATGATCTTTGGAACAATACTTGTACCACAAGTTTAGTTAGCACCACCATAGTCCCCAACCTCTTCAGTTATTCATCACTGATTAGGAATATGAGCTTGTTCTACAACTGCACCTTGAATAGTGGGTTTCTGCCAATTAGTCTCCCCGATTGCACCATCAATGGGGCTAGTGTCAATGCATTTTATCTGACCACAGTTTTACCAGATCCATCGCTAACGGGCTGCAGCGATACTGTCATTGTTCCTCTTTCCGAATCATCTGCTCTGAGTCTTGATCTTAGAAGAATAGACATCAGTGATGCATTAGATACCGGTTTTTCAATCTGGTGGAATGTCGACAATGTCCAATGCAATACTTGCTTGGACTCCGGTGGGAGTTGTGGATATAATACAAGTACAAGGGAATTTACTTGCTTTTGTCACGATGGACCCAATGTAACCTCATGTTCTTCCAGGCCAGGTTTGTGCTCCTCAAAACTTTTGCTCTTTTCTGCGTCCTCTTGAGTTTAGGCATTTGATTACATTTTCTATCCCCAAAATGCTTGCGGTATATTTCTAAATGGGCTGTTATGGGCCAGTAGTTTTGCTGGACCATCCGGATTGGCTCAGTCGCTATTCCTAGCTCAAACCTTTCGCCTCCGCTCCGTTTTGTTAACGTTGTAACGTATAAGCTGTGAAACAAGAAGATTTTTTGATCGTTTATTTCCAAACGCTGTCCTAGTCGCTGTTACAAATTTCTTGCTGGGTTTGTTTGACTTTTGGCAGGACTTTTCAATGAATTTTACTTCCATTCCCTCTCTATCTGCTGATAAAATCGCAGTTCCTGATGTATATATAGGACAAACTACCTTAACGCGTATACCACGAAAGTAATAATTTATAATACAAGTCAATTTTTTTCCCATATTGAAAGTATCTTGTCCTAAGTGACTAAGTCGTAAGCAACCTAAAGTCTTCAACAGAAGCTTCTCTTTGGAAAAAAACCCACTAACCCACCACTATCTGTCAATTGTTGATGGCGTTGAAATTTATTAAAAAAACTCTTCAAATTCCTCATTCTCTTTTATTTTTATATGACCAACAACAATTTCTTCCTCAGTTTCTCTCTGAGAATGGATTCTCTTCTTCCTTTCTTGATCATCATAACCACCATCATCGTAACCCTCTGTCCAAGCTCTATCCATGGCAACCCACAGTACCGGACGTGCAATACAACGTTCAAGTGTGGAGATATTGACAATATTCAGTACCCTTTTTGGGGATCAGGCAGGCCAAGCTACTGTGGATTTCCAGGGTTTGAGCTGAATTGCAATAGTGGAGAAGATCAATCTCCAGAAATCGTAGTCTTGGAACAAACATTCAGGGTCGATGAAATTGACAACTCCTCCAGTATTCTTAAAGTCTCGAGAACAGATTATGGGAGTGACCTTTGTCCATCATCTCTGAAAAATACCTCTTTTGATGGCACCCCATTTACCTTAACTTCTGATACTGAACCTCTGTACTTCTACTATGGCTGTCCATCCCTTCCCATTGAGCTCAATATGACTTTTTCAACGTTTCAGTTCTCATGTGACATAATTCGATCTTCTAGCACCAGCTTTTTTTTTTCAGGGAAAACATCTTCATTAACTTCGACTATTCGTGCATTCTACCAGTATTTGATAGGAGGGTGTGGTCGGAGTGTTTACATTCCTATATCTCGGACAAGCTCGTTGCAGATAATGGCAAATCCGAGTGTGACCAGTGTGATTTCTGCAATTAATGAGGGTTTTGGGTTGAATTGGGATGCCGATAATACATTGTGTGAGTCATGTAGGAACTCTGGAGGGTTGTGTGGGTCTGATACAGAGAGCAATAAGTTCCGCTGTCATTGTCGTAATCAGACTTATCAAACCACCTGTCAAGAAAATCAAACCATTGATACTTCAGGTATGAACCCTTCAATATCTCTATATTCGTTCAAATGAATTGGTTTTTTGATGTTATACTTTTTTTTTATTCGTTGAATCTGTTGTTCATAAGAGCCTTAATTTGGAAGGCACAGATGTTACTAAAAGTCTCTAGAACTTCTGGGTTCATGAGATCTTGGTTCTTCTCTGAGGTACTATGATCTCATCTTTAGTCATCTTGTGGATTTCCCTAGCTACGTAACTGAGATTGAAAGTCCAGCTTGCTTCATTGGTAGAGTTTTTTAGATGACCATACCACTGAAATCCCTTTCATTCCCACCAAACTCCAAGGAGTTGGCTCTGTAATTTCTTGCTGCGCATGAAAGGGGAGACTCACATATCCCGAATTTACCATATAGGACTAGGTCCAATGTATACGTGTCTTGGACGAGTTCCTCGTTACGAAAAATAAAACTATTCCCATCACATCAGTATTTTTTAGATTCCAGCTTCAATAAAGTAGTCTTTAGGTGTCTGGGTACGAGCACTTATTTTCTCTTACAGCAGATCCCGCACTCCCGCATTTTTCAGTCAAGCACCATTGGATTAGATTACGATGTTGCATCTCATTTTCTCTTATTTAATTTTTCAATTTTTAATATAAAACCCCTCATCGATTGAAAAGTAGCTAAAAGATTATATTAAAAAATTATAGAGGGGCACACCATAATGACTAATTTACGAAAAAGGACAAAATTGAAGCAACTCCTACTTATCCTCTTTCTCCATGTTCGCAAGAGAAGTCCAAGTCAACCCAAGGCGGCCACAGCCAGTCTCGACCAGTCAACAACCACTCGCCATGATCACCACCACCCCTACCTTTAACCCCTTGCGCCATCTCCATCTCTGTCTCCGTCTCCTTTTCAACAATGTACGCACTCATCCTATTCTTCTACTTCTTTGCCCTCCAGACGACATCGTTGGCTACTTCTTCCGATGCCATGCTCAGGAATTGCGCCTACCGGACCTTCTCCTGCGGGTCCCTCCATAACGTTTCCTACCCCTTCACTGGCGGAGACCGTCCTGAATACTGCGGCTCGCCGGAGTTCCTCCTCAAATGTGTGAATGGCTCTGTTCCAGAGTTGATCATCGACTCGCTCAGTTACCGGGTACTCCAACTCAACCAGACCCAAAGTACAATCAGTCTAGCTCGGTCGGACCTATACGACACAGGGTGCTCAACCATATTCAACGATACCATTCTTGATCGGAGTTCCTTTAATGCTTCATCAGGCAATGAGATTCTCACCCTTTTTTATGGTTGCCAGCCGCTGATGAATTCCCCGCTGAATAACTCATTTTCATGTGGATTGAGTGAGGGAGAGATAGAGGATGCGTATTTTCTATATGGTCACATAGGGAATGATCAAGATTTGAACTTTGTTCCGTGTAGAGGAAGGATTAGTTTGCCAATTTTCCGTAGTTCGATGGAGAAGCTCGTGCTTAATCAATCAAGGATACGGGATGTATTGAGGGATGGATTTAATGCGAGTTATACGAATCCTTATGAGGATGAATGTGTAAAATGTCGTGAATCTCATGGTAGGTGCGGGTTTGATCAGGAATCGGTCAAACCCATCTGCATATGCGGTGATCGATTGTGTCCAGGTATTTCGTCATTTTTTTTCTTATGATAATAGTGCTTTGATAAACTTAGAGCGTCCAGTTGATATCTGGTTATAGACTTATGGGCCATTTGAGTTTTTCAGTAATCAATCTAGTTCAATTTTACACGAGGTTTACCTTCTTTATTATGTCCTATGGTTTTTCACTTCCATGCCCGAGAATTTGTGCATAACCTTTGCCTAGTGTTTTCAAGTCACTCTGCTTTGGGGTTGACCGACTGAATAAGCTTTTTTCTTAGGAGCCCTTGTCTTTTTGGTTTGAATTTGTCAATTAACAGGGCATATTTTGCTGGTTTATCTTGCTATGATTATGACTCAAAAGAACTGAAATGAGCAGCTATATTCACATGCTTGGCTATTTGTGTGACATGTTTTCTGGATAGGCTAAATGAAGAACGTAATTTGTTGCTTTCTAGCTCGAAATGTAGTTCTGTTCTCTCTCCCATGATTGAGATTTTACTCTATGTTATGGTCTATAGGAAATGTTATTCCAGTGGCTTCTTTGACGGAGGAGATCGTGCTAATATAACGTTGAAAATTTTGTTCCATGGTCTAGAACTTTAATTCATTGTTGGGCTTTTCATATTCCAAGTGTTCAACAGATATATGGCTAAACTCTGTATCTCTTAGCGCCATGAATCTTGAAAGGGTTGGTTTCAAAATTGTATATTATGATGAAAATGGGATCGAGGAAGTCAAGGATTAGTAAGACTTAGTCAACAAAGATCTCTTTATCCAATTTATGATTTTATGGTCCAGTAAATTTCTTTAGCTACTTTCTTTGTTTCATCTGGGGGACCTTACCTTCATAACTTATTCTAATTTTGGATTGAGTAGAGGAAGGGGATTTCAAGTTATTCGCCTCAAATCTGATTTGTGACCGATGACCAGGTTGGTAATGAAGACCAGCTTGCTTAAATATTGCAAACTTAGGGATTGGTATTCATCTTAATATCGTCAATGTGTTATCACTCGTTCATTCCTAACATTGGTGCATAAAATACCTCCTATGAGGAGGAGCTGGTTTTGTGGTATGGAAACTTCTATAAATAGTATAGCATTCTTTACTTTCAGTTGTTACTTTTCTCAACTTTTCAAATGTATACTTTAGATAATCAGTTGTTTAGGCCTGTCACTTAAAAGGGCTACAATAAGTGAACTAAGAACGAGATTGATTGCAAAGAGGCAGTAAATTTAGTGATGTTCAGTGCAGATAGCTTAGAAATTTTGGTCGTTGATGGGATCATTTTCATTACACACATTCAAATTGTGACTTGGCTTTAGTTTGGCAGTACAAGTTTTTAGTTGACATTTTCTATCTCTATGATTGTTACAGGTGGCAGTTCTGGGCGCATGTCTGTTGGATTAGGTAATTAATTTTTTTTTATTTGTGAGTTTAAGTATTTCCGATTTCGTGCTAATTGAGGGAGAATAATCAACATCTTAACAATGCTTGGACTCTCCTGTAGGCGTTGGCATAGGAGGTGCTGGTTTCATATTTATTCTTTTGGGATTCTGGTTATTCCTCGTAATACGAAGGAGAAAAAGAAAGGTCGCTCTATCTGAAAGCAAAGAAATCTCTGGGCCTCCTTCAAGCAAATCTCTTCCTACTCCTACAACCAATTTCTCTCAGAGTATCCCGTCTTACCCTTCTTCGAAGTCTGATCTTGAGAAGGGTAGTTCTTACTTTGGAGTTCAGGTCTTCAGCTATACTGAACTTGAAAAGGCCACAGACAATTTTGATCCTTCCAAAGAACTTGGAGATGGAGGTTTTGGCGTTGTTTACTATGGTATGAGTGATTTCTATTTTTTTCCTATTGATCTACCTTTTCCTTTCCGTCTCTAAGTTGTTTTCTTGATTGGTTGAACAGGTGTACTCAGTGATGGTCGTGGAGTTGCTGTAAAACGTCTATACGAGAGTAGTATCAAACGTGTTGAGCAATTTATGAATGAGATAGAGATTCTAGCTCGTTTGCGGCACAAAAATCTTGTGACCTTGTATGGATGCACGTCAAAACATAGCCGAGATCTTCTCCTTGTCTATGAATACATTCCTAATGGAACCGTGGCTGATCATCTTCTTGGAAAACAAACAAATTCCAGCTTGCTCACTTGGCCAGTTCGGTTAAGCATTGCATTAGAGACAGCTGAGGCACTCTCTTACCTTCACGCATTCGATGTTATTCACCGTGATGTGAAAACTAACAACATTCTCCTCGACAACAATTTCCATGTCAAAGTGGCAGATTTTGGTCTGTCACGATTGTTTCCCACTAATGTCACCCACGTGTCGACAGCTCCACAAGGGACTCCTGGATATGTGGATCCAGAGTATTATCAATGCTACCATCTGACTGAGAAGAGTGATGTTTATAGCTTTGGGGTGGTCCTGATTGAGCTCATATCATCTTTACCAGCTGTGGACACAAACAGGCATCGTCATGATATTAATTTGGCAAACATGGCAATCAACAAAATCCAAAATCATGCATTGCATGAGTTGGTTGATACGTGCCTTGGCTTTGAAAAGGATTATGAGGTTAGGAGAATGATCACCTCAGTGGTGGAATTAGCTTTTCGGTGTTTACAGCAGGAGAGGGATATGAGGCCTTCAATGGAAGAAGTTCGAGAGATATTGAGAAGAATTCAGAACGAGAATTTTGGAGGACGGAAAGCAGAGGTGGTGGATATTGGAGCAGACGACGTTGGCCTCTTAAAGAATAGTTCTCCACCTCTTTCACCCAACTCTGTTGTGACTGATAAATGGGTTAGCAGCTCCACTACTACTAGTTCCTTCTAGCAGTTGATAGTTCAAAAAATTTTTTCCCCTGGATATCTTCGCCGTTCTTGTTCCCTTTTCATCATCATGTTTGTTATGTCTTTGATATGAGATTAAATAAAAGGGACATCGGCATCTTATTTGCCTCTTGAGCAGTGTATATATATTAAACGTAGATGGGTTCACCTTTGCAATTGTGTTTATGCTGTTTTGCACATTTTTTTACATTTAAATTTGGAGGTTATTTATGCAGCTTAGAATGATGAAACAGCTGTGTATCAAACTCTGATGAGCTAGTCCTTGACACGCTATAATTTCAACCCTTGTAGGTTATGAAGTTCTTGAGGAAGACGACTTGACCCTTGCCATGAAGGAGGTCGCTCAGGGTAAGCATTTTTCAAGTTCTCTGGCTGATGTGTTCAAGGTTTGTGCTCAAATGTTAGCATTTTGGTCATATTTGGTGGTGACCAACTTGGGTTAAGTATTTTAGGAATCCATGAGAAATTGCTTCTCTAAAGGTCGGTAGGTTTTGTTGTCCTTGGATGGTTAGTGGATACTGAACAACAACATCAAGAGGAGCTTTGTTCATATATATATTTATATATACACCCCCATGGATTAATAAATTATTAGTCTTTGAAAAGGAAAAGTGTAAAAGATTTTAAATTCCTGGGCACATAGCTTCTGGAATAAAACTTCTCAACATAGCTGCCCTGTATTTCCTTCTCTCGGAACTTTAACATGATTTAATTATTTCCTTAAAAAAGGTGCAATCTGGATAATTAGACTCTTGAGAACCGGGTTTTATACTCGTTCTTTCAGGATGAAATTCGAGATCCACTGTAAATTTGCCCTCTTCAGGGCTATAGGAATTTGGGTCACAGAATCCTTCAATCAAACCATCAAAAAAAGCGAACGCCATTGAAATAAACTATAGTGGTCTTAAGTTTTAACCTCCTTGATATTTTTTGAATAGTATATGTTGCAAGTGTGTGTATATGTGGAGGAATTTATCCACAGTCAATAATTAGCCCTTTATGGGTAAAAAAAAAACTGTTTGAAACTGACGCTTAAAGACTCGTAATGAAAAAGGTTATTAAATCCGGACCGGACCATCATATGTGATATAAGCAGGTTGGCTAAGTTTGAAACAAATTCAAGTACTAACATGTAACGTTAGAATGAGTTGATAATCTTTTTTGGCGTGTCAAACTTATATATCTCAAACACGTGAAAAAATCTGGATCAATTTATTAAGATAAGCAATGAAGAAGAAATACAGGAATCTGGATCAATTTATTAAGATAAGCAATGAAGAAGAAATACAGGAAATCCAGACCGCAACCACCTAGGAAGACAAAAGCCAACAAAACAGAGAACAAATAAAACTCAAACCCAGCAACAAATGGCAAAAGCCAATCCAAAACCAAAAAGAGAACCACATGGAAACCAATTACAAGACCAACAGGCACTCAAAACTAGAATACAAATTATTTCTTCTTCTTTAGATGGACGAGAATAATAACTGGAAATGTGAGAAATCTTATTGTGAATAAGAGATGAATATCTGTGTCCTTGACATCTCTGCATCCTTTATGAAGCAAGAAACCAAGAACGGTATCTTCGGCTGTGTAGAATCTTCAGCTTGATTTGAGACAGCTTGGCAACTATGTCCTTGGCATCCATCCTTTCCTCTGGTATTTCTCTTGAACACTCAAGACCCATTTCCAAGAGGGAAAAAAGAAAACCCTGTATCATGTCAGTATCTCTGTTGTTGTTTCCATTTGGCTTTAAGATACAATCAACAACATCCAGTGACGCATCAGGAAATGATGCGCTAACCCATTGTCTCAAGCTCACTTCTCCGTTAAACATTTCATCTGTGGGTTTCTTCCCAGTAACTATTTCCAGCATCATTATCCCATAGCTGTACATGTCGCCCTTTACAGAAACACGTCCCTCGGAGCCATACTCTGTTGAATTATAATCACACTTGTCAACAAGTTAAATGATGAGTAAGAAGAAGATTATCATTTGTTAACAACTAATTTGTTATTTTGTCAAATTTACCAAATTAATAATCTAGCTAATTACTTAAATATATTGGGAGTAGCGAGTTTACCAGGCGCAACATAGCCAATGGTGCCTAAAGTCCTGGTATGCACTGCATCTTCAGCTTTTGGCAGGATTTTTGCAATGCCAAAGTCACCAACATGTGCTACCATCTCTTCATCTAGCAAGATATTTTCGGGCTTTAGATCCCAGTGTACAACTGGCTCTGACTGATCATAATGGAGATAATCTAAGGCTGTTGCCACGTCAATCATAATGTTGATACGTTGAAAGAGATTCAAGTTACCGTTTTCAGAGTACAACCACTTCTCAAGGCTTCCGTTTGACATATACTCCATAATCAAAGCTCTAAACTCCGGATTCGAGCAAGAAGTGATGATTTTAACAAGATTCCTATGTCGAGTTGTCTGCCAGACTTTGCACTCTGCGTCAAAACTTTTGAATGCACCCTCTGCTATTGGATTCAGAATCTTTACAGCAACAACTGTACCATGAGCAATCGTTCCCATATAGACTGAACCGTAACTCCTGATTCCGAGCAGATTGGCTTCAAAAAAGTCATTTGTAGCGCGACGAAGTTCATGATATGTAATCACTTTGTGCCCAGGTATTTGTGACGAATCCATAGAAATTGGAGTTGTTTTTTTGTTCTTGTGTTTGTATGCTCTCAGTATGCAGAGAAGACAAACAAAAATCAGCACAACTGCAACGATCGGAACAATGTACTTAAGTAGGATTTCTTTTGTGTTGTGATTTTGACGAGAGCAAGGTTTTAGTAATAATTCCCCGCAAAGCTCCTTGTTTGCCAAAAAGGAGTCTGCCGTAAAGTTTGCAAAACTTCCTCCAATTGGGATCTCTCCTGATAAGTAGTTGAAAGAAAGATTAAAATGTATGAGATGATTGAGTGACTCGAGCAACTTGGGAATAAGACCAGATAGATTATTGTAGGAGAGATCCAAGAACTCCAGTGTTGTTAAGTCACCAAGTGACTCCGGAATAGTCTCACGCAATGAGTTCTCTGAGAGATCAAGGAAACTTAAGCTTTCGAAGGCCCCGAGAATTGTTGGAATTTTACCCGTAATTTGATTCCGAGAAATATCCAACTTTTCCATGACTTTTGACATTCTCATCTCTGAAGATAGGTACCCGACTAAAAAGTTGTTTGATAGATTCATGAAAATTAGACTTTCAAGGGTCCACAAACTTGCAGGAATTGATGAGCTAAATGAGTTATTGTCGAGATATAGCATTTGAAGACGATTAAGTGATCCAATGCAATGGGGAATAGGTCCAGTGAGTAGGTTGTTTTGGAGTCTCAATTCTCCAAGATTTCTAAGATTACAAATTTCTTCAGGGATAGAACCTTCAATCTGATTGTTAGAGAGAAACAACCTTTGTAAGTTTTGCAGATTGCCAATAGTTGGTGGAATTGTTCCGTTGAGGTTGTTATCTCTCAAACTCAAAAAATTCAAGTTTCTCAATTCACCTATCGATTCTGGAATTGGACCGTTTATCTGGTTTTTGTGAGCAGTAAACCTCCCCAGAGATTTTGACAAGTTGCCAATGGAATATGGTAGGACACCACCAAGACGATTATACTCCATGCTCAGCCTTTCAAGGAACCGGCAATTGGTTAGTGCAGTAAGAAACCTCAGCTCCTCAATTCCAGGGTCTCCGGTTAGACTATTGAATTCTATATAGAGGCCACGAAGAAGAGGCAAATTTCCGAGACTTGAAGGTACTGGTCCAGTGAACGAGTTGAAGGGGATCTCCAATCGAAACAGTTTTGATGAGTTTGATAAATAAGCAGGGATGCTTCCACCAATTTGATTGCGCCCAAAATACATCTCTTCCAGATTCAGCAGCCAAAGCCCTGTATTAGATGGCAAATCTCCCGAGATGCTATTGTTCATAATCGAAACAACTCTGAGAGAGGAAATGTTGAAGATTGAGTGAGGTATGGGCCCAGTGAGGTGATTGTGCCCCAAACACAGGGTATCCAAACTTGTCAATTTCCCAAACTCGCCAGGAATTCCTCCATGAATGTTGTTTTCAGCCAATGAAAACTTCGCCAGGCTCGAAATGTTTCCCAAAGAGGTTGGAATTGTACCAGTCAAGTCATTTTTTCTCAGATAAAGCGTCTGGAGCTTCTGCAGAGTCCCGAGTTCTGTTGGCACACTTCCATTCAATTTGTTATAGGAGAGATCCAACGTTGTTAATCCTGTGCAATTGCATAAAGAAGATGGAATTTGGCCTATAAATTGGTTGCCACGAAGGTCTAGTTGCTCAAGTCTACGCCAGTGGAGACAAATATCAATTGGAAGATAGCTAGAGAAGCTATTGTTTGCTAGACTAAGAACTTTAATAGAGGAGATGTTCAACATGAACGATGGAAATGAACCTGTAAATCTGTTATCATGCAGTGAACAGGTCTCTAAAGCGGACATATTTCCAATGGAAACTGGGATGGTGCCATTAAGATTGTTTGTGCCTAGAAAAAGGCTATGAAGATTTTTCAAAGTGCCCAACTCTTCCGGTATCCCACCACTTAACATATTTCCTGCTAGGGAAACAACTCCAAGCTTAAAGCAGTTGTGTAAACTCGGAGGTATGGATCCTTCCAGGCGGTTAATTTCTAGTTCAAGTATTTTGAGCCTACGTAGACGACCGAGTTCAGATGGTATCTGACTATGAAAACTGTTGTTAGAAAGGACAAGCGAAACTAGGAAGGATAGATTTCCAACATAAGGGGATATTGCACCTTCAAGTCCCATATTGGAAAAATTTAGAGCCGTGACTCTATGCCTGCGTTTGCTACAAGTGACCCCAGGCCAGTCACAGAAGTTGGATCCTCGTGTCCAGTTAATACCCATGATTGTGTTGGTGGGGTCATATGTTATCGCAGAACTAAAAGCAACAAGAGCTTGTTCATCACTCATATTTGAGGAGGGTATAGCAAAAGAAGAAGCTGAGAATGACAGAATCAAAAGCACTTCAAGGTGCGAACAAAGGAGTAATGTTTTGAGAAGCATGGTTAATTATTAGAGAAAAACCAAAATGAAGAATAGGTAGGAGTTGAGGAGGCCTAGTTCTGCATTATATTTGAGACTTAGACAGATGATTTATAGGCCTTGAGAAAAGAAAATTTTCTTTGCCTTGTGTAAAATAAGGTACTTTTACTCAAAGACCTAGTTCAATTATGTTTGATACCATAACAAGTCTTTCATCCTATGAAGTTTCATCCTATACTTCCATAAATTTAATGTCATCCACTTCATCACTGGAACTTTGTGGTTATTCGGATACTGATTGGGCTGGTGATGTCATGTATTGCAAGTTTACTTTTGGTTTGTGTGTGTTTCTTGATCGTTATTTTATCTCTTGAAAAAGCAAGAAACAATCTGTTGTTACTCATTCTATTGTTGAGGCAGATATCGAGCTCTGGCTCATACTAATGCAAAAATTGTTTGACTTCATTGGTTACCTTTTGATTTGGGTATTCCTCGGTCGGCTCACACTCCTCTTTATCGTGACAATCGTAATGCCATTTAGATTGCGCACAACACGGTCTTTCATGAACGAACCAAAGATATTGAGATTGATTATCACACGACTCGTAATCATCTTCAAGATGTCTTACTGTGCCTTTTGTTTTCTCTACTCTTAAGCTGGATGATTTCCTTACGAAGACTAACTCGTGCTTGATTTCAATTTTTGCTTTCTGAACTTTCGATGATTTTCATGCAATGATCCTCAATTTGAGGGAAGGTGTGAGAGTTGTATCTATATTAGGAAAACTTGTACAGCTTAGAAAACTTGTAACTAGGGCTGCTAAGGCTGTTTTGTATATAATTCAATATAATACCGATTGAAACAATAAGAAAGAATCAATTTGCTTTAACTTATCCATGTTTTATTTTTTTAATGTATTGTGTGTAATCATGGATTATTATGCAAATGCGCAATGGTCAATCATATTCTAATGTATTTTGAAATTTTACACAGTGAAGCATGATGTCAATACCAAATGCATAATATATGCCCATACTTTCCACAATCAATCATATTCTAATGTATAGCTGAGATCGATTAAATGAAATTTGACAAAGTGAAGCATGATGCCAATACCAAATGCATAATAATATATATATATACCCATACTTTCCACAATCTCGGGTCAATCAATCATATTCTAATGTATAGCTGAGATTGATTTTTTGAAATTTGACAAAGTGAAGCATGATGTCAATACCGACGGACAATTTGGGGATCTAATCCATTATTAGTTATGAATTGGAATTACCGACGGAATATTAATTTTTTATTTTATATTTACCGATGGATTATTTAATTTTTATTTTTATTTAAATAATTATTGACGGACCCGAACCGATTATCGATAAAATATTTATCTGTCGGAACATTTTCCATTGATAATATGGTTACCAACGAGGATTTTGCCGACGCAATTATTTCCATCGATTACTCAATTACTGACGGAAAATCAATTATTATCGACGGAATATTCCGTCTGTAATAAGCAGTATTCTTGTAGTGTTTTTTTTGCATGTGTTTTTTTAGTTTCAAAGCAAGTGTATTTGTGCCCACCAAAGAAAAAAAATTATGAATAACTCTTGAAATAATACACCGTTAATAAGAATTCATTTAGACAAAAGAAATTTGAGTTCCATTAAATTGAGTATTGTGTAAGTTCAATGCATGTTTTTTTTAGTTTCAAGGCAAGTGTATTTGTGAAATTTGTTCAAATGTCATATATTTGAGAGTACTTAAATGTTGTGCATGACTATTTGTTTCACATAAAGCAAAATATAACTAATGTTATAGAACTTCGATCCGGATTCTTATCTTAATGATAATCAATGTATACATGCACTAGATTTGTTTATGTATTGAATAAATTAGTTATTTATGCATTGAATCTAATATTTCCTACAAGGATAAACCTTTGACATTCTCATGCTTGCATCCTAATTTATTGTCTTTGTTTAGTATAAAAGCCTTAGTGCATGGCCTGCTTGAAGGGGGAAAAAACTCAATTCTTAAATAGCATATGAAACTAAAAATCATTACTCACACAATGACTGTCATCATACTTTCTAAACTATTGCCTATAAGGATTCATTGGAGGGTTAAAGTTATGGTGTCCCGCATGTGGGAGTTCTTCAACTTGAAGAATGATAATGAGATTATTAATGTCCAAAAGATATTGATCGATGAAAATATGTGTTGGCATGGTGTTGTGTTATATCATTTTCTAGCTAATTGGTTTGCTTTATGTTTGTACTAAATTTTTTCATTTTGCCGGAAGTAGACAATAATACATAAAATGATTCGGCAACGTCAAATGGATATGTTTAAAGGAAAATTGAAGTATTGTACATTATTTGAGAACATGTAGAATGGTAATATATGATCTCCTAAATTAAATATAAATATGCCATATGTGGGGCCCGGGGAGAAAAATTAACTGGAAGCCCCTTAGGGCAGGGTTCTGGAATTTTTTTTTTTTGGTTTGGGGTAACTACCAAGAATTTTTTTTTTGACGTCTAATGTCTAGTTCTAAATCAATAATCAAAATTTAAGCAAATAGAATAACAATAAATTTTTTGATGGCTGAAGCCCAATTTTGGGAGGTTAGGTCATCACGTCTTAAATTTCATTACATTAAAATTAAAATCAGTCATTACAATTGTAGTACCATATTTTTGTTTGGATTTAATTTTTGTTTTAAAAAAGTGATAAAAATGAAATAAAAAAATGAAAATGATGATACAAAGTGTGATTCAAAACCTCATATCCTACCAAGCCACCTAAAAGCTCAAATCGAAGAATTATTTTTATTACAAGTCTTAGCCTATCTAAAGAAAACTTCTAAAAAGTCTTAAAAAAATTATTTTCATGCATGCTTGCCCGCCCTCAGCGCCGGCCCTTATATAAGTTATGATATTATTAATATTAAACTTAACGACTATTCAATATGTAAGAAAAATGACACACGTAGCGAGGGCTTCAATCGATTTTTTGAAATTTGACTAAGTGAAGCATGATGTCAATACCTAATGCGCAATAAATACTACTTGTTGAACAAAACATGCAATTAACTATGTGGTGCCATTTTCTATGCCAAGGACTTTGAAATTAATTTTGGAATAAAATTAGGGCCTGTTTGGTTGATAGAATAGAGGAGGAATATGGGTAGTTTATGGAATGAAGCATTCTATTGCATCATTTGGATTGATTAAATTTCGAGGGAATATAATGTTTCGTTCCATTCCTTCATCTCTCTCCTCCATTTTGATTCCCATCTTTTTAGGTGGGAATAGCCAATTCCTCATGGAATGGCTTCCCAAATGACAATTTTGTCTTCAATTAAATATTAATTAATATATTGCTATTTTATTTGAATTTGTTAATTTGTCAATTATATAATCTGTTAATTTTGACTCCATTTTGTTTTAATTTGATAATTATATATAATTAGAAATACGCAAATAAAATATGTCGATTATACATAATTATAAAGAAATGACATATTAGACAAAACATAATTTCATTCTCAAAATCGGATAGCAACAAAGGTGACGTGGTAGTTTGACATGCTTTCAACTGGTTCACGTGGAAATATTTTACATTTTTAAAAAATTTGACATGGCTTAAGATATTCAGTAAAAAACTTAAAATAAGAATTAACAAAAACCTAAAAAGAAAAAGTAAAAAAACTTGCAATTACTCTTCCGTCAACTGCTTGACATCAAAATCAAATTTCTTGAAAGGCCGTTGAAGAAGGTGGTGGTGAAGGTATGTTGAGTGCTGACTCACAACACAATTTCTATTGAAAGATGGAATTGGGGTATAGGAATTCTAGTTAGATCTGAGAGTGTCTTTAATGCTTGAAGCGCCCGTTACCGCTTCATTGGGAGGGTTGAGACTTCATAATATCAGCGAAGCCGGGTATCTAGTGATATATCGGGTATTGTTGACATTTGAAGAGAGGTTTCAGCTGGTTTAAACTCGTTGGGAGATAGCTAGGTGCGGTAAGAGATATTTTTTCATTTCAGTCCTTCTTGTATGGTTCTGTTAAGAGACCTAACTCAACCCCATAAAAGACCCAATATGAGGTTGAGGATTGCCCAATAATAAGGCATTCGGCAGGCTTGTGAAAGCCCGATGTGGGATTCCTAACAGGGTCTGACCTCCAGCGACTATTTTGTCTAGAAAATGAGTGAAATATGCGAGATCAGTCTGAAAAATCTTTCTATGGTGGTGGTGGACTTCGGCGAGGACAGAGGTGGTAGGATTGAGCCTCTTTCTTTACTGTGGCAGTGTGTTTTGTGGTGTGATTCCGATATAACTGTCACATTTTCTTGGTGACTGATGGTCGAAAATGATATGTCAAGATCGGGAGCTTCAATTTGATGGGTCACTGGCATGGCCTCAAACGGTGGTAAGAAGACAAGGACGGTGTGGACTGTGTTTTTCCAATTGGAAAAGGGGATGTAGGTGAAAAAACATTTTTTTCAATTGCCTCACGTTTGGTTGAGGAGAATAAAAATTGAGTTAAGCGAATGAGTTTTTTCAAAGTTCATTCCCTTGTTTGGTTCATATAAAACATGACCCATGAGCATGAACTCATAGGCCATATTCTCCTCATGGAGAGAATAGTCAAGCTCATGAAAAGATGAGCTTGACTATTCTCTCCATGTGAAGAATAACATGTTTTTTAAAATGGCGAATTTAACATTCATTTTAAAATTGTTAATTTATTATAAAATAATAGTAATGTCTTTTTATCTACATTTCAATTTATTCAAACCAAAACTCATGTTCATTCTCACATTCAACCAAACATATAAAATTTTATCTTTAAATTCGTTCACTCCTCTTTATTATCCCCTCTCAATAAGCTCATGCTCAACTCATCTTAAACTCATTCCCACCTTAAGGTTACTCTCAACCAAACGTGGGGTTGGGGAAGAGGGATAGGTGAAAGAAACGTTCTACATGGGTTTGCCATGTGGAAGGTCAAAATGCCACATGGGCAAAGTTGCTGCCCGAGATTTTCAAAAAATTGACAAGTGACTTGATTGAAACAAAATCAAATGTTCGATGATTAAGCCCTTTTGTTGGTAAAAAAATTGTTTTGCAACTAACACTTAAAGACCCGTAATAGAAGACGAGAAACCCAATAAAAAAAATCAGTTAATTTTTTAGTGAAGTATTACATGTCATGTAAGCGGGTTGACCATTTAAAAGTTAAAAAGTTCGATTGAGTTACAGTTTGAAACAAATTCAATTATTAAGACCCAATATTTAAACATTTAATGACTAAAAATGAAATTTGATATTTTTTTTGAGATGAAATGTGTAGTCAAGCGAGTGGATGCAGGTCTCACACGAGATTGATCCACTATAAAATTTTATAACAGATTAACAGTGTCAAAAATCTCAATCTTATATATCCCATGCACATTTGAAACCAACGGACCAATTTACAAATAAGGAAATCCAAACCTGCAACCACCTAGGAAGACAAAAGCCAACAAAAGCCCACCAAAATAGAAAACAGAATAAAACTCAGCTAAAGATCCAACAACAAATGGCGAAAGCCAATCGAAAACCAATTACAAGACCAAACAAAACCTCTGAAATACGAATTATTCCAAGATTAAGAACCCAAATCAAAACCAAGCTTGGCAAAACACAATGGAATCGAATCGCCAACAAAGAAACAACCACAAACTTCTAAAGAATCACCACCAGCGAACGAGAAGATCCAGCACACTTGAATGGACCACCTAAAACCGCCCCATGAATGAAGAAAGAGATTAATATAAAACACAACCCTATCATAATGATTAATGAAAAGAACAACATCAAGAAAAGAAACCCAGACCCCAGAAATAAGGCCAACCAAGACCCCCACATAAAAACCCAAGGACCTGACAAAACACCAGGAATTGAAACTTACCCAGAAGGAGAAAGAAAAGGGAAGAAAAGAAAAGAAAGCCAAAAAGGCTGAAGGAAAGAAATAGATTGACAATTTTCAAGAAACTAGATTTGATCTCACTGCCCTCTCGAGGTTGAAATTGTACAATTATTATTTTTAATTGCAGAGGTGGTGCTAAATGTAGAATGTAGAGTGCTAATAGTTGAGAGCAAACGCCATCATGAAAATTGCTTTATTAAATACCCAAAAAAAAACACAAACTATTCAATTGTGAAGTTGCAGTACAATATGTCCCCCCAAATATTTTTCTTTTTTCTTTAGATGGACGATAGTAATAACTGGAAATGAGAGAAATCTTACTGTAAATGAGAGATGAATATTTGTATCCTTAGCATCTCTGCATCCTTTATGAAGCAAGAAACCATGAACGGTATCTTCGATTGTGTAGAATCTTCAGCCTGATCTCAGACAGCTTGGCAACCATGTCCTTGGCATCGATCCTTTCCTCTGGTATCTCTCTTGAGCACTCGAGACCCATTTCCAAGAGCGAAAAAAGAAAACCCTGTATAATGTCAATATCTCTCGTGTTGTTTCCATTTGGCTTCAACACACAATCAACAACATCCAGTGACGCATAAGGAAGTGAAGCGCTAACCCATTGTCTCAGGCTCACTTCTCCGTTAAACGTTTCATCTGTGGGTTTCTTCCCTGTAACTATTTCCAGCATCATTATCCCGTAGCTATACATGTCGCCCTTTACAGAAACGCGTCCCTCGGAGCCATACTCTGTTGAATTAAAATCACACTTGGGAACAAGTTAAATGATGAGGAAGAAGAAGAATATCATTTGATATTTTGGCAAGTTTACCAAATTAATAATCTAGCTAATTACTTAAATATATAGGGAGTAGAGAGTTTACCAGGTGCAACATAGCCAATGGTGCCTAACGTCCTGGTATGCACTGCATCTTCAGCTTTTGGCAAGATTTTTGCAATGCCAAAGTCACCAACATGTGCGACCATGTCTTCATCTAGCAAGATATTTTCGGGCTTTAGATCGCAGTGTACGATTGGCTCTGTCTGACCATAATGGAGATAATCCAAAGCTGTTGCCACATCAATCATAATGTCGATCCGTTGAAAGAGATTCAAGTAGCGGTTTTCAGAGTACAACCACTTCTCCAGGCTTCCATTTGACATATACTCCATAATCAAAGCTCTAAACTCAAGATTCGAGCAACAAGTGATGGTCTTCACAAGATTCCTATGTCGAGTTGTCCGCCAGACTTTGCACTCTGCGTCAAAACTTTTGAATGCACCCTCTTCTATTGGATTCAAAACCTTTACAGCAACAAGCATACCATCAAAAATCGTTCCCATATAGACCGAACCGTAACTCCCCATTCCGAGCAAATTGGCTTCAGAGAAGTCATTCGTTGCCTGACGAAGTTCATGATATGTAATCATTTTCTGCTCAGGTATTTGCACCCAATCCGCAGTAGTAGTCTTTTTGTTCTTGTGTTTGTACGCTCTCAGTATGTAGAGAACACAAACAAACATTAGCAGAGCAGCAGCGATTGGAACAATGTACTTGAGCAGTATTTTTTTGGTGTCGGAATTTTGACGTGAGCAAGGTTTGAGTAATAATTCCCCGCAAAGCTCCTTATTTGCCAGAAAAGATTCTGCCGTAAAGTTAGCAAAAGCTCCTCCTTTTGGGATCTCTCCTGACAAGTCGTTGAAAGATAGATTCAAATGTTTGAGATAATTAAGCGACTCCAGCGACTTGGGAATAAGACCAGATAGATAATTGTAGGAGAGATCCAATAACTCCAGTGATTTTAAGTCACCAAGGGACTCCGGAATAGTCTCATGCAATGAGTTCTTTGACAGATCAAGGACATATAAGCTTTCGAAGTCCCCGAGAATTGTTGGGATTTTACCAGTGATTTGGTTCCTAGAAATATAAATTTCTTGCATGACTCTCGACATTTTCATCTCCGAATATAGGTTCCCACCTAAGGAGTTGTTTGATAAATCCAACAAAATGAGATTTTCAAGGGTCCACAAACTTTCAGGAATCGATGCGGTCAATGAGTTATTGCTGAGATCAAGCTTTTGAAGAGGATTAAGTGATCCAATGCACCGTGGAATGGGTCCAGTGAGCCTGTTATCTTGGAGTCCCAATTCTCCTAGCTTTCTTAGATTACAAATTTCTTCAGGGATAGAACCTTCAATCTGGTTGTTATTGAGAAACATCCTCTGTAAGTTTCGTAGATTGTCAATAGTTGCTGGAATTGTTCCGTTGAGGTTGTTATCTCCCAAATCCAAGTAATTCAAGTTTCTTAATTCACCTATCGATTCTGGAATTGGACCGTTTATCTGGTTTTTGTAAGCACTAAACCTTTGCAGAGACTTTGAAAAGTTGCCAATGGAATATGGTAGGACACCACCAAGACGATTATTGTCTATGTTCAATCCTTCAAGGAACTTGCAATTTGTTAGTGCAGTAAGAAACCTCAGCTCCTCAAATCCAGGGTCTCTAGTCAGTCTATTGAATGATAAATAGAGGTGGCGAATATGAGGCAAATTTCCCAGACTTGAAGGTACTGGTCCAGTGAACAAGTTGAAGCTGATCCCCAATCGAGATAGTTTCGATGAGTTTGATAAGTAAGCAGGGATACTTCCTCCTATTCGATTGGACCCAAAATACATCTCTTCAAGATTCGGCAGCCAAAGCCCTGTATGAGGCGGAAGATATCCCGATATGTTATTGCTCACAATCGAAATTTTTCTGAGAGAAGAAATGTTGAAGATTGAGTGAGGTATGGGCCCAGTGAGGTGGTTGTGCCCCAAACTCAGGAGCTCCAAACTTGTCAATTTCCCAAACTCCTCAGGAATTCCTCCATGAATGTTGTTTTTTGCCAATGACAACTCTGCTAGGCTCGAAATGTTTCCCAAAGAAGTCGAAATTGTACCGGTGAAGTCATTACTTGCCAGATAAAGCGTCTCGAGCTTCTGTAGAGTCCCAAGTTCTGTTGGCACACTTCCATTCAATTTGTTGCTGGTGAGATCCAACATTTTTAATCCTGTGCAATAGCGTAAAGTAGATGGAATTTGGCCTATAAATTGGTTGCTTGCAAGGTCTAGTACCTCAAGTCTAGGCCAGTGGAGACAAATATCAATTGGAAGATAGCCAGAGAAGCTATTGTTTGGTAGACGAAGGAATTTAATAGAGGAGATGTTAAGCATGAACGATGGAAATAAACCTGTAAATCGGTTGTTCTCTAGTGCACAGTTCTCTAAGGCGGACATATTTCCAATGAAAACTGGGATGGTGCCATTAAGATTGTTTCCACCAAGATAGAGGTAATGAAGGTTTTTTAAAGTGCCCAACTCCTCTGATATGCTACCACTTAACATGTTTGCTGCTAGGGACACACGTTCAAGCTTAAAGCAGTTGTGTAAACTCGGAGGTATCGATCCTTCCAATCGGTTAAATTCTAGTATAAGTGTTTTGAGCCCACGTAAATGACCAAGCTCGGATGGTATGTGACCGTGAAAGCTATTGTAAGCAAGAATAAGCGAAACCAAGGAGGATAGGTTTCCAATATAAGGGGATATTGCACCTTCAAGTCCCATATTGAGAAATTGCAGGGCCGTAACTCTTTGCCTGCGTTTGCTACAAGTGACCCCAGCCCAGTCGCAGAAGTTGGCTCCTCTAGTCCAGTTAGTACCCGTGATTGTGTTGGTGGGGTCATATGTTATTGCGGAACTGAAAGAAATAAGAGCTTGTTCATCAGTTATATTTGAGGAGAATAAAGCAAAAGAAGAAGCTGAGAATGACAAAATCAATAACCCTTCAAGGTGCCAAAAAAATACTAGTGTTCTGAAAAGCATGGCTGATTGTTGGAGAAAGAATAAAATGAAGGATAGGTCATAGGTAGGAGTTGAGGCTTACTTCTACATTTATATCATAGATTTAGACAAATTACTCATTGGTTGATGACCTTAATTTCCAGACGGCAAAGAAAAATTGCTTTTATTTATAAGGCCGGCCACACCATTTTTTTTTTGGGGTCATCTTTGCTTTAACTTATTCATGTTAGTGATGGAAAACTTTATTAATGTACAGCCAGTAATCACGGATTATTGTATGAATGCATATGGGTCAATAAATTGCTATTCTAATGTATAGCTTACGTTGAGTTTTTGAAGTATGATGTGAAATTGTGAATGTCAAATGCAGAATATGCATGTATATTCTTCTTTCAACGAAGAGGATGCTTGAAGCAGGCCTAGATCAATTTTTAACTTCTATCAACCAATAAATCCTACTTGAACTGTCATGTCTTATTTGTATGTCTTGTTAACACGGCGTCGTGTGCCCCCAGTTCATGCTATGTCGTTTTCATTTCTATCGCTCGTTGATGCGCACCAGTTTGAACTCTGTTAGAGATCGTTGTGGTCTGTACTCTCTGGTCATCTGGTGTTCGTATATGAACTTTGTCTTCTCTTTCTTGAGCTTAGTTTAAGTTTTGTAACTATTATTGTTTGATTCAAAGAGGTTTTATCACTTTGAGTTGCGTATTGCTTGAATTATTATATGATATCGGATCATGACTCACGTCAAATTTGAATCGGGTCTTGAAAACCCTAACATATCAAACACTACATTTCAGTTTTTCAAATAAGAGGCTCATTGATTGGAGCTAACCAATCAACTAGATTTAATCTCACTGCCCTCGTGAGGTTGACATTGTACAATTATCATGGAATCACCAATCACTGAGAGATCCACGTCAGCAATTATATTTGATAGTAATTTCGCAGCAGGCTAAGCCTTTTATTTTGAAAGGAAAATTAATAAAGGACACTCATATAAGTTTCATTCCAGTTTGAATAAGAAGCATTTTTCGTTTGTCTTCTTCACTAAGTGAATAATCTCATTTGCAACAAGGATGGTATCTAGAATCTGCCTGCCTTTCATAAAAGTCGATTGCGATTCACTGATGATAGATGGCAGCGTTTTCTTCAATCTCCCTGCTAGAGATTTTTCTATTACCTTATAAAGGCTGCTCACCAGGCTGATTGGCCTGAAGTCCTAGGGCTTGATCGCACCAGTTATCTTGGGAATAAGGGTGATGAAAGTAGAGTTCACCCCATACAGCAGCTAACTTGTGACATAAAATTGTTGCACTAGATTCAGTATATCCCTCCCCCACAATCTTCCATGCCTTTTTTATAAAATTGAAATTGAGCCCATCCGCCCCGGTGCCTTTGATCCTGCACAACTCCAAACAGCATTTTTAATTTCATCAACTGAAAAGGGAGCTTCCATAAATTCTGCTTCACTAGTTGAGATGCGATTAAAATTAAGGCAACCCCGATGAATACATTCTAAGGGCACTTCTCGGAAAACACTCGTGAAGTAAGCAAACACCTCCGACTTAATTTGTTGTGGATCTGTGATGTTGAACGCTGCACTTTCAAACAGTGCAATTTATTTGAACTACCTCTTATGCATGCTGCAGAATGAAAGAACTTTGTGTTCTTATCTCCCTCAATTATCCATTGGGCCCTCGATTTCTGGCTCCACAGAGACTCCCTCATTTTGCTTTCCTTCCACAGATTCCCCTTGACCATGCTGAGATCCTCTGCTTCCCTCACAGATAAAGCTCTCCTTTCTCCCAACAATTCAAGCTTGTCTACATCTGCTTCCAAGTTTTTAACTTTAGCCTCCACATTCCCAAACACCTCCTGACCTCCACAATCCACATAATAAGTAGTTTCCTAAGAAAACGAAATTTCCTCAATACCTCTTGATCACATTGAAGATGAGAATTGATTTCATGCCAAAATACCTCCACTGTAGTATAAAAGTCAGGGTGCTGCCAACAACAATCCAACACTTAAAAGATGAATTGGACAATGATCAGACAACCCTCGTTCAAGTCCCCATAATTTAATGCTTGGGAACCTAGAGAACCACTCCGGCGACACAAAGGCTCTGTCAATACGACTCTGACTCCTAGTATTTCTCCTTGAATATTTCCTACCAAGTAGAGGTAACTCTATTAGACCAGCTCTAGTAATAAATGAAGAAAATTTCACCTTGCCTATGGAGATATGAGTCTGACCCCGCCTATAATTTGGATGAATGATCTCGTTGAAATCCCCCAACAATAACCATGGTGCTGATAGATGAAGATTGATACTTTTATCAAAAAAAAAAAGATGAAGATTGATACTTGCTGGCTCCTCCCATAAAACAAGCTTTGAAAGATCACCAGTTGGACCATACACTGCCGTAAGCAACACTGAAAGTCATGCTGCACAATTATGTTATATCAACCAATAATTAGCCCTTTGCTAATAAAAAAAAGTTGTTTTGGAAAATCTGTCCAGTTATCAATTTGGAACTAATTCAATCTCCGAATTACTAAATTATAACGTTTGAACATTTACCAACTAAAATGAAATTTGAAAATCTTTTTTCGGTAACTTTTAGTTGGAGAGTTGGTGGGAAATGTAGAAGGTAGAGTGCCAGTTGAGACCAAACGTCATCATGAAAATTGCTTTATTTAAATATCCAAAAAAAGAACACTGAAATCATTCAATTGTGAAGCTGCAGCTATGTCCCCTCAAATATTTTTCTTTTTCTTTAGATATACCGTATACGTGAATAATAACTGGAAATGAGAGAAATCTTATTGTGAAACAGAGATGAATATCTGCATCCTCAACATCTCCGCATCCTTCATGAAGCAAGAAATGAAGAATGATAGCTTTGGATGCGTAGAATCTTCAGCTTGATCTGAGTCAGCTTGGCAACTATGTCCTTGGCATCGATCCTTTCCTCTGGTATTTCTCTTGAGCAATCGAGACCCATTTCCATGAGGGAGAAAAGAAAACCCTGTACCATGTCGGTATCACTGGTGTTGTTTCCCTGTGGCTTTAAGACACAATCAACAACATCCAGTAACGCATCAGGAAATGATGCACTAACCCACTGTCTCAAGCTCAGTTCTCCGTTAAACATTTCATCTGTGGGTTTCTTCCCAGTAACTATTTCCAGCATCATTATCCCATAGCTGTACATGTCGCCCTTTACAGAAACACGTCCCTCGGAGCCATACTCTGTTGAATTATAATCACACTTGGGAACAAGTTAAATGATGAGGAAGAAAAAGATTATCATTTGTTAAGAACTAATTTGTTATTTTGACAAGTTTACTTAATTAATAATCCAGCTAATTACTTAAATATAAAGGGAGTAGAGAGTTTACCAGGTGCAACATAGCCAATGGTGCCTAACGTCCTGGTATGCACTGCATCTTCAACTTTTAGCAGGATTTTTGCAATGCCAAAGTCACCAACATGTGCGACCATGTCTTCATCTAGCAAGATATTGCTGGGCTTTAGATCACAATGCACGACAGGCTCTGACTGACCGTAATGGAGATATTCTAAAGCTGTTGCCACATCAATCATAATGTGGATCCGTTGAAAGAGATTCAAGTTGCCGTTTTCAGAGTACAACCACTTCTCAAGGCTTCCATTTGACATATACTCCATAATCAAAGCTCTAAACTCAGGATTCGAGCAAGAAGTAATGATCTTCACAAGATTCCTATGTCGAGTTGTACGCAAAACTTTGCACTCTGCGTCAAAACTTTTGAATGCACCCTCTGCTATTGGATTCAGAACCTTTACCGCAACAACTGTACCAACAGAAATTGTTCCCTTATAGACCGAACCATAACTCCCCATTCCGAGCAAATTGGCTTCAGAGAAGTCATTTGTAGCGTGACGAAGTTCATTATACGTAATCATTTTGTACTCAGGTATTTTTGGCGAATCCGGAGACGTTGGAGTAGTCTTTTTGTTCTTGTATTTGTATGCTCTGAGTATGCAGAGAACACAAACAAAGATCAGCACAACTGCAACAATTGGAACAATGTACTTAAGCAAGATTTTTTTGGTGTTGGAATGATGAGAGCAAGGTTTTCGTAATAATTCTCCGCAAAGCTCCTTATTTTCCAGAAAAGAATCAGCCGTAAAGTTAGCAAAAGTTCCACCATTTGGGATCTCTCCTGATAAGTCATTGAAAGATAGATTCAAATGTTTGAGATGATTGAGTGACTCAAGTGACTTGGGGATAAGACCGGATAGATTATTGTAGGAGAGATCCAAGAACTCCAGTGCTTTCAAGTCATCAAGTGACTCAGGAATGGTTTCATGCAATGAGTTATTTGACAGATCAAGAAACCTTAAGCTTTCGAATGCCCCGAGAATAGTTGGGATTTTACCTGTGATTTGGTTCACAGAAATATCCATTTCTTCCATGACTCTCGACATTTTCATTTCCGAAGATAGGTTCCCACTTAAGGAGTTGTTTGATAAATCCATGAAAATGAGATTTTCAAGGCTCCACAAACTTGTAGGAATTGATGAGGTCAATGAGTTATTCTTGAGATATAGCCCTTGAAGACGATTAAGTGATCCAATGCAATGTGGAATAGGTCCAGTGAGCTTGTTATCTTCGAGCAACAATTCTCCCAGATTTCTTAGATTACAAATTTCTTCAGGAATAGAATCTTCAATCTGGTTGTTATAGAGAAACATCCTCTGTAAGTTTTGCAAACCCCCAATAGTTGGTGGAATGGTTCCAGTGAGGTTGTTATTTCCTAACACCAATAAATTCAAGCTTCTTAATGCACCGATCGATTCTGGAATTGGACCGTGTATTTGGTTTGTAGAAGCATCAAAAATTCGTAGAGAATCTGAAAAATTGCCAATGGAATATGGTAGGACACCACCAAGATGATTATCCATGATGGTCAGCTCTTCAAGGAACCGGCAATTTGTTAGTGTTGTCAGAAACCTCAGCTCCTCAAATCCAGGATCTTTGGTCAGTCTATTGTGTTGTATATTGAACACCCGAAGATGAGGTAAATTTCCAAGACTTGAAGGTATTGGTCCGGTGAACAAGTTGTCGTCGATGTCCAGTAGGGACAGTTTTGACGAGTTTGATAAATAAGCGGGGATGCTTCCACCAATTCGATTTTTCCCAAAATAAATCTCTTCTAGATTCGGAAGCCATAGCCCTGTATTAGGTGGAAGATCTCCCGAGATGCTATTGTTGAGAATCGCAATAACTCTGAGAGAGGACAAGTTGAAGATTGAGTGAGGTATAGGCCCAGTGAGGTGATTGTGTTGCAAATCCAGAGCAGTCAAACTTGTCAATTTCCCAAACTCGTCAGGAATACCTCCATGAATGTTATTTCTAGACAATGAAAACATCGCTAGGCTCGAAATGTTTCCCAAAGAAGTTGGAATTATACCAGTCAAGTCATTTCTTCTCAGAGAAAGCCTCTCGAGCTTCTTCAGAGTCCCGAGTTCTGTTGGCACGTTTCCATTCAATTTGTTGCTAGATATATCCAACGTTCTTAATCTTGTGCAATGGCCTAAAGTAGAAGGAATTTGGCCTGTAAATTGGTTGCCACTAAGGTATAGTACTTCAAGTCTAGGCCAGTGGAGACAAATATCAATTGGAAGATACCCAGAGAAGCTATTGTTTGTGAGACTAAAAGATTCAATAGATGAGATGTTAAACATGAAAGATGGAAATGAACCTGTAAATTTGTTCTGTGACAGTGTACAGGACTTTAACGCCGACATATTTCCAATGGAAACTGCGATTGTGCCACTAAGATTGTTTTCACTAAGATAGAGGCTATGAAGGTTTTTCAAAGTACCCAACTCCTCCGGTATGCCACCACTTAACATGTTTCTTCCCAGAAAAACACGTTCCAGCTTAAAACAGTTGTGTAAACTCGGAGGTATCGATCCTTCCAATCGGTTCATTTCTAAATTAAGTGTTTTTAGCCTGCGCAAATGACCAAGCTCGTATGGTATATGACCATCAAAACTATTCTTAGAAAGAACAAGGGAAACCAGGAAGGATAGGTTTCCAACATAAGGGGATATTGTACCTTCAATTCCCATATTGGAAAAATTCAGAACCGTGACTCTTTGCCTGCTTTTGCTACAGGTGACCCCAACCCAGTCACAGAAGTTGGCTCCTCTAGTCCAGTTAGTACCCATGATTGTGTTGGTGGGGTCAAATGTTATTGAAGAATTGAAAGCAAGGAGAGCTTGTTCATCAGTCATATTTGAGGAGGGTACAACAAAAGAAGTTGCGAATGACAGGATCAATAGCACCTCAAGGTGTGAAAGAAAGATTAATGCTTTGAGAAGCATGGTTAATATTGGAGAAAATGAAAATGAAGGATAGGAATTGAGGCTTAGTTCTGCTTTATATTGGAGATTTTGACCGATGATTTATTGGTTTTTCGCACATTTTCTACACGGCAAAGACAATTTGGTTTTCTTTAAAGTCCGGCACACCGTTTTATTTTCTTCGGTTTGGGGTCGAGAAACCGAAACCCGTCTGTCAGTTCCCTGCCCTGGGAGTCACTGACAGATGTAAGTCGCAGGATGTGCAGCCTTACGGTAGGGACCACCTGCCGCTTCAGAAGTGGTCGAATGCCTCTACGAGGGTTCGAACTCACAACCTCCACTTCCCCCGTTAAGAGTTTTGACAAGATAGGTACCGCTCAGCCATATGTCCTGGGGGCACCGTTTTATTTTCTTATATGGCCGGCAAGCGGTAACACTATTTTACAAACATCCAATTAAATACGTGGTGCCATTTTCTACGCCAACGACTTTGAAATTAATTTCGGCATAAAAGTCTCCATAAAAAGTCGCATATTTCGTTTTCATTACATTTATCTCGAAAGACCTATAGCCAATGTCTTTGCGATCTCTAGGAGTACTTGAAATGGTCAGTCAACGGGCAAGGGCACAGATCGAGTTGGGCACAACAAGTTCAGCACAGTAAAACTTATGTACGCATAATTACAACTAGATAAAATCCGCAACAACAAAAATACAAATTATAATTCAATAGCAAAGCAGTAGTAGCTCCAATGAGGCAAAATTAAGATCAAATTTTTGTTGTTCAGCTCCTCTTCCTGATATGCAGCTCATGTCAGGAGAGAATCCAACAAGGTGGCTCACCTTCTCGCCGAGAGAGGGCTGTTGTTCTCATGTTTCAAACTTGGATTAAAGAAAGTGCCCCCAGATCTGCAAGCCTTGTTGGAGCGGGAGCGGCGACAAGGGGAATGGGCGATTAATTGATGGAGTTTGGACATTGTAATGACCCATCATCTGCCTCCGCCACCATCTCGAAATGGATCTACCTTAATTCTAAATTCTTAAAAGTTACTTTCATATTTTTGTTTTTTGTATTAAATCTAATTTAATAGATATTTTTTCACTATTTTTATTTTTATTTATTTTTCAAGTATTTGTGTCTCTTTTTTTCTTTGACTTATAATTTTTTTATATTAAAACTGACCCCTTTTTTATGTGTTAATCTTGTAAGCGCTAAATTTAATTTGCTATATTTTTAATGGGCAAATTAGATAGAAGAAGTTGAAGAGTCTCATTCTTAAAAATATGTCTAATTTCATTTTAAAACTTAGAAATAATTACAAGATGATGGATATTCCGAAAATATTTCTATCATCTAACTAGGTCAAAAGGATGGAAGCTACACCATTACCGTGGGAATCATATCACCGAGACGAGTCCAACAGCAGTGGTATTTCCTCAACCCACAATCGAAAATTGATGGATCGAGGCAAATGCATTTCGGAGTTCGAAATGTTTTTGCCTAGATCTGGCTATTTTCAGCGTCAAATTGAGGCAACACTGGTGGCATTAGATTCGTCTCGATCAAGCAATTCCAACACCACCGGCCTCACTCGATCCAAAGTCGTAAACAGCCGCAGCGAGAAAAAGAAGTTTTTGGGCATCGCCGGAGCATCGTGGTGGCTTGTCAGTGGCTGTGGACCTCTGTTTTGGCAGTGGTAGGTAAACATTTACTCCTCTTACAGTCGAACTTCTTTTAAGGCCAGAGGCGATCACTTGGTGGGCAGAAGAAAAAGTTAGGTGAAAGAACATTTTTCATTTTACTGCGAGTGCAAAACTCTTTTCTTATAGAACCTATATTTCTTTGTTGAACATTTATTTATCTATAGAAACACTTTTTCTGTAAAATCTCTTGTTCTCTATTGGACAAACCCAAAATTCGAATTCACTATTAAAACTCTTTGTCCAAAGTGATGAACCCAATGTTCGAATTCATTAGACCCTGACGGGCTTAGAGAACAGATTTTATACTAAAATCCTAAATATCTCAAGTGTTAAACTTTGGGGTCCTAACTGCTAAACCTAACAAATTATGGTATCCTAAACTCTGAGTTTTAAAGTAAACTCTTACATATTTTATGTTCACACAACTTTAGCTGAACGTATAAAGGGTTTAGATTGAACACAATCAAAAGTCTAAGCCATTGAGGAAATTGAGTATATTAGGATTTCTTTGGCAATGCAAACCTTCTGAAGATTTCAGTGAAGCTACTGCCTCAAATCCGCTTGTAAAAGAGACCCTCAGCACAAGGGGTTCCCTCCCATAGCTCGGCCTATGCAGGAACAAAAGCAAGGGAACGAAAACGCGCAAAAGCATAAAAACCAAAATCAAGTCACCAAGCCAGAGTTAACAGATAAGGCAACACACACATAAGAACCCAACAAATTTAAAAACAGAAGAGAGACCAAGAAAGAAACATCGCCATACCAACCAAAATTGTGCCCTTGGTTTGATTTCCTGTTGTTTTCATATTCTGTTAGTTTATATTTTCTGCTTCTGGACCAATTTCTTGCTTTTGATGAAGCACATGAGCCACTTCTTATGACAAAATTTTGATATCAAATTCCTTTTTTGAATGACAGGTAAATGGGGGAACTAAAATTGACTCATGCTCGACCGTGAACAGACATGACAATCACAGATAAAAGGTAAGTTTCCCTCTTGCTTCACTTCTTCAAGCTCAAATCTGGTTTTAATTTAGGCTACATTAACTCATGCAACGTCAAATAACTTGAAAATGATTTTATCATCTTCTTCATGAGTTGAGGTCGAAGTTGATCCCTCAATCTTCTGCTAACGTGAATATGATAGGTTGTGTCACCAATGAGCTTGAAAAGCTCAAACATTTGTCTTGCCTTGACTAAGCATGCATTAAGTTTCTCATTGTCGTTTAATTTTCGGCTTAGAGACTTTCTGGGTCAGATTTATTCAGTATTATGCGCTCCATGTTATTTGTGCTGACATATATGAATAATTTAGGACACGAAAGCAAATGCCAGTTCCTTTCTTGGCATAGCTAAAAGGAATGTTTTAATTTGGGACATAAATCGGGCGCAGTATGCCCTGTCACAACCACATATTCGACAGTGAATTAGGCTTCATCTGGACATTTCTATTATCTCCATGGACCAACATCGCAATTTGGTCAACAGCTTCATTGTCTTAAGGCTGTAAAACCTGAGCAAATGGAAAGGCCAGCCAAATCCCAGCTATAGATGACTTTAGTTCTCATGATCTAATTTTCAAACACTACCGTCTACCAAGATGTATTCATGATTTCAATGACATTAGGCAGTCTAAGAAAATAAATAAATTTATCTCCATTAGCTCATGCGTTTATGATCAAAGTCAGATTCATAGGCATGCATCATAGGCCTCAAAAAGTGTAGAAAGGATATGAAGAGACATTACACCTAGAGCCTCAATGATAGACTTCTTTTTTCTGTGGTCTAGGAATAGTATACAGTGCAGGCTTAATCATAAGAACATCTCAAAACTACAAAATTCTGGAAAATTAATAAGAAACCTTTTATTCTGAATGTGTAATGGGTGTGTAAAAGGGTGCTTTATAATTTTATAAAGTATGTTTTGTTAAAAGTTTGATTATTCCTGTCTAGAGTTTGGATTTAACAAAGGTATGTAGCAAGGATACAAGAGTCACGACTCATAAGCAACTTCCAATAATGAACATATGGAGACAATCCATTGTACATAGCCCATATGATGCTTCTAAGAAGTATTTTTGTACTCAGATGTGACACTATTTAATCTCACATGCCTGTTTGTTCGTGATTAGAAATTATAGCATTTGACATGGCAATTCAGTTGTTACCAAGGCTCAAACGCGTGGTTTTATGCGATTCTCTTGGTTTTGTGTTTGGCTGCATTTGTTGGACTTACTTCGAGTTTGAAACTCGTTAGAATTTTCTCATTTATTTTACAGGGTTTCATTAAATCCATTTCTTCTTGTGGCCAAGTTTCTTCACTTGGTGGCGGGAATTCAGTTGGCATCTATTTTGGTTTTATCTTCCCGAGGTATTTCCATTGTCCGTTTCTTCTCCCTTGAGTTCTTCCCATTTTCTTTAATTTATTGCTGTCTGATTTATATAACAGGTTGGTGGTTTTGATGCTTTTACACGACGAGTTGTCCCTTTTTTTGGTAGTCTCGCGATTTTTCTTTGCAGCTTGGTGAGCAAAATGGCGTCGTCTCTGGCTCATCTGCGGGACACCGAAAACGGCGTCGTTTAATTGTCATAGAATTTAGTTGTGCATACGCTGCTTCATGTGTCATTTTGCTGCTGTTGTTTTCTCAGTTTTTTTCTTAATGAGCTTATTCACTTTGTGATATTTTATGTTTTGCTCATCTGGCTTCCTTTTTTTTTTTGGAAAAGACAAATTTTATATCATGAAAGAAGAAGAAAAACCCTTCTTCGGGGGTTCACAATGGGGGGACATAAACCTAACCCAAGCAAAAATGAAGAAAACAGCAAGAGCAAAAATACAACAAGACGAGCAGGAAAAACCAAAAATGGACAGAGAAAAAGACTAGCTCTTCCATCTCAGCACCGGGACACTCATTTGATCCAGCTTTAGAGAGCCTTTAGCTTTCCCGGGAAGGTCATTGAAGCTGCTAAAATTTTTGGAAGACCTGCAATTTGAGGCTAAGGAGGCTAAACAACCAGCCACAAGATTTATCTCACGGTAAATATGCTGAAAGAAAACCTCATTGTTAATACATAAGTTATCACTTTGATGTTTTAAGTGGAATAATTTCCATGGACATTTGACAGCAGCAGATAAGATATTGATAACAACCAAGGAGTCAGACTCGATGAGAATATGATTGAAACCAAGAGAAAGAGCCAAAAATAAGCCATCATAAATGGCTCTCAATTCAGCAAAAGTAATAGTGTTAATACCATAATAAGTAGAAAAACCACCTATGAAGTTGCCAATATGATCGCGGATCACACCTCCTCCACCTGCATGACCAGGATTTCCAAGAGAACTACCATCACAGTTAATTTTTATCATATTCAGAGGAGGAGGAATCCAATGAAGATCTTTGTTTCCAGGCGCAAAGGTGGGTGGTTGCTCAGGGTTTAGATCTTTGTTTGGTGCCTTATCTCATAGGCTAATATGTTAAATTTAGATTCACAGCTCTTATTATGGTTTTTAGGTTTCTTTTTATTGTGCTGACAATCACTCTTTTTTTTCTTTTGGATTGAAAAGTGTCAAAATATTCATTAAGATATTGATAAAATATGGACATTTATGAATAATTAAGGTTTTAAATGATATTTTTACATATTAAATTTCATATATTTTTTGTTTTAAATGCATTTTGCGAGCCTAAATATCATATTTTGGTCAGTCTCACTGATGTTCAACCCGAGTTCAATCCATCTCCAAATATGAAGTCCATGACATGTCAACAATGACATCAACGTCATTTCCATTTCAACATCATTACCATTTCAAAGTTATCGTTGCATCATGTTCATTCTTGTCCATTATCTCCACTTATTTCAAACAATAGATTCATAAATTCAATAATTAGGTGGACAACTTTACCCACCTTTGAAAATATGATATTAACTTCTCCACTTGTTACAACCATTGTGATCATTTTTCTCTATAAATAGAGAGCTCAAAAGAGGAGGAAGGAGGGGAGCCAAGAAAGGAAGAAAAAAAAAGAAATCAAGGGTTGTGTTCTCAATTATGTTTATAATGTGTTTTATGTTAATTTCATTATGTGTAACTAAACTTTTGTTAATTAGGGCATAATCTTAAAGCCCTAAACATGATTTCAATTATATAAGTACCACAAATTGTTCTGCAGGAAAAAATGATTCTTGATTTCACTGACCACGTCTTACTTAAACTAACTCCCAGCCTTTTTCTGTTTTTGGCTGCAGCATGCGTTGGTTGGTGAGGGCCCAGGTGAAGAGACACTTTTTTCTTCTGAAGTAGCTTAACAAAAGAAAGTACAAGTGGTGGACTGGTGGATGTTCTTTTATGCCAAGACCCATGTAAATATTTAAAAAATATTTATGGGCTAGGCCGGAACCTCACGGCCCGAGCTCGGGTTCAAGATGGGCCAAGCCGAGGAATATATCTCAGGCCCAACTAGAACTCTAAAGTGACTTTTCGGGCTTGGGGCTATCGGACCTGTCCGGCACGATGCCGATGCCGAGGCCGAGGCCTAACCCAGGCAACGGCTAATTCTTTCAAAAAATTATAGGTGCTTAAATTCTCAATTTAATAATTTAATAAATTTATATGTAGTTCATCGGACCAAATAGCAGGCTGGTTCACGGACAAACCGGTTTTAATTAACCTTGTTCATTAGTCAAATTTTTATAGGACTAAAACTCAAAGCTATATCGTCAGTTATGACATGGGAAGAGGGGATTGGGGAGGGCCAGTGTAGTGTATTTATCAGTGTATTTTATTACTGCAGATTGAAAAATAGTGAGAAAAAACACACTTATTGAAGAATTCATAAAGTGTGTTTGATGATGCATATCTGCAATGCTTAAAAATGAATATAAAAATGAGTTGTCCATCCCCTAAACTCATATGACATTGCCATATCTTTTATAAAAAAACAAATGGATAAAAAAAAACTATCACTACAAGAAATCTGTCAATTACCGACGAAATTTACCGACGTGAGTGTTCTATCGGCAATTTCCGACCGATTTCCGACGCCGTACCGACAATAGTTTCAATACGTTAATTACCGACGGATTACCGTCGATTTACCGACGTCTATTTTCCCGACCGTTTTTCCCGTCGGCAATATTTGGCGCCATTCATGGCGCGAATTTTTGTGATGCTTTACCGACTAAATTTTCATCGGTAATATGTTAATTTACCGACGGATTTATTTACGTCGCTAAATTATTTTTAGTTCACTTTTAATTTAGAAAATTCGTTATAATTATAAATTACCGATGGAAATAATCCGTCGGTAAAAGTTTTTCATTTAATGTTTTAAGTTATTTAAAAATTAATTAACTTGTTACCACTTACCGACGGAAATAATTCCGTTGGTAATTTATTTTATTTTCCCAAAAATTTAAATTTGGCCCACCCTTTATTCCATTCTAGGGCACACAATTTCCTCCGTTCTACCTCCCGCCTCTGTCTCTTCTTCCGATTGCGAGTGTTGGTGGTGCAAGCAGCATCTAATTGCATTTCCTCTTTCTTGATTTCTCTGGGCGATTCTAGTTCTTGATTTCTAGTGGATTGTCGAAGCTCTTTCTCTGGGAAATCTCTTGAACCTATCCCTATTTCGTAAAGTCTTTCTCTGTTCTTGAAACCATTACTATTACAATTATGTTCAAGCTTGATTCGTCATGTGCTGAAAACTTGATTCTTCATGTTTGAAGGAGCCGAAGATGTCTTGAAAATTCTCCACAAATACAGAGTCATCCTTGAGTGTAGATCTCTTGATCCTGATCTTACCACTCAAAGTGCTCATCAGGTACTTGTTTTCATCGCCATTAGTGGCCTCTCAAGTTCCTTAGCTTTGTTGTTATGACTGATTCTTTCTTTTTGTTTGACAGATTGAGTTCAGCTTATCTCAACTCTGGATTCTGGGAGGTTCTTTTGGTGAAGACCTTTTAACAGCATTATTGAAGCTTGTTGACAGGTTTGACCCCTGCATTTGAATAGATATTGAAGCTCGTTAGGGAGGATTCTTGATTGAATTATATATGGTAGATTAGTGGGGTCATATGCACTTAGCAAAGTCTATTTTCTTGTGCTGAATTTTCATTGTTATTAACAGCATTATTGAACATGTTTGACCTTTGCATTTTAATGTCACAGATGCAGGAGCGTATGGAGCAGGTTACCGCAGTTCTCTTTCAGTCGGGTCAGATCTTGCCCCGTCCATCATCGTCTCCGGATGCGCGGGATTAGTTTTTTACGATATATACGTTATTTTCTTTTATGTGAGTACATTTATGTATTATATGTTTACGTATACTGTTGTATTATATACTTTTCTTGCATTTTAATAATTATTCTGGATTGCATAAATTTTACACGTTGAGCACGTTTTTTTATGGATTTTTATTTTAATAAATATATATATTTCAGGTTAATATTAGTTATTTTGAAGTTTTGATGATTGGTAAAAAAAAAATACCGACGAAAATTAAATTAAAAATAATTATTTTAAATGAACTTACCGACAGACTACCGAAGGAAATTAAATAAAAATAATTTATTTTAAATAATATTAGCGACGGATTACCGACAAATATTTTGGTCGCCAAACTGCCTCCAAAACAGATGAATTTGCCGTCAGAAAGGGTGTTTATTACCGACAAAAATTTCCTCGATAAATTACCGACGAATTATATTTTTGGTCAGTAATTATTTATCAACGAGCGATTTTACCGACGGAAATTTCCGTCGGTAATTTATCATTTTCTTGTAGTGTATCAAATTACACATATAGAAGTATGGCATTGCCATCCGAAGCATAGAAAGCAGCAGATCTGGATATATGACTCTAAAATTTGAGAATTTTTTTATGTATATTCTCCTTAATTTCAACATAGAGGAACGCGCAGTCCTACATATATAATTGAAGCTCTATCAACCAATAAATACTACTTGTTGAACAAAACATCCAATAGCATACTTGTGCCATTTTCTATGCCGACGACTTTGAGATTAATTTTGGCATAAAAGTTGCATATAATTTCATTTTCATTACGTTGATCTCAAAGGCCTTGAAATAGACAGTCAACGGGCAAGAGTGCAGAAATAGATGGGCAGATTCGATAGCATTTCAATTTTCAAACGCGTTGGAAATAGATCATCTGGGTCGCCCCGGTCTCGAAATGGATCTACTTTTAGATCATTTGAGATAATTCTAAATTCTTTAAAAGCTACTTTCCTGTTTTTGTTTTTTGTATTTAGTCTAATTTAACAGATTTTTTTTTCGATTTCTATTCTTATTTATTTTTCAAGTGCGTGTCTTTTTTTTTCTTTAATTAATATTTTTTTATTAAAACTGACCTTATTTTTTTCATGTGTTAATCTTGTAGGTGCTAATTTTTTTTAATGATAATGCAAACAAAATTAGCCTATAAACATATAAAGATGATATTTTCCTAAATAGTAAATATATAATATAAAAGAAAATCTGAGATTCCAAATCATTTTTTACTAACTAGCTAGCTACTAAGTAGTAATACTTTCAATTATTTATAAAATATATAAATTATTCCCTCGAAATTATACGAAATGCGAAATTACAATAGACTGAAGTGTTGGACGACATTCATGAGACAACCCATGATGACTAGCGCATATCACAACATCTTATTCATTAGAACATACTCTTATACATCTAATAACCACTCATGCATAGAAACCAAACACACGTTGCACACCATACTTATATATGTATGTATAGATTGAGGCTTTAACACTTAGGGATGGGGATCCCACAGGTGCTAGAAACCTTTTTAACACCGGGAGAACTAAGATACTGCCTGAGATTAGGGTTCTTAAGGTACCCACAAAGGCATGGCCTCTGCTGCCTCAACTTGCCGCAGCATGCCCTCGATGGTGCTGCTCCCGATGTGATCGCCGGGGCACAGGGGCTCAGCTCAGATGGGTTGCATGTCACTGCCAGAGACATGTCAACTTGAGTTGCTAACATTACCGTCACCAGTACCACCATCACCAGTCCCATAGAAACAACATTGTTATTGGAGACCGTCTTCATTCTTCAATCAAAGTTTGTTGAAAGGACGTGGTTAAGTAAATACTGATGCAATTGATTTGATATGGAGGGCAGTCATGGATTTATATAGAAGTCAGAAGGGAAAAGAGTTTTAATTAAGTTGTTGGGGAGTGTCTGTTAGTGGATAGCCATTGGTCACGCCATTTAATGGGCTATGAATTGTAGTCTAGTTAGTGAATTTGACTAAAGTGTTTGAATTCAATAAAATTTGATATCAATTCTACTAACTAGTAGTAAAAATAGATAATGAATAGAGCATGAAGTGCCTACAACTAATAGCCCGGCAAATGATAGAGCAAAAACACACACAGCAATTAAAAAGGAAAAGAGAAGAAGATTTATACGAGAATTTACTGGGTTCGGTAAGAGGGCCTACGTTTATGAAATTTATGGTTCTATTACTATGAAAAATTCAGTGTGTACAATCAAAGTAGTTTTCTCCTTCAATCTTTATAGCTCGACCGATACGCTCCACTCCTCTCTTGCATAAGTTCCCCTTTTTTTAGAGTTTTGAGGTGTAAAATAGGTCTTTTAATACAAACCATTTAATTTAACATTTATCATGTCGTCCTCATGTAAAAAATATTTGTGCATGTGCACGGGCTTCAAGCTTAGGCCTATATAGAGTCAGCCCTAACTATTTTGATGTTTAAAACTGCACGATGTAATAGTGAAGTGTTATACAAAAAAGAAGGATTGAGGTTGACAGAAAGAAGAGGGGGAATTAAGCCAAAGGAAGTGATTAGTATTTTTTTTGGCTTATTTTGAAGTTGAATTGACTGAGAGAATGCAAGGAAACTGATTAGGTTTTTTTAAAAGCTAGTTTTTCAGTTGGGGTGATTTTGGACTCCTGGACTAATACTAGATTTTTTATATAAAAAAAAATTTATCCTGGACTAGCCTCAAACACTAGCTTTGGTTTTTTTATCCAAGGGTCAGCCCTAGGCTCATGTCATTAATGTTAGTTTTTTTTGTTTTTTTTAATATGATATCCTTTGCCTAAAGTGCTAACTCTGGTTATTTTATTCCAGCGTCAGTCATAGGCTCATGTCACATATTCAAAAGACAAACTTATTTAGTATGATTTTCGGTTCCTAAATAACTATGTACCAAATGATGTTTCATTGAGTATGTGGATTGAGGATGCATATTTATGGTATTGAATGTAATAAATTGTTGGTTTGAGTGTGAGAGTTGTTCGTTGTTCCAAACAAGATTTTGTTTAGCTATTGACAGAAAGCTTTTTTTCATTTGAAATTTTTTATAGCCTTAATTTATATTAATTGATTTTTTTTGTCGTCTTCGCTGAAGGAGTATGCAGTTTGTCGAGCCTCATTAAATTTATGTCTAGTGAAATTGTTATTATTCTCTTTTTGCAATTAAAGTTAATTCGTAGTTTAAGTAATTAAAAATTGGATGAGCACTCTAACTCTTTATTTTATGAAGTATCGGTAACTTGACGATGTTTATTTTCATTTGTTGGCATCTATTTTAGGTCATTTGGGATAATTATAAATTCTTAAATTTACTTTCATGTTTTTTTTCCCTTTTTGCACTTTAATTTAATTTAATAAACAGTTTATGTTGATTTATATTCTTATTTATTTTTCGGGTGTCTTTTTTTTCTTCGATTGGTTTAATGTCTCTATTTTTTTTAAAATTCTAAAATTTACCTCTTTTTTTTGTGTTAATCTAGCTGTAGGTATGTGGTTTTTTAATTGAATGTATTAATTTTTTTTAATGATATGATAACGTTAAGCTTTCTAAATGAAATTTTCCGAATTATATAATATGAAAAATCCATGTGATTCCTAATCACTAGTTTACACATCATTAAGACATAATTTTTATTAACTAGCTACTAAATATTTTCAATTATTTATAAAATATATAAATTATTACCTCGAATTGATACGAAATGGTTAATCAAAACAAACAAAAATGCGAAATTACAATAGACTGAAATGTTAATTGGACAGCACTCATGAGACAACCCATGATTAACATCACAGCATCTTATTCATTAAAGCATAATTTTACATATCTAATTATTAACCACTCTTCCATATCCTTAGAAACCAAACACACTTACACACCATACTTATATATGTATGCATGTATAGATTGGGGCTTCAACACTTAGGGATGGGGATCCGACAGGCGGCAGCAACCTTTCTAGCCCCGGGAGAATTAACATACTGCCTGAGACTAGGGTTCCTGAGGTACCCACAAAGGCATGGCTTCTGCTGCGTCAACTTGATGCAGCATACCCTCGGCGGTGGTGCTCCAGATGAGATCGCTGGGGCACAGGAGCTCAGCTCAGATGGGTTGCATGTCACGGCCCGAGACATGTGAACTTGGGTTGCTAACATTGTCATCAGCAGCAACACCACTAGTCCCATGGAGATCTTCATTCTTGAAACAAAGTTTGTTGAAAGAAAGTAAATTGATAATGGTTGATTTGATATGGAGGGCAGTCACTGGATTTATATAGAAGTCAAGAGTGATGAGAGTTTTGATCAAGTTGTTGGGGAGTGTCTGTTAGTGGATCAACGTGGGTCACGCCATTTAATGGCTATGAATACCTTTGAGACTAAAGTGGATGGATTCTGGAGATTGTGATATTCCCTCCATCCCATTTTATTTATCCTTTATTTCTTTTTGAGATATCTCAAAATGCATGTTTATTTTAATTAATAAAAGTTATTTTTCTCATTTTTTATTTATTTACCCTCAACTTCAAAAGCTCAATAACCATGCACATTATGGTGTCAAAGTATTTGTCATGATAAATAGGGATATAAACGTTAAATTGAAAGAGAATTAAATATTTTTTTAAACTGTGTGAAAAAATGAAGGGGAGAATTAAAATGGAACGAAGGGAATATCAATAATTCTTATTCAGAGCAAAATAGAGAGATAAAATCAAATACACAGATCAATCAAACAAAGAACGGGGAAAATGAGAACACGAGATTTTATTTGATTTGATAAAAGTATTTACATTTGTGTAGTTTATAATTTTTTTATTATCAAAAATTCAGTGTGCACAATTGAGATAGATTTCTCCTTCAATATTTAACTATAGCTCGATTGGTACGTTCCACTCCTCTCTTATATGTACGCCTTCATATTTTTTAGAGTTTTGAGATACAAAGTAATTCTTTTAATATGAGTCATTTTATTTAATATTTATAATGTCATCATGATGTAATTCTTTTTTATGTGAAGAGATGATGATTCGAATTTAGGTCTATATTGAGCCAGCCCTAACTATTTTTATAATTAGTAGTGCTGTGGGTTATTAAATAGAAAGCTGAAATAATGACGTTTTATTGAGTCTCTGCATCTAGGATGCACACTCTTCTGTATTGAATGTAATAAATGGCTCGTCGAAAATAGGAAAAGAAAAAATGAATGTCTGAGCCCGGGTTCGAACCGGGGACCTCTAGTGTGTGAGACTAGCGTGATAACCAACTACACCACCCAGACCATGTTTGAGTGCTTAGGTGCACACATAGAAGTCGTTCTGTATCACGGATTCTGGTGTACGGCCCACCATATGAACCCTACTCTGCACTCACATGGTGGGGACGCCCATATTATGGGCGGCCGCACCTGAGCAACTCTGTATATATATATATATATATACAGTGTATTTATTATTTTGGTTCCCCAGACAAAAATATATTCAATCAGTACAGAATAATGCAAACTTTTGTAGGTATATATATGTATTTGGTCAATGGTGATCAATCTAATAATAACATGTAATAAAGACTTTTCTCCTTTGTCTGCATTAATCGGAGCTTCTTTTCAATGCATGGACCATACTGGTGATGCAGTCTTTCTTGAATACTATTGAATATAGGTCCCCCATTATTTATGATATGTCCCCTCACTCTTACAAGTCAAGCCTAAATTTGGTTGATTCAGAATCAACGCCATTAACTTACTTTGAAATTTGCCCAAGTTTAGGTCATATTTCACTCCCGTCTACTTCTCCCCTCCCAATACAATCAAAACCATGCACTACCCATCAAGTCATAAAGAATATTGATGGGCTAATTTGATTTTTAAAATCCTCGTCCACCCATCTTCCATTATTAGGGCATAAAGTATGACTGTATGAAGGTTTCAACTTTCAAGTGGGTCAGTGGGTGTGGGTGTGGGTGGTATGTCCTATGTCTATTCGTTGGGTGGATCGATCATCGATGGAAATACCAGGGGACAGCTAGCGCATTCAATGCCAGGCGTGGTTGGTAGAAAAGCAGATAGAATGCGAAACGAGAATGTTTGAGACTTAAAATGGGATTTAACTAACTGTAAGTGTTGGATTTCAACTAATTCTTACAGGTATATTTATAATCAATTGATTCAAATATACTTCCTTCATCCTTATTTAATTGGCCTCTTTTCTTTTTTTGATTTTTCCGGGATTATAATTCATTTTTTATTAAAAATAAATAAAAATGACTAGTTTATTAATCTAATCTAATCTTATTTATTGTGTATATTTATTAACAAATTATATTAAATTCTACTTCTCCGTCCCTATTTGATAGACTCACTTTTTATATTGATTTATCTCAAATAATAGTCAACTTTCTTATTGAAAATAAAAATAAAAAATCACTAGTTTACTAATCGACCCTAATTTATTGTATATCTTTATTAACAAAATAACATTAACCTCTAACAATAGTAAAGTGTGAGTGAAGTAGTTGAAGGGTATATTAGGAAGAAAACCAACTAAATTTATTTTTTCAATGATATTAATTGTATTTTCTTAACATGTGTGAAAAAACAAGCGAGACTATTAAATATGGAGGGAGGGAGTAACAATAATAATGTTTGAGGGTAGCGATCTGAATGAATGATATATTAGAAAGAAAATTAATTAAAATACAGATGATGTTTTGGATTAGTGTAGCATTGCTTGTGTGAAATGAGTCGCCTGAAGTTGGAGGGCAGGGTGATTTGGATTGATCGATTTAACCAGAAAGCACTTATAAGTCCTGCTGCTACATGCATCTCAAATGAATTTTAAGTTTCGGTTTTTTTCCTTCTTCTTTCTTTCTCATAAGAATACAATTACCTTTGAGAATTCTAATTACCTTGATTTATAGTTGACTCTATTGCCTTTCATATGTCGAAGAGACCCTCTTTTCTTTCCATCTCAAAGATTTCGAATATCTAGAGGGTTTGATGGTAGATAGAAATCTTCTTGGTAGATATGGGTGTTCTTTGCCGACAGAACCACTATAATTATTTCACTTGTTATTTATATTTTATTTTGTTATTGTGAAGTTCTACAACTTGAATCTTATTAATACCCCATAGAAGATTATTTGACAAGCCCTGTTGGGCTTGACGATGACTATTTTCATCCAATTAATTTTCAAGTCCCCCCCATTTATTCTCAAAATAGTGAATCTTTTGACACTTCCATCTATCCCTACCATCTGTAACAAAATAGAAAATCTATTTTTTTCTACGCTTTCACATAGACTCATAGTTTTGTAGTAAAAAAGAAAAACTAACTCGATGTCATAGCTGTCAGTATTCAATGCGAGATGCAAAATGTTAGAGGGAGAGAGATAGGCCTTCAAGCGTTTGTGGAGGCAGTGAGCTATTGCAACCGAGCGATGAGGCTTCGATTAAGACCTCGACATATGAAGACAATAGATATGGGAGACACCGTCAACGCAGGAAGAAAACAGATATGTTGTATTCATCTATCGACGGTCGCTCATACCTGCTAAGGAAGCGTTCTCTGAGTTGAGATATGAATCGAAGGAGCATAGTCGTTGTCTCTCGGAGACAACTAACATGGTTTTGATGAGCACAATTTCTATGTTGGTCCTAGAGTTGTATTTGATGTTGACTACTCTATAAGGCAAGAGCCGTTCAAGTTCTCCAATGGTGGCAGTGGAGTCGGTTGTCAGATTGTTAATACCGAAGATTCTGGAGTGGGGTGTGCTCTGTAATATTTTTAAAAAATATGTTTTAAGATAAATTTATAAACATTCATATTTTGTTGAATTTCTTTTTAAAAATAAGATAAATTTATAAAATAGCGGAATGAAAATAGTCGCGATCGTTGGATTTTCACAAAGAAATACGCAATATTATTTGACAAGCACTGTTGGGCTTTCACATAAATAAGCCCAAAACAAAAATAGGCCACAAACACAAAGAAAAGCCTAATAACAAAACAAAGACTAAAAGTTCAGAAAAATCGATACATAAAAATACCAAATTGAGGCCCTAAACACTCTCATAACTTTCTTGTCCTCCCTCTGAAATTCGACCCTGTATGTTGAGTAGACTGGGTTCGTCCCTTTATGGCACAATGCCCACCGATTCCCAGCAGCCCGTTCTTTTTGTGGCTCCTCTCTATACGTTGTACGGTGGATTCGTAGCCACTATTCTTTGCTTCTGGCTAAATCGATCGGGTCAGTATACTAACTCAGAAACTACGCATGTCGGGTAAATTTATAGAAAATTCATATGCTTTGTCTGAGCTCAAAGACTCAATAGAGTCGTTAATGAATATATATTTTATTCCAAACATGTCTTTTACCGTTTGCACCATATTATCTATTAAAAATAATAATATATTTACAATTTAGTGGACCCCCAATACAAGGAAAATTCTGTACAAGATATGAACATATGCGATAAGGTTACACAACCACCACTTATTTCTCTCCAGATTTTCCTTTCACAAATGAAGCCCAAATCCAAGCTCAACGATGACTTCAACTCCCTCTGGTATTGGAGACGAGACGAGGGCAGCAAGAAAGGGAACAATAGTAACCGATTCCAGGTAACAGAGGACTTGGTTTTGGAGCCTGGATTTGGAGCTGGACTTGGGTGCGGTGTTGGGATAGGCCTTTCACTGGTTGGAGGAGTTGGGCTTGGTGCTTCGCCGTGGAACCATCTCAAGCTGGCTTTTGGGGTTGGCGTCGGATGCGGGTTCGGGCTCGGGTTCGGTTTTGGGCAAGGAATTGGTTATGGTTCTAGTCTGGATACATTCACATCTCGCCTTACCAAGAAGAACACTGATTTAAAACAAAAGGGATTGTGGTTGACATTAGAGAGTAAGAGTTGATGTATTTTGGTTTCCTCACTATCTTCTTCTTTTCTTTTGAAGAATTTTGGCACTCTCGTTTTCCAACAGTTGTACGAATTCTTTTAGAGTAAGGAATCGTATCAGCGTTTTTATTTAATTTCTCTATTCATGCACTGTGTTTCTAGGCTCACGTTTATGGCCCTTGAGCTCGATGAGAATAGTTTCTTGTTAATCTCGAACTCACCCATATTAATAATATTTCACGTCACATCAATAGTATGAGCTAACTTTTGTTTTTTTGAACCGTCTCATTCAAATGATATTTGAGCTTAAGTAAAAGATGTTGTTAATAGAGGGGAGAATGTTTGCCATTATCAAAAAAATTAGATCTTCACATCTTTTCGATGAGATTCCTAACATAATCACGAAAAAACATTGGACACTCATATTGAGAAAAATAAATTATAACATAAATGAAACAATAAACTAATAATCTCATCACATTATATTTCTAATATATGGGGGAGAGAGTAAAATTAAAGACGAGTGTTTAAAATTGGTTATGGTTCTAGTCTAGAAACTCGTGACTGTCTTTTAACATAACTAACAATAAGTAATACGAATTTCAAGTGGTTCACTTGGAGAGTTGGAAAAGATTTGTTATTATAAAAAAAGATTTGGATCTTCACATCTTTTTAATGTCATTCCTCACATAATCACAGAGAACATCGAACACTCGTATTAAGAAAAATAAATTATAGCATAAATGAAACAATAAACTAACAATCTCATCACATTGTAGAATGGTCTTTAAGTAGTCTTTAATTAATTCTAGAATGGTCTCGTATCATCTCATTCAATAATAGAAATTTGTGATTATGTTTTAAAATAACTAATAATTAGTAATACGAGTCTCAAACAGTTCACTTGACAAGTCAGATCGTATGTTAACTTCGAACCTCAAATTCGAGTCTCATCCTCTTCCCGTACTAAAAAATGATCAACCAGTAATTAATGAGTTTTCACACCCAAAAAAAACTCAGTGAGGCTTTTTATCAGACACTTAACTGTGCTTCGTCACGTTGGTTGCCACGTTATGTTCAAACTTCAAATCTAATGAATTATGGTCTCATTCAACACTATAATGGGCTTTGCGATTCGGTTCTGAACTGCCGTTATAGTTCTGGCCCATAAAAATTGAGGGCAACAGAATAGGATTGCTGTTCAATATCAAAAAAGTGAGGCTGTAATTACTTTGCTAGAAGTAGCTGTAATCACACCCAAATCACTTTTACAAGAAAAAATTGATACCAAAACACAAAGAACAGAAAAAACCACACATCGCCACTCATTACGTCACAAATTTCACTTCTAACTATAAATCCAATAATTCATTATCCGCAGAAATTCCTCTTTCAAAAAAGAAAAAAGAGAGAGTCAAACGTGCAAGTAAGAAAATGCAATTAGAACTCACTTGGATATCGCCCAAAAATCACAGACTTTATATATAGATTTATGTTTTAATTTATTTCTAAAAAACATTTTTTTTATTTGACGCAAAATATAACGACATTTGAGTTGGAAAAGAGAATTGTCAAATAGAAAATCTAGGTGGGAAAAAGGGCTCGTTAAGTTTGGCGCGCAGGATCGCCTTCTGAGACTCGTGCGCCTCACGTGCGACCCTCTCTCGGGATGGTAATGCTCATGCTTTGCTTATTAGGGTTTAATAAAACCCTCGAACGAAGCGAGAGACAGAGCAATAGAGACACAGAGAGAGAGAGAGAGAGAGTAATTGCGGTTAGATTGGAAAATGGCTTTCTGGGGTTCGTTTCACTCACTATATTTCAATTTTGTGTATAAGAAAGGAGAGATTTTGATACAATTTCCGTTCTTTGTACATACATGCATATGTATCTGTCTGTTTGTGTTCTGGTTGAAGTAATTGAATTAGTATTGAAGTATTTAATTTTGTTTTAAATTTATATATAAATTAATTCAACGGTGCTAATCTTCCAGGAGTCGAGTTGAAACCAGGAAGGCCTTTTACTCACACGTCCAATAATGCAAAAGGAAGGCTTCACATTTCCCAGGTAATGTTTATTGGTAACAACTTCAAAAGCAATTTTAGGTTTTGCTGAATTGGAGTTTTATGGGTTGGTCTTCTTATGCTTTTCTGGATTGTAAAGTAATTGAGGTTTTTAAGCATTGGTTTTCGTGGTATTTATAGGCGACTTTGGGAATTGGCTCTGCCACTGCAAAAAGTGTGGTTCAATGTAATGTAGGGAACAGGAGCCCTGTTTTCTTGTGCTCTTTATTTCCTGAGAAGTTGGAGTCGTGCCAATTGAACTTGGAGTTTGATGAGGCTGATGATGTTGTATTATCAGTTCTTGGCCCTCGAAGTGTTCACCTCACAGGTTACTATCTTGTTGGTGGTCGTCATTTTTATCCAAATGATGAATCGTATCCTTTTGAATGTTAAATCTTAAGATCAGTTAACTGGTACTATATGCATAATTATCTTGGTTTCTGGGAGTTAGACAAAGGAAATGATTGGCTTTTCATGTAACTTTATAGTATAATCATAGGAACCAATGGATAATACATATATGCTCATGTTAGCATCAGGATTTGATATGATGTATTAAGGATTGGTGATCAAAATAAGATGGATAATCTGTAGATTTACATTTACCTGATCAAAGAATGTGCCTAATTGTTTTTCCTTTTCCATTTGAAATTTTCTTTGTCTGTCCTTGACTTATGGCTAGAGAATCCTATGGAGAAGATATTGCAAATACAGCGTCAGAAAGATCTAATCATAGCGATGAGGAATATGAAGATAGTTTTATCGATGATGGAGATACAGAAGTCTTTTCAGCTTCTCCTGTTTCCAGTAGTGGAGGTTTGTTCCAGGCTTGGCATCCTTCTTTTTCTTGATCTTATGTGACTTATGGAACTGTGAAGTTATGATGTGAGCTCAACAGCCCTCTATTGATACTTATATGTGGAAAATATGTCATTTTGGTGTTGTTTGTTAATCAATCATGTAGCTTGACTTCCTATTAATATCTAAAAATCTCACATGCTAGTACATTCCAGTGAGCTTGAGGATTTGTGTGTCACTTGCTCCCAGTAAAAAAGATGTTCTTTCTTTATTGAATTTCATTTGTTAGTATGATTATGATTAATTGGATGAGTAAAGGATATACTCTGAATGCATCATGATTCAACCAAAGCATTTTGCACACATTAATGTTGATGCATTTGTGTATCATATTTTGCAACTCCCATTCATCTGTTTTCTGAGGCTTCAAATAGATAAGTTGGCCTCTATCTAAGACTAAGCCTAGCCAAGGGTAAAAAATGGAAAAACAATTCCATTTTCACAATTTTGTGAAAACTAATAAGATTTTGTTGGTCAATGATCAGGATTCTATGATAGATACATCTGAACTAGAATTCCACACCTCACTGATTCACTTCATTGTGATATTTAATGTATTAACTAGTCATCTTCATTAACCAAATTGACTTGGTATATGGCCCAACTATTATGCTCAGAATCCTTGACTAAATAATTTGTATCTGATTGAAACAGAATCTATTTTTCATTTCATTGGATAAGTTACACTCACTATCGTTCCAATGGAGCAGAGTTTGAGTTTTTATTGCTCGTACTGGCCAATTTTCCTAGTATTGTCGCATTAGCAGCATTCTCATATTTTATCAGTTGCTTGAGAATTCTTTCAGCTCGCATGTTTGCTTTACAATTTTGGTGGTTTTGCTTCCAGCAATTGAGGAGAAGATAAAACATAAGCAGCATAAAAATAAGCACAGACGACTTAGGAAAAAGTTCCAATTATGTGCATCTGATGAAGACAGTTCAGAAGAAAAACTAATTCCTAGCAATGCTGGTGATGTAGTATCGGACAGTGAAGATGAGGACAAGTTACCAATTTCCTCTCTGGGTGGTAATAAGCGTTTTTCAAAGAAAACACAATCAGGAGCAGACGGAGAACCTGCTATCGGCAAGAAGACCTGTGGTTATGGCAAAAGTGTTACAGTACCAGAAAGAAAAGATAACATCGGTGTAGATGGTGACCCTGAAAAAAGGTAATATACTCTATAACTATTAGTTGTATGAAAAGTTGAAAACCCATGGATGGCCTTCCTTTCTTACGTCTTAGCATGTGTTTTCATACTAACCAATTTTGTTATTATTTTCTTTATTAAAGTGGCAAGCCAACCATATCGCAGGTAAAATACTTGATGCATGCACAAAAGTAAATTGACATAAATAAATTTTTGCCAAATTACAATAATTTACTATGAAGAATACATAAAATATAAGAATTTATTATGCACCCATACTATTGATGACCATCCTTCCATTTTATGGATTTTCCCCTCTTTATTCCCCTCTTTATATAGCTTGCTTGTAATCCTCTCGTTAGTATCTTCTCTTGATCCTTGGGTGGTTCTTCCATGTTATGGTCAAGCAGGAGCATGCAAGCTGACCTTTATCAGTTTGTGCGGACTTCTGATGGAGTTGATTCTGAAGATGGTGCAGGGCTTAATAAGAAAAAGCATAGGAAAAAGGAAAAACCTCTTGAAGTTGACTGCGAAGAAGATTTTTTCTTTGGTATGATTATCAAAGAAGACAAATCTAAAAATATTGACACAAATCGTGGAAAATCCGGCCAATTGCCTGCGAGTAATGAAGAAGATAAGAAAACTGTCAATTATAAGTGGGTGTTGCTGTTTTCTTATTTTACAAGTTATAGCAAGCATGTTGCCTGTGCATAGATATATGTTGATGTAGTCCGATGGTGGTCTTGTTGTTCTTCATAAAACCAGTAACAAAATATTTTCATTGACTGGTCCTCTAAAATATGAATCAGAACCTACACTGCTCTGTGCTATGCATAGCATATAGGATCAGAAAATATATATGTTGTCAACCCTGTGTCTACCAGGTAAAAAGGAAAACAAACTCTCATGTACTTTAGATGCTCTGTTTACCTTTTCAGGGTTGGAGATGGGTGTAGAAAATTTCTCTTGAGCTTGTTAAGTACCCCTTCATGAGTACGAATGAAGGAAAACTCCCTATATAATGTGCATTGAGTTATAAACTTCTGATGTATGCTTTGAACTAATATCTAGAAACTTAAAATTATTTTAAATGCCTGAATTATAAAGAAAGCACAATAACTGGAGCTAAGGTGATGCTATAAAGAGAAGGAAAAAAGATTTAATATTGAAAACAAAAGCCTCTTAGTGGTAGCAAAAGTTAAGACAGAGGAAGAGAAGGCAGTGATGGGAATGGCATCCCCAATGTCTAATTCATAAAATTTCATCAAAATAGCTATGATGCACTTTCCATTGGTAACACTTCTATAGTTTTCTTAAGTCTGTATGCATATTCCTAAAACTTCTACTTGGATTCCATGACATTCCCCCGCACCTCCCTTTCCTTCCATGTCCTAATGTGTTTGTGTGCATGTTCCTAAAACTTATACTTTGATTCCATGACATTCCCCAGCACCTCCCTTTCCTTCTGTGTCCTAATGTGGTTTCTGACTTTTGTTCAATGGAAAGTTTCCCTGAGAACTTAATATTTTGATCCTTGTTCCTGTTCATCTTATCTGTACTTGCAGGGGGAAACTGCCACATGCCTCACTGCCTTCTACTGAAGTGGACCATGCTCAGCCAAAGAAAAGCAAAGGACGGCGAAAGGAGGAAAAGGGTCTAGTTGACATTGATTGCCATGGCAATGTTCTTGAAAAGAATCATATTCAGTCAAATACGGAGAAGGCTGGCGACGGAAGCTTGGATCTGTCAGCGAGAAATGATAAGATCAAGAGCCAAATCAATGATGAGTTAGTCATGTTTTCTCTATTGTTTTCTATTTTTCCCCATTTTAGTTTATATATAGATTTTGTTTGATTTCTTTATGCTTGTATACATGTTCATTGGCATTCCTTTATTATGTGCAAAAGTATCTTATGGGATATTGCTGACAGAGGAACTGAGTTGCCGCCAGACTCCTTGTTGCCTACCATGGACTTGGGCCCTGGAAATGTTGCTAAGCTAAAGCGGAAGAGGAAAGAGCGGAAACCAGACAAAGCTTCTGAAATTGAAAGCACTTGCAATGCCCTCGAGGAAAATGAAGCCCAGCCTGGCAACATTAGCCTGAATCCTTCTCTGACAGACAAACAAAATCAGTGAGTACTGATGTTTTGAGATTTTTTATTCGACTTTTGCACACCACACATTTTCCTATGCATGTGCAATTGATGTACAGGGGAAGAAAAGAAAAAAAAAACCAGAATGTATGGTATTTTTATCCTGATTTCTTCTTCTCACCCAAGCTTCTGTGGTGCTGGGAATATATTTATTTTGGGTTCTTTTATTTTGTCCTACTTGTGGCAGGAAAAGAAGATTAACGCTGAATGCATAAAATTTGATTTCCCTTTGAAGAAAGATTTATGTGTATTATATTATGGTGATAACTGTATCACTTTATCAACTGTTAGGAATCAGTAGGAGAAAATCTAACCTCAATATCTATATAACTATATTTGATCTTGTTAGTAAATTTTCAATGAATGGTGATGTAGAAAATTCTACTGCTTATCCCGTTAACCCAAGTACACATGCAATTTATATTATTAGATCTGTATTCTGTAATTGCATGATAACTCTGATGCACATTATTTACAGGACTTCTGGCAATGATGTTGAACAAGTTGCTGATAAAAATCAATCGGAGGAGAAGAAAAGGAAGAAGAAAAAGAGTAAGAAAAGTTATGATCATGGGAAAGATTTGTTTAGGGAAATACCATCCGTGTCAGTTGATGAAAATGGATCTCTAGTAGGCAGTGGGGTTAGCAATACCGAAGACAAGTCATCTAAGCTTAGGACTTTGTCAGGTGGATTAGTGATTAAAGAAGTAAAAGTAGGGAAAACTGATGGAAAAATTGCTGCTACAGGGAAGAAGGTGAGTACTCTTTAAGAGCGGTGTTTTTTTCTCCATATTTAATTTTGGTTTATGCATTCAACTCAAAGTGTTGAGCGGGAGCACCATATGAATTTAATTTTTTTTTCATCTACAAATTGTCGATTAGTACGTTCCTTTATTTGTCTTAGGTGTGTGAATGAAGCTTCATATTGTACTAGTACCATTTTACTGAACACTTAAACGTAACAAATTTGAAGAAAATAGCTATAAGATTAGGTTCCTAAGTAGTTTCTGTTTGGTTTCAGATCAGTATACACTACACTGGCAAGTTGAAGAATGGACAAATATTTGACTCAAATGTTGAGGGAAAGCCTTTGAAGTTTCGTCTAGGTAGTATGCTATAGTACAACTACTTGGATTTGAAAATTTTCAAGATTACTACTGTTACTACTACAGATGTTTTTGTTGTGACATGAATGCATAAATTGTGCTTTTTGCAGGTGGAGGAGAAGTAATAGAGGGTTTGAATGTTGGTCTTGAGGGTATCAACTTTGAAACTTGTTTTCTGCTCTTTCCAATGAATGCCTTATTATTATGCCTCTTTTTGTGATACATTCTTTATGCATGATTCTCAGGTATGCATGTTGGTGACAAGAGAAGACTCGAAATTCCGCCAAGAATGGGGTAAGTTACATTTTTATGCATTGAAGTGCTTATTCTGCATGGAAATGAATCTATACTTATGTGGGTTTGTGAATCTAAACTTGCAAAAAAAACTTTCGGAATTTCAATTTATCAATGTGATTTGGTGCTTCTGATGCAGTTATGGCAATGAAGGATACGGTGATAACGTTCCTCCTGATGCATGGCTTGACTACGAGGTTGAGTTGGTTAGAGTCCATTAGCTTGCAGGGCGATCCTTTTCCTTTTGGTTTGTTTTAAATACTACGGAAATCTCCAAATCTATAATGATTGGGTGATACTTTTCCTTTTGGTTTGTTTTAAACATACTACGGAAATCTCCAAGCTCTATTGATCATGTAGTGTTAGCAAATCAAGATATTACCCTTTTTGGCTGATTTTATGGAGAAGATTTTGTACATCATATCTGGAAGATTTTGCTATGGAAAAAGAATTGTCGGATTGCTGTTTTATACAGAGTTGATGAATAACACTTCCTCTGGCCGGCCTTGAAATATTGGATAAAATGAAAACTCGTAGAAGTGTTGAATTAAGATCAAGAACAGTTTACTGGCAACAAAGAGTGGGGAGAAACCCAAGTCTCTTGACCATAACTGACACTTCAAGCATCATACACCCGCCTGGTCCTCCACGACCGCTGCTTCACGCCACTGCAGCCGCCACCAATTTCCGCCATCACCTCCGCCTCCTGCACCATTCAGTGCCACCAAGTCATCCTTCCCCTGTTATACGGGGTCTGCCATAACTGGCTCACAGCATCCTCCCTAGCTCAACTTCCACCAATTTAGGAACCACTTCCAGCTCCAAGGTCCCACCCACCGCCATTCTTATCTCCCCCCTTCAAACCTCTGACCATGTAGTTCTTAGAGTTGAACCCCTGTGGCTTTGATAGGGAAATTTCCAAAATGCAACAGAGCAGAAAAACCGCACTGCTTCTCTTGCACAAAATGAATGCACTTGGAACAAGTATCGATCCAATTCAAACATTAGGTTAAAATCTGATTCTCTCACGTCAATAAAAGAAAATATAAAGTACATTCATTGTCCTCATCAATCCACAAACTGGCAAACAGCCTCCATTGGCTAAGAGTGAACTCGCTCAATGACCATATCATTGTGGTCATTTTTCATCGCCATGTATGTTGTGGTCGTCATTCAACCAAAGAGACTTCAAATGCTTGGCAATCCCAAATAGTGATACCATGATTTCATCCGTAAACATGTGAGACTGATATCCAGCCACAAACTCGCAAACTTTACCATCTACTTCAATTAAACTACACCCTGGTATCTTCCTTACTTTCTTCTCTTCCATCTCTTTCCTTACTTTCACCACATCCTCCCATTGATCAGCAGAGGCATACATATTCGAAAGGAGGACATTTACCCCACAAGGATCAAGACTCCACAGCTCTAAGTTCTGAACTATTTCTTTGTCCAAATCAACGACGCCATGAACTCTATATGCATTAAGCAATGCGCCCAACACATAGGAGTCTGGCTCCATGGGCATCTCAATCAGCAACCTCTTAGCTTCTTCTAGCCTCCCTGCTCTCCCCAAGAGATCCATCAAACAGCCATAGTGCTGGACTCCTGGACTGATTCCATAAACTTCACTCATACTTTCAAAGATTCTCAACCCTTCATTCACCAACCCCATTCGACTACAAGCATTTAGTACACAAATAAAAGAAACTTCATTAGGTCTAACCCCTTCATTATCCATCCTAGCAAACAACTCAATTGCCCTTGCACTTTGCCCGTGATTCGCTAGGCCTGAGATCAAAGAAGTAAAGGCGAAGACATCCCTCTTGGGCATCTCATCAAACACGCGACAAGCAGTGTCAATGCACCCACACTTAGCATACATTTCGATAAGTGCAGTTCCCAAGACTCTATCCAACTCCAGTCCATTTCTATCAACGTAAGCATGTATCCACCTCCCCTGATCTAACGTGCCCAGAGCAGCGCAGGCAGTAAGCCCTCCCACAATACTTGAGTGGCTAGGCTGAAACCCCGAAATCTGCATAACATTGAAAAGCTCCAGAGCCTCTTCAAAAAACCCAACTTGTACATACCCATTAATCATCGCACTCCAAGAAACTGTATTCTTCACCGGCATCTGATCAAACAGTTCGCGTGCAGTGTCAATTCTCTCAGCTTTCAAATACCCATTCATCAAAGCAGTCCATGTGATTACGTCCCGATTAGAACTCACATCAAACAGTTTCCGAGCAAGGTCAACGGAGTCACAAGTTGCATACAAATGTATAAACCCGTTTTGCACAAAATCATACTGCTCCCACCCCAATCTAATAGCTTGGGCATGGAAACTGAAACCCAATATCAAATCAGAAAGCTCAGCACAAGCTCTGAGGATAAAAGAGAAGGTGTAGTTGTTGGGCAAGAATCCACTCTCGAGCATTCCCCTACATAGAGAGAGGGCCATCGTGGGTTGGTTTTTCTCAGAAAAACCTCTGATGATGGTGTTCCAAATGAAGGTGGTCCGGTGAGGTAAACGGAGAAAAAGCTGAAAAGCATGGGAGAGATCGCCGCGGTCGTGAATTGCACAAAAAGCTACAACCTTTCCGGCGGCGTAAGGGTCCAAAAGGGTACCTGAAACCGTGAGGTGCGACTGAATTTGCTTGACCTGAGCAATGGTAAGGCATTGGCTAAGTAGCGTGAGAGTTCTCTGGCTTGATTTGAAATATTTGGACGCAAACTTTGAACCCAACATGCCAAGAAATCACAGCCCTTTCATCTCTGTTAATATATGAGCATCCGTCGCATGTCCATGTATTAAGATTTTAAAATTTATTTATAAATGGGAACTAAGCTCCTCAACATTTGATGATGGATTATAAGCTCTCATAAAGCGTAAAATTTAAGGGTCCGTTCGTTTGAGCGTATGGTACAGCTTATACGCTCTACAGCTTATACGCTTATTTACATCAGTCAACAATCACATCAATTATATATCAAAAAAAATTCATGAATTTCCTCTATTACCTCTATTTTCTCACATATTTATCATTTTATCTCTCAAAATATATGTAAAATTTTGAAAAAAATTACATATTTGAACTCAACACGTAAAACTCTTTCCAATAAGACCCATATTCGATAGTTTTTATTTAATTATTAAAGTATTTTATATACCCCTAATTGTAAATTAACAGCTTATACTCTATCAAAATTTACGCTCTACCGAACAGCACACAGCTTATTTCACAGCTTATACACTCTACAGCTTATACGCTATAAAAAAAAAACTCTATCGAACGGGCCCTGATTGTCTGAGAGTATAAGTGACAGAATTAACTTATATTCTGAAACAAACGAAGACTTAGATTAAACAAGCCATTAGACTTTCAATAATGAGACAATAATGAGACTTTCAACTTTCAAAAAAAATTGAGTAAATATTTAAAAATTCAGTAAATTAAGATCCATAGTAAATCGAGATCCACCGAAAAAGGTGAAAATCAACAAGAATCCTCATAAATTTGGGAAAACTGCACGCCCCACAAAAATCAAACACAAATGCATTTGATTCATCAATATCCAGCTGAAAATAACATGTTTTATTTCAGACCCTACATGCCGCATTGACAAGTTGAAGAATGAACGGATATTTGTTGACTCTAATAGTCTAATGTAATGTAAGGATACAACCTAGAGATTACAAGTTTAATTCTGAAAATAATCTCTACATATATTATATAAATGTAAAGCATACATACATCTCATTTGTCCCTTTGTCCCTTCCACTATGAGAGCCTCGTCCGGTTATTTTTTCCATCCATGTATGCTAGACATGCCCTGATATCTTGGTTTTGATCATCTTTTGAGTATAAACCACCTTTTACTGTTAAAAGAGTGTGGTCTTCATGATACAAGGCCTGAAGCTTCTCTTTTAAGGAAAAATGAAATTCCCTTCATAGATTGACCAACTAACATTAATAAGTCACACACTGTAATGGAGAGACTTCCAGTTCAATCACCCCTGGACCACAAGACCAACAAAGCTTTTTTTCGCTCACTTGTTCACACTGAAGTTTCAGTTATGCAGATATCACATTAGAGATCAAGTAAATATCTAACACAATTAAGATTACAGATTCAATACCATATGCAGAACAGGCAAATACCTAATACAATGTGTATCTACACAGAAAAACTGGTGGCAACTGAAGAAATCTGAAACAAATACAAACCCTCAAAAAATCTGTCAAAGCGAGATGAGAGAAATCAAGACAGAAGCATAACCTAGAATCAAATCCAAATGCTATTATTGAATATAAGCACAGGGCATTGTTTCTCCAAACCAAAAAAAAAAATACGTGAATAGGAAGAGAAGGTGCTTATATGCAATTTGACTGCTTGAGCAACCTAACAGGAGAGACGCCATAATGTTGTGAATTGCATATATAACGCAGCAGAGATAAACATTTAAGCATTACAAACTATACTAGTTTCGCATACACAATGAAATGACCAGACTTACTGTAACTGACAATACGATATATACTAACATCGGACAAAGTTTGACTTCAGATAAAAACTTCTAATAACTATATTACACGCCGTGATTATTTACCATAGCTGGCCGCACACACCAACAATATCATAAGTAGAAAAGCGGACCCTTTAGGATAGATCACTCAGCCATTCCAAGTCAAACATGAGGAAATCATCCAGCTCTAGATTTTCAATGAAACCATAGTCCGATCCAGTTAGACTAGCAGAATGATCAATCTTATCTGCACTTCCTGTTGCACTAGGAACATTTAAATTAACTGACGGAGGAATCGGATCTGATTCTGACACTGCTTCATGTGCTAAAGCAAAGTCACTTGCAATGGCCTTGACTTCTGTTTCGGAAAATAAATGCATAGAACCCTCCGGCAGAGTGGGCCTCCTTTCGGTATGAAAATTGAATGGACCACATTCACCATGAATACAGTACCGTGCAGCGTCATAGGCTCGAGCTGCCTTCTCTGGGGCATCGTAAGATCCTAACCATATTCTTTTTCCAGTCTTTGGGACCCTTATTTCAGAAACCCATTTACCCCATGACCTCCTCCGCACACCCCGATAACGTCCCGGAGGTCTTCCCCGCTGGACATCTTTAGGAGAGGCTGGAGGAGAGGTTGGAACTCTATCCATTGGGGGAGGAAACTGAAAATAGCCTAAAGCAGAGAGGTAACTGAATAAAGGCAGTGCGCTATATATATATGGGGGTTATTAGCAAGATAAGCGATGCAGATGAAAGCAAGTGAAGTGAACTTGACAGTGGCGCGTGATGCTACAAGCAGCACGTGGCGACGAACATACAGTGACATTGTCAGCTTGCAAAAGACGTGGAGCTTCCATTTGCAAAGAATAAGAATTTTGACACGAATCAAAGAAAATGTCACGTGTACACGTCTCTTCACAAAGAAATAAATGACGGAAGTTACAGCCATAAAAATCTACCTACCAAAAAACTCATTTCTGATAATCAAAGACGGATCTATAAACTGCGCTGATGATCGATGTAAAAATTCCACCCACATTCAATTAATAAATCCTTGTCTGATCATGCTTTACTCATTAGAAATTTAGAATGTTCACCTATCCAAACGCAAACAAAAATTGGAAACAAATACAAAAAGGCTAACTTGATTTTTTCTGAACCCTTCACATAGATGCCACAGAGATTCCTGGAGCCCACCATTCTGATCACAAGTATTCTCCCCTTTCAGATGTCCCATATAAATCCTCGCCTGTTGCATGATTAGAACAACGTACATTGAAACAAAACAGCTTCATTAAGGTTATCTCAGAAACAACAAATAAATTGCTAATGGCAGCCAACCTAGACAGCATATAATGAAAGCAACAAGTTATTTATTGCAGTAAGTGGTTTGACAGCACATCTGCAACGCTTCTCAGTCAAGAAATAAAGTTGTGAAGGATCATAAACCTAAGGTTCAGTCTTTTTAAAATATAATTCTAAGGACTGAAACCCAAGCTTCTCAGTCAAGAAATAAAGTTGTGAAGGATCATAAACCTAAGGTTCAGTCTTTTTAAAATATAATTCTATGGACTGAAACCCAAGATTCATAATGCTAATCAGACTCAAAGAAATGAGGAGGACCAAAAGTAAGCAATCTAATCCAGGATTACCTTCTTTACAGTAACGATAGAAGTTTCAGATTCTATAGATTCTTCAAATGGTCTCAACCTTTTACAGAATCTAACTTATTGTTATTAATTTTCAGTATCATTTTTTTCTAATTAAGAGGCCTTTATCTATAGTAAAGGAGTACTGACTACAAAGGAAACTTCCAAATGTCAGTAATAATTTCGCAAGCAACAAAGTCAGGTTGTTGCTTCCATTGAGACCTTAAATGTCTGAATCTTGATATTGTTCTCGCAAGGCCTTCTAAGAGAAAAATCTTCTCCTACCCTCTCCCCAACAAACCAAAAAAAGTAGCAAAAACCACGAGACTCTTAACATTTTTGGGTTGAATCGCACATCTCGCAAAACCATTCTTAACATTTTTGGGTTGAATTGCTCATTTCATTTTTCTAAATAGAGATGAATGGCGGAAATGAATAACGTAATGGATTCCCATTGATTTTCTCACAAACTCATGTAGCCAACCCCAAAATTTTGAAATAAAATCTCAGATGACGATGATGAAATAAATGGGTGATACGAAACTGAAATAAACATGTGAATTACTCAGGATCTCCTATCAGGCCATGGAGAAAGAGGCTCATGCCTCCTCTACTTTGAGAGACGACAAAAAGAAATCTCATGAAGAACAATTTCTGAACTCAACTCTACTGTGAGAACATCAACAGATAAGAGAAGAAAGTTGAAGACTGGAATTCTCAGTCATGAAAGTCAGAAAGCAAAAATAAAGGCAAATGTGCTATGCCTTCAACCAGTTATGTCTCAACACTTCAGCTGGAACATCAGATGCTTAAATAGCTAGACTAAAAGAACAACAACTAAGAAGTTTCTGAAGAGCGGGAAAGACCACGTTTCTTCCCTATTAATAGAGTTAGCAGGAGGTATTCTTATTATCTACAAGAAAAAACAAGAGGCACTCTCTGCAATCATAAAGTCTGAGCTACAGAGAATTCAATTTCAATGTAATTCAGTTCTCTGACAGTTTTAATAGTTTCAGTTGAACCTTCCAATGAATTCAAGCTCCCTCTAGCGCCTGTAACAAGTCTGGGATACAGGAAGAGTTGAGTTATCACTATTTAGAAGAGATTGGAAGTGTCCCTGCTTGATTGGATGTAAACAGACCCTTATACCCTAAATGCACCCAAGTAACCCTCCAAAGCTTCTCTCAACATATGATCCCCAGTTTTAGAGAAGTAGCTAGTCATCAAGCTTGATCTTAATAGGAAACTTTTAGACCAATGTGAATGATACTACACCATAGCCTGTGATCTTCAGGCAAGCACGAAAATACAAATAGGAAAGAAATCTTGCTAATTGAAATATAGTCAGACGGTCAGACCTTAAGAAGATGGTAGTTGACTCTTGCTTTCTGAATTAGCAGGTCTCTCCTTAGCTGGAGGCACGTAGATCCGAGCTTTCTTCAGAATTTCAGAAACAATCCAACGCTTATGCTTGCTTAATGGTCTGGAAGGATCCAATTTAACCTGGTTCCACAGTTTCTCAAAATAAATCCAATGTTGATTGCGTTACACATTGAAGTACATGAAACTATGAAAGAAAATTATCACACTCAACCCCATCTCAGACTTTTCACACACATCTATATACAAGAAGTGATTTAAAAAACATGGACTGGATACTAACAAATTTAACTATGTTTCATTTCATGAAAAGTTGGAGCAAGTTAAAAAGAACCATTATGCTTTTGCATCTGTTTCTGCAAACATAAGAAACGTCGAGGAAGCCGTCAATACTATGCACAAAATATATTTCCAATTCACTGCCATTTTTAGTTACTTTGCCTATGATAAATGATTTCATGTGAAATATTAGGTACTTGGTGTGGTGAGGATGAAAACATAGAGAGAATATCACCATTTTGCCTACGGTGCCAAATAAAATGAGTAACTGATGGAAACAAAGAGGGACGCAAGTAACAAAAAGAAATCTTTGACATGAAAGCATGCAACATGCATTTTTTCATCTAATGAACAGCCACCTCAAAAAAAAGGACTCCAATTAGACATTAACTTTTCTCATCCTAGACAAACCAAGAACAATTAATCCCTAAAAAAATAATATGCATCAAAATCATTGTAGAATATCAAGACATATGAGTTCTGAAATTACTCTATCGCCAATATTGCATTGGTCATTCTCATCATGAGCCATGAACTTGGAGGTGCGCTTAACATAACGGTTGTAAATCTTGTGGTGGAAAAGCCTATCCACCGCCACCACCACTGACTTCTGCATCTTGTTGGACACCACCATTCCCACCACTGACTTCATCTTGTTCTTTTTTTTAATAGAACCCTATCATAGTTAAGTACCTAATCAATGTTATTATAAACTTAAAAGAAATATGTGGAGAAAAATACACAAACAAACTAGAGCCTCACGTTTCAACGGGTCTCACCGTCTCACAATTGTGTGAAGTGTTCACTCTTCTTGAATCCAATATTGGGTCAAGCACAAACTTTCAAGAAAACATGTTCTTCACATTCGCCAAGTCTCTTCGTTGTTAGTGTTTAAGGAATTTTATTTTGGATGCAGACTTCGTATGCTTACTATACAAAAGGGAAAGCCACTCATTTTTGCGTTAAACCCATGAACAACATTTTTGACACTCTTGGGCGATTTGCCGAACACCTTGAAGGTAAAAGACAATCCATTCAACAATCGAATCGCCATATCCTCCCAAGTCTAGATATACATAAGCATACTCATACAGATTAATTGAGTTAGAGCACTCACCAAAGCACGGAGAAGACCACGACAAGATGAACCACCTCCTGCAAGCAGAGCTGTAAGAACGAGAGAATGAGGCAGAGGCCTTACGTAGTTCGCGCTCGACACATAACACCTCCGAAGATCCGGCGAATGTATTGCTCCCACACCCACAAGAATGGCCGTCTCATGAATCTACGAGATGGGCCCTAAAATTATCCGTCTGGGCCTTCAAAATGATAAGCCACTATCCGATACATATTTTGCTCATAATAGCTAACATCGAAGCTTAGGCTGTTCAAAAAAATCACATATTTTGCTTATAATACCTAACATCGAAGCTTAGGCTGTCCAAAAAATTCACATATTCGAAATTGATCTTAATCGAATCATTTTGGTGGCCTTTTAAAAAAAATATATCACTAGAATCGATCGAGAATTGAACTGAAAATTGAAAAACGGACAAACCAATCGATAACCGCTTAAACGATTAAGTCAAAAACATGTCCAATAATTGACCACGAATAGCCCTAATTGAGAGCTCTATCAAATTCAAAAAAATGCAATACGTTACAGTGTGTGATGCTATGTTGGTGTTAAGATTAAACCCTCTTCAGTTTAAGATTGTTAGATTTTCTAATCTACTTATCAGTGTTATCATGAGTGTCGCAGACTAAGATCTGAGATTTTTCAATTCGGAGAATTAGGCAAGGAAGGAACTAGAAGATATAGACTGCCCTTCTAATGAGATGTCGATTGCTTCCATACCTGTGTTGTGATGTTCATCGTATGACTCACTGGCTCACATTTGAAAACAAAATATTTGTATACCATGCTAATGAAGATTGAACAGACGTACATTGCTTGTTAATGCCAGAACAGACTTAATGGCCGCTGAAACATACAGCTTATAGTTTGATTTCTTTCAAAACTTGTACATCTTTCTCTTATACAAAGTAGTAGGTGGATCGCAAGAACACCTGCTCATACAACAATTACAAAATACTATGTGGATCCCAATCAGCAATCGTCTCGACCGAGCAATCTTCGGTTAACATGCATCTGTGGATTGCAGACAACAATTAAATATCATATTACTTAATTTTGATTTCATGGTTAACCTGTTTGGGTTAACTATGACTTCAGAATTCAGATACACCGCAATACTGAATCTCGAAATCAATCATAAGCAGAACCCTTCAGTCTGCATAATACAGCAATATATTTGGAAGACTAGGAGAAAATCATTAGTACCAAGTACTGAGTAAGCCTTACCCCCAAATTCTACTATTCAAGTACAAAAAGATGGTATCTAGCTTATAGCTTGAGAAGTTTACAAGTAATAAGCCACCAAAGTACTGTAGTTGGCTCATTTACCAATGAATCGGTGACATTAGAAAGAGGGAAAATTTAAAAAGGGTATTGGGAACAAAAAGGTTTCCAGTGAAGCAGAGTACATCCAACGCTGAGACACAAGAGTTACCCTCGGAGAAGATTGACTCCAAATGAAATTGTGCATACCATAAGTCCAAGCACTGCCAAGTGTGAATACTTGCTGCGTGTAAAACAGTGCAAGAGTTATCAAAAACAAGTCAATTCTACACTGAAATTGTTTAAACAAGTAGTTGTAGTTAAAAAACGAATATATGACACTAAACATATGCATATAGCAGTCGAAGTTCAGTAATCGACAAATATAACCCACACTAATTAACAACCATGTAATTTTGTTAGAAATTAATCGACTATTTGGTCAATTTATGTCCCCACCCAAATAAAGGAATTAATTTTGGCTGTAAAAACGATTTTTTATCCAAAGAGAAACCCTGATGAGAACAATAAGGACGTTTAATGCAGTACATACAGCTCATAGAGATGGATAAAGATGCTGAAGTTGACAAATGCGCCTATGCAGTTCATACTAAAATTAGCACAAACCATGGTAAATAGCAATCATTGAAAGTTGAAACCTTTCAACAAGTAATCAAATTGATTTTCAAGTTCTTTATGCTATCTACCAAAGAAATTTATCGAAATTCTGTAATTGAAATTCGTCAGTTAAGTAAAGTCGGCTGGGTTGCTGAAGTCCAAAGCAAGCACCAAAAGTAGTGACATGATAAATGACACCGCTGGCACTTTCTTCGTTCAGAGGAAAAGGAAAGAAAACAAAAAACAAAAGGACCCCGCAGGCACAGGTGGTGTAGACATCAATCATGTAGTAATACCTCCAGTCAGCCAAATTTTAATCATTCGCAACAATTAGTCTGGTTTAATAATGACATGATAAACACAATCACCAATCGAATTGCAAGTTCCATCATAAGCAGACCTTTAAAGACTAATTTATTTAATCCACAATAAAAAGTAAACGACATGGGATTCTAGCTCTAGACAGGGTTACGGATGGAAGAGTCTCTGCAAAGACGAGGCATGCATGGAGTATTTTTATGACGGCTTATTTTGGAGCACATGGTGGATAGAAATTCTAAAGTTCAGTGATTAGCCTGTACAATTTAATCATGCATAAGCTAGGCAATGAGAAGACTAACATCACACATAGCTCAATTAGTCATAAAAACACGCTCAACAACGTGGCCAAGCCAGCAAAAATGATGAGATAATATTATTAAAGTGGATGAGCGTTGAAATTACTTATATATCCAGAAAAATAGTTGATCATTGTCGTTCTTATAGCTATCATTAGCTGAATCTCCTAACGGTGAACAAAAACGATCTGTATAAAGACAGAAGAATTGTGATAAATGATAAAAGATTGATCCTTCATCCCCTTCCCAGTTCCCACTACCATTTCCAAAAAACTGGCTCCTCTTTATTCAAAAAGAAGGACAACAAATATTTCAATGAATGAGATTGTTTTTATATTCAAGGAAAGAGAACAAATAAACTAGAAAATAAAAAGTACCCAATCTTGAGACGGTTCTGGGGATCTCCAGTGGCATAACCAGTGAAGTAAAAGTAACGAGTAACAACATTCAGAACTCCAAGGGCAGCACAAGCACAAGGATGTCTAATCCCTCCCAATATCATCAACACAAAGAACATTGGCATCATCTCCAGAGAGTTCTGATGCCCTCTCTGCAACAAAGAACTTCCTCAGTTTCTTAATTTACAATGACATTGAATTAAATTACCATCCAATAACTAAATTATGACGAAAACCCTGAGAAAACCTGAACACAATTGAATAACTTCGCATCCTTGTTTTCAGATTCTATCGCATAAAGAGTCGGGTATGGCACCTTATACCTGCACCCAAGAATCAAAATTAACAGCCAGAAATCAAATCAAGAAAAATAAATTAAACCCAACTCAAGGAACTTCAGAAAAATTAAGATTATTACTTCTTGCGTGCTCTGCCAACTTGGATGCCCATCCAGAAATTGAGGAAGCAGTAGAGGACAAGAACCAGAGCGACATATCCGTACTCTTTCGGCAGCAATTCAACTCCGGCCATCACTCTCCGATTGGTTTTACGATCCGAATTGCTATTGCTCTTTGTTTATGCGTTGTGTGAACCGACAGCTTCCACTTATCTCACGTTTTCTAGCGGTTTCTGCGGGCCGGGCTATCCTCCACCCATAGTTAAACTACAACCCTCGGCCGAGCTATACTGGCCTTGGCGGACCCCGCTGTAATCAAGCAGTTACAAAAAAAAAAAATTTGAAAAAATTATAAATGTATTTTATCCAGAATTAGGAATGTTACCGGTATATTGTTTATATTAAATAAAAATCAAAATTGAAAACGACATGAAAATTCTAACCATGGAATATAACTTTGAAATATTATATGTCATGTTTCATGTCTATTTGATTTTCGTTTCATGTCTATTTGATTTTCGTTTGATACAAAAAAGATGTCATTAAACTCATAATTTCGATCAAAATATGTTAAATTAAATAAAAAATTAATGTTAATAGTATAAAAACATCTCAACCAATCAAAAGGAGACACATGTCATTTTTTTATCTCATACAGTCCATGGCATCCACTTCGGTCAGCCTAGAGCCACGGTTGAGATCTACGCCTACCTTGGTATCATGGTGGTATAGCTTGGCCAAATTGTATGGCTCGGCCATAAGACATTGATTGGCTATCTTGATGGTCCCACCACGGTATATGTCACACCCCTCTCCCAGAAAGGTGCGGATGAGCACCCATAAAATCCAGAAGCGTGACCAGCAGGGAACTCCTCAGTTTTTTCGAACCGGATTTAAACCCAAGCTATACATAACAATATAAATCAACAAGCTAACTATAATAATAGCAATCCCAAATACCGTCAATATGCAAACAGGAGTCTACAGCGGAAAATCCATGAAAATCGTAGAACCGAATGTAAATACAAAGACACAAATATCCACACACCAGCTACCCATCACATCTCACGCATCCCTGCGCTGATCATCCACTCCAGCTATCTCACCTGAAAACATGTGAATGAAAGGGATGAGCCACAAAGCTCAGTAGGGATATGAAAACAACATCGATATCAGAGTAAACAAAATATACAATCGAGATATGATAATGGAAATGAACAGGAACTCAAATAGTGATACACTCTCGTACCACCGAACTCCAATAAATCAGAGATAAAGTAAGAAAGCCTGTAAGATATAAAATACATAAAGAAAGACCATAAGTGATACCCTGATAGAGTATAAAATCTCTGAGAAAATCGATCCATCATACAACTCATCACAATCTATCAATCCGTAGGGTAGATACCGAGTAGACTCCACCACTACCATCCTCAAGTACAACTCTCAAATCAGTACTCAATCATAATCCAACTCAAATCCATATCAACTCAAATCCACATAATACCAGAAAATCCTCCCCTGGACCCACCCTGATCCTCGCAAGGTGTCTCCCAGTCCAGGTACTCCCCAGATTGGATGAGGATCGAGCCTACATCAGGTACTCGATAGCATCGCCTACATCGAAGAGCGTCCCCAAGGATGTACCCCACCTCAATCCGGTCTCCAGGTACGTACCCGATCAAATCCATCCACAAATCATCTAGTAGGCTGAGTCGCCCAATGTGGGTCCCACACACTACAAATCATCCATCAACATTCTCGTAGCATCATCATAGGAAATCACCTGAGTATAGTCTAATCTGGACTCTCACCAAAAACCCCACAACCAAGATGTGGGCCCCACCTATGGATGTGAGCCCCACAAGAGGATAAGTGGGCCCCACCAGGATAGTGGCCCCCACAAGAGACACGATGCACAAAAGTGTCGTCAGTCGTACATATACCTTCAAACAAACAATATATAACCATAACAAGCTGCAATTGCGGAAATAAATCAGATAAGAGTAGAAACAGAGAAATTCCCAACTTCCGGGAATTTCACACCAATAGACAAATAGGAGTCCGTCGAATACTGAACCCCCGGAACCCCAAATAAGAAGTAGGGCAGAATCCCTACCTGGAATGCTGACTAACTCAACTCCGTTGTACCTCTTCAACTATCCGAATCCAACACAAAACTCCTAAATCAATCTCCTGCACCAAATACGAATACGTATACCCAATACTGTCAAAATACGGAAAAGTCAACGGTCAACCTTAGGAAAAGTCAACGGTCAAACTGGGTCAAATAGTCAACGGTGAAATCGGGTCAACCCAATCAAAACGGGTCAAACCCGAGTCAACTCGGTCGGACCGTCGCCGGAATCCACTTTTTTGGCGTTTTTTCCGGTCACTCCTACATCAGAATAAAGCCTACAACAACAGAAATCTAATGGTACCTGTCTCGTTCCAAAATTCCTAGTGAATCGACCGGGATCGAGCTTTGAAGTCTCCGGAAAATCGAAACTCCGCCGCCTGTGGTGGTCCGATGACGACGATTCCGGTTGGGTTTGGCTCCTCTCTCTACAAGCTTCAATTCGACACCTTCTATGCCTCAATCGGACCACAAACGAAGAAAACTCATTCAAAATTCTCTCCCTCTCTCTCACGCTACTGCCCGTTCTTTGCTGGAAAAATACCAGAAAATCTGGTTTATGCCAGATTTTCTGGTAAAATTACCATTTTGCCATTATTTCCCTAATAATACTTAAACTTTCAAAATTCGTAACTCCTTCAATATAACTCCGATTCATGTGATTCTTGCGCCAATATTTTTCTAAAAATATGTAGTATTTATTAAAAATATCAAATTTGAAAAATTATTATATTTTTTAAAAAATTTAGGTTCGGGATATTACAGTATAGCCCGGCCAATAGCTTGCATTTGGCCACAAAGGGTATCTCACATGATGCACACCTCGATCGGCCTGCATGCAAGTTGGTCGGCCTTAACCATTCATCCCACCAGGATCCTCTGAAAAATACGCTCAAGTTCAAAGGATGAGAGAGTTTCACTCTTAATTGAACTAGGACTCACCAATCCTTATAAAGGAGCTTCACTCACTACCAGGTAAAAATATAATCACAGCTTGCATTACTTTTGCTTAAATTGAGAGAGCCCTTTGAGATCAAGTCTTCCCAACTGCGAACTATTTTACTGACTTGAGTGTCGGAACGGGTCTCCCCGAAACAATTTGAGGTTTCTCCTAACTTACGTTTGCTTATAGTGCAAGCCATCAAACTCAGCAACAACAAATCTAATCATATTGATTGTTGTCCAGCTCAGACGCATGATTTTGACATTATCAATCATAATATTGATTACATCGGGATCGATTGTAAATTTTATAGGATTTACAACAAACCCTAATTTTTTACAATAGATCCCACCACGTAACAATAGTGAACACCAGTAAAATATCCTAGAAGTTTCTTCACTTACAAAGAGCCGTTTGAGCCCTTCAACTTTTGTTGGTCTGTCTATACCCTGCTACTTAGAATGATGGATAACATTAGCCCTTCACCCAATTTTTTATCCAAAAAGGTTGATGTGGAGCTTATCATATGACATGACATTTACTTGGAAGAAAATAAAAAGATTATGTGCAGAAGGTGGTTGGGCTACATCAACATGAAATCAAAAATTAAAATTTTAAAAACACCAACCCAACCCAAATTCAGTTATTTGGGTTGATTCCATGGTGAAATTTCCACCTCCATCTTCTTTGGTTCGATTCCTTCTTCTCATTAGCTAAAACCTACAAATTTATATCCGTAACTTCTTACAACGTTCTGATTTAACAAAAACACATTCCGATTGAACCAACAAAGAAAACACTCCAATTGACGGTGCTCATGACTTGCATCAGATGACAATTATAACCAAAAAACTAACTACTTTTGGCCTCTTTTATCTTCTTTGATTTTGTATTAACATCTCATGATCCTCTTTGAATTGGTTTGCTTAGGTCCTCTTTAAACCTGGGTGCTTTTAATTGCACATAAAATTTACTAACGATACACAAGCCACTATTGTTGACTAATTTGCACAAAACAATGACTCTGATAAGAGCTAGAAAGATTTGTAGGCTTAAGGTTGTTTTTGACATTAATTGTTTTTACCTTTGTACTTGTTTGTTGAAAGAAAAAAAAGAAGTGCTCGAAGTGCTTCATATTAGGCACACAGAACCCGCTTATAGACTACTTCACTAGGTTTTATTTGTGGTCAATTTATTGAGAGATGTGTTTGTAAAAAATGAACAAGTTTAGTCTTTCAAACTGGTGCATGTACGCAGAGGATTTTTTTAGGGCAATTGCTAATCTCCAAAAAGAAAAAGTCTCTCATGCGCACACCTTTAGTCATGAAAAACATAGAAAGATTCACGATGTTGTTCTTGTACCACCTTGCTTTGTTTTACACATTTTTTTACTGTTTTTGTAAGTTGAAACTGTAATTTTTTGCTCGAGAAAAAAACTCTCATTTGTGCTACTTTTTCATTCACGTTTAATTGGGATGAGATGATGGGTGTCAAAATTATGTCCAATTTGAATAATTAATTTATTGGATTCAGATTAAATCAAATTTAGATATAAGTTATTTGTCCAAATATCTCGTAAACATCCTATGATATATGATTTGGACCCGAATTTTTGCCACCCTAATTGGCATCACTTGAACAAGTGGCAGAAATTAATACGTAAGAAAATACAAGCATCATTCTAGGAGAATTATGAGGGCAAAAATGTAAGTTTAAGTGTTCACAATTTCTATCATAAAAAATCATGCTAGTGCTAGGATGATTTCTATAGAGGATAAATCAAAGTTTGTGACAGAGATCGTAAAAGGACGGAGACAAAAAATGATAATGTCACATCATGTCATATGTACATATAGTAAAATTGATTGTACATTTTGCAATTACCTTTAAACCCCTATCCCTAGGTGGGACCCGGTTGGATTTTGCTTCATTCCATATTCTTGTGGGCTCGGGCCCAGTTCTGTTTGTCACCACTCACTCCTCAACCAGAAAATATTCAGTGGTTTCCACCGAATATGCAAGTATGCAATAATTTAAAAATTTAAAAATAATTTAAAGAAAAGCGTTCTCTCTCTCCTTCCTCTCTGAAATGAAGGATACAGTTTTTCAAGCTTTGTACTTTACTTGAGACGATCCATGGCTGCGGGAGAGAGCATTCATTCCCCAATGGAGATGTGTTGCCTAGCGGTGAGGCCCAATCGTTGATAGATTCAGAGATCTGACCAAATCTGGAAGATTTATCAGATCGTATTTTATCTTTTCCGGCGAAGTCGCCGGAGCTCCTATCTTCGAGATTTGCAGCTTTCCTATTTACTTTCTCTTTCCTTTTCTTTTGCCAAGAGAATTTAAAGCAAGCCAGAGATACTGGCGCAGATCTTTAAAATTAAAATTTTCAATCATTTCGAAGATAGAATGATCTAGATTCGTTGGAAAACATTAGTAGTAACCAAAACCCATATCAAAATCCCCCATTTTTGGAAACGGGTTGTAGTAATTTTCAGGGATCATCAACAACTGACGGAGATACTAGTGCTTCTACTGTTCATGAAATGTCTACTCCGGTTGGCCTTAGATCAATTATGGTTTAGGCCCAAGGATTTTTTGGTTTGATGATAGATTCTCTTCTTTGATAAGATGCTAGGTCAGATCTCACCGTCCACTGGCTCACCGTAAGATTCGATGACAAGATAATATATATTATTCTCGAATAGCCTGTTTAGTATCTTTAGATCATTATTTAAAGTAAAAGAATTTTATTTTATTTTTTGATGAAAAAAGTAAAAGAATTTGAACTAGCCGAAGCAAAACAAAACAAAAAATCAAAAGCTTAAACTATCCTTTTTTATAAATAGGGACGCTGCTAAGATATTTCTCACTTTAGCGTTTTATATTCCATCAATTTATATCTTGTGAAATTTTATATGTTATTTTATTACATTATTATAATAAAATAACAGATTTTATTATAATAAAATACGTACTTTTATGATAAAATATATTATTTTATTTTAATAATATAATAAAATAATTTATTTTATTATAATAAAATCTATTATTCTATTATAATAATATAATAGAATAACCTGTCAAATTCCATGAGATACAAAATAACGACATATATATCATTTTCGCTTTAAAATACCTTAACAAACCCTGGATTCATGTTGTTCTATCCGAAATGCCGAAAACACCCCTGATATTAATAAATAGACGGTGACAAGGCAAACACGGAGGAAGAACAAAAAATTAACGAGAGAAACAGAGAGAACCGTAATCGATCTATGCAAGGCGGAGCGAATCGCTTTGATCGTGGTAGGTCGATAATTGTTGTCCAAAGATCGGTGATTTTTTATTAACGGAATCGAAGCTGAGATTATGAGCTGCCCAGACAAGCTGTGTTGCTCGTCCAATCTGAGCCGCCTGACTTCGGGCATCTTGATCTTTATCTTTTATCATTCTCTCCAGTTAAGCTCCAAGTTCTTAATTCCTATACACCCTTTAATTTCTAATTGAATCTATCCATCGAGAGATCTCCAAATCTTCGCATTTCACAAGAAAAATAATAGCTTTCGTTGATCAAAGTGTTCGTGATATGGACCCCGATGACGATTCGTTTTCCAACAATGGATTTTCTGATGGTTGGTGCATTCCCTTCTTCAAATATTATGATACTGGTTTTTCCGCTACTTTTTAGGTGTTTATGTTTTTGATTCCAATTAGACTGTTCAATATCAATGCTTTTGTTTGAATCTAAATTCTGGATATAGGAAAAAACTGAACGTTGATTTGTGTTTTTTTCGCAATTTGACAGGCTCTGTACCTACAGTGATTGTGATCGGTGGTGGTATTTCCGGGCTTGCGGCTTCACGGATCCTTTATGATGCGTCTTTTAAGGTAATTGTTGCCGATAGTTTTGCTTTGTTGTTGCTGACATGTTAAGAGTTTTATCATACATATTGTGCTTTTATTAGGTGGTACTGCTAGAATCAAGGGACAGACTTGGTGGCCGAATCCATACTGACTACTCATTTGGCTGTCCAGTGGATATGGGAGCATCATGGAAAGTTGATTTTCCTCTTCTATCTTGCCTTTTTGTGTGTATATAACTGTATAATATAATTATATTTCATAATTAGACAATTAGTACTATAGGGAAGTAACACATGGTTGGAAAACCAAAGTAACACGTGGCTATGTTTTTAATAACACAAGCAGTTAATAAGTTAAATATGGTATCGGGCGAAGACTTTGTGACTCATTATTTCATTACATAGGCAATAAATCAATTATGTGTAAGAGGTATTTTTTTCTTTGAAAAGATAAAAGATTGATTATGTTTTTCATTAAACAGGCAAGCATTACACATGTGTAACATGTTTTGTGCTGAGAGATGATTTATAACTCAGTCATGAGCATACTTGCAAGCATAAGGTTCCTGCATGCCATTTTTTATATGACACTAATGTTGACTCTGCGTTCCATATTCCTGGATGGATTTTTAGGAATGGAATTTATAGGAAGATTAGTGGAATCACCAGGAGCTTGTGTGACAAATGTAGTTTGCTTATGCATGCCTTGTTTAGGATTCAATTAAATGAGCATTGAGGCTCTTGTTTATTCTCTCTTGGATATCTTACAGGCTACATGGGGTTTGCAATGAGAATCCTTTAGCTCCTCTAATACGAAGTTTGGGGCTCACGTTGTACCGTACCAGTGGTGACAACTCTGTGTTGTATGACCATGATTTGGAAAGGTGATTACTTCCTGGCTGTTAAATTGTGTCTTTCTGTTTGCACTTTGGATGCATATTTTCAGGCTTCAACAAGATTCTTTTAAGATTAAAGCGATGTTTGTGCTTCATTATTTAATTGCTATTTCAATTTATTTTTAGATACTATGTATGTTCTTATCGTCATTGCCAACATTTATTTGGGATAGCGTTTTACTTTGATTAATTAATGACTTGACAAGGACCTGAATCGAAAGAATAGTTGGATTAGGACAATAATTGCAAATTTTACCTTTATTAATCCGATTGATTGAAAGAATATTAAAAATAAATTGATGAATTCAGTTGAACATTTTGAAAATCATTCAAAGTGGCTGAAAAAATAATTTCTCTTGTTTAGGATTTACTTGGATAAAGTCAGTTAGCAATTCCTTTTGTAATTATGTTTTGTAACTTTTTCATGAGGATCTAGATTTCATCCTTTCAGCTATACACTCTATGACATGGATGGGCGCCAGATACCCCAACAAGTTGTGATTGAAGTTGGAGAGACGTTCAAGAGAATTCTCAAAGAGGTATCACTTGCTACCTAAATTCTAATCTCAGCTGTTTTTTCAGTGGTGCATCTTTGTGGTTGTTTACCTAACTACTTATGTCTGTTGGCTTCTTTAGACTGAGAAAGTACGGGATGAATATTCCAGTGACATGTCTGTGCTGCAAGCAATTTCAATTGTGTTAGATAACCATCCAGAACTAAGGTATTCGCAAAATGGAATTTTTTTAATATATATGACTTAGAACATTGTGCTTTGACATTTGAATATTTTAGGAGCATTAGCATTTATTATCATTCTTCGCAGACAAGAAGGACTTGCCAATGAAGTGCTGCAATGGTATATTTGTAGAATGGAAGCTTGGTTTGCTGCAGATGCTGACATGATATCACTGAAAAACTGGGATCAGGTAATTGATATATAGGTTGGTTCTTAGTTAAGCTGCCAACATAGGAGAGGCACTGGTAAATTGCCTTGGAAAATGATGCTGATGCTTGTGCTTCTCACTTGTCAAAGTTTTCTTCAAAAATTCATTGATTGAATTTATAGTTAATTTGTGTGTGTATGTGAATGGCTGTATTTGTTTCTTCTACAGTGCAGTATCGTTCATTAAAAAAATTCTTGCATGATCGATCACTTCGCTTCACTTGATGATGCTAAATATTGGAAATTTGGATTTTTATCCAGATCACCATCTTCTAGGATCCTGCTTTGACAGAAGACTTGAGGATCAAACTTTAGACGGTTAGAACCTTAGGAAGGGAATTTCCACTTGTGTGAAGAAAAGAGAAGAAAAAGACAGTTTAATAGATAGTTTCATTCTGTTATATTAGGCAGTATCTTTATGACTTTGAGATGTTTGTCTAAAGGAGCTCTGGGGACTCTCTAAGGTCCAATGTTTAAAAAATATGATATTGGCAAGGAAAGGTTTGAAGTCGTTGTGCCTATTAGATTGTGATGGAATAACTATAAAAATTAAGGTGCAGGCATTAGTAAAAATTAAGGTGCAGGCATCTACGCTCTTGCGCGCGCGCACACACATATATATCAGAGAACTTCTACTGGTCAAACGCGCTTCTAAATTCAAACTAGTTCGAATCCGACGCAAGTTCGTTGGCCATTTTGCCGCGTCAGTGATTCCTAGGTCCATGATGTTGGATTTTGCCGTGTCGGTGCTTCTTGGTGCTCTCTATTTTGGCATGCATGCCAATTTCTTTCATATTTTTTTTCGGGGGCGAGAATGTTTGTCATGTGACCTGTCTGTCTTTAGATGATTGCCTTGCATGACAGACAACATTCCTTAATCTGCAGGAGCAAGTTCTTTCTGGAGGTCATGGGCTTATGGTGAAAGGTTATGACCCAGTTATAAAGGCACTTGCAAGAAATATTGATATACGCTTAAGTCATCGGTATGCTTCCAATTTCTTATTTACAATTTTGAAATATCCAGAAACACCAGAAGGTCCAGAATGAACCCCAGGAGAGGGCATTAGAATGAGAAAGCTAGTTAAATGGTTTTTGATAAAATAGTGTTTATTTCACACTCAGAAGCAAATTATTCCAACTTTTGAGCATGTTAAGTTGGGATTTATTTATTTAAATTCTTCTTGATGCAACTGATTCCAATCTTCTTTGAGATCCTGAATGTGATGGACACTTATTTTGGCTTTGCAAAGTGAAGATTTGTTTTCTTGAATTATGTTACCAATATACTATTTGGAAGCAGGTGCTTTGGAACAAAGATTTTGCTGACGTTTGCTTATTGATCTTTGTCTTCATTAACAGGGTTACAAAAATATCCAGTTTGTTTAACAAGGTTATTGTGTCGGTTGATGATGGTAGAAAGTTAATTGCCGATGCTGTCATAGTAACAGTACCCCTTGGAGTTCTAAAAGCTAATTTAATTAATTTTGAACCGAAATTGCCAGAATGGAAAGTTTCTGCAATTTCAGATCTTGGCGTCGGCAGTGAAAATAAGATCGCATTGCGATTTGACAGTGTCTTTTGGCCAAATGTGGAACTCTTGGGCATCGTTGCTCCCACATCTTATGCTTGTGGTTACTTTCTAAATCTTCATAAGGCTACTGGCCATCCCGTTCTTGTCTATATGGCTGCTGGGAGGTTTGCATATGATCTCGAGAAGCTCTCAGATGAGTCTGCTGCAAAGTTTGTGATGTTGCAACTCAAGAAAATGTTTCCTGATGCAAAAGAACCGGTAATTCCTCATTTGGAACTAGTCTTTCTCTTATATATGTGATCGTTGGACCGATAAGATTTGTCTCAAAATACTCCATCAATGTTTGTTTGACTGCTTTGGAACAGGTTCAATATCTTGTTTCCCGCTGGGGAACTGACCCGAACTCTCTCGGTTGTTACTGCTATGACAAGGTTGGAAAGCCTGCGGACGTGTACGATAGGCTTAGAGAGCCCTTGGATAATATATTCTTTGGAGGGGAAGCTGTTAGCATGGACCACCAGGGTTCTTTGCATGGAGCTTTCTCAGCCGGAATTATGGCTGCAGAGAATTGTCAGTCTTACCTCTTAGAAGGACTTGGCAATGTGGAGAAGATTCCACTAGTCTCTTTCAGGACTGAAAATCTTGAAGCTGCGTTTCCTCTCCAAATTTCAAGACTGTAAACTTTTCTTCTTATTTTTCTCATCTCGAAGGAAAACCTTTGGAAAATCGTTGTTTCTGGCCAAGATTCTCTTGATTAAATTAAAACTGAGTCTTACGGTGGATCTTATCCGTCATTTTGATGGCAATAGTGAAATCATTTACACCCTATTTGTTTCAGAGTATACGCAAACATATACTCTGTCGTCCATACTCTCAGACACTCTGAATTTTTACGTTTTATGAGAGAGTATATTCTATAAAACATCGTGTCTAGGGAAGGGAGATGCGGAAGGCTTCGACGTAGAGCTCATTGTTTTATATCATTCAACATCACACAAGCTTCCCTGCCCAGCATTGTAACATGTAATAAATGGGTCATTTGATGCATTTTATTGTCTTCATAAAAATTAATTATTCTGGGGTATTCAGCGAAGAGAAGGCCAAGAGCTCAGCCCACGGAAAATCCAACTTGGCTGGTTATTGTGACGCATGCTATAGAGTCGTGTTGATTCGGAAAAATGCCTTTACACTATGTTTGGGAGAGGAGGGAAAATGAAGAGAGAAAGAATTTAGAGATAAAAGTGATGGAAAATGAAAAGAGATTTTGTTTGGAAGAGAAGAGAATTTTGAAGTAAAATTTATGAATAAAATAGTGATAGGTCCCATATGTTTTTTTCCTTCAAAATTGGGGAGAAAATCGGGTGAAAGTTGCAAAAATGGTGGTTCCCGCGTGATAATTACATTTCTGCCCTCCAGTGGATGTACATGTTTTTATGGCAGGCGGGTCCCACTGCATAATAGGCGGATCCCACCGTATATTATATCATTAATATATATTATATAAAAATATAATAATATATATAAATAAATAAATAAATAAATAAAATATATGTATATATATCAAAATTTACATATAACATGATAAATTTATATCAATCTTACAAATCATAAAAATATATTTTTTCATTTTTCCTTCCCCTAATTTTTGACTATCCAAACAAGATAAAATAAAATTAACTTTTCATCCCCTCCCCTCCCCTCCATTTCATTTTTCATTCTTCTCAAAAATTTCTTCCCCTCCCCTCCTAATTCCCAAACAATACGTTAGTGTTAAAAAAATTTCACATTTTCTTCCACAGACGTTCCCCTTTTTAACATGAATTTACGTCCAACAAACCACTATTCCCAGAGAATATAACTCAATTTTTCTTCAATTTTTAAAGCTACAAAGAAGACGAGTCAGAAATCTCGTGTGCAATTATCGCTCATCCACCAAGTTAATCTCTTGGTGTCGCGCGTTAACTGATTTTCATCATTCTCTCAATACTGAACACAATTTCTTTAATTTTCTAGAAATTCTGTCATTTTGTTTATAAAAATAAATGTAATAAACGAAAACATGTAATGAATTCCACCAATGTTGCTGATAATTCGGGTCTACAAAAGACCAATAAAAAAAATTATGCAATATTTTCAATTATCATAAAAAAACTAAAATAGTAAATATGAAGCCTCAGAAACAGCCAATATTTGACATCAAATAAAATTCAGACGGTAATTCCAACTAAATAAGATTATTCCTCATTGGCTTCAACAACTTATAAACAAGCTTTTAAATCAACTAAAACAACCAACAAAAAAAAAGTATAAAATCTACTTTCATACACAAAATGTAATCGCCCAAATCGGCTCTGGGGACCAAGGATTAAAAGGATCCACAGATTCCTATCAAGAAACGAAAAATGAAACTTGCTTTCAGTCCAATCATAGCATCGCAGGTCACCGCCCACTATGGGACTCCCGGCAACGTGGCATCGGACTTCACACAAAATAATATACGCATTCATCAATTGATTAAACCCTCAGAGTCCCGTTTCAAATCACCCAAACACCAATACACCTGAGACGACTTGGTCCCGACCAAATCATTGCTGATTGGTGGATGGGAACAAGAAGCCTCACGGTGTGATCGCTGCTGTTAAAGTGTCATACGGCACTTCCTATCAATGGGTTCGCTTCCTCATTGGGATTTTTAATCACAATTGTCTGTCTGAAACTAAGATCAAAATTCAAAATAAAATAAAATCAAGTTACACTGATATAGATAAAATGGATCAGATTATTGGCTTGGTTTCTCAAGAGAATTGAGAAAAAAATCGCTCAGTATGTTCAGCTTCGATCATCTGGGGAAATAATCATCAAATCCATTCTCAATCAATATCACAAACAATATTAAATACGACATTATCAGCATAAACACATTTAATAAGCGAAAATTTGAAATCTTAACAAAAATCGAAAATTAAAGATAAAAGAGAGAAAGAGGTGGTTGACGGATCAGAATATTGGCTTGGACTCTCGAGAGAACGAGAGAAAAATCGCTCAGTATGTTCAACTTCGATCATCTGGGGAAATAATCATCAATTCCATCCCAAACCTCAATCAAAATTACAAACAAAATTGAATATATTATCATATGCATAAAAACACCCAATCATCGAAACTTCAAAATCAAAACAAAAAACCAAAAATTGAAGACAAACAGAGAAGAAAATGGTCGACGGATCAGAATATTGGCTTGGACTCTCGAAAACGAGAGAAAAATCGCTCAGTATGTTCAGTTTCGATCATCTGGGGAAATAATCATCAGCTCCATCCACAACAATTCTCAAAAACAAAAATTACCTAACAGAGACGCACAAAAATAAGTAGAAAGAAATCTAATATATCCAGATCTGCATTAAGAAGATGAATAAGCTAAGCATCTACAGAACACGCAGAGACAGGAGATGCCTATTGTAGCGTCAACTCATACGCAGCGCCCAAAGATTGTGAGCACCGGTAATCAGTATCTGACGCGGTACCCTAAATCAATCGCGCAAATCCAAATTAAACCCATACCAATATGGAGAGATTAAACCCTAAAGGGTTGCGACGAAGCACAAACCCTAAACAAGCCCAGACGGCAGCTTCGGCGTTGAGCGCTGGTAGAGTGAGAGATGGAAGGAGAGAGCGGTTTATTTATAGGCTGGAGTCTAATTAGAATGACCTAAGGATAAACCCTAGAGCCAACTAGATTAGCCACGTGTACGGTTGATACAATCCTTTCCATTTCTGCTGGTTAATAATTTTTTGTGGGTTCATTAGCCCGTTAGGCCCAATAATCAAAACTGAAAAAGAAGTTCCTACATCAATTGAGGCCCACTGGCCCAAAATCTGAATCAGGATTTGTCAGTTTCCGGAGTTTCCTGTTTAGTCCCATCTCCCAACCAAGTTCGATCGTCTTTTTTTCACAAGTAGTTCCATTTTGCTCTCAGTCACGCTGGAGCCTGCGGTGATCATTGATATGAAAGCCAACGAAGCGACTAGCTCGGGCGGTGGCGGTGATGGTGCTAATTACGATCCGTCATCCGCGGCCAAAAAGAATTCCAAAAGGCCTAAATATGATCACCCTTTTATCTTTCATGTTTCTGCACATTACACACATTAATCTCTGTAAGAACTTATGGCCTCCAATGTATGGCCATGATGTTGCATGTTTATCCATAGTATATAAGAATGTGATTCTGTCTGATTTACCAGTCCCCCACCCTGCCTACTGCCGGAGCCTTGTGTGTGCGCGTTGTTTATCTTTTTTTAAAGCTTTGATTGCCAAGAGAGTTGATTTCTTCTTTATGGGACTTTTCAATTATTGTGGTGCATTTTCTATTCTTAAATGGCAAAGATTTTTGGCGAATGTGAGTGTTTGATGATTACTACAATATCTTTTAAATATTTGCACATCTCATTAGCTGTTTTACCAGTCTCTCATGCCTTAACTTACTCAATTTTATTTCACTGAGATGACTGATTTTTGTATAAATTCGGTACTCTCTCTTTTTTTCTTTTTTTTTTTCTTTCATATTCAAGAATCAAGGATAATTTTTATGCATTTTTAATCAGGTGCTATGTGCCTACTTCTTCTGCAGATTCAAAGTTCACGCAACAAGAGCTTCCTGCCTGCAAACCAATTCTAACTCCAGGATGGGTATGACTACATATTTCATTTTATTTGACATAAGTTTCAGAGAGAACTTTGCTACTGTACGTCTATTTCAAAGCTCAAATTTTCTTCTCTATATCTTATTTTCTTTGTTATTTTGGTTTAATGGTTTCAGGTCGTTGCAACATTTATCATCATTGGCTGTCTTTTTATCCCTATTGGTCTTGTCTCCTTGTTTGCATCAGAGAGTGTAATTATAATTTATAAGATCCCCATTCTATTATAAAGTCTGTATCATTCTCAACTGATAAATCTCCACATGGAATTTTGCTTTCTTTGACTTGTAGGTGGTGGAAATTGTCGACCGGTATGATGAAACGTGCATTCCTGTCAAATATAGTCGTGATCACGTTGCCTATATTCAAAGCGGCGAAACCAACAAAACCTGTACCAGGAGTGTGATTGTTAGTTCAAGTCTTTTTTATTTTTTATGCCATATCTTAGCACCTCCTACATTAAGAGCAATCTTGTGCTCACTTCCAAATACTTGAATTATTGCTCAGCAAAAGTTGCATGACTGGTTATTTTTTGCAGGTCCCTAAGCATATGAAGGGTCCTGTTTTTGTGTATTATCAGCTAGATAACTTCTATCAGAACCATCGGCGGTATGTAGAAGTGTTATATTCTTTACATTTTCTTATCTGTCAAATTGAAAGAGTGGCTATTCTTTCCTTCTGACTTCTGAATTGCTGCATCTGATTTTCTGATGCAATGTCTTTACTCGTTTGTCATTGAAAGAAGCTGACAATATCTGGAGTTCTAGTTAAAAACTGCAAATGTTTGTAAATTGTGTTAAGATACTGCTTTGTCACGCATATTTTATTAATGGTGTTCTATTGGATTCATCACGTGGATTTCTTTTCTTTTTTTTAATGAATAATGCAAATTTTAATTAGTTGGCTATCGCGTGTAAGAGGATTCGAACCTTATAATTCCATGATTTGGATTTGTGCTACCATGAGATGACCACAAAAAATTGGCTGAAGAACTGACAATGTCTTAGATTTGTGCTTTTCTGTCAATCACTTTTAAATTCTAGTCTGCTTTCCTGGATTATTGTCTGCTACTCTGCTTGATGGTATTCTTAGTTTTACAGTATTTAATGCTTCAACTCATTTTTTTGGGAAATTTGATACAAGATATAAACTCACTATATATGCATGATGTTAGAGTTTAACCTAACTTATCGTTGTAACGTACTGAGGCTATTCAAAAAGTAGAGATGTGAAAAGTGGGAATATAGGGGAAAATTAAGTTCTGATCAGAAGTTTGACGTGATGAATTCATTACATATTGTGAATTAGTGATAATTAATAGAACAATGCGTGCTAAATTTCCAGTTCTCATTGCCTTTTTACGGGCCATGTTCATGTCTACCATCTACATAAGCTTGTTTGGGGCACCTCGGACATGGACACAAATGGAGCCATTATCACCCTAGACTGACACATTTATTTATGTTTCCCTGTTAACTTTAGAGAGATGAGTTTACTGATGCTTTTACTTGTATTATGTTATTAAAAGGGCATGAACCGTCTCCTGCATTCCTTTCCATGTGACTGGAAATTTTGGCTGTGTTCCTCCTATCTAACACAAGTTCTCAGTTAACTAAAGCAGTAATCGTGTTATCATGCTTTTGAAGTATTTTCATCATTTCTTATGTTTGACACATGGAAAATTGCCTCCAGATATGTCAAAAGTCGAGATGACCATCAGCTGCAGTCTAAGAATGCAGAATATGGATCAAAGGAGTGTGAGCCTGAACGTGGCACAACAGATCGACCAATTGTACCCTGTGGCCTTATTGCATGGAGTTTGTTTAATGACACATACGGGTTGTCAGTAAAAAACAAGGCGCTAGAAATCAAGAAAAAGAACATAGCATGGAAAAGTGACCAAGAAAGAAAATTTGGGTCAGATGTCTCCTAAAAATTTTCAGAGCGGAGGTTTGATTGGAGGTGCAAAGCTCAACTCAAGCATACCTGTAGGTACCTTTATGCTTTTTCTATTGTCTTTTTAAGTTTACTAGCAGTTTTCCTCGCCACTTGTATGATTTTGCTTGTGTTTTCTTTCCTTTTCCTCTTTCTCCCGTTTTATGATGGAAATAAGTTTTAATGGTTTTGTCCTCTTGCTTTGAATAGTTGAGTGAACAAGAGGATCTTATTGTTTGGATGCGTACAGCGGCATTGTCAACTTTTAGAAAACTTTATGGGAGGATAGAAGAGGACCTTCAAGCCAATGACGAGATCGCTATTTTAATAGAAAACAACTATAACACTTACAGCTTTGGAGGAAAAAAGAAGCTTGTTCTTTCCACTACAAGTTGGATAGGAGGAAAAAATGATTTCCTGGGGGTTGCATATCTTACCGTTGGTGGACTGAGCTTGTTCTTGGCAATAAGCTTTATCCTTGTGTACGTTTTCAAGCCAAGATGAGTTAACAGTTCAAGATCTTAAATCATCTCAATGCTTAAGTAATTGAAAGTTCCTTTTTTAAAATTAAAAAATTTTTGATAGTTAATCTTCCATTTGTTTCAAACTTTCAATGGGTAGTGCAAAATAATTTAATAATTGAGCTTGCAAGAACACATCGTTTTTGCATCCCCGTCAAAAAATGATCAAATTCTTGGTGCATATTTTATCATTTGTTACAATAATCTACGTTTTGCATGTACGAAAGAATTCTCTTTCATACAAAATCATATACACGCTTCTGGAGAGTTCCATTGAAGATGGGTTTCTCATTTATTTGGTTTTGGATGATGAAATGCAAAAGTCCTTAAGAGTTATTTTTTTCACTCCTCGCCCTTGATCAATGTGGCAATCATAAACGTGTTGAAGCCCATATTCTGATAGGTTTTGGCATGCAAATTTTGCAGTTCCAAACTGAAACTGATTCAGATTTCTGTGAAGCATTAATTTAAGTCACATATATCAAACTTTGTGTAGCGATAGTTGGCTTAACCATACGTTCCATGAATCTTGATATAATAACTGGGGTATTTCCCAAAGAAATTTCTACTTCACTTAATTTAGAATGTTGTTCCTTGTCAATGGCAGGTTTCTTATCCCATAGTTTCTTTAAATACCACCCTCTTTTTTTATTTTTTGTGTGTGGATTATTGTAATTGACTTCTTGGGCAAGGAAGAACTGTTTGTATTTCCTAAACGTCAAGTTTGAAATGGTTTTTGTGCTCTGGCTGCAGGCCTCTCGGGGATACATCATATTTGTCTTGGAACAAACACCCATCAGATCAGGACATGTAAATTAGGGCTTTTTTCAAAGATATGTTCCACCTTCCACTATATCTCTAGGATAATTTATTTATCTTTCTTTTTGATGAATCTATTTGGCATATAGTTTCTTCCATCATCCATATATCCTGCTTCAAATAAAATGCATTACATATTTATAAGAGGGCATTGCATGATCGCATTGATGGTTTTGGTTCGTTGTTACGTGTTCTCTGACAGAATTATCTTCATTCTAGTTTCAGTAAACTTCAAATATGTTGTGAGTCGATCTTTCACCCTCGTCAGACATCCTTAGTACAACTATTAGTGCTTATTTAAGTTATATAGATCTGACTGAGAAATTTGAAGACTAGAAGAAGTTGACAAAACTGAGTGGATGAAAGACTAGGTTCCAGACAATGGTTAGTTTTAATAAATAACTATTAGCACTGAAGAAGGTTTATATAGTAAGTGATTACACTTGACAATTAAAGTACCCGGTATCTTCAAATAGGAGATGGGGAAGAGCAATAGATAATAAAGTATTCAAGACCCAAATCAAGAATGGTAAAAAAAAAAAAATAATAATAAGAAAAGGAAAAAATTTCTTTCAAAATTATTGGCATGGAATTACTGTCGGTTCCATTGCGAGGTTTGTGTCCCTATTGCACATGCTAGAACTAATGCTGACAATTACTTCTTCCTGCAAATTGAAATGCATAAATTATTGTTAATTGGCAATTGGCAACATAAACTTTGAGAATCTCGTACAAAAATTAAAATAATTTACCCTGGCAATGTTCCTGAAGTATGTTGTAGTGTAATTTCCAGTTGGAAACAATATCTCAATTAGATCTGCTAAAACTAATTGAGGTTGAGAGACTGCCCCGTCGAACCAATCTTAACATGTAAAAGTTACAAAAATTGGATTAAGAAGATTCAAGTAAATAATAGGCCTCCTATGATGCAAATCATCGTAATATATGACACTAAGAAAAAACTAAATGAAATTAAGAGAGAGAAACAAAAATTTAAAAACAATGGTACTATACTAACCTAGTGTAGTTGTGTTTAATTGGATTCTTTTATCATATCTCCATATGCTTTGATTTGTAAGGAAAGCAAAACAAGAGTTGTCATCAACACCTATGTTTTGGAGAAAAGTTGATTGATTGTAGCCAACAGGATCAGAAGTATATGTTTCATCAATCACTACATCCACAGTCTAAGTGACAGAATTTAGAAAAGAAAAAAGAAAAAAAAAAGTAAGACATAAATATCTAAATTGTGTAATCATGCATTAATAAAAATTAAGGGAAGAAAATATGACTAACACATAAGATGGCATGAAGTGACTCCAATTCATCAGAATTAGAGACATTGTAAGTCATCTTGTTGATAGATTCATCCACTTTTTCTCCACCTGCATCCTCCACAAACTGCTTCCACAGTTTTAATATCAGATATAGTGACTGAAAAATATGGAAATTTAATACCTGTACTACCTTCATCTTGTATGTTTCATTTGTAAAAGACCATATACCCTGCAAACAACATGAGATCAATATGTTCACATTTCTTGAAACTTCATCTATACATGTGTGTATATATCAGGAGTCATACTAACATTCTGCAGCTCCATCCAAGCTACTATTGGTTTGAATGGTTTTTTCTTGGCTGCTGTTACATTAGTCAAACACAAATAATTTTCTTTAACCTGTTCAAGTAAAAGTTGTGAAAAAACAAAACTGTATCAGAACAATGTATGCTTTCAAAAATATACAGTACACCAATATCTGATGTTATGATACTCACTGCAGTGTACACCTGGTTAGCCCTAGTTTCTAGGTTTGCATAAACTCCCAAGAACTTGATCCACTCTGCTCTCTACCATACAAGACATATTTCTTGATCAAACTTTATTTTCTACAAAACCAGAAAATCAATTCTGATGATATGAACATTGAGTGTTCATACCTGCAAAGGGTGAATCTCACTGAAAGCAACGAAGTTGACGAAATTGCAGCCCTCTTCTTGATCTGTTAGGGATACAAAATGTGCTGCAAATTGTGAAAAGTGTTGTGGATCAGTTTTGTTCATTACCTCTAACTCTCCAGCTTCATATAGTTTTAGAAGACATTGTGAGGCCACAGTGTCTGAAGTCATTCCCTTCATACTCCCTAGTAACCCTAGTAGCTGCAAACAATGTACAAGAACAAAAAAAAATTAAAATTTTAAAAATAGAGAATTGTGAAGTTTTGAGAAGAACAATTAGGACATCCCATGAGTCTCACCTCAAAGAAGGAAACTGGAAATGCACAATATTGTGAGATGATTAGGAGGAAAAACAGAGAAAAGTTAGAAAACATGGAATCCAACTGAAAATAAATAAATACAAGAAGCACTGAAATGTTACCAGGAAAGAAGTCTGTATCAGCAGAATAATTTGACAAGGGAATGACAAATGATTTCATCCTTGAAGTGCAATATTTTGTCCTTGCTGCCATTCTTGAATTGTTCTGTAAATTGTTTTATTCATTTCATATGAGAAACTAATCAAAAACTAAACTAGAATGAAAAACAACAAGAACAGTAGAAACAGAGCATTCGGGTTTTGGTGACATATTAAACAACACTGCAGTAATTCACCATGAGAAGGCCCAGTTGGTGCAGAAAAATTAACCTGGATGAGGAGGTAGCTCATGCCATCAATGGCATTCTTGATGACTTTGAAGGTCTGGCCATAATAAACATGGAAATTCTGTGCATCTTCAACCTTTGAAATGTTACCCACATTGACTTGGCCATCTCCACTTGCTCCTTCTACACACTCACAACTCATAAAGGAGAAGAATGCCATTAAACACACAAAGAGACAACATCTCGAAGAAGAAGAAGAAGAAGAAGAAGAGGACATGATAGTGATTGGAGAAGAAGCCAAAAACTCTCTGTGGCCTATAATACTGAAGTTGCCCTCAATAAGTAAGAGGACATGATAGTGATTGAAGAAGAAGCCAAAAGCTCTCTGTGGCCTATAATACTGAAGTTGCCCTCAATAAGTAAGTATATAGTAATTGTATATGTAGCCTTTTTTCATTTTGGAATAGTGGGTGAACCCGTGAAGCAAATTTTTGGCTATATTTGTCGTCTTTTTGAACTCTAATGCTTTTTTATCTTTATTTTTCTTTATCCTTTTTGTATGTACCTGTGATCCCCTGTCTACCCATGTGAACTGTACCATCAGTAGCTAAATCCATTAAACCACCTATCCATCGAAGTCATCATGTTCTATTGTTCTCCACTCACTAAACTATCCATTTTTTTTTTTTACATTTATGCAAACAAATCAATGGGTTTCAAGTGAAGTGCTTATATGAAAAAAATAAATTCGTCTCCCTCTTTAAGTGTAAAGTTTTCTTCACTTAGTGTGATGGCATGCCATAGACAGGTTCAATCCCTCTTTCAATGTTTATACGGCTGTATGTTCATGTATTGTAGCCGAAAAATTCATTCTTTAACTTTTAATTAATAACCTATGATTCCAAGTTGGCCATGACGTAAACTAATAGAGTGATTATTACCACATTCAACTATCATTTACAAGATCAGTAGATTTTTCTATCTAATAAGTGCCCAGTTATTCTATTATGTTTCAAGTTAGAAACTTTTTTTTAATCCAGAATGATATTATATAAGTTTGTTCTTTCAACATTTAATATATATGAGTTTAAACTCGAGCCATCAAGTACAGACCAACAAAAGTTTCTAACCTAATGACAAAGTTTGTTGGATCAACACTCTTGCCACATGACGTTGCATGTTGAAACCCACAAATACTAGGGCACAAAAGATTAAAACTTGAGTGTATATATATATATATATAAACACTTTATTTACTCAAATTGAATTACAATTAGTCATGTAATCATCCGTGCGTATATCAATAATATGAAAATACAAGTATAAATATAATTAAATTGGACAAAGTAAGATGACTATGGCTAATTCTTGAGAATGCCAAATTGTGCCTTCCCAATAATAGTAAGTCTAGTTAGAAGAACAGAAATTAGTTAAAACTAGGTATATAGGTATTAAGTTCATAGTTATATATGGTCCACCCACATGCTACATAGTGCCAAAGAAATAGCCAATAAAAGCCCTAACTTCTTCAAAACCATTGCATCGTCCTCAACTCTTTTAATGTCATGGTTCCACTTTGTCTTGACACTGTTAGACCAACTTTTGTCTTCCGTACTTTGCCCAACATGAAAGCAATCCATCAAGAGAAGCACAACTATGAAATCCACCAAATCCATAAGTTTCTTCCTTGCAAATGCCTTGAATTTTGTAAACAAAGAGCTTCCGATATCTTCTTCTTTCCCGTTGAAGAAGTCGGAGTTGTTTGTTGTCATTGTGTCTGGGTTCAAGTGAACTCTCACTGTTTGAGAAGGCACTACTTTGTGAAAGAAGGTGTTGGCTGCTTGGCGAGTTGCGATGAACATTCCATGACTGACTTTAATCTCCTCCACCACCTCAAAGCTTGGTGAACTTGCTAAATCGTCCTCCACATTGTCTATGAAATTCGGGGTATCGTTGGTGAATCCTATCGAGTAGTCGTCGGTACTGTCGTTGAATCCGATGCAGTTGCTGTGATTATTGTCATTCTCTCCTGCAACTGTATAGTTAATTTCCACAAAAAATTAATAATGATGATGAAAAAACAACATTAATACAAACACAAGAAATGTATGATTCATGCTCAAGGAATTTTGAATGATTTTTGGATACCTTGAACTTGATGATCATCATCATTTCTGTGCAGACTTGATAGGTCTTCTATAGGAACGATCTTGTGGTGATCTTCCCCAAAGCTCTGTCCAATAAAATAAAATATTTAAATAAAATATACAACCTAAAGGTCGTATGTTCAATTTTTATGAACTAACATCTGCACATATTGTACGTTTTTCTCCAACCCCAGCTATTGCAAGGTGTTGTACTTAATAGTAATAAAAATAAAGTGAACATATTTTTATGCTTCTATTAAGGAATCATTTACCTTCTCCAACTCTTCATTTGACATTCCAACCCATCTCAAGTTCTCTACATTTCTCACTGACTTGAAATCTTCATCAATATCTCCCATAATCTCCAATGACCTCGTCGTGCTTGGACCTATCCATGGCTTGTCATCATAGCTCATAGAATTTATGTCATCCATGGCAGCCATGAAAGTGAAGTCATCTTGAATAGCAGTGTAATTCCCACCACATGCATATGTTGCTTGATCATGAAGATTGTGATTAGACGCGTTCGTAAGTTCTTGAGATGCCTGAGCAACCGAAAGAATCTCCTGCAAGACGTCGATCTCATGATTTGAAGTTTGATTTCCCATGGTACTCCATTGCTGCATCTTTAGGCCAGTAAATCCACCTGCAGCTTCAGAGAAGTCTTCAACCTCTAATGGTGGTAGTGTAAACCTATGTTGAAGCCTTGCACATTCCAATGCTGTATAATCAACCTGCAATTAATTATCAACGTCAATTTATGAATATAAACCAAAAAATAAACACAATATCTTGTTATAATTTACCTTGAAAGGAGTTTGATGGCTGAATCCTAGATCATCTGATAAGTACTGTGTCCATGTTCCATGATCTCTTGTGTCATTATTGAGAGCATTATTAATATGCGTATCCATTACTGGGATTTGTGGACAATGATAATCCGAGCTGCTCTGATGATCAAATTCTTCATGACGTCTACCTTCTGAATATAATTCAACACTAGGTGAACGTTGATCAGTTGCCATTTGATTATTCCTAGTTACACCACCACCATAGCTATTACTCTCCACATTGTTCTTTGGAGGAATTGCAGGTTTCTTGAACACACGACAAAGCGCGTATGCATCCTGCAAGCCAGAGGGAGTCTCGCATTCTCGCTCGTCGAGGCGATATTCGTGCATAACCCAATCGGTACGAGTACCATGAGGAGCTCTTCCTCTGTAGTAAACTAGAGTTTTCTTCATCCCAACAGCACGCATTTGGGAGTTCACCTTTCTATCCTTTCCTGTGGCCTTCCAATAACCAGCTTGAGTTGCTCTATTAGTTCTTGATCCGTTCGGGTATTTTCGATCTCTTGGACTGAAGAAATACCATTCCAGATCTTTGCTTGGTAACAATGACTTCCCTGTGTGATTGAATAATTGAAGAAACGCAAGTTAAAGCATTAATTTGCGTATCTCTTGTAGATAATAAAGCATTTAGTTTTCTTCTTTTTTCCCCTCAATTTTTTGATTTGGTCTCTTCCACTTTATATATATATATATATATATATATATATATATATGATCAAGGCTGATCGGTATATGTACGATTGCATAATTTATGCTAAAGCATTAACTTGTTTGACCAATAAAGCAGCATCAAAGATTGTACTTATATTAACTAGATCGACCAAGCAATGACAAAAGCAGTATTGCTTCAAGTGATTTTATGTGTGCACCTTTTGAAAAAGTACAATATTCTCATGTAAATTCATCCCAATTGATCATATATATCTTTTCTATTCATTGAATCGGGTTTTTTACCAATAAAAAAAGTGCTTACTGGAAAATTATCGCAAAAGCTTGTCATTCTTGGAAATTAAATAAATACATAGAGAATTTCATTCGGTATGGACGTATATATATATATTTATATATATTGAATTTCATAATAAACATTTCTTGAATACAGCAAGATATTTAACATATATTGCTTTAGTTTCTCAATATTCTTTGTTCTTTACTTCACTCAAGCTTCATTCTGTAACTCCACATAGACTTTGATTTTATTCAAGGAATTAACAGAAAAATAATTACAAAATAAAATGAAAACCCCTAAAAGGTTGATGTACGTAGCTAGCTAGAAATGGAAGATTGACAGAGAAGAAAAATACCTGGTAAGTCCCAAGGCTCACACTTGTAGAGATCAACTTCAGCAATGACCTCCAATTCAATCCTATGACCATTGATCTTTCTTTTGAGGTAATAAGCTACGAGTTCTTCGTCGGTGGGATGGAACCGAAAACCAGGAGGCAATGAAACAGGAGCCATTTATAATTTTTTGTTCAAGATCTTCTTCTACTCAACTAATTTGGCTTCAAAAACCCTAAAATATCAATTAAAGATGACCTGCAGGAACAGTCCTATGTCCAAAGAAAAACAAGGAGAGAGAGCAGCCCCTTCTAAAACCAATCAACAAACTATACAAACAAAAGCCTGCAAATCCAAACCAAATATTAATTAGAAATTAACAATAACTCTTTGAATAGATGAGACTAATATATGTATGTAGGTACAACAAAAAACACTTGAGGAACAAGTAACCATTAATATTTCTTGTGTGCAGATGTGTAGGTGACGATGATGCATGATATGAAATCATCATCCATGCATATTGACGAGAGAGAGAGAGAGAGAGGAGACCTTTTAGCTTTGAAGAAGAGAAGATCCAAGAGAGAGTACTTGGATTGAGCAATGAAGAGGGAGAGGAAGAGAGTTGGAGAGGGGTTTTTGATAAGAAGACAGAGAGAGGGAGAAAAAATAAAGAAAGAAAAAGTGGAAAATAAAAGCAAATGGAGGCTTCCACGGTTCCACCCCCACCTCTCACTTGCTTCCCTACTTTATCTTTTTCATACGTTTTTTGTTGTTGTTGTTGTGATTCTTCAATTTGGTTGCTTTCAAAGCTGAATTAAGTCATCAACTCGTACTGTACACACACAAACCCTCTCTTCTCTCTCCGATCCAATTAGTTGATCGATGCCATGCTTCTTTGATGTCCTTTCCTTGGAATCACAACTCCACATGGAAACTTATGATTCGCTATGTTAGAAGCAATTACATGCACAAACCCTAAAATAAAAGTATATTCGTCAACACAAACGATAGGAAAGGCAAGGAATTCCGGCGCAAGTTTACAATCCATAAAAAAGGTAAATAACACTCATATATCAGCGGAAGGGGACGAGGTCAGGAACTGATAAAATGTATAGATATCTTATTCTCATTGTCTCACATAATTAATATATGGAGAGATTGTTTTTAATAATTAATTTGAATTATACTCCAATAACTCTATCGACTCCTTAATTATTATTTTTCTCAATTGAATGATCTATACATATAATAAGATGGCTTCATTTATGTATTTAATTATGCTTCATACATGTTCAAAGCTACCTAGTGATGTATACGACACACATTTTGAGAAAAACTATTACATGGTTTGGATGTATTTTCATATGATATATTTGAGGGTGTAAATAGTGTCTATATGAAAATGATGTGAATCAAAAATAAGAGAAAAAACATATTAATAAAAATCACACTATTGAACGTGTCACATATGATATGCACCTTCTTGAAATTAAAATACGAGATAACTAGAGCTACTCACACAAATACGGTTTGTTTAATAATAGAAAAAGATGAAGAAATTGAAGGAGAAGGGTCCACAAGGAGTCATGTGGGACCAGGATATGCCACGTGAAGAAAAGACAATTAAAACGTGGCAGAGGAGATGAGAGAGAGATGATCATGAAGACTTTCACTTTTAGGTCATCTCTCCCAAACAAATGATGCCAAAATTTGTTTCAAAAATTGAATTATTCTCTCCTCCTATGCATTCTTTTCCTTTTCATCAATCTTCTTTTTCCCCTTTTTGGGTTTCTTTGTACTTGCTACTTCATTCTTCATTGCTATTCTTGTCTTCCTTACCAATATTCATCACCCCTCCCTCCAATAACACAATTTTTTTCTTTTCATGTATATAATTATATATATATGTATGCGTACATCATTGTTTTTGTTAATATTGTTGTCATTATTATTGGAAGTTAAACTTTTTAAGATGTGTTTCAAACAATGCAAAACAAGAACTCTTTGACACAGAGATATTGGTTTGATAGTAACTTTGGAAAATGACTATCCATAACGGGTAGTAGAGAGTCCAGGAGCTGCGGTAGTTGTAGTCAAAACTATCACCGCTTATGTTGTAACCTCATTAATTCAACCATGTACATTTTGATCGAAGAAAAAAAAATCATCGTAAAAACAGTGTGTTTGAATATTATTTTCTTTTTTAGTTTTTAAAAACGATTTTGGGTATTGTTTTTAGAAACATTTTTTAGGAAAAAAACTGTTAAAAAATTCATTTGGTTGGTGATATTTGACTTTATTTTCGGAAACCGAAAAACATGAAATTAAAATTGAAATTTAGTCAAATGAAATTGAAATTCATCCAAATAAAACTCAAGTTTATCAAAATGAAATTCAAATTCATCAATCGGGTAAAAATGAAGGTGATTTTGGACCAACACCGGAGCAAGGCCGTCCGGTGGTCGGACGACGATGTCGGTGAAGAGAGGCGAGTCACCGTTTTGGGAGTGAGAGAAGAGAGAGAAAAATAAAATAAAATAAAATAAATTCATCTTAATTACAATTATGCCACTTGAAAATCTTATAAAACAACAAAATGTTGTTTTGGTTTTCTAGTTTTTAAAACTGAAAAATGAAAACTGTTTTTAAAAATAAAAACTCAAAACAAATTAGGCAAATGAATTTTAAGCAATCATTTGATTTTTCAAAACAGAAAATTGTTTTGGAAATCATTATCAAACACACCCACGTTTTGAATTTATATCTAACGATCCAAAATTGTCACGTCTGTTTGAATTTAATTTTTATTTTGAATAAAAAGTATGACATCAAAAATTAATCCAATTTGGATATGATCAAGTAGTTTAAATCTGGTGATCATTGTCCGTAAAAGAATGTTTGGCTTCTTCTCTCATAAAGGCAAAACCAAAAAGCACATGTGAACATGCACTTAAACGAATAAAACAAAATCAATTATAATTTCATAAAAATTATTTAATTGATAAAGAAAAAGAATTTTTAATTATTAGATTAATTAGAAACGAATGATTGGCTAACTGTTGCCGAAAGAAAACATCATTCTGCTATCTTTTTCTGTCTGAGTTTTCTGACCTCATGAATCAGAAAAAGACGCAAAACACCAAAAGAAAGTATTTGTGGAATAAATTTTCTACACGTTCTAGGAGACAGACGGTTAAAACGTCTTAGCCAAAGGAGATTATCTAAAAATTAGAACTTTCAGGATCAATTATCGAGGGAGTTATCAAATACAATTAACTCCCCTATGGATCCCATGTTTATAACGACGTTGATTGATTACTTGATAAAAGTTTAGATCATTCTGTGGATGTAGACAAGTTATCGAATCACGTATCTTTAGAAACAGTCCTTAAGAGAAGAAAATATAGTGAGCAATCATTATATCATTCAATTCGAGACTTTTTCCCAAAAGTTTGATATCCGAGACTTTATCTCAGTAAACTCGCTAAATCACCATATATAATACCCGCAATTACCATTGTTTACACCTTCAATTCCAGAACAAAGTTGCACACATAATACTCACACTTAGATACTGTCAATATTGCTACTCAGTAAGAAGAGAAATTTTATTATTAATTAATAAAAGTATATACAAAGAAGTCATGGACAAGTTCAATATGAACAGCTACAACACAATTGAAAACTAAAAGAAGGAAAAAAAATTGCTTCTCTTAACTAGAATCTAAGACTGTCCGTCTCTTGTCACTAAACATTGCAAGATTAGCCAACAAGGAGGACATGAAATCATGCATTAGTCCCAGTAAATTAAGATCACTTTATCCCAGTAATTATGACCATTTTCTAGGTGAAAATTTATGGATGTTCAGAATACTTGTTGGAGGATAAGCAAAACTTAGCTCTTAATTTGATTTTAGTTGGAGTTATTGTATCCTTCAATGCCATACTTCTGGTGTACTATAGCTTGATTCTCCGCCCACCAACGCTCTGCTGCCTTCTGCTCAAATCGCTTCCGGCTGCAAAACAGAATTCCGAGAACGAATTGACTGTTACTCAAACCTAACTCCTCAAGTCTAAAAAAATGCCACACACACACACACAGATATAATGGATCACTATTTAAACTATATTTGAATGCAATTTCTTGTGATTTAGTTGATAGAGAATTACCTAAATCTTACTCGCTTTAGCTCCTTTCGCCCAATCGGTAACATTGTAAATGTAATGTATACACCGGGTTCATACTGCTCCACCCATTCATGGTCTGATGCTTTAGCTCCTTGTCGTGATTCTTCTCTTGGCATATTTGAATTCACTACTATTTTCTGATTTTCTTTGAAAAGTTCTCTCCCATAAACTGATTTTAAGGTATTTGAGAACACAATTGGAGAGCTAGATAAACTATCCAATTGTCTTTCTTCAGAAAGCTTAACCTGAGGAGGCGGAGTGGCAGCAAACAAGGGATGCCCTTGCATCTCGGTGGAGCTATCGATACATGCAGTTTTGATTGGGTGCAAATTTGCAGAATCAAATCCACTTGTTGCTTCTCTTTCAGAGGAGACTTTCTCCGACATAGTCCGAAGCTGCAGCAAATATTATTAACTAATGCATCAATTACGAATGAATGGCCGAAAAACTAAGTACTTTTCTATCAATCATTAGATGAACATTTTTTTTTCTTTTTTATTTTGTAACGGAACTTTGAGATACTCCGGTATTAGTATCTCAAATGTGTCACATGTCCCGAAAAGTTACACCAATCTCATCTCAAGATGCTCCGAACATAAAAAAAAAAAAAAAAAAAAAAGTGTGGGGTTCAACAACAAAATAATAGATGGTAGGGGTTACAAAATTCGACCTAAACATGGTTTGCTTACAGAATTATACATGCACTCGCGCACCTCGATTTTGGAATCATTTTTTATGTAACCAAAGAATTACGAATCCAAAAGTAAGATTAAAGGACTACATACCCTTACTACCAGAGCTTTTATAACCTCATTTGCCGCTTTGCGCTTAACAGCTTCCTCCCTGGCCAGTGACCAAGTTTCCTCAATAGTTTGTTGGCATTCTTGGAGCTTCTGGTTTCCAATTTGACACCGAATTTCAAGACTCCTTGCCTATTACAAGAGGAAGAAGTTTTGTTTAGAAAGTAAAGCATGTGTGAGACCTCCATTAATAGGGTAATTTCTCAAACAATTAGACAAAAACCATGTTGACATTTTCAGAACCCTTGGAGCATGTTCTAGACATGAGAGAATCTTATAACTTCAAAGCAGACTCGGTCTTCTTTGGTCTGTAGAACCATAATTGCTCATCTTCCCTTTTCACATTCTACATTTTTTCCAAATTGAGAACTTCCACTCTCCAAAAGACAAGCATTACACAATTTATTAGACTAGTTCATACATGACCCTCTTATCCTCTATAATTGCTAACCATCTCTCGGATTCAAAGACATGCTAACGTTCTTTCATGGATAAATTTCAGCACAAGCCAAGGCCCAAGGCAGTACAAGTGTACAACTTACTTACTTACTTCTAGCGTCTTCATCATGCATATTTTGCGCATAAATATATTGGGAAGAGAGAGACAGAGACAGCGACAGAGAGACAGCAAGTCACATTAGATAGCTACTATCGCACAAAGCCCACTGTTTGGAGGGAAATATGTAGGAAACAGTTTACATTAAGTACCTAATTTCAAAAAACCTAGTTGTGACTTCATATTTCTTTCAGAGTATGGGGAGGAAAAGTAATAATGTAAATTGGTTATTCCGTACTTGTATATGTATGTGTTTTTCAACAAGCATACTGATAAAACAACAAGAAGAATATGCCAGTGTAAAATGAAAAAAACAAGAGAGTCAATGATTGCTTTCACAGAAGAGAAGTAAAAAAATATTAGAGAATAATTACCTGAGCTTTTAGCCTCTGTATTTCTTCGCTGAGCATCTTGTTTGATTCAGAAATACTTTCCTCTACATTTATGGCATTGGAAACTGCTGGGCAGGCAGTAGGTAACTTACTTTCAGGAAGTGGAGACTGAGGTATGGAGCTTGCACTACTATATGTTTCAAAAAGGACAGGGCATTGGATTTGTCCCCACCGTGGCATTCCCTCAGAGAAAGACGAAACAGATTCTAGAGGCTCTTGCTTTACATCTTGACTTTTCAAGGTATTCCACTCACTAGCTTGGGTTTCAGTATTGAAAGATCGCGCAACTGAACTTAGTTGCCCTCTTGGTGGGGTTTTATCTCCATTGTTATTGTTGTCATTATTTAAAATCCTATGTTTGGCCAACAGATGTCTCGAACCATGATTTTCTTCTAGCTTTGCTACCATTCCAGTGTGCTTTGTGCTCTGCAGATGATTGAAGCATGGATCACAAACTCGAGAAGGCTTGCTTTTATTAGGAGCCAGTGATGCATTTACAATCTTCCTGCTACTACATGTATGACAGAAACGAAGACCACAATTATAGCAGTTATGCTTCTTTCTTCTAAGCCCAAATGGCATTCTACACCCACTACAAATTGTCTGGTTAGTAACGGAAACAGATTTGTGCAAACAGATTGCAGCAGTTAAATTTGATCCACAAGCTATCCTTTCAACCTGCCTGTCTGCCAAAGCGTCAACAAAAGTTGGCGAGTTTCTATCTCCAATATCACCTATTCCTAACTGCCCATGTGAACCCTTCCCCCATGTGTACACACTTCCGCGTGCTGTCAAGACCGCAACATGATATGATCCTGACGAGATCTCCGTGACAAACTCCTGTCTAAGATTTCCTTCAACAACAGCAATAGATTTTTCCTTGGCTTGCGGATTCCCTAACTGCCCATGGACTGCACTTCCCATCGTATAGACCTTACCAGTATTAGCAAGGGCAGCTGTAAACATTCTTCCACATGAAACTTGAACAAAACCACGATCCACAAGTTGGGCAACACATGTCGGTAGGAGCTTCCGTCCACAATCTGGATGCCCAAGCCTCCCTCTATCCCCATCTCCCCATGTAAATAATTTCCCCACATCCGCACTACACTTAAAGCGATCAGCCATAATTTCAACAATAGCAGCAGTGTGCCATGGTCCGCAAGCAACAGATTTTACTCGTAAACCCCTAATAGATTCCACTTCTTTAGGTTGAGAAACACACTCAAGATTCCCATGGCCGAGAACACCAAAAGTCCCATCTCCGTACGTAAATAATTGCCCAGACGTGGAAACAATAGCTGTATGCCACTCCCCACAAGCAACACTTGAAATGTTTACACCTTCCAATGGACCAGATAGTTTACCTGGTAACCAGTGGCTTTTGGTTCTCTCCTGGCCTGTTAAATCAGCACCATATGCATTGTCACCCCATGCATAGACTTCACCTGATTTTGTTAAAGCACATGTTTGATATTCGCCACAAGCAACAGACTTCACATGGACCCCATCGAGGGATTCAACAATTTTTGGATGGCTCATATCCAAGTTAACCTTATGGCCAAGCCTTCCCCCACTTCCCTTACCCCAAGAAAAGACTTCTCCCTGCTTTGTGACTAAGGCAGCATGTTGCCCTCCTAGTGATATACTCTGTACATCAAGCATTGTGGTGGATTCGAGTAATTTAGGCACCAAAGCATTAACTTGTTTCCCGCTTTGGCTGTCATAACTATGGACCACTTCTCCTACATTTGCTCCAACTCCTTCTCCCCATATCATAATATCTTTCAGGTTGTCAGACTTGTCTAACTGTAGACACCCATAAGTTGGTGCAGCAAACCTACGGGAGGCATTCTTTTGGAATTCAGGTCCGGTATGGTTCAATTTCCACTTCTTTGAACCATCCAGTTCGACATGTGGCGAATTTGGAACTAAGTTATCCCTTGCATTTTCCTTCTGGGGAATACTTGACTCAGATGAATAAAAACTATCAAAAGAAGAGGATAATCCATCTGAAAAACATCTGTCTGAAAGTGACAGAGTAGGACTCCCACACACGCTGTGTACCTTCAAAATGTCAAATAACAAAATCCAATTACTTTCAAACGACTTTCTTTGATCCTGATGCATAAATAATTTCATTGGTGCCAAATTAATCAGAAAATATAATTCCAGTCATATCATTCATGAATAGAAAATATGTGACTCATTAATTATCAGGGATCACTTTAAACATTCCCAGAGAAACACATATTAAGGACACAAATATTAACTTCCATCTGTAGTTAATCTTATTTGTTAAACTCAAATCTTGATTACCATTATCTTACAGGGAAATTTCTTGTAACACTTTCCAACATTTCATTGTGGTTGAAGGATTGATTCTTAATTATTATTGAAGTTGATCGGCCATGAGTGTACCAATATTAATTGCCTACAATTACACTTTTCCTAGCAGAACTATGGCAAGAAAAAGAGTATTTTTTATTCTAATAAACCACAAAAAGTACGGTAGTTAAACCTCGGGATATACAGCAGCATCCTCAAGAAGTCCAAGATTGTGTTTTCTTCGGATATAACCAGCTGGACTATTGACACAACTCCTTGCCCCTCTGCTGGTCTTCAAGCCATGAAATGGTCTGGACCGATGATTCCAGGTTATTACAGCCCCTAAGCCTATCAACCAAGAGTCGGCCTGCGCTTTATCCTTGCATATCTATGTAAAAGATTAAAGGAAATCAGATGATACTATGATAGAATAAATAATAACTGAGCCAAAAATCTTAGCCACAAAAAGAATACAAAACAAGCAATTGGGTAAATAAATAGGAAAGAAAGAACCAGCAATCCTGTAATTACCAGATCAAGTGTCCGTTCACCATTTGCACATATTAGTGAAAATGACTGATTCTCCCTATCCGGCTGAAGTTGTCTTCGGAAATTCTCCTGCAACAAGTACCAGTCATATACAGAATATGCATCATTCTTGATTTGAAATGATCCCAATTAGTACATACGGTTTTCTGCCCAATAACAATTTCCGTAACTGAGCTCAATCTTAGTTGTTTCTCCTCTTTCCCAGAACACCAGATTAGGAACTTCTCGTCCTGCAAGCCAAATTAAAATCAAAGTCCATGCTCGATGATCACAATGTTACCAATACCATGAAAGGAAGTGGCAGAATTTGAAAAGGTACGATTATTAATAAGAACTAATTTATTGACTTCTCTTATATCCATTCATAATGTCATGGGCACGACTTATATACTATGAAGCAACAGAAATCACCATACAAGTTAGTCATTTCCAGAAAATTTATATCACCATGCAATTTTCTACTAAGATGGACAAACTTTTCTGGCATTGCAGTAAGCCAAACAACAGAAGCAGACACTTTTCTGGCATTGCAGTAAGCCAAACAACAGAAGCAGACATTCATACATCACTATTAAGAAGAACAGAATCATCTAAAACCAACGTTAATTGAATCTTATAAAGTCTAGACACCTACTGTAGAAAGCCTGAAAGGGCAGAACTTGGGCTTCCCTCTCCTTCCACACTTGAGAAGATGAGCTCCTTTCTTTATAGCCAAAATTGCCTGTACATAGTTAAGAATAACGTTAGTAAATAGCTATGAGGCAGAAGAACCCAGCAACAAACACTTGGCAGACACATCAAGTACAAAAAAAAGAAGCAAGCAGCCAGTGAATATGATTGACATAATCAGAGAGAATTATCATCTTTGAAATCTCTTTCGATCTTTAACATGAATGAAAACTTGTAGAACCAATGTGTGCACTGATATATGAAACAAATATCAAAAGGCATAAATAAGAAGGAAAGCAAATGTGAGGTGGGTGTATATCCAAATCCAATGGAGGGGGAGCTTCAAACTAAGAAAGGGCAAATAACACTAAACACAGAGGATAAAGTTACTCAAACAAAAATCCACACTTCGGAACCAAAAGCCCAGAAATGCCTGATTAAATGTAAACCCAAAATAAATTAAAAATCTCAACTTTGAACGAGGAAAAAAAAATACAAGTCGTTTTTATCCAGAAAAAGAGATGTAGAGTGAGAAATGAGATACCTGTTGAACAGTTCTGTCATTGGGGACTATCGCAAGGGATTGTTCAGCCATTGTTGTTGACAGAGAATCTCTCTCCCTCTCTCATGGAAGATGACAAAACAATGAAGCAGAATAAGAATGAAATTTGGTTTCCCAACAAGGGAACCTAAACCAGCTGACTTGCCACCAGAATGTCCAGCCCAAGATGCTTCCTTTATCTCTGCGCGCACACAGAGTACTCCACTCCCTCTGCCATTTATCTCTCTCTTGAGACAGACAGATGAAAAAGAGCCTAATTTTTCTGTTTATTTATAATAAAGAATGCATATTTGATATTTCCTCCACCGGGTAATTGGGTTCTCTCCACTCTCCTCTTGGTCCTCTCTGTTTAGTGTTTATTAGTGAATCTGTTTATTCTTTTTCTTCCATTAACTGTTGTTTTAGTTTGTTTTCTTCACTTCGTGAATCGTGCTATCCGAGCTGACAAAAAAGCACATGCACGTGTTCACTCTATCACATGTGCCTCTTCTTTCATCTCTTTTATTTTCTTTTTTTTTGCCCAGCTTTATTTATTGTTATTATTAATATTTTATCCTCTTTTTTATTATTACCACATGCTTTCTTTTTGTCTTCTTCTGTGTTATTTATTTTACGTAAATATTATTTTATTTTTCTAAACAATCTGCATTCATCCTCCCAATTTTCCATTCTCACACTCATTTGATTTGATTTAATCTCCATGACAGCTATATTTAATTGTTGAAAAAAAAAGGTCTGGGTTTAAATTGACTAATGATGATTTTGCATCATTTTTGGTAATCAGCACTAATCAGGAAACAAGATCATGTTAAATTATTGAATGCATTTGAATTTGATTGCCTTAATGAATCGCATTGAAATGACATTTCTTGCTATATTTTGAGCTCTTGAAGGAGAAATTGGATGGGAGCAGAAACCCTAGGTAGTTAGGTATATGTTCAACTTCAATCATATAGTTTCAATTAAAAAAAGGTAAATAATTTTCATGGATAATATTCTTGCAATATGTCGAATCAGGATAATCAAACCTCAAATAATATAAGGAGAGATTATTTTTAAGATTTTAATGTATGAATAAGTCTACCTATAGTTTCAATTAGGCTTTGACTTGCCCAACAGCTAACCCTAGATTCTTAAATATTTGAGTACAAGAACTAAATTGAATTGAAGTGACACTTGGGCTGGAACAGTTTAGTCATTTTCATACCAAAAGACTTGAAGTACACATCAAGAAAATGATAGATTAATAAGCAACTATGTCGATGTAGAATATTGTCCATAACTAGTGTATCTTAACACAACATCAATTTTTGTAATTGGGTCATGCATAAATGGACAATCAATGAGAGAGAGAGAGAGAGAGAGAGAGAGAGAGAGAGAGAGAGAGCTATCAGTATTTTGGAGTGATGAAAGAAGAACATGGAATTTGGAGTTGCTTCCAAAGTTAGGTTTGCCCTAAAAGTCAAGCAAGTGTAGTCTGGCAATGGCAGGGCACACTCTCTGCCACCCCAATTATGTAGGACCCCACCTCACTAACTCACTAGTTGAATTCAAAACTTATTGGTACTTTTTTTCATTTTCATAAAGGAAAAAATTGATTGTGATTTTGGAATTTGGCTTGGAGTGCAAAGTAAAAAAATATACATGTTATCAAAATCGCGATTTAGATTGTAAAATAATATGAATTTATATCAACAAAACGAGATTTTGATCAATTTAAATCCCAAATTTAATAAAATAGTATGATTTTAGCGTCTGATCTTGCTGATCTCGTCGATTTTACCAATGTTAATGTTACCGGACTTAAGCTGGGTACAGAACAAGAGCCTGACTATGAGCCTGAAAATTGAAGTCACCTGATGTTTTCAATATTTACATAAAATAGAAGTTAATAATTACCTTGCTAAATAAAAATATGTGTGCTTGGTGTGTTTCCCACTATGCATCAATGCACTATTACATAACACAACAAACCTTAAATTTTTTCTATTGAATTTTTAATTTTCCTCTCCCCAAAGATAAGTTGTAACTTTACATTTTGATTTAATTCTAAAAATGACATCCTGATTCTCACATAAATGTTCCTCTTTCTAATAAAACGTTAAAATAACATACATTTCAACTTAACTTAGCATGTCATCGAGCAAAAAACTTTTATACTTGTAGACTTGACGGGCTCGAGTTTAAGCATTTGTCAACTGTTCAAATGATAAATTTCTCTAATGTCTTTCTCAGTTTACAAAAAATAGATGCTATTAAAATAATAATTAAATTTACACCATGTCGCAACTAGTTTATGTTTAAATTTTAATAAAGTGTCACATGGTCCCAGAACACATTTTTTTTATAATTAAGATTGCGGGCTAATCTTAGTATGCCAATATTAATTATTACCCTAATAGAATCATTGCTTGATGTTCATAAAACTAATAAACTAAGAGCTTATCAAGCAGGATTTAGATATATAAACTAATAACTTTGGAGAATTTCCATGTGCCTAGCACACCATAATCATGCTATTTGGGAGTTGTTAGTATTACACATTTTATTTAATCATTATTTATTTATCTGGGCTGCTTAGAGCCTCACAAAATGCTATGCTACTGTCCAAAAATATGCTATGCTACTGAATCTTTTTTTTTTTTGAGAAGATACTACTGAATCTTTTTTTGGGGTGGGGAACTGAATTCAATTAATTTTAAAGATAAGTATTAATCTAATGGTTTAATTATTGGTCCTCCACCTTAATTAAGCACTTCCTACAATATCCTAATTAAGCACTTCTGACAATATCCTACTCCATCATGATACAACAAATACATATAAAAAGAGATGTATGTCAATCATATTGTTATTCATATCTATATCTGCCTACAATATTGACTGAGGCATTTGCTTTGCTGTTTTACATGTATGGCTACATGCAACTTTCGATCTTGATTCAGAGTCATTATGGGAATTATATTGTAAGTACTTTAACTGAGGCACTAATTTGGACAGTTCTTGTTTGTCTTCATTAATTTGATCGTCTGGTGAAATCAGCCGAGGATATTATTCGTCTACTAAAGAACGTTTGCTTACAACATATGCAATTTTGCACTTCACAGTCTTGCAGAGAGAACTAATTGTGAAGTTGAGCTTCCTAGGGTTTGATTTGATGAAGTGCCTTCTTATATTGAGTGAAACGTTGAAAATGAGCGTGCATTTGCAGTTATTAGAGTACTGTTTTTCTACTATATTTCTAATAAAAAAAAAGGCAATGTTAATTGTTCTAGCAAAATAAATATTTTAGAAATTAAAGTTCTACATTCAAAGATTGTGGACGAATAATTTAGTTTATAAGGATAGGTCCACTATCTTCCCATTTAGATGCATCTTTTCTAATAAAATGGCAAAATCATGCAGGTTCGATGTATCCATAAAAATTGAACAATCCAAAGCGGACGATACCTTTGGCGGAATGGGTAGAATCAAATCATAAGATGAAATCAAAGGAAGGTTTCAAACTTCCACCCATCTAGATCGCATATGAGGCCTTTCAGACGCCCTTATGAAGAGACCATCCACTAGTTAAGGATACTTATAGGACCTTTCAGACATCCAAAAGACGGATCACTCACAAATTTTCTTAATCCGTACAGTTCACTTGTTGGACATGACAGAGCCTAACTCGTAGGTGCGAGAGAGTGTTAGAAACTTTATCTCATATTGAAACATTTATGGGCAGAAACCCTCACCTTCTGACCTGGACGTTTTTCTAATTAAAAGATAAAATTGTACCGATCTGATATATTCATGGAATGAGTTGGCCAAATTATAAAGGAAAATACTAAACATATTGTCATAATAATTGAATAGTAACTATGTCCCAAAAAGTCAAAACAAAAATTAATTATAGAACAACTTTATGTGTATTTTGTTTTTTATTTCAATTTTCACTTTCGATAAAAGATTGGTCAACCAGATTCTGGTATTCACTAGAACAACTTTATGGGTATTTATCCAAAAAAAAAAACTTTATGGGTGTTTCTTTTTTTTTTTTTAAATTTCAATTTTCACTTTTGATTAAAAAGATTGGTCAACTAGATTCTGGTATTCACTAGTCATTAGTACTTATCAATCATCATTCAAGCTACTATAGTTAGTTTTGAACAAATAATGGTCTTTTTTGTGCTTGAAAGTTGAGTCAAAGAGTTTATTGTCTTTTCTTTCTGCCTTTATATGAATTATATATCTAACCATTATCAAAATGTAATTCCCATATACTTCCAAATTGGAAAGGGATGTCCTCAAATAAGCTTCCTATTTGTGTTTAGTAATAATTCATGAATTTATATTAATTTTGTATGCTTCGATAATTTTATTGAAAATTTGTGGATTTCTTCAAGCCATGTTTCATTAGTAAATAAGTTAATGTTCTTGTGATAGTGTGATGGGCTTTGACTAACTTTATACCGTCGTTAAGTGAAAAAAATATAAATGTGCGGACCTGATGATATTAGTTTAGGCTCATATCGAATGTATAAAATGATAAATTTATATGATATTGTTTATTTTATTTTATTTTTTACATTTCATTACTACTTGTGAAAAAAAATAAAGGTTGATCAAGGGAAAATGAAATGCAACAAACCCAATAATTGCCATTTACAAAATCCCAATAAATGATGAGACACCAAATGTCAAAACTTCCAATCTCTTACAATATTACAAAATAGATAACATATGTCACCCTAACTTTCTGTTTGCATGATATCACTACACTTGAATATAGGACCAAACCATGTGAAAGGTCATCTGTCCCCTTGAAAATGTAAATAATTTTACCCAATCCCAATATAAGAGTCGTGCTTTTTTTTTTTTTTTTTTTTAATTTCTTTCTATTGAGGAATGCCAATTGTTTTATCTCGCAACACAAATGATTGATAGGTCTACAATTATATAATGTTCATAGAAGAATCACTTCAATGACTTGGTGACCTAATAGCTATATAGGTATAAGAGAAAAAAAGGTAAACTTTGGTACCATAATAACACATTTTTGTGACATCCGTTAAAAATTAATGTATATTTTTGTGTAACTCGTGCTTTTGCCAATAAGTGAATGGAAGAAAAAATCGACCAAACATATAGAAAATTAAAAGAAAAAAAAACCTTAGGGTATACTTAGGGGTATTTGGGTGCATTGAGGAAAGAAGGCGATGCGGATGAAGATTGTGAATTTGAGAGCGGATTTTGCACTATTTAGATTGAAATCGATAACAAGGGATTATTTGTGAATGTGAATCAACATGTTTGAGTACAACGTTCTTTCACCTACTTGCATCAAAAGTTAGGGAGGATTAGGGTATGTTTTAATATAAAATAAACATGTTTTGTATTAGAATTCTTCCAAATCTCTCCTCCCTAAAGCCCGTGAACGTCCCTACCGAAACATTACATTTATGAAATAAAAATAAAATAAAATTGGGGATTACCCCTTACCTCATGTGGCAAGGATTTGAATCCCATCCCTAAATCAAAATCAAAAGAAAAGAATAACAATTAGTTGCCAAACCAAGTTGTATGAGAAAGGGATGGGAAAGAGAATGGAGTGGGGTGGGCCTTGTTCAATGGTTCAAGAACCATAATGGGTATTGTAGGCCCAAAGCATTGGGTGTCTTGCTTGTGTCTTTATGTCTTTTTGTCAAATACATTTTCTTAGATTTATGTAGGCTTTATAGACAATCAATTCATTGGAGACATGCAAATGCCAAGTCACGATCCTAACTTATGTGTGTGTGTGGCATGCATTGAGTCGCTCCTCATGCTATGTCTAGCTTTGTTAATCTTTTTATCAAAACATTGGTTAATTATTAAACCAATATTAACAAGAAATTGAAACCCTACATTACAAACAAAAACAAGATGGACAAGAAATACCCAAATTATATGCTTGGGATTTTCACAAATTATTTAGATACCAACTTGGACATTTCAAAAAGAACGTAAACGGGACCAAAAGCAAATGAAATGAAAGAGTAATGAGCAATACTCATATAGTCACACGCTGAATTTTGATTCAACTTATCATGTCGTGAGATTGAAAACTTATATGCGCTCGGACCTGACGGTGTAATTAACCCACGTTGAATGTTCAAATGACAAATTTATATGATATCATTCTCGATTATCAATAAAATAAAATAAAATAAAAATGAAAGGATAATATATCTATCTATCAAGGTCGCTTTATTCTATATGTCACATCTATAATGCAGAAAAAAAAAAGCTATGTACTTAGAACAAATGTATATGGTTATTAATAATAATTACACCAATAACACCAATTATTGTATAATAATATATAGCTTCATCCATCTTAGTTCATGGTATATAACACCATGAACGTTCAAACATATACAAGTTTAAGTAAATAATGTAATGCCATGCAAATGCAACCATTACAAGCTAAAACAGATACTGCTTAATGAAAAGATGGATAAATCCAAATGATTTATAGCTAGCTAGGGTTTTTGGCCATATTAGGGAAACAAACAGATAATTAAGATAAATGTATAGATCTAAATTGGAGCATGTGAATGGCTTCTTCTGTGATGGACATAGGGGGTGTGTAGTATACCAACAATGGGGAACAGTATAGGACATGTGGGTCATTACAATATAACAATGTGGGATGGGCATGTATGTACATTTAATTGGGTTTGCCTCATATTAGGGTTTTTAGTCCACATGACTCTTTAAGATGTTAAAGAACATTTTCAATAATTGACAGACATATTGGGAACATGTTAGGCATATTGCTTCATCCTTAGCCATCCAAAGGGATATGCATTTGTCCGTACGAATTGGTTAATATCTGCGTATTTATGGATTTAAATTATTTTTATGTTTGTATTTTGGGTTTTATATTTGTGCAGTGGCAAATCCAGAAATTGGCATATTGGGGGACTTAATATTTTAATATATTCGGGTTAATAAAATAAATCAAAAATGATATAGATTTTCGAGAAATGAAACTTGTTTTTTTTTTAACTTTTGCAAAATTGGAGTAAAAAATTAAAACATAGAATTTTCAAATTTATTTTGTTGTGGATATATCATTAAGTAAATAGATTAAATTCGTGAATATCATTATTTCAAACAATTTTATTTTTGGGTGAGGAAGAAGATGCAACTAAATAGTAAATACAAAAGGGGCAAGTTTGTGGAAACACTCGTATTTAAGATTTATCAGCTGCGTAGAAATTGTGGGCCCGAAGCTGGCCCAACTAATGGTAAACACTTCCGCATCAACCAACTTAGCCCAGCCCAAATTGTAGAAGGCTTCAACTTGGGCCTGCTTTGAGCTGTTTACTTTATTAAATCCAACATAAAAACATAATGAGCAAATTGGATCAGACTTCACTGTTTCAACTAAAAGGATGTAAATTGAATTGTATAGGCAAGCAAGCATGAAATCAATTATATTTTATCAAAATGAATGTCTTGTACAGTTCTATACAGTGAATGATCTTCTGGACATCAGATGTAACTTTTTCAGGAAGAATACAGTTGTTGTACTTTAAGACAAACACAAATGTGAAGAAAATGTTCTGGGTTCATTGTGACAAGGAAAGTGTATCTCCAGCTTTGAAATGGCAAGGTACTTATTAAAGGCTAGCATATTTGGAGAACGAGAACTTAGGACTAAGGGGCAGACTTTTGCTAACTTAATGTTTTGAAATGGCACGGTTTGACATTTTGTTTGGATGTCTTGAAAGTACTTCATGTAGACCCTAAAATCTACGATTAAAGAAATGTCGATTGAGACCTTCGACAATCTGATCAACTATACAATGCCCAGCGGAAGAAGGCCACCGGAGTGAGTCTGAGATGAACTATTCAGATGACAGGGAGAAGATTTATAGTGAAAGAAATGAATAGATTTTCAAAAAGAGAAGTGGAGCAAGAAGAATGACCGAGAGCTTTCAGAGGCTTGAACTACTTATATTTATAGAATTTTGGTCCACGTGCGTTGTGTGAACTGTCAAGCTCTTAGCTCGTGTTTGGCCGTTCGGGCCTTCGTTTGATATTGTTTTTGTACCTAGGGTGAAACTGCATAAATAGCCCAAGTCATAGGCTTGATAGACCTTTAATGATGGAACAGTTGGTGGGTTTATGAGCCTTTAGTTACTGGCCAACAAGCCTTATATGTCGTACGGACTCTCAAGCCCGACAGGGGCTCACAAGTCTTATATGTCGTACGGACTCTCTAGGCCTTATATGGGCTCTCAAGCTTTATATATCGTACGGAATAGAGGACGGTTTTTTGCCCCCACACCCAGAGTCTCAAACGCAGTTTTAGGTGTTTGGATGACAAAAGTTACTGATTCTGAGTTTTGTAAGCCTAATAACAATGTGTCCAAGAGAAGCTTCCCTTAGATGCATTTGTAGACAGTTTCAAAAAAGCCCTTCTCAAGAAGCTGAAAATATAAACTTAACACAATTCTAAAGAGCCAAAAGTAGAGGGCAATACAAAAAAGGATCTGTCAAAAAAACTGACAAAACCGACCCGTTGACACCTCTAAGAAATAGAAATAATCAGGAGAATACAAGAAAATATAAATGATAGAAAATAAATAAAATAAAATAAAAAAGATAGAGAGAAGATAAATCAAGGGACTCAAGACCTACAGACAAAGTTCATAGCTGGAAATCAATCAACAATCATATAACTTCAGTCCATTGCATATTCAAAATCATTCAAACATAGTACTTTCCACTTATGATTGATCAAATGATAAACTCTCAATTTCATCTCTTGCAAGGGAAGTGGGAAATACTCTGTGTATATGCACATACACTAATACACAAATTAAATATATATTCTTCTAGGCTCTAGCACAAGACCCTTAGCCCATCCAATGCGATATTTTCTTTGCTTTCTTAACCATTACATGATGTGCTTTAAAATGTCATGTCACTGCGGAGACTAAGAGAAATTAATCTGATAATTTCACTTGTATAGGCCACTGCATTTCAGCACTTATCTATCATTCAGTAAGAAGACTGTATAGCAACCCATCAGTTATTGCTAAAATACAACAATAAAGCAGTATCACTAAACGCCCATAAGCATTTATACACAAAAATGAATTAAACTCAAGAATAAAATAGTCAAATGGCAGAATCAATGGGCATGCATACCATTCATCAAAGATTTCCATAACTCCACCTGATCAGATTGTGACATGTTCATAACATTTTTGCAGTTTCCAATAATTATGTAGTCAGCCTGTATCATATTTCGATTTAGTTAACGATATCAACTTGAAAACAAAGATAAAGCACACAAACATAACAAATGGTAGACTCCCACTAATTTTTAACTGATTATCCATGTAGCCAGCCCCAAATATTTGAAAATAAGGCTTTGATAAAGATGATGATAACATAAAAACAAAGTAACATCCAAATGATGACCTAGAATCCGAATGAATACATAATAAGAAGTGAAGCCCAAAGCATCATATATTCATCTACAGAACCTCCACGAGTGAAAGCCATCTTTCCAGTTCCAGGAGGTAAGTTTATATCTATTTCAATCCAGAGATAGAGACTGAATCATAAGAGTAATAATAACAATGCTGATGACGACAGAGAACCACCATCGTTATATATTTAACACGTCGTCGTCATCGTCTAAGCCTTCCCCGCAACTATGTAGGCCAGCTAAATAAATCCATTGTGAATTATAAGGAGTCCACTATGTAGATTCTCTTTCACCCTTCAACCCAGTCTAAAGCCAAACAATCCACGAATTGTGTCCTGTTCATATTTATTTTTGACACTTCTGTAATTCCATTAGTGTCTTTTTGGATCTACCTCTTTTCTTCTTTGCATTTCATATTCAGTTTTTCTATATTCTCACTAGAATATTGACAATGTCCAGAAAAACTAGATGTGCCCACGCCATTTTAGACAATGATTTTCTATATACCAAACTGATAAATGGAAGCATCCAAGGCTGCCAATGTTGAAACATATTATTTCTCACAGTTGAGTTTTCCATGGTATAACAGACAGGTTAAAAAAATTAGCAATTCTATAAAGACACATATCCGATGCATCTGAGCTGAACTCAATTTTGGACCAGGCACTTCATAAGATCACAAAAATTACATAACAGCAAGTATAACTAAAGCAGACTAACTGATTTCAGAGCGCAGACTAACCTCTTTCATTGAATTAATAAAGTTCCACTCAACAGAGTCTTCACCTTCACATGGGATCAATGAATTTCCTGGATATCCTCTAAAATGCACCTGGATAAAAGGTACTGAAACTTGACCTACCCTCCAAGAAGACTTACCCTCACCAGGTTTAACCTCAAAGTTTCAATAAGATTGATACTACAACTTTGTACCGTCAGGTTCCAAGGTCTTTCCGGCTCTGCACAGGGAAGATAAAAAAGAACCCCTGTTGGTATATACCTGCAAGAAGTACCCTTAAACTCAATAAAAGGAAATTTATAAATAAATTATCATTGCAAGAAACAGCTGCAAACCCAGACGCTAATGCGACAGTAACTATTAAGCTATTGCAAAATCTCCTTCATTGAACTCCATAAATCCACGAGTAACATCATCTACATTGGGATGCTTTTGTCCGGTTCTCTGATTACACATTACTGTGCAGCTTAAGTTGCTAGATCAAAACAAAAGAAAAGGAAGCTTACCATTTGAGGGGCAACCCTTTATACTCAAACCAAATCGAATCAGCACCAGAAGGAAGAGCACCACTGAAGTGAGGCTTTACGAGAGGAACCAACAAGGGCAGGTAACCTATCCGAGGAGCTAAGACCTGAAAATTAAGCAAAATAAAATCCAAAGAATCAATAAAACTGGATTGCCGGAATGTATCTGAAAATTGCCCTAAAAACAAGAAAGAAAGCGAGTTAAGCAAGCAACCAAGGCTGGAGGAGGAGGAGGAGGGAGAGTGGTGACTTCTGATTCGTGGAGATGAATCTACAGTAGAATTGCCCCTTCCCATACGTACTTGAGAGCCTCCATACCTCTATGTTATCTTGCTTTCTGGGTTGTCAAGACTCCGGCTTCTCTTTTCAAATGTCAAAATATTTTGTATGCCTTGTGCAATAGATAGTTCGTTCTGTTTGCACGGACTCGCAGAGTAATCCCGATTGGAAGGAAAACCCAGTTCTTTATTTCTTATTTTTTCTTTTAACAAAAAAAAATGTAAATTTAGTTTCAGAAAATATTTTTCTGGGTTATTGTGAATTAATTGTAACCCAAATTTCTATCAACAAAAGCTAAAGAAACAATTTGTTTTTGGATACAATAAAATGGAGTCTATCAAGGGTGATTTGTTCAAAGAGGTGCAGTTACAGTGGGATAAAACAATATTCAAACGTTCCAAATGAGTAATTTAAAATTTAAATTTATTTTAATATAATAATTTTATTGTTTTAATATGATAATTTAAAAGTGATCAATCTAAACTAAAATAAAATTTGAAATTATTAATCTTCAATGTTTGAAACATTGAATGACCAAAATATAAAATGAGAAATGTTTTCGAACCCGATTACAAGAAAAGGTGTTGCATGATGTGTTTCCTCTGAAGTTGGAATTGGATTACATTTGATGACCAGAATTAAAGCACAATATGAGTTGCCCTAATGTTTTGGTAATGGGCTCAGGGCTTTGGCAAATGCCTCATGTCAACAATGCATCAGACTATGGTGTTTTTTCACAGTTCTTGGTGTCAATCAGTCAATGTTTGCATTGTTGACAGAGCCGAGCACAAATGCGCCTGTCGAGGGTTTTGTATAACCACAATTTGTTTTGGCTTGGCATGCCAATGTTCATAAATGGGGATGTTGAATTGAAGATCTGCATATTCTCATATCATTCAACTTCTTCAATTCCTTCCATGTATTATTACAAAAGTTGGACAAAATAAGCTACTTCAAGAACCAAGTTTAAAGGCAGAGAATTAGAAGGAAGATGGTTACTGATCTAAGAGACTTTAGGAAGTGAATAGGCAAAATAGATAGCATGATGCATACGAGATATAGAGATGGAACAATTAAACTAGAAGATCTTAATAGCTTGATAAGAATTTGCATAGTTGCAGGGATTGGCTGCTGCCACTCTGAGCGGGTAAATCCTTTCTTATTCAAACTCATTTGGTAACTGGAGTAACTACAGTCAACCGTCTACTTGTTTCTCCTCGTTAGAAATAATTTTTGCCAAATGATAAAAATGCTAGGAGCGGCTACAATTGAAGGCATAAACTCTGAGTCTCAGGTTCTACCATACGCTTTTTGTAAGGCACAAACCCTCTCGCACACTTTTCAGGAACGATTCTTACATCAGAGAAGGCTGATTTCTCATTCGGTTTGAACTTGAAACCCAAGTCCAACTCTTTTCTCTTCTTCTCCGGATGAGGTTGACTACTATGGATGTCAATGTCCAAATTCTTATCAACAATTTCTCCGACATTCACAAACCCGGAATTTGAACCAGTCCAAGATCCTTCCTTGTGATTTTCTGCATCTTGAAATTCTTTGATATTAATATCAGAAAGTGCTTTAACTGCCTCCTGCTGACTGAATGGTACAAAAGAAGACAACATACCTCCATAGGATGAGGTCCACCAAGGCACCGGAGCAGCAGAACCAGCATCTATAGAATTTGAGTTTGCCTTTAAGAAATGCATGTAGTAGGGAACACCAGGAGCCCAATATGGTGAACGTATCAAACAATTTTGAGTTGTCCCACCTGACAAATCCAAAGCAACCGCGTTCCATGGTTGAAATTGTGACTCCTTATCTTCCACATCCAATGGCACAGATTTAGGAGTCACCATGCTCGGAGAAGTTGGTCTGTGTGACTCAGTGACCACTAAAGTCCTTCCAAAGAGCTTAAGACTGCGGGCAGATGCCTCCTCAATCATCTCTTCCTTGGCAAGGACATCATCACAAGGGAACAACTCAAGTTTCTGTAAATTCGGAGAAACGGAAACGATTATAAATTTCTGAATCAACTCAAAAACATCTAGTAATTTATTAGACAAGAGCAATCAGCAAGTACCGTGGAGAGACATTCTTTGAGCACAGAATCGGCATTTTCTAAGCCCGGCGATGGAGACTTATTTGCTCCTGGTGAAGAGTCTGCTAAATAATTTTTAAAGCCACTAGGATGGCCAGCAGTAGCCGACGAAATAGAAGACAAGCTACCATTTGGCGAGTTCGAATCAGCCGAACCCAGTGCATCAGGGCCAACTCTAGATAAGACTGATTTTGGAGAATGACTTTCTTGCTCTGAAACAAATAATCGAGGAGATGAAGATCTTAACGATTGTTCTGGCATTGAGTTTTCTTTACTAATAGGATGCACCAATTTACGAGGGTAAGGATGAACAGGTTTTCGTTTTGGTCTGGGAGGAGGAATTGCAATTGGTTCAGCTGAGCTTGTGTTACTTCCATCAGATTCATGAACGACCTATGTTAAGATTAAACAGAGGGATCAGAGCAACATCTAGCACTGTGAGGTGAACCCTGCTAAAAAAAATTGCAGGTCTTGGGAACAAAAACAATTTTCTACCTTCAGAAGCTGCACATAGCTATTACAGAAGAGAATGGGAAGTAATATAACAGATGTAAACCTTAGAGAAGAATTTCTGAGCATGGCTTCGAATCTGAACAGCAGTTTTGGTGCCAATGTGCTCTGTTACAAGAAATAACAAATGAGAAACGCGGGACAGTTAATATATCGCTTAATAAAAATAAGTTAACATCAAATTGTACCTTCTATACGTCGCCATGCCCGACCATACAGCTTCAAAGCTTCTAGGAACTTCTTATGCTCTTCCTCTGTCCATCTTTCTCTTTGCTTTGTAATTGTGTATGGTTTTCTTACCTAACAACAATGAAATGAACACGAATTGAGTATAACATTCAGAGCATTATAATTGAGCATAAGCATAGCACAAAAAGCAGAACACAATTGTACCTTTAGAGTACAGTCATTCCTACGAGAAAATTGTTCCTTAACTTGGACACCAGTCACAGTATACATGCCAGGAATCACAGAAATTTCATTGCCTGCTGAGAGAGTTGCATTTGATCCACTTGTTCCATTGTCCTACATTCAAAAAATATTTCCTCTAATTTCCAAACAACCGAACAAAGTTTCTCAAAACTTAAAAAGTATCCAATAAGTGAGAATAGTTGAAATCCTGCCTCGACAACGTCACAAATTGCAGAAAGTACAAAAGTGTACACTAATCATACACGTAAACAAATCAGTAAAACACAAACCACTTTCCCACTCTCCCAAGGTATTAATCAAACAAAATTTCAGTAATTTTACTAAAATTAAAGCGATAAACATATGTTCTTGTAACGGTAAAAAACAAATGAAGGAACAGGAAAAAAGTCAAGGGATATAAAGATGAAACTCAGAAATACCTGAACTGTCATGGCCACAGAAACCAAGAGAGAACTCCTTTTCCTCCCTTTCAACACAGTAAAGAAAAACTCTTCGGAGACGCCCTTCCTTTCTCCAGCAAAATTGTCATGAATTCAAAGTTCACTCTTCACAATCAAAAATCGAATCGGCGGCTAGGTCTTTCGCTCTCTTTCTCTGGATCCAAGAAGTTGATACAGTAAACGGAAAGGAATTTTTCCCTTAAATCAATTGATCTTCTATCCGCTCGAGATTCCAGAAATACAAAAGAAATATCTAAATCACTCGTTTGCAAGCTCACAAGCAATTAGAGCGGTTTTCACCGGAGTAAAAACAACTAATTTCGATCACCACCGACACTTTTTCAACCTCTCAACACCAAACACCGGCTCTTGAACTCGCCGGAAGCGATTACAGAGAAACGGACAAAATAAAGGAGAAGGAAGTAGAGACGGAAAACCGAGAGAAGAAGACGGACAGAGAGGCTCGGAGAGGGAACAGAGAGTAAAATGAAGATGTGGGGAGGTCCTATATTCCTATGTTGGCCTGTAAAGGGCAGAAAAAGGGCGAAGCGGTTGCCACGTCAGAGTTCAATTTTCACGATTTAATTAAACAAAAATTCCGGTAGAAAGCTCGAGAACTCGATGGCATCTTGTGGCTCACATTCGGAGAAGGACATGACACGTGGCGACTATTTCGTCAATGTCTCCCTCCGCGGCTCCGCTTTTTATTACTCATCGTGTTTAATTCGGTGAGAGAAATAAAGAAAAAACGTTTTTGAGTAATTTTTAGGGGGAAAAAAACATGCTCCCCTATCCTCACTCACCACGTTTTTTTTCCTTATAATTATAAAATATCTGATAATTATGAAATTATGGCTTCATCATAATGACACGATAAAATGATATATACTATAAACAGAAACTGACTATTGTTAGTAAAAACTATTGGCCAAACCTAAAGAGCCAAAAAGTTGTGTGTAATAGTAACCCAAAAGTGCTGGCGTTTGGCGACTAGACAAGTCATCACTCATTTTTGGTATCTAATCATCTATGATTTTATTTTTTGATATATTTTGATGAAATCGTTTAAACAGTTACTCATTGTTTACGTCAATTTTTCGATACGATTTTCGATTGATTTTAATGAAAAATGTGTAATTTTTTTTGAAACCATTGACAGAATCGATATTTATTTTATCTCTTTTTTTACCGTCCTATATTCTCATGCAGTTGATTCAAAAATAACTTATATGGATCAATATATTCACATACGATCAAAACCCAAAATATCTTAAACCTTGAGAGAGAGAGAGACCAAGAGTTGTGGATGTGGAAAAAACCGAAAAAGGATGAGGATGGAATGAGAGAGAGAGAGGTGGGACTTTTCAATGCACTTTTCGCCACGTCATTGACACTTGCCGCCAGTGCCGTGCTTGGCCCGCCACGTGCAATGCACTTTAGAGGATACGCGCCACTCGTTTTTTAAAAAATTTCTAAAAATGTCTGGCCACATGTTTTCTTCTTGGGGCGTTATTGGTAATTTGGTATGTGAACTTTTATTCAAATGCGGGCGGCCGTGTAGCGCATGGCATTTCTTTATGGGTCAATATACACTTATATAAGTTTTGTTTGTGAGATAATTTACAGAATGATATATTTGTTATATATTGTTTGAAATGTTGACATATATGTTGATTCAAATATTGTAAATATTTGGTTAAATTTTTTACTGTTAACATATATATATTGGTGACAATTTACCAGTGATATTTTTATTCTACATAATTAAATTAATTATAATTATTGATTAATGCATAAATTTTATACTACAAATAAACACAAATCACTATTTTTTACTTAAATTTTTAATATTTACATATTTAATATTATTTTATATGTGGGTAGCATTTTTAATACTATTTTATATATTTAATTTTTGGGTGAGTTTTGGTAATTTGACTAAACAAAAGTGAGAATAATTTTGTTCAAAAAATTACGATCGTCCCAAAATGATTCTTTTAGAGATGAAACTGAAATGACTGTTTGATAAATAAGTAGCATATATGCTACTCAAAATACCCTCTCAAAGATGGTCATAGTCAAATAAAATATTCCGCTCCAATGGGTGAATTTTGTGGTGATGTCCATTTTGCCGGCACAAGGCAACAGGGCATGAAGTCATGCTTATCCACATGTTGGCTACATATGAAACCCATCTCAACAATCACTCTCGTAATTGCACAAAAATTAATATTTAATTTTGTCTCTATCACACATAAAAATTAAATCAGTAAATTTATATAATCGTATCAATATATTTTATTTGTTCGATCACATCATTAAATACTCAGTCACATTAATAAAATACATATCTTAATATATTTTATTGACTTAAAAAAAGAATCATTGTGAATGCTTAGCATTATGTCAAAGTGAACCCCATCAAGGATTCTGCTAGATTCGTTGGAGAAATTAGGTACAATGCACATAAGATCAGAGAACTGAGTCCCATAGTTTGGCCATTTAGGGCGGCAAGGAGTGCGAAGAAGGTGTGGAAGGTACAGACGGCATTGAAATGAGAGGTTCAGAACTTTCTATGAAGATGTTGCAGCCAGTGTTTTAAACATCATTATCAGGATCATATGAATCATGCGATTGATATGCAGCCGAATTCAGGAAATTAATTAAGGACGATGGTTAAAAATTGACGGGACTTATCACGATTTTTTTTTAGGACATCTACTGGTAAGAATTATGTTTTTTAGGATTATATTTGTATAAAATGTGTTTATTTTTAACTTTTGAGGGACTTGCTCTACCAGACAACTAATATCGTTAAATTTATAAATTTCAAAAAGTTTTAAAAAAAAGTCCAAGCTTATTTGACAACTTTTTTTTCTTTTATTTTTTCATTTATTTTATAAGTAATATTTTATATAATATGATAAATTTTGTAAAATATTAATCTCATGCATTTTATAACTTTAACAATAAATATTTATAATGAAAGTAAACAAAATTTATCAAAAAAATAAAAAACACAAAATAAATAATACAATGATTTATTCAATTGTCATATTTTGTATAAATTTTTATTTTATATTTTAAAATATAATAGATCTTCTACAATTTCACCCTGTTTGTTTCAGAGTATAGTATACTCTGTCACACATACTTTCAGACACTCTCAGCTTTTACGCTTTACGAGAGAGTATACTCTATGAAACATATTCTCATCCAAACGGACAAACTAACGTCAGTTATAAATATCACTAAATTCTTTTTCTTTTTATATAACAGTGTGAATGCCACTTTATGACGGTTGGCAGGAGCGAGTAGAGGCCACCACCCTTGCCAGCTTTTTGTTTCATAAAAAAATACCTCTATAATTCAGTAATTCATTTAACTCTTAACAGTTTTGATAGTCGACTCAGGCTTAGCCGAATAGAGTTATGATTTTCTTTTTTAGATTTAATATTGGGCTTATGCCCTTGGCCAAATAGAATAAGATTCTTTAAATTGATATTGGACTCTTAGTGGAATAGAATTAGGGGTCAGGGCTTTACTATTTTTCCCTTTAAATTGATATCAAATATCTCACATCTAGTAATCTTTGAACTTTGAATCGACAGGTTTGTGCTATGCACGGCAGAAATTTCATTCATCAAATATTTCCGCGTGGCGACAATTTTCCACGTGAATCAATCGAAACAAGTCAAACTGTCATGTCACCTTTTTGGCTGTCCGGATTTGAGAAATCTTTACCGAGTAATTTGACTGAAACAAAATGAAAAGTTAAGTTATAAAGTTGAAACGTTTTATCTTTCGGTGACCAAAATGAAACATGAGCTATCTTTCGATGACTAAAAGTTATATTAACCCTATATTAGACTTCCTGTATTATTCTTCTATTAGTATTTGGTTGGTTTTTTGTTGGTCTTTGTGCAATTTTTATTTTTGAATGCTCTTATTTTGTAGTTTATTTCCCAAAACAAAATTAGACTGCTTACCCTTCCACTAATTGTAAATTTTGGCTCCAACACTAGTTGACAATAAACCCGATTTTAAACATAGGCCAAGACATACTCTGCCACGCTGAGGTCATTCTTGGGCTGTGCCTTAGGCCTTGCTTGGAAGATGTTTCGAACCCTTCCTTGACGCGAATGCTTTAAGATGTTCGGAGGAATTCCAACACTCCTTTTTTCAATCCGTAAAAAATGAGGAGTTGTAAGATGTTAACTTGTATAAACATTTCAAACACCTTCTAACATTTATAAATATCAAACAATGATTAACTTTTATTAACCTATCACAACCCAATCACTCACAAACCTCATATGACAAGCATAACCTAATGCAACCCTCATTTCAAACCTAGTGTGATGGGCAACGTGATTTACCCTAGCAGTTTATTTTTCACATATTAATCACATCGTTTTGGGCTCCATTGTATCTTGGTGAGAAATTTGTAGCAACCCATTGGAGCTGGGAAAAATTTATCCAAGGGAAAGCAAAAGCTTGCAATGCAGTCTTGGAACAAATTATGTTTCTCTATTTCTCTTTCCCCTCTCACCTCTCGTATGTGGAATCTCTCAATCGCTTTAATTTGAATCAGAAATGGTGACTGATGCCCAGAAGCTTACTCAGCTCAAATCAGCTGTAGCTGGCCTTAATCAGATCAGGTTCGTCATTTCTCCAAATATTTTGGTTGTGCTTATTTCTCTTTTTGTTTCAATGATCATGCTATGGATCTCGTATCTGAAATCCGTTTCGGCGACGCAGTGAGAATGAGAATAATGGATTCATCAGCCTCGTGGCTCGCTATCTCAGGCGCAACTTAATGTTTCGTTCTCTTATTCTCTCTATCGATGAAAACGAGGCATTTCGGTTTATGCGATTCAATTCGATGGGTGGAAGCTTTGTTGTTTGTTTTGGATTTGTGTTCTTTTACCTGTTTTTGTACGAGTTGCTGGTAATTGTGAAGGATCCGAGATTTGGATGCTTCATTTCTCTGCTATTTCTAACGAAACAGAGACGGTATTTTTTTAAATTGTGGAATATTGTGATTGAAGTGGAGCAGCGCGACATGTGTAATAGAGTAAGGTTCAGACTTCTACTGATGAGTCGGTGGCTCCATACAACAGCTTAGCGCCTACTCCTGATGGTAACATTTTGGATGACTCGGTTTTTTGGACAAAATTGTGGTGTCGAAGCTCAATGGAGGTTTGAGCACAACCATGGGCTAAGTGCCTCTTTTAGACTAATCACATTTTTAACTTAGGGGGAGTCTTTAAAGAAAAATTATGGCTGACCTGATATTCTCTGTGTACACTTATAAGTCACAAATCACAATACTATCAAAGTTGGCATGATTTTTTATTTTGGTAATGTTAATCATACATACTGCAAAAGGTGGGTGGACTTGAAGGAAATTAAAAGGCTTGTGGAAGCTGATGCATTGAAGATGGAGATAATTCTAAACACAAAGGTACGTTTCTTTTATCTTCCATTGATTCCTTTATGGTGCTGAGCTGAAGGTTAAGTGTTGATTAGCTGATAAATTTATTGTATTTCTGGAGGTGGATGGAATCACAGTTCTTTAGCTAGAAACAGTCGTCGGTGCAGCACTTTAGGGTATGCTTTATCAGCACTTAGGGTATGTTGATGAGGGAGCTGGCAATGAGTCTGTTTTGGATGCGAAACTAAATATGTGAGGGCAAACCTAATCATGTGATCTGCAGGATAAAATATCAGTAAGCAATGGTGGTGGAAGAAGAAGAAAAAACAGTGGCTGAATCATCTCTTTCCCAACTCAAATTCATCATTTTTCTAGTATTACCAATAGAAAATCTCATCATTCAAAACAATCTCTTCTATTTTTCTTTTTTAATATGACTGACTGATTTTTGCTGTTTTCTTTTTTCCATTGAAGGGAAAAGTGACTATCAACGTAAAACCTCGTGTGAAACTGGAAATATCTTATTAATGATTACTTTTTCTAGATGGTTTTTGTAAGTAAATTTTGATACCTATTGAGTATCGGGGGAAGTTCTATCTAATTTAGCTATGAACATAGATGTGGGCTCTTTAATTATTAAACACTTCAAAAGTTTTTTATCTACCGTTGGATCGCTTGAGTCCTCCATGGGACCAAACAGTGGCGGAGCCAGGTTATATGGGCCGCCAATTTTTTATTTTTATATGTATATACTATATTTTCGTTTAAGAGTGCATCACTCAAGAAGTAGAAAGTCCCTTCAATTAAACATATTTCATATAAAATTAGCCTTAAAATCTTAATTTATAAACCTAAATGTCCTTTAAAAAAACCCCATTAATATTTTGTATCCTTCTAATAAATTATTTATTCTACCATTAAGTAAGCCCCTCTTATTTTATTTTCTAAAATCGCTCCTGAGACCAAACAGGGGTATATATACTCCCTCCGTCCAATTTTAATTGTCCCCTTCACTTTTTCACATAGTTTAAGAAAGTATTTAATTCTCTCGAATTTGACGTTTATATCCTTATTTATAATGTGCATGGTTATTGAGTTAGTTGTTGTGTTTTTCAAGTTAAGGGTAAAATGAGAAAAAATGAAAAAATAATAATTTTCATTAATTGAAATGAGCATGTAATTTGGGATATCTTAAAAAAGAATAAAGGACAATTAAAATGAGACAGAGAGGGTAGTACATACAAAAAACTAAGGAAAGAAATAAAACATAAAATAGTAGACAAAAGGAATTGAAAAACGTTGACTTTGTTCTCTTAACGTTGACACCACATACAGTACGAGGTTTTCTTGTGCACACGTGTGTTTGGGCATTAAATAAGGCAAAATCTTCAAATGGGAGTCATGGGACCCACCTCCAATTCCACGTATTTTTTCGACGTTCAATCCAGACACTTTCCTCTATTTGACCCAAAAAGAAGGATTGTGGCCTGGGGGAGGTTTTTTTATTTTTATTTCTATTTCTCTTGTGATTTTCTTGAGATGGAAAGAAATCAAGAATGCTTACTTACCTTTATTAGTTTGATAAAAAAAAGAGAGAGTAAACTCTTTTATTAGCTTTCCATAATTAGTTACAAAATAAAATCTCAAAAATTTCTTGTGATTCTCCCTCTGACTATTGTCAGTGTTTTTATCTGCCACGTGGTCAGCAGTTCATTCCTAGGATTTGAAGAAAGAGAGATTCCAAACACATTTATTAGTCAAAACTAGAAAATATGGATTCTGGATACGCACCCATATTTGGTGGATTTTGGTATTGAATTATTTTCTTTATTTGGCATTAACAATTAGATGGCCATTCATGCTTATTATCTGATATTGAATCAAAGAATGTGTGTCATGCCTTATATAAGAGTGGTATATTAATTTTACATATATCTCGCAAACACGCAGAGAGACAGAGGAGCATTGGGAGCAGTGGTGTGTGCATCAATGGAGTATTCTGGTGCTAGTGGTGCTGCTTCTGGTAGTGATGAACAGACAACTTCAAACTCGTCAAGAAGAAAGGGCAAGTTGTGCCATCGCCACACACCTAATCAGATTCAGCAGCTTGAAGCGTAAGATCTCTTTTTTTTCTTCATCTTGTCAATGGACTGTGATAACGGAAGTTTTTCTTCTTCAAATGTTTTTCGGTTGGCTAGATTGATTTTTGAGTCTTCTTTTGGTTTCTGATCCAGTTTTTGATGGGATTTTCTGTTTTTTTTTTTGCCGATAGCTAGTCTTGACCTCAGGTTTTGTGTTGATTCTTGTTGAATCTGTCTTTGAGTACATGTTTAAGGCTCTTTTTCTGGGCTCATTCTAAGGTTTTCCCAGGGCTTTTCTGTGTTTTCATAGATGTTTGTCTCAAAACGTCCAACTTTGTGGATCATTTGATTTGGAGATTTGATGTTAAACAATGACAGGTTTTTCGAGAAGTGCCCTCATCCGGATGAGAGCCAGAGGCGTCGATTGAGCAGGGAACTGGGCCTGGAGTCTAAACAGATAAAGTTCTGGTTTCAAAACAAGAGGACTCAAATAAAGGTATAGGCTTGAACTGGTTTTCTCTGTTCTCATCATTATGTTTGGTTCTGTAAGCCTGATCAGATATGGTCTTAATTTTAGACTCAAAGGGAACGACTGGATAACTCGACTCTTCGGGCTGAGAATGAAAGGATCCAATACGAAAACGTTGGGATCATCGAGGCACTGAAAAATGTCAATTGTCCGGCTTGTGGAGGACCTCATTTTGGAGAGGAAGAACGTCAGCGTAGCGTGCAAAAACTACAACTCGAAAATGCTCAATTGAGACAAGAGGCTAGTTTTCAATCTGCAGCATTTACGTAGATGCTCGTGTGTATTGAATATTGATATTGAGTTAGTAATGTTTCATTGTTTCTTATCCTTCCTTTCTGCAGCATGAAAGGGTATCCGCTTTTCTTACCAAGTACGGGGGGAAGCCCGACGATGCTTTCTTGGGTGTCAATCCATCTGCATTGAATTTCTCAACGCCAACCCTCTTGAATCCTAATAGCATTAGGAATCCTGCTGTTGGCCTTCAGCTGAATCCGATTATTGCTGACATTGTTCCCTTGGCACCATACCAACTTCGAGTAATCCCTGAAATGGAAAAGGCGCTCATGATGGAGACAGCCGCAACTGCTCTTGATGAACTAATTAGGCTTTTGCGATTTGACGAGCCTTTATGGATCAGAGGATCATCTGATGGTCAATTGGTCATTCATCGCGACAGTTATGAGAAGTTCTTCCCCAGGTCTGGACACTTTAATAGTCCTGGTGCACGGATCGAGTCCTCCAGGGAATCAGGATTGGTGACAATGAATGGACTGAAGCTGGTCGACATGCTGCTAGACTGGGTAATTTTAGTATTTCTTAATAAATTGCTAATGGTTGATTAATTTTTACTAATGATATGTTTATTATGAAGAATAAATGGATTGATCTTTTTCCATCCATCGTTACCAAAGCAAACACATTACAAGTTCTTGAGCCTGGAATGAGAGGGAACCGCAGTGGCGCCTTGCAGCTGGTATATATTTTAGCCATAGAAATTCCCAGCTTCTTTTTGCTTGCTAAGTTAACTTTTGTTGTGGAACAAGTCATACCAAGTTCTAAGAAGTTAAATTGCAGATGTATGGACAGATGCACGTCCTTTCACCCTTGGTGCCAACTCGGGAATTCTTCTTCCTTCGCCATTGTCAGAAACTTGAGGCAGGCATCTGGGTGATTGTTGACATCTCTTATGAAAGCATGAAGGATCGCATCTTACATTCCCGGTGCTGGAGGCTTCCTTCCGGCTGCATGATACAAGAGATGCCTAGCGGGTGCTCCAAGGCGAGTAACTTTACTCTCTATATCAGTATATATCTCAACTTGGATTGACAACTGCTAGTCAACTAGAAGACCAAAAACTTTTTCCAGTCAACTTTTTTGGTTGCTATATCTCAATTTGAATGATCTGATTCAAATGAAATTTCATAAATATACCTCAAATTCGTTCCTCCATAGCATACATGCTTTACACTTTCCGAAAAAACATATTTATTAGTTTCCTGAATCCGCTAAACTGAATTGTATATTTTATCATCATACAAAGACGTTCTGATCTTGGAATTAGCCCATCTATATCAGGTTACTTGGGTAGAACATGTTGAAGTGGATGATAGAAATCAAACTCATTGGCTCTACAGAGATGTCGTACGCAATACTTCTGCTTATGGAGCTCAACGATGGATTGCTACACTTGAGAGGATGTGTGAGCGAATGGCATTCTCCGCAGGACTAACTGTTCCTGCCCATGAACCAGGAGGAGGTATACCATTACTCAGTGACCCCTCTACAAGTCCTCCTCTACTAAATCTTATGTTTTCTTTATTTTACGTTCAATGCCATACATTATCTCGTGATTTATTTGCCAGAAGGAAGAAGGAGCCTGATGATGCTTGGCCACAGAATGGTGAAGAACTTCTGTGCCATCCTGAGCATGACTCATAAACTAGATTTCCCTCAATTGTCTGCGGTGAACAATAGTGGTGTTAGAGTATCGGTTCGAAATAACACAGAACCAGGCCAGCCTAGTGGCCGTGTTGTCAGTGCTGCTACCTCTGTTTGGATTCCACTTCAACCTCAGAACATCTTCGACTTCCTCCGAGATGAGAAAACCCGAGTTCAGGTTTATAATGCACAAACAACTTCGATTATATCTTTTCTGTTACTATACTTGAGCATAGACAAATTTTCCCTCTCTGCTGTTCTGTAGTGGGATGTACTCTCTAGTGGAAATCAAGTCCAGAAGGTTGGACACATCTCAAATGGCTCTCATCCGGGCAATTGTATATCCCTTATTCGGGTAATACTCTTTTATTCTTCCTTCCCTCTACCTTCTTCAATAAATGTCTTTGAGGCCTATTAAGCAAAAACTAAGATCATTGATTGGAAATCCTAAAATGTTTGTTCTATGAAGCCTTTCATACCAACTGAAAGCAACATGATGCTGTTTCAAGAGTCATGCGTAGACCCTCTAGGAATGGCGATAGTCTATGCTCCGATCGAACTTCAATCCCTCAAGGTTGCAATTAGCGGCGAGGACTCTTCCAACATAGCAATTCTTCCATCAGGTTTCGTAATCTCCGGTGATGGCAACCCTAACTCTGGAGCAGTAGCCGGAAACGGTGGTGCTTCGACAAGTGCAAACTCTAAAAGGCCTCCAGGTTCGATCCTTATGGTGGCATTCCAGATATTGGTTTCAACCCCATCTGGTCCGAGAGAAAGCAACGTGGAATCTGTGGCAACTGTCACTACCCTCGTCAGCTCCACCGTGGAGCGAATTAAACGTGCACTGGATTCGAATATCGAGTGACAGATTATAAGAAACTAGACATCTTTAAACTGCATTGTGCTTTTTATATGTAGAAAAGACTTGAAAATTAATAGCTTAGCTTGGATGAGGATAGGGATGGCAAAATTCTCAACGGTTACCCGACCCAAAATTTCGGGTTTGGATGTCACCCAAACTCCACTGTCCGGGAATGTGTAGAGTATGGTAATACCATACCCGACCCGAACTCTTTGTAATATTTTATATATATATATGTAATACTGATATACATATCAATATATCAGTGACTGATATATAATACATATATATGTAAGTATATGTAATACTGATAAGTGACTGATATATAATATATATATAGTATGTGCCCAGAAAGTGAATTGTGGTGGGCCCAAAACAGTGGACCCCACCACAATTCACTTTTTGGAGGGATTGTGAAACGGACGCCCGCATATAATAAAATGCGGGCGTCCGTATATGAGAATGATAGTATATATATATATATAAAAGTATATGTAATATTGATATACATATAAGTATATCAGTGACTGATATATGTATATATATATATGATACATGTACATACAAATTTATATATATATATCATACATATACATACATACTAACATATACACATATATATATGATACATATATATATATATAATATTATAATATTTTTGGGGATCGAGGATGGGTGTTATCCATCCCCGTCGGGTTCGGCTCAAACTCAAAAAATTGGGAATGGGGCCGAGGACGGAGGCAGAGATGGGGAGGGCATATCCGGCCCGCCACGCCCCGTTGCCAACCCTAGATGAGGAGTTATACATGTACATACAGAAGCAAATATGTCTTATTAACTCTTTTTCTTTGTTGTGGATGGTTTTGAAAAAAAATACAGAGGTAGCTGTTAAGTACTAACGTGTAATTTAAAAAAAAAATTGTTTGCCTCACAGATTCGTTCAATTTTTTTTTTCATTTCCCACATAGATTTGTTCAATTATTGGGTGAGAAATGTACATTCTTTAACTATGTACTTTTGATTTGCTTTTGAAGATCTTATACTTTTAAAAATGGGCCAAATAACCCCTGTATTTAAACAAAACCCATATTTTGACTTACAAGTAACACATGACTACTCAATCATCAAGCCAACATTTTAAACATCCAAATCCATATTATAAAACATTAAATCCCAAACAAATTGCTGATTCATCATAGTCACAAATTGAGAAGTTTCAAGTAATATCACAATCAAAATCAAATACAACTTAGAAGTCTATACTACTGCCACCAGTGTCATCATTATGGGAGGAACTCCTCGGATTGATGTTCTGGCTTCCACGATCAACGACCCTTGACATCGAAGTTCTGGGCTATAAATCGACATACATATATTTAGATGGCATAAAATGAATGTTGTCAACATAGCATTTTCATCTAAAATGAAAGAGTTTGACACCTGCATTTAGAATTGAATGACTAGTCACTGGATTGATGTAAAGACGAAGTCCACTAAGCCCTATTCTTTTATTTGGTTTGCTCTTGGGCCTAAAAATATTTGTGAAAGCAATAGGGCTTAATTACTCAATTTTTAGACGCATAAGGGCGTCAAAAGCAAATCAAATATATATATCTAAAGAATGTAATTGTGCCACCCATTAATTGAATGGATCTATGTGACATTTTTTTTTTCAAAAAAAATGACACGTCGACATATGATGATCAATCATCCTCTTTTTGACATAATTTATTTAAAATGACTAACGTGATCCAAAATAAAAAAGAATGAGTCTATGAAGATTTGATTGATCCTAAAAAAAAGTTGAGATATCAAAATGACCCAAAAATGTAAGTATAGGACTAACACAATACTTATCCATTTTAAAAACTATATATACAATCTCAATTGACATATAATTGTATATGCATTTGATTTTGTTACCCCGTCTATTATTGGAAAGCCTTTCTTCATTCCTTTCATAGTTTTACAGAAGTGACAATTTTAATTTTTTTTCCTATAAAAAATATAGCTAACTCTCCAAAATCGCCGTCTCACTGTGCCACCCTGAAATATGTCATTCTTCTTCGTTTAGAAGCCAGTTTATTTGATGGAAAATACTAAATATCCCTAAATTATTATATCCATAACATACGTAACACTCATATTTCTATGATTTTGAATTTCAAATCTCATTTTTACCACTAAAATTTGTGATTTATAATTATATCACAAGTAATTATGTATCTTATGGATATTTATATTTATATACAATTAGTAGTACCGTTATTTGATATTTCGACTGTTCAATTTTTTTCCCACGTAGCAAAAAGAATTATCAACACCCTGCCGCAACTCTCTCACGTGAAGGCTCTCTCTTTCGTCTGCATGCTCCGTCTATTTTCTAGCCGGTCCGATTCGAGTGCGACAATAAAAGTTCGGTCTCTATTCGTCTCTCTCGCGTGAAGTCTGCTGGTGATTCCTCTCTCCAGTGAAGCCTCTCTCTGTTTCCTGCCTCTCTTTGCATCCTGTGTGTGCAGATAACAAAGCATTGTGAATCGGTAAGTTTCAAAACCTAACCTTTTTAACGTTTAGGATTTTTTTATTGAGGAATTGGAATTCTTCTCTTCAATTGTGAGTATCTGAAATTCAATCTCAAGGGTTTAATAGCAACTGAGTTTTGGTCTTTTTTATTAGAATCTCAAGTGTAGAATTTTTGTTGTTTTTTATTTTCCTTTTTCTATAGTCAAAGAATGGAGCTGTGCTGTTGTAAGGATCTACTATTATAGCTGCCTTTTTTGGCAAAGTTAATTATGTGCGTTCTTACTGCTTGTTTCATGTGCAGTCTCAACAAAGGTTAAACCATTTCTTTAGTAATCAAATTTGCTTGATTTGATTGAATTTTTCCAGTTTGTGTACTTGAGGGGATGATTTTAGTTGAAAAAGTACTGATATTCTTGTCTGGCACTTCTAAATCTTTTAAAGTTTGAATGACTCCCTGCCTTGATTACTAAAGAAGGACATAATTTGTTTGATATTTATTGAGCAGAACACATATATCTGGTTTTTGGTATGTTATTAAGTCTTCATTATTCAATCCAAGCAGGGCCTAATTCTGATTTGATTATATCTCCAGCCGAGCAAACAACTTTAACTGCTCAACAAGGGTAATATAAAGGATTCAATCCCAAAAGAGTCAGTTCCACACCAATTTCTAGCTTTTTTGCTATTTAAGTTTTTTCCCTTTAATTCTTATTATTTTTTATTGGAAAATATTCAATGAATTTCATCTGGGTACATTGGAATTTGAAGAGCAGAAATGGGAAAATGATGAAAAAGTCTTTTTTTTACTGATACTGATTAGTGATTACTGTTTTGTGTTGATAGCCCCGTATGTTTACCAACAATCTGAGACAAGAAGAAAGAACTGGAAAATATGGAACCCCAAGGTTTCAATACCTTCAGGTATGCATAACAGTAGATGCATGTTATTAAAATATTTTTTGTTGTTTGTTTTACATTTTATATTAAATTATTCTCGGGTTCTAAGCTGTAGGCTTCTAATATTCCCTGTTCTGTTTGGACAATAGTGTTTGAACTTTGAAGCTAAAAATAGGTGATCTACCTTTCTTATGGTTATAGTGGATGAGTGGACTATTTATACATGCACCAGTGATGGTTTGTTATGTTTCTTCATGTGACATACTTTATGATTCTGTTCAGGAACTAGTGGGCCACTTTCAGAATGCCACTGATGAAGGTATTGCGTATTGTTTATATCATATTTTGGTTATTATATGGACAAACTAAATGCAACTTGCTCTGTAAAAATTCTTGTTGGCAGATTGGGAGTGTTATTTTATGTTATGACCCTTTCAAAAGAGAAAGCTGACAAAAATGTTGAGAAAAACACATATGGACCTTTGAATTGTGTGAATTACTGTCATTATGGATTAATCATGAAGAAAACTGTCTCATGGGTGCTCCGTTTGGGATTCTATAAGATATAGAGCCCTAGGATTGTTTATGACACTGTCAACAACTACGTAAACAACTCTCGTGCACCAAACCTTACCCCACATAATAATGAATATGTAGAGTGGATGTTTCCAGTCTCAGAATTGAAACTTGTGATCTTAAGATTTAATCTTTGTAGCACTTGGCTACATGCTTGCCTATTGGCACTCTCAAGTCTCGACTAGTGAGAGAATAATTTTTACCATTTTCTTCAGGTTGCATATTTGAGTAAATGGTGCCTTGTGAGAAACGTTCAACTTTCTTGTGTGCATATATACACGAGGATAATATTTTGAATGATTGGACATGGTAGAGTTGCCAAGTAACAATGAAGTTTTACATATTGGACTTTGGCTGGCAAGTTAAATTTGTGGCTGAAAAGTTGTGTTTTTGTTTTTGTATGATATTCAAAGTTTATGATTTTTATACTACCAGCATGCAGATATGGCACAAGTTGTAGCAAAGAAATTTTAAATTGTCATGTGTTGTGAACTGCAGGTCCTTTTTTATCTAAGGGAAAAAATATTTGTTCCCGTGTAGAGTTGGCTAGATATTTCTGTGAATTGAGAGTGATAAGCATACTTTATAAGTAATAAAATATATTAAGCATTTAAGTGCACTAAAAAATTCATCAATTATTTTGCAAATATTCGATTAGTGTGTAAACAGCACATTATCATTAATTTTGCCAATATTGGATTAGTCTTTCCCTGTGATTTTATTAACTTATTGGTGGTCTTGTGTTTACGCTTTGCAGAAACAAAAGAGAAACTTGTTGCAAATTTAGCAAACTTTGCCTATGATCCTTACAACTATACCTTCTTACGTCAGGTTTACCTTCTTTAGTGGCAGTGGTGATTTACTATTACCTTGAAATGTGAAGTTATTGTTCCATTAAAAGCTTTTGCCATCTTAACTTATTCGATCCATGTTTCTGGAAAGCTCAATGTATTAGAACTCTTCCTGGACTGCATGACAGAACCAAATGAGAAGCTTGTGGAATTTGGAGCAGGAGGGATCTGTAACTCTTCTGTTGGTAGGTTCTGCAATCTAGAGCAGGGATGAACTCTAACCTTAGTTTTTCCTTCGATCCATTGTATTTATTTCTTCATTTCAAAGAATCGTGGTCTGATGTGTGTGCCTGTATGTATGTGAATGAATGTATGAATTCCATTCTGTTTCTACAGATCCAGCAAATGCAGCAATTATCGTTCAATGTGGCGGTATCCCTCTTGTCATACAGTGTCTATCGAGCCCAGTTAAAAACACTGTAAGTTCACCCGGCCCCCACTTTTTTTTTTTGGGTGTTTGATTTACTGTTAAATGATAAAAAATAAAAAAAAACACAAGGTTTTCAATGATTCAGTTCCAAATGCCTTTAATTGGGATAATCACTTAATTCTCACCTTCCATCATTTAGAGATGGTTTTATCAGAATTCTTTCTGGGAAATAATGAAGGATACTGCTGACCATTTTATCGAATCATCCATTCTGGCTAATCATTTGTAAATCATGCCTTTAGAGAATTGATTAATTGGTAGATCTGGCTGTCCTGTATCTATTAAGCTCAGATGTTGAACGCTGAGGTCTTGAAAACTGAAACTGTCGACGTGGTTTGTTGCATCAGTAGCATAATTAACACATCAGAGCTCTCTTTTATCAAACCCCAAATTAGATTTTTTTTCGTTCTTTATTTATAACCACAACCCCCTGGGATGGTGTTGTGACAAGTTTGTCTGTTTTCTCAGATGCTTGGATTTGAATCATGATGCCTGCACTCAAAATTATGGAATTAATCTCTGAGAGATGTGGATTCAATATATGATGTGGTTTTTCAGGTAAATTATGCTCTTGGGGGACTCTATTATCTGTGCAATGCATCTACCAAGGAAGAGATTTTAAAGCCTGAAGTGGTTGATGTCATCAAGAGATATGCTGCAGCTGAAGCTGTAAGTTTCAGTAACCTAGCCCAAGCATTCTTAGACAAGCATTTTTGAAGACAAGATAGGAGTGGCCGCAAGCCTGCTTTGTATTTACTGTTACTCTGTTAGATTTCTTTTATAAGTAATTACCTAATTCTTATGTCTTTGAACTTGTCACTTTTGGTAAATTAATCTTGGGATAAGTTCGAAAAATCTTGTAATTTCACACCCCTTTACTTTTCTTAGAAGTGATGCTGTTAAGATGGTCAATTTTACTAGCTTAATATCAAAATGGCAAATTATAGCACTCAACTGTTAAGATGGTCGATTTTACTTACTTTACTAGTGTAGTATTCGCGCTATTACCGGTATATTTTTTTTAGACATTGTTGATTTTCTTTTAAAATAATTGTAATGATTTTAGTGAAATATATGATTAACGGTTGTCGGATCCTTGTTGATGAAAAATAATATCGTAACAATAATAATAAAATTTACTATTGATATGTTTTGCATGTCCAAAATGAACTTTGAAATGATTTCCTAATTTTTAGGGCTCAAAATAATATTTATTTTTCTGACTCTTCAATCTTACGATCTACTTGATTTCCTACTGCAGAGCATTCGTGAGACTTAAGGTTAACTAACAAATTTATATAGATGGTTTAGGAGAATACTCACTTGTGAGTATTGATGGATTGTTCCTATATATCACTAGGTAATAAGACTATCGAAATATTTTAATTTTTTTCGAGGTAGAAGAATTTTTTTCCTCGCTATGGACATATAAAATTGATCAAACGGGAGATTTCTTTGCTTTTATATCAATATAGTATATACTTGATAAATTGCCTCAATAACTCGTGAAGATAACAAAGTTATCATGAAAAAATTAAATACAAATGGAAATATCGGTAGACGCTATCAACAGTCGTTTGAAAATACATGAATTCAATTGTCTTAGATAACTATCGATGGGGAGGCGATAATCGATGTTTTTTTCCCTATATATCTTACTATTTACTTAGATGATGTGTCAAAATATTATAAGTTGTGTTTGATAATGTGATAAGATCAAAAAGTTTATTTCCGTTTCAATATAATAATAATATGTAATAGTATTTATAATAATAATACGTAATAGTATTGATAAATTTAAGATATATAGTAAGTATAGATAGATATAGATAGACATCAAAACCGTAAATTATAACACTTGTCAAAACCTGCGGGCGCCTGCCTGGTTAATATTTATTTTGAAATAAAAATTTATCCAATGTGTGGTAGGTGAAAAGTGGGGACTCAATGTTGGAAAAATCATCTTCAAAAATATTGGCCCGCCCCCCATGTTGACCTTAATTACCAATGCTTTAGCATTATTCATTCTGTTAAAACCAATACTATTTAACATAATTCATTCTTGGACATGCTTTGCTATCACTTCTGTAGCAAAAAATGCAAAATTATATAGTGTTCTTAAAGCAAACATAAAAATGGAACAAAACATTATTCATCATGGAACAATTTAAGAATAATCATAATCTGTCATTCTTTTTTAAAAAAAAAAATAAAGGAAAGAAGATGGGCTCGAACTCAGAGTTCAAAGTTACAGAGGATCCAACTCGCCTACTGAACTATTTGAAATTCGTGATGATCTGTCATTCTTAATAAAAAAAACTAACCACCATTGTATAAAAAAAAACTATGAACAAGAAATTTAAACAATTTTGTATTAATATAGATTGAAAATTTGATTTTCTTTTTTATAAAAATTACTATCCATTGCAAAATTTGGAAAATGAGTTTATAAATGCAATATATTTACATCCTCAGAAACTATTAAAACCAAAATAAAATGGACACAATCAAGTAATGAAATTTTGGTATAAAACATTTTTTAAAAAATAAAAATATAATTTCACTATAGACTATAGAGTAATGAAATATTGAAATTTTGGTATACATTTTTTTTAATAATCAACAAAAAAACTAAGCTCTCCCTAAGTGATTGAAAATGATTAGAAAAAGAGGATTTTTGAATAACTGAAAATGAGTGATTATAAAAACTCTTACTTGTTTATATTATATTTTAGGAACAATGATATTAGAAGAAAATCAGTGTAGTATTAATGTGACTAAATTGGAGATGTTTTAAAATATCCCAAATCGGATCGTTATCGCTACTTTAAAAACACTAAAAAAAAAAATGGATATTTCATATTTGCCGAATAGAGGGGTAATTAAGACAAAGATACAAGGACAAAAAAGTACAATTGCGTTATATAATACTCTTCTAGAGTGGTATGTCTCGGCCTCTTTTATAAGGAGACATTGTTCTCTCTTCTACGTCTCTTCCAATTCAACTTTCTCTGCGTGCATAGACAATTTAGGAGCTACATTTCGGGTCTCTTGTAGCACAGAGAAGGAGACTATCCGAACACCGCCATGGCTTTTGAGAAAATTAAGGTGGCCAACCCCGTCGTTGAGATGGACGGTCAGATCCCTTACTTTCTCATGCTTTTAGATCTATAGCCTTTGTTGTTTCAATAAGATTAAGATTCATCATACTCATTAGCAAAGATTCGTTTTTCTCACTCTTTCGATTTGAAAGGGATAATCTTTTTGATGCGTTAGATCATGTGTAACTAGTGGTCTTAAAACTTTTTTATTTTTGGCCAAAAGTACTTTTCTTGGGACTAGTTAGTCTGACGAGTTAACTGAAATCAATTTTAACTTGAGACCCATGAAATTTGTTTTTTGTTAGATGTTTAGATGATCTTACTTTTTTCGATAAAAATAATGACTTAAACTTCCCAATCTCTGTGAAGATTAAGGTGTTTTCTGATCTATTTGAAATTTGATGGTCTGTGATTTTTAATTACGTACCTATTGGATAAAATGATATAATATTTTTTGGTTATATGAAAACTATGATGGGTTGGACTTTAGATTTACAGTTCGTGGCTGCTGTTGTGTTTTGTGTAGTATTTGCTCAATGTAACTGTATTTCATTCAATACTTGTTGGTCTCTGCAATGCAGGAGATGAAATGACTCGTGTGTTCTGGAAATCAATTAAGGACAAGGTAATTTAATATTACTCAGGCTCATCTTGCATTAGTATGATGTTACAAATTTAATATTCTGCTAGAGCTTGGATGAGTTTGCTCATATGATTTCCTTAAATTTACATGATGTGCTTTGGCGATGGTATTGGTGCAGCTTATTTTCCCATTCATTGACTTGGACATCAAGTACTTTGACCTCGGCCTTCCCCATCGTGATGACACTGATGATAAAGTTACAGTTGAATCTGCTGAAGCAACTCTCAAGTATGTATCTACATTTCTCTATCCTTTCTGCTGTCAATCTGTTCTGGTTGAATGGTCATTTTATCAATTTTTTTGATGCATGGAGTCACTTTCAGTATTGAAGAAATTGTGTTTTTGAATTTTGACACTTCAGGACTTGAAATGTGCATCCATGTACATTCAGTTTAGAAATGTAACTTCATTCACCTTAAAATGAGGGCAAACTCATGGGGGTGTAGTGTATTTTAATATTCAATTTATATTTTTCACTATCTTTGTCCTTCCCCTGATTAAGAAAAGCTTAATCATGGTTCAATTTCTATGTTTTGATTTATAATTCATGTGCTTGGAAGTTTGTAGCTTTGGCACTTCAATTGCATATACAAAATTGTGTTTTGTGTAATATATCTGCACTGCGTATTCCAGAGGAGGCGCCGTCTTCCGTCCGGAAGGAAGCAGCTTTTTTTTCTTCCTTAATTTCCTGTCCTGGCTTTGTTCTAATGCAAAAGAAAATTTAAGCAAAAGTATGAGCACGGATTAGCATTTAAGAAAAATTAGATTACTGTGAGTGTTTGGTCTTATTATTCCCTGATGATTGCTTCTTTTCAATAGGTACAATGTAGCAATCAAGTGTGCAACTATCACTCCTGGTACGCATGGCTGAATTTGATTGGAAAAGTGCATTGTTGGCTTCTTGAATTCCTGAACTAGCTGCATTTGTTGTCATGATTTTCTTACTAAACATAATTTTACAGACGAAGCTCGTGTCGAGGAGTTTGGCTTGAAACAGATGTGGAAAAGTCCAAATGGGACTATAAGAAATATCCTAAATGGTGAGGGAGCGAGCATCTAGAGCTTAAATCTTTTTTTTTAACAGCTGTCTGTTAGTTCTCATTTTTTCTTTCTTGGAATGCTTACATGGTTCATGATGATCTGTTGGGGTTGTATTTGCCTTTAGGCACTGTTTTTAGAGAACCAATCATCTGCAAGAACGTACCTCGACTAGTCCCAGGTAAACACTGTTTCTCATATGTTAATTGATGGTATGGGCCTAAACAATTGTACATTTTATCTGTTTTCTCAGCTGGTTTTATGTGACTTCACTTCAATGTTTCCCTTAATATTTTATGAAACATTGTTACTGATGTAGGTTGGACAAAGCCTATATGCATTGGAAGGCATGCTTTTGGAGACCAATATCGAGCAACTGATGCAGTTATTCAGGGACCGGGGAAACTAAAATTGGTTTTTGGTATGGTTTCTTCTTCGCTTGTTGGTTTAAGAGCTTTTCTTGTTCTTAGTTGTTTAAGTTAGAGTAGTTGTTCCTTTTGTAGTGCTTTATTGCTTGCAAAGTATTGACCATGAATATAATTTGTGTATGACTATAGTTCCTGAAGGAAAAGATGAGAAGACAGAGTTAGAGGTGTACAACTTCACAGGAGCTGGAGGAGTAGCATTGTCCATGTATAACACTGATGAGGTGCGATGCCTATTCTTTAGTTTTCCCCCCTTGAAGACTAATTTGTTGATTACTATGGCTCACTGATCTTCTCTTTGTTTCTGTTACTTGAAATGCAGTCAATTCGTTCATTTGCTGACGCTTCAATGAACACTGCTTATGGGAAAAAGTGGCCACTCTATCTTAGCACTAAAAATACAATTCTAAAGAAATATGATGGAAGGTATGCACTGTGTGGGCAGCCTGTTATTGAAAACATTTTATCTCCTTTCTATTCTTTCATCATAATATCTTGTGGTTTGGTCGTTGTTCTTCAACCTACTTGCGGATGCATGTGCTTATCCAATGAAGATTTAAGGACATATTTCAAGAGGTTTATGAGGCTAAGTGGAAATCAAAGTATGAAGCAGCTGGGATCTGGTGAGTAGCTGACATATGTTTATACTGAATATTAATGCAGGTTATTTGTGTTTCTTACTTACTTATTTGGTTAACCTGGAAGGTATGAACACCGTCTCATTGATGACATGGTGGCTTATGCTGTCAAAAGCGATGGTGGTTATGTCTGGGCATGCAAGAACTATGATGGAGATGTACAGAGTGATTTCTTAGCTCAAGGTTTGTTTAGCAAGCTGTTGCAACAATTCAACATACACAGCTCTTGAATCATTTGTTCTCGGGCTTCTCTTACAAGTTTAGAGGTTGCATATTTTTTGCTTTTAAGGATTCTACCTCTGCTTATTGAGTTCTCTTTTACCTTACATCTTCATAGGTTTCGGATCTCTTGGACTAATGACATCTGTACTGGTATGCATCCTTTCAAATTTGACTGTTTTATGTTTTTGTCAATGCTCTTGCTGTGATAATATGACTTGATCATGAATTAGCTTAAAGATTGAAAAGAATAGTACCGGTAGAATCTTGCCCTTATGTGTTTTGCCATGGGCTTCCGTGAAACTAAAATGTTTTAACTTTCCTCTTGAGCTGCTTGTTTATCGTCCTTTGTCCATGTCACATTGTTTTCTTCGTCATGGTCTTGTTCAGGTCTGTCCAGATGGAAAGACGATAGAGGCAGAAGCAGCCCATGGTACAGTTACCCGTCATTACAGGGTTCACCAGAAGGGTGGTGAAACCAGTACAAATAGCATAGCCTCTATCTTTGCTTGGTCAAGAGGGCTTGCACACAGGTAGACTACTCTGGTTTTGTGAGTCTGGTCAGGTCCTCTGAATTTTGTTTGTAGCGGATACTTCAAGATTTCATGCTCATTGGTGGGAAAAACTGAAGGATTGGCTTGTTATTTTTGACAGGGCAAAGTTGGATGAGAATGCGAGACTTTTGGATTTCACTGAAAATTTGGAAGCAGCTTGCATTGGAACTGTAGAGTCTGGGAAGATGACCAAGGATCTTGCACTTCTTATCCATGGGTCAAAGTAAGTTCTATTCTATGTTCATTCATGCATGTGTTAATCATTGATATTTCTTCTAACCTTGTATTGTGATTGATGAAACGTCGTATGCTATGATGACTTTTGGTGTAGGGTTTCTAGGGCTGATTATCTGAATACTGAAGAATTCATCGATGCTGTCGCGGATGAGCTGAGAGCAAGACTTTCTGGCAAAGCATAATTGTATGTGATTTACACCTGTTAGGCTTTGATTATTCGTTGATTTTCATTAATTCGTTATATTCTGAACTTCTCCAAGAATTAAAATATTATTTATGAAAATACCTTTACAAATATTTATATCAGCTGTTTATAATTCTCAAAAATGGTTTTTTTAAGCACTCAGTCTCACCTAGTTGTCCTTTACGTTTGCCTTTGCAATGTCAACTTCATTTTTACCTTTGCTAGCCCTTTGTCTAAACTGGAGGAGAAGACTTGCTTGCGCTGTGTCAATCGAGTTCGCAAATATTGAATAACCGTATTCCAAGTGTAACAACTCTTATTTGTAATATTGGTTGCAGGCTGTGTTGGCGACTATGAAGACAGGAGAGCTTCTCTCCCGGTGTTTGGGCATCTGTAATCTGTTACATGACAGAAATAAAGGAGACAGTTCGGATTCTACAGTAGATTGATACTCATGTTTGAGTACTCTGTACTCTCATGTCAAGACATTACAACGATACTATTGTGTTTTCTTGAGCACTCTTTCATTGAAATCTTACATTCAAGTAAATTTGCATTTTGTTGGGAATTTATGTTTTTAAGAGTTGCTTCTTGTCTGGATGAGATTTACAAGTTGAAGTTTACCAGAACTGTTACTTAAATTCAGAGAGGGACTATGTATTGCATATTTTGCATGAGCCAGCAACCATCTTTGCTAATTCTGAGGTGTGTCAAAAATTCGGGTTCTGGTCAATGAGTTGAATAACATTGGACGTTTGTGAGATACTTATACGTTCATATTCATATTGATTTGGATTTTCGGATGTATAATTGATTATAGTTAGATTGGTTTAAATCCGGATAAGTAAATAATATTGTAATCTAATTTAGATTAGGGTCTGTTTGGATTCAGACTCTACTTTAAACCAAAGTTTGTTTTTGGATCCAAACTTTGAACATATAATTTTGGTTTTATTTAATCTGGTTCGGACACCTCTTATCATGCATCAATGGCATCTAGATTCAGAATGTGCTTTCCCAAGCTTGAGGTCGCAAACCTAAGCTCGGCCTATGAGTCTAATACAACTACCTAAATCAACAATCGATTTGTTAAATGTGATTAAACAACATAAGAGTAGTCTCTAAGGGTCTTTTACAATCAAAAATTAATTTAGTTATCACCAGACAACATAGAGTAGTCTCCGGTTAGGGAGTCATTTTCCTTGGAATTTAAGCAAACACCAGACACCCTTTCACGTTTAGCCCACGCTCATTGACACATAAATTTAATATAATATATATATTAATTATGTTATTTGTTGTTTTCGCGAGGCTTTCTTTCTTTAAAACAGTGAACCGAGCGTGATCGAAAGCGAAAAGAAAAAAACACGGAGAAGAGGATAATGGCGTGCATCGTTGCGGTCTTGTTGATCCTCTGCGGACTATCCCAGGTGAGATCGGATGCATCTGATCATCGGTTCAAAGTCGGCGACGACGTCCCTCTCTACGCCAACAAGGTCGGCCCTTTCCACAATCCTAGGTACGAGTCAAAGTCTCTGTGGAATCTGGAAATTTTCTTCTTATTGTGGATTTGGATCCTTTTACTGACAGAAATGTGGAGTTTAAAATGTTTGTGCCTTGAAATTAGGGGCTCATTTATTCGAATTGTTGCATACGGAGTCAAATTTTAGATCGTCTTTGAATTTCTATTTATTGTTGGATGAAGCTGGTGGAACTGAAGTTCTGGATCTGTTTTCTTTTAGACTCTGTTTAGTTTTCGAGAAAAATGAATGTAAATAGATTGTGATTGGTTGCGTTTCTTGATGTAGGATCTGAGATTTCATAAGAGTTAAAAAAAATTGTTCCTTCCATTCCTGTGATAAACTCTGCAATTAAAACATATAATGGCTATTCCAATTGTCTGCTTTAGGCTATGTGAACTATTTCGTAGTTTCTTTGTAGACTTTGCTATATAATCTTTTTGGGATCAAGCTAAGTGATAGTGTACATTTTAATTCTTATGCAGTGAAACCTATCGCTACTTTGATCTCCCATTCTGCTCATCAGGTTCATTACTTTTCACCTTTAATCTTTTTGATGATTTTCTTAAGCCTGTATGGAAATGTCAATGATGATGTGTGGATTTTTCTCATTCTGACACGTTCATTACAGCCCCTGTCAAGGAAAAGAAGGAGGCTCTTGGTGAAGTGCTGAATGGAGATCGATTGGTGAGTGCACCTTACAAGCTTGACTTTCTGAATGAGAAAGAGTCTGAAGTTGCTTGCAAGAGGAGGCTGACAAAGGAACAAGTTACTCAGTTTCGACGTGCTGTTTCGAAGGACTACTACTTTCAAATGTATTATGATGACTTGCCAATATGGGGTTTCTTAGGAAGGGTTGACAAGGAAGGCAAAAGTGACCCAAGCGAGTACAAATATTACCTTTTTAGGCATCTTATTTTTAATATCTTTTACAATAAGGATCGAGTCATTGAGATTACCGTGCAATCTGATCAAAACTCTTTAGTGGACATTACTGAAGATAAAGAAGTTGAGGTGGAGTTCACTTACACAGTTAAGTGGAAAGAAACAGAAATCCCCTTTGAGAAGAGGATGGAGAAGTATTCGCAGTCTTCTTCACTGCCACATCATTTGGAAATCCATTGGTTCTCCATAATTAATTCATGCGTGACAGTTATCCTCTTGACCGGTTTTCTTGCCACAATTCTCATGCGGGTTCTTAAGAATGACTTTTCCAAGTAAGAGCCAGTTGGTTACTTGATTGTAAATAGTCAGTTTCACTTTTTTTGAAACGTTCTTCTGGTTGTTAATTTCTGTAACGATGATGTCATTTGTTTAGATATGCTCATGACGAGGAGTCAGCAGATGACCAAGAGGAGACTGGGTGGAAGTACATCCATGGTGATGTATTTAGGTATCCGAAGTACAAGTCTTTGCTTGCTGCAGCACTTGGTTCTGGTACGCAGTTGTTTACTCTGTAAGTATTCCTTCAGTGCAGTTTATATGAGAGGGATTTACCTTGAGTTGGCGTGTTCTCTATTTTTATTTTTGAGGAATCACTTAGCCTACAGTCTTCTAATTTTGTCTATGTGCATGTACTTCCAGAGCAATTTTCATTTTTATGCTTGCTTTAGTTGGTGTCTTCTATCCTTACAATCGAGGTGCTCTGTTCACTGCACTGGTTGTGATATATGCACTTACCTCTGGCATCGCTGGCTACACGGCTGCGTCGTTCTATTGTCAACTAGAGGGAACAAATTGGGTGAGTAATTATGGATAACCACTTCTTTGCCTTTTTTTTTGTTAAAAAGTTTTTCTTTGTATCTGTGTGACTCATGAGATTATTTTATGGGTAATTATGATGTTTGTTTCACTCTTCGCTTTAAAGGAGAACTTTTCTAAATCCACTTATGGTATTGCTTTGTTTCACTTTGCTAAGATGATTCAATTATTTTTTTAATTTGCCCCCTCTATGGTTCTTTCTAATTATTTTAGTTAGATTGACATGATTTGTTAAGTTAAACTGTTAAACTTCTGAAGTGGCAAAGCGAAAGGTGAAATCATAGGATTGTCAATAATAATTGATATGGGGGGCTTACTATGACTACTTCTAGATTCTAGTGGGCTGTACAGGATCCGTTTAACTTAAATGGGATTTGTATCAAACAAAACCATTGTAAGATGATAAGATGATACATTTGAACCGCTAGGTGGAAGAATCTGTGAATGGAATTATGTGACAGTCAGAGAGATCAACTCAAATTTATATGATCTTTTTTTAATGGACCAAATATTTTTCCACGATCCTCATGCCATTGCTTATCATCCACTTTATTAAGTGTCTTGGTTCATGAAATGATATTAATATAGCTTATTTTTTAATACATGCTGGACTTATGGGTTTGAGATTTTTGACTTGACAGGTGAGGAATCTGTTATTAACTGGAAGCCTGTTTTGTGGACCCCTTTTTCTCACATTCTGTTTTCTTAATACCGTTGCAATAGCTTACAGTGCAACTGCGGCATTGCCTTTTGGAACGATTGTGGTGATTTTCCTCATTCTTACTCTGGTCACTACACCCTTATTAGTACTGGGTGGGATTGCTGGGAAAAATAGCAAGGCTGAGTTTCAGGCACCCTGTCGCACGACTAAGTATCCCAGAGAGATTCCTCAATTGCCTTGGTATCGAAAGTCTCTTCCTCAGATGGCAATGGCAGGGTTCTTGCCTTTCAGTGCCATCTATATTGAACTTTACTACATATTTGCTAGTGTGTGGGGTCACAGGATATATACCATATACAGCATCCTCTTTATTGTTTTCATTATTCTCTTGATTGTCACTGCTTTTATCACTGTGGCATTGACGTACTTTCAACTTGCTGCTGAAGACCATGATTGGTGGTGGAGGTATGTTGGGTTTTCTGTTCTGATTTTTTCCTTTTTACATCATCTTATTAAAGAATATCTGCAGTATATTTTATCTACTGTTGGTGCTTTTGTCCTCAATTTCTTAGCTGCAGTGCAAAATGTTTAGTTAATCTCGTTATCATTTAATTCTTGGGATATGCAAGAGCATATGCATATCTTTCCTGAAGGTTTTTTTTGTTAGTGTCTGGTGTCCCACTTTACGTTCGTGTTGATTGTTTTGTGTGTTTACTCTATGTAATTATTGTATTTTTAGGTCATTCTTATGTGGAGGATCGACTGGCTTGTTCATTTATGGCTACTGCTTGTATTACTACTATGCACGATCTGACATGTCGGGCTTCATGCAAACGTCATTTTTCTTTGGATACATGGCTTGCATCTGCTATGGTTTCTTGCTCATGCTCGGGACTGTCGGTTTTCGTGCTTCTTTGTTCTTCGTCCGCCATATCTACCGCTCTATCAAGTGCGAGTAGCAAGTCACCTGGTCTTCCATATGTTTCATGGTATTATTTTCTTAATTTTTTTTTTCACTTCGTAACTTTCTCGAGAGACATTTTTGACATTATGATAGTCTGGCAGATGCTACAGGAGAAGGATTTCAAAAGGGTTGTTTGGGTCCATGCTTCTGGACTGGTCTGAGGTTTTTGGGTGTTGCTTCGAGAAAGAGGAGTTGCATATATATCTACATTCCTTCAATGGAAATGTTGATGTTGGAGTGTAGGATGCCATGAAGCAGCTGGTAGTGCCTGATGCATGCTACATTTTTCTTTTTGTTTGGTAGTAATTTTGTCTTGGGCCAGAATGTAGGCAGTAAAAGATGCATTGGAAAATTAAGACTCATAATACTTGCACGATATGGCATCCTATATGACATGCTTCTCACAATTTTAGCTCTTGCTATTTTTTTTCTTCCTTCCGTGATAATCTCATTCGAATTGAGTCGACGAATGAATACTAGAAAAATAAACAGGAAACGAATATTCGCATCAAAAGAGTTAACTTAGCATTCCAATTTGATTTGCATTATCTAAGAGTAGGAACCACCTCGCCTTTGGATTCGTGTGATGTTTTCGTTGCTTATTTTCTACTGAGTATAGGGTTTGGGTGTTTTTTCCTATAATTAAGTATAGGGTTTTGGGTTTGATTTCTTGTTGGCTAATTATTCAGGAGTATTTGTTGGAGTCCACTACTCCCGCGAGCTCATCTCATAAGAGGAGGCCAGTGTACCGTTTATTGCAAGAGCTGCTCCTTACTAGTAGCCGTAGCAGCGGATCAATTGAGTATAAAAGGGAGAGGTGAATATGTGATGTTCATCTCAGGAATTCCTCTTTATTACCCTTGCAATTGCTGTAATTCCAATTTCCTTCCCCTTATACGCATTACGCATTTCTTATTCCTCCACCTCCACAATCCGTCACTGCATATGAGGAAGGAAATTCAAAATTGGAATTATGGCAACACAGTTCATGGGAAGGAATATCACATATTCACCTCTCCCTTTTGTATAGATATGATGTAGCACATATTCATGAGTTGTATTTTGTTGTAGCTGCAGATAATTGGGTATTTGCTTTTCATTTAACTGAAAATGGTAAATACAGTGGCATCCCTTGAATTTGGTTGATATTAGCTGAACTACTCAGTTTTTAAATTTAACAACAAGACCACCTCAAAAATTTAAAATTCTTCTCACATCCATTAATGCATCTGCAACGTTTTAAACTTTTAATATTACTAACCGACCCCCTTAATTTGTCGAATTCGATTTTCAGCTCCCTCCTGAGTCCTAAATAATGTTTAGACAACATGTGTATCATCTCTTTGTCTCTTTGGCATGTCTATTTTTCATGCATTTTTGTTCTATTTTTTAAAAAAGAGAAAATAATCTGGAAAATATTGAAACTGAAAATCATTTGAAAAAAAATGAAAAAATACCTATTTGAAAATTAAAAAATAATATTATTAAAAACTCTCATTTTATTCTCAAATTTATAGAATAAAATTTATATGACGTGTGTTTTAATTATTGATCATTTTATATCCAACACAGAGGTTGAATGTAAATGACCATTTCATATGATGGTAAAGCAAATATTACAATTTGAAACAAATAAAAAAACAAAATAACACGAACAAAATGAGCTTGATCACAAAAGGAGGCCCAAAATAATAAAAGACTTTTTTTATAAGAAATAATAAAAGACTTGAACAAACACCGCCATGGACATTTATTTGGGGCATTTTTTATTGCATGGGTTGTTCTCACTGCAAAAAATCCACCTTTTATCTTATTAATAACAAAATTCCAGGAATAATAAACACTCAACTCAACGCTTTTAGCCTTTTAAGGAAAAAAACGGGATTTTTTACACGGATACCCTTACGAGAGTTTTAATTGACTGTTGTGTCCTATTTGCTGTTAAACCTAAATCGGATCGATTTCCATTTTTCGAGCCTCGATGCTACATATCTTCAAATCCATGTCTAGCTAATGTGTTGACTGTTGAGAACCAATTTGTGTACTTTTCAGAACCTAAATCCAATACGAGTTAGAATCTTCACACTTTATTCTTCCAATCTTTGATTCTGATCTAGGGAACACCGGAGAAGACGATCCCAAGCTGCTGATGCAGAGGCGGAGAGAGAGACGAAGGCTATTTTGCTAACAAACAACATCATTTTTGCGCGCGCTTTTGGGAATTTTTTGGCCGTTAAAATATTTGTTAGGTTTCTATGCTGGACGTGCTTTGAAACCAGTAGTGCAGGTCGGAGGTAGAGAGAACGGAGACGTGGCTTTGCAGGTGCTGGGCCACTGTGCCAGCATCGGTCCCGGCATTGATTCAGTGACGGTGATGGGAATGACCTAATTAACTGTGCTATAACTCTTCCACTAGGGGAGTTCTTGGACTCGTTGGTTATTTATTGATTCCCGTCCATCTGCGCTGTAAGTATTCCGGCTTCAATTGCCAGATACACCATATTGAGATCTTATCGGCAAGTAGAACTGTGTCATGGATTTGGCGAAGTTCCTGGAGGAAGATGATGAGGTTATTACATCTTTTTTAATTAGTTATCGCTCCGTTTTGCTCTGGTTCTTAAAAAACTTGTCAATTTTGAACTTTTTTTTGGGTTTATAATTGTTTACAGGATGAGACTATGCATTCCAGTGCAGATGTGGAGGCGTTCCAGGCTGCCTTAATTGAATGTAAGGGAGGTGGCGATGCTTCCACTTCTATGCCTTCTGATCCAGGTAATGATTATAGGTTTTGTTTTAGGCCTTTGTTGTGTTTACTCTCTAATTTTATGATGGCTTGGCTCTCATATTCGCACTGCTTGGATTGAGAAGGAAGAGGTTAAGTGGAGGGTGTGAAGTGAGGGGGAGATTTTTTCCTCACTTGGGAGGGTTAGAGAGCGGTGTTTTCCCCTCCCTTGACTCCAAAAAACCCAATTTTCTAACTCCCAATTTTGAGAGGTTAGTGAGTGTCAGTGAGAGGTATAGTTATTTAGTAGTTATAACTATACTCCTCCCTCTCCTTCCCTCAAACTCCTCAATCCAAGCAAGATTATACATATTCTCCTCCATTGACACACCTCCCAATCCAAACAACCTACAACCCCTCACTTAAACTCCCTCTCATTTGACTCTCTCTCACTTAACTCTCCCCTCCTCCATCCAAGCATAAAAATTCAGGTTTCCTATATTCAACCAGCTGCAACAAGGAACGATATTGTAGGTTCTTCTTCTGATTGTGATGATTGATGAATAAGTAAAAAAATTGTCAAAATTTTCAGCTATGTTTTTGTGAGTTTCAGGGGTAAGGAAAGGAAAGAACCATCTCCTCCATGGTTTAGTGGCAAGGGTGGTTATTGTTGAGCTACTAGTTGCTGTTTCAAATCTTTCCTTCTTTATAGAAAAATACAAATAAAAAGATCAACAAAATTGAGCTTTCAGAAAAAAAAGGGAAAGTGAAAGAATCACTTCTCTCTTGTGCTCGTCTGGGAGCTTCATTGAAAGGGAGGGACAGGAACGTAAATCCCTATGTTTGGCCGAGGAGGGAATGAATACCAGTTTACATTTCATAATTGCAATGGTTAGCTTCCTTCTTATCCCCTCAGTTGGAGTTAAATGGTTTTTAGCTATGGAGAGGAATGAGATGTGCCTCATTCCCTTCCCTCTATGTTATGAAAGTCTCAAAGTGTCCCCATCCCTCTATTAGTCTATTTCCCATTGGATTTCCCTCTTCGAAGTAGACCTTTCAACTCCTTGAAGTTTATTGTTTTCGTTCCTTAGAGATCTTACTGCAGATAAATATAGGTACAATTTTCAACTTTCATGCAGGTGGATGGAGCCTATTCGCCTATATGTTTTTTTTGTTAATATCTTTTTTCAGTAGGTTGTGGATTGCATTGATCTTTTCAATCTTATTGTTTTTTTACAGTAATGTCACTGAAGGTGTTCTATTTATAATTTTTTTTGTTTGACTCGTATCTTCAAGATGTGAATGCAACATGGTTAAGGTAAAAAACTACCAGGCATAAGGCTCCTGCAGTGGGCTGGGGTTGGGGACTATTCCACGTAATATGTGAATGCAACATGCATGTTGAAAAATAAACTTTGATAGTCAATCCAAACCTTTGTAGGTGGGGATTGCAAGCATCAATGTTACTAGCCAAATTTTCTGGCATGTTGTTTTCCAGGGTCCAACACTCTTTAGTTCATGTCTTCATGATTGCACATTTAGGGAGAATATAATTCTGTAGCCTAGAGTTTAGGTGCAAGATAACAAAGTGACACAGTGAGATGGAAAATCATTTAACGCTTGTATTTCATATCTTGTTTCTTTGGTTACTAGATTTATTTTGATCCTTCTTCTGCTAACCTTCCTCAACACTTTGCCAATTATTTATGATGTGTTTAACACATGGCAGGTTTATCTCAAGAAAGTTGTCTTAATTCAAGTCAGTCATTTCCACAGTGGCAAACTGCTGGTCAGGGTGAGGCTGACAACCCTCAAAGTCAACAAGACATGAAAAGTGAGCTGTCACAGGAGACAAAATCATCTGCAATGGAAGTAGACAACCATGGTTCTGCCGTTGGTTCACATCAGGAACATAATGATACTCCCCAGGACGTCTCATCAGGAAAGGAACATTCTCAAGCTGATCATCAGGAGTTACATGAAGAAACACTTCCTACCCATACATCTCAGCCTGCTGGGATGCAGATTTTTGAAAAACCTTCCAAGTCAATAATTGAGCCAGATAAAACACAAAATCAGGACAGTGAAATGCAGTATTTAAAATTACAGAAAATGAGTAATCAGCAGGCAACTGGTGTAGGGCAGGAAAATAAGCCAGTTAGGTTACCATTTGGTGAGTTGCTTCCTCGTCTACGAAGTCTTGTTGATAAGGACCGAAGCATGCAGCTGCAAAATATATTTGACTTGCTCAGGGTCTGTATCTGACCTAAAATTTTCCAGTAACTCTTTTTCCTGTGTGGTGCTCTTGATACATTATGATCTATTATACAGTTTTTTCCTTAATTGGGTTTGTTGTTTAATTTTCTAATTTTCCTAATGCCTTGCTATTAGAACAATGATATTCAGAAAGACCAGTTTGTCAGAGTCATTAAAGGTATCGTAGGGGATCAGGTACTGAGGACAGTAGTAGAAGAAGTACGTGCAAAGGTAGGCAAATAATGGGTTTGATGTTACTTTGGTTGATGCTAGGCCATCATAGTTGATTGCCAATGATGTCCAAGGTCACCCTAAAACCAAGTTGATCCTTCATCATTTTTAATTGTAGGGACAAAATCAAGCTATGCAGCAGCAACGCCATCTCAGGGCTCAACCTGTTAGTGGCAGTCCCATGCAATATCCTGCTCCCCGTTCATTCGCACATCACCAGAGGGGCCCTAATTTTCATGCAGACTCTTCGCACATCCGTCCAGCAGTTCAATTGCAAACCAGTTCAAGCCTTCTGTCTAGTGCAAACAGTGCTCAAATGTCTCATGAGGAGTCAGATTCTCATGGTTCAACCACTGTCACTCATGAAAGAGAGCGCTCTTCAATTCCAGTGCATGGATATAGCAAGCTGCAACAACAGCATATGCATTTTCCGCAGGCTTCCCATCCCATGTATGGTAGTGGTGGTAATCCTCATTTATATCGTGGATCAGATGTCAATTCATCAGGGTCGTCTTTGAAACCACAGTTGCATGATGCATCGATGACACAGGGCATGGGTGCAGGTCAGATGGGGGCTACCCAGTCCGCGAATGTGATGAGTCTTCCGAAGTTTGAGAGGCAAACTTCTATGAATGACCCCAACAGAGTGCAAGGTGGTTCTCATCCCAACTTCACAAACAATCCAGCATTACAACATAATCTAGTTCCTAGGCAAGGATCAACGAATGAAGAGCTCAATTTTGGCCCTATATCATCAATGACTAATGTGAAACAGGAACCAGTTGACCAGGGTACTGAGCAGCAGCAAAAATCCCAGTTGGCCGCCCCATCAGGCTTGTCTGCTGCGCCAGTTGAACTCGGAAATACATTTTCTGGAACTTTGAAGGATGAATCTTCCAAAGTGGGTTTTTCAACATCTTCTAGTCTGATCTCATCAAATTTGATTGCTCCTTCTGCGTCAACAACACAAGACCATAGTGTTTCGGTAATCCATTCTAGTTCTCTATTCATACGGTTATATGAAGTGTTGATGCATAGGCTTGTTTTGGTATTTTGGAATTAGAAAGGATCCCTATCTAGTGGTGGTTCCTTGACTAAGCCTATTAGGATATTTCATCAGATGGGGACATATAAACTTTCATACACATCAAAATTGCACTCTCTCTTATTTCACACTGTTGAGACTTTCATGTATGTTCTGTTTTCGATTTCCGAGCAGTTTATCCATCAGTATTACTTTTTAATTTCTATTTGTGGTTCGAACTTTTACCAGAAATTGGCACAAATCATTCCTAGGTAGACCAACATGTGCTTTCACAACCCTCTTTCCTCCATCTAAAATTGTTCTTTGAATACTAAATATGATCTTAAAGTTTTCAGATTAACGTCTTACGTAAGAAACCTAAGCATCGGAGAGAAACTTCCTTGGACTTTCTTGAATTCGACTTGACGACTTCAATATTTGTCGTAACCCATCTCGTGTTACACCTTGGCGTTGAAGTTGGGCGTGTCATCAGAAACAAGGATGTGTGATAATCAAATGTGGAAACTTGATATGGGGTGAAAGAGGGATTATCTTTTGTAACATTGATCTTGTAGGCTGAGTAAAGTGATTAGTTGCGTATTATTAACTTAGTTACTTTTGGTTTCATACATTGTATGACCTGATGGTTCTGCGTTTTGATCTTGCAAGAAAGTTGCACTTGCTTTTATCAAGATGCTTAATACATTGACTCAACATTTTGATTGTCAAAGGTTTTCTGGTCTAATTAAGTGTACTTGTCCTCAAGTATTTGTTGACAATTTGCATCCTTTTTGCCTGTATATGTTATCAGTTTGGCTCTCGGATGACATCAGTGACCTCTTCAGCTGGGATTGAAGGAAGGACACCTCCAAAAAAGCCTGTTATTGGCCAGAAGAAACCGCTTGAAGCATTTGGTTCTTCACCATCTCTGCCAAGGTGAAATGATTTTCGATTTGAATTGCATCAATCAAGAATGAAATTTAACTGTGCATATGTATTTAATTCTACTACATGTTTTCTTGTATTTTATTTGACTGTCTGCAGTAAGAAGCAAAAAGTGTCTGGGACCTTTGCCGATCAAAGTATTGAACATCTCAATGATGTCACTGCTGTCAGTGGAGTTAATCTCAGAGTATGGTATTCTGCAATAGTCAATTTCTCTGGTATTGATTATTTGCCATTTAAATTATGCGAAGAAGCTCCAATTGTTTATGATAATGTGCCCCTGTATAGGAAGAGGAAGAACAGTTATTTTCTGGGCCCAAGGAGGACAGTCGAGTTTCAGAGGCAGCCCGAAGGGTTGTGCAAGAAGAAGAAGAAAGGCTAATTTTGCAGAGAATTCCCTTTCATAAAAAATTGGCGGAGATAAGTTAATATTTGACACAATTTGTGCTTTGAAAAACTTTTTGATTTGCGTTTCTGTTATTATTGATGGCAGAGACATGGTCAGCTATGCAGCTGTGTAATATCTATATATTGTGTTTATTTTTGTGTCCGTGGCAGTGGCTAGGTGTGGTCTGAAGAATATGAGCAATGATGTGGAGCGATGTTTGTCCTTGGTGAGATACTAGTTTCCTGTTCATCTCTTATTATGATACGTTTACATGTTTACTTACACAAATGGATCATTAGTGTGTCGAGGAAAGACTGCGTGGATTGATAAGTAATCTGATCAGACTGTCAAAACAGGTCAGTTTTTTTTAGTTTTCCTGTTCTCTGGAAATATTCTTGTCTCCATTTCTCCCGACTTAAAAATGAATCTTTGTAGCGAGTGGATGCTGAGAAGCCTAGACACCGCACTGTTATTACTGCTGATGTTCGGCAACAGATCATGATGATGAACCAGAAAGCTAAGGAAGAGTGGGAGAGAAAACAGGCTGAAGCTGAAAAGCTACGGAAAAATAATGAAGTTGGTGCTATTTATGTGTTTCACTATCTGATTTTCAGTAGCTAAGCTAACTTTGTAACAATGAACACATACCACACACCCTTAGCATTTGTGTAGGTAATATATATATATATGTGCTCGCTTATTCATATAAGCATTTGTTTTCTTCAAGTTGATGCCTCTGATATCTGCTGATACAGCCGGACAGTGATAGTGGACTTGAAGATGATAAGGAAAAGGATGAAGCCCGTATGAAATCGTTAAAGGTATAATTCAGATATTATTCATTTTTGCCAAATGTTTTCCACGTATACTTTTTATTGAAACTTGACATCTTGTCGTTTTCCATAACTTTGCAGGCAAACAAGGAAGAGGATGACAAGATGAGGACAACGGCTGCAAATGTTGCTGCTCGTGCTGCTGTTGGAGGTGATGACATGCTGTCAAAATGGCAACTAATGGCAGAGGCCAGGCAGAAACGTGGTGGAGGGTTGGAGCTACCATCTGGTTCTCAGACAGGTAAAGATGGTAACTACAAGCCTTCATCAACTTCTGGAAGGAATTTGAAGGACAATAACGATGCAGAACAAAGGATTCCTGCAACATTTGGTAAGTGTTTTAAGTTAAATGTTTGTCAATTTTATTGTCAGGAGATCATTCTGACAACAAGTGAATTGGTAGCACTTCGGTGACAATAAGTGAATTTTTTTTGACATGTAGCATGTTTACTAGCCATCAAAATTTCTGAACAATGCCTTTTGCTAATCAATGAAATATATTTATATGCAAGAATGTACTAATTCTGAAGGATGTAATACTGCTTAGTCGTCTGGTTAGTATTAATTCGTTTTGGAGACTGGTTAGTATTAATTCATTTTGGAGACGAGGAAACATTTGACCTGTGTTTGAACTGGTGAAAGCATCCTCGTACTTTTGAGGTTTGGGATTGTGAATAAAGCAGTGTGTTACACATGATGTAAAGCAGATTTTTTGTTGCATTTATGGCGTCGCAGTATGTGCCTATATCTGCGGTAAACTACAAAGTCATCATATCATGGATAAAGAGCTGATAGTAGGAGTTCGCTGCATTTACATTTGTACATTTAATAACTTGCACTTATAATACATAAGTTGAGAGGAGTTTCATCTTGGTTTTCACTAGTTTGAGCATGATAGGATCAAGCCTTGCCATTGTCCGAAACTTGTCTTCCTTTCTGTTCTTGTGGCAGGATGCTCGGTTTAATGAATACGGACTGATCATTTGTCTGTCGCATAGTCTCATCGATGGTGAATCCTACAGCTAGGAATTTCTTGCAGAGCCATGGCATGTAGTTTATTTGCTGAACTGCCTTACATGCCCTGATTGACATTGCTCTTAAAGCTATGGTTTAGTGCTATAGCAACACCCTATCATGTTTCTGCGACCGGCAACCTGTAATAACCATAATCTTTTAACTTTTTTCCTTAGCCTAATCTACTAGATATGAAAGTGTACTAAATTAGTTATGTTCTGAATTTAACATCCAAGACATACATGTGGTGAAAGAAAACTTTGAAGATGTGGCTGAATCACTTTCCAAATTTTTATTTGCTTTATTCAAATGGGTTTTTGTGTTCAACAGGGGCGGGCCGGAAACTGGGTAGGACTCAAGCAAGCCTGCCTCAGACTAGGGTGGCTCGCTCAATATCTGTCAAGGATGTCGTCGCAGTCCTGGAAAGGGAACCCCAGATGTCCAAGTCTACCCTGATGTATCGCTTGTATGAGAGGATCCATTCTGATACTGCGGCTGAGTAAAACTATGGCCAGCCTGAAAACTAAAGGGCCTTGTAGTGATTCCATTATATGACGAGAATTCATTTGTGACGGAGAGTATATATAATGGATTTGGTGCCATTTTTTCCTTCTAAACAACACATTTTAAAACTATGATACTGTTACATCCATATGCATCACTGCACCAAAACATTATATGGATTCGTTGCCCACTAATTTTACTACCAATTATCCATGAAGTGCATCTAAATGATTACTCCAAGAGACATTGTTTTCACCACCTGTTCTGAGATAACTATTTGTTGACAAACTTGCCAGGCAGAATTATGATTTATTTATTTTTTCAAATCTAAGATCTTTCTTTGTCATCTTGTTGCATTTTGAATATGATGATTCACTTGGAATGCACGATCATACAGTATTTTAGGGATTTCCGGTGTTTATTTTTCTGAAAAATCAGAAATTATGGCACTCTTAACAGAAAGGGAAGTTTTTGGGATTCTACGAAAGACGACGAATTTGTAAGAATTGGATGGTTTTTTTTTATTAGCTTCTTTGTTTGGAGTACTACACCAAACAAATTTATATTCTGAATATCTAATATATATATATATATATATCTATCAAAAGTCGAAACTCGGACCATTAAATTTGCTCCTATAGAAAAAAAATTAAATTCACCACGACATAAAATATTTGGCCAAAGTCAAGTTAGTTAGTCACAAAGATATTGATTCAGTAAAAATGCAATCGTGTTGTCTTTTTTTTTTTAAAATCAACAAGATTTAAATTTGGGTCTAGCTCGCTTCTTAGAGCGATTACAATGATTGTTCTCTAATGAGGATAACACATGTTTGTTGAGAGATATGACTATTGAGAGATGAGTTTATTGATGTTACTGACTATATTGTTTGATTTTTAAATAATATATATGAGATCTAATATTAATTTTAGTTCAAAATAAAATGTTAGTGGATTGAATTTTGATAGTGGAAAATTTGTATTTAGAGATCCATTTTGTTAATATGAAAATCATTATATTAATAAACATATTTTAATGTCGTGTGTAGAAAGATAATGTGGGTAATTTTTTTATATATTAGAAATGAGACAAATATAAAATTAATGGTGAGGTCACTCACATTGTCTTGCTCTTGCTTTTTCGTTTATTGATGACTTCACGCAAATAAACCTTCTAGCCGTTTCTAAGGTGTTCCAAGTATTCCTCTCAAAAGGGTAGAGCCAGTGCTGGAAAGAGGGTAGAGGAGAGCAGTAGAGCTTGAGAAAGAAATCTACACGAACCATGGAAATTTACAGCAATATCGGTAGCGTTGATAATGAACAAAGCCAACAAATTGTTGATGTAAGGTCGGTGGCCGAAGCCATCTCCGTCGACAGCGATACGAATACCCCTCTCTATCAGGTTGAAAGTCTCTGCATGCGCTGCGGCGAGAATGTAAGTATTCCCTGCAAACCATATTTGCAACTTACGCTAGTACTAATGCCAATTTGATCATTTTTGACAGGGAATTACAAAATTTTTATTGACTTTGATTCCACACTTTAGAAAGGTACGTCTTTAAATTATTTTGTTTTTATATATTTTCTCTATTCTATGATATTCTGGGTTTATGGAACAAGATTATTAAATCCAGAGTAAGGGTAGCTCCAATTTAAGAGAATATGCGAGAAAATGGGCTACAATGGAGGGATAATCCTTCTAGTGGATTCCAACTAATTTTTTCCTAATGTATTAAGAGAACAAGGCTTTGATGATGATTTAGCAATCCATTTGGTTAGGCCAACTCCCATGCAAGACTACTGCATTGGAGGCAAGGTCCGGAAAGGGCATGATTTGTGCAGCCTCATCCCCCCATCGCTGAGAAGCTGGCTTCGAGGCTGCATTGTTAGTGTAGCAACTTTACCACTTGGCCAATGGTTCGGTCTTTAGCAATCCATTTGTTTAAACCAACCTACCTAGCATGCTCATTATTTTTTTTCTTCTCTTGCCTTACCTCTTAAAGGAAAACTCACCTTGTTTTTAAAGAAGTTGACTCAGTTACAGAAACTAACAAAGGGTTCTACTGAATGTTCCCTGTCTGCAGGTCTTGTTGTCAGCCTTTGAATGTCCTCACTGTGGTGAAAGGTAACATGAATATCTTATTACTTATTTGGCGAAATTGTAGTTTTGGCAATGTTGTGTAGAATATCTCTTTTTTTGTATACATTTTTTCTTCCCCAGAAACAATGAAGTTCAGTTTGCTGGTGAACTCCAACCTCGAGGCTGTTGTTATCATTTGGAAATCCAGTCGGGCGATCCTAAGGTTATACCCACAATGACTGATTATTGTTGAATCGTAACTTGTACTATGTTTGCTTAGTTTATACTTATATGGTTAAATATAGCTTTCAGGGGAATTGGAAATATATTTGCAATTCTTTTTCTGTTTCTTTTTTCAGTTTAATGATGTTTTAATTTCAACAATCTTTTTCTCTTCTGATCTTCCCTCTCTTTTGTAGTCTTTGCATTTTTGTGATTCCACTTTCTTCCTTTTCTTGTTTGGGAAGAATTCTCTACATATATTTTTTCATTCTCAAAATGGCGCTCTTATCACTATTTGACATTTTGTTTATGATTGCCCTTGAGTTCAAAATGTTTTGGTCTTTTTGGATAATCAGTAGTGTTTGTTCTAAGATCCTGACTCATAAATTGATGCATTTGCTTTGAGCAATTATGAGTTTATTTTTCTATTTGAACCATAGACCATAACCCCCAAAAGTTTACATTTCCATGGAGTTTCATAAATGCATTCTTAACTTATTTTTGTCAATTTTCTTTTCCAGATGTGATGCACATCAGACTTCTAATCTACCTTTCAATTATAGACTTATAGTCCTCACCAACAATCCCTCACACCAACCCCAAAAGGAAGGGAAAATGTGCGGATGAAATAGAAATTTGCTTCTTTTTTTTTCCCGTGTATTTTGTTTTGTTTCCCTCCACTTATAAGTTATGATATCTATAAGCAAGTTGACTTACGGGTATGTTCGATGCAGATTCTTAATCGTCAAGTTGTAAAATCTGAATCTGCCACTATCAAGGTGCAGTTGATCCTACTTGCAATACCTGTACTAGTTGAAAATTATTTCCTTTGCAGTATCAAGGTTGTGATTCTGCTGGTAAATAGTGTTTCTGGCTCAGTGGATTGAAAATTAGTGTATATTTGTAAAAAATGATTGTGTCGGAAACGTTAACAATTTCAGTTTGGGCAATTCTGATATGCTTAGGTCATCTTTGTAGATATTATTGCACATATCAGAGGACTTGTTAATTGATTTCTCTTATGGATTCATGTGGTGACCCCAAACTTTTTGGGGAAAAGGCTTTGATGATGACAATGATTTATTCTTTGGCATAATTTTCCCAACCATCTATCAGTTGTTGTCTTGAGGGTCAAACCACTGGATTGCGTTTTGAATAATCTTTACTTCTCTTCCTTAAATCAAGTCATTTTATGATTTAGTCAAGTTGGGATTTCTTAGTTGCTTTGTTACGTGCAATATCTAAGTAATAGATCTTCTATTCTATGATTATAAATTGTATTTTTTTCATTATGCAGATTCCTGAACTGGATTTCGAGATTCCTCCTGATGCACAGCGTGGCAGTTTGTCTACAGTAACTCCTTTCTTCCTTGTTCAAATTTGTTATGTATTGACGATTGACCTGGGTTTTAAGGGACTGCCTTTAGTTAATTGTGTATCTTTTATGCCCTCATTTTTGGTTTTATGTAAATGTTGTCTTGTTGGTAATGGAGTTCTTTTTCTGCATTTTGTATTGCTTAGCATGATGGTGCATGCAATAAATTATAACTATTTATGGGTCAAACGATATGTAGAATAAGAGTTTAATAAAAATTGCTTACTCATTTCGTCACTGTAGGAATCCTTGATTCCATTGGACTTCTTGTTTTCCATTTAGGGTAATTATTCTAGTTCATTGGTTGCTGAGCTTCTTTTCTTTAGCCAAATCAACCCGTTTTGATTATTTTAGGTTGAGGGGATATTGATAAGAGCTGCTGATGAGTTACAGGCTCTTCAGGAAGAGCGTAAGGTGCACTTTGATCCCAATATTTTATTGTCTGACAACAATATCGGCTGAAAGAAGTGGTTACGATTTCCAGTATCTTACATGCTATCTTCTGGTTTCCAGAAAGTAGATCCTCAGACAGCCAAAGCAATTGACCAATTTTTGTTGAAACTACGATCTTGTGCGAGTGGGAATTCATCCTTCACCTTTATCCTGGATGATCCTGCTGGAAACAGCTTTATTGAGAATCCGTAAGTGATTTCCTTAACCAAGAGAGAACTTGGCTCGTACAGTCCTACTGTACTTGCGATGAGGGTTTGTTCTATGTTGGAGGATTATGTGAAATCAAATGCCATTGGGCTTCAATGTTTGATTGCTCTTTTTCGTTCTTTTTCCTCTCCCTTTGCTATTTCTTTTGTTTATTGTCAAATTAATATTTTCTACCAATTGTCTTGGATGAGAGAGTTGAATTGACTTGCAATTTGAGTGGACTGTGGATGGATCATCTTTAATTTTTGATTGATTGATTATAGAATAATACGTGAATAGGTATGCTCCTTCCCCGGATACATCATTGAGTATTAAGTTCTACGAACGAACTCCAGAGCAACAAGCTGCACTGGGTTATATTTGTGGTCCATCACAGTTGCAGGAACCTTGTGATGGGCCACCGGCAGAGGTCTCAAGTAGCACTTCGGATCAAACAAGAACTCCACATGGATCAGTTGGAGCCACAGCTGGTCATCGGGCCATTGCTCATAGCAACAGTGCAGAAATTGCTGAAGCTTTGTTTCGTTACTCTGCACCAGAAGAGGTGGGGTTAGTAAAATTGTTAAGACATCTATGTTTAGGATTTGGCATATTTTTATTCTCCCTTTTGTATATCATTATTTCGCCCCTTTTTTAGGTGATGACTTTTCCTTCAACTTGTGGAGCTTGTGCAGCTAGATGTGAGACACGAATGTTTGTCACAAGTATCCTCATGCACTTTGTTGTGTTTTTCATGTCAAATTATCTGTTTTATCCAAGTACTTGAAATGCTTAGGTGTTGGGGTTGACAAATGACTATCCGAGAAAAGTGCTTTGGGTTTGTCCATTCTTACCATCTTGATTGTGGAGTTGCTGAATTGTGCTGATTCTCCTTGATTGGATGAAACTTGTTGAGCTTAACACTGTATAGAGATTCCATATTTCCAAGAAGTGATTGTCATGGCTTCCACTTGTGATAGTTGTGGTTACCGCAACTCTGAGGTTTGTAGTGAATATTTGTATATGTGTGTGTGTGTTCTTGTTTTTGATAGAGTGAATAGTTGTGTTTTAGATCTTTACCAAGGAAAATTGGTTAACCTTGAGCTAAACACTTAATAGGCCTACTTATTACTCAATCCAAAAACAAAAGTTGTAACAAAAATTTGCTACTAGTAATGAAGAACTGTGTTGTCTACAGTCTCCTCCTCTTTATCAACACAGTATCTAAACTGTATCATTCAGATCTATTGTTTAATGCAAAATTGAAGAAAAAGCAGTAGACTATGTGTATCCTTAATTTTATTGATTATCCATATCTCCAATTTTCAAATAATAGTATGTTTCCGTGGTCCAAACAAATATGGATGGAAAAATTACAGGAAAAATACAAAAAATATCATCACAATCAAGAAGTTCCACTACAGTCCATCAAAACGGTCACTCATCTCTTGCACTGCTCCTTAATGGCGAAAGTCTGGGAATGGTGTGGAGTCTAATGGGTGTTAACTGGGTTTCCTTGTAGTTTGACTTTGAAAGCTAAGGCTTGGCGTTTCCTTGTCTCTGACAAATCCAAGAAAAAAAATTGTGCTTCTGTTCCTTTAGAGACTACCTGTTGGTTAATCTTGAAGGAATAAAAATCTGGGATTTTCCATGATAAGAAGTTCTCCTTTGTGGTTTTGTTGGATAGACGGCTTTCTGTGCTTCTGGTTGAGTGGAATTTGTTCTAATACATTTTATAGTTTTAGGATTCAGGGTTATTTTTTGTTGTTTTAATTTCTCATATTTGTAATTCAGTTTGTTCTTGGTTGCACCCCCTTTGTGCCGTTATTTAAAAAAATGAATACTTGTGTTTCTTGCTGTAATTGTACTTTTTGTGCAGTTGAAGCCTGGCGGACCAATTCCTGAAAAGGGGAAGAGAATAACTCTCCGTGTGAAGAACGTTAATGACCTAAGTCGTGACGTGATAAAGGTTTGTTATGATTTTATCTGGATTTTAATTTTTTTGCTTAAATTTTTGTTGCATACTAGCATTTTTCCACCATATTATTGATGCACTTTTCTAAGTTTTGAGTTACAATATTTCATTTTCTGCTTTGGATGGTAGATGAATTTTAAGGGGTATGATTGCTATCTGCTTGAATTCTGTCCAAGACAGGCCAGTCAAAAATATTAACTTACGTAGGCTTGAGCATTAGATTAATTATGGATGACCTGTTAAATCTCTAGTGTGGCTTTCACTGTGGAAGGCTTTTGTGATTTGCTTCCAAGGCCTGGGACCACCTTTCAACTCATTGCCAACCCCAGCGCCCCCACAACCCCACCCCCCCTCCCCTCCCTCCCCACCGCTGGATAAAAATGCTATAGATTCTGGGATTTATGTCTCCTTGAGATGGGTCTCAAGTCTCAAGCCTTTTGGTTTATGACAGCCTCTAGTACATAAGTACATTATCCTCTCAAACAAATGTATCTGATGCCACCTTTGTGATGTTTTGCATTTTAGTCGGTATGGGCGACCATAATTGCCAGTTACCTTACCTGGCATCAGGGTTACCTCCTATGCTTTTTTGCCACTGACAATGCAAAACGTTGTTTAATATTTATGTTGCCTTTATCAGTCAGATACTGCCAGTGTTGAAGTTCCAGAACTTGACTTGGAGTTGGCTAGCGGCACTTTAGGAGGAGTTGTTACAACAGTTGAAGGTTTGATTACAAAGATTAGTGAAAGTAAGTATGATTTTCTACTTTATTTAGTTTGCTGTCTTCCTATTTATTTGTTAGTTTTTTACTTTTGTTGACATTTCTCCTTTTTCACTTTTTTGTTCTAAAGATGTATCTAATCTTACCTGTACAGACTCCAAAGTCTGTAGTTGCCTGGAATGGAGTAAATCCATTGGTTTACCATATAATCTGGGGCACTTATTAGCAACGCCATCGTTTTGCATGCTATTTTGGACCTAGTCCTAAATTCCTTAGCAGCATTTGCATGATGCTTTCTGAAATCATTTTTCTTGCAGTAGATCCTATCTCTACATTTTGAAAATGAAGGCATTAGAAATAAGTCGAAAGGTGTTGTTGATGTTGGGCAGTAAGAGCAATACTCTTTCTTACGCCCTCTTTGAGGTCTTTAGTTGGCTTTTTAATTGCCAAAAGACTTAACGGATATGAGGCTTTATTGGGTTATAGATTAGGCAGAGGTTGGTGATCAAATGAGAGGAGAAAATTTAAGGTTCTTTTGGGCTATAGATTAGGCAAAGGTTGGTGATCAAATGACGAGACAATTTAAGGCTTTTTTGGGTTATAGCCTAGGCAAAGGTTGGTGATCCAATTAGATGAGAAAATTAGATACTCGATTGGAGAATTGTTCTACTAGGTTTAAGATTAAGTCTAGGTTTAAGAATAGGTGGGCTTGTTTGAGCATTGAAAACAAGAAATTTAGAACTTTCATGTGCAGAATCAGATCAGGAATTACATTATATTAGGGATCCTTGGCGTGACACTTAGGGATCGTTTGCATTACACAATTGAAGCAAATTATTTGTTGGCATCATTTACTGATGACAAAAAAAATATCCATAGACTTCATAGTAGCTCTTATTCTTGTAGTTGGTTACGTGCTTTTTTTCTTCTTCTTTTGCCCCAGTATTACATATAAGTTGAGATCTATTCTGTTATTTATTGATTTTTTTTACTATCTGTTTCCCGTCCTTGATTGCTTGACTATTTGTGGGGTGAATAAATTCTTATACTATGTCAGCGACTTCTGGACGTACTTGGTAACATTTCACCTTCTTTATAAGGGATCAGTGTTTTCCTTTTATGGTTTTATGTACAAAGAAATGAGGAAATAATTGGTGTATAATTTCACTAATTTGGTACTGGTTCTAAAACGTGTCTTTCTTTTTATTTTATTTTTTTATGAATGGAAAGGAGCTTTCTTGGTGTGCTTTCAACATAGCTTATCATCTACAGTATGGCTGATGTTGGAGTTGTAGACAACATTACAGAACCTAGCAAAAGCATCCAATTCACAATCGTGGGAAATCCTTGTGAAAGTGATGCTAATATGCATGTGCCTTTTGGTTTCACAAGTTTAGATACTTTGTTACTTTTGGCAATCAACTCAATAAGTTCAACTTATTGGGTTGGGACGTTTCACATAATTTATAACTCCCTCTTATTTGTGGGCTGGACAATCTGACAACCCAATTAGCATTATTTTTTTATTTTTTTTTGGGTGCCACACTGGATATTAGATGTGGCTATATATCATTTACTGGATGGTATGTGATGATCTGTTTGATGTGTGTGCAGGCCTTGAGAGGGTACATGGATTTACTTTTGGAGACAGTCTTGAGGAAGATAAAAAAAGCAAGTGGCTAGACTTCAAAGCTAGGCTAAGCAAGGTTAAATTATGAATATTGCTTCTGCTATTCACCTATCAAAGGCTAGCATGATGCCCTTTTTCTCTCATTTTCTAGAATGAAAGTATACTACAAATTTTAGCTGGTCTGATTTGAACTTCAAGAGTTGATAGTTAAAATAGTTAAGAGCCATACTTGGAACCTCTTTCAAAATACTACATACTTTGGGCTGGTCTCTTCTTTTCATATGGATGTACTCGGATGTGATCCAAAATCATGATATGAAAGTTGTTGTCTATCTCTTCCATAGCAATCGTTGGATTATTCCTTTCTGCTGGACGTCACCATTTGCATAAAATCTTTGAAATTACAACATTCCATTTTGTTTGGAAGTGTAATAATTTTTTTTCAAGTCAACATAAATCTAGTTCTCTTCCGAGTAAAGGAGATCATGAGTATTCCCTTGGGTAATTTTGTATTCCAGAGAGGATATGTAGAAGTTGACACTTGTTAAGTTGTTGTGGCTTTTAGGTTATTTGGCTTAAAAAGTTTATTTCCGGACAGATTAACATAGCCTCTCGTGTGCAAGTGATAGCAAATGTCTTTCCAATTTGATTATCTTTTCACTTTTCAGGAGTGTTTCATGGCATGTAAATTTTTTGGCATGATAAACTTCTCCACGTTTAGTTACAGGTGAATATGTCGCCCAATAGTAGGGTTTTAGGATGCAATTTAGGAGTCACGAGTTTAATTCTTGAAAATGGCATCCACATATTATGTGAGGTAAGGTAGGTATAGATCCTGCTTGTCCCCGACTCCATCCACTATGGGTGCATTGTCCACAGGAATTATTAAGCTCTTTTTAAGTTAGAATTATGGTATTTATTAGTGAAGGTCTGAAGGATGAAGAAAATGGTGGTAACATCTTTTATTGATTATTTTCTTAGTGATATTGTCCTAACGAATGCACATTTTCTTTTTTTTTTGGCAGCTTCTAAGTGTGAAAGAATCATGGACACTAATTCTTGACGATGCATTAGCAAATTCTTTTATTGCACCCTTGTGTGATGATATCAAAGATGACTATCAATTAAATTGTAAGTTCCTTTTTTTCAGTCTTCAAGAAGTTCATAAATGTGCTCTGATGTTTAAGATCATTTCCTTTCATTCATTTGTTAGATGCGGGCTTTTTTTTCCCCTCCTGCAAGAGTTTTGTTAAAAAAATTAGGATTGTGATAGCTGTATGGATTCAACATACTCCTTACTCAAGGATTGCAAATTTTACGAGTTTTTCATTGGTTTTTGTGTCTAATCCTCGTTGCAGTACTCCCAGGAACCAATGTCCTTTAAAGTATAGAGTTTTTTAGTTCTACGAATTGGTTCTTTGCTCCTCGCTCCCTCAGTTATGCTTTTATGCTATCCTGGAATCACAGTTTATGGATAACGCCGTTGCTGGTAATGATTGCGTTTGCATAAGAAATCATTTCAGGCTTAGGGATGTGAATGATAAAACAAATTTCCTTCTCTCTTGAGAAAAATTAATAGATGCATCAGTAAGAATATACTTCCTAAAAGAAAGGAGGTTTTCTCATTTTCAACAGCTAGCTAGTTTATTTTATCTGATGTGGTGGATTGCTACTTGTTTTTCTAACTAGAAGTTTTAATTGGTATATTGCAATTATTCTTTTCCCAGTTGAAGAATATGAGAGGTCCTGGGAACAGAACGAACAACTGGGACTGAATGATATCGACACTTCCTCCGCAGATGCTGCTTACAATACTAAAGCATAAACACATTTCCTTGGTGTTCTCTTTGTAGCATCTCTGTTTCAACTTCAACTCTTTGATCCTTTGCTATGAAAGTAGTGTACTTCATGACTTTCACACAGATTTTAGAAAGTCGGACGTCTGGATTAATTTGATAATTTTACCGTAACTTTAGACTAAATACATACTAATGTATGTCTCTCTGCATTTGTCTCTTTGTCCGTGACTCTGTATATTGTTGAGACAACAAAACTCACATTGATGGAATGTCCAAAAAGCTTCATAATGCCTGTATATATATGAAGAGATGGGAAAAATCATAAACAGAAGACTAGCCTTGAGTCGGAGTTGATCCTATAAGCGATAAATGAACATGCTAACGTGGAATTGATACAAGCTGTATTACAAGTTTACAAGATGGCTTTTGGTGAACTTTGTCGAGTGACGGATTACAGAACAAATGGAATAGTTACTTTTACTGTTGTTTGTCTTGTCCACTCTCTGACGACTCTACGCTGGTCTTTAGCTTCACTGGGGCAACCTTTGCAGGGGTTGAGTGTTCAGCCTGAGAGAATCGAATCAAGATGTGCATCACAACAGTAACGATGGCCAAACCAAATGCTGAGAATACGATGCCCTTCCAGGAGGAAAGAAGAGAAGACCATTGGAGGAACTTTAGAGTACCCATAACAAGCAGACATGCCCAAGAGGAAACAACCTGTGTCCAGAGTAAAACCAGTCAAGATTCAAGAACCATATGGTCAGGAACAGGAGACGATGTCACCACAGTTAAGAGGATCGTTTTCAAGCCGAAACAAGTCTCTGAAAGCAAGTTAAAATAAGTATCTTACAACAAGGGACTTCAATGGCCTGCCAATATCCTGTTGTTCTTGGTCGCTGAAGGTGTCCGCAGCCAAATGTTTGTCCAATAAAGCATCCTGGTATGATTAGCCACAAGGCAAAAACAAGGAAGAAAATAAAATGCATATTACTGCAAACACAAGTGAACAAATAAGCTACACATAAGAAATCATTAGCGACAATCATGTGAACTTTGCAACTACTTCTGTATTTTAAGCACAAGATTTCACATATCTGTGATTGCTACGTTAATGGAAACAGCAACTGCAACATACAAGTTAAATAAAGTGTACCTTGGCCACAAACATATCTCTACACCAATGAGCAACAGCTTCATCTGTCTCGGGTAAATCCTTCATAATATGCCGTTTAAGATGCACATGGACCTATAAGAGAGTGGAGACCATACTTCAGCAAGTGAAAAATATGCACGTAATAGTATTCAAACCATTAGTCATTCACATTCAATTCCATGGCCCTTCACTTCAGTCTTTGAAGTAAAATTGTAAGCTTCCAGCATTAATTGCTCCTTCAGTTGTCCCAAAAAAAAAAACCAAACTTAGAGCACAATGTTCCTACAGTCCTACCACCAGCACAAGGTTGTTTCCATAGCTTAGATATTGTTAATTTACCACAAGAAAAACAAGGAGCTTTTGGCACACTAAAACAACTAACAATAAAACACAAATAATATTATTCCTCCCAAAAAAAAAAAATACCACGGAAGACTGCCCCTTGAATAGTCGAAGCATTGTAGGAGGAGGTGAACTTTTTGGAATAGCCACTGTCACATTGTAAATGGCCGGGACAAATGAGCGCATATGACTTACAGCTGTAACAAAACCCTGCAAGCAACGACACGTTAAGTAAGCATCTCAGGTCGATGTGATTCATCCCACATAGTAGACAATTGAACATAAGCACAACAGAAACAATCAAAAGACCAGAACCTCCAATCTCACATCGGATATGGGTATTTTGAGAGTTATTCAAGGCACACCAGTAAAAGTTAAAATGGGTTGTAATTGCTTAAAACTAATACTAGACAAAAAATTCTGACGAAAAGATGGGACTGTCAGGAAATGAACAGCAAGAAGGTCCAATGGAAAGTTAACCTTAGTACGAGGAATCAAAACATTTCTAGGGACAGGCAATCCAGTTGAGGCTGCATATTCCTGAGCTGCTAAAAGCTTTGCCTTTGTAAAGCGTGTTCCTTCAACAAAAAGAGCCAACCAAAAGGGCTGAGGGAAGTCTTTTAGCCGTAAAAGACCTGTCTGCATATATAGACCCACAAAATTCATGAGACCAGTAAAAGTATTCCAAAAACAAACATATACACGAGACAGAGAAATGCCCGCTTCTAGCAATTCCTGATATAAGGGGAACCGAGTAAAACACATGCACAGAAGCACACCGTACCTTCAATGTGTTTTCATCCTTCGCCCAGTTTCTTTCCAGGAAAAGATACTCAGAAAACCACATTGACCAACCAATAACCTGTGTATAAATTTGGACATAATTATCATCCCCTTACACAGAAACTACGGTACTCACAAAAAAACCAAGGATGGCTACCATAACAGAAATGAGAACAAGGTTTCACAGAAATCTCAACATCTAACAGTTTCGTCCATCATTCTCCATATTTCCATGTTGGGCACTTAAAGGAGAAATTTGTCTACAAATGCGTCATAGTGGATTCAAGTCTAAGTATTAGGAATCTAGGTTCAAAAACATGTAGTGAAGGCAAGGGTTGAAGGTCAAATGACTCACAACTCACAAGATGGAGAATTGTAGCTGGATTCTCAAGAAAAAGTGAAACTGTGGCATTCATCAGCTAATAAATGAATTCAGAAGGTGGAAATCACATTGCATTCCAAGCCTTTGGCACGACCATACGATACAACCATGAGGTAAAATTTTCGTTTTTATGTGGCTGGAAAGACAGAAAACAATGCTATTATCAAAAGATGGTTCGACGATTTAGTATATCAGGGTTGTTTTGTTGGAAAGGTAGACTAAGCTCCCGCAATATAGAAGAGCAATGAACAAGCTTTCGCAGTGTCAAACCTATGTAAAGAGCACATGAGTCTTCACAGAATTGAAGTCTTACAAAACTTCATCAAACTAAAGAACATCCTTTTCTTCACAGCAAAATTGGCACAGGAACTATAGAAGAGCAATGAACAAGCTTTCGCAGTGTCAAACCTATGTAAAGAGCACATGAGTCTTCACAGAATTGAAGTCTTACAAAACTTCATCAAACTAAAGAACATCCTTTTCTTCACAGAAAAATTGGCACAGGAACTATGATCAATGTATAACATCGAATTTGAAATTACTAAAACTTAGTTTTACAAAGAAAAAAAAACAGAAGAATAGCAGCATCATGTTGGCTGTGAATCTTTGGGCCAAGCTCCAGTTGAATGAATTGACCAACTTTCTTTTTTCCATATGCTTTTCCGGTTCAGCTAAAAAAAATCTAATTCTAATGTGTGAACTTACTGAACTTTCAGTATTATCAATAAATGTATCAAAACACCATTGAACATACTGGAAGCACTTTTGATGATTTCTTCATTACAGCCAAGGCACTTCCAAGGCAACCTGACCGCTGCAAGAAGTAAATATGACAAGCAATTAGATACCAAATATAGAGGAAAAAAACAAAAGATGACAGTAAGAATAGTAATCCCAAATCAAATTGGAATTTTACTGTTGCCGATACAAAATGCCACCACACTAAATCGTTTATCAAGAAAGTGAACAAAAATAACATTTCTTTTGATACAAACTGAGAAAAGGAAAATGGTAATGGTATGCACAGAAGCTGCAACAAAGAAAAAGCAAGCAACAGTGAAACCAAAAAAAATAAAATAAATTATGTATTATAGCAATATAGTAGAAAATCACAGGAACTACTGATGTATAACACGTGCATAGCATTGACATCAATATCATACAAACAAAATGCATATATAATTAAGGTTTTTACGTGTATATCCTTGTGTATGTGCCTGTGCAGATCTAAGAAGCACGGATACGTTAACTAACATGAAGTATCTGTATCCGTTACGTATCGGATACAGATACGTACGGATACGCCAAAAATACGTCTGGAAAACGTATTTTTTAAATACAAATTTTTAATTAATTTTTTAAATGGAAGATACGTTTGGGATACGTCACAAATACGTCCCAGATACGTATTTATCACAATGGAAAGCCTAAATCGCTCTGGGCTTACTTACCTGACCTAATTTATCTGGAACAAAAGCATCGCTCGCGACATCCCAGCTCCACGCGACTCCAGGTGACGAGGCGACTCCATCCAGGCGACATCGCAACTCCAGGCGACTCCATCCAGGCGCGACTCCAGGCGACATCGCAGTCGACTCCATCCAGGCGCGACTCCAGGCGACATCGCAGTCGACTCCAGCAGGCGGCATCGGAACTACTCCAGGCGACTCCAGGCGACTTCTCCAGGCGCAGCTCCACGCGATTCTCCAGCAGTCGATTCTCCCGCAAGGAACTCCAGTAGGCGAGGCGACTCCATCCAGCCATCCAGGTATGAGTTTGTAACTTTGTATTTAATACGTTTTGTCATGTCTCCACGCCTAAGCCTTTTTAAAAATTTAATCTCATAAGTGATAAGTCAGTCTCCAGTCTCCACTTATTATTTTTTAAAATGTAATCTCAGGTTCTGAATTTGACATCTAATATCCAGGCTTCTCATGGCCACTGCCTCTGCTTCAGCCACTGCCTCTGCTTCTGCTTCAGTGCAATCTTGTAGTATTGATAGTAGTACTGATGATTCATGCAAACCTTTGTGGAGATATGTCAAAAGACAAGAAAGGCATGCCGAAGGTAGTGGTGGAGGAAATATTTCATGGGAGTGTAATTTTTGCCATATGCAAAAAACTACCTCTTACACTAGAGTGAGAGCTCATTTACTGAAATTGCCTAGGTTAGGCATTGCTGGTTGTAAAAAAGTATCTAGCAAAGATATTGTGGAAATGCAAAGATTGGAAGAGGAAGTTAAGAATAGAGAAATAGCAAATGCACCAAAGAAAGTGCCATTGCCACCTTCTACTATGTTTTCAGGTGGAATGTATGCAACTGGCTATGAGTCTAAGAAAAGAAAGGAGGCTGGAAGTTCTAGACAGACTAGTCCTGTTGAGAAATCTTTTAATATGGAGGCTCGAAATCAATTGCATGCTCTCGTTGCAAGATTTTTCTATGCTTCAGGCTTGCCATTTCACTTGGCAAGGAGTCCATACTATGTGAGTATGTTCTTATTTGCATGCAATCAAAACTTGTCAGGTTATTTGCCTCCAGGGTATAATATGTTGAGAACAACTTCGCTCCAACAAGAAAAGGCGAATGTAGAGCGATTGTTGCAGCCAATTAAAAGTACATGGCGAGAGAAAGGAGTAAGCATCGTGAGTGATGGATGGAGTGACTCACAAAGAAGGCCTTTGATCAATTTTATGGCAGTGTCTGAAAGTGGGCCTATGTTTCTCAAGGCTATTGATTGTTCTGGTGAGACGAAAGACAAATTCTTTATCTTTAACTTATTGAAAGAAGTTATTGAAGAAGTTGGTCCTCAAAATGTGGTTCAAGTGATTACAGATAATGCAAAGAATTGTGCAGGTGCAGGACTTCTTGTTGAAGGAGTGTATCCACACATTGTGTGGACGCCATGTGTGGTTCACACACTAAATCTTGCTTTGCAGAATATTTGTGCGGCGAAGAATTTGGAAAACAATCAAATAGTGTATGACGAGTGTTCTTGGATCACAATTGTTTCGGGGGATGTTAATATCATCAAGAATTTTATCATGAACCATTCCATGAGGTTAGCCATTTTTAATGAGTTTGTACCTTTGAAGTTGCTATCGGTTGCTACTACTAGATTTGCTTCTGTTATTGTGATGTTGAAGCGATTCAAACTTATAAAGAGAAGTCTAATGAGTATGGTGATTAGTGAGAAGTGGAATTCTTATCGGGAGGATGATGTGGGAAAGGCTAAATTTGTGAGGGATAAGGTGATAGATGAAGTTTGGTGGGATGCCATTGACTATATACTCTCATTCACAGCTCCTATATATGATATGCTTAGGGCTTGTGATACAGACAAGGCTTGTCTTCACTTAGTCTATGATATGTGGGATTCTATGATTGAAAAAGTGAGACTTGCAATATATAGAAAAGAAGGAAAGCGAGTTGAAGAGCCTTCAAACTTTTACGATGTAGTGCATGGCATTCTAGTAAGTCGTTGGAACAAGAACAATACCCCACTCCATTGCTTAGCTCATTCACTCAATCCAAGGTAACAATCAAACTTTTAATCTTTTATATTTCAAGTCCTAATCTTAATTTTGTTTCTTTTTAAAATTTGAAAGTCTAAACTTTTGCAATCTTGCTAGTTGTTTTTCCTCCTTTTTAAGGTATTATAGTGACCAATGGCTTAATGAAGATCCTACTCGGGTTCCTCCACATAAAGATGTTGAAGTTGCTAGGGAGAGAATGAAATGTTTGAAGAAATACTTCTCTAACTCTGAAGAGAGGATGGCGGTAACAATGGAGTTTGTACAGTTTTCTAGCATGTCGGGAGATTTTGCAGATACCGATTCTATTCACCATCGTAACAATATGGATCCTAAGAGTTGGTGGGTTACCTTTGGTGCAAGTGCACCTTTACTGCAAAATCTGGCTTTAAAGATACTTGTGCAACCATCTTCTTCATCATGTGCTGAGAGAAATTGGAGCACTTACTCATTTGTGCATTCAGTGAGGAGAAATCAAATGGCACCAAAACGTGCAGAAGACTTGGTTTTCATTCATAGCAATCTTCGACTCTTATCAAGAAGACAACCAGATTATTGGAAAGGAGAGAGCAAGATGTGGGACATTGCAGGTGACACGTTTGGCACATTTGAGGATGTTGGAGAGTTAGAGGTTGCACATCTCTCTCTTGATGAGCCGGACTTGGAGAGTGTAGTTTTTGATGATGATGGCGATGAGGGTGGATTGGGTGATGGAAGTCATGAAGCAATGAATGTTTAAGGCTTTATGTAATTTTTATGTAGGAGGCTAATGACTATTTATGTTATATTTGTCAATTTTCATGACTATTTATGTTTGATTATGTTATGAGAGTTTGAAACCTATTTAGTTAAATTTTAAATTAAAACGTATCTCAAACGTATCCGTATCCTATTTTTTTGAAAAATGACGTATCCCCGTATCCGTATCGTGTCGTATACGTATCACGTATCCGTATCGGTGCTTCTTAGGTGCAGATGCATATGTTAAATCGTTAATATAGGTTACCAAACATGACATAGCATATGGCTATTCTAGAGTGTTTTCACCCATGCATTTAACTATTTAAGGTTAGACAAGATATTCTATGCACCTGAGCCAAAACCCATCCAACGAGCCAATCGATGTCACTTCTATGATTTGATACGACAAGTGCATGTTCTTTACCTGCAAATATAATCAACTCAGAATACTTTCAGGCTAGACAAAACAAAAAAATATTGCAAGGACTATTTAGTCAACAAGTATGACTCCTCACCCATTGAATGAAAGGTTTCTGGGTCTGTAAATAGTTGGATCTGCAGCCAGAGGGGATCATTATTCAACATTTAAATGTTTCAACATGATAAATCAAAGCATAAGGACGAATGTTCATAAGATATAGCTAATACTATCGAGTATCGACTAGGTGTTTCGGATTACTAGTTGTTTCCTCAATTAGTAATGCAAGCACTTATAGTAAGCAAGTTGATATGCAAGGACACACACAAACATTAAAAAAAAAAAAGTAAACCCGAACGCTGACAGTTCAAGACGGGTGAACACACCTTAACTCCTGCCCACCAATCAACCAGCCATACAAGTTCCAGCCACAATAATTCTGCCACAGCTCTGTTAATCCTTCGGTAAGTGTTCTTTGAAAATGGCCGAATGAGGGCGAAGCAAATCGCCTGAAGCAAAGGACGGTAACAGAAGGATAATGTTTAGCCCTTAAACTTAAAAAAATAACTCTTAACTATGAATCTATGATAGTTAGAACCAATCAAACCCAATAAGTAAATTACATAGAAATCAAATAAAAACGATCAAATGTCAGATCCAACACAGTAACCGAGCTAAGACCAGGAGAAATTGGATTCGTTTCTTTTTTTCTTCACATTACAGAGACTCAATAACGCAAGCAAAGTAACACAATTTCATGTTTGATAACGACATTTATAACACATAGAGCTCAAACAATGCCCAATTAACAAAAAGCCAGCCCAAGAGACTAGATAAAACCCATATTATTCTAACCTGAATCAAATTGACAACGAGGCCTGAGGCGAAAAACATAACCCCCAACGGCAAGATGACAACTGCCGCCGATATAGCCATGCCTGGCTTTGGAATTTTCACAAACACAAATCGAGCGAGAAACAGAGAAGTGTATCTAGAGAATTGATTTGAGAGTAGATTCGAAGCGGACATATAAAATGAAATAAATAATTACTGTCAATGGGGCTTTAAAAGGCTTTAACTTTCAAGTTGGGTTTCGCTAATTACAAGAAGAAGATAAGGAGAGAGAAGAAACGTATCAGGCACTGGCTATGGAGCTTTAAACGCTGCTTCTCCTTTCAAGGAAGGAAGACAGATACGTCAGGAGATTTTTCTCTTTTCGTTTGCTAATGCCAAATATTTTATTTATTTTAATTATTATATTTCTCTCTACGATGACCATGAATTAAGGTGACAAAATAATATCAGATAATTAGATAATTGATTTGTTCGATCAAGGTTAAATCAAATTTAGACATAACTAATATATTTAAAAATCGAATTCAAATAAAAAATATTTTATTTGGTTTAAAATTAGATTAGGGTGCAAAGTGCAAAGACATAAATCTTATTTGATTCAATTGTTGGGGTTCGAACTCGAATTAAATTATTATTCGATTTAATTACCTCTAGATTTAAATCAATTCGACGATGCTCAATTAAATACATTCGAAATTCAAACAAAATCGGATCCAAACATACAAATATCTCATAAACATCACATCCCTATCCTATGTTATTTCACTTGATCTAATCGAACCCAAGTTTTCGCCGGGGTTGGAATCTGTCCATCAGAACTGTGGTTTGCAGGTTAACGTATTTGGAAGGTCCGCTCTCTACTTTTCCCTCCACGCTCAAGCATCATTCATTGGCCGGCCTAACCTTATTGATACCCAAAACGGCAGGGAAAGTGACGTATTATCGGGAAAAAAATAAAAATTGATTGGGTTATAGCTTAGATTTTGGACGGAGTTAATGAGTTGGGTAATAAATTTTTTATTTTTAAAATATGGTGCCTCGAATCGGTCTAGTGTCTAGCTTATTAGTAGCTTGGGCCGCTTTAGGGATGGGCCGGCGACATGCGTATGTATCTCTAAATGAAGGTTGTCTTGCTGAAGATGCCAGAACCAGAAGGCTAGGAAGTAGGAAGCCAAACTAAAGGATATGGAGATTTCAACAGTTGATGGTTTCCAACATTTCTTGACAAATAGAATATTGCTGCCATAGGAAATATGGATGGCCGGCGAAAGGTAATTCAGGTAGCAGTTACATCCTCAAATTCGGAACTTAAAAATCAGTCTCCTCCAAAGTCAGAGAAAGGTAAAATGGCAAACGATGAGGAAAATTCTGCAATCAGTCCCATTATTTTATCAAACACAATTCTTACCAAGAGATCAGTCAGTAATAAGTCCAGTGATCGAAAAAAAGAGGCGGGAAAAGTGGGTACAAATGGCGATTAGGGTACAGTCCATTCAAAATTCAAATCTTTTCCAGGGCTCAAGATGAAGTCTACTCGCTAGATGGTACAGAAGGTATTAATATTCAGACAGTGCCTGAAACGCAGAGTCAGAATGATGTAATCAGTCTGAACAGCTGTTAGGGTCCGTTTGGATCAGCTTATACTCTAGCGTATACTCTGTCACCCATACTCCAAACACTCTCAGCTTTTACGCTTTACGAGAGCTTATACTCTATGAAAATACTCTGATCCAAACGGAGGCTAAAAATGGTTTAGGGAATAATGGACAATTGGGCTTGCAGATTGATTCTACTAGATCATTTGGGCCTCTAAGGAACAAAAGTGGGTCTGCTAATCAATTGATCTCTTCTCTCAGGCCCATCACAAAAGAGCAGCCCCAAAGCTTGGGAAACTTACTGGACTCTTCCACAAGTTTGGGTCTAGATGCAACTTTGTCTCAAATTGCTTGTGAAGGGCGGAGAAGGAGGAGAAAGAAACGGAAAGGGAGAAAGAATCGAAGATCTGAGGATAAGCTGCCAGATTCGGGGGATGATGATGTTGATTCAGTTAGTAAAGCCTGCAGTGATTATAGAAAGGATGTCCTTTTACGAAGACAAACGTCAAAAAGGAAACTTGTGCGAAAAAAGTCAAAATGCTCTCTGACACCAATGAAGTACAATTTAATGCTTACTCAAATCCTTAAGCCTACCAAGAGGAAAATTAAGAGGATTGGCCGGCTGTTGGAAGAGGAGAAGATTAGGGAAGAAACCAGTATGAGCTCTAAAAGCATCGTGCAACCAAAAACATTTGATTGTGTGAAGAGCAATTCAATTTCGGAGGGCTGTATGAGAATCAAGTCTGTGGATGAAGAGGCGGTTAGAACATGGGAAATTGGAAAGCTTCTGGGGCTGAGCAGCGAAACACCAGATGAGGAGATAGTGTCAAGGATCAAGAACATGGTGGAAAGAGAACATGTGGAGGCAAGAGGGGTTGCTTAGTCAGTGCCTTTTTGTTTTTTGGTCTTTTTTGCAATTTGGGTTTTCTCTTTTTATCATGTCTGGAATTCTTTCCTGGAATATCAGAGGGATTGGCAGCTCTCTCAAGATCAGAGCGGTTAATCGTCTAGTTCGGGATAAAAGACTGAGGCTGATTTGTTTGTTAGAAACTAAGATATCTGGGGCTACTTCTTCTTTAATTCGGCGTATCTGGGGTTCTGATGATTTTGGTTGGAGCTCTTGTGATGCTAATGGGCTGTCGGGAGGTGTAATTTGTATTTGGGACCAAACGTTTTTCAAAGTTTCAAAGTCAACAGTTGGGGAGAGATGGATAATTCTAGAGGGGTATTTACCTTCTTGTAATTTCAACTGCACTATCACTGTTGTTTATGGGCATAACACTGAGTCTCTTAGAGAAGACCAATGGAATCAACTTTTAAATGTGAAGCTAACAACATCAAGTCCTTGGTTGCTGTGGGGGGATTTTAATGAAGTCCTCAACCAAGATGACAGATTTGGAGGATGCTCCATTACTAATGGTATGAAAAAGTTTAATAATTTTATTGATGAGTGTGGGCTTCTTGAAATCCCTCTTTCAGGTCGTAGCTTCACTTGGTGCAACAAAAGGAGTATGAGTAGGATTGACAGAGTGTTTGCTGATTCCGATTGGCTACTGGAAATTCCAAATATATGTCTTCATGGTTTGAGTTGTGGAGTCTCGGATCATTGTCCGTTATTCTTGTCCTTCAATTATTTCAACTGGGGCTCTCGTACCTTCAAATTCCTAGATAGCTGGTGGCTTCATCCCAACTTTTATGGGTTCCTTTCTCAATCTTGGAATAGTTTGGGAGCTTTAGTGGCTGGAAATTATGGAATAGTCACAAAGATGAAGTTGTTAAAAATCAAATTAAAAGACTGGAATGTCTCGGTTTATGGAGATATTAATGTGAACATTCGAGATGCAGAGTTAGAGATTGATACGCTGGAAAAATGCAGGGAATTGGGGCCTCTCAATGAAACTGATCAAATCAGATTTAGTGAATTTCAATCGGAGTTCTGGAACCTTAGCAGGCATCAAGAGAGTATTTGGTGTCAGAAATCAAGAGTAAATTGGATAAAGGAGGGGGATCAGAATACGAAGTTCTTTCAGTCAATTGCTACTATAAAGAGGAACTCAAATTATATCTCTGTGCTTCAAACTGAAGAAAGTAGAATTGAAAAGCCAAATCTCATAAAAGCTGCGGTCTTCACCCATTTTCAGAACATGTATTCTTCCAATAACTGGAGCAAAATTATGATCAACGGTCTGCATTTTAAGAGCCTACACTTTGATCAAGCTCATGACCTAGAAGTTTCATTCTCCTTTGATGAAGTAAAAAATGCAATCTGGAGTTGTGAAAGCACTAAAGCTCCAGGCCCTGATGGTTTTAATTTTGGCTTCTTCAAAAAGGCGTGGGATTTAATTGCAGGGGATATTGTCATAATGATGGAACGATTTTATAGGACTGGAGTCCTGCCGAAAGGGATCAGCTCCTCCTTCATAACTTTAATTCCTAAAGTGACAGGAGCGGATGCTTTGAAAAATTTCAGGCCGATTAGTCTAATTTCAAGCCTTTACAAGATCATTGCTAAGACGCTAGCGAATCGTCTTCGAAATACTTTATCTACGGTAATCAGCGAGGAGCAATCTGGATTCATAAATGGTCGTCAAATTTTAGATTCCATTCTTATTGCAAATGAAGTTGTACACTCAGTTAAAAAGGGGAGGAGAAGGTGTTTTCTCATGAAGATAGATTTTGAAAAGGCCTTTGACTCTGTGCAATGGGATTATCTTGATCAAGTAAAGGTCAAAATAGGCTATGGTTCTAAATGGAGAATGTGGATTAATGAATGTGTTCGTTCAGCCAGAGCTGCGGTTTTGATAAATGGTTCTCCGGGTGATGAGGTGGTGTTTCATCGAGGACTAAGACAAGGCGACCCTATGTCTCCTTTTCTCTTTAATATTGCAGCGGAGGGGCTGCGTCAGCTTCTTTCAAATGCTAGAAATCTTAATTTGATTGAAGGAGTTAGAATGACTCGAAATGGCAAAGATATTACTCATCTTCAATATGCCGATGACACTATTTTATTTAGTGGTGGCAGCATTGACAATCTTTTCAATCTAAAGCATATCTTGCGGTGTTTTGAGTTAATGTCTGGCCTCAAAGTAAACTATTCCAAGACTTCTTTAGTCGGAATTGGAGTGGACTATGAGGAAGTTACCTCTATAGCTAAAGCTCTGAGTTGTAAGTCTGAAAAGCTTCCTCTTACCTACTTAGGGATTCCCTTAGGTGGAGATATGTCAAAAATCAAATTATGGGATCCGATTGTTTTGAAGATAAAATCCAGATTGTCTAAATGGAAGTCTCGACAATTGTCAATTGGTGGCAGAGTATGCCTCATTAAATCAGTTCTTACAAGTCTGCCAGTATATTATCTCTCTGTCTTCAAAATTCCTAAAAAGGTTGCTACCTCGATTGAAAAGCTTCAAAGGGACTTCTTATGGGGTGACACGAATTCTAAAAGAAAGATTCATAATGTTTGTTGGGAGAATGTTGTTAAATCAAAAAAGAAAGGTGGAGTGGGTGTAGGCTCAATTCTGGAGAAAAATAAAGCCCTTCTATTCAAATGGGTTTGGTGGTACAATAAATCCCAAGAAGGTGATACTGTCATGTGGAAAGATTTAATCAAAGACAAATACGGTCTTCCAAATGTCATCAATTCTTGTGGCAGTATAAGTGATTTGTCTTACTTATGGAAAAATGTTTAGATGCTTTTGGATCCTTCTCGTGGGAAAATTGAAGAAGCCATCACCAGTGGGTTAGCATTCAGTTGTGGTAATGTGAATAACACTCGCTTTTGGGAAGACTTGTGGATTGGAGATACTCCTTTGAATGTCCAATTTCATCGTCTATATAGTATCTCTAATCTTCATCATCATCAGATCAACAGTTTCGGCATTTGGAATGGTTTGAATTGGATTTGGAATATTCCTTGGCGCAGACATCTTTTCCAGTGGGAAGAAGAGCAAGAAAATTTACTTCTGGATGTTATTGGGAAGGCAATTTTGTGCCCTGAGAAATTTGATAAAATCATTTGGAGACATTCAGTTGATGGTCTCTTTTCTATCAAATCTCTAATATCTGCCTCTGAATGAAATGAAACCTGCGTTATGGATATGGTGTCTAGTTCGGTTTGGAAGGGATGGGCTCCCACAAAGGTTGAATTTTTTATTTGGCTTGCAGTCAAAGGTAGGCTAAATACTCGGGACAAGTTGCTACGTATGGGTATTATTGATCCAGAAAATTCTTTACGCCCTTTCTGTCTCCAAATGATTGAGAACGTAGATCATTTACTCATCCTCTGTCATCACTCTTTGAAAATCTGGTACAATATCATGCAATGGTGGGGTATTGCCTGGGCTGCTCCTTCCACATTGACCTATCTTTTTCAACAATGGCCTTTTTTTGCTAGGGGAAAACATCAAATCAAAATTTGGTTCATGCTCTTCTCAGCTACTGTTTGGTCTTTATGGACTGAAAGAAATAAGCTGGTTTTTGAGAACAAGCAAGTTGAATGGCCTAATATTATTTATCTCATCTTCATAAGGTTTAGAGCTTGGTTAAAAGCTGTTAATATTGATCCTCAATGTTCTGGGGCAGAGTTGCTAAATTCTTCAGATGGTCTTCGGCTTTTTAATGGGGGTATTATATCTAAGAGGCCTAGAAATACTTGGGTTGCTCCTCCAGTAGGCTATCTGAAGTGGAATACAGATGGTTCCGTACAGGGGTCAAAAGCTGGGATCGGAGGGGTTCTTCGTGATCATGAAGGAAAATTTCTTTGTATTTTTTCGGGGCCTTTGGCTTATTTAGACTCTAACACCAGCGAAGTAAAAGCTATTCGTACTGCTCTGGAAATTATGGTGAGCCAAACTTCTATTAATATGGATCTATTAATGCCATAAACTGGTTAAGGCAGACTTGTCCAAATCCTTGGAAGTTGGATTTTGACTTTAATGCAATTCGCAATTGTGCTAGTGCTATTGCTTCAGTCACCTTCAAGCATATTTGGAGAGAATCCAATTGTGTAGCCGATGCATTAGCAAAGCAAGGTTGTGATAGACATTCCATGTTTGTTGCCTAGCTTATAGAGGTTTAGTGTTGCTCTGGTTTGAGTTGCTTAGTTTTCAGAATTGGATTTTCTTTTGTGAGCTTTTTCTTTGCTGGTTTTTTGGGAGCATGCGTGTATTCTTTCTGGTGTGTTCTGCTTGGAAGTTTTTTGCTGGCCTATTGGTTGGTGTTAGGCGTGCATTCTGGTGGCATGGTGTTAGGGGAGATGCTTTCTTTTTTGAGCTTCTCTTGGTGGTGTGGAAGTGGCATGGTGTTGGAGGAGATGGTTTCTTTTGTGTTCTTTCCTTGGAGGTAAAGATTGCACGGCGTCCTGCTGGCTTCTTGGCTAGTGATAGGCGTGCTTGCGTTCATGTCTGCAGGTGTTCTTTTATTTTCTCAAGCAAAGGAGCTGTTAAGATGGGTTCTGTTGGTGTTGTTTGGGTTCAGTTTTCTTTTTTGGTGTTGGTGGTGCTTTATGCTTGGTGGTGGTGCTTTTGTGCAGGTCCCCTACTGGCTGGTTTTAATGCTTCTTCTTCTGCTCCTTGTCTTCTCATGATGTTTGCATCTGCTGTTTTGGTTTTAAGGGCTCTAGTTGGATTTGGGAAATGCTTTCTGCATGTCAGTAGGGATCCAACTTTGTTTTGGAGGATGTTTGTTTCTGGTGTTTCCTAGTTGAGTTCTTGGTTGTATGTCTTGTTTTCCCAAGTCGCATCTGTTTTAGCTTTGGTCCTTTTTTGGTGGTTTGGTTAGAGTATTATCTTGTTTTGTTGCTTCCCTTTAATTGTTACCACGGTATTCCTCCGCCATAAGCGAGGTTATTAATAAAATTCGGAGGTACCGTCCTCTTTTATAAAAAAAAAAGAGAATATTGCTGCCATGAAAATTTTAAAGCTCTGGAGTTGTTCTTTGTGTTGGCAAGCATGTTAATTATAATGTTTTATTTGTCTTGGAAACTTTCCCACCAAGAGCAATAAAGCTTCCATCTCTCTCAAAAGCAAAAGTTGACTGATAAAATACTATGGTATATATCGTCAGCTGATACAAATACTTCCTTCTATGAGCAAGCTAGCCATGCTCATGCAATTTCTAGTAGTAGATCCAGAGGCAACTAACCGAATGCTTCAAATGAAGTTGGCAACATCTGTTTATTGTTCTAGAAGTTCCAGATGGATGTGGGGAAGTTGAGTTCTTCTTGGATATCATAAATTTGGTAGCCACCAGATTCTACAAATTGATGGTGTGTAATTTCATGCATCTCGGTCGTCAGTGCATCCCAGTTGAAGCTTCTGTCATCAAAGCTTGCATGTCCTAATTCAGTGTTCGGAGATGGAGATTCTGGCACCCTATGACTTTCTGCAACTTCAGTCCCATGCGGCTGCTTCTCTTCTTTTAATATTCCTAGTTGCTGAAGGAACTCCACTAGATCAATCTGTGGCACTGTCTCTGATATGACTTCTACATCTCTTTCCCGTAGCGACGAAGGGTTTTCTGCATCAGGTACCAACTTCAGTTCAGTTTTTGAGTCAGATGGAGATGAACTGGAAGAAGAGTTTTGTGTAAGAACCCCATTTCTCTTCAGGTCTTGAAGCCTCTGATGGATAACATGAATACTAGGTTGTGCATTAACATTAAGCATGCCAGATGAAGGAAACATGGACATGAAGTTGTTGGAAGGAATCCACTTGAACTTGTGTGATTTGTTTGTTGGTGGTCCGGAGAATTGAGGAAGATTAAGATGAGCATCTGGTCCATACAACCTTCTGGCAGCCTCGTCGTAAGCCATGGCAGCTTCTTCTGCAGTAGCAAAAGAACCCAACCATAGCCTGGTTCTCTTCTTAGGCTCTCTGATCTCAGCAACCCATTTTCCCCAAGTTCTCTGCCGAACACCTCGATACTCGCACAAGGCATTCTGAGGACCACCTTTGCCTCGTGCGGAACCCTTCTTCCATGGCTTCAATGGAGATGCTCTACTGTTCTCCATAATGAGAGTAAGTGGAGTTGGGAGTGCAAAAGCATGCCTGGTGAGGCGCGGGATATATGCAGGAACTTCAGTACTTAGGTTTAAATGTTGTCACGTTTCATGAAAAAACTTTGTAAGCCCATGTGACCGTTGCTAGTGTGTGACAGAATTTCAAACCGTCAATTCTCTCCCTTCTTTAATCTCTTTGGAGATTTTTGGTGATTACAAACATGGCAACTGATTTAATTCGAAAAAGTTTCTCACATGTTATGCAGGAATAAAGTTTGCGTACATTGTGCATCTACTCAATTCCGCTCACTGCCGAAGCTTTTTGTATCTGGAGTTGTTTATTTGTAGACATCCTGTGTGTACCGATCATGCTCACTGGAAGTTTATTTTTTACAAACAGTACAACTTGCATATGCTATGATAACTGCAATATGAATCACTAAAAAATTTAAATTATGGAACTAATCTTCTTCTCATAGCTGGAGCCATCTGGTTTCTTTTTCATGGTTCTTGAATTGCATTGAAGTAGTCAAAATTTTGATTCTGTGAGCATTCAAGTGTTGTAGAGGGACTTGTTAAATTATGGTATGGCTCATTATACCGATGGACTGAACTTTAAAGCCTAAAAGTAAAGTTGAAGGCTTTGTGGCATGGTACGACATAATTGGATTGAATTTTTATATATGAGATTATATTTGACATTATACCCAATAGATATTAGGGTTATTGACATATGTCCTAGTTAGTACTTGTGTATATACGACTAATTTCAAATAGTGCAAACGAGAAGTTCCGGTGAACATAGGCTATGTTGAATGAACCACGTAAATCTTTGTGTCCGATTTATTTATGTTTTTTAGTTTTGTGTTCGAGTGTTTTTTGATTGGGATGAGATGAATCATAACAGGACTGGCATTTCTGGGTCACCAGTGACAATCCACTATGAAGGGAACTCTGACACTCTTTTCCTCGGATTCGATAGTGAGGTGTTTCGGTGTTAATCTACAATAGTCCAAATTTTTACCAACTACCTCAAACATTTTCATTTTCACGAGCCATATTTCACATGTTCTCCTGCCATTTGCAACCTGATACCCGGGACTCTATTCACCTTTATCCCATGCCCAATGTCCTCTATCTCTCTCGCAGAGTATAATATGCATTCTGAGGCCTGCAAGTGCATGAAGATTATAATGCCATGTAATAAGCTTAGTATGAAAATGGCAGAGATGAGACAACTTCTATATTAACGAGCACTAGAATGATTTGTAGTAGAAGCAAATGCAATCCGAAGGATTGTCCAAATGTGGTTAATACTAATAGCAACAACAAGAGAGGATCAAATGGCAACACTACAGCACAAATGCTAAAAAAATTTACTGCATTTAACTGTCTTTTGTAAACAATAATATATGATACAATTCTAACACTTGGACACCTACACTGACTTGCATTTACCCTGAACTCCCATTAACCCCCAACTCTGAAGCAAGCAACCTAGTAATATACATGGAGTGCATCCGATCACTCATTGTACTCTTCCCCTGCCAGTTAATGACGTTCCCTATAACAACATTATAAAATAGAAGGAAAAAAAAGGTCTTAAAGTCATGGTTCTAAAATTGAGGATGATATCAAATAAGACTCGCCAAAATGCTTATGATCTACGTAAGTACCATAGTAGTAAAAAATGCTATTATGACCTTAAGAAACTTTCAAAATCTGCGCAGAAAAGGAAAGAAAAAAAAACAATAATTTGATCAGGCGGAGACAATTACGCAGACATTGGATATAAAACGAGTAAAGAGGAGGCTCTTACCAATGGACGGACTTAAACCACCTTTGGATTTCCTTCCATTTCCATGAGGAACTGTGACAATAACCACATTCGCTCCCTTCTAACGCAAAATACATCACCTTTGCTCCCTTCGAATGTGCCATACTGACATCAAGACAGGGTGCAGAATGTCATATTCAAAGCTTATGACCACATCAATCCTAGTCACTTTCCACGAGTGCGCTCAATCTTTCCTGATTTGTCATCCACGTGACTATAAACAGGATACTCAAGCCTATCATATCCAGAATGACAGTGCCTTGCCCTGGTAGCTTCCAGTTCCTTTGGTTTGTACTATCTAGGATGGTGGTGCTTTGTCCTGTATAACTTATTAGCAACTTCCTTTGGTTGATGAATTGCATTGGTGTTAAAAAATGAATAAAGTTCCTGCTTCGCCGAGGAGAAACTTTCCATACATTTTCGGTACTCTGAAAGAGCGCGAGAATATGCACAGAAGGGGCAGTAAAAGCAACCCTCATCATCAAATTTAACCGGGGAACCCAAGCAGCTCTCATGAAACCCCAAGGGGCAATTAATGCTGCTACAAACAAATAGTGAACCCTCCTTGTTACACTTTACACAGAGATTTAGTACTGGTGACTCGGACATTTGTGAAGAACCATGATTTACTTTGCACGGAGAGTTGAAGATATTTCCTTCTATCTCGGAAATTTTGAGCCTCTCATTATCATATCCATCGTTATCAAATTCGGTATCTTTAGAAAGATGTTTCATAGTATCAACAGGCTCATTCTCATGCACGTTACTATCCGTTTTAATTCTCCCTTCATCAACATTATGGGTTTTCAAAGCAGGTACAACACTGCTCGATCTTAAATCAGCACAACTGACTACACCCACCACTGAGAGGTAATCATGGGATCCATTTCCAGCTGCACCTCGAGACACCTTATCATTATAAGCAGTCACCAAAGAAGGGCTTTCTTCCAAGCCTCCCAGTTTTGAATATTTCCTCACTTCTTTGGAAGCCTCAGCAACTATTTGAGAAGAGTTTTCTTGTACAAATTCATCAGCATTATCATGTAGAGGCACCAAAGTTTGTACAACAGACTGATTACCACAAAAGGGATCCAGCCTGAACTTCTTTGAAACTAAATAGTGATCATGCCGGCCATCCAAATCATCTAGGTTTTCAATTTCATAGGCCTGTCCATCCACATATTTATCAGGAGAATCATTACTCTTCCTCTTTAGGGGAAAGAACTCTTCAGCATGCATATCATGTCTTTGTACTCCATCCATATTCTCAAGGATTGTGGGAATCAAGCTTATGTGAGCTTCAACTGCTTGGGAATCAGCATTTCCATTGGCATCATCGTGAGTAGTATACATCAAGCTCTCTTGAGCTTTAGAAACTTGAGGACTAGCAGTTCCATCCACATTGTTAAGGATTGTAGCAATCAAGCTTTCTTGAGCTTTAGCCACTTGAGCATCAGACTTGCCAATGGCATCATCAAGGGTAGTACAAATCAATTTCTCTTGAGCTTTAGAAACTTGAGCATCAGCATCACCATCCAAATTTTCAATGGTTGTAGCAATCAAGCTTACTTGAGCTTCAGCCACTTCAGCATCAGTATTGACATTGGCATCATCAAAGGAAGTATAAAACAAGCACTGTTGAGCTTTGGAAACTTGAGTATTAGCATTTCCATCCAAATTGTCATGGGTTGTAGCAATCAAGCCCTCTTGAACCACAGAAACAGGTGCATCAGCATTGTCGATCTCTTGAGCTTCGGAAACTTGAACATCAGCATTGCCATCCACATTGCCATGGATTGTAGCAAACAAGGTCTCTTGAACCATGGAACCATCTAAAACAGCATCGTGGATCTCTTGAGCTTTGGAAACTTGAACATCATCATTGCCATCTACATTGTCATGGATTGTAGCAATCAAGCTCTGTCGAACCATAAAAACTTGTGCATAAGCATTGTCGGCCTCTTGAGGTTTGGCAACTTGAGCATCAGCATTGCCAACCACATTGCCACCAGTCGTAGCAATCAAGCTCTCTTGAACAGCAAAAACTTGCGCATCACTATTGTGGATCTCTTGAACTTCAGAAACTTGAACATCAGCATCGGCATCCATATTGTCATGGGTTGTAGCAATCAAGCTTTCTTGAACCACGGAAACTTGTGCATCAGCATTGCCTTCCACATTGTCAACGGTTGTAGCAATCAAGCTCCCTTGAACTTCAGGAACTTGTGCATCAGCATTGCCTTCCACATTGTCAAGGGTTGTAGCAATCAAGCTCTCTTGAACTTCAGGAACTTGAGCATCAGCATTGCCTTCCACATTGTCAAGGGTTGTAGCAATCAAGCTCTCTTGAACCTCATGAACTTGTGCATCCACATTGTCAAGGTTCGTATCAACCAAGTGCTCTTGGACCTCAGAAACTTGGGCATCAACATTAGCCTCAGTGGGGCTTCTCCGAGAAAGCGCAAGAACATCAACTTTATCGTGCAGGTTTGCAAGCACAAGTCCACTACCTTTGCTCAAGGATGCAGCAAAGGGATGAGTACCTCGTACAAGTTCATCTTTGAGCTGGTTCAGTTGTGTGAACAACCAAAGAATCAACTCACAGAACCGGAAATTCAGAATCCATTTGTCAACAAAAAAGCAAGTGAAACTAACCTTACTCAGAGCAGTTTGACCCATAGTAGCTCTTTTATGGATGATAAAAGGAATAACACGACTTTTCAACGGCTCTGGGGCACCCGACTTCAATTCTGAAATCGATGCCTAAACAAAAAATCATCATAACCACATATTAAGCCAAACAGGTAAACCCTTCCTCAACAACCACCATCATGTACTTGCGATTATATTACCCTTACCAACATGTTTACATACACTCTAGCTTAAGAAAGTAAGTAGTCTGTGCATAACTATAAAATAGAAACAAAATAGTAAAGAAAACGGTGTGAAATCATTACCCGTTGACGAACATACGTGAGGACCTCCTCACAACTCCGAGAGAAATCGAAATGCCCATTAGCTTGAGCATCAACAGTTGCAGGATCAGGAAGAGGATCAAACAACTCCTCTAAACACCTCAACGCCACCGCTTCTCTGGTCTTTGCCCCTAATTCCTCGTCGTGTATCTCAGGCACCAGTTCTATCAATCCTACTCTCAACACAAACAAAAAAGACCAAAAACCCTAAATCCCTAAATCGAAATCAACAAAACCTCCAATTCAAATTTCAAGCATGGTAGGAGAAGGAGACTGAATTTTGAAATTACCGCGTAATATAGAGGCATCAATCTGTTTAAGGGTGGAAAAGTACTCTATCACCCAGTACCATGCGACGCTCTTCGAATTTAACTTCACCGTTCCCTCCATCGAACGACCATTACTCACCCGGGTCGGTTGCTCCCTTTTCCTTTATTAACTTTGCTTCAGGTACTTGGGCCTTCAAAAAATTTACCCATCAATATATTGGGTTTCGGCCCAATTAATGTGGGCTACGCCAGATAATTCTGGGTTTCGGCTCAATTATTCCTTCCATTTTCTGTTTCTTCTAGTTTTAATTTATGAGAAAAGAGAAAATACTCCAAATTAATAGATTTAGACCTCGTTTGTAAGTTGGGGTTTATGAGAGTAAGGATGGTTTGGATGTTTCAAGAAGGATCGAAATTTTATAAATTGATCATTTGGACATGTCATACAAGTTTTATGAGTCTAAACGCACGGTAGATTACATTACAAGCCTAAGCCTAAGAACAAAGTCAATGACAGTGACCTCGACCGAAATGTTGACAGCAGAAGTCAAAAGTATGTTGAAGCCAGCTCTGCAGAAGATCAAAGCTCAAGATGAAGATTCTTTCATTCAAGAAAAATGCAAAGAATTGAATTTGGACTAAAAAAAATAAAATTAAATGGCAAATCATAATTTATTAATTTGAACTCAATACAATCCAATGTGCAAAGAGAAACATGCACTTAAGGTATTTAATCCATAATTAAAATCTCCCGTTTTGCCATCAATATGAACAAACCAAACCAATCAACAAGGAGAAACAAAACTCAAAACTTTCTGGGAATAAAAGAAAATTAAAAACCCAATTCCCAGCTATGTGGAATGGGTCTGGTCCGGTCTGATCTACCAAAATAAAGAGAGAGAGAATTGAAGATGCGAGTGATGCCGACTCGCAGGCGAGAGAAGACCCTGGCTGTGGGGATCGACGTCTGCTGGATCGTAACCTCAATTGCCTCAACGAACAAGCTCAGACTCCGGATCGGCGGGAAGTAGAGAATCAAAGGCGCCGCCGGGAACGCCACCGCAAAGAAGAGTTGCAGCATTTCCTTACAACAACTTCTTCTACTTCTTCTATGTTTACCGAATCAAACCAGTACCACAAAATACGGAGCACTTCAGGGCCCTATGCTTAAGATAAAAATAAAAATAAAAAGATTGGATATTTTTTACTCAAATAATTCAGCAGCACCGCAATTATATCCACCAAACAGCATCGAGATCAGAGAGTTGGGTTTTCTGGGATTAGACCTCTCTTGAACAGAAACTGAAGATCAGATGATGATGATGCGCCACCAATCCTCGTGCTGCTCCTCCTTAATTCTGGATTTTCTCTCTAAATAAGGTGAAGATATTTGATGATCCCGAGGTGGTGGTCTATTTAATATTTATTTATGGCGTGTCGTGTTGTGTTTTTCTTAAGGCAGAGGGAAAAGGGAAGGGATAGGCTGTGTTTGTACTGCAATTTGTTGATATGTTTCAATCTCTACAAGAAAATAAACAATATTGTAATTATGGGAGGGCCACCGGAGGGAAAAAATAAGGAAAAAAAAACTGGAAACAACTGTACATCTTCATCTGTATATTCTGGAAAGGCCAAAAATGGAAAGCAATAGATAACCGTAAATATTATCTTTTTCTGGAAGGCCTAATTAGATTCATATTTGAATTCACATATATTTAGATAAAAGTGAATCAATAATTTTATACACTAGTCTTTAATTTAATCGTGCAACCATATGATGATTTTAAATAGTTTGGTTATCAATAACTCATGTGTTAAGGAATAAATTTATAATTTCTTTTAGTAATTGAACACTTTAATTCTTAAAAGATATATTTACAAGCTAATTATTTTATATGTTGTTTTGTGTATATATCCTTATGAAATACAAAAGAAAAATGTCAAATATGATTTTAATTAAAATTCACAAAAAAATATTCTATAATTTTTCCGTGTGATTGAATCTGTTATGTGGTCCATGTACTGGTTGAATTACAACAAGATCTCACATCGGTTGATTAGGATGTGTGTAGGACATATTGGATTTTAAGTAATTGTGTGTTTGATCTATGTCCTATGCGTGTAGGATATATTGAATTTCACGTTGATTAAAATTATCGATTTTTAAGCAATGTGGTGTCTGATCTCTCTACTCTGTGTGTATTCTACTATTGAAAAAAAATGCAAAGTGCGTGGTGAGTTTCCATGTGATTGAATCTGTTATGTGATCACATGTATTGGTTGAACTACAAACAAGATTCCATCTCAGTGGAATAGAGTATGTATGTATGATATATTGGATTTCGCTTTGTTTAAAACTATTGATCTTAAAATTATTGATTTTAAGTAATGATTGTCTGATCACTATCATCTGTATGTGCTCCACTATCGGAAAAATTAATATATCTTGATAATAATCTAAAATTTAAGAATTTCCAATTTATTTTATTATGTTCTTGAAGAATATCATTTATGGTTGTATATTTGATTAGTTTTAAATAGGATCAAAAACCAAGGAAGAATGATGTGGGAATTAAAGAGGTCTCGAAAGAGCCAATTGAAAGATCATGTAGCGATCAAAAAAGAAGAAGATCTAGGCCCTGCTTGGCAAAAGTGAGGGTGGTGGAAATGAAGTGTTTTTAAAGTAGCGGTTCTGGCCGGTTATGAAGGTAGCGGTTTTGGGTTTTTTTAGTAACGGTTTTAAAAACAGTCAATTCCAGTGCTTGGGAAGACCGTAAAGCATCGGTTCTGGATGTTTTAAAAACTATTAAATTACAATTCTACCCTTTTGAGTATTTGAAGTTTTTATCATGTTTATATCTATGTTTCATCATGCATATGTCATTACAAAACAACAACTCAAATGTCCATTTCCTTGACACCTTGTTGCTACATTCAATTATGTATTTTTGCACTTTTGGAACAATTCACATTTGTTATCAAAACATCATAAAAACAACCACAAATTTGATCTGACTTCATTTTTCTTTCTTGAGGTAAACTTCTCATGTCTATTTGTGACAAATTCAACCATTCCAATGACAAGTGGACTATTTTATCTAACAATATTCAGCTGGGACGCAACATATACAACCAAACTTCCAATATTATGAATCCTTGGCTTCATAAAACAACATTAAAAGAACAATTTCAGATATGTGACAGTTTTGATATGTGACAGATTTCTCATTCTATGTAAACCAACATAATCCGTCAATGTAATCCTTAGGCAGCAAATTTTCCTCCAACAGACCCTGCATTTTCATGAAAATGAATTAATGAAATAAAAATGAATAAGTTTTAGCAGCTTTAGCCTTGCTGCCATTTCTTCATTGTAAGCTAACATTTGTTCTGAAAATGACGTGTGTGCAGCTTTATCTCCCAAGCTAAATGCATTTAGAAAAATGATAGCTACTATAATACATCTCCCACATGTTCATTAATTAATGGACATGTACAAAATACTGTATGTTATGCAGCAACCGACTAGTACCAATAATTAGTTGCTTCTAGGAAGTTATTAGAAGTCAAATTTTCTACTTAACTAAAATCACAAAACATGCTAAAACATGCTAAAGCCTCACAACTATATCAGTAACCTGGTGAACAGGGCAAAGTCAAAGAGCTTTAAAGAAGCATGCTTTCAATAAAGACTTGAATGGGAAAACAATTTGTTATTGGCATCAGAAGGATTGAGAATGATTGTTGTACTCTCTAGTTTTTCAACCCAAGTTTATCACATTTTCATGGAAAGTAAAATTAAATATAAAACAAAACTGAAACCTTGTCAAGGCAATCAAACATAATAGAAAAATAAATGTCCATGAAAGCAAGCAAATGATTGAAAATCATTTTTGGAGAAATGCATCATGAATTGAGGGGGAAAGGTTACGAAGGGGTTTTTTTTAATGCCTTCTCTGTTACCTGGGAGCACAAACAACCCAATTCCAAAGTATGAAGAAGAAGAGATCCCCCTCTGTTCACTTTGAGGGCTTTTTGATTAATCAACAACCAATTTCAACTAACACTAAATCAAAAGGCATAAATGATTTTCACTAACATGAGCTGTAACAAATCAAGACGAGAACACAAATTTCACACAATCAACAAGAACCAGTTCTAGAAACATGAAAAGACCTCATTGTTAACCTTAAATCGTCCAATACTCAGCTCAGGGACACATAAACAAAAATAGTAACAAAAACAAACAACACCTAAACTTCAGTAGCCCATCAGTAATGAAATCGACGTACCTTGAGAGAGAAAACAAACCTTGTCAAAAAGCCTCAAAATGAACTTCTAAGAAGTCTACCAAATCAGGCCTGCAATGATACAAGAAACTTCCAATTAGTGGCCGTGCAATGATAAAAGGGAATCGACGGCGAAATAAAAGGAGACACGAAATGGGTCAAAACGAAATCGACGTACCTTGTGAGAGATTTCTAGTCGCTTCAATCAGAATTTGAAGAGCGGCCGACCTTGGGAAGAAAGGAAATAGAGAAGTCCCGTGTGTGTATCAGTAGGTCAAGGGCAAAGATGAGAGAAATTTTAACAACCAGTGAAAACACGCCGATTCAGCGTGTTTTCTCTGCCCCTCGTTTTTGTATTACACTGGTTTTGGTTGGTTTTAAAACCTACCAAAATCAGTGAGTGAAAAGTTTATCCAAGCATGGGTTTATAAAACCCTTACTTTTAAAAAACCCTGATTTCCAGTGGAAACCTGTTATCCAAGCAGGGCCCTAAGCAATGTAGATTAATGGCATATCCGTAAGTTACAGATTAAGCTCTACTTAAAATGAAGCCCTTTTTTCGGTGAATTGAGTGCTGATGAAAGTCTATGGAAGAACTGAAGAGGAAAAACTGACGAAGACGCCCAGGACTAGCTTGAATTGAAAAAAGGGGATCGTTTCTTTTTTATTTTGTTATTTCTCTTATTTTCTTCTTAGGTTCCCAATACAATCCTCGAGTCAGAGAGCCGCGGCATATCCTTCAAAGTTGAAACCAGTCAAAGCATCGCGACAAACACAGTCGCCGTTGATGCTCAAGCAACTCCGGGAAACGCCGGTCCAAGCACCGTTGCCCAGGCCAATTCCACTGTCCACTATCCAGAAACCGTTAAGAGATTCTTTAACCCATTACAGCTTTGTGAATTTTCAGCAACAGAGGCTTAAACCTCTGCCAAACCCTTTCAATCAATCCTCCTTTGAACTGAACTACCGACGCATTTGCGAGCTCCTCCTCTCCCAAACCCACTCCAGGTCGCTTCCGAAGGGTCTTCAAATCCATTCCCACATCATCAAATCGGGACTCCAGTCCATCCCTCTCATCTCCCACCACCTTATCAATTTCTACTCGAAGACCCAACGCCCTCTCCTGTCCTGCCAAGCATTCCATGAATGTTCTCGTCGATCATCAACTACTTGGAGCTCTATTATTTCCTCTTTCGCCCAAAATGAACTACCTTGCCTTGCCATTGATTACTTTCGTCGAATGCTGCTTGATAATGTTCGTCCAGATGATCATATATTCCCCAGCGCTACCAAATCGTGTGCTATTTTGGGACGGCATGATGCTGGTCAATCCGTGCATTGTTTCGCTCTTAAAACTGGATATGAATTTGATGTGTTTGTGTGCAGTTCGTTGGTCGACATGTATGCGAAGTGTGGGCAGATAAAGGATGCACGGAAAGTATTTGATGATATGCCCGAAAGGAATGTCGTTTCTTGGACTGGCATGATATACGGTTATGCCCAGTTAGGTGAGGACGAAGAAGCTTTGAAGCTTTTCAAAAACGCTTTGGAGGAGGATTTGGATGTCAACGATTTCACTTTTTCGAGTGTGATTAGGGTTTGTGGAAACTCCACGTTGCTTGAATTAGGGAAGCAGATACATGGGTTGTGCTTGAAAACGAATTTTGATTCCTCAAGCTTTGTAGGTAGTTCTTTGATTTCATTGTATTCTAAATGTGGTGTCATTGAAGGTGCTTATCAAGTTTTCAGTGAGGCGCCTCTCCGGAATATTGGCATGTGGAATGCAATGTTGATTGGTTGTGCTCAGCATGCACACACAGATAAAGCTTTTGAATTGTTTAAAGAGATGGAACTTGTGGGGATGAGACCTAATATTATCACTTTCTTGTGTGTATTATATGCTTGTAGTCATGCAGGGCTGGTTGAACAAGGGCAACATTACTTTGAGCTAATGAAAGAGTATAGAATTGAACCAGGGGAACAACATTACTCTTCCATGGTTGACTTGCTTGGTCGTGCCGGAAAGTTGCAGGATGCTCTGACAGTTATCAAGGAAATGCCCGTAGAACCAACAGAATCTGTGTGGGGAGCATTTTTGACAGGGTGCCGAATACACAATGATACTGAATTGGCTGCCTTTGCAGCTGATAGAGTCTTTGAGCTGGGTCCGGTGAGCTCTGGCTTACATGTGCTGTTATCTAATGCTTATGCAGCTGCAGGAAGATGGGAGGACGCAGCAAAAGCTCGAAAGATGCTTAGGGATAGAGGGATTAAGAAGGAAACAGGATTGAGCTGGGTTGAGGAGGGAAATAAAGTTCATACATTTGCAGCAAGGGATAGGTGTCACGTAAAAAGCAAACAAATTTACCAGAAATTAGAGGAATTAGGAGAAGAAATGGAAAGAGCTGGCTATGTTGCGGACACAAGTTTTGTATTGAAAGAAGTGGGTGGTGAAGAGAAGAATCAGACTATTAGGTATCACAGTGAAAGACTAGCCATTGCATTTGGTCTCATTACATTCCCGCCAGATAGGCCAATCAGGGTTATGAAGAACCTGCGTGTATGTGGTGATTGTCACACTGCGATTAAGTACATGTCCAAGTGCTCTGGAAGAACAATCATTGTCAGGGATAACAGCCGGTTCCATCGGTTTGAGAGTGGGAAATGCTCGTGTGGCGACTATTGGTGACCAAACTTTAACTCCCCATTCACCCCAACTATATATATTGTATTTTTTTGGACAAATGGTTACAGGGTCAGCCACCCCTTGGATATTTTCTACACTCTTGTAAGCTAGTATTATTTCATTGTCCATCTGCATGAAAGCCACTAGTTTTTTTTTTTTGTGTGATGTTTCCACAAAATGCCTTTGAGATCGTTAGGTTTTCAATCGTGACGAAAATGTCCCTGACCTCACCTACTATGGAGCCCTATGCACAGATTTTGTTTAGTCCTATCATTGCTCCAGGAAAATGTTATGCAATGCATGTTGTCGTTGATATGGACATTTTGGATCCACGTATGGTTCAACAATAAGCATGATCGTACACTTGGACTGCAAGGGAGGACATCAGAGAAATTGGATTTTGGCGGGAGAGGGGAAGAACACTGACATATGATCAGGGAGTTTGCCTGGGGAAGCCAAAAAGGTAACTTGATATCAACAAAATACTTGATGAATGAACAATTGCAAAAACTCTTCAGTGGGATGGATAGTCTGTTTGGATGAGAGTATGTTTCATAGAGTATACTCTCTCGTAAAGCGTAAAAATTGAGAGTGTCTGAGAGTATTGGTGACATAGTATACGCTATACTCTCACCCAAACAGAGGCAAAAAAAAAATGAGCTTCCAGTCATTGTGCAAGATTAAGACGTCAAAAAAATTGCAATGTCAGCTACAAATGAGCTCATTAGCATCCAGCCATTGCCAAGGATAAGGTTAGTTGCATTTCGGCTTCTCTGTTTACTCTTGATAGTTTTTAAATCTCAAGTCATCGAAGTCTTGCGCAAATATTTTGGGATCAACTAAATGAGCCTATAAAGCAGAGGAATGTACTAAGTGACTGTCATCTACCACTTATTCAGATCTAAAATTTTATTCAAATCTTTTCGTTCTGAAGTTTTGTCTAAGGCCGTATGATTTATATACAAATGTATGTATAAGATAAAGAGAGATCTAGGATGTGACTTTTTCACCATCAACCCATTATGCTTTTATTAATATTCAAGTTCTTCCACAATTGATAGGACACAAAACCATCAGCATGGGAAGATATGATCATCAGCTGGTTACATTTTTGGGTTGAAAGCCGGATCCTCTCCCAAAGAATCAATTATTGAATCCGCAGAAGCGGGTTTTGCAAGCTTTTCTTTCATATCGAATGCAGATTATTTAACAAGAGATTCAACCCATGAAATATCAGGCTCCTCCTCTCCATTGCCGAGCTCGAATGAAGATCTTCCAGGGAGATGCAATGCAGTAGCATTTAGGTGTGGCCAAGCTACAGTAACAGAAGAGTTGCTATAGCGAGGAGAGGGAACAGCAGAGCCATTGGAGACATCTGCAAGGTCCGCAATTCCTTCTGTGTGTGGGCAAAGTAACAAATTCTTCTTGCGCAATTGGTCCTATCCCTGCTGGGCGTTTGTTCTATATTTTGCATGAGAGATGGATCAACGATTAGTTCTAATTAACCTAAATTAGACAGGCCGAAGTTGGACTAATCAAGAAGACATTGGCCGATGGATTATGACATTAGTTATTTGAAGTAGTGTACCGAAGCCCATCGCAAATATGTATTGCTGTATTGGTTCACTTCTTCATCTTTATATTTTGGAAAATAAAAATAAAAATTGAAGGCAATTGGCATATGACAGCCACTTCCCACTTTCCCAGTCAAAGATTTGCTGTTGAAAAGTAAAAATCTCAAACTGAATGGTCACCTTTAATTTATTTTTAAAATAAAAAAGACAAATGGTGTTAGTGTCTCTCATAATTTGGATTTTGGAGAATATAGTAAGAAAAAGAAGAGAGAGGTGAGAGAGTTTGGCCCAAACTCAACTTTAAAGTGTTGTTCATGTACTTTATAATGGTCCTCCAGTGTAGAAGAGTTGTTGGATCGTATTTATAAACTATATTGTTTGGTTTTCATCAAATAATGTGATACCTTTTTATCTTGTGAGATCCATTATGTGAAATTCAACAAGTTGACTATATAGATTCGGGTCTTTATAGTACCTCTCATCTCGCGAGTGATATATCTATAAGAACATTCGAGTGTTCAAGGAGTGACCCAAATAAGTGGAGGTCTTTATGATTGAATCTATACCCTAATACTATGCTATAATTTGGAGGATGTCGTGAGAAACAGAAGAAATAGGTGACCAAATCACACATGAGATATTGTCTGCTTATTGGAGGACTCAAGGTCATGTTGAGGCAATGAGCGGTTAGATCATCATGTTTTAGCTTTTTCCATTATCACCGATGCCATATCATAATCTAATCAATTCACAATTAGATTATCCAAACACCAAACTTTTGTGACGTAATTAAATAGTGGTCACGTTACCATCCCACTATCACCCTTCCATCACATCATTAAATTGAATTACGCGTTTGATTCCCTGATTGGTCCCTACATCCAAAAGGAAGGAAAGAAAGAAAGAAAAAGGCATAAAGCCAATAATATATCTTTGGAAAAAGATGAAGAAAAAAAAGTTGATTAATCATTGGTTAGGCGTCAATTAGTTTTAAAACAGAAAGGGCCCTTCAGCGTCTTTTACGGTTTTACCCCTAGAGTGGCAAACCAATCTGCTCATTGTCTACCGAAAGCGAGAATATGGTGGAGGACTCCTGGCCGACGCTCTTAACCAATGAAGTACCGGAATCCAAATAAAATTATGTTCCTTGGCAAAAAGGGCAAAAAAAACAATTGGAATCGTAATTTTTCACCCAGATATATTATTATAATCTAATTTTTCAACACCAATTTTCTTTAATTAATGAGAGAACCACTCACTTTTATTATACATAAAAAATTAATTATAATTGTAATTTTTCACAAATACCAATTCTACCACCCAAGGTTGTGATTTACATGAGTTAAAACTCCAAAATTACTCATTATCATAGGAATGAAAGGCATCGTCGCATTAATGTTATGAATCAAATTTTGATATTAATAACTCAATTATGGTTCATTTGCTTTTGTAAGTTGGGATATCAATGTAGTTACTCAGGAATTTCGCTCTTTGGAGGCATTTTAATTGCATTGAAATTTTTAATTGTCTTACAAGTTAATGTTAAGAATCAATTTTGGATTGTATGATAATAACTATTTATATTAGATATCCTTTTGGGGGTGGTTTTATAATCAAAATGCTGAAACCATGAATAAAAACATGATATAGAATGAATCTGGGAATCTGCAATTCTCTAGAATCTGAAACTCACATAAACCCTAATCTCATAAGCGGCTTCTTTCCTTGCTTCTATCTAAACTTTTAGAAGAAAATTTTCCAATGAGGGAAGGGAAGGAAAACGGCGTCGAGCCACTCCACTCTCGCCTTTTTTCTTCCTCCATTGATGTAGATCTACTCCATGGGTGCATGTGTTTGGAAAACAAATACTTGATGTATAGTGATGAGATTCCTAAATTTTACGGAGATCGACCTCTACACAGTCACTTTTTGATAAAGGATTAGATAAGAAAGTCAAGATCCAGAATCATTGTGATTGTTTGATAAAAGATTTGTTTGTCTAATCTGTCCAAGTATCTCTAATGCAATGTAGTCCTAATGCAACCCAATGTCGTTGATTTATTTCTTTGTTTTTTCCCCCTGATTCGTCTACCCTTCGAATAGGAAAATATATCACTTTCGTTGTACAAGTTTATTGCATTTTTCAATCAATACATTCATGTCTGTGAACGTCCAAACAATGTTCTAAGAACTATTGACACATAGGTAAGACAAACAAATACGGTCCAATAACTTCGTAGTCTTTTTGTTTTTCCCCAAAATTATCATTTAATTACCATTCAGCAATGAGCTACAAGATCTTTGCAATTAAAAAATAATAAATTTTTGTTTAAAGAATTCTCACCTCACTTCCATTAGAGATGAGTCCCATTACATCAATTACTACTATACCTTGTTCAAAATTCTCATCTGTCTTATGCCTCTCTCCGGCAACCGGTCGGAACCACTCTTCACCGTATTCTTCATCCGCAACAACCTGACAAATTAATAGAAATTCATAAACGAACGATGTTAACCACTCAGAATCACCGTCACGAAGACGAACATGTCCGCGACATCCACGCCCTGACTCCTCCGCACCCTCCGCTAGTATCATCCTCTTTGTCAATGGCCAGCGAGGTGAGCACGGAGAACTTCACATCCATGAGCGGAGAATTCAGCGCCCTTGTCCTCGCGGGGTCCACAGTAAACGCCGACTCAATAAGTGGTGCCGGTGGCAACAACTCCAGCAACAATAATAGTAGTAATCTGCGTAGGATTGGGGAGGATCAAGAGTTGCCCGAGGAGGAGGAAGAGGAGACTAATCCTTGGGCGATCGTTCCGGATAATAGTAATCCTTTGGGAGGTGTTGGTGGCAGTGAGGTGTCGGTGCAGAGGGTGAAGAAAGAGGAGGTGGAGACGAAGATATGGGCGTGGAAGAACGCCAAGATTGCGAAGATTAATAATAGGTTTAAGAGAGAGGATGCTGTGATTAATGGCTGGGAGTCCGAGGAAGTTCACAAGGCTACTTCTTGGATGAAGAAAGTTGAGGTAATATCATTATTATTCAATTTTAGTTAATTGATGATTAATTAGTGATCATTATCTTGATTAATTATATCATTAGTTTTCTAGTTCGCGCATGCAATTAAAAAAAACACTACCCTTTTGTATTTAGTAATTTATAGTATCATTGCATGGGTTAATGATGGTAATTAAGATTCTAATTTCTAATTAGGACCACAACTATATATGTTTTTATTGACTCGATGATTACTGAGAGACTACTTCTAGAGCAAAATTGAAGAATTTGTCATAGAGCAAATGTCCCAAATTAACAAGTTATAATTAAAAAAAACAATGGGTTTGGTCATCTATAATGGGTCATTTTCATTTAACTAATAAATTTGAGTGAGTTGTGCAGAGGAAGTTGGAGGAGAAAAGAGCAAGAGCACTAGAGAAAATGCAGAATGACGTGGCAAAAGCAAGAAGAAAAGCAGAGGAGAAGAGGGCTTCTGCTGAGGCTAAGAGAGGAACAAAAGCTGCTAGGGTTCTTGAAATAGCAAATCTAATGAGAGCTATTGGTAGACCCCCTGTAAAGCGCTCTCTCTTTTGGTGAACAACTTTCTTTCCCGTGTCTTGTGTGTGTGTCTCTATATATATATATTACCTCTTCTTTATATATAATGATATACACACAATGGAAGCCGCCGCAAAAAAGGTTTGATGGGGATGATATAATCTAAAGTTTACTGAGAGGATAATAGAAGTACAAATTCAAGTCTCCAGTTATAGCTTAGTAACAGAACACCTCGTGTCCACAAATATAACATAAATACAACTTTGTGCATGAACGATTACGCGGCGACAGGTTCCAACTTGACGGATCGACGAAGATGATGGCCGGAGGCGAGCGGGTGTACGTGGCGGAGGACCTGTGTGGGAAATTTAGTTTAAATGGGGTCAGGACGTAAATTTGTAATTTAGCCCCCATGCAGCTTCCACCCGTAACTCAATGCGGTGAGGTGACGCTCCAACGCACCGCATTGTCTAATTCGGCGAATCAAGAATAATTAATTCAAGATATCCTTTTAATTATATAAAAAAAATCTTTTTTTTATATATTATAGGAATTGCACTTACGACCTAAAAGGATCGTAACGAAAAAAGTCTATAATCGGTAGGCTAGACGAAGACATAATACATTTGAGGGGAAGTTTGTGTGGAGGAAAAGTTATGAAGAGATCATTTCGTGTCTCTGGTATCTCCTCAAACCATACCTATAACAAGCCAAGTATTAGGACATCCTACGCTCATCAACCTCTCTATAAATAACCATTCGCACACACCCCAACTTGTTGTATGATCATATCCATATATCCTAACAAACCAAAACAAATCTTACTATTTCTCGCACAAAATCAAATATTATCCCTCACAATGTTATGAATATTATCTATCCCCTTCATTTAGAATGCTACAATTTACGAAGTGCTTTATATATATACATTATCCCACTCTAAGACGCGTTTTAAAGTAGTCGTGTGGGTGATCTTAAGCGAACAATATTGATTCAGTGAATTGAGTATGTTTTAACGTTCATATTTAATGATTTTACAAAATTAGGAACAATAGCCACTGACTGTTATTGGAACATTAATTTAAGCGATCTAATGCTACTTATTTTTAACAAATTCCTGAATGAAAGTAATGTTCCGTTTGTTTGAAGGAAAATCAACCTCTTGAAAATATTTTTTTTTAACTTTGTAGTGTTTGGAGATAAGAAAATAAAATTAGTCAAACAAAATTTATAATAAGTCAACTCATAATGAGGGTTCTAAGATGGAAAACAATTTCCCTTATACTTCTTGGAAAGTTATTTTCCTTATAGCATTGAAATATCATTAAGAATTTTTTTTGTCAATATATACATGAGAACAACAATGAACTAAATTAAAATTATATCTTTTATACACAATACTACATATATATAAAAGATACAATATATATATATACATATATACAAATTAAGGTCTTAAAATGAGATTCTAACTTTTGGGATCAAAATTTTTTTATAAAAAAATATGAAAAAATTACAATTATCCTTTGATCAGTTTTACAATTCAACGATATATCTTTTGTTTTCAAAACAAAAATCAATTTCATCATAATTGAAAAATTGTTTGTTTAGAGTTCTAGAATTTCACCAAACAATGAAAAATATTAGCAATTTTTTTTTCCGAACACTAGAAATTAATTTTTTTCTCGGGAATTCTTTTCTTTGAGATATATTTTCCATGAGATGTTGATTTTCCTCCAAAAAAAAAGGAGCAGACTAATGTTTTCCACAAAAAAATGGAAATTCTCCATTTAAATTAAATTATATGTTCATATGTGTTGATGCACAGACCTGGGCCTGGTACACCACCATGGAGGTATTGTCCGCTCTGGGCCGCAAGCGGACCGCACGGCTTTATTTCAGGCAAAGCCCGCCTCCGTGGCGTTACCCGCGCTCGTGAGAATCGATGAGTGACGTGAGTGTCGAACCCATGACCTCGTGTGAGGGGGCGTAAGCCACTACCACCAAGCTGATCAGCTCGGTATAACACACCAGTCCTAACAAACCAGTCCTAAAAAAGCAGTAGAAAAGTCCATTCCTGTATAACACATCATCAACATCATAATTCTCAAGGTCTGTGCACTTATACATGGACCATTCAACATCCCCATTACGATAAGTCCACAAGGTATTGGCACCAGAACCCATCTCAACCACATAGAACACACAATCTGAACAAGTTGGAATGGTCGAGAATGTACCTTTGCCGGGATCACGACCGCTGGTTTTTATACCAGGTAAATATAAGGTTTTCTTGGTAAAAGCATGATATAAAAACAAGTGACGATTACCAGTTGCCTCTGATGTTGCTGCTAGAAACACCCAGCCATGTTTTGATTCGTAGACTCTGAATTTTATAACATCAAGAGCTGTTTCCCCTGGCAACTTTGAAATTATGTGACCAATGAAGTATTCTTTGCTGTTGGATGGATCATAGAGGTTATATGATAGCACAAGCAAATCACGACTCAAATGCACATACAACTGACCGCCCAATCCAATTATCCATGGCCATTTATCTGTAGGCTTTACATAAGCAACAGAGCACCAACCCTTGCAAACTGAGTTGAATCGTACTTGGTCAATATAACGTAGTCTTGCTTTAATTGACAACAATATATCCTCGTGAACATCAGACCATCCTCCTTTAATCTCTTTCAATCCAGTCCTATACCCTTTGTTTGACATAGAGGGTTGCAACTCGAATCCCATCCTCTGGGAAGTAATTGAAGACTTGCGTTTTGTTCTGAGTTCAGAAAATTTAAAATCACACAAGTAAAATATAAGCATAGATGCATATAAACAAATAATTATGAAATTGAATCATGTAAACATATATGTCTGTATTATTGTAAAAGCTAAGAAGCTTGCATAGACCGAAACAAACAATCTAGCACACAATGACTATAAACCTTCCCTACCCCTTAATTTGTTTTCAGCAAGGATTACAGAAACTATAAAAATCAACATTAGATTAGTCTCAACTAGATACAACAGAAAATGACAAACCAAAGAAACATATGACTACTATGTCAAGTAGTCAAAACACAGAGTTCTTTTATCTGCATTCTGCACTTGCATTAACTGAATAGGGAGAAGGAATGAAGAAGGAAAATAGAATAAACATGGCACTAGGCATTGAATGGAATACGCATTACTTGGACTCCTCCAGAAAAAATGCAAGATCTGTAAAGAATGCAACTCAATCATAAACACCCCAACCCCACAAGAATGAAAATGACAAGCAGAACGGTGCAAGCCCTGAAGCAGATTACATGAGAAACCATTAAATCAAATAGAAATATCCCACTCACAACAATAGCTGTTCAAAAGCAATATTGGGAACATCACAACATTGTTGCCAACGATTATCAAGTTTGAAAATAGAACCCATTTATTACGAACTCCAATAAGTGACAACACACGAACTGAAACATCAAAAAAAAAAAAAAAAAACACAGAGAAACAAGAACATGTATATACTCATTAGGCTCTGCTTGGCAAACTAGACGGTAGCGGAAATGAGATGTTTTTAAAGTAACGGTTTTGATCGGTTATGAGGGTAGCGGTTTTGGGTGTTTTTAGTAGCGGTTTTTAAAACAATCTATTTCAGTGCTTAGGAAAACATTGAAGCACCGGTTCTGAAGAGATTTTATACGATTAAATTACATTTATACCCGTACAAATAAAGTCCAAAAAGGCTGTCCAGTCTCGCTCACTAAGCATGATAAGGAATTAATGTTGCATTCCATTCATAACTTTAATTTTATTGTTCTTTCATAATAGTACACATAGCTTTAAAAACAAAACTCTAACATGTGAGTGTACGTGACACTGTTGTAGCAATAGAAAAGAAATTATGGCTATTACTTTGGCACTGTTATAGTTCATGTAGCTTTGGTTCTTTGCCTCTTTACTTTGATTTTATATTATTTTATTGGTAAGTTCTTTGCCTCTCTACTGCACTTAACCAATAAAGCTGAATGTTTCAACAGTTTCAGGGGAAGAAGACTCCAATACTTCAACAGTAAGCTGAATTCCCATTTCCTTTCCCCGCATATTATTTGCAACCAAACAAATCACACACCATAAACCATATTTACAAGGAATTGAAACATCCAAATATCTACCACACAAAATCCAAAAGTGTGTTTGTATGCGGAGAAAGAAGGCCAGTGAACCCAGAACCCACACATAAAATTTTCGAAACAAAATTGCAACATCAATTGTTGCTTCAAAATTCAGAATCAACCCAAAAATAGAGAACCCAAGCGTTAATCTGAAGCAGAATTTTTGAACAATAGAGAAAAATCGGTGAATCAAAAATAGAGAAATCATACCTTCAAATCGCACAAAACCCAGGTTAGCGGCAACAGCACCCACTGTGAGAAGAAACACAACTGATAAGAAACAGAGAAGAATCGAAACACAACTGATAAGAATAGAGAAGAAATAGGAGAGGAGGACTCACCGAGAGAGGAGAAGTAGATCAGCCGTATTTGCAATTGCGGGAGAAGCTGCGAGATGTAACTAGGTCAAGGAAGGGCAAGTAAGATTTAAAAATTGAAATCAGTTGAAACACCCAATTTAGGGTGTTTTCTAAACTAAGTAAAAATAATATTAGACTGACCCAAAATCAGTCACTCAAAAAATTAGCCAAGTAGATGTTTATAAAATCAGCTCCGTTTTATATCTCATGGATCCCATAATTTATTCCATTGTATAATATAATAAAATAACATTATTTTATTGCAGTTGAATGCATACTATTACAATGAAATATGTTATTTCATTGTGCTAAAATATGTTATTACATTGTGATAATACAATGGAATAACATATTTTAGTACAGTGAAATACGTATTATTACAATGAAATACGTTATTTCATTGTAATAAAATCTGTTATTCCATTGTAATAATACAATGAAATAAAATATGGGATCCCATAAGATACAACCCCATGACATATATATCATTTTCCTTATAAAATCGGTGTCTTTAAAAAAATCTCGTTTTCAGTGGAAACCAGTATACCAGGCAGGGGCTAAGAGTTTTCAACAATACAATTGAATTTCAATCTCACGGCAGTAAACTTGGATCAATGAAAAATATGATATGAATGCATTCAAAAACAATAATCAACAAGATCAGCAGTAACCACAAAGAGAAACCTAGCTGCACGTCCAATTAAAGTGAGACAAAAAAACCCCATCAAAACTTCCAGAACACATGCAAAGTTTCACACACTAAAACTGAAACACATCCACACACTCACCGCGGATCGCGGGGCCGATTAAAGGAAAGGAGGGCCAGAGGCGAGCGGGCGTGCGTGACGGAGACGACCTCAGTTGTGCGTGAACGATTACGTGGCGACAGGATCCTTGACTGATCGTCGAAGAAGGGGGCTGGAGGTGAGCAGGTGTACGTGACAAGTGACCCGCGTGCGCAAGCTATTTGTTGAATCCGAAAAACTTCCTGAGGCTCTTGCCTTCATACACGAGTAAGCAAAGCAAAGATCTTTGGAGAAAGAATTCTCTTTTGATTAATTCATAACGTGCCAAATAAAAAGTACAATAACGTGCCAAATAAAAAGTACAATAGTCTTACTTATAGAACCCAAAACGGCTTAACTATGCACAAGGAAAGGAAACCAAACCTATTCTACTTTGGTTACTATGATAAGTCCCATTTATTTCCCCATAATTACTCTTAATTTTTAGGAATTCCCCACTAGAAGAAACTCCATTATTTATGGTTTCCCCATGCAAACACTTACACCACGTTTGGTTGGAGAGAATAGTGGGTAGACAAGGGAATGAATTTTGTCAAAACTCATTATCTTGTTTGATTTGTATAAAACATGGGTCATGAGCATGAGCTCATGACCCCTATTCTCCACAATGGGAGAATAACCAAGCTCACAAAAAGGTGAGCTTGGCTATTCTTCCATTGTGGAGAATAACTTTTTTTTTAAATGATAATTTTATCATTCAATTAAAATCACATAGAATTATCAATTTATTAGAAAATGAGTAATATAATATTTTTATCTATATTACAATCAATTCAAACCAAAACTCATGCTCATTCTCACATTAACCAAACATATAAAATTTTATATTTAAACTCATTCACCCCACTATATTCTCCTGCTATCAATAAACTCATGCTCAACTCATCTTAAACTCATTTCCTCTTTTAACCAAACGTGGGGTTAGCAACTATTATCTCCTAATACAACTCCACCACTCACAGCTACTGAATTCCTTTCTTGTACCATAAAGCAATCATCAGCCCACCTTGAAGCTTTGCCAACCTCTTTGATGCATAACCATCGGGCCCGATTTTAGGCATTCTTTAACACATTTCCCTGGTCTTCATCATGCATTCCTCCTTTAAGATTGTCCTTGTACTCAAGAGCAAGATTAGTAAACTAGACCCTAATCAACGCCAAGTCTTCCCAAGCTGCATCTTCTGGTGGTAGTGACTCCTATTGAATCAATACTTCCCGCCTCACGCGTTTATCCTTCTTCATTTGCAATACTTAAGAGCTCTTGCCGACTGAAGTACAACCTTTCCGTCGTTATCAAAAACTGGAAGTTGCGTTGAGGTCATAGTAGAATCCCCCAAACGTCGTTTCAGTAGAGAAACATGAAAAACAAAGTGAATACGAGTTGTGGCTGGCAACTCGAGCATGTAAGCGACAACCCCAATTCGTTGTAACACCTTGAAAGGGCCATAGAATCGACTCACAAGCTTAAACAAAGCCATCTGGGTCACATACTTCTGTTGATAAGGCTGGATTTTGAGAAACACCCAATCCCCGACGTCGAATTGCTCTTCACGACAACCCCAATCATAATAAGCCTTGGACCGATTGTTAGTTTGCTCCAAATTAATCTTGAGTTCCTTTAGTAGCTCATTTCTTTGAGTTAGTTCACAGTCATCCTCAACATTCAAAGATTGGCCTCCGTTGTAGTGCACCAAATATGGTAGTCGTCGATCGTACAAATGCTCAAACGGAGTCCATTTTCTGGAGGCATGGAAAGTTGTATTATACCAATATTCCACCCAAGCAATGAAATCCTTCCATTTAAGCGAGTTTTGATATACAAAAGCGCGCAAGTATTGTTAAGTGTCTGATTTGTTACCTCAGTTTGTTTCTCGGTCTATAGGTGATAGGCAAAACTCATGGCCAACTTGGACTCTTGAAGTCATAATACTTCCTTCCAAAAACTATTCTTAAAAATTCAATCTCTATCGGTGACTATGGATTGTGGTATGCCATTAAGGTTGATCACATTGCCTACAAATAGATGAGCCATTAATTTTGTTGTTTAAGGGTGAACCATAGGCACAAAGTGCACATACTTAGTTAGCCGATTGATGACTACCATAATCCCATCGTACTCATTTGATTGAGGCAATCACTCAATGAATTTCATCGTCACATCATCTCAAACATATGCTAGAATTGACAATTGTTGAAGAAATCCCTCAGTCGACGAGAATCACTCTTCACTCACTAGCACGTATTGCAAGAGGCGACATATCGCTAGACGTTATCGAAAGTTTTGCTAACCCACTACAACGTACAGTAGACCCCCGAATATCCACCCACAGCAAAATCATGAAAATGATGAAGCAAACACTGACGAACCTCTGTAGAGCCTGAAATCTACAATCAAAGGATTCAACAACTCAACTTTAAGTGGGCCCTGAAAATTCTCTTCAAATACTCCAAACTGCTTCAGTTCCTGCACATACTCCAAATAGAAAATCGGGAGATCCCAAAGATCGGTTTGTATGGGCCCGGTCGTTGGGGCTCCGACAATCAAGTCAGTTTCAAGGGGATGAGCACACGGTGACCGTGGTGGAGATCGGAAAAATAAAGACGGTGTTTGGGGATTAACTGGCTGAGAAAAGGTTGAGAGAGAACTGCTTTGGTATTTGTTATGGAGATTTCAGAATGTCCATCCCCATCTTCAGTGGAGGAGAGGTTTTATTTATAGTTTTCCCTTTACTATTACTATTTTTAGTAAGGTTTTTAGGTATTTTGGCGTTGAGGAGACAGGCTAACACTGAAGAGAAAGGTCTGTGTAGGAAGTGACAACTACTTTATAATAAATTTGCCAAGAAATGTGGTTTTGGACAAAAACAATATGAGAGCATTAAATGAAAGATACGCAACCTAGGTGAAAAACACTATATCTGCGGCCTGACAGAAGTGTCAGACTGTCTACCTCAGGAAAGTGAAGGTCCCTGCAGGACACAGTGAAGAGGCGAGCTCATGAGTAGGGGAGCTCTGTGTTCACTTAGCTTTGAGCTCCAATCTCTGCTAGAACTCAACATTGGCGAGCTCCTATGCTCATGGCCTTGGCGACCAGTCGTGCGACATGAATAGGCGAGCTAAAGTCTGGACTCCGAATTTTGGATCTGGTCAAAGCTGACAGGTCCTTTGACCAGTCAAAGCTGACTGAGGAGGAGGAGGAAGAGGAGACTAATCCTTGGGCGATCGTTCCGAAAAATAGTAATCCTTTGGGAGGTGTTGGTGGCCGTGAGGTGTCGGTGCAGAGGGTGAAGAAAGAGGAGGTGGAGACGAAGATATGGGCATGGAAGAATGCGAAGATTAATAATAGGTTTAAGAGAGAGGATGCTGTGATTAATGGCTGGGAGTCTGAGGAAGTTCACAAGGCTACTTCTTGGATGAAGAAAGTTGAGGTAATATCATTATTATTCAATTTTAGTTAATTGATGATTAATTAGTGATCGTTATCTTGATTAATTATCATTAGTTTTGTTGTTCGTTCATGCAATTAAAAAAGACACTACCCTTTTGTATTTAGTAATTCATAGTATTATTGCATGGGTTAATGATGGTAATTAAGATTCTAATTTCTAATTAGGACCACAACTATATATGTTTTTATTGACTCGATGATTACTGAGAGACTACTTATAGAGCAAAATTGAAGAATTTGTCATAGTGCAACTGCCCCAAATGAACAAGTAATAATCACATAATCAAGTTATGATAAAAATTTTAAAAAAAAGGTTTGGTCATCATTTAATTAATAAATTTGAGTGAGTTGTGCAGAGGAAGTTGGAGGAGAAAAGAGCAAGAGCGCTAGAGAAAATGCAGAATGACGTGGCAAAAGCAAGAAGAAAAGCAGAGGAGAAGAGGGCTTCTGGTATCTCCTCAAACTTTACCTATAACAAGCCAAGTTCATCAACTTCTCTATAAATAACCATTCACACACACCCCAACTTGTTCTCTGATCATATCCATATATCCCAACAAATCAAAACAAATCTTACTATTTCTTACACAAAATCAAATATTACTCCTCACAATGTTACGAATATTCTTATCACTATCTATCCTCTTCATTTACAATGCTACAATTTACGAAGTGCTCTATATAAAAACACTATTCCACTCCAAGACGCGTTTTAAAGTCATGTGAGTGACCTTAAGCGAACAATATTGATTTGGTGAGTTGAGTCTACGTTAATGATTTTACAAAATTAGGAACTACAGTCACTGACTGTTATTGGAACATTAATTTAAGCGATATATGCTCCTTATTTTTAACAAATTCCTGAATGATAGCAAGAGACTAACGTTTTCCACAAAACATGGAAATTCTCCATTTAAATTAAATTATATGTTCATATGGTTTGAATGGATAAATACCCATCTTTACGTGACCAATTAGTCATTCAAGGAATCAAGATCGAGAGTATTCATACGGACTAAATTATTGAATTACCTTGTGATATAACACGTGTGGAAATTCCAAGGAAACGTATAAATATGAAATGCGGCTTATATGTGTGCACGAGGGGGGCCTTTAATGTTTTGTAATTCCATGCATTAGTGTGCATTCATTAAGAAATTAACCACTTTCATTAAGTGATAACTTAGTGAATCTCTTTAAGGGCAAAATCGTGTGTATTTAGGAGGCCTTTAGTTTTATTTTTCACTAGGAGCAATACACTGGATTTGGCCCAATATGCCCTGTCATTAAGTGAAAAATTTATGTGCGCATAAGTCTGACAATCCTAGTTTAAGTCCATATCGATCGAATGTTAAAATGACAATAGTGTTACAAAGAACCAATATTTTAGTACTCTCTTAGGAGTAGACGCAAGATAAGAAGAAATGATAAGTGAGAAGAAGTCTCCAAAAATTCTCTACATTTTAGACTTGACTGATCTCTCTTTATATAGAATCAAAATCAATCACATATCTGTCATAAGTTACACCTTTATAACTAATTTCTATTCAAAAATTTCCAACATTATCTAATACTAGCAAACTCAAAACATATAGTATTTCAGATTTTTAGAAGGCTGTGTATATATTCATGAAAGAGGGGGAGTTTATATATCTATAAACATTCTTGTATGGAGGAAAAGTTATGTAGAGATCATTTCGTCTGAGTCTCTGGTATCTCCTCAGACCATACCTATAACAAGTCATGTATTAGGATAAGCTCATCAACTTCTCTATAAATAACCATTCACACACACCCCAACTTAATCTATAATCATTTCCAATAAACCAAAACAAATCCAACTATTTCTTACACAAAATGGCTTCACAAAATCAAATATTATTCCTCACAATGCTACAAATATTCTTATTACCCTCCATGCCCTTCATTTCTTGCCACAATGATATTATTATTGATGATGATGGTGAGGTGTCAGCTAGCTTGTATGGTGATTCTTCTTCTCAAGCTGCTTATCCTTCCTATTTTAGCACCATTTTTTATGATCAAGTCTCAAGCTTTAAGAGGTTTGACAAACTGGGTGGTTCCCTAAAAACTAGTGTCAATGTTGATGGCTTTGGAGCTAAAGGTGATGGAAAAACTGATGACACCCAGGTATCACTTACTACTTTTATAAAAACTAAACCTGGCCCTCTTAATTAATTACCAATATATATAAATGTGTGTGTGTGCTTGATTAATTTCAAAAAAAAATATTAAATCAATTAGTATGGTTGATTTTAGGATTAATGGTTTTTATTATTATGTTGGTAAATTCAGGCATTTGTTAAGGCTTGGAAAGAAGCTTGTTCATCCAAGGGAGCTATTCTTGTGGTGCCCAAGAAGACATACAGGCTTAAGCCCATTACATTCTGTGGTCCATGCCAGTCTGATCTTACACTTGAGATATATGGAACCATAGAAGCATCCGATAATAGAGGAGACTACCAGGAAGACCCAAGACACTGGCTTGTCTTCGAGACTATTGAGAATTTAATTGTTCAAGGTGGTGGAACAATCAATGGCAATGGCAAGATATGGTGGCAAAATTCATGCAAAATCAACAAATCCCTTGTAATTAATCTCTTAATTAATTTTGTTCCTCTCTCTGACTCTTCTTCCTTTACTAATAAGAGTATGGACCTTGATTGTTCTTTTTCTGTCTCTTATGCTTGATTAATTTGCAGCCTTGCAAGGATGCTCCAACAGTAAGTTAATTTTCACATTTTTTTTTGGATTAATTCTCTGTATTTTCGATCATATATATGTTCTATTATCAATGTGTTTTTGTTTGTGTTGTAGGCTCTCACATTCTACAATTGCAAGAACTTGATAGTGAGGAGCCTGAAAATCCAGGATTCTCAGCAAATCCATGTCTCTTTTGAAGGCAGCATCAATGTTCAAGCCTCAAATCTCGTTCTCACTGCACCTGAAGAAAGCCCCAATACTGATGGAATCCATGTCGCTGAGACCCAGAACATCCAGATCACAAGCTCTGTCATAGGAACAGGTATATACATATACACATTCATATATCTATTTATATTACTCTGTTTATTGTGTTTGTTCTTTATAGGTGATGATTGTATATCCATTGTTAGTGGGTCCCAAAATGTGGTAGCTCAGGATATCACCTGTGGACCAGGTCATGGAATAAGGTGCCCAATAATTAATTCTACAAGCACTAACCTATACGTATACATCAATGTACTTTCATGGTTTTTTTTTTTAATTTTAAATTTTCATGGGGATGAATTTCACAGCATTGGAGGCTTAGGGTCTGGGAGTTCCAAAGAGTATGTTTCAGGAGTAACAATGGAAGGAGTCAAGTTTTCTGGCACCACCAATGGAGTCAGAATCAAGACATGGCAGGGAGGCTCTGGCAGTGCAAGCAACATCAAGTTCAAAAACATTTCAATGTACAATGTCACCAACCCAATCATAATTGACCAAAACTACTGTGACCAAGACAAACCTTGCAAACAACAGGTAACACAACTATACATACATAATTATCATCATCCATAAGGGCGGGGAGGTGTTAAGATAATAATATCAAATACCTGGAGAACTCATGTTTTATAAATAAAGACACACACCCTCTCACACAACCAAAGTCTTTTCCTTGGGCTTAAGCACCAAAGAAAAAAACCGTGCGGGTATGATATATCAACATTAACCTAAAAAACGAACAATATTGGTTTGTAGTGAGGGGTGGATTTTTTTGACAATTATGCTCAGTTTTGGTTTGGGTAATGGGTGGTTGTTTCAGGAATCAGCAGTACAAGTGAAGAATGTGATGTACCAGAATATTAAAGGGACAAGTGCTTCTGATGTGGCAGTCAAATTTGAGTGCAGCAAGAGCTTTCCATGCCAAGGCATTGTGTTGACAGATATAAGCTTAGTAAGGCAAGGAGAGAGAGCAGCAGAAGCTGAATGCAACAATGTTAAGTCTGCTGAATATGGAGTTGTGTCCCCGCAATGCCCCTGAGGACATGACTATGAGTTGCAGATACCCAAGAGATTAGACAGTTTTTATTTGTTAATTGTTGTCTATACACATACAGTAAAGAGTATATAATAAGTTGATTTATTGTTTGTGTTTGTTAGCAAATAATGGGTGTATGCCGGTCAATAATGTGTGCAAGGATTTCAATAAAACTCATATGAATATATACATGTCAAGGAGTCAATTCTATATCTACCTGTTTGGACATTTGTACTGCTCAGGTGGTGCAGGGACTTGGGTCTTTAAAGGGTCACTAGTCTTCATCTTCAACCAGGATTCTTGGATGGAAAAGTCTGAGGTAAAGAGAGAAGGAGGAACTGGGAAAGGAGAAGTCTTGGTCTGCATTTGTGGGAATCCTTAAAACCAGCAACACCAAGCATCTTCATAGCTCTAAAAATATTGTGGCAGTTGTATATATCTTTTGCTTATATATATAGAAAGCCCAAATCATAACATTTATTCTATTTGGTAAGAAACAAAGATCTGAGTATGAATGTGTGAATTTTAATTTGTAATAAATGTATATTCGCATGTTAGAACTCATTGATGGGTTTAAGATATCAAACTCTCAAAATCTAAATCATTAAACGAGTGATTCTCACCCTCATTTCAAAATCTAAATCATTAAACGAGTGATTCTCACTCTCATTCCGGCCTCTAAATGTTAACCGAATGCCCAGTAACATCTCCAATCTCACGATATGTGCATCAACAACTTCAAAATGCTAAATAGGACAGTTAATAAATATCAACAACAATTTTGATTTCCAACTTGCACATGGTGACATATAATAAGATTGAATTTAAAATAAACCTTAAAAAAAATAGAGTTCAGAATTACAATAATCATTCGGGTGAAACCCAAGTAGGCACATATACGTCGGGAAGCACTGGGAAGTGTGTCTCAAACATCTCATTGTTGTTGAAATTATAGCAGTAAGGATGACGGTTACCATCAAGAACATAGATATGGCCAGCTAAAGTTTCAATTTCGCCGCTCGTTGAAATCGACTTTGAAGCATCTCCAAGAAATATCGCACAGTTGCCCAATGTTTCTACCTTAATCCACGCCATTAGTGATTGGTCGAGCTTAAAAATGTACCATGGTTTCATGTCTCTAGAATAATATACCAATAAAATCTCTCCATCAGACTCTACCATCTTACTTCCTCGAGAAATAATATTCACTATCGGCCATTCCATAAGCAAATTTTTGATATGGGATGCATCAATGGGAATCTGCTGCCAATCGCCACAAACAATGTCGAATGCCCATAACAAACCAGTCCTAAAAAAGCAGTAGAAAAGTCCATTCCTGTATAACACATCATCAACATCATAATTCTCAAGGTCTGTGCACTTATACATGGACCATTCAACATCCCCATTACGATAAGTCCACAAGGTATTGGCACCAGAACCCATCTCAACCACATAGAACACACAATCTGAACAAGTTGGAATGGTCGAGAATGTACCTTTGCCGGGATCACGACCGCTGGTTTTTATACCAGGTAAATATATGGTTTTCTTGGTAAAAGCATGATATAAAAACAAGTGACGATTACCAGTTGCCTCTGATGTTGCTGCTAGAAACACCCAGCCATGTTTTGATTCGTAGACTCTGAATTTTATAACATCAAGAGCTGTTTCCCCTGGCAACTTTGAAATTATGTGACCAATGAAGTATTCTTTGCTGTTGGATGGATCATAGAGGTTATATGATAGCACAAGCAAATCACGACTCAAATGCACATACAACTGACCGCCCAATCCAATTATCCATGGCCATTTACCTGTAGGCTTTACATAAGCAACAGAGCGCCAACCCTTGCAAACTGAGTTGAATCGTACTTGGTCAACATAACGTAGTCTTGCTTTAATTGACAACAATATATCCTCGTCAACATCAGACCATCCTCCTTTAATCTCTTTCAATCCAGTCCTATACCCTTTGTTTGACATAGAGGGTTGCAACTCGAATCCCATCCTCTGGGAAGTAATTGAAGACTTGCGTTTTGTTCTGAGTTCAGAAAATTTAAAATCACACAAGTAAAATATAAGCATAGATACATATAAACAAACAATTATGAAATTGAATCATGTAAAAGATATGTCAGTTTAACTGTAAAAGTTAAGACGCTTGTATAGCCCGAAACACCAGTTATTTGATTTTTGAACTCCACTATTCAGAGTCCATGAACTCTCGGGAAACCAATTTACCCTTTTAACTACTGAAATCTTGCAACAACTTATGATATCAGAAAAGCACTAAAAACAGACAACAAATACTTCAACAGTAAAGATATAAAAAACAGTATTGTCAAAGTCAAAAGACACTAGACCCCTCAAACGCCTAGACACCAGAACTCGAGAACAGTGCAGTTTTTTTGGTCCATCCACTCAGATCATGGAATTGTATCACTTATTTTCTACTGTGAACTGATCAGAACCCATCAACAAGAATGGTTCAAACTTCAAAGTATAGGCTCCAGTTTTGCAAAGATTAAAGCAATAAAAATTAAAAAAAAAACAAGAGAAAACATGTGGCAAGGAGGAGCAGATAAGTATTTCTCAGAAAACCTCTAGTCCACTTACCAGGTGGAAGAGAATCGATCGATTCTGAAGGAGAAGGAGAAGAAGAGGCAGATCAATTCGAAGTTGCTGCGGGATTGAGAGAGAACACGCTGGAAGAGAATAAGATGTGCACTAGGGCTTTTACTTGTGGGGTGGATCCTATTTTATAGTAATAGAATTTTCCTTTAATAGAATTTCCGGTGAAATATAGGATTCCTGCAAAATTGGGGAATTCGTTTTCTTTCAGGATAAAGTTACTATCCGAGAATAGCGATACGGAGCATATTTAACTGACCTTATTGGTTGTGCTTCTCGTTTAACCCTTTTCCACGTGTCGTTTGACCTGACGGTGCTTGCCAGTTGGGAACCCAGTTTTTTGTGGACATTCCACAAAAAGTCTATCAGGTCTACTCAGAAAACAATAAAGCCCTTGAGGAGGTGATGATCTTGCATACCTTCTATCTTTGGTGTCGATAGTCGTAGTTAATTATATGCTTTTTCATCAGGTGATAAGGCTTTTGTAGAGTCATGTGAAAATCAAACCAAGTCCGATTTGGATTTGGCCGTGGAAAATCCTCATCTTTCAAGTGTTACTCAACTTCTAGAATTTGTATGTTATTCATATACAACCCATCTTCTGTTCCATAATTCCTTTTGTTTTAAAGCTTGAGGTTCTTCTACGAGTATTAGATTGAGAACTGGTTTCTCATTGATTGCACCAAGATGCCACCTCATCCGTATCGGAGCCTCATGAACATGGCAATAGAGGCTGGATTTTCAGACCCATCTTAGAGAAACCAAGCATCAGTGTTGCATAGGTCGTTGATTCTGAAAAGCTTGAGGCCTCCGCAGCGCCGGAATTTTCCTTAATGCATACATGTATATTTTAGCATCTGGAGGAAGCCACATCAGGAATAGAGGAATGTTTTCAAGTTCTACCATTGTTAGAGGAGAGAACATATGCATACTATTTGTACCAATTCTTTCATTTTTTTTTCGATAATTTTTTTACTATTTTGCGGTTGGACTGCACCAAAGGAAGCGTATCCTCATCTGCTGCTTCCCTTGTCGATCAGAGTCCCGGAAATTCTGCAAGAGTTTTCCATCTCTGATGATAAACAAATAATGTATTTTGGTGTGTCTGTATGTAAGTATATACATGGAAGCTCCAGTTTCTTCTACTTCATGGGGTACAAGTCCTTTTTCATGTCGAACTTTGCGATTTTGCTGTGGATGAACAGTTTTTGAGTAATAATGCCATCAAATTGAAGGCCAATCCTTATTCGTAACTGTTGTTTCTGGATTACTTGTAAAGGAAGATCATGGTCAGTATAGATTGGGAAAGTGAAGAAATACGTAATCGGTTCATATTTTTTTGGATCAAATGCAACAAAAGACGGATTTCAGCAGAAAGATCAAACATACAATAGCTCATCATTAACATGCATCTTTGACAGCAATTTGAGAACTACAAAACTCCATATTACAGCTTCAGGCGAACTGTGTAACATGGACAGTATTTCCTCTGTATCAGAGGATCTAGGCCACCACGTTTCCGTGATCTAATTGATGACAAACGGCCATTAATCTGCTGATGTAAAAGATTAAAGATGTAGACAAATAACCAGACAAACTTGCCTGAACTAATGTACATGGACTCATCACCTTCTCTTGATAGGCAACTGATAAAATTATCAGGTGCTGTGAGAAATTTGAAGAGAACCCTGACCCTTGGGCTCTGGATACAAATTTTCTCAGGCTGCATCAGTTTTACCTTATTTCTTGTAGCATTTCGACGACCTTCTTCATTTTTGGCCGTTTGGCGGGTGTGGTGTCGGTGCAAAGCAATGCAACCTTCAAAGCTGCAAGCATTTCTTTCCTCCAACCAAAGGAGACAGTGCTAAGCCTTGCATCAAGTATCTGCTCAGGAGTTTCGCCTCTTGCTGGAGCACCATGAACCCACTTCACTAGGTCTATCCCGTCACCAAAGTCCTCGTCAACTGGTAGTCGGGTTGTCAGAATCTCAAACAAAACAACCCCGTAGCTATAGACATTTCCCGGTGCCGTAACTTGCATAGTATATGCATATTCTGAAAGGCAAGACAAAAACAAATCAGAAAAATAATTTGGAAGAGCAAAATATTTAGACAAGGAGAAAAGTTTATGGCGGAGGCACATTTACCGGGAGGAATATAGCCAAAGGAACCAGCAACAGCACTGATACTAGCAGTACCTCTTGATGGATCTAAGAGCTTTGATATTTCAATCTCACCAAGAAGAGCCTTGAAATCAGCATCCAAGAGTACATTACAAGAAGAGATATCAAGGTGAATAATGGCCACATGGTGAAGGAAAGCGAGGCCTTCTGCTACTCCAATGGCGATCGACAGTCTAGTGGGCCAGTCAGGTACATAATCAGATTGCTTGGTGGACTCATGAAGAAGCTGTGCTAAGGACCCATTGGGTAAGTAATGATGCAGCAAAATAGCAACATCTTCATAAATTACGTATCCAATGGGTCGCACTAGGTTATCATGACAGAGCTTGCCGAGCCTTTCAAGCTCTCGAATCATCTTATTCTGATGATGAATTATCGTTCTGTCCATGGATTTCAGTTTCTTCACTGACAAAACCATCCCAGAAGGCATGACTGCCTTGTAAACTGTGCTGAACGTGCCTGTCGTGAGCTTGTTTGAATCCTTAAAAGTTGCTTTAACAGCAGCATCAAGATCTATAGCTTGTTTAAGATTCTCAACAAAGATATTGCCGGCTGTTATTGTTGGTTGGTCGTTGGTTCCATCGTCAACATCTTCAGCCGCATTGGCCGCTTTTTCTTGCCTCTCCCTCATCATAAACAATACAACAACTATAGTAACTGACATAAAAACAGCCAAACAAGAACCAATAACAGCAAGTATGATTTTGTATGAAATCTTGTGATGGTATTTCTCATGGTCAGAGATATAATAACTTCCACACAAAGAGCTCAGGGGCTCTCCACAGAGCCCTTTATTGCCCAGAAAACTGGAATTTGGACTCTTTTGGAATGGTACAAAGGTGGGAACAGGGCCTGTGAGCAGATTATTAGAGAAATTAACTTCTATCAAGCTCATCATGCCCTTGAATGCAGGTGGAATATTACCAGAAAGCTGATTATTTGAGACATCAAAACAAACCAGCTTGTCGAGTTTCCCTAAATCAACAGGCAATGCCCCATGGAGATGATTGAAGCTCAAATTTAAAGCTATCTGTAGATTTCTGATATGACCAAGCTCAGGAGGGATACTTCCAGTCAAATAATTACTCCCCAGCTGCAGTTGAAGGAGTTTCGCACAATTTCCAATCTCATGCGGTATTTCTCCCTTTATTGAATTCTGATCCAAAAGCAAGTACTGCAATCTTGTTATATTGCAGATTTCGCTTGGTATAGTGCCATTGAATCTGTTGTTACTTAAATCGAGCTTGTTAAGATTCTTGCACCCAAGAATTGACTTTGGTATTTCACCAAGAAAACTGTTGCCTGAGAGAATCAATTCCTGGAGATTCATGAGCAGTCCCAGTTCTGAAGGAATCGTTCCAGTAAACCCATTTGAGGCTAGATTTAGCAGAGTGAGGTTGGAACAGCGAGCAAACTCTGGGACAATTTCACCAGAGAGATTGTTACTGTCTGCTTCAAAGTAGGTGAGACTACTGACATTTCCAATTTCTTTAGGAATAACCCCAACAAGTTCATTGTTTCCTATACGGATGTTAGAAAGACCTTTGCAGTTCCCAATTGATTCAGGAAGTTCACCAGTCAATCCATTCTGGGTCAGAACTAAAACTTCCAACTTTCCCAAAGTAAAAATGCTCTTTGGTATTGGTCCTTCTAGCAGATTGGAATGAAGGTTCAACAATCTAAGCTCAGAATCAGAGCCTAGATTATTTGGGATTTCACCACTTAATTGATTCTCATAGGCAGCAAAAACCTGAAGATTAGTCAAATTGCCGACCCATAGTGGGATTGAACCATTCAACTTATTGCTAGAGAGATGAAAATCCTGCAAATTCTCTAACCCCTCAAGCTCATCAGGCATCTCTCCAGCAAGAAAGTTATTAGAAAGGTTTAATGCTCTAAGGTTTTTGAGACTACCCAACTCTCTTGGAATCGAACCTTCAAAGCTATTCGAAGACAAATCAAGAAATTCAAGCTCAGATAAATCACCAAAAGCAGGAGGGATTGGTCCATGCAAATTGTTACCGGAAAGATCAAGCTGCTTCAATGCTTTAAGCTCAGAGATTAGGGTCACATTACCTCGAAGCTCAAGCCGAGAAAGATCGAGCCTTTCAACCATGGAACTGTTCATGCCACAGCTAATTCGAGTCCAATTGCAGTAGTGTGAACTGTTGCCATCCCAACCAGGTATCCCAAGCTCTCTGTTGAGGGCTTGCAGCACTGCTTGATCACTCAACTGAGCATTCACGAAACCAGAATTTGACAGAAACTCAACTAGAAAGAGCGATAAAAAGCACAAAACTCCCATTGCTGTGGTCTCAAATTCTTCAAGGCAAGAAGTTACTTTCTTTCTTCAATCCCCAAAAATATGATCAAGGGGCAATAAAACCCTGAAACTGAAACACCAGTTCCTTTTTTATGCCCCTCCAATAACATCACTTAAACCCACTTCTCTCTTCTCAAATGTATCTCTAGCTGGGTCAAAAAAATCACTTACTTTGAAATGTCAGAGAAAACCCATATCAAATTTTGAAGAATCAAAGCTTGGAAAGTATACCATTCCCCTAAATTCCAGTAAATGAAGCAGACCCGACAAAGATTTTGATCAAACACAAAAACTCACATAGAAGAGAGACAATGGAGTGCAAGAACAACAACAAACGGACAAACAAAAGAACCAGAAAATGACTGTATTATAGAACATGGGTTGTATTTGTACATAAAACGGTAACCCTTTCAACTTTTCCCGGAACCAAACAACCAAATGACTCCGGAGTCGCAGGCAAGGCTTTCTAAGGGTGGGAGAAAGTGAGTAGGAGATCAAATAAAGAGTAAATACAACACAGTACTATGTTGTGTACAGATGTTTTTTGGGGGGAGAGGGAGAGAGAGAGAGAGGGGATTGAGAGCCAGGTAAGGCTTTTCACGAGAAATGGCCAGTGAGGAGTGATGGAGGCTGCGTATGAACTATGAACTTATTTTCTCTCTCTGGACTTTAAGTTTTGAGACCGAAAGCATCATGAGATATGATGATGCATTTCAAAGGACATCAAATCTAGAGATATTTTAGCAATATAAGGAACAAGCCCCCCTCATTTTTTGGGTATAATTCGAGGATTTATTTATTAATATAAAGTACACGAAAATGATAAAGATGAAAAATATATATTAAAATATAAAATTTATAATTATGTGAGAAGTTATTCATAAATCTTTATTTGATGTTCTGAGGGCACTTGTTTTCATTATCAATATGTATGAGATAAGCAAAACATAAATGCATCACAATCATATAATAAAGGAACCGGGGAGCTAATAGCGAAAATAGAGGATACTTACTTGAAATGAAAGAATTGAAGATAACATTACACAAAATCCTAATTTGGATGTCTCAATTACCTATTTTAAAAAATAGGATTGTTAGTTTGATACTACCAATCAATAAATTTTAGTAATTTGGGTGATGTCTATATATACACATATATATATATACACACACGCGAGTAAATTCTTAAACACGGAGTTTTGTGACTTTAAATTTACGAACATCTACCTTTTATATGTACTCAAATGAAAATAGATGGGTGCCCCACTAATTTGGGCCTCAATGATTCACTGAAATAGCGAGCGTTCATTATAAAAAGTTACAAACGTTCACATCCTAACCATCTTTTATATGTGTGTGTGTGTGATTTTGTAAATATTTCAATTAAAAAAAGCGCAACATAACTCCTAGTAAAATTAGCCTGAAAAACTTTATGAAGTGGTCCTACATTCTAAATTTCAAAGCACGGGGAAAGAAAAAAAACTCCAATTTTCTTTTTTTATAATTAAGATCTAAATTCTTCTTAAAAAATAAATGAAAAATCATAAAGTTGATAACGAAAGGCATGAAGTTAAGGATGATTGCTATGATTAGCAACAACAAAAAAAAGCCATAAATCGACCTAGGATTCCCTCCCCCCCCCTTAGAGCCCTACAACATGCATCACACAATGTGTATAATCCCAATAGACCTCTAAAATTAAATGACATTGAATATTATTTTTATTTCTTCGGATTTACGGTTTAAAATTTTCATTGACTCTTTCATATTAAATTTGATTCACTTGTATTTGACATAAATATATTATCATACTCGTAAACTCGATCAAACATAATAATAACCCTTTTTTTTTTCTCATCCGTATTGAAGGGGAACACGACCCATTACAAAGTAATGGTGTTAATAATTCTTGTATAAGTAAGCAACATTGTCAATGGATGAAGACATCCAAAGAAGTGATTTTGGGGCAATGTTTGTTGCCATCCAAGGAATCAATAGGTCCCTAGGGTCTTAGTCAATAAAACACAAAAGCTAACTAGTCTCTTCTCTTCACATATACCTACTACTTCAGACAAAATACTATTTATATGTCCAAATCAGTTTTCACTTAGTTGCTTCCCATGCCATTCTAGAATCATGGCAAGAAAAGCGCCATGCCGTTTTTGACATGCTGAAAATAGTATGATTTACTTATCTTTGAAAATCAATTCTAAAAATATTCACACTCCAAATCTTTAAAAACAGATTTTGATCAACCAACAGAGGTGGTGCCACTCTTCAGATCATCTCTCATCGGATAAGACACGTCTCGATTTACTGTAAAACTTTAGAATGCATCTCCTCTTGACCCAACAGAAGGTTCGAACAAAGATGTGAGGGGCATATAATAATATCAAAAATCTCCAACTCAGAGAGACGTTGTCAATTATTTGCTATGTAGCAATATTTGGTTTTGAGGATTACCTGATATTTTGGTAATTAGGGCATCACTTACAAGAAATGTTGTCACTCTATCTAGATATGTGTTTGCTAGTTGTATTTTAATAATCATGCCCTAATCTTCAAAAAGCATCTTTGGAAATGCACACTTTGTCCTCTAACGGTTATTTGTGTGTTGTCATTCTTTACCATTAACAAATCCAAAAGATTTTATCAAAAAAAAAACAAATCCAAAAGATGAAAAAATGAAGATGCTTATATATTTCGTATCTTTTTTTTATAATCGAGAATGACATCATACAAATTTAATCTTTGGACATTCAATATGAACATAAACTCGGACCGTTAAGCCGCACACGGATACATCTACTAAACTATTTAACAATAAAAATGTTATCGTATTTTCCACACACAAATACAGAATGCATCTAATAAATTGCTGAGAATTTTAAGCATAATTATATAAAAACACGAAACCCAGAAAATATATACAATTGTAACAGGAAAAATAAGTTGCATTACAATTTTCACTTCAATTTTACTAAACTTTTTAAAAAAAAGTACAAAGAGACAACCAAGCAGAACAAAAAATTCATGTTTTATCATGTACTTTTTGACAAATGTTACTGTCTTTTTTCTTTTTTATCTTTTTTGTGAAATAATTGAATAACTCTTGTCTCCTTCAAAAACAAATAAAATTATGGTGGAAACCCAAAATGAATTATTTCAATAGGTGTGTGTGGGGCCCTCAGAAATGGGTCAGGGTCATGGCAGCTCCCAGACAAGTAGGGACAAAGACATGTCTCTGTCAATTGTCAAGGTAAACCGAGTAGTACCAAAGATATGTATAAATATATGTAATATTAATTAATTAAACCTAATTATTTTAATTAATAACATAATTATATTATATGCATATAAGGCCTATAGATGTCTAAACAAAAAAAAAGAGGGAAGACAACATCATGGATTCCCTTGGCAGGTTTGCACCTTTTACTCATGAACATGGCAAATAATCATACAAAATTTAAATAATAAAATTAATGTGAACTAAGAGTAAACTTTAATCAAAATTTTCAAATGCACTACTTATGATTGTCTACACCAATTTTTTTTTCCTTCTCTTTTGTTATATAATTGCAAGTTTAATTATTTAAGATTAAATTATTAGGTGGAATAAACGTAGATTAAGCCGGGGATCATGCATGATTTTTAAAGAAATTATCTCCATTTGATAGAGCTTAAAAGCTCACAAAATAAGTTAGTTTATAAACTATACTGTTAGTGTTAGTGAAAACTTATAATTGACACTAGTTTACAAGTTGTGAAAAAAGTTTATTATGTTTAGTTTAAAAGAAATAACAAAAATTACACACAAATATGATAAAGTATAAATTATTGTAGTTTGTCATTTTTTGTGATGTTTTTTACTTGTTGGGTAATTTAATTATTATTTATTAATTTCATTAAAATAATCGCATGAAATTAATATTTTTTAAAATTATGATACGGAACGTTTTGAAATTTATAAGTTAGCATTTTTTTAGGTGAAATGTCTTCCGTTAGCTTATAAACTCCAAAATAAATTCTATCAAATAGACTAAATATTGGGATGAATTCGTCATTGGAAAAGCTTGTTCTAGGACTGAGTACGCGATGAATGGAGTTTTTGATCGATCTAATGGCTGTAGTAGCTTATTAATTTCTTCAAACTTATATTAAGATAATATGTTTCGAGTATCTTCTTATGCTAATAATAATAACAATAATAGTAAACATAACGCATAAAAAATAAAGGGATTTCGTAAACCTTTTTAGCATCGTCAAAACTTTCTTTTTTTAAACTAAGAACCACATCTTGTGACCACAAACTGGGCGGGTTTTAATTGATTCAATTTTATCATATTTTCAGGTAAAAGATTCATGTGTGCACGAATTTAATGAACCTAATTTAAGTTTGTCCACTATTCGAATGACAAACTTGTGCTATTACTCACATTATCATTGTCAAAACCTCAGTCAGTAGAGTGTAGGTGGTATTGATTGGCATTTCATGCCTCAAAATTTTGGAGATGACATCTTATTATTCTTCTTTTTTATTAATTGGATGGATGCAAATTTTCAAGATTTTCATCAATTACATCATCACATGTATATGCATGGTAACAACCAACAAAGCAAGTACTCAATGTCATTTGTCAAAAAAGATGCCATCTAATGTCATGCAAGAGGGACATAATAGTGGTCATGATATAGCCTCCCAATATTGACTATCCAACCATGAAAAACCCTCTTGTAACTATTTGATTGTAAAAGGTATAAATTTATCTTTTGTACTAAAATCTAATGCATAGTCACGTACAAGAATCTTGATCCCAGTGAAAATCGATTTCAAGGCTTTCCAAATCCATACTATTTCAACCACGCATGGCACTTTTTGTTTCCCTCAGCTCTATTTACACATCAAATTACCATATTTATTTTGATAGAAAGTGAGACATCAAAATGTACTGGGGCAAATCCCTACACAAACGTACATCCTTTTTTTTGAGAAAACAAACATACATCCTTAAAAGGGGTCCCATAAACATTATTACATCAACAAATTAACTCATCTTGTTGTTCTAGGGTTTGTACCAAGAGGAACAACAAACATGCATAATTATAATAATATATATATATAAGAAAAAGAAAGAAAAGACATCCAATTTTGAATCTCAATTACATGTTCTTCTCCACACTCCAAACCCCACACCCATGTCATGTGCATGAGGGGCCCCCTCCTACTTTATTTCCCACAAAAGAAAGAAAGAAAGACATAATTAAAAAAGTTTTTTTCTTTCTTGAAAAAAAAGGACAAAAGGAGATGTCAGTGGATTCTCAATTGATTGAGATGGGCCTCTTCACCCTCTTTAGTAGACAACCATCATGACTCTTGTATCATGGTTTGTCTTGCCTATTTGAGGGCATCAACCCTCCTCCTCCTCCTCCCGTCTCTTTTTAATTTTTTTTTTCCACTTTCCAAAAAGACTTTAAATATACTTGAATTATTGTTTTTACCTTTTACTGTTTTTAAAGTGTTTTCTGGTTTTATATTTTCGATTTTCAAAGTGATTTGTGTTTCTTTTATTTTCTAAAATGAAAAATTCCTTTTAAAGTATTTTCTGATTTTTTTTTTCTGTTTCAAAAAATAAAAAACAAGTGTAAAAAACATATTCGTTTTTTCCACAATATAATTTCAATTTTTTAATTATTGAAATTTTGTTGCATTCAATACGTCTTTCAATGAGGAGCTGGTGTCTTCAAGTGGGTGTGAGAAAAGAATATATAAGCCCAGTGTACTGAGGCCCATGGGCCTTGACATGTGTCCTCATTTGTAATCTTATATAATTCTCACGGCCCAAGGATCTAATGAACTGGGTTCTAGATATTACTGGTTGGATTTGGGCCTTGATGTTCGCCAGACTCGGCTAACAAAATGAATAAATTACAAAAGAAGCATCAACAAATTATTTATTTATTTTTTAAAAAATTGTCACATTATTTAGTTTTCACAGCAACCAAATGATGAAATGAATGTTAGTAATTTTTTCCCCTTCCTGTTTTATTATGCAATTATAATGTAGGGATGTGCTTGATTCAAGGACGGAGCTAGAAACAAATGTTTGGGTAAGCTAATATTAAAACAATATCACTTTGATTCCTTCAAAAAATTTAAATTTCGGCCTATTTCGATTGAAGCGAGGTCGAAGGACCCGTCTATCGGCTCGTGTCCTCAAAATATCGGTATAATATAAGTCGCAAGTTATGCTATCAAACAACAAAGACATACTTAAGACTTTCAAATTAACCATACGAATTCCACGAACATCATCTTTTTTGCGCGTAGAACTCGGGTGACACACTAGCGACACCCCAACCGATACCGTTGAGCCATAAACTCATACCGTTGAGACCTGGGTCAATCTTAGCCTACTTGAACTATAAAGAATATGCCCTGGGGACCAATTTTGGCATACTTGAACTATTAGGAATACTATACAGCGCCCAAAACAATTCAATAATAACAAAATGGATTGGAGACTTGGCGGAAACCTGACCTTCTCATTCATTTATGAACTCAAAAACAGCAACAGTGAGCAAACAAAGTCCTTACATTGGAAAGAACTTCCCATTGTATCGATGATACAGGATGAATCTACAAACAAAGAGTAGGTTACAGAAAAAAGAAAAAAGAAAAAAGAAAAGGAACAGCTCTCCCCCTCAAGAAAATTATGGGGAAAAAACACAAAAAAAGAATTTTAGTATACAGTTAACAAAATATTACATTGTTCTTTCTTCCTGTCTATTGGGGTTCCTCTTGATCTGTATAGAAAGATTTCCCTTGCTTTCTGTTCTTTAGGCATTTAAAACAATTCCATCAGGAGGGGATCACCTTGTGCCATAATTCTGATCAACTTTATGAAATCTTGTTCACCTGACACGTTCCACGGGTGAACAGCAGGTGCTTCGGCAGAGTAGAAGGCTGTTGTCGAGTTAGAAGGTGGCAGTTGCTCCTCATATAACATTGTATTAAGCAATGTGTCGAAATTCTGAGGTGCGTCCATTGATATAAAGAACATCGGGATTGCAACCTTGTGATGGATTTCTAGATCACCAACTAGACTTGCAAGATCAACAAAGTCGGCTACAAAGTGTCGTGGCACGTAGAATATCTCAGAACTGCATATTGTGAGGCTCCGATCGTCCTTCATAGCTTCCTTATAGTTGACTTGGAAGTGAACTGGCAATATACCAACAACCTTTCTTACCATTTCTGCTTGTTTCAAGTACCAGTCTGAATTTCCATTGATTGACACAGTCGTCCAGGACTTGCTTACCTAATTCACATCAACAAAGGTATACAACCTCAACACAATCATAGCAGATAAAATAATTTAAACTCGTACAGCAAAATGAAGAACATGAAAAATATTTAAGAACCTTGTCTGTAATCCATAGTTTAGACTTGTCTGCTTGCAATAAATTCCAGTAATTAAGAACAGTGTTATCCTGAAGGAATAAAAATCCTTCTGCACCACTATATCGCTCGAATATCTTGGGAAAGTGCCTACAAGGAATATGCATAAAATGATGAGTTTATAGTATAAATACAGACAATATAAGGTATATCATCCACGTTGAAGAGGAATGATTCACCATTTCAATTTGTAAATATTACTTAAATGATTACCAGCAACAACTCTCTGCCTAAGAGTAGAGGAATTTTGACAAAATAACAGCCATATTTGTATCTAAGAGAAATATGGCTTAGGGGTATCAACGACTTGAGTCAACATGCTTCAAAACTACAGTTCGCCCTTTCTTTTCCTCTAATAGTCTAATAAAAAGGAAGGAGAGCACAAAACAAAACAAGTGACGTAGGACAGCTTTCACTAACCTCGTATTTATGGGTTATTGCAAGGAATTTTAAGCAATTGGGGGTTTGAATGACTAGGGCTTGAAAGAACTTGAAGTTCGGGCTTCAAAACGGTAGAATCAGATCTGGAATTGTAGGGAAATTAGAGAAAACGAAGTAAATGAGTAAAGATAACTTAACCATTACCCTTGGGGTTCCGGGGCATCACATTGGAGGATTGCATCACACAATCGAAGAGCAAGTCACATGCTTGAAAGTAATCTCAATATTGTTCATTTGTCATTATCCTTGAGAGTTTAGGGATCCTAATTCTATAAATCTTCAAATAATACTAGGATTCCTAAAAACTATAAGTAAACTAACGACTCCAATTAAACTAATACAAATACTTATTAGTAGTAAATTCGAAATTTCAACATACTTGGAAATTCTGATAATAGCCTAAGAATGAAAATTAAAGGAAACTTATCAAAAACTGACCAAATAGTAAACTTGTTTAAGCAAGCATAAAAAGACTTAATCCTAACTAGACTAGGATCTATAAGCTATCGGATAGGCGATGAATCTAGACTGCGTAGATATTTGAATTTGCTCTTTCGAGACCTCTTTAGCTCCCCCATCAGGAAATATATTAATTAAACAAGAATTTTGGAAGAACTAAGAAGAACCATCCAGGAATCGAGAACGTAGAATGGTAGAAAGATCTATGACAAAGTTTGTAAACCATCCTCGTGCCTCAGAATGTCCTCCCAATAGACATTCCAACTACTTCAAGACAGTATAATTTCAAAGATCAGAAAATATTCCATAAATTCAAATAGAACTATTGATGGTTTTTTCATAATTCAAATTCGCTCATTTTTACCCTGAATGTTTGCTCTTCCGACAATACACCCAAAGCAACTTGCATGAAATAAAAAATGAACTAGGATCTACAACCAAAGTGAGCTACTACCACAGAAAACGAAACCACACCTGTGCATCCATCCTGTTTTTGTCCACCCGTTATGCTTGCCTTAATCCCTGACTTCCCTATATGATCTGTTTTGGTTGAACCTAACGTTTATACACATTAAATTTGGTACTAGCTACAAAATAATAACAAAAGCCATCTGAGAGATTCCAACACATAATTTTGCACATTCTTTCTATGAGACTCCAACACACCCTCCTCAAACACAGAACAAAGGCCAAAAAAACTGTAGAATCAATAAAAAAAAAACAATTTACTCAGTTTATTAGTTCATGTAAATTCTAAGGTTGCCAGTAACATATAAACCTAGAATCAAACTTATCCGAAATTACAAAATAAAATATACAATATCATGGAAGTTTCTTTCCCGATAACTACCTCCTCCTCAACTTCCAAGAAGAAACACATTAAACAATTGAAATAGATGCATAGATAAAGTAATTCAACGACAAAATAAATATAAAGCAAAAGGTGAGAAGCCATCATGCCAACGACTTACTTGTATATGTAGTCCAATCTCCCTTCTTCAACAGCAAGATCTAAATTTTTCAGCCCTGATAAAATAATCACAGTTTTGAATATCCTCCCATACAACAATCTCCATTCAAGGGCAGTACGTTCCACTGGGCCACTGCAAAACATGACAAGAACAACATTTCCGAAATTTTTCCTCCACCTAATCAGATTCCCAATTTCATAACTAACTGCCCCTGTTTCCTCCACACCAAGATGTACAGAAGGTAGTTTCTGAGGGATAAACTCCTTTCGATCTCCATGGCCAATGCTAGGTCGTTGGCGATCCAATTCCAGAGACATTAACCTTGGCTGTTGGTAACCTACAGCTAGCAAGTCCTGAAGCCAAGCAGCAGTAAACTTCATATCCTTCTCAGTCCAAAATCCTTGCTCTGCCATAGCATGACTCAATTCCAGTATCTTTTCAAACAGCCGATGTCTATTTGACCTCCAAGAATTCAAGAACTTGATCAATCGACCTACATTAACATGAAGATCTTTCTCCTCCGAAAATGGATATGCTTCTACTCTGTCATACCTATGAACTGTAGGTGGATAAACCACAACATAACCACCAATCTCCCACAAAAGCCTTTGTCCCCAATAACCCCTCAAAACATCAGAAGCCATTGAACTAATTGAAACTGGAAGCATCAAAGCCCAAAATGCAGATGAATGGTAAATCGTGTTAAATGAATTCACAGGCACCATCATACCTTGCGGCAATGCCACTTTTGGGGCACGTTCATCAAACCTAATATCAAATGCCTCCAAACCTGATTTCCTGGTAAAGTAAAACACAGAATCAACATCAGGTAACCCATTCGAAATCCCTTGCTGTATATATTGCTTCCCACCAAAAACCTCGGTGTAGAACTCCTCATGTCCAAGTTCACCCACATTCTCCAATGGCAAACCTCTGGGCCAAACTGACCTTTGACCGAAATGAATATAAGGGTTCACTACAGTCCTATTGGGATTTTCATGACTATACTGCAATATAGTCTCTTGCCTAGCATCCTCCCCAATAAGCTCCACATCAAAGTGTTTCCCTAAATCTCCATCAATCACTTCCCCACGATCATCAGCGTCAAAGATCTTCTTCGCGCCATGCTGGATTGCAAATAAGTACCCAACACTCTTTCTTACATAAGAATCATAAGGTAAGTAATCCACTACTCTAAACCCCAAACTCGCTTGCTGCTCTAAGGACAGATAGATCGTACCTTTCAAGATCCAATCCTTCGGCGTCTTCGAGTTCCCAATTGCCAGTACTTGCCATCCCTTGATCTTCACCAACATCCGAAGTGAATCTGACGGGTAATCCGAAACAGAGACGACAATCCACTTCTCGGAGCGAAAGCTGGCGTAAGGAGAAGACCTGTCAGTGATCGCAGGCACGGAGTTCCAATTCACGCGAGGAAGTTGAAGGGCATCGAGAGATTCCTGGGCTTTCGACTGTAGACAGAGTAACGCGGCGTTATCTCCACTGTTCCGGAGGAAGAAAAGGCCGGCGACGGTGGTAATTAAGAAGAAGATGGTTACGATTTTGTAGAGATTCTCGCGTACCCATGTGGAGAAATCGAGGGATTTGGCCTCAGAGAAGCGGTGGACATTCGCTGCTGTAATTGGGATTTGGCTTCTGATCTGGGTTTTCGTGGATTTTGGCTCTTCACGATCTTGGACCAACATTGACATGTTTTCAGCTTGACCTCCTCAGTCTTCAAGCTCCAATCTTGCGCATGTCACTCTCTCTCTCCCCCCAATTCAGTCTCTCCAAATCAGTCCCAGATAGCTGAAGCTCCCCCGTTACCTCTACTCAACCCCTCCCTCGATCCAGACTCGTATATTTGTTGAAATAATAAAACAACATTGAATATTGTTTGTTTGTTGTGGCTGCGTTAAGAGAAAATGTTGGTTGCCGACAGGGTTGGGTCCAAAGCCAAGGTGGCTTCTGGAGGATGAAATGTAACTGCTATCGAGTAGTTTGGTGGTGGGGAGTCATTGTCTTCAAGTCTTCTACTTCTTAAGTTTTGTTTCCTTCAATCTCTCTCTCTTAAAAAAATTCACACTTGGATTTCATCTTATTTACTTTTCCTATTTTAATCTTCAAGTGATATAATTAATTATATTATGTTTTGGCAATTGTCATATTTAGGCTATCCTTGCTTGAGGATTGGGAGTCATTCATACAAATAAATTTTTGTTTGATATTTATAAGTGTAGGAGGAATAAAATGTTGGAAGCTTTTATATGAGTAAACAACTTTAAAATAAAAGAAAGTTACGGGCAAAAACAAACAACTCTGACAGTCAAATTTATGGCTTATGCCATTTATATGGGCCTTATAAATAGAGCCCAACAGACCCTATTTATACTGGCGTGTATAATTGGGTCAGACAGCCTTGTCAGCCCAAGATCAATATTTGATTCATCAGCATCAAAAGGAAACTACAAAGTTTGTGCATTTTGGAGTTAATACTACTGTAGAAGATGGGTCATATTTCATTTTAGTCATTAATTCTCAAAAAATGTCAACTTAATATTTAAATTGTAAATTTGTTTCAACTTAACAATTCGGCCAATTTTTCTTAAATTCGGCTAGTCAACCGATTTATATGGCCCATTGACCGCCCACGTGGATCAACAGTACTTATATGGCTTGCTGGCACAGAGTTTAAATTTCAATTTTAACTCTCTTATTCTTATAACATATCTTTTTACTTCTATTCTCCTCCCAAGTCTTTTCACGCATATCCAAAAGTTTCATTCTCTTACTACTCTTCTCTCTTTGAGGGAACCCTAATCCCCTCCTAGACCTTCCTTTTCCTTTCAACGCTATCATTAAGAACAACAATCATAGGTAGGTTGACTGCCCCGATTTCACCAAAAACTACAATCTTGATTATCTTCTCTTATTTTTGTTGCACATGTATTATTATTTAAAAAAAAAAGAATAATTTTCATGTTTTACACATGGAATTCATTTTAAACGGTCAACTTGTCAAGTAGGTAAGTCAACTGTCGGATTTCACCAAAAACTACCAGAAGAGTTATTGTGGCAAAAATTTACACTTTGAATTATAAAATTGTAACTTTTTTTATTTTTAGTGATCAAAATGAAATATAATCCATCTTTTAGTGATCAAGAGTAGCATTAATCCGTGCATTTTGTCTATGCCATCATGAGAACTAAGAAGGCAAGCAACCTGTTTGCTTTATTGAGTTTTCCAGTGTAAGAACTCAAGAATTCCCCTAAATTTCCATCCATCCAACCAATACAGAGAAAGAAAGCTCAGGAGGATCAAAGAATGTTATTTTTTACAGCAGGGTCTTCAACTATCAATACCTTCAATATTGTCTTCAACTTCAGAGTACAACTGCCTTAACCTCTCAATATTCTGCTCTGAAGTCTCCCTGTAACCACCGTCCATTGGCCTCCAGGAAGTGCACCAACTTCCTGAAAGCGTTTGGGTTGGTGTTCATAAGCGTGTTCAACATCTCTTCATCTTGGATGAAAGTCGAGTTAGCTTCTTCGTAGAGTTGTCCACTTGGCCAGATGTCGCACTCCAACCAACCGTGTTAGTAAGTTGTTTCTCGATTTCACGGACACCCTCATACCCGGTAGACAGCATTCCTGCAATATATGAATTAGGCTTCTTTCCATCTTTCCTCAAGTGATTTGGACTAGATTTATTGGGTCTGAATGAAAGCAATGGCTCACATCAGTGAGTGAGATTTCTGAGGAATCAAGGTTTTGGAAAGAAGCTTCAGCTGTGCTTAGAGCCATCTCGAAAACTTTTCGTTTCTCCATCATGCCTGCACCATGGGCATGATCAGATTCAAACGCGAAGGATTTCCGGCTCAAATACATGTCTTGAAGCTGTTTGTCATCATTCCAAGATGAATTTTCTACTACTGCGAGGTTTATATTCGAGGAATAGGAGCCGGAGGCATTGGAGAAGACTGAAGACCCGAGTTGCAGCTTCTCGAACATCAATGCCAATGGCCTTGGCTTGTTCCAGAGCATTCTTCCTCACATACTTTTGGTCTTCTGGTTCATCAAGTTCAGAACCATCTTTATTGCACTGTCAAGTAGGTTCATCTGTGAACAAAAAGGACGGGCGCCACACAAAATAATGAAAAATGATCAACAAAGAACACAGTGGAAAATAAAGGTGTTCACAATCATTATTCAAATATGGTCATATCTTTTAAACTGCTATACTAGCTAGTGCTATTGCTTCGTAATAATAAATACCTGATTGATGAAGAGGTCTCTGAACACTCCAGAGCAATTGACAAAAACATCAATCGTAGGCCTTCCAAGCTCTTCAAGACTAACCGGTTCCACATGATTTACTCGACCAATTAAGGGTATCAGCAACTGGCCTCATACCAATCATCCACATGACCTGAGCTAGGGACTTGCCATAGTCCTTGATGTTAATTATCAGTTCCCCAAAGACCAAGCGCAATTGTCTCAGGATAATTTCCTAGCTCCATTGTCAGCCTTTTGCCCTTCAATCAACCTGTCGACAACAAGTCCATAACTAATGCACTCTGCATAGCTGCTGTTGTAATACACCTTGTGGATCCAATGCATGAATGTTCTTTCCAGTTGGCAACACTTTCGGATTTCTAATTGGGTCGCCACCGGGCACTGGTTCCACATACTTTGCTTCCAAAGCTTGTTTCAGACTTCCCAATTTGACGTCCTTGTCAAGATTGCATTGTTTAGCAGTGCTGCTGATAATGGAACTAATTAACAATCTGTTGCCCACGCCCTGTGTCTTTGAGGGCAATGTATCGGCTTTGAAGATAATGGAACTAATTAATGCTTCTGAAGTCTCCGGAAGGCCCTCAACATTATAACCATCTCTTAGAACAGAGTACATGGAAGAGAAGACATTCAACATTATAACCATCTCTTAGAACCGAAGAGTACATGGAAGACAAGACATTCAACATTATAACCATCTCTTAGAACCGAAGAGTACATGGAAGACAAGACATTCAACATTATAACCATCTCTTAGAACCGAGTACATGGAAGAGAAGACATTAAAAGTAGGGGTTTCCAAATCCGATCCGCAAGTTAGGAACCAATCTGAACTGTGGTTATTGGGTTTTTCGGTTTCGGTTTTTTAGTTAACGGTTTCGGATTCGGTTATGAATTTAGAAATTTTTCTGATTTAATTGAAAAAAACCGAATAAAATTTTATTATTTTTTATATATTTACTTATTTAAATAATTAAGGCTAAAAAATTAAAGAACTAGGCCCAAATACAAATTCTAATTTATCCATTAGGGTTTAAAATAGTATCTCCTCCCCTACTTTTCCCCTCCCTCACTATTTCATTGAAAATAACATTATTTATGTATTTATATTATTTTTACTTTTTGATGTATAATAGTTTTAGTCCTCTAATTATAACATTATTTATGTATTTATATTATTTTAACTTTTGGATTTCTAATAGTTTTAGTCGTCTAGTTATCCTTAAATTTTTTCCTAATCAAACTAAATTGATGAAATATTTTTTAATCGTCAAAATCGAAATCCGAACCGAACCGAACCGAAAAAGTTTGATTTTTTCGATTTGGTTATCCGATATATATTTTTCGATTATGGATTTTAAAATGTCATAACCGAATCAATTCGGACATTTTCGATTTCAGTTAAAAACCGAACTGAAAACCGAAAGGACACCCCTAATCAAAAGGTAGGCAGCCGTTCCAACATTTCCTTTGCCTGGAGGAAAACTGAAGAATGTGATATCTAACTATCGTTATTGAAGAATTGAATTTTGTTGTTGCTCACATTGAGCTTCTTTTTGTCATGGCACTTGGTTGCTGTTACTGTTCTGCAACAAGTATTTTTTAGGAAAGATTTTTTTTTTTTTTTTGTGAATTGGTGATTTAAACAAATAACTCAAAATGTTTCAAAACAAAATGAGGATCGGCTTTAGTGCAAAGCAGTCAAAGTTAGGGTTTTGAACACCAAATCGGCCCCATTTTTTTTTTTAAAAAAAAATTACACATAGCAGTCCAAAACCAGTCCAACTAAAAAAGTAGGCCTAAAAAATGTTTTACCTATGGCATCTTAATCACAACTACACACTTATCCAATTAAAGCACTAACAACTTTTTTTAATTGCCTGTTTTAGTCCCTATAAATAAAATGGTACCATATGCACTATTTATTCCCTCTTATCATGATTTGTTTTTTCTTTTTAAAACCCTTGTTGGTCCAATAAAAAAGGTATGTTAGGCATGGTCCACACTTTTAAACTCTTTATATTATTGTGAAATTTATGTTTCCTTAATTAATTCTTGTATTGGATAGTATTTATTAATTCTTTGAGTGGCCTGCAACAAATTGTTAACCAGTACAAGTAGAAATTAGGGGAAAATATAGCAAAATAAATTTCTCGGTTTACCAATCCCACATGGACGACACATAAATTTTTCACTGGACGACATGAAAATTTGGATCAAACATGCGGCATGTTTGTCTTTTCGTCAAAGTGATATATATATATATATATATATACTTTACCATTATTAATGTATCAAGTCATAAACTAGGTTTATTTTCTTTTTATTTTTTCCATTCATGAGCATTGTCTATATGTCCAATTTGTGGATATAATTATATACAGAATGTGATTGACAATAAATTTAACTATGATTGCCCTTCCAAAGCAAATCATCATGATATACACACACACACAGAGATGCATTATATGTCTGATTCGTGGATACAATTTTGATACAATTGCTGTCATCCACTTGAAATAGGAAAATAAATTATTGACAATGAAGGATTTGTCCTTTGGGAACATGAACTCGATTTTAGCACATCAATCAATGCTATTAATTAATATAGAGATCTCAAAATTTAATTAATCACATGTTGCCGTATGATATATCAATCAATTTTAAGAAAAAAAATTTAAAAATAAAGATACATTCATTTACATATCAAGGCCAATTGATTTTAAGAGAAAATTAAAAAAACAAATAGAAACATTCATTAACATATTATCAAGAATTGTGTTTTTATACAACAGTAAAAAAAATTTCGTTCATTCACAGAATATAAAAAGTTGTATTTCTATAATCTTTTTTTTTTTTAAAAGGACTTTAAAGTTTGAAACTCCAAAAGTCGTGTGTATTTAACTACTATCACGACTTCTAAAAAAATAGGAAAATTATAAATGTTGTGAGATTTCAATGTTTAAACAAACCATCACTATATATATAATGCATTATACATGTGATTTTTATTTTATCCAAATTCTTAAACAAAAAATAAAAGAAAAATAAAATTAAGAAAATGGAGTTCATGTTTGGAATTCCAAAAATCGTGTTCTAATGTATTGTCAACCCAAAAGTGTATGACTCTTCAACTCAAGGGTATAGAAGTTATCAATATATTTTTTTAAATATGGTATATCCATTAAAGACTAACACCACAAAGCACTGAATCCATAAATTATACTTGCAAAACGTTTTCATCATCAATGAGAGTAGCTCGGATATAGACCTAGTTAATATCTATATCACATTGAATATACCCCTACACATTAATTATATACATTGTATTTTTCAGATCTAATTAATAATAATTGGGTATATCACAAGCATATTTTGACTACTTTTCAATGAATATGATTCAAAGTTAGTTTTTAGTGGAGCATATTTTTGCCCCTAGGGGCTGCCGTGAGTAGTTGCCTCTATGTGTTGTTCTTCAACAACAAAAAAAAAAGGAGCATATATATATTCCTAGGTTGTCTTCTCTTCACATGGCGGTAGAGTACTTTTTAGCACTCCTAAAATTAATAGCCTAACTTAGCAGGGAAAAAAAAAGAATGAATGAAGTATCTCAATAAAAAACATCCTAAAAATTTCTGAATATAGACATTGTACACGAATTTGAATTTTGAACCTTGAATTTACCTTTAAATCCTGTGGTATATGTGCTGTCAAATAAAATTATGGAGACTTTCATATATTTTATTTTGGGATGAGTAACAACAGTGGAAAAAAAAGGCTTCGAATTATGTTGGATCATATGAGACATAAACATGGCACTAGCATGGGATGATTATTTTAGATTATCTGCATCTTTAGATACAATAATATTTACTAAGATTAATTTGCTTGGTATTGATACCAATTTTGTGGTTACTAATATACTTGTTGTGAGACTTTTTTCTTTATTTTATTGTTGTTTATAACCCTCATGATGTCGGTAACGATGATAACAAATTATGTACCTTTCCAATTAGAAAATACCAAAATCATTTCCATTTAAACTACCATATCCTAAAACTATTTAAAAAATATTTTTAAGGTTTTGAAATCGGAACCGTTCTATAACGGTTTACCACCGGCACTCCTTTATCATTTAACTTATAATTTTTTATTTTTTTTAAATAGTCGGATAACCGTTTCTAAATATGCAAATATAAACTCAACCCGTCCAAAACCTGTTTTCAAACCCTATGAGATCAATTTTTGATTTTAAAACGAGTTTGGTATGCCGAGAGGAGTTTCCATGTCGATTTTTTTTTTCATCCCTAAGTTTTAAATGCAATAAGAAGAGTCATTTTTTATATATTATTTCTACTGGTTTGGCTCAATTGACTTGGGTATACAGAAAAATATGTTATATCAGTTAATACAGTGAGTCAACGGAAAAAGATACTTCCTTTGACCCTCATTAAATAAAATTCCCTCAGAAATCTATATTATTTATTTTTGTTATTTCTTTCTCTCCCCCATGTGAACATATTTATTTGCCAGCATTTTTTTCCTTCTTTTTTCCTTTGGTTAGAGCTGGACAGAGCTGGCAAATAGTGAAAGCAAAGAAAGGAGAAAAACGCTTTTTGGGTTTGCACATTTTTTTATTCTTTCTCCTTTCAAATAATCAAGCATGCTTGAATTCTTTTCTCTCCACGTATTCTCTCACTTTCTTTGCCTTGAAAGTAGAAAGTTGCACTCCCAGCCTTTGCTTTTTTCACTTCACTCTCCTTAATTCCATCTACGCAGACATTGGCGTGCTTAACAGGCTTAATTAAAAAGTGCTGAAAAATCATTCTATACTTAAAAAAAAAAAAACAAATATGCTTTAATTCGGTTTTCCCTATAAACCTTAAAAACCTCGAGGGGATTGATATCCGGCCTCTCTAAATTCTTGCAAATTAGAGCATCTCGAATTTAAACACTCAAAATTTTGGAGTATGCAAAGATAGTGATAAGAAAAAAAATATAAAAAATAAAAAAATATTATATTGGGATATATATTTTGGAGTGAAAAAAGTTAAATTGTATTAAGAGATGTGGACACTCTTGGAGAATTTGGTAAATGAAAAGTGAAAAAATTGTATTAAAAGATGTGTTTTATTGATTTGGATGTATTGGGAGACATATTTTGAATGTAATAGAGGTGAGACCCAAAAGTGAAATTTGGAATGAGATTTCAAGTGAAATTTGGAGTGACACGTTAAAACGGTTCCCCCTCCATTCATATTTTATTTACCTTTAAGGGTGTGTTTGATAGGGGTGTAACAAATTATAAGAGTAATTAAAAATACATGAATGAACAAATACTTATGTTAGGTAAGCATGTATATTATTTATCGAGATAATTTTTAAGATAATTTTCTTCATATTTTGAGTGTAATGATTAGTCATACGGAGATATGAGTAATGATTACTTTAATAATATATTACACTTTTATTTATTATCCTCTTATCAAACACACCCTTTTGTAATCGGTTTAAAGTTGATATAAATGATTAGCCTTTATCAAAATTACTAATTTTTTTTACAATAAATATTCCTACACCAAGATTTTAAGCATGTAAAAACAAAAGTTCTATAATTTTTTTAAAATTAAAATTTGGATTAGCAATCCCTATACACGGAAGAATCCACCTCACATGAGCAAATTAATTTCTTAATAATAGAATTCATATCATGATATGCATTACCACTCTGGATTATAGGATAATCCAACAAGGCCAGTGGACTTAACCCAGTGAGTGAACTCGCTTCCGGGATTGACTCGGTCGGCTTCACAAAGGTAACATCTTTCAAGATGTAATCATTGATAATGAGTTGACTCAGAATCCCAGACTCGGACTCCGCCGCGTTCTTCTTCTTGCGTTTCATGGCCGCTCGAACGATTTCTATCAACATCGCATTCGATAATCTGCGGATTCCCCGAGTTCCACCCATCAGAATCGCTGGGTTAACTGGATGATGAGACTCACTTTTTCCCGAGTTCTTGTGCTTACATTCTTGCTTCGTTGTTATATATACCGATTCGGAGCTCCGGTTCCTGACTCGGACAAGTGGGTCACCGAGAATCACCGAGTTTTTCACGTCCACTAGCATTACATGCTTGAAATTATGCCGGACTCGTCCGAGTAGCATTGGATAGCAAGCCCATCTCCTCAAGCTCATCGGAACGTGGTCTAGAAACCCGGAAAGCGGGTTTTCAGGGTCAAGTTCACCCGACTCGAAACCCACTACCGATCCGTAACTCAACCCGGCGAACTCGTCTTCCTCCTCTCCTACTTCACTGTAGTTGCTTCGAGTTCTCTTCCCCCATAAAGGCTCTCCCATTTCTTTCTTCCCATTCTTCACAAACTGATTCAAATCAAAACTCGAATTCCAACTCGCCACCCCTTTCAATGCCCAGTAATTTCGAACGAGTTTCAAGAACGAGTTGTTCTCTTCTCGAATAACATTCCCGAATCTGGAAGACCCATAAAAAATCAACACAACATCAGCGCTGGCGGTAAGACCAGAGCGGTGAAGGGTTCTCAAGAATAGCCTGAAATGGTCTTCCTTAACATCCTCAACTAGATGAGCAACAACAAGGTCGTTCATTGCTCTGGTTCCTCTCCTAAACAGAGTACCCATGCCGTGTAACGCGAATGGTGGCAATTGATTAGCACTGTCGATTATTCGGATTTTCCGTGACAGAAATCTACGTGAGGAAATGGTGGAGCCAGTGACCGATGTGGTGGGTTCGAAGGTGGAGAAATTGAAGAGGAGAAGGGTGAGGAAGACAAAGAGAGCGCAAATTGAGATTGTGGATTGCGCTTTGCTTATGATTGGCTTTGATGAATTGCTCCTTCTAACAGACCTTGTCGGAGAAGGAGAAGAAGGAGAAGAAGGAGAAGAAGAAGAAGAAGAAAGATGATGCTGAGGAGGAGGAGGGGAGGAGGCGAAATTGGGCTTGTCGGCGGCGGTTTCTTCAGGGAAGAAGACTAGAAGGAAGCCCATATCGCAGTTTTCAGTGCCACTAGTTTTGGATTTTGCTGTCAAACCCATTACTTCTTCAATCTCTCTGTCCTTCTGCGAGTCACAGGCAACAAAACAGAGAAGCTGTTCCAAGAAAACGACTCTACGCAAGTCCTTTTTTACTGTTTCTCCTATGTTGTTATACTTTAAAGACAAAATTACCCCTACCCTAAATACAAAGACACATCACGAGACATTAATAAATTTCATATTTAAATTTCGGATCTTTTAATTAAAACAATTTAATTTCTCCAACAACTCATAAATCCAAACTCGAGTTGGGTCGTATATAATTTCAAATCCTGAGTTCGAATCTCACCCCTTCCCTTATTTAAAAAGTCATCACTCCAATTTCAGCTTTTCTAATTTAGGTCATTTTGATGTACTTTGGTGCTTTCTAAATCTTTTTAATAACACCCCTCGAATTTATGTATTTCTCTTATTTCATTATTTTTCTACTAGGTCTTGTTGCAAATTAAACACAAAATTTTGTCCCTATGTTTCTTATGGGACTATAAACTCCTTTTAATAGTATTCGACGGGCCAATAGAATGCTGATTTTTAATTAAAACATTTTAGTAGTTGCTATCTTCTTTTTTTTGAATAAGAGAAAAATAATGAAATTCGAGATTATATACAATCGAGTTCCCTAAGTGAACTATTTGAGATTCGTTACCTTTTTATTAATTACTATCCAAGCTTGGTAGCAATAGTTTTTTTCCCCATTGTTTGTTAAAAAAAGTTTATTCTAGTATTATAAAATAGAATCGTTATCAATAAAATAAATGGTTCAGGGCAAAATTCTGTAATTTTCTATCATTATCATTGAATTATTTTTCTCTCACCCTCCGTGCTTAACTAATACTATATTAGACTCGCTCAATTTACTTTTGCCAATAATACCCCCATAGACACCCAGTGCTCTATTATGTAACTTTTAACCTTTTTTAAGGCCGTCGCAAATTAATGGTAGCTTTGTTTCATTCGCTTAAACAGAGTAAAAAACTTGTCCAAGAAAAAAAAAAAAAGAGTAAGAAGCTAGAATGTGACCAAATAAGGGAAGAAAATATAGCAAATTTTCATCATGTTTGAGTCGCCATTTCAATGGCTATTGAAGTTAGTTAAATAAATTTGAATTTCTACCCTTTTTTTCAATAGAGAATGACATCATATAAGTTTGTCATATGAACATTTTATATAAGTTTAAATTCATACCATCAGATCCATTCGCACAAAAGTAAATTCAAAATTCAGTATTCAGTATGTAAGCATAAATATATTGCTAACTCTGAGTGATAATCAAATTCAGGAGTTTTCGAGTTCATATGATTTGACCGTAAGGGGATTTACCATTAAGTTATCATCTAAGTGAGTTGTATTTTTACCCTCATCGGATTGTTTGTGAGCAAACATGATCTATAAATAATAATGCATGCTAAGTAATCTTATAGTTTCTTTCTTTTTTTCTTTATAGAATCTTATAGCTAGCTTGTATAGGTGACTTTGTTTTTGTTTGCAAGCAATAATAATATTGCTTATGCTAGATGCACATCGTTGTAATTTCACGAAAGCAAGAACAAACAAAAAAAAGTTTGACTACCGACACTTCGTCGAGTGTCAATGCAAGGTGAGTTAAGTTTGCGTAGTTGAAAATGCAGTGAGAGACATCTGTGTGGTGCGCGGTACCCCAATCCCATTGATGAAATTGATTGACAAGCTACCTGTGCCCATTGTTAATGCCTTTCATTCATGCTATCAGTGTCCTTGTTTTGCGACGAATCTAGAAAATGGTTTTAAAGGTTCTTATTTGTACGGACCGGAGAATTTGTAGTCGAGATTGACAAATCGATAATGCTAAATGTGCATAGACATTTGCGTTCATAGGTATTCATAGTGTCTATATCTTTTTTCTTTTTTTTTCAAACTTAATTTTGCCACTAAAATCAGTAGTGTATGACCTTCCACGTCTGCTTATGGACGTTTATATGGATGAAATGTTTATAGAAGACTAATACTACCGTCAAAAAATTGAAGGGCCGTTAGGGAGTGCTACCATTTTTTTAAGACATTTTGATTTTGGAATTAAGATTTTTTAGACTAAATTTCTACATAATGAGGTTAATTTTAACTTTTTAGGAGAGTTTTTTGTTCGAGTGTTCGAATCTTCAACTAAATTTTATTTATTAAAAAAATTTGGGCGTCTGAGGCTTTGGATGGAAAAATTCGGATATAGATCGGCTAATGTTGGATATTTACGAGATATTTGTATATCCGGATTCAAATTGAAATTTGGAACGTACTTAATTAATCATATCCGAAATAGTTTAAATCTAGACAAATAAATTGAGTAATAATTCAATCTAAATTATTGTCCAAATAACTATTAAATCAAATTTTCTTATTTATTTATACCCGAATTCGATTTTAAATAAAATAAAATTCGTGTGTTTGAATTTAAATTTCAGACTTTTAACTGATGTTAAAATTAAAATATCGTTTATTATCAATCATCTAGATTGAAAATAATTTTTTCACAACTAGCTGAGCCACTCCTTGGTGCACAGATCCTCCACTGTCCCTCTCACTCTCCCTCTCCCTCTCCCTCTCCCGGTAAGATTAACGCAGGCAGCGACAGAATTTTAGGGGGCGAGATCACCGACGATTTAACCAAGTGAATGATGGGGACCCACTAATCTACAACGGAAGGTTCCATCAGACAAATCACACGTGCTGTTAAAGGACTACGTGTTCTACGTTGGGAACGACAGGTAGTTTCTGGGCACAAGTGTTTTATTGTTGTTTCAGTCTCTCTCCTTTTCGTTTTTATTATTAGACCCCTATATTATAAAATATTATCATTTTCTTCCTCAGGGGGGAACCATTATCCTATGTCAATCATTGAAGGGTAGTCCGACTCCAGTAGGGATAAATTCTAAAACCTAAATTTTACTTTTAAGATTTATCAAGATACTTGATGAGAATGTGACAATTAATAATTTAATTATTGGGAAATTATATGAATCGAAAGTCTATGTTTTTCCTATTGATTTTTTTTCCCTTCAATATCTATTAATGTACGGGATTACTATTTGTTATCTATAAATTAATCATATTTCTTTATTTTTTTGAGTTGCATAAAATTTTAACTTTTTAGTTTTTTTTTTGGAAATAAAAAACTCTAGTGGCAATGCATATTGGCTCATGTTGACTCCCAGATAGTGGCAAAAAGATACAACAAGTTGGGTCAATTTCCACTCTAACTTCCCATCGTTCTTCAAAAAAGTAAAGAAGAAGAGAGACTAGTCATTGAGTTTTGAGTGAAATGACTCTCTATACATTGACAATTAGTCCAATGAAATTCCTTAAAAGGACGTACATAATCACATCATCATTTAGAATGATTAAAACAAAAGGTTAAACTTTTTTTTTTCTTTACAATTGAAAACAACATCATACAAATTTATCGACAAAAAATCCTATAAGAACATAAATTCAGATCATCAAGCACGTACATAAATAAATGGTTCTACCGCCCACCTCTTTGAATCCAAATTTCCAACAACACTGACATTAATGAAATCATGTGAGGAGGAATATGTATTAGCCAACCGAGCAGCCATCTTCCGGTCCTCCTGAATTGGATATCGGTATAAAATCATGATCTTGTATGAACCGAAAGCCATGAAAGACGAGCAAAATAAAGGACACAGAGCTTTAAACTAATTCATGCAAATACCATCAGTACAACCAAAGGAAGGAAGAGCTACAATGAAGACCAAATCTTTAAAATATAAATAAATAAAAAAACCGATATAGAGATACAAAAGCCAAAACTGCATACCCACAGGTATGAAGGTAAAATCTTCAAGCTTCTGCTCAATTTTTTCCGATCATTTTATCAATCTCTAGGTAAGAATGTCCCGGAGCTTGTGCGCACCCTGCCATCAGAGGTATATGTCAAAGCGTCACACATTAGCAAACTGAAAAGTCGAGATCATCTGCAAGAATAAACCCAAGCAATGGTAACAACTGGACACTTGCTATCCGTACTATTTCCAGTTTCACTATGAACAACTGTTAACTTTTGCAAATGAGGCTTGGCAAGATTGATGAGATACTTATAATCCAAAGTGCTGGAATGAGAGCTATATTTCTTCTATTTTTGCGCCTGCATCGGTGAATGAGATTCTTTCCATTCCGTTATCGACTCGTAATATTATGGATTCTTTTATGTGGATTCCAACTAGTGAAGGAAGTTTTTCTGTGAATTCAGCCTACAAATTGGCTATGACCAATACTGTTTCTCCTAGTTTGAACTCTTCTATTGTTTTGGATGATCCTATTTTGTGGCACAAGCTGGGGAATTTATGTCTTCCACCTAGGGTGGTAAGTTTATATGGCGTCTTGGTCATGATTCTCTCCCTACCAGAGATAATCTAATTAGGAGGGGAATGAATATTACTGCTGAATGTCCTTGTTGTAATATTCATATGGAATCTAGCTTTCATATTTTCTGGTCTTGCTCATGGTCCCAAGGTCTCTGGAGAGTTTATCTATCTGATTTCTGCTCCTTAACTGGGAATGTTCCTGCTCCTGTAACATGGATAGCCCAAGTCCTATCATCTTACTCTAAGTCTTTAATGGAGGAGTTATTTCGGATTCTTTATTTTATATGGCTTGCCCGGAACAGTTTGGTTTATGATGATCCTGGTAACTCTATTTCTGATGTGCTGTTCAAAGCTTCCATGATGAAATCAGTTTCAAGCTTGTTTATTATCTCTCATCACCCAAGTCGAGTTGCTCCCTCTCATTGGGTTAAACCAACTCCAGGTAAACATAAAATTAATGTTGATGCTGCGTGGTCTTCTACTAGCTCTTCTGCAGGTGTGGGCGTTATTATTAGAGATTCCTCTGCTGCGGTGGTTGTATCCAGTTATAAAAATGTTCCATTAGCAGGTGGAAGTATTTATGCTGAGGCTGAAGCTTTTTTGTTTGGCATTGAACTTGCTATATCCATGAATATTTCTTCGTTTATTATTGAGGGGGATGCTGTGAGTATTGTATCTGCTTTTAAGGCCAAAAAAGCGCCTTTAGCTCCTTATGGCTTGTGTGTTCAGTCAGCGCTTTCTCTCTTGCATGGTCTAGATTGGGAAGTTTCTCATACCTCCCGGTTGAATAACTCTGTTGCAGATCACCTTGCTTGCTTAGGATCTCAAGTCTCCTCTCCTGTAACAATGTTAGGCAATGTTCCTAGCTCTTGTTTGGTTATGCTTTGTAATGATGCTTCATTTTAATGAAAGTTATGCTTTTCCTCAAAAAAAAAAAAAAAAAAAAAAAAAAAAAGATTGATGAGATACTCACATTCCTCCTTGGTCTGCACAAACTTTCACCAAATTCACAGTTTGCACACTAGCTGGTATCAATTTGATGCTTATTTTTCAAACTGAAATGCTAAAGGAGAGAATAACAACCATGGCCCGACAAATTAAAAATTTCATCACGACAAGCACAACCCCATTGGCTTAGAAAATAATCAGATAGATAAAAATCAATCTTGATGAATTGATAAATCACAATTCTCGGAATGACCCTCGGCCCTCGCATCCAACTTTCTGGCACCAAGGAACCCTCCTTGACTGCAAGTCTCCTGTCTGGATAGTCTACTCACATAGTATATTACTCCCAAGTCCCAACATAATTTTAACGGTCACTTAAAAAAAACATGATATAGGCAAGATCTGAGATATTAAACCAGCAAACTTACAACCTACACCAATACCATTCTCAGAAAACACATCCACGTCCCCTGCAGTGCATCTTTTCAAATCTTCCCTACTTATTAACCATTTCAAAAGAAGGCATAGCTTGAAAGATGAATTATAAGGAAATAAAACAATGACATCCGAGGCCTTCGCTGAGCCTAATGAGTAATGACCATTATGTAGAATTGAGACACGAATGCAAATCAGATCATATTTTGAAGATGTAAAAAAAAATAAAAAATTTGTAACTATAAAAAAGATGACCAATTACAGTAAAACCGGAAAAACTCACCAAAAAATTATGATACACGAAGGCTCTAGGATCCCAAGAGATCACTTCCACCCGCTGCTCTCCTCTCCCTTTCATCTCCCTCACTCCTGCATTCGAGTTTTTTTTTTAAAATATTCACCAGATTGCAGCCTGACTCAGCTTTTCTTTCCTCTACTTGCATCACCCAGCTGACCCATAGCAAATCTCTCAACCCTGAGTGATTATGTCATCGACATAATTGTGATGTGCAAGCTTACCAACGATTGCAACATCACATGTTCCCTCGTGATACTTTTCTTTCAAAAACTGAATCTCGTCCAAAGCCTTGGCCCTTTCCTGAATATTGGAATTTGCACCATTAAACTGGCAGATTTTTGTTTTGGTGTTCAGGATAAACACATCATCATGATTCAATGAAGAACAAGCAAAAGGAACCTGCAAAAGAAAATAAAGAATCATTATTTTTACACGATTCTTTATATGTCCACAACCAAAACACAACCAAAGGAATTTCATGGCAGAAGAGGGAAGTTCTTGTCAAGTAAATCAGGCACCTGCTTCAGCGTGACCACTCATTTTCCTCGACAGACATACAGCCATGTTTCAAACCGTTCTTCCTCAGGTTTTGTAAATCCAGATGCAACACCCTCTTCCAATGGATAATACAAGGTTCAAAGTAAGACAAAAACTTGTCAGATTCATGGCCTTGAATTTCCCCGCGCTGCACAGTGTGCCCTCCAAGTACTGCATCAAGTTCAACAGTTTTGATAGCTGCTTTTCCGGCTTTATCCTACCAACGTGTGATCACAAATGATGGAATCATATTAACTCAAGTAGCTTTATGCAATAACATGAGGACATAGCAAATCCAGGTTCTCGATGAGAGAAAAATATGCAATGGAAGCAGACCTGGATTGTGTCTTTTCCAATCCAGAAGTGTATGTCATACAAATAGGCACCTCCCTTTCCAGGTGTTGTCTGCAGAAATAAGTGATAGATAAGCATTTTATAGATTAAATAACACACGACACCATCCATGGTGAGAAGGTGGGAGGCAAATCAAGATAGACAATATTAACAAAATGGCGGATCCTGAATGATAAATTATAGCAATCTTTAATCCCAAATATCCGGATGAGCAACATGAATCCTAAATCAGACAATGATGAGCAGAGGCTGAAGATTCATGTATTCGATTAAATATTTATGTTTCTACATAGAAAACTACCCATTTGTCATTGCATATTTCTTAAGCCAATTATCAACAGATGAAAGATCTGTATCTTTTCAACCCAAATTAAACAAAATGTAGTACCTCAATGCTATCCTTTCCAAACCAACGCCAGAGGAAATAATCTTATTTCCCTATCACCAGAATGGTTGGTATAATGTATGATATAGCAATCACCATCATAGAATTTTCCAATATCTTTCTTGGGCAATGGAGTCTTGGTACTGCCGTTGATGCACCAGACCTAAAGAAGGCAAACAATACTTTTCAGCAAGACTCTCGTTTAATGAACAGGAAAAAATAACCCTATAAGCGACTGTAATAGTGCAACATTAGTTATACCTCCGTCTTTCACAGGGGTGGAGCCAAGAATTAATATGATGGGGTCTTGGAGGTTGATTGGGTGTCCCCAATTTTTTTTAGGAATATTTACTCAAAACATACCTAATTTCTCATTGATTATAGCAAAATCAAAGTAAAAAAAATTCAGTGAATGGATAAAAAATGTGCTTATAAGAAAAGCACAACCACCACATGATCCACACTCCAACCAAATCAAATGATAAAAGTTACTTCTTCTTCTTTATCAAAAAAGAAATTGAGATTTGCCTCAGATTTGGACAATGTATTTCTAAAGAACCTTAAAGTTAATATTCGGAAAAAAATAAATGAATAACCAACTAATCAAAATGTCTCAATAAAAATGCAAAAAAAGGGTCATCAGGCTCTAAAAGTTGTCACTAATATATGAACTATATGTCTATATATATAAAAATTATAGATAAACCATATATGTATTCTTTATGTAGACAATATATAGACTATTATATATATATATGAACTATATATATAAAAACACAGTGGGCCCCGGTCCCTAAGTGGCTCCGCCACTGATCTTTCCATCCTTGCAAAAATTAGAACATTTTCCATTTCACGACATGTAAAACATACCAGGTTTAGAAAGGGTGGTCATCAATGGAGCGAGCTCCTTGTTTACAGCAATATCCTTAACGAGTCAAGAATATTGGAAAAGCAGGCGCGTGAAAGCTCCTTCTTCTGTGACTGGGCAGTTGCAAAAAGTTTACAAGAGTTTCTCTAGCATCTGAAATCCTCCAGGTCGCAAATTTTCCATTTCGCTGGAATCCCAACACCTACGAAGAAGGGAATTTGTACTTTGGCTGATGTAACTACGCAAATTATATCCTCGAGACTCCATTCTGCATAGAAGATAAAATGCACCATTCTTTTTATCCTCAGAAAGAAGTAAAGACACGAGTAGTTGGTTGCAAATTGGCCAATTTAACATAAATCCTTTCTCCAGTGTGTAAAGGAAAACATCTACTGCCAGATCTAGATTCCCTTCTTTGCAAAAACTTTGTATCAACTTCACACAACTAGGGGCAGTGACAGTAACATTGTACCCCTTAAGAATAGAGAATAGCTTGAAAGCTTTTTCTACATTTCCTGCCTGACAAAACCCTATGAGCCAAATGGTATAAGGTGCTAGACAGAAATCATTTAACTTAAAATCCATTGAAAGCAAGTCTCTAACTGCCTTTTCGAGTTCTCCCTTCTCAAAGTTTTCTTTTATTTCTTTCACCACTTTATCGTCCCTATCAGGATGTTGCCCAAGATGCTCCAACCATAGATTAATAGCTTGCGGAAGCTTCTGCCTTCTGCATAACCAAGTCATTATTGAATTGAGAACTGCAGGGCTCCGTGTACAGCCCTCCTTCTCCATTTGATTGAATAACTTGGAGGCCTCATCTTCTCTGTTGAACATTTGAAGACCATTGATAACAGTACCGTATGTTACACTATCAGGGGGAAGCCCCTTGGATGGCATCTGTTCATAGAGCTTCAAGGCAATATTCACGTCACCCAACCTGAAAAATCCATTGATCAGAATGTTGTAAGTCCTGATGTCAGGAACCAACAAACTTTCAGCATATTTATTGAGAATCTCGTAGGCCTTAAGGAAATATCCTGAATCACACAATTTCTCCACCACAGATTGTAGGCTAGCATTATCAAGACCCGGATAGGCACCCTGAGAAAACCGAAGAAATATGGCAGGATTTCTCCCTATCTGCATCTCATGAAACAAACGGAGAGCTTTGTCCATCTCGTATGCTTTGCAAAGTCCGTCAATAAGAGCATTGAATGTAATAACAGAAGGAGAACATCCTATTTTTTCCATCTCATCGAATATTTCTTTCGCCTCGCCAACCAACCCATTCCTGCACATACTGCAAATTAGAATGGTGTAAGTGCAAGCATTAGGGAAGCAACTGTTATTAGAAATCTCAAGCTGAAGAGACCGCGCCTCATTCAAGAGACCCATATCGCAGAATCCTTTGATCAAGGCATTATAACAATAAGTATCCGGTTCTACACCTCTTTCATTCATGTCAGTCAACAATTTCAATGCATCCTCTACCCTCCCTGCCTCTGATAAACCTCTCATCAATATGGTATACAAAATAACATCAGGCTTTACATTTTTCTCAACCATTTTCCCATACCAAGCAAGTGCTTCATTGAATCTCCTAGCTCTAAACAAGCCATCGATCAAGCAACTATAGCCATTTAGTCCAAGTTCAAAACCACCCTCCTGAAAAGACCTCAAAAGGCCTAAAGCCTCATCAACCCTAGCTAGTTTACATAACCCATCAAGCAAAGTATTGTATGTAATATAATCTGGAAGACATCCATTTTCTTTCATCGTACTAAACAATTTCAGCGCTTCATCAACCCTAGCTAGTTTACAGAACCCAACAAGCAAAGTATTGTATGTAATATAATCTGGAAGACATCCATTTTCTTTCATCGTACTAAACAAATTCAGAGCTTCGTCAACCCTCTTGGCTTGACATAAACCCGAGATAACTATGGTGTACGTTATCGTACTCGGTGCCATACCTCTCTCTGCCATTTCGTCATACATTTGCAAGGCATGCTGCATTTGACCACACTTACAATACCCATCCATCAAAATGTTTAAAGTAACCAAGTTAGGCTGGCAATTCAACTTCAACATCTGACTGTGAATCCCTAGAGCTAATATAAATACTTTTTTTCGCAGAATTACATGCAAAATCGTATTATAGGCGTAAACATTAGGTACGCAATTAAATTCTCTCATCTTACCAAAGACTTCAATCGCTTTCTCGCATAGACCCATCTTCGCATACACTAACATCAAAAGTGTAAAAGCATCTGAAGGAATCTCAAATCCACAGTCGTTGATTTCCTCAATCGTTTTCCAATACAAATCGACCCCGTTTTCTTTGATTATCGTATCCATCACAAAACTGACAGTTAGGGGACTGTAAAATCTGTGTCTTTTCGTTGCCCAAATAAAAAAGCGAAAACCCAGTCGGCGATTTTGCTCTTCTTCAATTACGGCGGAGACAATGCTCTTTGAGAGAAAGGGGACCAAAGGTTCAAGGGCTGGCTCCATGGGATTAATCGTGCCAAGGATTGTTAGAACCTCATTGGAGGTGGAGAGGTCGTGGAAGGAAGTATCAGTCGCGTTAGAACTGGAGGAGTGAAACTGAATCAACGATGAAGCTTTCGGAGCGAAGCGTGAGACTGGGCGGAGACGCAGAGTTGGGATTCTCATCCTTGAAGTGGTCCAAATGCTGGGATTCAGAAGACTCTTTGTCTTTGGATAGGGGTTTATTTATGTGGGTTTCTCCAGCAAAGGCAGAGAGATACGAATCAAGGAGTAGGGAGAAGTTGGTTTTCTGTTTGGTTTCCTAATAAGAAATCTCCGTCTTCAACCTCGCTGTTTTATTGGTTATTTCGTCGACCAAACCGGTATTGTCCTGTAGTGTACTATGAACAATGAAGTCTCGATTGCCTTTTTCTTCTTCTTCTTCTTCTTCTTCTTCTCTTCTTTCTTTCTTTCTTTCTAGTAGACTAAAACAAACGGAGCTTAAATAAATCCGTATTAATATTTTTTTTATTATATGTTCATAAACGATTTCGGTAATAATTTTCATTTATCTCTTGGGATACATTTTTTTTGAGATGTATCTCTTGGGATACATGATTTTTAAATAAACTCACCCGGATTATATTATCACTCTAATATATACTTTAGGACACATGATCATTTTTTCCTAAAATTTATTATTGGTTTGCAGGATATTAAAGTTTAGATGGATTCATCAATTGTGATTTCGACTATCAAAGTCACGACATAAAATTGTCACGATATAAAATTAGTCATATAATTGATGAAATTACCGTCGAATCTATTAACCATGCTTCTATGAATTATAATAAAATAGCTCACTATAAATTTTGAAAGCTAGGGTGTTGTCCGAGTTTAGATTGAGGAGTAATTGGATTGTGTTTTTGCCTCCTTAATTGAGAAGATTATTTTCATTTATTCTATAAAAAATGTAAGTGAGCTTATAATTAAGCGATAATCACTATACATGTAAGGGTCGGCCATTTTAATAGGGAGTGAGTTCGAATATCCCTATCCCAATTCCCCTAAATAAATAAAAAAAAACTATAAAAAAAAACACAAACATCATTTTTTTTCTTCTTTTTAATCTATTTTTAAAAAAAGAAAAACAATGAAGCGAGTCCCATAGTTTTTTCTACTCTCGCGAGTACATATGACATTGTTAAAAAACAGCTATAACTCTCGGTGCAATCGAGCAGTATTCAATCATTTGTATGGTCTGAAACGAAATGGCTGCCGCTGCCAAGATAGGACTCGGAATGGGTCCCTTTCCGATTCACCGAGTCAGCATCTCCACTCTATCATCGCCTCCTCCAACTCCGCCTTCTCTCCGATCTCTCATCGTCTTCAAAAGCTTAGGCACTCGCCGACGCTTCTTGGGTATTCACCAGTCCACTCGTACTCATCCCCTCAGGGCCGTCTCTTCGCAGGAGCCCTCTCCATCTTCAGGTAATAACGAAACATTCGTACCCACATGAATTTTACGCATATATGTGCATAATAGTGGTGAATTTGAGGAGTTTGTGTTTCTTATATAAATATAGTTTGTTGGATGTTCGTATTGTATAAGCTGTTGGTTTTGGTTTTGAAACGATGAGTTCGGAGTGTTCGTAGAAATGCTGGTAAACTATAAGTGAATTTCACCGGTATTCATATTTATCTAAGCTTTGTTAGTTAATGATTTTTTTTTGTTGTTGTGTAATTGTCAGCGTGAATAATTAGAGGTTTAAGGGGTAAATTGTCTAGGGTAATTCATGAGAACCTCATTTTTAATTCTAGTTGAGCCAACTGAGTGGGACAAGAAAAAATACACTATACATGCTTATATCTGTGTGTTATATAACCAATGAGTATCTATAGTTCGGCAGTGGGTTAAGGGAATTCATCTGGTGCTTCAACCATTTGTATTGCCAATGACCGAACTACATTGGCACCTAATGTATGCTTGCGTATGAGTGCAGTGTTTATACACAATCACACATGTATAATTGAGTAGCAGTGGCTGGAGAGGTTAAGTGGTTAGGAAGATGTGGTTCAGCGGAAATGAGAGAGAAGTTGAGAGAGAGACAGTGAGAAAGAGAGACAGAGTTTGTTACAAACATATCAAGCGGATGGAGGGTAAACAAGGATGCGAGCTGATTCATTTGGAAGGGTGTAACTTTAAATAGAAGATAATCAGGATATATAGAGGTTCATAATTTCCATGCAATTGACTAAAGTCACCAGGAAGTTCGGTCGAATTTTTGTTGATTTGTAAAAACCTGGATATTTTAATAATCCCAGAAACAGGAAATGCGAGTTATATCTAATGGGGATACATTTTTTGCCAACATATCAACTTATCCATACGAAGATAGCAATCCATATTATTGGTCATTTGAACATTCGCTTGTTCATATTGGGAATCTTTGATGGTAATGTGTTATATTTGGTTATATTCTTATTGTTCAAGTTCAAACGCCTTCAGCTTTTCTAGTGTTTTAAACTGAGCAGTCTCTTGCTCTATAAGGGAATTTTGAATTTGGGTTTTTGTTTCCTTTTATTTTTTCTTTATTGATCTTAATGCCTTAGAGGCTTAGTAGGATTTTAAATTTGGCCTTTACTAGTTGTTTTTTTTCTTTTCTTTTATGAGGAAGAAAAAACATACAAAGTTTAAATCTGACTAATCATTCTACCCTTTTGCTTTTTCAGTTGAAGGAGTTGAGAATGTAGTAATTGTAGGTTCTGGTCCTGCTGGGTATACAGCTGCAATATATTCAGCTCGTGCTAATTTGAAGCCTATAGTGTTTGAGGGCTATCAAGTAGGTGGCGTTCCTGGGGGGCAGCTGATGACTACCACGGAAGTGGAGAATTACCCCGGATTCCCTGATGGAATAACTGGGCCAGATTTGATGGATAGGTAACAGAAATGAAGACTGCACTGTGTTTCATTAAATCATTTTTATATTGAATGTATTAATATGTCTTGAAATTCTTGATTCCAATTACATTGTATGATTGAATTTTGATTTTTTATGTTGACTAGGATGCGGCGGCAGGCTGAACGTTGGGGAGCAGAACTGTTCCAAGAAGATGTAGAACATATTGACGTTAGGAATAAACCATTTACAGTGCAGAGTAGCGAGCGTAAGGTGAATTATGGTTTTGCAAATTGCTATTATGCAGATGTTGAAGTGTGTTGCAATGGAAATAACAATTGACTTGAAATCCGTTGGTGCACTTTTGTCGTGCCAGCAAGTTTATTAATATGATATGCCAGAGTCCGATGAATATGCTGTCAGCTGATTCTGGATCGCCTCATTGGAACTCAAAACTTCTCTATTTCTTTAAAATATGAGTCATCAAAGTTCTTACTTCTATACATAATTCTACTGTAAGTTGTGCACTTCGGTTGAAACATTACTCTCTGTACTTGCAATGTTTTTCAAAATTATATCCTTATTTTAGTTTTTGTGGCAGAGAAACGATTGGTTTTGCCTCATATTAAAGCTCTAAATGCATTTGAATGACTCTTTATGTGTTTATGATCGAGATTTAATAGATATAATGTGACTATATCTAGTATGCATTTATGTCTGACATTGTCACATGCTGACCATACTGTGTAGTGTGTACTTGCTTTTCAACCTCTATATCATGTCAATAGTGTTGAACTATTCATCTTTTTATTGCTTAACTTCTGTTCAGGTTCAGTGCCACAGTCTCATTTTTGCCACAGGAGCTACTGCAAGAAGACTCAGAATACCCCGTGAAGATGAATTTTGGAGTAGAGGAATTAGTGCTTGTGCAATTTGTGATGGAGCATCTCCATTGTTTAAGGGGCAAGTTCTTGCTGTAGTCGGAGGAGGTGATACAGCAACAGAGGAAGCGATATATTTAACTAAATATGCGCATCACGTTCATTTATTAGTACGTAAGGATCAACTAAGGGCATCCAAAGCAATGCAAGATAGGTGAGTTGCAAGGAGGTCTTCTTAATTTTGTTCTTCTAAAATTGTTGGGTGAACACTCCTTTTTTTTTTAATTGTAAATTTGTAATTTTCTGTAATGCTTGTGAAAGTACATAGCATCAAGAGGAGCTAGGATTTTCATGCATGTCGAATTAAAGCTATTTTAAATTCTTGCCTTAGGAGCTTATTTCGTTCAACAAAATATCTCATGCTCGTGTGCTCACACACACATTTCTAACTCATATATGTTCTTACCTGTATATGCTTTCACACAAACATATCTTCCTCCCTCAAAGTACGCACATCGTACTTGGTCTCTAGTTCTGTGCCTGGTTATGGCTATTTGTGCTCAGGACTGGCCATTGATGTCTATACCGGCCAGCATTACGTTGTGAGAATGAGAACTTTTTACTGTTGTGATGTGACATTATATGTATGGAAAGAATTAGGAGACTTCATCACTTCTTAATTTAGACGACGTAACAAAGGGCATATTCCTCAGATATAGGATAAAAAATTAAATAAATTACACTTATAGGCTGGTTTAAAGCTGTGTGATAGGAACCTTCTGCAAAAGCTCCTAGTCTTGTATATATCGGGTTTGTTCACCATTCTGGTATTATCATATTAGAGAACAACATCGTGGAATGCTCAATTATCTCTTAACCTAGCTATGCTAGGCTCTTTAACCATTGTTGTAGCTGACCATATGTATTCCATGCTTCCCTCTCCATCTGCTCTCATCCGACCTTCTCTAGTCGTATGCATCATGTTTGCATTCTAACATACCCTCAATTGGTCGTAATAGATTCTTTACGATCCAGTCCCAGTGTATAAGCGATGAAAGGGAACAAATATTATGAATGCTTTGGTGTGTTTAACCGGGTTTTCTTGAATGGAAGCATTAATTTTATTTTAGTTTATAACTTATTTCCAGTTTGCAGGTTTGTTAGCCCTGTGTTTATGGGTCATTGTTGAGACATTGAACCTTTTGGTAGCCATGGACCATATGTTTCATTAGACTTGTTGTTCATGTGGGAAAAGTGATTCGTTTATTATAGCTGAGGCTCCATTTTACTTCATACTGTGGGACTTCAAAGCTTTTGTCGCTGAAGTAATAATCCCACAACAAAAGGATGTTCAGAGGGTGTTATTAATATAGACAAGCTTCACTGCTTCAATATAATTGCTTTTAGTAATCATAGCTCAAAACAAACCCATACCCCTTGACTGGTGCGTAGCAATTTGAGAGTTCTCATTCCACTTGCAATCGGAGTCGTAATTAACCGGGATCATGTTATTGAGATGCTTTTTTTCTTCCGCCAATATATTTTCCTCATTATATCATTTTGTAGAATAATTTATTGATTTCTACAGATGTAAACTTTTGAAGAGAGATCATACTTAGGCCTATCATAGATTGTAATTGTTAACTGGGACCATTGAAAGCAGATATCTGCTTGTTTTTGCTACCTTCCAGTTCAAGCCCCTTATAGCAATTCTTGTGTTGCAGCTGAAAGTTTGCTTCATGGTGGTTGAATTCTTGTATTTTTGTTTGGCTGTTTATATGGCAATGAGTTCTATGCTAATGAACAATTTGTATGTTGAGTTTTCAACTCCCTGAATGTTTGTTTAACAGGTTAATTATCGCGAATGTTTCAGAGTGTTCAACAATCCCAACATCACCGTGCACTTCAATACAGAGCCTGTGGATGTAGTTAGCAATACAAAAGGCCAGATGTCTGGTATTTTACTTAGAAAAGTTGATACTGGTGAGGAATCTGTGCTTGAGGCGAAAGGCTTATTTTATGGTATAGGACATTCACCAAATAGTCAGTTGTTAGAAGGTCAAGTTGAACTGGACAGCTCAGGCTACGTGCTGGTTCAAGATGGTTCTTCAAGAACTTCTGTGGAAGGTGTATTTGCTGCTGGAGACATACAGGTAATCCTGTCATTTTATTCTTTGGTTCCAGGATCAATACTTTTGTTTGTCTTGTATACTTCAGGGTTCATTTCATTATTTCTTTCACATGTCTCTTTCAAAACTCTTACTGAATTTTTCATTTGAGGTTATGAAATACATTGCCCTCCTCCTCTTTTTAAAGTTTTTAGACATACATTCTTGGATGTGCAATATTGAAAAGTGAATTAATTGTTGGGAATTCTAAAGAAATTTCTGTTAATAAGAAATTGGGCACTCTTTGGGAAATTGCTTTTTAAGTGCAACAGTCTGAGAATATAAATCAAATTAGATATGATACTTGGTAGTTGGTACTGGAGTAGAAAGATTAGTGCTGAATTTTATGTGTTGTTGGAATTATAGGCACCAAAGATTCATGCATTTCTTCCAATGAAATAGATTCATGAGTTTTTACAAGCACTGTGGAACTGGAATCTGGTAAATGAATTAGCTCAATAAACTTTAAATAACATTAACAACTGAAACACCGTGACTCTCATACATTACATGTGCATACTTTTGAACTCAATCACATTGGGTCTTGCTATCTATGGTCATATACTCATATCCTATCTATAGATCAATGACATTACATAGTATTAAAGCTTGTGGTTTAGGCTGAAAAGCCATGGACCATTTCACCATTACATGAAAGTGTGAATACTTTTCTTTGTAACCTGAAAGATGAATGAAATCGAGATTATGTAGAAAGTCACCCTCTAGGCACAGAGTGCATCAACTGGAACTGCTTTCTGATTTGCCATTGTATTTTGTTTAGTATGACTCATGATGATTAGTTTGATGGTACTCAGTTTCTTCTGTATTTGATTAGGACCATGAGTGGAGGCAGGCAGTAACTGCGGCTGGATCGGGATGTATTGCTGCTTTATCAGTTGAGAGATACCTTGTGGGAAATAATCTCCTCGTCGAGTATCATCAGGTATTCACCGATTGTTACAGAAATTTCTTTGGCAGCAGTAGTTTGCTAGTCCTTGAATTGTTCTGGATTACCCCCTCTTGGAGCTCTTTTTGATAAATTCCTTCTGAATCTTCAAAATATGAAGAGTAACTATTTATGCGACTTTCTAATGAAGTCATCTGCTGTACTTTTGTATGAAGATATATTACCTCATAACTTGCTTTATGATCCTGGTTTTCCTGGGTAGATTGTCATTAAACTCCATATTATGCGCATACATCACTGTTTGACAAGCTTTATATATGGTTTTCATCAAATCACGAGATTAGTAAATAGAACACCATATATATCCAATTAATTGTTTTATAATGGCAAAGCAGCTCACAAGTTAGTCCAGCTCACTGTTTGACAAGGTTTATCTTTGGTTTCTTCTTTTCATGAAGATAAGAATGTTGTCATACATGATTGGGCATTTTGATTTTGGAGTCTGGACTAATTTTACCTTCGTGGATATGAATTTGACAGCCTAAAGCCGAGGAGGTTAAGAAGGACCTCACTGACAGGGATGTGAATGAGGGGTTTGACATCACAATGACAAAGCATAGGGGCCAGGTTTGTGTTCCCTGGCGATATAGCATCTTATCAATTATGTCTTGCAGTCTTGGCATAACCTTTAGATCTTTTCCTCACGTCGTTGATTTTACTTATATATGTAGCTAAAAGATAATTTCTTTTTACTACACTTGTTCAGTATGCCCTACGAAAATTATACCACGAGAGTCCAAGGCTTATATGTGTACTATATACCGCCCCAACTTGTGGTCCATGTCGGACTTTGAAGCCATTTCTCAGCAAGGTAAGGTTCCAACTTGTTGGGCAAACATCTCATCATAATGCTATTGCTGATTCCTGATTGATATGTTTCTTATATTCTTTTAGTTCTTCAAGGTTATTGTTATACAGTGTAAATTATTTTTCTAGAATTTGTTCTGAATTTTTGTTTAGGTATTACTGTGATGAAATAAGTGCTGAAATCTACTGCAATTTTGTATCCTGGATAGCATGCAAATTATTCACAAAAACAATATAAAAGATCTTGAATATGGGCATTAAACCATGGGGAAAGTATGAACTAATCTATAGCATAAATTGAAATTCACTTTAAGGAGGATTATCAGCTGGAAATTTTCAACAATTAGCTATATTGTGTGTTCGTCTTCGCATACCGAAGAATATTTTTGTATTCAATTCTTAATTTTGTCCACTATATTGCGGAACTTATGATACCCGTTTTTTCATTTGTAGGTGATAGATGAATTTGATCAAAATGTACATTTTGTCGAGATTGATATTGAGGAAGATCAGGAAGTAGCAGAAGCAGCTGGAATTATGGGTACACCATGTGTACAGTTTTTCAAGAATAAGGAGATGCTTAGGTTGGCTGATTTCTTTGTTATCTTTTCTTTTGTTCCTGGGCATGCATATTACATATTTTCCTCTGTTTTCTCTTCCTTTTGCTTCAAGAAATTTATTTTTTTCTCGTCATTCAGGACTGTGTCCGGGGTAAAAATGAAGAAAGAGTACAGAGACTTCATTGAAGCAAACAAATGATATTATTGCAGATCCTCGTTTGGCAGCGGGCGACCACGCGGTGATTCAATTTTGTTGATTATGTACTGGTTAGTACAAAAAATACCTTTCCTTTTGACGATGAAACCGTTGTTGTATGAATTTTGCTGAATTACACATGCAGAAATCCAGCCGAATTCATCCAGTTAAATCCTTTCTCTTTGTATTTTCATTGATCTCTGTTAATTGGCAGAGTTGAACTGTGGAATTTTTCTCAAAGGAAGCACTGTTAAATAATTTGCAAACATGCCTAAACCCATCTTTATTTAAAATGACTATATGGTTGACAAACCCTGATTTTTCCTTCTGTCGGAATTAAGTTCAATTGTTTTCCTTCATCATCCGATATGCAGTTGTTTGAGATCTTATGGTCTGGTTTATAATCTAGACTATGAAGAAATCTTGCAAGGACTTATCATTGTATTACTTGTGGAAGTGTAGCTTTTCCTGCTTATCTCCACAGTCAAGTTTGTTTTAGTTAAGAGTTATAGCAAAGAACATTTCAAGAGAGGAGAGAGCATGAGAAGAGGAAGAAGGCCATACCAAAAATTTATCATAACCTTTAATATGAACTCTGAAATGCGGAAACCTCTTTAATTTGTCTTAGGAAATTATATTCCCTAAATGATAATGTTATCAGGGACATTATCAAGGATGAAAGGACCAAGTTTACCTGTTCTAAATAAAGTAAGAAACTTCTTTGATACCCTTCGGTTGCCTTTTGCAGTATCCTCAATGCCTTCTGCAACAACTGGAACTGTCGATCTATAAGAATCTCCAAGTCATTTTCGTCTTCCACATTACCGCTAAATTCTGCCAAACTTGTTCGCAATGCGCATTGGACTTCTGTTACAATGTCCTGTAAGCGACCACAACCAACGAAAGTAATAAAACTTCGACGAAAGAAATAAGGAGAACAAAAGTAACAAAGAAATAGGAATATGACGCTCATTGGAAATATAGACAAGACTTTGGTACCTCAATGTACAGCGCATCCAATACATTGGGTACCTTCTTCCTTCTTGGCCTAAGACTTTTAGGACTGTAATCAGGTTTCTCCTCAGATTCACATTGAATCCCTTCTGACCTTCTGCTATCCAGGTGCTTCCAGCGAAGGGGAGTGCCTCGAGTATCTAAAACAGCCAGCAAGTATTGAGCAATACGTTCCTCACCTACTGCTGAATCCTTGACTGACCCAATATGCGCAATTGCGCACACAACCACATGAATCTGTTACTACTTACTCAGTAGATTAAGATGCAAATGTGTGGATCCTTATTAATCAAAACTGTCAATCGCGATGGAAAGTTTCCCAGTAGCAAATTTCAACTAAACTGGAAAGTTTATTCTTTCAACTCCACCAATGTCCCCGTCATCTTGGAAAATCGAGTCAAGATATTTACAAACTTTACTTTTTGGCACTTCTCCCACATCTAATTCAATCATTTGTTCAAATTATTCATAAAACATTATCCTTTTCCTTGTAGTCGAAAGGGGAGAGTGGGTCATGCTGAGAAAGTGTGCCTAATATGCAACATAACAACTAATGAGAATACATGGGAAAGTCAGAGAGACACAGATATAGGAGACACATGAAAGATTAAAAGGAAGATAAAAAAACTCGACTCAAGCATTTGTGCCTTAGCAAATAAATATTTGCAGTATATACATCACACAAAATACAAATCTAAGGAAACTAAGCAAAAATAGGAATTGATGAAAAAAAAAATCTAACCCTTCACCCAACCACCCAAAACCCCTGCAGCAACAAGGAGGCAGAGAAACAGAAAATGAGAATCATACCAGACAGAGCTAGCTTTAACCCTGTCTCTATATCAGGGATACTTGGAACCAACACACCCGGGGTGTCAAGAACATATACACTAGGCTGGTGAGCAATCCGTAAATCAGCAACGAAATATAAGAATTCAACACTTCATGAAAGAATATTAAAGACTAATAAGGATGAGGAATTGAGGATTGATTTGCACTATAAAACAAGAGAGGAGAAGCTCAACGCAGTATCAACAAATTGAAACATCATATTGAAATTTGTAATTCCAGAATAAAATCACTAAGATGTTTTGCAACTGACAGGACCATACTTTTCCAGCTAAAACAGTTACTAATAAAGACGGCAATAATTAGAACTGGGGATAAAAAGACAAGGAAATGATTGCTAATTTGCCACCATTTTTACCAAATTATGAGCTAAACCAAAATGTTACCGATTCTTATAGAAAAGGTGTGCGTGCATGCGGGATGTGCATATAATATATATATATATATATATAGAGAGAGAGAGAGAGTACACCTGGGAGGGTGCCATGAGAGGCGTCCGCCTCAGACAGGAAGGTCCCGAGGCGGACGAGGCGCGAGTTGGTATATTTTTGGGTTTCTCTCTCTGAAATTGAAAACCCAGCTCCAGAGGTATCCTTCGCATATCAAGAATTGATGAAAATTGATATCGCGACATCACGACAGCCCTAATTCAGTGAGATCCGCAGCTCTGCTCAGTTCGTCACTTCATCTCTCTCTCCGATCTGGCGATTTCCAGGTATTTCTTCTCCACTGTTCGTCTCTCACTCTTCTGCTTCTCAGTTCGTCTCTCTCTCTCTCTCTCTCCTACTTCTCAGTTCGTCTCTCTCTCTTCTCCTCATTTCGTCTCTCTCAGTTCGTCTTCTGCTCATTTCGTCCCTGCTTCCTAGTTTGTCTCTCTCTTCTGCTCACTTCGTATCTCTCAGTTCATCTCTTCTACTCACTTCTCTTGTTTTTAATTTTTATTCCATTAATTTTTGCAAAACTGGAGCTATAGCTGACTAGCTGTACTGCCTGTATAGACTTTGAACCATTCCTGTTGGGTATTGATTATTTCACAATAGAAATTATAAGGTGAATTCCTCAAGGCCAACCAATTAGGCAATTATCGATGACCATATATATAATTTGCTACAACCAGCAATCAAATAATCTTGTGCTTTGATTTTTTTTCTTTGGTATGCATTAAACTAACAGACTTTTGATGCTTTAATATCTTTTGAATTGATGAATGATGATATTCATATTATTTGGAGTCGTACACTTTAAATCTTTAATTACTCTGTTGATTCACTCTGAGGCTTAAGCCTCGATACGCCTCGAGGCTTACGTCTCGCCTCATATAAGGCAAGCGCCTCGGTTCCTAAAAACGATTTTTAAAACCTTCCATAGACTAGAGCCAAAAAGAATGATAAACAAAAACACAAGACCTTAAATCCTGCAATATCTTGGGTAACACCAGGTAATGGACCCACTCTAGCTCGCTTTATCTTTTCCTGGACTATGTAAAAAATTCCAACCATCATTGCTAAATGTAAATGACCTCAAGTTACAAGATAAATATTACTTATTTGATTTCCACAATAATGGGAAGTAACAATTCAAAGACAATGGCATCTACGTACATTCAGCCAAAGTAGTAGCATCTTACCAGGAAAGCGAGACAACGCAATTTGATGGATTGAGTTAATTAAAGCCGATTTCCCAACATTCGGAACACCAATCACAATAACAAGAAGGGTAAGTTCCCGTGAAATCTTTTCCTTCAGTTTCAACTCCACTCGATTAAGAAGCTAAGGTAGATGAAACATAATAGATGTTATGACTTGTGAGCAAGTAAGGAGTGATAAAACAAACTCAACTGCAAACTGACTACATATACAGAGACAAAACTCATGCACATTATGTAGCCTCACATTCAAAACTATATGTGTATCAAAAACCAAGATTTAGAATTCCACAGACAAGGGCATCAGCAAATTAGAGTCTCAACTATAAACCGACTACATAGACATGACAATGAACTCATGCACATTCTGTAGCCTAACATTCAAAGCTATATATCTATAACAAAAACCGGGATTTGGAGTTCCACATACAAGCACATCAGTGACTTAGAGTCGCTTACAAAAGACTAGATCACCTATAACAGGTTGTATTGATGAACTTTAGAAAATCAGTACAAACTTAGAATAAGAAACAACCCAGCTTAAGACAACAAGTTACTAAATCTACACCACAGATTGATCAGTAATGATGGTCCAAGAACTTATGAAAATCAAATCCCCCACTAAATCACTCTGGGTTTACAATTTTTATAAGTCAGCAATTAGCATAACAGTTGAAATATTGGGTGCAAAGTTTCCAGATGATTTGCAATATCTCCTCTAAATGTTTTCAACTGCTTTTTAAAAATGCTAATTAGTTCGTAAATCTAAAATGTTAGATAGACTTAACGGCAGAGGATAATTATGTTCAAGGAATGAACTTACCCTTTGAACAGAACTCTTGCTATGTGCATTGATTGGAAGGCAGTCTTGCTTGCATGACTCAAAATAATGAACCCATTTCTACAATTGAATTAAAAAAAGAATTAGAATTGTAAAACCTTTACATTAAAAATTACAGATAATAATCAATCTCAATACACAAAATTTCAAAAACCAACATTCAAGTGAAGAATATAGAAGTAAGCCAATCAGTCACAAAACACACAATCTCGAAGAAACAATATTACACCCAATAATACAGAAGCCTAAATCAGCTTACTAACTACAAAAGATGCGTATATAACTTACAATTAAAAAATAAATAAAGTTCCCACATCCAATTAAAGCAAAACACAATGAACTTTGAAAAGAGAAAGCAAAGTACTAGTTTTTTTTTTACATGTAATATATTGGGATTAGCCAAGTCCTTGTTGAGAGCAATTACGCGTCTTTTTCCAGCAAGCTGCTGCTGCAGCTCTTCATTTGTCGACGATAGCGCAATCTGTCAAAAACACAGGAATCCATTTGAGCTTTACTTACAAACACATTCACAATTGAAAAACAGAAATACATACACAGATGTATGCAGATAAAAAATAAACGAACAGTATATGTAGAGTGAATTTGAAAATACGGACGGGGGGCTTCACGTACTTCGACGACGAGGTCAGTGAGCTCGAGTCTGTTGCGAATGGCAAGGGTGGCGGCGGCCATATGTCCGGGAAACCAATTAACGGCTCCTCCTTCGGCATTGAAGCCCATCTCCCCCAATCGCATACCCTTCTTCACCAGCCTCTTCACTCCCTCCATTTCTTCTTCCTTGTTAGTTGTCTCTCCCCTCACGATTCTCTACACAAGTACTATGGGCTTGAAAGCCTGGCCCGTATCAGGCCTATCTCAGTCGTGGCCTGGAAGCCCAGGTAATGTTTGATGTCTAGCCCGCCAATATTTGTTCAATTAGAAACTTGTGCAAATTGTACGGGCCTGATCCAATTTAGATCAAGCCCAAATGTTGCTAAGGCATCACAGTTCGACTATCCACGTTACTAACCAATAGTTTAAAGGGAGTGAAAAATATGTGCATTTGCTAGCATTATGCATGACCAAAAATCGCCTTATACAATTCGATTCAAATTGGTCCACAAGAGCCACTTTGACCTGGCCCACGAGGCCGATCTACATATTCCTCTTGAAGCCAATCCACTAGGCACACGAGGTCCGATCTACATAATGGCTAGCTACGGCCAACTAAGTCCAAGAGGCTCGATCGATTAATTGACCCATTGAAGCCGAATAACTATGCCCAAGGGGGCCATCGACATATTGGCCCATTAAATCCAATCCAGCCCACGACCTGAGTCATATACAGTCCACGCAACAAGGATCTTTTCCTCAAGGAAAACTACCTCACAGGGCCACCGCCTAATCCAAACCCACGTTATGACAGCTCATAGCTCACATGTACAATAAGTGAGCAGTCCCAATATAAATATAAGAGCCCGCAACCTCATTAATGGATCTTTCATTTACTACTTGAGATATATTGATTTGCTTCTCTCTCATAAAAGTTTTTCACTTCTCGCACTACAAATTTCTCAATCGTCATTTGACTTAATTGTCGGAGCTTCCATAATTGATCTTACCACACCGGTGTCAATCTTGTGTAATCTTTAATTTGCGGATTAAGGAAAGCCTTCATCGATATTTAATGGATTGCAGATCTTCAGTTCTACATATCCCATTTGATACCATCGACCCAGTATCCATCTCTTCTCAAAACGTGTAGGTCTCACTGAAATGAATCACACATATGAGACCCACTATCTCTATGACAAGACGGGATGACCGTTCGTTTGCCAAATTTGATGTGGGTGGTGTTGTAGAAGATTAAGGATCTGTTTCACAGAGGCTCTAGACAAATATAAATGACACTCATTACTTGAAAGCTTTACGACTGCAATAAATTATGAAAAGGTGCATAGTTCTTCCTAGAAAAATAACACAATTATTTTGATCATATTAGCTTCTGATTCTGTTCTGTCCATGTCGTTTACAGGCATGCACGTTTATATATACGTATCTTAGTTGTATATATTTAATAAGATAACTCTATCAAAAAATTGACTGGGTTACCAATGTATATATACTTGCTTACACTCAAGAATGAAGAAACACATATGTTATATATGAAAATGAGGTTATTTGAATGAAACATAGAGGTGACAAGCTCCACAAACACTGGAAATTTGTTTTTACTTGGAAATATTCTTATTGAGAAAGATGGTGTTTTCAGACAAATAGAGGTGCTATCTTTTTCATGATTTGTCTCCACTTCTGGTGATCCTTGATCTTTCCTCAATATGCTACCCTCCATCACTCATTCTTGTCTCGCCGTTTCTTTTTTTAATTTTCGGGTATCATATGTGGTGCCATAAACATAAAACAACTTTGCAATTAGCCCTAACTAATTGATTATCTCATCGAACTTAAGACACATGTGGCGCATTTGAGGTCGGACGCTCAACACCCAGTTGTCATTTGATTCCTCGAGGTTTACTTTACAAGTGGACTTGAGCTTTCATTATATTGTGGTACGGGCTGTGGCAATCAGCCCGAGTTTGAATCCATCCTAACTATTTGAAGGGCACGCTGAGCCAATAGTTTCTTGATAGCCAAGAAAAATGTCATAAATTGAACTGTATGATGGGTGATTAATTGACTTTGGATTTATCTAATTATATGTTGTTATTTATTATTGGTTGTAGTTCTTTGGTAAAGCTAGAATTTGACCTCTAATTAACATAAGTTGTTCATCCCCCGCAACCCATATAAGTATGACATAGAGGTCCAAACCCAATTGATCACCATTCTGAAACCCCCCAATTAAAGAGGTTTACATCCTTTATGACCACGTGTTTAAGTTTTGAACCATTTATTTAGTCAATTGTTAAAAATTTATTATTCTTTCAATTGTTAAAATTTTTATGTCATCGCACTTATATAAATATCTAAAAAATAAACTTATATGATATTATTCCCAATTTAAAAAGTTGAACGTATATATACCTAGTAAACTTATCTTCTTCTACCGGTAGAATATTATTTCATTGACTACAAATATTTAAGTATTTTTTTGATTTAATTATCTACTTAAACGAGATTATTGATACAATTAGAAACACAAAAAACTAATACACAGACAAACACAAACTCCTTCCTCTTTAATTGGGTTGGACAACGTGTGCCAATCATTTCTTCAACTAAACCAAAAAAACAAACAAACATCAACACGCGTGCGTGCGCACATCATTATGGCCTTTGCCCTTTGTTATTGAATTTTGTTTATTTATTTATTTTAAATTCTTAATAAGAAAATACTGAGTTCAGGGCCTCCGTTACCGTCTGGGTTCAACATGTAAAACGCCTCCGAGTCACGACTCCCCACAACTCGTTCAAACCTCGCACGCATATACAACAATTCACCCTCACCACAACTCTTCCGTCCATCCTCCACCACCGGAATAACCCCAGCCCCAACAGAAACACTCTGTACCGTCCTCAACACGTGCCAGTCCGAATCCGAGCACGCGCGCGTCACTGCGTACCCGCACCTCCTCCCGTTACAATGCATAGACCACATCGGCTCATGAAACAACTTCCCGGACCGCCAACTCTGAGCTGGATTGCGCTCTTTTTCACACTCTAACGCAATACGAACCAGACCGGACGACATCTCCTTGACTAGAGTAGCAGTCGACATGGCAAGCTCGAGTAGTAACACCGGTTCGGACCTCGGATCTTCCTGTACGGAGAAGCTAACGTGTCCGCGCCGATTGCCAAAGAGAGTTCCGGTGAGTTTGCGGCCGAGAGAGGGAGTAGTTGAGAGATTGGAGGGCAGAGAGAGCCATTTGCAGGTCGGAATCACTAAATTGGGGAGAGCGACGACGTGGAGGAGGGAGCGGAGGAGGGAGGAGAATCGAGAGTGGAGTTTTCCGAGGCGGCTGAAGGAGGTAGTCGGGGAGGAGTAGCGGTTTCTTGTGATGAGGAGTTTTTTGGAGGTCTCGTCGGTTTCGGGGACTATTGAAAATGATATTGAAGAGGAAGAAGAGGAGGATATTCGATTTAAGGTGGTGGTGTTGGGGTTTGAAGGTGTGATTCTTCTGGTGCTTGCACTTCTTGGTAGAGCCAGTTGTTGTTGGTGATGATGCTGCTTCATATTATGTGAAAAGAGTAAATGTAGAGAGAGAGAGGGAGACGACGAAAAGAGGGAGGGACAAGGATGGATGATAGCGTTGGAGGAGGTGGGGAAATATAAAGGGAGACTGTGGATGCTTGTGATGATGATCATCATTTCTTTGAGGACGCAAAGCTATATCCCTTATTTTATGTGGACACCACATTTTTATTAATCTACGGACCTTCTTCTTAGCCGTAGGATCTAATCAATAACAACACCATATATGATGTCATTTGTTGATGCTTCCCACCGTCGTCATTGTCGTTGGAGTTTCACGATTGTTTTCGTCGATAGCAACTACCTACTCGGCGCTTTGCCTTTGCAGTTGATAAGGAGGATTGTGGTGCGGCAGCAGATGGAAGTTCAGTTCTTGGCTTCTGATTTTTTATTTTCCTTGCTTAATGCACGTGTTTTGATGATTAAGTGAACAACATACATTTCTCTTAATTTCCTTCACCTATCTCTCACTCAAGTTCCTTAAATACCCCAATTTCATTCCCCATCCCCTCTTCCCCCACCGGTCCAAATCCAACAATATATCCCCAAATCAAACTATAATCTCAGTCGTGGGTCAGATTCAACGGTTGACATGAGAGTCCGTAAATAAAGTGTTCTACGGGCACTCGCATAAAATAATTATTTATATTATGTTTGGTAGAGAGTATGTGTGATAGAATATAAATTATCGTAAAACGTAAAAGCTGAGAGTGTTTGAGAGTATAAGCTAATATAAGTTATCGTAAAACATAAAAGCTGAGAGCGTTTCTGTATCAAACATATGAGAGTATAAATGTTTGTTTGTTTTAGGTAAAAATAACAAAAGGTATGTCTACAAGAGGCCAAATTGTCCTTGTCAAAATATTAGTTTATGTCTCTACACTTTCAACGATACCTGTAATATTAATTGTACTTATCAAAATCAACTTTAAAAATGATTGTATAATTAATCATATGATCTCATTAACTTAATTAATTAATAGTATACATACAATTTGCATGATAAATAATATGGACGGTTCCAACCTTTGCATGATTAAATATCTCTTGATTGGTAGCCTAATTACCTATTGGAGAGTTTGTGTGCCACGTGGGCAATATACATTACATACATAAGCAGAAAGTGAACGCTTTTATGTTTTTAATTTTATTAGGACCGAGGTAGTCTCATTAATTAATGGCTAAACCATACTTGATGCCCCTGAAGTAACACCGCTTTCTCATTTATGCTTCTAAAATTTAAAATTTATTGATTGTGCCCTCAAAGTATCAATTCCGTCTCAATTATGTCCAATTTTGACCAAATTGACATTGACCCGTCATGTTTTGCTTATGTGGCAATCGGAGTGCGGACTTGGATTTCTAATTCAATTACAAAAAATAAAAATAAAAACCACATGGGTATTTTCCTCTTTCATTTAATTATAAACCCTAACTTATAATTAGCTTCATGTTCTTCTTCTCCATCACGACAGGGTCTTGAATAAATCATGATAGGGGAGTTCGTGATCGGTTTAATTACCTCCACTCTTTCTCTCATCTCCTCTCACTGGTCTCCTTACCGTTTCTTTCTCAAAGAGAAAATCAGGGCAGTCCAATGCAAAGAACAAAAAGTTCAGGCTCGGTGAGTTGTCCTTAATCGTGGCTTTGCGTTCTTTGTTCCTTACTCTCAGGTGAACTCAAGCTTCTGAAGAAAACCCAAGTCTAAAGGAACTCAAACCACAAACTAGGATCCACCATTTTAATTCAACCAAAAATCCTCAGGAAAAAAATTAAAACCCAGATGTTTGAATCGATAGTGCCATTAATCTCACTCGCCAATGAATCGGAGCTCGATTCTTCAGCGGCGACGGGATTGGAATAGTGAATGGAGAGACAAACAACTTTGTTTCAAACTATCTTCAACAAAGACTCACGAAGGTCTATCATCATAGCCATCACCCGGAGATCCATCATCACAGAGACCATTGACCCATGTCTTCCACACAGCCTCCATTGTAAGACATGCATCACAAGATCATCTTCAACCATAAACCACCCAGCTACACTAGATCATCTAGATAAGAGAGAGGAGAGGAGAGTGCAATTGTTTCAAAAAAATAATAAAAAAATAATAGGTGTAAAAGTATTTTCAGAAAAAATAATTTTTAATTTTTTTGACTTGTCAGAAAGCCAGGTCAACAATTTTGTCGGAGTCAACACCGAAATCTTTACCCGGGGTTAGAATTGAGACTAAATTGATACTTCGAGGATACAATCAAGAAATTTTAAACTTCAAGGGCATAAATAAGAAACGGTGATACTTTGAGGGCATAAACTATGATTTAGCCATTTATTAATATAAAAATATGAAGGAATAATCAAAATCTTCATTCACATATTAATAGAGACATGGTTGGTTAGTGTTCATCCAAAATTAAGATAACTAAATATAATGTCGAATTTGGAGAACTTCTTTTGTTGCATTGCATTCATGATAAATGTTTTACATAGAGAGGAATTTTCGGATGAGGTCCTAATTTTTAGGGTCAAAAGCATTTTTTTTAAAAAAATTATAGTTTTATTTTGATCAATTTTACGAATCCAACAATATAAAAAAGTTTGTTCAATTCTTCTACAAGTAATTTAAAGTTGTTTAGAGAAAATATCAAAAGGAAAAAAATTAATTTAAAGTTTAAAAGGAGGCCTTTTATTTTAATAAGAGAAGGACGTCATACAAGTTTGTTCCCTAAACATTCGTTGTATATCTAATTTGGATCGTCAAAGTCCACACCCATAAAAGTTTCACATTGGATGACAGAATAAGTTTGGCCAAAAACTCAATTCCAATGAAAATCTAAATTATTCGACACTAGAAAGGCATAAAGATTCACCATTCAATTATCACCAAGTAATTTATAAAAGTCTCAATTTGAAGGAAATTATTATAACCTGAAAATTTGAGTTTAAAATTAACCTCTCATACACTAATTAATTAAGTCAAAGAGCAACCTTTAAATTATTATTATTCATAAAACTAACTATTATTGATGGAGATCGAGGACGAATAATTCCGTCACTACTGACTTGTCGAATCATTGCATGCAGATCAGTTCCTCTTTGAAGCCTTACTCTTGCGATGACAACCTGATCAAAAAGAAAAGAAGAAGAAAAAAAACAAGACAAAAAGTGTCAAGAGATGATCAGATTATACCGATTTGGTAAATTTAAGTGAAAGAGAGAGTGAATTTCTTTGATATATCAGGATCCACTTACCCTAACTGCAACGAAGGCTCAGAGTGTTCATTGTCGTCTGATGCACAATTAGGACTTGAACTTTTGAACTTTCCCTCTGAACGGTTGCATTCCATGAACTGCGGTATCTTTGACCTTTGAAGTTCCTCAATCTGTAGATACTCAATGAGAGAGAGACGAAATTTTAAAAATGTTGGTATCTATGAACTCTACTTGATGACACCAATAATACCCTCCAATGACCAATGGTGTATTGACGCGTGTCCTCCGAAATGCGAGCAATACAAAAGATACCCGAGGAGTGTCATCCTGAACGACCTCAGGTGACCAACACTTTTGGAAATCAAAAACTTGAAGGAAAGCATGCATACTTGAAGATATCAATCTCTTACTAGAAAGTGAAGAAGGGAGATTCATCCCCGAAAAACTTTCCTATGAATTAGAAAGGAAGAAATCTTTTCCTAAAGGGGCTCCATACAAGGTAAGCTGGTCTGAACTCTTAATTTTTTATTACTAGCAAAAGGGAGAGCTCTAAGCATACGAGCTCTCAATTTCTAAATAAATAACATGTGAATTGACTTAAGCATCGGAGAGTCCTCCGAGGATTATCTCGATGACTCGGTAGCTTGCTATTCTCTTGTGCTGGGTACCAAGAACAATTGAGCAACATCTTCAGGCAATTAGCCCGACCATGATATGTCGGAAAAACTAAGCAAGGTTTGCACATCATCACTACTAATTAATTATCATTTTATAGTTATAACATGTGCTGAGGATTTATAATTAACCTGTTTGCGCAGTGCTTCATTCTCTAGCATGGTCTCTTGCTCCTGATTAAAAAAGAGAGTTAATCAAGCCATTAAAATTGACTTTAATTTGATACAAATTAATTAATTAATTAGGACACTAACTTAAAGAAGTAGATGAAGAAATATTAATTACCTGCTTTTTTGACCTATTAATCTGCTCTAAGATCACTTGTTCCTGGAACAATCAAGGCTTAATTAGTTCACCACTCTATAAAAAAATGAATTATGTCATTAAACTAATTAATTATACAAAATATTTACCTTCTTGTTCTTAACAGACGATATTGCTTCATTTAATTGATGCTCTAACTTCTGCAGCTCCTTGATGGTTAACACATCCAGTTTCTTTCCCATCATTTGCCTACAAATGCACATACACACATACATCATCATTATCCGAGCCTTTATCTCAATAAAATTAGATCGGCTAAATGAACCAACCTGAAAAATCAAAGAGAATTCACTACGTGTAATAATTGGTTCATTCTACAAGGAAAAGAAAACTTAACTGGCATGACAAGTGCAGTCTCTCAATCTCTTGCCTCATTGAATCCACGTTATCAGACTGTTGTTATATGAAAGAATTAAGATCTCAGCATAATCAAATAGAAGAATTAAACTATGAAACTATATCTAGATTAGGTGTGATAATATTGCGTACCTGAACCCCATTGTCATCCACATGATTGCCGTACCTCGCAAGAGTGTGTTCCATGCTTCAAATATTAGATAAAACTCATTAATAATTTTTATTTGAACTCCACTCATATATATGTATGTATCAAGATCCATTTTTCAGTTTCTATTTCTTGGTGAAGGTTTTTTTTAATTATTGTAGAAGCATTTATGATAGTCAATGCTCGTACCTAACCAAATCATACACTACCCATGGTTACACACATTTCCTTACGTTACCTATACCCTAACTTTTTTTTGATAATTAATGAGAGACGACATCATATACGTTTATATTTTGAACATTCGATATAAATTTAAATCCATGTTGTTAGGCACGTGCGTACCGAAATTTCTCACTTGACGATATGACAAGTTGAGTCAAAACTCAATGCGTCGGTCACAAGAGTATTGATCTCAATGAGAATTAAAATCAAAACTTCGTGAGTTCATACAATTAATTTGGCCACAAAGATATTCACCAGCTAGGTTATCATCCACGAAGTTTACCTATACCTTGAATCCTAATATGATGTCATGAAAATTAAATGAGTATATTTAGAAGAAAACACATTAGATGATGAGTTTGTTTTTAGATCATTTGATGTGGGATCTCCCTATAAACTCAAGGCTAAAGGGCCAAGGTGAGATGAACATGCAGTCCATTCCCTCAAGCCCATGGACTCTCCTACTTGGGCCGAGTCGGTTACATTCAATTAATTTCTAAATTCACGCCATTAGTAGCTACTCTTTTAATGTTCTCCTATCTTTTTTCCTGTCTATTTTGGAAAACATAAACATTCAATCAAAAACCATAAAGAACAACATAAAAGGTTATCAAAATTACAGATCTGAAAACTAAAAAACATAAATCATAAAAAATGTGGAGTTATATATATATATTTTTTTTTGATAAAATATTTATATTAATTATACAAAAAAAAATTGAAGATGAAGAAGTAAAGAAGGGTATATATATATGTATATGTACCTAGTACTTGAGTATTCATAAAGCTTTCCGGTACCGGAGAAGACTATAACGGCAACCTCAACATCACATAGAACTGACAATTCCCTAGCCTTTTTGAGCAACCCCTTACGCCTTTTTGAGAAGGTGACTTGCCTACGATTCACGTTTTCTATTTTCTTGATCTCAATCAGTCTCCCCATCTTGTGTTGAGGTTTTTCTGTCTCAATAATCTTTCACTCTTTTTCTTTCCCTATGAAATTGAAAATCTAAAATGTTGTGTAGGGAAGAACATGAGAATCACAATTACACTATACGAATAGACACACATATATATAGACACACATATATATACACACACGCACATATATATATATATATATATATATATATGTATCTAAAGAGAGAACATGAAATCTCCGCCATAAGTGAGGATTTTAATAAACTTATGAGGTGTCGTTCCTTTTTATAAAATAAAAAAAAAAACAATAACTATTTATATAGATACGCACACACACATATATAGATGCACACAGACATACACACACACATATATGTATATAAAGAGAGGACTAGATATCTCCGTCAAAAGTGAATGTTTTAATAAGCTTTTGAGGTGTCGCTCTCTTTTATAAATAAAAAAAAAAAAGAAAAAGAAAGCAATGACTATTTATGAGAATGTTTCTGAAATTGAAAAGGATTATTTGGGTCTAACGCGGGAAACCAAAATTAGGTTAAATCTTGGAAAGTTCACAGATAAAATTTTGTATGTAGGGATTATCCAATTTTGGAATTGATAATTACTTGAGGATTTGGTATTTTCCTCTTTTGGTACAATTTTTTTCAAATTTGCTATTGGGCTTATATTAAAAAATTAAGTAGTGATTCAATTTTTAGAGAAATAATTGGTGATTGCTGATTCCAACATTAGAACAATTAATCATAAAAGAGGAAAAATTAAGGTTTTTAAGAGGTTTTGTGTTCTTGCTTATATATATAATTAATATAAATTAGGAGGAATTGAAATTTTGGTGGTATTGTATCTATATGGTCAAGAATCATTTAAAGCAGTTGGGTTTGCACTAAAAAAAAAATCAAAAATATTGATCTATGTAGACAAACTTGCCAATCTTGACCCAATAGTGATCCAAAAACAGTTTTAGGCTATTTCTATTGTGGGCAAAATCTTAAAAGAGAGAGGATTTTATTAGGGTTTTTCTTCTTGTGGTATATAAATATGAATAAGTGATAATATTTGTCTAGAAGTTTGTTTCTGCCCTCTTTATAATTTGATATATTATATAGACTTTGATTAATATTTTTTTCCCATTCAAGGTAAATAATATTGGCTTTGCAGATTGCCATTTTTGGTTGGTGGCCATTAATAGAAGTGCATACATAGGCTTTAGTAATCTATTATATATGGAAGTTGGGCCATTATTGTATATACACATATATTATCATATTTAAATAGTGATTAGTTGTAAAATACACCATGAAATTATGAAAAGTATTGGATTGTCTATTTTTAATTTTGGGATAATCCTAAAAAATGGTACTATTTACTTTATTAAAATAATTCCTTCATTTTATTTTTTTTATTAACTTTGATATTGTAATACACCAAATGGTTGTATTTATCAATAATTAATAACATATTAATCGTGTTTTTTACAGGATTTTTCGTTACTCATGTCAGCATATATTCTCACTTATGATATCTCAATTGTAAAATAAATAAAAAATTAACACGAATTAATTTCATTGAAAAATACAAATAATTAAAAAATATCCTATTTAATAGATAAAGAATAGAAAAAGGAGAGAATAAAAATGTAAGAGAGAAATTTTAGTATAATAATTTTAGATAATTATCTATATGTATGTAACTTTGTTATTTAAAATCGGTAACGCATACGTTATGCCTTTGACTAATTCTCTATATTTGACTAATTTTTTTTATATTTACTCTCTAAAATAATAATAAAAGGATCGTGTTTCCATAATCTAACATGGATGTTCTAAAATCTGAATTATAATTTTATGAGACCGTTTTTTAGAGAGTTTATGTCCTATATGAGATTAGGCGAAATTCTTTACTCTAACTTAGTTGAAATTACATTTTCATGGCAATGAAGGTTACTAATTAGCATTTGATTATCTAAACAAATTAAAGTATGAGTGGTGCCACTGCTCACCTCCAATGAAAATGGAAATTTATTCCCTATTTTTTGCTAAAAAAAAAAAATCGAACTCAAAGGCATTATACTAATTGTTTCCATATATTCAAAGAGATTATTTATTTACTATCCAATCAATACTGTGTCATATTACCTATCACATTTTTTACTTTACTAAAATAATTCCTTCATTTTATTTTTTTATTAACTTTTATATTGTAATACACCAAATGGTTCATGGTTGTATTTATCAATAATTAATAACATATTAATCATGTTTTTTAACAGGATTTTTTCGTTACTTGTGTCAGCGTATATTCTCACTTATGATATCTCAATTGTAAAATAAATAAAAAATTAACACTAATTAATTTCATTGAAAAATATAAATCATTAAAAAATATCCTATTTAATAGATAAAGAATAGAAAAGGAGAGAGAATAAAAACGTAAGGGAAAGATTTTAGTATAATAATTTTAGATAATTTTAAAGTAATTATCTATAGGTGCGTAACTTTGTTGTTTAAAATCGGTAACGCATACGTTACGTCTTTGACTAATTCTCTATATTTGACTAATTTTTTTTCTATTTACTCTTTAAAATAATAATAAAAGGACCGTGTTTAGATAATCTAACATGGATCTTCCAAAATCTAAATTATAATTTCATGAGACCGTTTTTTGGAGAGTTTATGTCACATATGCGATTGGACGAAATACTTTACTCTAACTCAGTTGAAATTACATTTGCATGGCAATGAAGGTTACTAATTAGTATTTGATTATCTAAACAAATAAAAGTATATATGGACAATTATTGATTGATTATTTGATTACATAAAGATAGACATCGCAAACCCACTTGGAAATTTGCAAAAATGACATTCTCAATAATCGAAAACACATATTTGACCTGCTTTTTGAAAAACAAAATAATTGACATACTTTTGTAATATTATGACTCAAATATCATTCAGTGGTCGAATATTTCGCTTTACTTTGGTCAAACTTTTTTTTTGTTATGTGAATTTTTTTAATTAAGTCGGACAAAATTTTAATTTGTGGTCGAGCATTCCATTTAAAAGAAATTAAAAAAAACCTTCATGCAATTGAGAGCTCTATCCATTCCCAGACAATCAAAAAAATTAAAGAGGCTAACAACTTACTGTGAATGTAATCAAAGGAAGCAAGGATATTGCCGTGAAGGGAAATTGTGGAGCCTTAGAACTCTAGAGAAGCTGCATCTGTAAAGGCAACTTCTGCAGAGTTTTGAGGCACCACCCTTTCCCTCCAGGTCAATATCATCACTTCCTTCGATTCCAACTATAGGAAGTTGTTAGCCTCCAAAAATCTTTTCGATTCCCATGAAACGAAAGAAGAACACTCACACAAATTGCATGAGGTTTTTTTTTAAAACACATAAAACAAATAAATTATACTGGATAAAAAAATAATGAAGTCATGCTCGACCACAAATGAAGGAATGCTCGACCACGAATAGAAAAATGTTTGACTAAAAAAAATAATGAAATGCTCGACCAGAATACCATACAAACTATAACAGATTACCACTCAACTAAACAAATGAATAAGTACTTGACCATATAATCGTAAAAACTAGAATAGTTCACCACTCGACCAAACAAATGAAGAAGTAGTCGACCAAATCAACATAAAAAATAGAACAGATCACCACCCAACCAAACAAATGAAGAAGTACTCGACCAGGTAATCGTAAAAAACTAGAACAGATCACCACTCGACCAAACAAATGAAGAAGTACTCAACCAGATAACTGTAAAAACTAGAACGGATCACCACTCGACCAAACAAATGAATAAGAACTCGACCAGATCAACATAAAAACTAGAACTGATCACCACCCGGCCAAACAAATGAAGAAGTACTCGACCAGATAACCGTAAAAACTAGAACAGATCATCACTCAACCAAATAAATGAAGAAGTGCTCGACCAGATCAACACGTAAATGGAGAAATTTTCGACCACAAAAAACAAGTGTTCGACCTTATCACATATTGACTTTAAAACAACGAGAATCTTCTCCATTAACAAATATGCAGGTGAGATTAGTGATCTCAATACAAACCTTCAATACACAGATGAAAAAAGTACTCTCAGTCAAAAGACGTGAGTGTTTCAATATTATGAGTCCACCTAATTGAGAATTTTCCTTCATATATATAGCATGAGAAAGAAGTCGATTATTTTGTTATTGAGAAGTGGAAAGAATCAAAGAAATTAATCAAAATTGGGAAGAAGCGAAGAAGTTAATAAAAATGGAAGAAGATTTTGAGACGTGGGATGTGGATTATTTAATATTTTAATGATAAAAATAAATCATTTATTTAATTTTAAAAAAATAGATCTTGAATTTTCAATTACGAACGAGATTTTAATTTACCAAACCCAAATACCCAATATTGATCTAGCGGCAGAGATTACTGGAGAGTTTGAGACTCTTGATGAGAATTTCACATCGTTAAAATAGAGCTACCAACTCTAGCTTAAAGGTGCGGAGTCTCCCCTACATGTTAGCCAAGGTTTTCATGGGATTTCAGCCCATGGGCTTTGGTTACAGCCGGCCCGCAAGGGCGTCGGTTGGGCTTTGATTGGCATGTGGGGTTGATCTGTGACTGTAGCCAGTGTGGATTCTCAACATTGGTGCTTTCATTGAGAGAGTCGCCCCTGCGGAGAGGGCTTCCGTCCGAAAAAGGGCTGCCGTCTGTCGGGCGAGAGTAGCCGTCGTGGACGTCGGCTGTCCAAGGGGGGAGGATTGATGAGAATTCCACATCGTTAAAATAGAGCTACCAACTCTAGTTTAAAGGTGCGGAGCCTCCCCTACATGTTAGCCAAGATTTTCATGGAATTTCAGCCCATGAACTTTGATTACAGCCGGCCCGCAAGGACATCGATTGAGCTTTTGATTGACACGTGGGATTGATCTGTGCCTGTAGCTAGCTGGGTTCTCAACAACTCTGCACGGCACGTCATTCCTAAAACTCATATATCTCTCTCTATAAATAACGACCGATCTTCATTCCGTTTTCGGTCTTACTCGCATTGAGAGAGAGAGAGAGAGAGAGAGAGAGCAAGCATCCGGAATTGATTGATTGATTCACTGGTTTGAATCAATTTAGTAAATTTGTTGTTATTTTGTAATGGGGGATGCGTTTTGCTCGGACTGTAAGAAGCACACGGAGGTGGTGTTCGATCACTCGGCTGGGGATACGGTGTGCTCAGAATGCGGTCTGGTGTTGGAGTCCCACTCGATCGATGAGACCTCCGAGTGGAGGACCTTCGCCAACGAGTCTGGAGACAACGACCCTGTCCGTGTGGGCGGACCCTCAAACCCTCTATTGACGGATGGCGGTCTCTCGACTGTCATTGCCAAGCCCAACGGAGCTACTGGAGATTTCCTTTCTTCCTCCCTTGGCCGATGGCAGAATCGCGGATCCAATCCCGATCGAGGGCTTATTCTCGCGTTTAAAACTATAGCCACTATGTCTGAAAGGTAATATGCGTTTGCCTTCTCCGTTTAAATTTCCTCTTTTTTGTGCCTTTGAGTTTTTTCACTGACAAACAACGTTAGCGGTGGTTGAAATACGGCTTTGTGTTTGGCTGTTTAGGCTGGATTGGGCTGCTTTGGCTACCAAATATTGTTTTTTTTTCCATGTGCGTGAACATATGAAATTTTGCTTGAGCATTTGCTCTCTGTTTTAGGAGTTGATTTAGGTGATTTCTTTCATATGTGGGTTATTTGAGTAGCTAAAACAAAGAGATGGGGATTCAGTTTCAAGGTCTTGGTTGTTTCATTACGTTCATACTATTCCCTTATGGTTTTGCATAGTAATGCTGATAATTTTTATCCTTTGGGAGCTCTTTTTGTGGCCTCTAGGGAAGCCTTCATTTGCTCCCCAAGAAATCTTGAAGTATTGGTATTAAACCCTTAATTAGTTTGGTGCAGTTATATGCCTAATGTAATCTGAGTTTATTACATTTGCCACTGGGAAAACATAGCTAAAGAACAACTCCCTTGCACAATGCTCCCGTAGTGGCTGGGATCAGGGGCAGACATTACCTTACCAAGATAATATATGGAGAGGTTATTTACAAAAATTGAACCGAACCTGTGACCTCTAGGCCACTGGAAAAACATCAAAATTATTTTGTTTAGTATATTTTGGTGCTTCATTGGTCTGGCAGTTTTGGCAACTAAGAAGAGATTGTGAATTGATTCAGATTTCAGGTTTTATTATAGTTTCTTATGCAGGTTTTGTTTCTGTTCTCTTTTAATGAGACGTTTTGCAAAGCATTGGTGATTCATAAGAATTCTCAGTTTTTACTGACGGTCAGTGTAAACTATGGTTTCTTAGTGGGTTTACTGGGCAATTCTTCTATTCCTCTTCATCTTGTCTTTTACTTTTTAAAGAATTCTGTAATAGTCTTTAAATCTTGGAATTCCATACCATTTCCAGAGAAGCTTGTCATCCCCTGATATGGTCATGCTAATATCACCGTCGAAATTGGTGAAAAGGTCTGTCTTGCAATTCCAAGCATGTCTATTTGAACACAATAATCCAGCAAATACTACTATTTAAACTTGTCAGTTTTCTCCACCATGGCATCTTTATTCTTAGCTAGCACAAAAATGGAACGGCTAGACAACTCTAAGACCTCACTACCACACCAAAAATCATTTCAAAAAGCTCACCAAGTTTCCTTTTTTTTTTGATAATTCGCGCCAAGTTTGGTTCCCCACCGAACCCCAAAGAACATGTGCCATTTATTTTGCTCATTTTTTATTATTTTTTTCGACTCACTCCATAAGAGCCTATTCATGCCGTTGTCTTCCATCCCTTCCAATACATTCTGTATTTGTCAAAGATGATCTTTGTAGAATCCAATGTTCATAGGCTTGCTCAATGTCTGGAAACAGCGCCCTATGATACTTGAACTCTTCAATATACCCCGCCATACCCATGTCGACACGACATGAGTATTGGTATGAGATCCATGTCAAATCTTCCAAAAAAAATTTGGACGCATGCCTTTGTCCAATTCTTCCATAATAACAGTTAGTATACATTCATTATTTGTATCACTGGCAGTTTGTTCAGTTATATTTTAGTTCAAATTGCATGAGGTCAGATGCCCTCACTCAGCCACAATTGTAAAAAAAGAAAAAATAGAAAAATTGCTAATGTGATCCAAACTTTAAAATTGTGCATTGATTCATCCTCTATCAGTGCATGTTTTAGAAAGTTCATTAATGCCCATAATAAATGAATTGTTGTTGCCATATTGTCAAAATGTTGAACACGCACCAACGTAAATATGTTTTTATGCAATGATGCATGCTCAAAGACACTGAATGTTGCAGAGATAGTACTAATACAATCGCCATTTGTGTTTCAGATTAGGCCTCGTTGCAACTATCAAGGTACGCTTCTTCCTGCTTTGCAGTTTTGTTAAAACTGATAGTCATACAAATAACACATGGTATTGGAAGAACTAACTCATTTAAAACTTTCAGTTTTGTGAAGGATATAAGTGGTGGTTGTCAGTGTTGGTTTGACTTTACTATTTTCAATGAACTAGAGGTACTTAGAAAATAGAAACAATATATTCATTATCTAGGAGACAGTACTGTAACACTAATTTGGATCCCCGATTCTTGATCAACAAACATCAAGAAACGTCATACGGTTATACCCGGTCTTCTTCTTTTAGATGAAAAATGATGTAAGGTGAAGGTTGGCCTTGGGGAATTGGGAATCAATGAGTCATTGCTTTGCTTCATTAAGATCTTTATTATTCAGTTTGATGTGCAGGTTCTTAAATATTTTGTATCTGATGATACTATTTTGTCATTGTGACTTCAAGGATCGTGCAAACGAAATCTATAAGAAAGTGGAGGACCAAAAGTCCAGTCGAGGAAGAAATCAGGATGCTTTATTGGCTGCTTGTCTGTACATTGCTTGTCGTCAAGAAGATAAGCCGCGAACTGTTAAGGGTACTGCTTGAGATTCTTTTAACATTTGGTTGCTTCATGATTTATCTATCCTTTTGCATGAGCTCCCCTGAACCTCTGGTTTCATCTAGAAATTTGCTCTGTCGCCAATGGTGCCACAAAGAAGGAAATTGGCCGAGCAAAAGAGTACATTGTGAAACAACTGGGGTTGGAGACCGGTCAATCAGTGGAGATGGGAACAATACATGCTGGTGACTTTATGGTCGGTTGCTTCTTTTCCCCTCTTTTTTGTTTCTGGCTTCTAATTTTGTTTGGACTTTGTTCTGAATTGAAAGTTTGTTTGGACTTGATTATACAATTTTTCTTAAAAAATGGAAAGGGGAGAATATGGGGTTTTTCATCGAGATATTCTTTTTGAGTGATACCCCACTAACATCAGTGCCAATTTTATTTTCAGAGGCGCTTCTGCTCAAATCTTGGTATGAATAATCAAGCAGTTAAAGCTGCGCAAGAAGCTGTTCAGAAGTCTGAAGAATTTGATATAAGGTACTTTTTAGGGGAGATATTCTGACAATGTTCTTGGCATCTTGCTGAGTGTTATGATAGGGTTTATGTGTATTGCATTTCTTTTAGTAAATGTGTGGAAATTCAAATGAGTTTACAATTTTAGGGCTTCCCAAGAGCTTATGAAGTTATATTGTCGATTTGGTTTATTAAATTTTTTGCCTGATATAGTTTGAGAAGGCTCAGGTTTTATGAAAGCATATATTACAACTGCTCCTGATGGGGAATATCAAATTATGATGAAAGTCTAGAGATGGGTCATTGCAAAGTATGGAAGCCCTTGTGTGTTAAGAGCATATTGGCAGGATTATCCAAAAAGTCAATGAAGAAGGGAATTTTGACTCTTCTTTTTTTAGCAAGGGGAAAAAAGAAGAAAAGAAGAAGTGGGGAAGTTTGAGATCTGTTTCAAAGTTTTTTGTGAACAATGGCATCTATGGAGTTTATCCTTCACTTGGTCTTTGAAAGTTAAAAACTAAGGTGCATGATTGAAAGAAGCTGTGAGTATGGTGTTTGTCTTTCTGGTACAACCCTTTCTTAGACTTTCCCTCCCACTACTTTTGATCCCACAGGGTTGTTAGCTTGGAATAAATTGAAATTTGCATTCCCTCAGACATGGCATGGCTGACTTATATATCTGTGAAATGCATGTTTTCTGTTAATGGATTGTTGGATCTCTCCTGGGGTTTGAGTGTTTATTGTATCGGAATCCCATCTCTCAATTTTCAACTCCATTTCTCCTGTTGCCTTTGTGGGAGTTGCTAACCAGTAAATTTTCTTGCAGGAGGAGCCCTATATCAATTGCCGCTGCTGTTATTTACATTGTAACTCAGCTCTCTGATGACAAAAAGCCTCTCAGAGGTTTGATTTTTGCATTTGCTTTTGTTGTGCTAGAAATGTCATTGAATGTGGAATTTCTCTATTATAGTTTTAATATTGTTGCCCTGCTAGCTGAACCATAAGTAATTTTCATACGATCAAGCTGAAATTTTTTGGCTACTTTACTATCAGTTGCTTTGACATTTATTAATTTGGGCCACTGCGCATGTGCTAATGCATAGTTGATCCTACACATATGCAGATATTTCAATTGCCACAGGAGTTGCAGAAGGGACAATCAGGAATTCCTACAAGGATCTTTATCCTCATGTTTCGAAGATTATACCAGGCTGGTATGCCAAGGAGGAGGACCTCAAGAACCTTTGCAGCCCTTGAACTATAGCAAGCTGGACGACCTGAATTTAGACAATCTTTGAGGCCCTTGTCTCGTCTCAGAACCAATAAGAACTATGCCAGAGTTTTAATTTTCTTCCCCTTCTCCCCTCTCTATAGTAACTTAGTATGTTTCATTAAGACGTTGATGAAGGAACAAATTAAAATCCAAAAAACTGAAAAAATAAGATAAAGAAATGACACAAGTTGAATTGATTTTATGCTTTAAAGAAAATGTACAAGTTGGAACTTTCCTACCAGAGGTTTTTTGATGAGAAATGATTCTTATGCTTTTTCAGATTAACTCTCTTTTTCATTTATGCTTTGTTATTCCCCTACTCTTTGCCCCTATATGCCCAAGGGTTAAACGACCTTTTTTTTTCGCTTGCAGATGATGTGTACCAAATTGTATTTTGTTGAACTTGGGGTAAACTTTTTAATCTCTGGAAGTACCAAGGTACATCAAATTTGAGATTAATTGGATTAAGAGCTCAAATTAATGGCATATATGAGTTTCATAAGAACTTGAAATATGAAAAATTTTGAATTCTCTCTCGCTCATAATAATAATTATAAAAAATAATTTATCAAGAAATACATTGCAAGTCTCATTTAACTAATTACATGTCAAATACGTAGAAAAGTAATTAATATAATATCATTTTTAAGCAAAAAATAAGTTGATTCTAGATCTCCTTCTGACATGATCTCGTCTCTCGTTTATGGTAAATATTATGCTAAAATCTACATATATGCCTTATATATAATGCAATATGTAATAATATTATTTATTCAGTACGATAAAAATCTTGTTATTATGATTTTAGGTGAAATGCAAAATACATATATTGTATGTCCTCCTAGCCCACGCCAAAACCTTACTTTTATAGAAGTGGATCTCCGGGAGTTCTTTTATGAAGAACAGAGTGAGTTCTTCATTGCATATATCTCCCACATCGGTCACCAATTTAAAGCAACAATCTTCACTGACACCGGTACTTTTGAATATATCGGAAACCACCTCTTCCCCGCACTTGGATCCGATCTTCTTTGCACAACTTGCGACGAATGGCGACATCTCCGGCACCGGCTCCGGTGCGCTGGATGGTTCTAGATAACCAACATCGGCGAGATTAGCGAACCCTTGAGAGATCGCGACTGCTAGAAACCATAATGTGGTCATGAGAGATGTTTGTGTTGCTGCCATGGTGTTTTTTTTCCTTTCTTTTATCTCTCAATATATATTTGGTTTTTGTGTATGGCTTTGTGTCTGTGTGTGGTGGATAATGGAGTATTTATTAGGTGGTAATGAGTTATATACTGAGCATAAGTATTAAATTGATTGTTCAGTTTTTTCTTTTGATAAGTTGCATTTAATATTTGAGTTTTTTTATTATGGAAAGGACCTATAAGGTTAATTTATTTTGGAATATATGTGATCCATTACGATTATATTTGTGGATAGATTTGGTGGGGTTCTCGAAATTGTTGGAGACGCATCTAGGGAGTGATTTATAGGGCTGTTCAAATTTTTTTTGTCAAAATCGAAACCGAAAAAAGCCGAACTCAATGGTCGGTTTTTTATAAAAAATTTACATTTTTTTTTTCATTAAAACTAACAAAAAACCAAAAAATCGATATACCGATCAAAAATCACCTAAACAATTTGATAAAAAAATATGTAAAAAAACTCACTGCGAACACCCCTAATGATTTAATATAAGGCGGTCGATCCTTGAGAGTTCGTCGAGTGCTCGTAAGGAGCTATTCATATTTGGTAGGCATGACTCTGAGCTGTCAGATTGATTTGGTTTGGACAGAGAGTCTTTGTTAGACACTGTTCCATACAAGCATGAAGATGATCCGACGGCAAGTCCTATCTCTGCTGCATTTTAGGGATTTAGTTCTGGTTTTGCTAATGCCTCAAGTCTGTAGAAGAGAGTTCACGTGTTGGTCAAAACGCACACTTCACTTATCAATATTTTTTAAGTGAAACGGTGCATTTTATGTTTTAGCTGATACGGTTCACTTTGCACCTTGTTTCAATTGTCTTAAAAGCTTTTGTTTATTTCATTTATTTTTGGTCACATCATTGTGACCGTTGTCTCCATTCAAGGCCACATGTATTTGTATTTGTTGTTTGACTTCTTTTTGAATTACAAGCAATAATGCATCGCTCTCTCTTCTTCCCTGGTTCTACTTCTTCTTCTACCTCTGTCTGATCTTCTATCTTCATTTTCTTGATCTGCAAATATATTCCAAATTACAATAAACAACAGTCTTATCATGTTAGCTCTGATACATGAAACCATATACCCTATTTATAGGAACTCTTTTAGTTGAATATTTCTACATAGGCTCATGGTTTTGGAAAGTGAGTCATGACTTCATTGCTGGGTCTCATATGCAATCTTTTGTGTTAGGGTTGGACGAGTTCGTTGTGGAAGGCTCATGCTATATAGCATAATACTCTATATATTAATAATTTTGATCAGTCCCGTTGGGACCAATGCATGTGATAAATTAATAATTCACTCATTTATAATATAAGTTTCATTAAACTAATTACATGTTTAATACTTAATATTTTTTAAAATTCAATAAAATTTCCAAGCAAAAATAGTGTTAAAATTAATAATCATTTACCTAAATTAACTTTTCTCAAGATGTGTATTCTTTAACCTAACTGGCAAATATCAAGGCATATTCACAAGAGAAAAGTATATTCCTTTACCTAATATGTCAATATTAATTAGTACCTATTCATGACGAGATTTGAAGGATGTAATACATGAAAACCCTAATTTTACTTATAAAAGGCAGAGAGAGAAATGGACAAATCAAATCAACTGGAGTAGCCTCACACTTCCTCCATTATCGAGATAGCTTTGCGTTTAGTCTCCATGCCAATATTGTGTACCGGACAAAATACAGTTGCACTATGTTTTGGCCAAATCAATCTCACTTGTTCGATCGATATCTACTTCTTTAGGAGGGACAACGCTATATATTTCAACTGTAAGTGGATGGCGAGAGCAAATGGTTCATGTATGTATAATAACACCAGTAAACAATATGATACTTTTTATTCATGGACTATTGATAAATTGTGTTAGGATTTACAACTTATTACGGATTTATAATCAGGTTCTATAGTATGATTTCAGTCATTTGTCGTTCCGATTCGTGAAAGAGGGGCTACAGTACTGTCAAATCAGTTGTGTGATTTGAAAATAATAAATACTTTTTATCGACTTTCTTATAAGTTGTTCAAGTGTTAGTTTTTTAATTTATTTTTCTAATGTTGTGATCTTCAATTTGTTGAATCTCGATTAGTAAGAAACTAACGCTCGAAGACACACTGACTAAGAAATATGTATTTGGGCCGTCCAATCTCATTAAATGAGATCTAATTTATGGCTCATATTTATTCACCAAAAAAAAGTAATGTTTGGTTCAAAATTCCAAAAATAAAAATGTCAAAACTCATATTTTCAACAAAGAATTTGAAACTCGATTCTCTCTAGCAAATAATCTCATCCAAACTACTCCCTCCGTTTCAAAATATCTGTCGTTTAAGATTTTGGCATAAGAATTAATAAAGCTATTAAATACTTTTAATATTAATAAAAAATAAATGTGTTAGACAAAAATACCCTTATTAATTATTTTTGTTTTTCACGATAGGGTAAATTTGTCAAAAAATATATTAATTATGCTTTGGAATCATAAAACGACGGATATTTTGAAACGAAACTAAATCTCTAAAGCGACAGATATTTTTAAACGGAGGGAGTATTAGTTTAGATGATTAATGTCTCATCCATCACTAAGTTGTTATGAATTTCAGGGGATACGAGAGATTTTACCGAAATAAATGCGTCAATGAGAGATGGATCACTCGCATAACCCATATCGCACAGATTTTTGAGGATGGAAAAAAAAAATCCCCCACAATAATAGTTTTTCTTTTATGGAGACCTTTTTTAAGGTATTTATTTTTAACATGTTCTTAATCCTAATATATTATTTTTAATTTTTAATTAAACCTGTATTCGACCGATGATCCACTGATAGAATCAGTGATACCGGGGCCAATCGCTGTACGTTTGTTTTGCGGCCCACATTTGTCTAATGACATACACAATTTGTCCAAAAATGGGTCCCCCTTTTATGGGCCCTAACGCTTACTTGTCATCCAATCGAATTAGACATAAATACCGCTTCGTTGAATCTTAATTCCACCTCAGTCCTCTCACTCCGTCTCGCTCTCAGTTCGTCGAGCTTTCAATAGCAGCCTTTTGAGCTTCCTCGGCACGCACTTCTCACTGAAAATCGCTATCATTTTCTTTCTCTTCCCCCTCTGGTTCCGAGATTGAGAAACCAAGGAGTGTCAGGTTTCTCGTTCTTTCTTCTGGCATTGTTAAGGTACACTCTCTCTCTCTCTCTCGCATTTTCCCTTCGCTGTTTAGTTCTCAAGAGAGCTGCTTTTTCAGTTTTTCCGATTCTCTGTCTCTGTTTCCATACATCGTTTTGTTATGCTTTTTAGGCGTAGCTTGATTACAGCTAAGCTTCCTGTTGATTAATTTTTCAAGGTTTGAAGTGGTTCTTTGATGACTTTTTTCTCTCCCTGTCATAGGGTTTTAAATATATTTGCAATGTCGTTTGATTATTCATCTTTTTTGTATAATATAATTAAGTTGCCTTCTCTTTCTTGTTGCTTACGTTGATTTTCAGTAATATTCTTCAAGCAGAGTTGCCGTTTTTTCGCCTGGTCTACATGATTTTGTAAATGACAGCGAGAATTTATTTTGTCTCTGAACTCAGAAGTCTCTGTTATTATCTGTGTATCTTGTTGAACAAGGCTTGCGTGTACTTATTTGATTGAGTAAATTGGAGTGCTGAATCAGTATGCCCGATGTTTGTTTCAGAATAAACACATAGACACTTCATGGATGACGATCCCTGGAATCTTTGGGGTCCGTCTTTTTTTCCAGGTCCTTATCATTCTCCATAGTACTAGTTATTCTTTAGATTGGAAAGGTTTTCATTCATTGTTTTTTTTTTCTTCCATTGATTTGTGCAATTACTTTTCAGCTTCATCCGAGAGAAGTCATTGCTCACAAAATGAATGGCTATGCGACTTCTACTTTGGTTATGGGACTGGTATGCTTAATTGCTTATGCCCCTCAAATGCTTATTGTTGGCTTGATTGTTGTTAGTTTGGCTACTTAATGTGAATTTTCTTTGCTTAAATTGCTGCAGACGTGATGGAAGAAGATGCTATGAATGAGAAATCCTGTGTACAAGTGTTGAGGATATTGTTAATGAAAGCAGATACTGAGATTAATGAGCTTGAAAAAGAACTGGTATCCCTTCAAAGTGAACTGGCTTGGTTTGAATATGAAGAATGGTCTGAAATATGCTGTGGAGCCCTGAGAGAAAGGATTGATGACCTTAATATTTCGATAAGAAATTTGAGGGATATGGATAATAATGACATTGAGGTTCATTTACTTGTTCATACAGAATCTATAGCTACTATACACGAGATACTGAATGCTTTTCTGACAAAGTACCTCCAAGAGAAAGATAAACAGGTTTGGCTGTAATTATATCTCGTCGTTGTTATATCATCTGTCTAAAACTCTGTTATAGTATGCATAATGTCTATGATATGAAAGCATTCAAATTTTACGTTCATCCATGAGTGCATATGTAGGGCTTGATTGACTGAATTGGACACCAGACACCTTAGCTGTTCATGTTTCTGGTGTGTTGCATAGAGATTTCATTGGTTGTTATCGGTGGTGGAGAATATAAATTTGTAAACTTTTGGTGGATTTGGAGATGGTGTGTGATTAATTTCATTAGTGAGAAGTCATTGTTAGGCGTTCAGTAATTTATTTGCTTCCTGCATTCAAAAAAGAAAATAAAAAGTTTATGGTTAGAATTTGCATGAACCATTTTTTCCCCATCTGTTTCAACTATCTCCTATTGCTCATATTTTGTCCTTCTGAGACGTACATTTCTTTCTTTTAAGGTGAATTGATCATAATGATACTTCTGTTGTTATAAGGAACAGCAGAGCGACGCCACAGAAGTTGTTGACTCTAGCTCACAGACTCCAGTACATGAAACTGAACTTTTGGATTATAGCAGTAAAGTGAGTGATGGTTGTTCAGATGCCACTCTGAAGGAAGGAGTAAAAGAATCGAGGGATAATTCCTCTAAGCATCATAAAATCTTATGTATCTTCTCTTCAGTGCCTCAAGAGAAGAAAACAAGTAGTGCTCAAACAGATAAGGTCTTGGATGTTCCATTCTTTCATGCTTTAACTTTATAGGTACATAACTGTTGTATTTGCTTGGAGGGATTTCTCATGGAAATTTAAAATTGAAGGTTTTTGTGTTTCGGAAAATGTATATGATGATTACTGTGTCTGTACTTCATTACAATTGAGTACTTTGTTCAAATTCCCAGTACCATGACCTCTTTGAGCACATATTTAGGTTACTATCTTATTGCAATTACTTAGCATTTCCTTTTACTTGGTGATAATATTTCATGATGGATTTAATTTTACCCTCAAAATTGTTCCTTTTCACATTCATAACGACAAGCATACTTCTATTTGGCAAATGTAGTGCTCATGAAGTGCCAATAAAGATCTTATCTCACCATTCAAAAAAAAAAAGAAAAATCTCATCTCTCCTAGAGATTGAAAGGAAGACGAAAAAAAGTTTGGCTAGCTTGAACTTATCCTGCAACACATACACATGTAACCTAAAAGGGCATGATTATTATTTCCATAAACGACTTCACATCTAGAGTAGAATAGATTTTAAAGTACGGAACAAATTTTTGAGCAGATTAAGCTGAAATTTCATCTGTTCCATAAACTCAAAGCTGTTTTTTTTGTCTACTGTAGTGAATGGGGAGGGGAAAATGAAAACTATTTATTTTTCTGAACCTTAAGTTAATTTTACTGGCACATAATTGTACTTGCTCAGTTGCTCTGGAAGTTGCAATATTATACAAACCCAAATGGATGCTTGAAGTAGAAGCAAAGGCTATTGAAAGGATTAATGACCTTTCCTTTTATCATAATCTCTTTTTCATTCCAAAGAAATGATGCTTTACGTTTATGTCACCTATGGTTTACAGTGTTATTACTACAAAATTTATTATTGTACTGATTGATTGACTATTCTTTATTCCACGCGCTTGCCATACAAGCAGCTCGTGAGCCTTAACATCAAAGATTCCAGCACAGATCTTTTGAAATCAGCAACAGATGAGAAGAATTTATGGAGCAATTTCAATTCAAAGAGAAATGAAAATGCGGAAGCAGAAGAACTGAGTAATTTTTCTGAAGATAATGGAATCATAAAAGATTTGTCTCTGAAACCACCGGACGAGAAGATGCGTATTCTAGAAACGGTTAAATTTGAGGTAGCTCTTCTCTTTCTTGGTCTTGACATTGACTGTTTTGTGATTTGAACTTTGCTAACTTCAAGTGGAGTCTTCTTTGGGCTTGATGTCGTATAGTTTTTAACATGATATATTGATATGTCACTATCATTTTTTCATCTATTTGAGCTTGCTCACTTGGCAGTTGATAAATACCCCTTCTTGCAAGTGCCTATTGAAGATGGCTTAGAATTCCTTTGCTTTTTAATAACTGGCATATGATATTTAATTGTTGTCCAATCTTCTTTGAAATATACAATTTTCTTTTAATTTGTGAGTCATCAAGTGTTCAGATATTTGATACGTGTCATATTTAGTTCTAATTCAAGGATCATTATAGGAGTGGTTTTCAATCCTGTGTTAAATTTGGGAGAAAGTGTACTTCAATAATAATCAGACCTATTGAAATCAGTGACATTATAATGGATTTAGTATTTCAGCCACAAGATGTTGACTGCTTTATTGTTTCTTGATTGGCTTAAAAAATCATAATAGGAAAATTTCCCGGCTTCATTTTCATGATCACAATCCTTATATGTGTATCATCATATATGTTTATTTTGTACAATTGCATCTTTTCCTTCACATATTACATGAATATTTGTCAGGTAAATAATAATTGTGTTTTTACTTCGTTTTCCTGGACATTGAACAGCCTGGCATTATGCACGCTTCAGAGCATGTGGTTAACCACTCCAATGTGAAGAAAATCCTGAGCAATTCTTGTCTGAATATTAAAAGTGAGGAAAAGGAAGAACACAACTCGATACACGCACTGAATGCTGTCGTAGCGAAAATTGATCCCTGGGAAAATGCTAAGGTGCCTGCAGCTCCTTATTCTTTTAAACTTAATATCAGTATTTAATGTACAACAAGAAGTCATTATGATAATGCATGTGTGTTTTACACTAGGAATGATGACCCAGTTAGACCTTGTAGATCTAGTTATGGAAATGCTATGGCAGCCTAGGGATTATCAGCTTGGCTTATCCCCTGCTGCGGGACTGCATGTTTCTGGCCTCTTCATGGCTTCATCTTGACAATTGCCAAACCTGCAAATGCATTTATAAAGACTCAGGCTCAAAATGCGAAAGGCTGTATGTGTTCTGTTTTTTTTTTTTTGATCAAAATGGGTCTGATTTCTAAGTCAAGGAGCAAGTCCGAGAACAATGTCATACTGCTTTGAAATAAATTTAAACTCCTAATTCGTCTGTTACTCTAGAAGGCAAATAAATCTTTCAAAAATTAATGTAGTTGATATTTTCCTTTTGAAATTAGCATCTGAAACGATGTTACTCCATTGATGTCATATAGACTCTAGTTAAATAGTTGCAATTGCATTGTTATACGAACTACGTAGCTTGCTAGTGTGGGAATTACAGCTTCAACTTATTCTGTTGTCACTTTAATCAGCTCACAACACATTTTTCTTTCAGCAGCATGCAAATGCCTATGAAAAAGGGAGTCCAGATGCTTTAAGATGTGCAGCTGGGTTCGATGGAAGGAAAACGAACCCTGGTTCTGGGTTAGGTGCTTTCGAAATGGCTGACATTGAGCAAAACCTAGCAAGAGGTGGAAAATCTGATATGGATGAAAAACTTAGCAATGTAGAATCTGCATGGAAATGTCATTTTCAGAAACAAAAGTTGGAGGAACCAAATGCTGCTCAAGCCAATATCATGATTTCTTCAAATTTATCCTCAAAGAAAGAAGGGAAGAAAAAACCTCTGCAGATTGATGAAGTCAGAGAAACTGGCTTGAAAAGTGCAGAACATTCAGCTTTTAGTTTTGTTTCGAAGTTGCAAGATCACAGGGAAAATACTGCAAGCAAACATCAACAGAGAGGGGAAAGAAGACCTCACTCACTTGGACTTCAAATGAACAAAATTGTTCCTGATGATAAAAAGTTTGACTTGAAGGCCTCGAATTCACTGAAACAACAGATGCAGAAGGGAGTGAAAGCTGGAGATCTGAATGGGATGGTCATGAAGAGCTTAATGCAGCCAGTTCGACTTGATTCTAATAGCCGAGGTGCTGTTCTCGGAAATTCAGTTTTGCAGCCAGAAAAGAGAACAAAGTACTCAATTTCGGCAATCAGTGCTGTGAAGGCTGAAGAGTTCTCTGATCAAATGGACTGCTCAAATTCTCCCAGGACTTCAATTGGTAGTTCTGTTAAGGATGAGCATTTAACCCTCAATTCTTACTCAGTTGGTGATTTAGGTACGGAGGATGTGAAGCCATTTCTTTCAGTTGCAACTGACGTTACTGACCTAAGGAGATTGAAAATGAATGACCTCAAGGCCATAGCGAAGCAACTACGCCTGACAAGGTATTACAAGCTCAAGAAAGACGAACTTATTGAACTAATAACCAGCCATTGCTAAAACTTCAAAGTAGATGTGCAAATAGTTATCCAATTTCTCGTCTTTCTCCTGCCTGGCCATGATGTTATAGGGGTCTTCTCTTAGTGTATTTGATGCCCCGTGGAATTTGAATGGCTCCATTGATTGATGCTGCTGCATTTGATTTAAGGTACATCTCAGTTTTCCACCCTTACTACTTTAAGGTACATCTCAATTTTCCACCCTTGCTATGTGCACGAATTAAGTATCGCATGGGATGCATGTGCACACACCACACTTACTCAGATCTCCTAGAAAGACTTCAGCCCCACCATACATTCAGTGTTTTTGGAAAACACGTTTGATCTTTGTCGTTTTCTTAGTTTTTCCTTAATATGTGCTTCTATAATTTCCTGTCTCATGCTGATAAATTCCTGCATAATTTGTCTAATTATAGGGAACAATGGATCAATTGGATTACCATGGGATGTCAGATATTCTGTAATAGATTTTGAACATGAGGATCGTATGAGTGATCGAAGGCAGGTTGTAAGTATGATATCTTTTGACTGGAGATTGTTACTATACATATACAAGTTAAAGCAAAAGCAGCAAGATTCTTATAAGAAATTTTCTTTCTGTGCTGGATAAGAGTAAATGTTCTTTGGTAAGCTCGAACATTATATGTGTTCTTGCATGGAGGAAAGGTGATTGTTAAGGGCATTCTGAATATATTCAGTCTGTCATTTGACTTCTTTGCAGTTGTACATGCAACAAAGTTATCTGCAATAATTCCTAGATGAAAATTTTATATGCAATGATTCACTTCAGTCCTCAGCAATCCATTTTGTTTTTGTTATCATTTTTTTCTTCCATTGATCCTAATTCCATTTGAGGTGATGCAAAAGGCTGGTTTATAGGAAGGAGCAAGTGTTCCCTCATGAAATACAAAGATTCAGGCACCTCCATATACATTAACAGATTTACTATATGAAACAAAGTTTGTGAACCAAACACAAATATTCTCTACTTTGTAAGCATCACAATTCAACTGATGTCGAATCACAAATTAGAGTAAATTGTCGTCTCAGTTCCTTTCACCAATTTCACGATTCAAAGCGAGGTTGCCTCCGAGTTTTGACCTGAAGAAAACCAGAGAAATAGAAAGCATCAACACCTGAATTCTGTCATTGTTTGGACATAATAACAGGATAGTCATTGTTTGGATACAAATAGACTTTCCTGTACCACACCTGAATTCTGTGGAAAAATTGCTTTCAACATGCTCCAATAATTACAGCAAAAATGTCAAATTGTCAAGAAACGAAAGCTCAGAGTTATACCTCTCAGATGCTCCAACTCTTTATCAGCGTCATTGATAGTGCGTACGAGATGGATGATGCGATATTGAAGTTTTGAATTTTCCACAGAAAGCAGCTTGGTCTGCAAGCCACAGTAGTCAGGAATTGAAACAATCTCATTTAAAATTACAAAAACCAATTGTGAAAATGCAAGTACCTTTCCCCTTTCTGAAACTAATTCTGCATTAGCACTTTCCAGCTTGGCTTGAAGTTCACTTATTGTTTTCAAATATTCTTCATTTCCAGCAGCTGCACAAGTTCATATTCCATTAACAAAGTTTGTCTGCTGCAATTAAGCTACACAAACACAATTGAACTAATGTAGTTCTTCTAGACTTGAACCTTTTTCACTTGAAAGGGAAGCTTCAAGTCTAGACAAGCGACCCTATAACATAAAAGCAAATGCTAGTTAGAAAACACCAATGGTAACAAGAACGGAGCACATTTCTCAAATGATAATAACACCATATTAGCATTTCCACCTTGTAATTGGTGTGGGTTGCACCCCCTTGGTGCTTGAATAAAATTCTTCCGTTAAAAAAAAAGATAATTACTCCGGCGTTCATAAGCATTTCACAAGTAAAAAAGATTAAATACTTCAGTCACACATTAGAAACCACAGAAATAAAGCATTAAAATTTCACTGTACGACATAAAATTGTTATAAATTGGATAATTGTTATCGATTGGATACTTGTGAAAGCACCACATAAATACAATTCCAAAAACTCGAAAGGTATTATCCGTGCTGCCCTGCACAGTTTCTTCCAAGATTGAATATTTACTTGTAAACATCATCGACAGCTTACACCTAACCAATGTGTGAGACAACTCTCAACAATGATCTTAATGGAATGACGAGAGAAGTGACACAAAATTTCAAAACCCACAAGAAGAATGAAAAAAGTAAGGATGTCTAATTTGAGGTAGCCAAAAACCCAAGTTCTGTTGGAGTTTCAAAGTACTTGCTCAATAAGTCAGTAGGATTAATATGTCTTATTTATTTCTGTTAATAAGGCCCGAGTCCTTAGAACTCAGGAGATAGACTTTGATTTGATTTTATCTTTATCCTATGTTCAGTTTGTAAGGCTGTATAAAGCCATAAGTTATTCATTCAATAAAGTGAGCTCCATTTCTCCATTATTGAGTGTTCTTGTGTGAGAGATAATCTAAACTAACAAGTTCACAAGCTCTGACTGTGAGATACGAGTTTCATGGTCTAACTTCAATACCATCACCAAGTTTGCCTAGTGGTGCAGCAATTCTATATTTTCACACTAAACAGATTTGTCTCAGATTTAATTTCAACAAAATTTCGATAATCTTTGTACATACAGTGATACAAACAATGCAAAAGCACACTCTGTACAAATAACCAATATGAACTTGCAAACTCTACCTGAAGAACAAGCGAATCAATTCAAAAGAAGCGGAACAAAAAAAAAATATGTATAGAGAAAAATAAAAAATCGATTGCAGAATGATAATCGAAACCTCAGCTTCATTAGCTCTTTCATAAAAAGGCTTCAGAACCTCTCCAAGGTCGCTCCCCGACGCTGTCATCCCCGACGCCTTCCTTCTTGCTCTGCTCTGGCTTTTCTGCGCCTAAAACTATACGAGACAGTCGCTGACTGTCGGCTTTAACCCTTCTAGGCTGTTTTTGGAAGGGCATTGGATTATGCACTGTGAATGTACAAAACTACCCTCTTTTCTCTCGGACCCTAATTAGTTGCACTTGCAGCTCAAGTTAGGGCTTTGCATCAGTCGTTGGGGCACCATATTATTAAAAAGAAATTATTAATATTTGTATTTAAATTTTGTGTTTTGTATTTAAATATTGTTGTGAGTTGGTTGGTAATTTTTTATTAAAATTGTGTGAGAAGTGAGAACCGTCTCTTTTTATGATTTTTTTTTCTTTTTTCAATAAGGTATCTCTTTCCGTTGCCACTTAGACAGTCGTCCGAGGCACCATATTATTAAAAAGAAATTATTATGATATTTTTTTCCTAATAAGGTATCTATTTACAGTGTCACTCAAGAGTCAAGACATCAAAGTAACTAGAGTTGGCCTTGCACTAAAACCAATTAGCCGATTCATAGACATTTGTGACAATGCAATGATGGTTGAGAATGAAGATCAATAGTTATCACCTGTAAATTGTCGACTCTCTCATGTAAATTGCCGTTGTTCTACATTAATGTATCGTTATAAATTATAGTCGTCTCATGAAAATTGTCGTTGTTCCACTGCCACATTAATGTATTACATTGTATCTAATGACCCAAATTCTTTAATTTTCAAAAAATAATATACAAAAAACTTTTCACCTTATTTTTCTTAGCATATTAAACTACAACATTTTCATTTTTTCTTGTTTCCTTCACTCAATTTCCCATTCTCTTTTTCATCTAGTATGACCTCGTAAACTCTGTAAGATAAAAGGGAAATTGGATTAAAATAGTAAAACTCATTATAGTAACCCCGCGTTTGGTAGAGAGGGTGTGAGAGTATTCTAACACCATTTTCCAGATGTCGTAAGAGTTAGCTTCCATAGCTGATGACCCCACCACTTACCGAAGGAGATTATTTTCTAACGCCAAAGCAAAATACCATTCACTTTCCTCAAGCCTTCACATCTCTCTCCCTCTCGCCTCTGCACTTCTCGTCTCTTATAAGACAATCGATCAAAGGTATGGTTTTGGGTTTGTTTTTGTCCTTTTCTTCTTCGTTTGTTGCAATTTATAGGTATGGACTTCATAGTTCTCTTCATATTTTTGAAGCCCTAGCATGTTTTCGAAGCCCTAGTTGCTGCTCTCTCATACGACAATCGGGCAACTCCTTAACATGTATCGTTTCGTTGTTGTTCTCTTCACCTCCTTTATTCTCTTCGTCTTCTTTGTTCTCTCTACTTACAAGTATGGACTTCATTCTCTTTTGATTTTTTAAGCCCTAGTTGTTGCTCTCTCCTCCATTGAAGGGTTGTGCGATCAAGTGCAGATGGATTCATATACAAAGTCAGGCAAATTTTGTGCATAAATTAACGCTGTCAAACATGCAGACAGCTTAAAATAGCTTAATTTGACAACGTATATTCAAAATAGCTTAATTTAAAAACTAATTATACACCAACTTATAGTCTGTCAGTTGAATTCTCTGCCAAATAATAGTCCCTTACAGACTAAAACCAGTAGATATGTTTCTATTTACCATTTAACAGTTGTTTTCAAAGAAGGATCATTGGTTACTTCATTGCCAATTTCAGAATCTTAGAGCCAACTAGTTAAGGTTGGCCAAGAAGTGAAGGCCTGTAGAATGCATGGCTCTGTGCAATCTCTATGCGTTCCCGGGGATCATTCAAGGTCTCATCCCTCAGCGCTTGCAGTATAGCTTGCGATGATTGTTCCCTGAGGATCAAAAACAAGAAAGACAAGGAAAGTGTCAAGATTGCCGACAATGAAAAGTAGACTCTAATTGCCAGAATTTGCATATCTTGTATGCGCATTAAACTAAAAGCCAAAAAACACAGTGAAACACAGGCAAACGTTGAGTTGGAAAATTTTTCAGATGAATGGACTCGTGATCATTTTTTTTGGCTTCCAAACAAGATCTTCACAACTTTCACTTTTGAAGGGCAGATGATAACAGGAGACTCGTAAAACAATCGTAAAAAATATTGATAGCTAAACATGGCGGTGACTTGGGACTCGCTAGAGTAACGTCACATTGAGCCTCCTCAAATGGTCATTTCCCCAACACAAAAATCTTACCTCGAACTTTGACATCTTGGCTTACTATGCAGCTTCAAGATGTCTCGGTCAAGAGTAATGCAATCTTAACAACAAATTAAGAGTTCCTTGAATTCACTTTGAGTTCAATAATTAGTCAAGAGTAAGAAATAAATGATCTATTGCATTTCATCAAAGAAAAATACATGAACAACTAGACAATCACCTTGATATCAGTACTTTGTACAGTGTTTTTAAGATGGGACATAGCTCAACTGGGGCCACAGGCTTGTTTTCACCAGGATGCAATATACTTAAGCATGACTGACTTAGTAGTTCATAGAAAGCACCCACAGCAGAGACGCCCTGGACAAGAAATTGCAAGATAGTCTTAATCATCCAAGCCACTTTAAATGATGATGACGGCAATGACGATCGATGATGGTAAGAAAAACATGAATAGGACCAAATAAAGAAAACAAGTTCATGACATAAAAAGTGTCTTTAAAACTTAGGTGTCACATATTAAAACCAACAAATAGCCTCTCCACAATATGGGAAAAGGTTGTGAATATCTACCTTTCCCAGACCCTACTACTACTGCAAGAGTTTCGTGCATTCTCGAGAACTACACTGTTGTCAATGTTTCCAGACCTTGTACCGATAAAACTTCAAAATAAATTATATGTGCGAAGCATGAATTGTAGAGATGAAAATAAAGTCGGTACCTGTATCATTCCTTTCCCACTGATGCTATCACCCATATCACGGCTTATTTCTCCCTTTGCTAGCATTTGCCCATACCATGCATTACGACCTTTCAATAAGGTTACATATGTGTCAGCCAGTAAAGGCCCAGCAAGCTTTTCGGGTTCTTCAGCCAATAGATGAGTAATGAATATCATCTCTGATGTACAATGCGCAAAATATACTGATTTGCATGTAGCACTCTCATTGGTAAGAGCTGCTACCATTCCTGAGAAAACCAAAGAAGAATATGAGCATGAATTTTACACAGTAACTAAGCGATATAGTGAGAATCTATATTTAATTATTCCAAGTTATTTGCATTCTGATAGTATTTATATAAATCAATATGTCTATTTAAAAGAGGACTCCTTGAAATTTATGGGGACAAGGGGAGTCACTCTAAATAAGCATTCAAGAAATAAAAATAGTTTTCTGAAACTATATCAATAGGTTATTTAAGTTCGGAAGATTATTTTCTTCCCATCCCTTTGAAATGTTAAAGTTTACTGAAGATGCCAAAAGGCAATATCATGTTCTGGTACTGCAACTTACCAGCTCCAATGGCATACACATTCTTCAAACCACCCATGACTTCATGAGTGACAAGATCACTGTTGTCCCATACAATGAAATGGGGTTGCCGCAAAAACTTTGCAAGAGGTTTCCTCCACTTTTCAGTTCCACATATTCGGGCATTGGCATATTCCTTGTTGTAAATCTCTGAGGCAATGTTAGGTCCTCCAAGGTAGAGTATGTTGTCCATAGGTACTCCAGCTGCAAGCCAAGCATAAGAAGCATTAGAAAATGAGGGAAAAGGTTCTAAAGTACCACAAAAGGCAACAGACTATATATAAAAAAACACATAGATCAAAGTCATTTTCAATATTGATCACAGAGAGAATAAGGCCCTCTCCTTTTATTTTTCCTTGTCTATAGCAAAGAAGCAATTCTTCATAAAGATTGGCTGTCGAGATGTCATAAGTAAATTAACATTATAGTCGTATTCTTAAAATTGTAGAACCTATTAAAATTGCGCAAGTTTTATATGAAACAAGGAACGTGTTGAGCTAGGGTGAGTACAAGTCAACGTACTGTAGAATCATACAGCAGCAAGAGATAGTAGATATGCATCACTTATACCTACTTGTCCAAACACAATGCCCTTTCCACTAAACACTGGTTTAAAGCTGTCAATGATCAGAATATGTAATGAATGTAGTTCGAGATGAGTATAAAAGTACTCTCCTAATGCAAGAAGAAGAAAGAGAAAGGTTGTCCTCTTTAAAGCTACTGAAATAGGGACTTGTACATTTCCAGACTTACCAAATCAGACTCTTTAAAAGCATTAATGGATCTTATTGTATTTATAACTACCTTGGCATATTTCAAGTTTCTTCTCCAGTAATCAGTTTTCTCCGAACTCTCAGAAGAGCGTACTCCGCCCTTACTCTGTAGACTTCCATTGCTTTTGTTTATGAACTGAACGGACCATGGGAATGTGATATCTTACAGTTTTGAGAGATTATTATTACAAACTTACACTGACACTTGGGCAAATTATAAGTTGACTATTAGTTATTTAATAAGAACCTTTAATATGACACACATATTCAGGATGTTCTTATGAAACAAACAAAATCATAATTGTAGAGATTCTGAGCAGTTCAAAATGATAAGCAGCCAACAAGAAAACAAATGCGACAGGAAAATAAATCAATGGAAGGCAATTCTTACTTGCGCAGTTAATCATTTTTGTGGGTGTTATTATATGGGGAACAGGATCAAGGGCTGCCTCAATACCCTTTGCCAAAGAAATGATGATGGGCATTGTGATCCTCTCCTTCCAATAATGACTAATCTCCTCAAAGACCTCACGCGTTTCAGTAGACGGCACACCATTAACCACAATATCAGCATCCCAAACTGCCTCTTGCAAATTGGTCACAACCTTCAAAGGACAAAGAGGTGTGTCAATCATGTTCAAGCAAAATCCGTCCTTCAAAATTTCATCTGCGTAAAGAGTCCTATCACCAAGCCTTGCCTCAACATACTTCAAGTAAGCACAACGCCTGATCAACCTCCTCAGGACATCCTCCCTTGAATTAATTACTTCAAACAGATGTTCCGCTGTTTCTCTGTCAACTGCCCTCCCTGGTCTCCTCCATATCCTGATTTGAACCCTCTCTCTGAACTGACCATAGCTATCTTGTAGCAAAGCTGCAAATACACTTCCCCAAGCACCAGCTCCAACACCCACGATCCTCAGCGGATCACCATCAGCCTTGCCAAGAAGGAGCCTAAGCTCATCAAGCCTTTCTTCGAAACCATTACTGTTCTGAATTGATCCATTGGAGTATACACCAGCATTCATATTCTCCATACACGCAACCATCTTCTTCAAATTGAAATCACCACCCAAAAGTATTAATTTCAATACAACAACAAAGAAACCTCAAACCAAATCCTTCAATATTCAGTCACAGTACTCAAATGAGTGTTCTCTAATTACTAATTGGCGTTGAAACTTTCACCAGATCAGATTCTAAAACCAACCCAGCTCAGGCATTTATACAAACATCTATTATTTCTAGGCTTGAAACCACAAATTTCCGCTTCCCACAAGCACCGTGCAAAAAAAAAAAAAGATTTTATTGGTTGATTATTTTACCAATACCAGAACTAATCCTTGATCTCTCCACACAGATTTTCAAACCAACCAATCAATATTCTTTTAATACAAATTGAATGTTACAGACTGAAAAAATGATATGCAATCACATGCCAAAGTGAAAAATTCCCAAACTAATCAAATGCAACCTTGGTTTCTCCGTTCCAAGTTCGTTCACCTACCAACCTAAAATGCTTTCACAATAATATTATAAACAAAAACGGGTAAATAAAAAGAAATTTGAGGTCAAATGTATTACCGAGACCCTTTTTGGCTTCGACAATTACAAAGCTTGGAACTTTAATCCCAATCAGCCAAGACCCGCGAAAGATATCAGGAATTCCAGCCGATTATTTGGAAGAAATGAAGTATGAGAACGAAGGAGAATGTGTGTGATCTATATAGGAAGCACAAGAATTGCATGCGAAGTGTGAAAGTAGTCTCACTTGTCATTCCTTGAGGTGTGAGATTCCTGAGAGAGAGAGAGAGAAGGCATTGATGGGGGTACAGTTGAGCTGAGTTGGACGGAGGCAGCATTTAAGTTTTTGGATATTGTCAACCTCCCCCGACGGTAATTAATAATGTCATCTAGGTGACTAGGTCTCCCCATCCGGCCTGGCGGACCCGATTTTTTTTTAGGCCAAAGCCCGAGAATCATATTTGGATTTAAGGTTGTGCTTAAGACAATCTCGAGTTATTAGGTCGAGCCTCGAGTCAGATAGCCGATAGGTATCTCCATATCTATCTCTAAACATGTTATATCTTTCGGGCATGAACTTGATCAGTTTTCGGGCCAACACAAATGGTCGTGCTATGGGCCTAGCTCGGCCCCAAAAATGAGGCTTAGGTCTGCCTGAGGTCTAAGGTCTGGCTGCCGTAGGCCAAAATAACTTTGGTCCAAAACCGGATCAAAATTCATGAGCCAAATGATGAGGTCTTTATTGTCATCCATCATTTTTCCTTCCTTTTTTTATCTTTTTTTAAAATAGAAATCAAATATAAATAATTGAAAAATATCATTAACAAAGATTTCTTATGGATATACATGCAATTACGAATCTCAAGTAGATCGATTATTGAGATTGGCCGTATGTAATCTTGAATCCCGAATTCAAACCCCACCATTTTGCCCTTATTAAAAAAAAGATGATATACTTGCAGTTACATTAAAAATAAGAGAAAATAAAACTTTCGCTCAATCCCCTTAATTTGAGAGATTAGAAGAAGGTTATGAGAAGTCCGCATGAGATAGAAAGTGATGCGAAGGTCACGTGAGGTATTGTTCATCATTCGAGTCCAAACGTTTTGTGACTTTGTTCTTCAAAAGATATCTCAACTGTTTTTTTCACACCCATTTTTTTAAGGTTCGTTTTTCAATTGTGTGGTAATACGAGCAAAAAACCTACACACTTAAATCGTCGTGTTTCTATTATTGGGAGAGATTGTCAATGCCTTCCCCAAAAAATGAGACTGCTACAATGACGAGTTTTTGAATTTTCTGCATGTTTTATTTATTTATTTAAAGTGATTGTAATTTGTTGGGGATGATCTTAGTGGGTTTATCATTGACTTGTGTACTATTTCTATTACTGTAGGAAGTTATAAATTTTTTGAAATTTTGTTATGTGAAAATATTTTTGTTTGTTTTTTTTATTATCTTTGAAGTAAATTTCATAATTAATTGCGTGAAATTTGATTACTTGGGGTGTAGTAAGATATTCTCCAATTTCAGTGAAATGTAGATATACTGGGGTGTAATTAGAAAATAATAGGATACAAATATAGCTCACCATTAATGTTTTTTGCTCATATGATATAGAGGCACCTCTTGGGGCTTGGCGAGACAACCATTGCCTAGAGCCCAAGTCCCCAAAGCTTTCAAATCTCCAGAGCCCCAACCGATCTGATGTTTATGAGATTATGCATCAATATATAAATAAATTGAAATGTCACAACCATTAAAATTTTAATATTGTGAATTGAATTAATCATTTAGCTTATAATTTAATGATAAATTTATTTGAGATGAACTTTTTTACATGCGGGCATACAACTTGATGTTTGAGTTTATTTGTTGAATAAAATTAGTGAATCGAATTTTATTTTTTTTCGACTCGAAGAATTCAAGCCAACAAAACCATTTTGGAGTGGTTCATTAATTTGTTAAGCTATCTATGAATTTCACATGTTAAGCATGAATTTGTTGTGAATGAGAACAAATTTTTTAATTATCCTAGATATATAATGAAAATTCCACGTTAAACACGAATTTGTTATGACTCACAACCCAAAAAATTTAATTATCCAGATGATTTTCTATAATAAGACAAAAGTAAAACAAAACAAAAGTAGGTGAAGGGTTTATGAAAAGACATGGACCTAACATCCACTATAAGACGGAAACTAGAGAGCAGCAGAGATGATACAGGAGACGAGAGACCAGGCAGAAAAAATGGAGAAGCAGCCAGTGGAGATCAGCAGCTCGAAGATGTATGAAGGTTACAACAAGAGATACAAGCATTACAGTCCAACGCTGGGTTGCCACATGAATTTCCACATCTACTTCCCACCTTCGCCTTCTCCTTCCCACAAATTCCCCGTATGTTCCAATTTTTGGTTCTTCTCCATGTTTATTACTTATATATCGTGATTATCTAGGTTTTTATATGATACTCAAATGGGTGTTTCGATGCTTGGTCATTGACCGTCGACATGATTATGAAGTGTGAAATCGCGGTTGTGCACGTTTTCTGCTGCTAGGATTTGGCTTGGTTCTTCTGATTGATGATATTGCTACTTAGTTTTATTATTTTTTTGGGTGTTTCTGCTAATGGTTTGCTAGTATTTGGAACTGGAGACTGACTTAATGTGAAATGGCGACCAGTTTCAATTGATAAGTACTGAAATGGTAGAAATTTGACAAGAAACCATTTTGGTTTTTATACGTAAAGTTTAGAGCTTGTAAAATAACAAAGATCATAGTAGTTTCAAATTTTAGTATCGTGGTAACCTATACGATTAGAGAGAAAAAGAATGATGAGAATGGGATTTGTTGACTCTAGCTTGCCGTGCAATACCAAGATTGCCCCATTTAGTTTCTTTAAAGTTGAATGGAAAAACTATCATGGTTCCCTGCTGTCAATGTGATGCAGATACTTTATTGGCTATCCGGGCTTACCTGTACGGATGAGAATTTCATTATCAAGTCAGGCGGTCAGCGTGCTGCCTCGACTGAGGGGATTGCTCTAATTGTCCCTGATACATCTCCAAGTAAGTCATCATCCCCTGAGAATGATCTTTGCCCATATATTTTGATTTGCCTCTGAGAATCGCAGATTAATTGCTTTTCATATTTCTACTTGGTTAGCTTGACACGAATATACCTTGACCAGAATAAAAGCAATTAAAAGCAAAGCAGACCACAGAGTCCAAGCATTGAAACCATTCAGAGTTCTGATCATAAGACATTTTTACATGCGTTTTTCTGAATTTGACATAGTTGTTATGCCTTTTCTATTTATGATATATAATATAGATGACTTATGGGGATTGTGGTCGTGGGGACTAGTAAATGCAACTGGGGAATTGAAACATATTTGCATTTTGTGGGAATCACGGTTGTACATTCAGGTTGGCATAAGCATATCATAGGTCGCTGTTGATTTTGTGAAGAAACCGTTATGTAAGTTAAAAAATGTGTTATATCGATGATGTCCTTCTGATTGTGCATCTCATATGTTTTGCAGGAGGCCTTAATGTGGAAGGAGAGGCCGACAGCTGGGACTTTGGTGTAGGTATGTTGCAAAGGACTGTTAAAATCTCTGCTTTGGTGATATTTGTGCACATTTCTTGGCTTAGATATTAGAGTATATTAGTCTTGGACATGTCCATATATTAAACACTTTATTTGTTGTTCCCCCCTTAATTTGCTTCTGCGTGCATGGAAAATGAAATAAATTGAAATCCACAAAGACTACTCGAGTGTTTTACATTAAAGGCTATGCTAGACGCCTTATATATTTTTTCGGCTTCTTGTTGGCTTTACTTTCATAAGCCTCAAAGTGGCTGCGACTTATGTGGACCATATCTGTTAGGACATAGGAGCACTTTATTGCTGATTTCATTGTCTATTTTTTCTTCATAGGTGCTGGATTCTATCTAAATGCTACACAAGAGAAGTGGAAGAACTGGCGCATGTATGACTATATTGTGAAAGAACTGCCACAACTTCTGAGTGAAAATTTTCCTCAACTTGATACATCAAGGGCGTCTATATCTGGTCATTCAATGGGCGGTCATGGTGCTCTGACGATCTACCTTAAAAATCCCGACAAGTATAAGGTAGTTGGTTTAAGTGTATCCGTTATGCTCATAGTTTGTTTCCCCTACCCTTCAGTACAAAAGGATCTATAGGCCACTCGAAAGTTATGATTTTTGTATAGATAAAATTTTGAGCTGGTTTAATTTTTTTTTTTGTTTCTTCCTGTTTTTCAGTCAGTGTCTGCCTTTGCACCAATTGCCAATCCTATCAACTGTGCTTGGGGGCAGAAGGCTTTCACAAACTATTTAGGTGAAAATAAAGCTGATTGGGAGGTAAGGTTCCGAGGGTCTGAAGAGCATTCATTTTTTTTACAGTCCAAGATGTTGTTTAGTTGATGAATGAAATCCCTCAATTGCAGGAATATGACGCCACTCGCCTGGTCTCAAAGTCCCCAAATGTATCTGCTACCATTTTAATTGACCAGGTGAGAACATGTTAATTTGACTAGTTATATATTAATGACTGCTTGAAAGTAATATAAAAATAAGTATACTTTCTTGTTGATTCAGAAGTATATATGGGCAGCTACTCACTGATCGAGTTACTAATATTTCGATATTGGTTAATTATGCATTGATGATCATTTTGATAACACCAAAGTTTGGGTTTCAGCACTTGCCGATCTACGTATCATCAACAATGCTTCCTTTGTTTTTTCTTGAGCTTGTGTGCTTGGCATGGGGGGTGGGTTTTGGAAGGGGTTGAGAGGGGTTTATGAGAGTAAACTCCTGCTTGGTACACAAAGTGTTGGGAGGGGTTGGTTAAAAAATATATATACAATTTTTTTTATGAGGGTATTTTTTGTAGATTTATAATTAATACAATCGCAAACCCCTCATTTTGAAGGGTTCAAAACCGAAGACCTCATGGTGTTCACGCCCCTCATCAAGCAGGGCCTCATATGCTCATTCAAAAGAATATCTAGGTTTCATACTAAATGAAGTTCTCATGCTTTTAGCACCACATGTTTGGACAATGTTTCCCACAACGAGTAGAATGGTGAAATACCTTTGCACCTTCAGTGGAGATAACTTTGTGTCTTCTTTTGTTTTCTGTGATTCCGGGCTTCTTAAAAACTGAATCAAGTAAATCTATCTTTGTGTCTTCTTTTGTGACCGTTCAGTTTTTGCATTCCCTAATTTTCTTTTGGCTATCTTGAATTTAGTTTGTCACGATAACTTTTCAAGCAGAGAAAGGATCAAATGCACAGATTGGAAACATGTATCGTATTTCACGTTAATTCAGATCGCTACAATTATAGAATATGTCCAATCTTCTTACACCTTTTTGTGTTTTTCCAGGGGGAGGAAGACCAGTTCTTGCATGATCAGCTACTAACACACAAGTTTGGGGAAGCATGTAGGAATGCCAAGGTTCCCCTTCTATTGCGGGTGCAGCCTGGTTATGACCACTTCTACCCTTTCGTCTCCACCTTTTTTGATGATCATATGAGCCACCATGCTCAAGCCCTGAAACTGTAATTTCTGGCTGCTTTTTTCCTCCCTCCCCCCATCTGTTATTCTGACTTTGGGTTGTTTACATAAAAATAAATTATGCATTGGAAGCTTATGTGACCTCTTTTGTCTTTGATAAGTCTTGTAGAGTCCACTGATCTTTTTTTTTGTTAATATGGAGAATAAGTCCTTGCTTGGGAGAAATGTTGGGTGGGATTGGGAGGTCTGAACTCTTGTTTGGCGCGAACACCTCAAGGTGTTCGGAGGGGTTCATGAATCTCTCCCAATACCCCTTTTCCAAATCCCTGAAAATGAGAGGTTGGGAGATGTTCATTCATATAAAAAACTCCCAAGCCCTTCCAACATCTCTCATACCAAGCATGGATTCATTTTTACGAATCCCTCACAACCCAATCTCTCTTAAGCCCTCCTCCAAGCAGAGTCTAAGAGATTACAGCAGAAAACAAACAAAGCAGAATGCAACCCAAGAAAAGGCAGAATATGCAACTCAAGAAGTGAGGTGCAGGGTTGTGACCATTATTCGACCATTGTTAAAGATCTTTAATGAGGAGATTGTGAATTCTTACAATATGCTTTCAGAGCCCTTGGCTTATACACAAGATAGAGTAGAGATCATAGCCAGCCTTATTATTTGGGCAAATCACAAGGTCAACTGAAACGATTCATCTGAACTAACTTCAAAGTCTCAATCCCAAAAGTTTGGTCCAGTTACCTATTGATCTTAGATAATCACCCTTATTACCTTGGCAAATCATAACGCGAGAGATGAGAGAGTGTGGTGGCATATTGGCATTCTTGTTGGGGGAGCGACCTTCGCATGGTGAGGTTAGGGAGGAGGCCAGAACGGCGGGTGAGACATGACAATGCTAGGGGCGTATTGGAGTTTTGAGAGGCTTGGAACAAGCTGTAAAAATGCGCCTTCATAAAAAGTATATAAAGAGGCTTTAAATGACAAGTTTGAAAATAATGTTTCATTGTTTTTCTCTTCTTACATCTTAAATTGAAAAATTATGATGAATTTGAAAATAAAAATAAAACCATTTTCGAATTTTATATGTTCGATTTTCAAAATTTAAAGGAATTAATACCCGAAAATAGTTTGCGGGTCGAATTTTTTTCCCATCTTAATTAATGAAAGAGAGTTACAGCAATCCTCGCTATCTACTTGGGCCCATTAGATCCCAACAATGAGCCCAGTAAACCAGTTCAAGTCCTCAAGGTCCAGGTCCACGACGAAGAAACGCACTCTCTCTGTCTCTCGTGTTGTATACTGGTATCTAGGGTTTTAACCAGGCAGAGACGCAGAGAGAGTTACATCAGAAGCAGCCATGGCTACGTACGACCTAACACCAAGAATTGCGCCGAACCTAGACAGGCACCTGGTTTTCCCTTTGTTGGAGTTCTTGCACGAGCGGCAGCTCTACCCTGATGACCAGATCCTGAAAGCCAAGATCGAGCTCCTCAACAAGACTAACATGGTCGACTACGCCATGGACATCCACAAGTCTCTCTACCACACCGAAGACGTCCCTCAAGGTACTTACATTTATACATCTTTCTATACTTTGTGATGTTTGATTGAAATGAATGATGGTGATTGTGGATGAATGATTATAGATATGATGGAGAGAAGGGCGGAGGTCGTGGCCAGGCTTAAGTCGCTGGAAGAGGGGGCGGCACCTCTCGTGGCTTTCCTGCAGAATCCGAATGCAGTGCAGGAGTTGAGGGCGGACAAGCAGTATAACATCCAGATGCTTAAAGACCGTTATCAGGTTCGGTTTTTGGAGAATATTCTGTTATTTTTTTATTTTATTTTTTGGTTTGGTTTGGTGTGGCTCGGTATATGTAATGTGGTTTTTTTTCTTTTTCTTGGAGGGATATATATTGAATGCTTTAGCCGTAATTTACAGGGTTTTATGGGAGGATAAGTCTTGAAAGTGTTTGTTGACTTTTATTCTATAATGATTTTTTTAGGAAGAAAACCTAAGGGCTTGCTTGGATTAGGGGTAGGGATGGTTAAGTGATGTCACATAGATTTGAGGATAAAATGAGGGTCATATTTTGGGGTTTGTAGCATTATTCAGTGCAAAAAGTGGAGAAATTTAAGTAAGATATTTCAAAAAGAGAATATGATGGCAAGAAATGACACTGATAATAAAAGGGCATGGTCACTAGAAGATTGGTAGATAGTGTTATTTGGACCAGGACGAATGATGAACACTTCCACTAAGTGGGTTCCAAGTTCCAACTAAATTTCTTAAGGATTCATATAATAGAATATGATGGCAAGAAACAACACGGATAGTAGTGTTAATAAAAGGACATGGTCAGTAGAAGATTTGTAGAGAGTGTTATTTGGACCAAGACGAATGATGTACAAGTTTCCATTAAGCGGGTTCCAAGTTCCAACTAAATTTCTTAAGGATTCATGTAATCAACCCCAAACTCGATAACTAATTAACTATTGTTTTATCAATGGTTTTTCTTGTATGATGAGATAAACTTGCAGAAAGGACTACTCATTGTTTCATCGATAAACTATATTATTAATACCTTTATTCGGAAAACTTATTGAATGCCATCTCTATGTTTATGTGGACTAATATATCTAGAAACGTTCTTGACATTTGCTGTTGAAGCAGTGCCGTGAAATCAATTTTCTTTGTTGAGGTTTGTAACTCATGCAATGATGAAATGTTCAACCAGATTGGATTGGAGCAGATTGAGGCACTGTACCAGTATGCCAAATTTCAATTTGAATGTGGAAACTATTCTGGTGCTGCTGACTATCTTTATCAGTATAGGGCCTTGTCTACAAATAGTGAAAGAAATTTGAGTGCATTATGGGGGAAGCTTGCAGCTGAGATACTGATGCAGAACTGGGATATTGCTCTTGAAGAACTCAATCGGTTAAAAGACATAATCGATTCAAAGGTTTTTACACCATACCTCATCTGGTATTTCTTGACTCTCCTTCTCATGTTTCCAAGCGTAGTTGTTTATCAACTTTGATTTTCATTGCAGAGTTTCTCATCACCGTTGAATCAAGTGCAAAGCAGAATATGGCTCATGTATTGGAGTCTCTTTATCTTTTTCAACAACGAAAATGGAAGGACGCAGATCATCGACCTCTTCAATCAGGACAAGTATGTGTTAAAAACTTGGTTATCATAAATGTCTCTTTATGCCTTGAATTCTTAGTTCTCTTCCAATTTTCCCCCTATAACTTGTTTTTTTGACTTCTATTATGTGGTCCTTTTTGTAAGCATTTGGTTTTTTTTACCAGGTATCTAAATGCAATTCAAACCAATGCTCCTCATCTTCTACGGTACCTGGCGACTGCATTTATAGTAAACAAAAGGAGAAGACCTCAGTTAAAAGAATTTGTAAAGGTCATTCAGCAAGAGCAGCATTCTTACAAAGATCCCATCACCGAGTTTTTGGCATGTGTTTATGTCAATTATGACTTTGATGGGGCGCAAAAGAAGATGAAAGAGTGTGAAGAAGTAAGTTTCTCAGTCTCCTTAGTGATTTGCCCACTATTACACCCTATGATAACTAAATGTGTTTATTTTGGATCTGGATTATCCGATTATGTTAACATTGAATAAATGCAGGTGATATTGAATGATCCATTCCTTGGAAAACGAGTTGAAGAGAGCAACTATTCTACCGTTCCATTGAGAGATGAGTTCCTTGAAAATGCTCGTCTATTTATCTTTGAAACTTATTGCAGAATCCATCGGCGCATTGACATGGGGTGAGTACCTCCATGAAATTGTTTCAATATAGCTTTATGATTGGAAAGCAATAGTTATAGTTTTTTTGTTTCCCTCTGCGTATCAACTTAGAATGTATGTTTGATACGAAAAATATTGATATGTCAAAGGTTAGGGTGGGCCCAATGGCGCATCTAGAAAATAAATTTACGACTATTACTAAAAAGTGATCGGGAATAAGCAAATATCTTTATAGTCGTTACTCATTAAATAAGTAAATATCTAAAATTAAAATACATAATGTTCAAGATAACAAAAAATAATCATCAAGTTGTGCTAGACTATTTTCATTGAGTATAAAAATATGTATCAATCAGTAATTATAATTTCTATATTAATCATGCATATTATATTAAAAGAATATAAATATTTTTTCACAATGTATACATTATTCTTATATTTTTGGTAAATACTGGAGCTGGTTTCTTATAATTTTTTTTTTGGGTACATGCTTAAGCTTTTTTTTTAAAAAGAAAAAATTGGGGGCCTCATCCCATAATGTGCATTCCCACCGGGTGGGTCTTTTATCAACTCATGAAAATTTTCAAAAATAGCTGGTGAATTGCAATTTTGTGGGAATAAACAACCAAAATAGGACACAAGAAATGCTTAAAGGAAATGCTAGAAATGGGGCACAAATGCAGAAGCTTCTCTCCCCGGGCGGGGATTTGGGATTTGTGTGTTCCATTGATATGTTGCTGCAATTTTTTATTTGCATTATTACTTTTTTGTTTGTTTATTCACTACTTGAAATTTTAATCTCTATTTTTGATAGAGTTCTTGCTGAGAAGTTGTATTTGAACTATGAGGAGGCTGAGAGATGGATTGTGAATCTTATCCAAACCTCAAAGCTTGATGCCAAGATTGATTCGAAGTCTGGAACTGTTATTATGGAACCTAATCATCCCGACGTGTAAGATTAAGAATACAGATTTTCTTTTATTGATCAGCAGGCATTCTGTCTCCCAATCTTTGTGACTTGACTACATTTTTAATCCTTTTCAGGTATGAGCAGTTGATCGACCACACAAAGGCATTGTCCGGTCGTACTTACAAGTTAGTTGGTCAACTAGGTGAACATGCACAGGCCCAAGCTGCTAGATAAGTCTGGTTAAGAAAGTATTTGCTACCTGTTTTGGTTCCAATAATTATTTTCTTTGGGTCTGGAGTAATTTAAGGCATTGTATATCTTCTGAATTTCATGTGATAAAGCAAGACCAGAAGATTTGTCTACTTTTTAGGCAGTTCACATGCTGAATTCATCAAGTTTTTGTATAACCCTCAAATTTTTTCGGAGTAATCTTTACCTGTTGAGAGGTTTTTTAATACTGTTTTTCCTTGTTACTTGTGTTACCTTGAAGGTAGACTGATAGAATGGACAATGATATTGGAATTAGTTGTACTTGTAATGTTTCTATGGGTGAAAAAAATTGATCACTAGTGTTTTTGAGTCTTAACAATTGATGCAAAAGTTTGCTTGATCTACACGTTGACAGGAACTGGGGGCTTAGGTGGGTAGTAGGGCCCAGATTGTCAACCTCGAAACCTGCAAGAACCAAAAGGAAGGGTAACATAGATTGTGAACCTCGAAGCTTGCAAGAACAGTAAATCTTACTTATAGATTGTGATTTGGGAACCTAAAAAATTCTAAGTGCAAAAGGGGCGCAACGTTAGATTGTGAACTGCGAAATCTGCAGAGGAACAAACGGGATGTTAGGTAGATTGTGAATCTCGAAACCTGCAAGAACAAATGGGATGTAACTAAAGTGTTCAACACAATTTCTAATACAATCACATCAACAAAAATATATATCTTCCTACATGTTCAAGTATCTATTTTCAAGCATTCATTCGAGATGCTCTAATGGAGCTCGAAACCTATAAAAATGAAAATAAAAGGAGAAAGATTGGCAATAAACTTTTGTAGGTCTGAGAGATTTTTTAAAACAAAATTATAGGTGTGTTTACTTTATGAAACTTATTAAGTGTAAGATAATAATTATTTAAAATTTATTTGTAATTAGGTATAGTTTTTAATTTTTGTTTGTAATTAAGTTAATTTTTTATTGGTTAAATTACATAAGTGTCCTTTAAAATATGAAAAGTCATTTCATTATCGTATATGAAAACCAAGTATGGTTTGACGAATCCGTTCTCTTTAGGGTTTAATACTTATTGTTTATGTTACAACATGAAAATTCGATACACGAGAACGTTAGGGTTTAACGAATTCATTTCCTTTATTGTTTAAATTACAATAGTGAAAAAGCACAATTACATAACATATACACTAATTAAAAATAATGTAAGTAAAAAAGTATATTGATAACTATCGATAATGAGTTTTGTTATAAGAAGTTTTACGGGCTGTGTTTGAATATGTGATTTTTTTAGAAATCTATCATAATTTTGAGAGAGAACATTTTAAAATTTTGTATGAAAAAATAAAAAAATATCCAGTAGAATAAACTATAATAAAAATAAGATTTTTTTTTTGATTTTAAAACCTATAATTTCTATTTTATGGATCTGTCTCCAAACATCTTATTTTTTAATCAGCGTTTTGGGCCCGTACATGACTCATCCATTATTATTGTATTTTCATGGGCTCACAAAAGGGCCCATGAATCTGGCGAGGTCCACCAATCAATGTTACTCCAGCATTGCATGAACTGCGAGCCACCTGTCACTCTCAGTTGTTGTCCTCTTCACACGTGGCTAACAAAATACGTTGGAACTTGGAAAGCCAACAGCTATGCATTAAAATCAAGAAACAGACAAACAAATTTTCAAGAAGGAAAGAAAAAACAAAAAAAGGAGAAAAAACAAAAAACAAAAAACAAAGCAACGCAGAGCAACCGAGCTTGGTCCCTCTCTCTCTCTCTCTGTCTCTCAGTCTCAGGTAAGAGGTAACGCTTTATTTTTCTTTGCAAAATTGTTTGGTTTCCGCGACAGTGAAGTAGAATTTGAGGAGTGAAACGGAATTGGCAAACTGAGAGTTTTTTGGAAAATTTTTGTTCCGTTTTTTTATCGTATATTGTGAAGCAACAGAGTATGCGTCAATTACTTTCTGTGGTCACTTTTTTTAGTTTATGGAATTTGTTTGAGATTTTGAATTTATAACGTGTAAGACGCTTCATGTAGAACTTGGGAATTTTTTGGATGTTGGCTCGTTCTCCCTGCCCAATCAGGGAGATGGTTATTGTTCATGGTGCAGCGAATTTTTCGCACTGGATAATTTTTGTAGTCCATTTTGTGTACAATGGAAATTTCATTGGTGCCGGATCAAGTATGTAGGAAGAATGTTTATTGGTTTTGGGTTTTCAGGTGGAGATATGCACTGGTAAATGAACTTGGCTTTCATGTTATGGAACTTGAATACCTGGGGAATTATTTTAATTGGATGACAAAAATGTCAGGGTTCATTTTGCTTATTTGAAAACCTAGGAGAGTCCAGAAGCTATGGTTTTGATGGTAGTCAGGAATGGTCAGTGAGGTTAAGTTCAAGAATAATAGTCTTATTTGGCAATAGAAAGTTTTCGATTTCTTGTGCCATTGTAGGTCAAAGCTCTTTGATTTTTTTTTTAATTACGTAGGCTTACTGGTTTTTTTTATCACTTTGTAGAACATTAGATCTATTTTGAATAAGGGTTATTGAAGGTGATTAGAAGACAGACAATAAGTATCAAAGGTCACACCTATTTGGTGCCTCTCCAATAAATTTTATTTTTCCAATCAACAAAAAAGTGACATTGAGCATCATCTTTATTTCCATTTTTCTTCCTCTGTGTCTGAAGTATATTCATTGGATAACACAACAAGGGAATGGTAAGTAATTAAAGGTGGTCAAAGAAATTGGGAGCTGGTCAAAGCTCATCTAGTAGTGCATCATCCTGGTCTCTGGAGATCAATTGATCTCATCTTTCTAGTTCTCAAGCTCTTATGCTGTTTTCTTTCCCGTAAACTTTATCAGTTCGTTAGTATCTGTTGATGGGTAATCTTGATTGTTTGCGTGCTGCTTCACACAAGTGTCTTTTCTTTAAAAGTATGTTTTAGATGAGTCAACTCACAAGTCATGATTCATGGGCTGGGTTCCTCCACTCTATTGAGTGTTTACCACCCTTTAATTGCCTATTTTTTAGTTCATCCATGCACCGTAATTAGTCTTAATGCAACTATTGTTTATATAGGTTGCTTTCACTCACAAGGACATTATTGGTAAGAAAGAGGAAGATATTCAAAACAAGCAGCAGCTATTTCATATTTGTTCAGAGTTCTGAGTTTGATAGTTATGGAGGATAAGTCAGTTGTGCTTTTGCATGGTAATGGGCTGTGTAATTGCATTACATCTCTGGCCAGAACTTGATGTCTTTGCTTTTTTTTATGAATCTAGAAAGCTCAGTTTGATGCTTTTGAGTTTTGACAACTATTCGAGGCAAGAAAACTCTCTTTTCCAAGCTGAAGAATACACCTCAGAGAAGTTTTGATGCTTGTTTATGTGGTGAACATTTTTTTTTAGTTGAAGACAGTAGACGTATAATAAGATCACGTCAATACCTTTCCAAATTTTTCTTCAAATGTTTAGTAAACTTCTTACTTGGATTTTCAGAATTAGCTTTGCATTCTATGATAATAGGAACTAGCCTTTCATTCTTCTTTTTGTCTTCGTTTTTTGAAGGGGTTTATGATTGTTACTGGTTTTTTTTTTTTTTTTTTGCTATGGAATGCAAAAGTAACTTTAGTGAAAAATATTTTCAGGGATGACCAGTGATAGTTAGTTTTGGGTTATGTTTGATGGTAGCAAAGACGCTATCTTCTTTCTATTATTATAAGGTGGTTAAAGGTGGTCGATGGTGTACCACTTGTAATTATTATTTATGGCCAAGGGTGATATTTGATGGTTGAAGGTGTGATGGTGGTCAGTAGTGACAGCCAAAAGTAGCTGCTGGCCGCCAGTGGTCAATGATTTCTGGGGATGACAGGGGATGTCTAGTAATTGATCATTACTTGTGAGATTAACTGCAAACAGTTGAGTGCTTGAGTTTATTATGAAAATGAACCTTTCTTTTCAAAATGCTATGCTGTTTTTTCCTTCAAATTTTGAGTTCTATTCGGATTGATTAAGTATAATATCAATTTGATTAATGCACAGCTAGAGACTTTCAGTAAGATAGATCTTTTGATCATAAGTTTACTGCAATCTTTCTATCTGGATGAAAATGTCACGTGCACAGTGTTATTTAGGTTTTGAAATTTTCCTGGAAATCCTTAGGCTATTTAATGAAACTAATTTTCAAGTACATCTTTCAGGAGGTTCTTGTTTGTTGTGATTTGCAATTTGTGACAAGACCTACATTAAACTGTCATTCTTACTTGCAGTCAGTTCGATTAATAATCTGTGTATCATTCAATTTGTTTTCACTTCAAGTGGGTTAGATGCATATGGTGCCTTCATATCTTTTCTATGAAGTTTTATGAGCCTTGGGAAATCCAGGGAAGGATGAAAACATGATAGCAAATGAAGAAGAGACTGGATCTAGCAATAGAGAAATCAGTACAAAAAAGTTTTCAAACCAAAGCACACAAGTTGATGGGAAAGGCGTGGGAGTTTTTTCACAAGGTGCGCCTATCAGAAATGTGCCGACATCAGGAGAAGTCAATATGAAGGCTCACATAATAGCTGATGACGTGATACGGGCTGGTGGTTTTGGAGCCAGGGATGACATAAGCAGCTTTCTCCCTGTTGCAAGTGATTCAACTGACTTCGAAGCTACAATCCGTGATGCTAGAGAGTATTAGGAAGCGCAGGAGGTGATATCCAGGCCAGGTCTAGGCTGGAGCGAAGCAACAAGGACAAAGTAGTTCATTTGAGGCTACAGCATATGCGCGTTATTGCGGTCTACTTTCTGGTACTTCCTGCTTACGAGACTTTGTATGCTGTACATGTTACTACATATTTTCTGGATTACTTTCGCGGGAGTTTGTGTTCTCCTTTTTTTTGTATGGTCTGTTATACTTCTCGAGATGTATATGCTAGATTTCATGTGATAAATTCGGTACTTTTTGTATGATGTGCTTAGGCGCGCCAGGCTACCATCAGGTCCATCACGAACTCTCAAAAATCATTCTATGTTTATTCAGATATTTGGAGTTACATCAATACGAATATTAAGAGTCAAATTAACATAGATGTTAAGTAGCATTCGGTCCAATTTTCTTATGATTGATATAGAAACTAAGGCAGTGAGTTACTAACATGTAAATAATTTACATCTTGGGCATTATGGTTCCGCATACCTAGAACCTCTGCCCTTTTTCTTTATTCTTTTTCCCTTCTCTGTGTGTAATTCTGGTTATTTGAAAGGCCATTACGGTGACAAGGGAACTACCTTTTGGAAGATTCTTTGACCAGGAGCAAGTATGGCCAAAGGGTCATAAGTCACTTTCCTCTGTACAAAAACTTCCCACCCGGGTCCATAGTGTTTTTTCCACTCTTCTTGTGTGCTGTAATGGGGCAAATATTGCTTGATCTCAGGCTGAGTGGCACAAAAATCCAGAATCTTTTGGTTTTGAGTTAGAATATGTTCTAAGCCATCTGTTCCTGTTGAAGATGGTACTGCAGACGATAGGAATGCCACTATGTAAAAAGTTTCTTCATCGGGAGTGACTAAAGATGCTATATTTTTCCATCTGCAGCATAAGCTTGAATAGGTTGAGAAAATGACATGTAAGAAAGATAAAAAAAGAACATGTAAAGTTTTATAATTGATTACTTGGATTTGTTGACGGGGTAGATGAGTATAGGACCATTGCTGTTAGACGTAATAATGTTGCCGAAGATTTCTTGAGCAAAGTAAAGGATTTTACTTTGGGGTACTAAAAGATTTAGCCAAGGATGAGGAATTTCCCATAGGTCTTGTGCTCTTAGCTTTATCTCAGAACTGTGTACTCTATCCAGGAAATCCACGTAAGAAACTTCCGACTGGAAGAGTGTTGATGGAATAAAGCTTAGTTCTGACAATAAGCTTTCAGTTCTCTGCATTAAAAACTAGAGGTTATATGTTGCAGTGAGCATTTTGTTGCTGTACATGGTATGTCTCCTCACTCTTGGCAAAGGCTTACCTGGTTCATAATGTCGGTCTCGTCTGGATCATAGTATTTTGCAATCTCCAAACAGTACAAAATCTTTCCATCTGAAGTGAATTCACTGGCTTGTAGTGGATCTTTGGGATTGAAGGAGGATCTCCAGGTATTAAGAAGCCCTGTTCTATTTATTATTACAAATCCTTCAATATAATCAAATGAGTTCTGTGAGGATATTAGATGCTCTTGGTCATTGGTAAATTTGGAAAACTCTGAGTAGAGCATTCTTATCCATCTCACCTGTCATAAAAGATCAATCAATGTTATAGAGGAAGGTTCTTATGTTGATAGACCAGCAACTTGGTGACATTTTTTAAGAAGTGGATGGGAACTTTACCATCTTTGGAGCTGGTTCAAGTGAGATTCTAGTGCGAGTAATGATACCAAACTGTCCAAGCCCTCCAAGAACACCATAAAAGAGGTCGCTGTTCTGCTCTTCTGAGCAGGTAACCACTTCTCCTCTTCCTGGATTCAAAGCCTCAAAATAGATTAGCTGTACTTTTCTGCTTTGTTATTGAATACATAGTCATTTGTTAGATCATGCAAGGCATGAAAGTTTGATTATGCAATTTTTCTTGGGATTTTGTTTAGCAGTTCAGATTTGTTTCTTTTCAAGCTTCTCACTGTATTGGAGGGTATTGCTGTCATGTTGTTGGCTTTATTGGAATTACTCAATTGCCTTTCGGTATGCTTGATGATAGGTTTTGTCTTCGAGCTTGGTATAATGAATCATGATATTGTGGGCGACTGTTTGGTAAAACTGCAAATAACAAAAATATAATGGCATGCCTATACATACCTGTGACAACCTCCAACTGGTAAACATTGTTGATCTGTGGTCCATGCTTGAAAGCCTGCCCACTAATGCCAGCATTAGATAAAGTGCCTCCGACGGTGAGATAAAGATAATCTGTCCAAGATTTTGGCGCAAGCCCATATTTAAGCGTCTCATGCAAGATATTAATCCACAGCTCTCCGCCGGAAACATCTACATAAGGCAGCTGCCCAGTGTGAACCTGCATTTTTGGTTCCTGAAGTGATTCCATGTTAATGATCACGCCGTTTTGAGCTTGTGCTTGTCCTTGGAGGGAATGACCATGGCCTCTTGCTGCTACTGTTAATGAGGAAGCATCACCCAGACTGAATATATGTTTTATGGTGGAGGAAATATCAGAAACTGAGTTTGGATGTAGCACTGCTGATGGGAGGAAATGATATATGTTTCCGAAGTCCTTGGCTTCGAGCTGATTATTCTCAAAGCTGAAGTAACCATTTAAGCTCAAACTTTGCAGTGAGGAATGGTTATCGGAACGGATACTGGAAGAGTGATTTGAACAGAAGAACAGTACTACAAAAAATCTGAAGAGTATTACATTTGATTTGGCAAAGCCAGAGGGTGGTGACCCCATTTTCAAGAGAGCGGGATAGAGGTTTCGTTTATGTTTGCAAGTAGAAAGCAAGAGAGAGAGGTGAGAATAGCTCAAGAATTGAAAGGAGTAGATGGCTTTTTAAAGACGGGGGTTTTGGGTGCCACAGTAAAAAAACTGTCATATATTCAGTGTTGACTAGTGCAAACTTTCTGGTACTTTGACAACTGTGTGCGTGAGGATTTTATTCTAGCTCTCCTTTTTGGGATTTGGCTATTAGAAGTTACAAGCAAGTGGATATTACATAAAGCTTTGATCCTTTCTAGTTTCAACACAGCCTTGGTTCTTAGTTTCTGCTCTTTTTCTCTATCTCACCAATTTTTTTTTTTTTTTAAAAGTCAATTGGAAAAAAAAACATTTTCGTTAATTATTCAATTGTTTGTGAGGTAGGTGTTATTTTTCTCGGCCACATAAATTACAACCATGTAAGGTTGCCAGAAAATGTAGAATGGAACTAAAATTTCTTAATGGTGGGTTAGACTTGGCCCCTACTACTAGGTTTGATGATGCTATTTAGCCTACGTTTAGAGGGATCATTGTAGGTCCCTTGTCATGTGATCATCACGTGGGTACCTAGTAGAACTTTACTGTTCAATTTCTGAGAAATCAATATCTGTCCTTTCCAAACATATGGATCAACAAATATTACCATTATCAAATTCTGAAACGTGCATTATGTGTATCATATATGCATGAAAATTCCATGTCAGAGCATTCAATGTTAGTTCGTGCATAATTTAGGCATCTTGAACTACCATTTTGTTTCTGATCAATTGCTGATGCCTAAGACCCCACTCTTTACTTTCTGTGATATTGCATTACACTGCTAACTTGAGAGTGGGTAGGGGCCTGGGGGATTACCTGTTTTTGGCTTTGGGAAAGCCATTGGCAGAGGAGAGGGAAGTGGACATTTGGATGACGGTTTGAATAGAGGGAACACCGAAAAGATGCCAAGACCAATTAGAATTCCTTTGGAGTCTTAGATTCCAGCAATAGGGCATCCCTAGAATTATCTTTTGTTGATCTATATTAATATATTTATTGATACATAGTTTTTTGTACCCAACAAACTACTATATTTGGAAATTAGTACTCCATTTACTTTTGATATTGACTACCTAATGAGCACCCATTTGAATTCAGCTGCTCTTAAGGAAAACATATTTGTCATAAAATACTATTCATTGTAAAGCATCTTTTTAATCCTTCCTGATTTATGATCTTTCTGCTATTTTTTTGTTTGTCTTGATAAGTACCTTGTCCTAATTATTGGTGTTCCTGACAATAATTCATTTACAATTTAAGCCTGCCTGAGTCAAGTTTTCATTATTAGCAGTGGGATTTGGCAGTATGGACTTGATGATCACTTAATTAAGTGGTTGGCGTTCATTTGGCCCCGTCTTGAGTCATGCTCTGGCCACTATGGATCCCCAGCCCATCATGCAAATTCCTTGCCCTACATGTGAATAAACAGTAGTAGAAGAAATATCTTGACATTGGAACCATAGCTCACTTCATTGCCATCTTTAAGTGGGGGAATATGTTAATCCCAATTGTTGATTTGTACCCATTGTCTGTCAAAATGTCATAAGTCAAAACTTTCTCAATTTGATATGAGGGCAGTGACCGGTTAGAGTCAAATGCATGCCATATTGGTATTGGTGGTTAACTGGTTGGGTGAGGCAAAGACTGTAGTATGGATTTAAATGCTCCTATTGATTTTCATATCAACTCTAAATTCTGGGTCCAGATTAGAATCATGGTAAGTGCAACTAGAGTTAGCTTAATTGCCTTGGCAAGTGGATTGGTTAGGGTCTCATTTGATTGTTGAATTGTACTTGATGATAATAGATATATACTATATTACCATTATCCTATTTCCAGCATTGGTTGCCTAAACCCTCTTTACACACCCTGCTTAACTAGTGTATTTATTGATCATTTTTCTCCTTAATGAATTATATTTTCCTCTCAAAAAAAAAAAAGGAAGATGGTGTGCTTGAGTAGAATCACACTCACACCGATTTTTTACATTTGGTCCAATCCATATTGGAAATTATGCTCTGTAAAGTAGTGTCCAGACACATATGTTTGATCAATAATAAAATCCAAGGGCTCTTAGAAGATTGAAACTTCTTTAGAATCTCATTATTTGAAAGCTGCAAGGACTCGGTAATATCTTACTGTTCAGAATTTTAATTATTTAGTTAAGATTTTGATTAGTAGACGTGTTTTAGACACAAAATCTTTATTTACTCTGAGCCTTGTAGTTCTATTTGTTTATTAATTTTCTTGAAAAGTTGCTAGTTTTGGTGGGACAAATAATTCTGTGTTAGTTGCATTCTGTTTTGTGGCTGACATATTTGACAACTTTCTTTTCCCATCTCCACTTTCAATTTTCAATTATGAAATGTCTTTTATGCTGACTGAAAACTATTGAAACCCACTTTCATGTTAAGGTGTAGTAGTCATTTATATTGTGGAGATGTGTACATCTATAGAGTGTGGCACTTTTTTTTTCTTCTTTTGTTTCTTTTTTCCTTTCCTCTCTGTGGAACTGATATATGGGTGCAACACTTGTACACAGTAGTGCAGTACACACTGAGTGTTTCCTCATCGAAGCTAACATAGTTAACAAACTAAGTGAGGCCAGGATCTTAATGCCATATTTGTTGTTTAAGGTTGACCACTGATGACAGATCGCCTGGACAGGATCTCATGCATGCTTCATCATCACATCATAATATGCTTTATTTAAGTTATATGGTAACAAACCTGAATTTTATGTTATGACGTGATGATGATTGATGAAGCACAAGATTAGGGTTCACGAAATAAGAGAGAAAATCTGTCATTAAAGTTGTCATTCTACATCTTTTCTTTTTATATAGTTTTTAATTTTTTTTTCCTATATAGACATGTCTTTTATCTTGCTTGCCGTTTACAAGGATAGATTGGAAAGTGTTCTCAAAGCCTATGATTTGGTCTCAAGATTCCAAGCAAAATCTAAACCAGACGGAATAAACTATTAATTAGGCAATTCATCACTTAATAGAAAATTATTAAATCATTGTCCGATGCTCTGCAGAAGGAGACCAACAGAGACAAAGTTAGGCCACATAAAATTATATAATAAGAAGCACCATATCAGAGAAGATGACGATCTTTGTTTCAAATGGGATGATAAGATGAAGTGGTATGAGTTATGACATTTCTCTGATATATTTAAAAACAGATAGATAGAGTGAAAGTCTATGTAATTAGGCCATGAATGCCTATGACGCAGATTGGGTTTAAAGGGGTAGCTAGAATAGGGTCAATCCCTAAGGCCCAAAGAGATTAGAACTTTTCATGTTTCCCTTCATGCGTACATTGTCACTTGGTCTAGTCTATTTGTCTGGTCTGTAAATACTTTTTTTTCTTCTTTTCATTCGTCTTTCTTCTGATGATATTTCAATTGCTTTATGCTTGCTCTGCTTAAATTATTCCACACAAGATGAGAAAAAAGGGAGCAATGTAGGCAGTCCTTATCTTTGTTGCAACATTTTGGTTTTCCATGGATTAAAATGCCTAGGACAGCATGATTGTGTCTTTGGGTGTAATTCCTTTTTTTTCCTTCTGAAATAATGGGCTGGCTTAACAGAATTAATCAAGTGAATTAAGGAAAACATCCCATCTTTTCTGTAAATGATATCTTGCAGACAGTGTAGTTATTTGGATATTGATTTGTTAGCTAATTTGCTTTTCTTTGAGACCTATATTGACATGGATGGTACATTTACATGTAATCATGAGAATTTTGAGCTCATTTAGCATATTTTTGTTGACTTTATTTTTTGGTAGTTAAATTTAGGGGAGGAAGGAGGGCCTTGCAACTTGATACCCTTTTTTTTCTTTCTTTGGGTTTAGGATATGTTTTCATTTAGGTGGTTTTTTTAATTGCGTAGGGAATAAAAATAAACAACTTGCGTGCACAAAATTTTTCACCTTCAACATCAATTGATAAGTCAAGGCATAATCCTTTTGGGGAGTGGGAGATAAGAGCATGCTTGCTTTAGAGGGAAGAAGCAGAGTAGACATGTACTTTAATTTTGATAAGGAGCGACCTGAATATAAGCACTCAGTAGGAAAACACAAGCCATAGGATTTACTTAAAGTTCTGCCATGCATTGCTTACTGTGCTTTGGCTTACTATGACTTGGGTGATTGAATTGACAGGGACTCCCCAAACATGATTGTTCTGATTAAATCCCCAGTTGAGAACTTTGATACATGAAAGATCTTATTATCAGTATCTGTTTCTGTTTATGAAATCCAAAATTCTTGCTGCAAAGGTGTTTCTGCTCAATTTTCTTCTGTTCATGTCAGATGTTTGATTTTACCACGTTGGGGTTTAAAGCTGAAGTCGTTGGTCATGGAGCTAGAAACCCATGTGCCTTGACACACATGAAGAGTGCTAAGAAAAATGTCAATTTTCATGAGGTGGAAGACATAGATGGTGTAGTGCAATACTTCTTGAAACTCCCCCAGAAAAGGATAGTCATGGACTTTATAGTATAGAGCATGTCACAGATATCAGAAAAAGAAATTTGTGTCGATGAGTCATTTTCGAGGCCATTCATACAGGTAGCATGAGATACATCAGGTTAGGCGTAGACCCAATTACCTTAAGTGTGTGAAAATTAAAGCTTCAAGTGGAGCACACACTCTCACTCTCTCTTTCTCATTGTTTTTTGGTCTAGAAACTTTGAACTGAATGTGATGGGGGTCCCCTTTTGACTGGTGAAGTAGATGAGGAAATGCGAAGAGGAACAACAATTTCCATTTGAAGATGTCAGATTGCATCACAATAATTGGTCAATTTCCTTTTGTGGGCTCATGACTTTGTGAGGTGACCTTAATCTTATTTGTGCTTTCATTTTCAGTTATGTAATGTGAATGGTTATTCTCAATGAATACTTGGATGGATTGGGTTGTGATTTGTGAAAGATGTTGTCATAAGGTAATTTGGTTGGTTTGGTTTCTCACCTAAGTTCCTTTAATGAATGGACTCCCCAGAGATTTAAAGACTTGAGAACTATTTCAAGAAGTTTTTTTTGTTTTCTTTCTTCTTGTTTTGGTAGTGTCTGTCAGAGCATTCAATATTTGTTCTCTGAACATTTTGTTGTTGCCTAAGGCGCCACTCTCTTTACTTTCTTTGACATTGCTGATTTAATTACTCTATTGGCTTGAGAGTGGGTGGGTAGGGGCCTGGGGGTTTCTTGTTCTTGGCTTTGTGTAACCCATAGTCAGAGGAGCGAAAGTGGACATTGGGATCCCAGTTTGAATAGATGCAGAGACCAACTAGAATTCCTTTGGAGTGTTGGGGCCTAATGAGTTTAATTTTAGAAAATATATTTGATAGCATGTTTGCTAACTTTTATTTCATGTGTTTTAAAATAATTTTCTTTACAGAAATCATTAGTGATTTCCAAAAACACATGTTTTTAGCCATCAAGAAACATCAAGGATATAGTTCCTGCATAGACACTCTCCGTCATTCCAAGACAAGAATTCACTGCTGTAATCGGGGTGGATTCATGAATTTATGTTAGGATTGGATTTGTTTATGTATTTGTATTTTAAAAGTATTGTGTTTTACGACAATAAAGGTTCTCCGGTCCGGATTTTTTTTAGACCTATTCATATGTTAATCATCAATAATCTATATATTAATCGAGTTTAAATTCACGTCTAAGATACCTGAATATCTCATTCGCAGTCGACAATAATCCACTTTTAGTAGCATTAGGACATGTTACATTATGATATATCTTAGGATTTGGGTTTTAGGTTCATGGACTTTTCAATAAAGTATTCAGCATCGTATTACTTCACTTTTGATACAAATGATTAAATATTTGGGTAAAAATTTAGGTTAAATTTCTTCTTCTTTTATATTTAATCTAAAATATATTTTATCATTTGTTTGTTTTAAACTTGAGTGGATATTGGATGGACTTATATTGACTTAAGTTTGATTTGATTTTGTGAGGTGGATCCGCCACTGCCTGCAACAGTCGTTATAGCTAACTCATCCACTGAAAAAGAATGCAATACACTTTCAATTAGGAACCTGGCAAGATTCATGGTGGTAAACTGGAAGAGCATCTTTTGTTGTCACCTTTTGAATTCTACGTCGGTAAGTTTTTTTTATTTTTCAGTAGGGGCCATAGGAATCACACATTCTGTCATATGAACCGCAATCCTAATTCTAGTATATACTGCAGTAGCAACACGTCTCCAATAGAAGCAGTTACGAGTATACATCCGTTAGGAACAACCACACCACCTTGATTTGTTACACCAACATGAGTAATTTTATCACTTCATTGCAGATAGTGGATGTCCCATTTCAACAATTCCAATATGTTTCATTTTTCTACACTACAGATTAATGAAACGGATAAATAATAGCATTATCAAATAATAAACAAATAAAAAATCACCTTAAGATTGTTGGATATATTTGGCACGAATCAATATTAACTGGAATAAACAAATTCAAGTTAACTAAACAACTGGAGCATACATGTATGAACTATGTTGACAAAAATATTCAATTGAAGTAAACTTGACGTCATTGTGCAGGGATCCAAAAATATCAGCATAAATAATTTTTCCAGAACCAGCATACATAAATATGAAAGTTATATGAGCAGCTAAATAGTAACAGAAGTAAATTAAAACGATACTTACCGGATAAGCACCTCCCAATATACAACACTAGAGAGCTGAGGAGACGGAGACTCTGTGTTAGTGTTTCAATTTGTATGATCTCTGCATATTGAAGATTAAATACACTTTGTTATGACAATTTTTTGATTTGTCACTAAGTTTTGGTCAAACAATGGTTGATCACCATTTTTTGCATCAAGGTACCCTCCAAAATTATGATCTGTTTTCGACCAATTAAAATGTGATCTTATGCAAAAAGAAGAAGAAGAAGAAGAGGAGGATTATGTTCTTATTTAACATCTTCTTATGCTATCAAATGAGCACTATTTGAATTCAGCTGTTGTTTATGACTGGAACACATGTTTTAGAGACAAGATCTTTATTTTATTCTGAGCCTTCCCTTGTAGTTGTATTTATTTAAAGTTGATAGTTTTGTTGGTGCAAACTGTCATCAATGTTGTCATTTTAACACATATTTTCTCTTGCTTGCCGTAGACAATTACAAGCATATAGATTGGAAATTGTTCTCAAAAGCCTATGATTTGGTCTCAAGATTCCAATCAAAATCTAAACCAGACGGATTAAATTATTAATTAAGCAATTCATCGCTTGATAGGAAATTATTAAATTATTGTCAAATGCTTTGCAGAAGGAGACCAGGCAATAGAGGCGTACAGACAGGGGTGTATAATATTATAATAAAAAACTATCTTTGTTTAGTTTTCCATTGATTAAAATGTCAAGAACAGCAGGATTGTGTTTGTGGATATTATTCCTGTCTTCTTCTTAAAAAAATAAAATAAAATAATACTGGGGTGGATTAGCAGAAGTAATTGAGGTGCTGTAAATGATATCTTGCAGAAAGTGTGGGTGTGGATTTCTTCAGCTAATTTTCTGTTCTTTGATACCTTGAATACTGACACGGATGGTACATTTTACATGTAATAATAGGAAATTGGAGTTCATTTAGTACATGTTTGTGAGTGCAGAGGAAGTGCTCCTCCTGTAAGAGCTAGTCTCCTCAACACAGCCCCACTTATCTCCAAATTAGGAAAAGATGCCTATTTCAGCTCTATACATGACTTTTATACCATGTGCTCAACTAGATAAGTCAAAAATGCTAGCAACTTTATGTTAAAACCTAGATTTTGTTCCTTTCTTTAATGGTTGAGTTGCAGTTGTCTCCCATAGTCCAGACCATTAATTCAATTCCCATGTGATGCATAGGGTTATGTGCAAGCCCAATGACCTTAAAGCTTCAAGAGATGAACTTTTGAACTGAATATGACCGGGGTCCCCTTTTGACAGATGGTGTAGAGAGATGCAGAAATTTGAAGATGGAACAACTATTTTCATTTGAAGGATATCAGATTAATTGCATCAGTAGTTTCCTTTTGTGGCAATCATGACATGTGGGGTGGCCTTCAATCTTATTTGTTCTTTCATTTTTCAGTTATGTCATTGAGAATGCTTGGCCTCAGTGCATGCTTGAATTTGGGTTGTGGTTTGTGAAAGATGATGTCACAACATGAAAAGACACTTTAAAAGGTAGTTGGTGCTCCGATAACTTCTTTTTCTATTAAGAACGACACCCCTTGATAACTTAACTAAGTTTAAGCTCGCATCTACATAAATTTTATGCCTAACAACTTGTGTCAAAATCCAACACATGAGTACAAGTGTCTCATAAACCCTAACAACAAAAGTGCTCAGTTAACACTTTGGGCATAAATCTGGTTGACAAAAAAAAAAAAAAAAAAAACCCCATTGGAATGGGCAGCCTGTAAGAGAACTTGCATTGTCATTGATGAGTGTGCATATCTTGGGTGTTTCTTTGTCAAGCTTGTAATATCAAGTAAGAAATAAGAGATGGAAAAGGCTAGCCGAATAGAGGAACAATCAGTGGAGTGTGTGAGCTTGTTTTGTTCACCACAAAGGTCCTCGACTAGAAGTGCACAACTTTCTCTCTCTTTTGCTGTTATCTATGTGGGAAGATGGACATTCCTGCAAAATCTAACAATTGTCTCTGTTCCAGAAAGAGAACTCCAATGCCCAATCCAGGAGTCTCTCCAGTATTTTCATGTTGCACCATACATAGGAACATAGGAACTCTTCCGTTTATCAAAAAAAGAAAAAAGGGGAACTCTTCCTGTGTTCAGTTTAACGGGCTATAGCTCAATTGGTTATCGGCTCCTGCTAAAGACGTATGCCCTGGGTTCGATCCCAATTGGTGTCTATCCTTGTTAGTTTCGCACTGGGCTTCAGCTCGGTGGTGTCGTTTTCCGTTATCAAAAGAAGGAAACTTTCTAGACTGCTTTGACAGCTCCTATATGCGAAGTCATTATTAATAAGAAATGATAAGATTGGGGTAAAATCATCACTACATCTGCATAAACAGAAAAACAAGCATATGGAGAGAAAAACAAGCATATGGAGCAGGAAAAAAATTTCACTCAGCTACATCATTAATGTTATACTCTGCTCATGAGATTCTTTGCACAGCAACAGGTGAGGGGAAACAAGCACTATCAGAAATGAATCTCACTGACAACAAATACAAACAAAGTAGAATTTATATCCTAATTTCAACGATTTCGTGACTTTCTTTTCATTACAATTTTGGCTCCTCTGTTCAATATTGCACAAGCAATAGAAAGCAATCAATCGAACTACTAGACTACCCAGTTGGAGGCAATATTGTAAAAAAAATGTACGTTTCTGGAACTACCACCAAAGGTTCACTGCTTTCAATCTTGCAGTTCTTTCACACAATGCAAGCAAACACAGATGAACAGGCATAGACTCAGTAAAATAAGATGTGCATTGCCCATGACATCCAACATACTAATTTATAAATGGAAGTGCAAACTAGTTTTGCTTCAAAACAATTCATTCTATTCACAACTAGAAGTATATAAGCTCTTGGACATCCTATAGGCTCAATGACCAGGAAATATTCGTCTGACTGCAGACTGGAAGCTGCTTCGAACAACTCTATGGCAGGGAATAACATATTTTACAATCTCATATGAGACTTGCGCAATTGCAATGTGCTTTACGTATGTATCTCTTCCTTTTTAGTGGCTCCAACTGTATATATGAGCATAGAGGAGTCGAGATAGGCTCACATCCAATGCATATTGCATTCACATTCCAGTCTTCATTTTGTTCAGGCATTAAAGGGGGTCAGAAACTACTGGCAAAGTCTAATCTAAAATTGGTTCTACCGAAGGCTTATCTCAGAAGATCTCTTTGATGAACCATTCGGTGCATGAAAAAACAAAATATAATCATTATATAGCAGGCTGTAGAAATTTTTATCGTTCCAATGTTATATTTCCTTCTCTCAAGGTACAGAAATTGAAGTTTTTGATAAATGAAGATCCATCCAGCTATCTTGAGAAAACAGAAATCCAATCACATTAAAAATAAAGAAAGCATCATTGGGATACTTAATATACCTACCTGCTTGTCCCGGAATAAATAGTAAACTGGACTTCTCTTGCCTCCAAATCTTCAAGCTGAGGGCCAGCCAATCACGACTTGAAAAATACACGACTATCACGACTTGAAAAATACAATCAGCTGAATTTCCAAAAACATCTGTCCTTTAATACTACCTCCTTCGAACAGTTAATAAGTTTAAAGCTTTACTTTGTGGAATGAAAAGGCCTATTTGATCTCAACAATGATATCATTAATAACATTATGAGAAGTAAACACTACATTCTACCTAAAATTTGAATCAATCTTTCTGGTTGCAAAAGTGATTTCCGTTTATTATCATCTTACGGACAAGTAGGTTTTCATGGTTGGTTCACATACTTAGAAAGGCACAATATCAATTTCATGAAATTGATTGGAATAAACCATATTGATTGAAATATTTTAAGAAACCTAACAATTAGAATAGACAATCAGACCTCCTAGTAAACATTCTAATCCACAAATACAGAACACTCACAGTAAGGAATACCAAAAAAAAAATCATGGATTTTTGCTGCCCTCTTTGGCTCCAGAGACTCTTGTACCGACTCATTTAACTCCACTTATCACCTGCAACTTCGTTCGCACTTGAATACTTTGCTGCCTCTTCTGGCCATGAACTAGACGATGCATATATCATCTGAATAGCTAAGAGTGTTTAGTCCCTAAGTTTCCCCTTCCCCAGTCATAACAATGGATAGCTGAAAAATGCCATTGATTAGAAAAAGTTCAATGGGATCCATGAAACTAAAATAAACCATTCATCATTGATGGACAGATAAAAGATCTCAATTCGAAACCAAAGACAGCTACTATATATACAAAATGATGAGACACACAAGCATAAAAACCACAGACTTGGGATAACCTCAATTAAATATTCTAACTTTTTGCACTCAATCAACATTTTCGTGCAGCACCCATGATTAAAGACTTGTTTTTTGGGAAAAGTACCGATAGGTCACTCAAAGATAAGGGTGTTTGCAATTAGGTCACCGAAAGAAAAACGTTTTCAATTAGATCACTCAATGTTTCAATTTTAAACAAATAGACCACTCCAATATAATTCCGACCATTTTATTACCGAAAAGTGTTGACTGGTCATAAATTTGCCAATATAAAATTAAAATTAAAATGCCACATGGATTATAAAAACATATAATTAATTAAAAAATGAAAAACCAAAAAAAAAGAGAAAAATAAGATGAATCTCTCAAATTAGATTGCCCCTCTCCATATGATTTCGGCCTTTCACTATCCTTGATTTATTTATGTAGTGAATATTCTTCATTAATTTTTTTGAAATGTGCAAATGAGTTCAGTCGAGCATGCATCTAGTGGAGAAAGAAGGTTGGGAGAGAGGGGGAAAGAGAAAAATAGGTTTTAAGTTTTCATTATTTTATTTGAAAATTTACATGGATTGCCATGTCAATCAAGTATACATCACTATGTCAAATTTGCGCCAAGTCAGCAACTTTTGGTGAGCAATTGGCCGGAATTAGACCGGAGTGGTCTATTTGTTTAAAATTGAAACATTGAGTGACCTAATTGAAAACGTTTTTCTTTCGATGACCTGATTGCAAACGCTCCTATCTTTGAGTGACCTATCCGTACTTTTCCCCTTGTTTTTTGGCACTAAATCAAATTTTAGAAAGCTCCCATCTGATCACTGAAATAAAATTCACCTAAACATTTTCTTATTTGAAGCAAAATCAGCAGCCTGCAGTACCTTCGGCTGACGAAAAGTACGACTTAAAACGAATTGTCTCTGGAGCTGGAACTGGCTGTTGCGGTTAAAGGAAGAAAAGCAAGAGAACTGAGGAGATGCAGACAGTTGTAGCCGCAGCTTCCATTGACAGAGATGGACAGCTGATCTCGATCGAAGAAACACGGACAAGGTAGGTTACAGCAGCTTCATTGCTCTTGTTCTTTACTGAGGACTTCGTTTTCCCCCGCCGACGTCAAAGCTATGACCGGGTCGGGTGTGGGTTAAAATTTGAATTATTGAAGTAAATTAATATTATTTGAACTCATCTAATCATGATTATGTTGAAATTTCAATTCTTGGGTGAATTAATATTACCCTCCTTTTTGTTTCTTGTACTCTTCAATTGTCTGATTTCTTTACAAAGGCTCATATTGTTGCTCGATTTCAGTTTTTGTTTGACAAATTTTCGATAATTTCTATGCAATCATCCTCAGTTTGAAGGAGGGTGTGAACTGTGTTGTTAGTGGATCATTTAGTTTTCTATGTTAGGTTAGATCCACCGACACACATCATTTAGTCTTGTGTGTTACGTGTATAGGATCGGGTTAGTCTTCTATGTTAGGTATGTTAGGTTAGACTATGTATTCCTAATTGTGTAGATATTCATAGGGTAATGAGCTAATCAATATAAGAAGTATATAAAATCTTACAGGAGGTTTGCGAACAAGCGAATTCTTCCGAACTCTTGCTTGACGAGAACACTTCAAGATGTTCGGAGAGGTTCACAAATCCTTCCAATACCTCCAAACATCCATTTTTCTAATCGCTCAAAATAAAATGAGGAGTTAAAAGATGTTCACTCACATTAAAAACTCTCAATCCCTCCCAACTCCTCTCGATACCTCCCATAGGTTCATTTTTATAAATCTATTTCAATCCAATTACTCTCAACCTCTCTTCTAAACATAGCCTAAAATTTTCACTACTTACAATTTGTTTTTTTTTTCCAATAAAATGAGGGGATGAGACTCGAAGTAAATTTTCAGATTTTATAAGATGTAATTCATCAATTAAACTACCTTTACTTTTAGTTCAGCCTCTGACTACGGTTTTAATGGAAAAAAATTACTAATAAAAAAACGAAAAAAAAAAAACAATTTCCAATGACATCCTAAATATTTTTAGGGGGATTCACCAATAAATCCTTTAATAGAAATATATATTCCATTCACTCCTTTCAATTTTTTAATATTCCAAACCATCCTTTAAATAATTCTGGACAAAACTACCATTATTCCAATAAATTCTTATGTGTATGACATATGCTTACATCACCAGATTCTTTTTATTTATTTTTTCTTTTAAAAACTTTAAAACAGTGTTATCTCTCAAAATACAAGTCGAATTTTTTTTAAAAAAATATATTCATAATCAACACGAAAAACTCTTTCCAATGAGATCCATCATTGATATGTTTAAATGTTCATTTGTCAAATCCTCTGAATGAACTCAGAGGATTTCTCAAACTTATCCAGAATTCAGCGGATTTCTCAAAACTCATTAAAACCAATCAAAAGATTTTTCAAAACTAAGCAAATAAATTTAGATGATTTCATAAAAATATATCAAAAAATATATAGATTTTTTGAAAATCAAACAAAAAACAACAAAAAATTTCAGAGGATTTCACAAACTTGTCATAAATTTAGAGGATTTCACAAAATTTACCAAAATAAATCAAAGAAAATTTTGAAATTAGGCAAAAAAAAAGTAGAGGATTGCATAAAATATATAATAAAAATTATAAATTTTTTTGAAAATCAAACAAAAAATAACCTGAAACTCTAAATCCTAAACCTAAAATCCCAAAATCCTAAATATTAAATCCTAATATCTTAAATCTCAAAATCATAAAGTATAAACACTAAACTCTAATATTTTAAACTCAGACTCTTAAACTTTACAACTTATAACCAGAAGTCCTCTGAATTTTTCAGAAATCCTCTGAATTTTCCATAAATTCTCTGAATGTAAACAATTCTAGTTTTAATTTTGAACAAAAAAATCTTATAAATAATTAAGAAGAATTTACAAAAATAAGAAGAAAATCTTAAAATTCTACTAACATATATTCCTAAACCTTAAACCTTAAGTCATAAACCCCAAAATCCTAAATAATGAATTATGTTCTCCTAAATCCTAAAACTTTATACCATAAACTCTAAACTCTAATATCTTAAACTTCAAAACCCTAAACTTTATCAAAATGAAAAAAAAACAACTAAAAATTTAGATAATTATAGGATTTCTCAAACTTATCAAGAATTCAGATAATTTTACAAAACTCACCAAAACAATTTAGAAGAGTTTTTGAAATTATGCAAAAAAAAAAATCAGAGGATTTCTTACCCAGAATTCAGAGGATTTTCGCAAAAGTCACCAAAACGGTTAAAAATTGTTATGGTATTTGGTTTTGTTTAAAATATGAATTGAGTTTTATTATGATATTATTCTCATAAGTTATTAGCTTTGGTTGTTAGTGAAGAATGTAATAAAAATATTGACATTTGTATTGGATAACTTTTTGTTGATGGATAAGTGTTTCATTGTTGATTTTGATAATATAATGATTCATAGATTTTAGGGGGATTCACCAATAAATCCTTTAATAGAAATATATATTTCATTCACTCCTTTCAATTTTTTAATATTCCAAACCATCCTTTAATTAATTCTGGACAAAACTACATTTATTCCAATAAATCCTTATGTGTATGACATATGCTGACATCACCAGATTCTTTTTATTTTTTTTCTTTTAAAAACTTTAAAACAGTTTTATCTCTCAAAATACAAGTCGGATTTTTTTAAAAAAAATATATTCATAATCAACACGAAAAACTCTTTCCAATGAGATCCATCATCGATATGTTTAAATGTTCATTTGTCAAATCCTCTGAATGAACTTAGAGGATTTCTCAAACTTATCCAGAATTCAGCGGATTTCTCAAAACTCATTAAAACCAATCAAAAGATTTTTCAAAATTAAGCAAATAAATTTAGATGATTTCATAAAAATATATCAAAAAATATATAGATTTTTTGAAAATCAAACAAAAAACAATAAAAAATTTCAGAGGATTTCACAAACTTGTCATAAGTTTAGAGGATTTCACAAAATTTACCAAAATAAATCAAATAAAATTTTGAAATTAGGCAAAAAAAAGAGAGTAGAAGATTGCATAAAATATATATATTTTTATCATAATTTTCTTTTACCGCTGGAAAAGGCATGAACCCGGGCTCAAAGCAACCGAGACAAGGAGGGGAGGGGAACCTCTGTCAAGAGGCACAACTCACGCAACTAGGAACTTGGCGGTAGAGTGGCCAATGACACTACACTTCGCTTCTTCTTCACTTGTGCAGTCTCTTCGTCTGAGTTTTCTCAGACGCTCTCGTCTTTCCTCTCTCCTTCAGGTTCTTCTCTCTGTCTCTTTTTTTCTTTCTGTTTATGTATTATTTTTATTTTATACCGTTTGTCCGGCGAACATATTTTTCGGCCAAATAATTTATGGGTTTGTCCAGTTTCATTGCATATAGGCTTATTGTCTTGTTTTTCTTCTCGAATTCCTTGATTTTGCTAGACGGGTTTTGAGGTAATAGCAATTAAGTTATGTTCTTTCAAGTTTTAGGGAGCACATCCACATGTTCAAAATTCCGGAAGTTGTGGTCTATTACTTGTGAGAACTCTTGTTCACTGCTTAGGAGGTTTATGTTTTTCAATTAGGTACGGTTTCAGGATTATGAAATTTTAACATTATTGTGCAAATAACAATAATGAGAAAAAGACTTTCAGACTCTGGTTCTTCATAAATATGGAAACAAGGATGTAATACATGCACACAAGGTAGTACTGAACAGAACATATGATCCTCCTAAAATAAGAATAAATTTCTTTCCAGGTTATTCACTCGACATTTTCTGCTGCTATTTTTTTCTCTGAATGATAACCAGCCTATGAATTCATTAGTGAAGAAAAGGGAGGTGGTCTGTTGTCTCAGTATTAGGCTTTAAGCATTTTTAATGCTGTCTGTTGATTGAGTTCTTAACCTTAAGAATCTTACGTAAGTTTCCATTCAACTACTATTGGCAGTAGGGTATTAACTGATTACAGGCAGTTTTTTTGATCTTGGAAATGCTTTGAAAATATTAGTAATAATGTGACTGTAACCCAAGTGACTAGTGGATCTTGTTCCATTTCTTGCTTAGTACTTCTCCATCCCTCCTCAGTCCTCACTCTCATCTCTTCTGTGTAAAACAATACTGTGGCAAGGATAACAACATGAATATTTTTATCTCTCTTTGCTCCGTAACTCATTTTACATTTTTTCTTCCCCAGAACAGTAGAAGGGACCGAAGCAATTTTGTTGAGAGAAAAAACTGCAATCTTTCCTCTTTAGGTAATATTCTGCTTATTGTCTTATTCTGCCCTCTGTTCCCTCCTTTGCAAGTTTAGTAGATTTGTCTGTTTGTTTTGGGAAGAACTGCTGAACTTTTAAAATACATGGCAAGTGTTGGGATGTGGTGTCATGTAGTTAATACTGTAAGCTTTGATTCTTTGAGTAACAACTCCGTGCAAGTCCATTTAAACTGGAAGATGTCATCTTAAATATAGTTGTGCTATTGGCTACTGATACTTGTCTTAGACTTTATGAAATTGGGTCCATCATGTTCTTAAGCTGAGTAGATGTTGTATGAATGTTCAGGTTTTGTACTTTGTTTGATGGTCATACTGTTTTTCATTACATTATGATATTTGATTTAGATTCTATCTCCAGTATATAAGTGTGTAGGTCTGTCTTGGGTGGCTTGTACCACCTTGGTGCCCCTTAATCTGATCTGTGTCATAATTTTACTAAAAAAAAAAAAACTGTCCCTAATAACATTTGTATTTTTCTATCTTAAATGCATGGAAAGAAATGGAGGAAAAAGTGTTCCTTTTGTCTAATATATTATATATCACTTCTATTTGTAAGTTTCCTTGATGGACAGACAGAAGTTTACTTGTTCTGAACTTTCCTTACTCATGCTTAAATTTTGTGGTGGACCATTACCAGTGTCAGTAGCTACTTTAACTGTACCATCAAAGTTCTCTCATTGTATATGTTTTTTCTGTTGGGTTTGTATGAGTGAGTTTGGTGTTTATATTTTTGCATATGTATAATACTCAGCGGAAATTTTCGACTTTGAGTGTGATGAACTCCAAGATGATGCCGAAGCAACAGAAAAGGCTACTGCATTGCGTTCAGCTCTCACACAGCTTGCTGATGAATTTGGTAAAGAGTCTATGTTATCTCTGCAACGGTTTTTCAGTTCTCGGTATGCTCCTGTGATATCTACAGGCTCCTTAAAACTTGATCTAGCACTTGGGATTGGAGGATTACCAAAGGTGATCTATTGACAAAAAAAAATGCATTTTGTTGCTCTTCTTTTGCTAGAGCAAACATTTTTTTTCCCTTTCAAATATGTAGCTTTCTAGACACCATAATTTGAAAATGATGTCAGATTGTGGGTTTCAATCGTCCCTACCATTTTGACTAATTTTGCCTATTTTCAAGGAAAACGTGAACTGCTTGTCAATATAATGAATATATCATTTCCTATCTAATTGGTTGGAAGCTGGAACTTGGTCTTTCTAACTTAGTTCATCTCAAGTTACTCTCAGCACAAATAAGGTTGGGGACCACAAGGTATTCTCTGTAGCTGCTAGCATTCATGATTGGGGGATGCATTGCCTATTTTTCAAGTCAGGATGACTTGGATTGTTTCTAACTCATTATTTTTTCTCTGGAAATTCCTATGCAGCTGTTGAGAATGAACGATTGATATCATTTAACTGAAATCTTATCTTCCACACTATGTTTACCATGTTTCCTGAAGCCTCTAGTCTGTAATTTTTTTTGTATGTTTGTTGTTTTACTTCAGTCCACTGGAATCTTTGTATTGTCATACAGTGCTTTACCTTTTGCAGTAACCGTAAAACTAGGACTTGGAAATTTCACAGTGAAATCTTGAGTGTAGTGGATCATAATATGATAGGAGATTTAAATTTAGTTAATTGTCTGCTTCTTGATGATCATATTTGTTAAGTTTGCAATGTAGTGTTTTCACATACATGCTAATTTGGTGTGCAAAGTACTGAACTATGTTGTAGCATTCATTCATCCAATCTGCCTTGTTTGCCACAGGGAAGAATAGTTGAAATTTATGGGAAAGAAGCTTCTGGAAAGACAACATTAGCTCTTCATATTATAAAGGAAGCTCAAAAGCTTGGAGGTGCATACTAGTTTTCTGCTGTTTTCTTTGTGACTTACTATTAATGGATGCAATATTACTCCGTACATTGGTTCTAAAAGGAATCAGAAAGCTTGATGTTTGCTAGATTTTCAAGGAAGATAACTGGAATGTTTCCCAAATTTTATTTGATCTAAATAAAACGTCAATTGCTAACCTTTTTAGTTGCATGGAGGTTAGGAAGAAAAAAAAATCCCCTCTCCTTACTTCAGGTAAAGATTTTTTATCACCCCCAAAGTAGGATCAATGACAACAAATGGAGGATGCGCTAGACTTTCAAAAAGAAATTTTGCCTCATTCAGTAATAGATTGCCTCTTACCCTCCCTTTGTAGTTTTCTCTATGCAAATCGATACAAATCCCACCATTTCAGTCGGCCAATCCTTTCTCTCTGAACACTGCTCATTTTCTTTTCCTGGTTTTGTCTTGGTTCAGCCTCAATTTCTTCCTCTTTTCTTACACCATAATCAGACTATGATCAATAGCTTGTATGGCTTTCTGTTAGAATGGTCTGTAATTTCTAGCCTCGACTGAATTTAAAATTCTTATCAATTGCCAGGGGAACTTTTCCTTGTTCAAAATAATGGATTTCATTAATTTTAGTCTTAGATCAATATAATATTAACTTTTTTGCTGCCCTCTTAGTTTGATCCATTCAGTATGATCATGTAGTTCTAGATTCAGTCTTTTTCTTTGCCATCTTAGGTCATCTTAGCATCATTCAATTTTCCTTTTGACAGGATATTGCGCATATCTGGATGCAGAGAATGCATTGGACCCTTTTCTTGCGGAATCCATGGGTGTAAACACAGAAAATCTTCTTATTTCACGGCCAAGTTCTGCTGAAAATTTGCTGAGTGTGGTTGATACACTGACCAAAAGTGGATCTGCTGATGTAATTGTAGTTGATAGTGTATGTGATATTTCTCAAATACACACATGATAATTTAATTAATCTTTTACAGATGCAAACTTTAGTGTTATTGTAAGCTTTGCTTCGTTTTATTTTATTTTTTATGATACCTTTTCAATTTATTAGTTTTTGGAATCATGGTTTCATTATTATGGTATAAAATGAGGTACTCTGCGGATATTGGAGTTTGTCCGAGGGTGTATGCTTTCCTGTCCTTGCCAGTTTTTGTATGCTTAAGTTCCATCATGTACATGAGAAAAGACTTGCTTAGCGTCTGCCATTGCTTGTAGTTGCAGACTTGTATCAGTATGATGTGGACTCCAGATTGCCATGACTCTGAAAATTTATTACTACTTTGGAAGTTGTAGTTTAATAAGTGTTTCTTTTACAGTTTTTCTATCGTAATATCATGAGTCCCCTCCACTAAAAAGCTTTTCATCATTCCACTGCAGGCTCAAGCTTGTTTGTATGGTTCGCTGTCATCTAGCATCCTTAGGATCTGGCTAATGATTTTGGGCTTGTCGACACTTTTGAATTTCATACATGTTAATTTCATAATTTTAGGCTCCTGGTCGCATAGCCTCTCAAAATTCACAGTTCCCTGCGCTTGATGCATATTCATAGATGTAAATCATCAGTCATAATCGTTCCTTGATTATCGAGTTACTATTGTCTTTTTTTTCATCGTGATTTACTGAATTTCATTAGTACTAATCTTCTGCTTAATGGATTTCGCAGGTTGCGGCCCTAGTCCCCCAGTATGAACTTGATAATTCGATAGGTGACCGTAATGGAGATGTACAATCGCGAATAATGACCCAGGCACTCCGTAAAATTCATTCTTCACTATGCCGCTCTCAAACTCTAATTATTTTTGTTAATCAGGTTTGGCTGCTCTAAACCCATTTTGAACTTTAATGGATGTTGTGAACTCAACTCCTTTTATTAATTTGCTGGGGAAACATTGTCTTGCAGATTAGATCAAGACCTGGTCTTGATTTTGGAAGCTTAGAGGTCACTTGTGGCGGAAATGCCTTGAAATTTTATTCAGCCGTGCGATTGAGAATGATTCGGACAGGATTGCTCAAGAATGAGGAAATGGTAAATCGGTCTATGGACTCTATACTAATTGAAGATTAGTATGCTTTTGAAATGTTCTCTAAAGCAATACAATTGGTGAAAGCTACTGATGTTTTGCTTGAACCTGTTTTATCATCTTATGCTACAATCATTTCTCGTTCGTTCTTCAGATAAGCGGTCTAGGAATTTGCGTGCAAGTCGTGAAGAATAAACTGACACCTGAATTGAAAAACGCTGAACTGAAATTAGCATTCGGGAAAGGCTTCTGTGGCGCATCTGAGGTCTTGGATTTGGCTTCTGAACATGGAATCATAGGGAAAGAAGGATGTAACTTTCTCATCGACGGAGAATTTTTCGGTAATACACTTGCAGCTGAGCAGTACCTGACGGAAAACAGTTTCGTTCTTGATAACATTGTCATACAAGTACGTAGAAAGTTGTTCGAAAGAAATGCACGTGAATGGACCGAGTTTTAGATCTTCGATTCTATGAGCTCTTGCAAAAGCTTGATTGATAGTTTCCAAACAAGCAGGCAAAGAGCACTGCTACACAGAAACAACATTGGATGATGATGACAGATGATGTGAGAGAATTAATGGTGAGATTTTTAAGGTAAATTCAATTGTAGCCACTTAGTTCAATCAGTAAACATAGGAACGAGATGGATGAACCATTCAAGTGCATGTATCAGTTTGAGAATTTGTGCTTGAAGCTCAAACAGGCTCAGGCTTTTTCCTGTGTATAGTGTTTGATCATAAAACAGAACCTTGTAATTTTTATTAATTTCGTAACAATTACTAGTTTTGTGATAAGATTTATGGTCAAGAATATCTTTACTTTTAAGCCTAAACAAATGGCTAAGATTACACTTGTGTTAGATTTTTGGGGTTATGAAAGAGGTTTAAGCAAAAAAATTAAAATTAAAAAACCAAATTGGTTTACGCTTAATAAGTGAAAGAGGTTACGCTTAACGTTTAATTTTAGTCATTTAGTTAGATCCAACGGCTTAAAAGTAGAGGTATTTATTCTAACTAAAATAAGGTAGTTCTTACTAAAAAATTTCTTGCCATGATTTGCGCTTGTCACCTAGCCCCGCCAAGCAGCCTATCCTACGAATCTGAAGCTAAAATCTGTTATTTCTCCACTTTGACTACAATTTCCACAGATGCAGTCTTTTCCTTTTGGACCAATCGATAATCAATTTTCCACATTATCAATTCACTCTGAAGGAACCTAATCAAGAAGGCTCGTGTGGGACTTGGATTGGAAGTGGATGATCGGCAGCTTACACTTAACCGATGTGTGATATAAGTCCTAACATTCACTCACATTTGTAAGCTTTGTTATGTGAGACTCAATAAGTGAACACTTGTTTCGATACTCGTAAGAGCGCCACATAAATCCAACTCAAACAATCAGAACATCGCATAAATCCATCTCAAACAACTCTGATCAGAGGTGTTGTCAGTTTTAGACTTAAGGTCTGTTCCGTTTTTTCCTAAAAAATTGTATCTTGATTGAGAGAGAGATTGAATCTTTACTTATAATCCACATCTACCGATCGACTACTGACAACTAACCAAGGTATCATACAAAGTCCTAACACTTCCATTTCCAAGCACTCATAAAGATTAAATGCATCTTAAAAACCCTAGTAATTGTCATTGAATGCCATCCAATTCCATGAGAATTAGATTGTCTTGAAGAATAGTCAAAGCCTCCAACCCTAGAATCACTCTTCCAGCTCATTGTCACATGTTAATGTTTGTATTTATTTTCCAACCCATTTTTTGGGTTTTGTCATAAAAATGTATTCACAACTTGAGAGACTCCTAAGAATGACACACCCACAAAAGGACGCGGAAAGACTTTTCTCAGAAAGTAAATATGAACAATGGTAGATTAACGTGCACTGCTTGAGTTTCTGTGGAAAAATCTTGAGCTTTTCCTCCCTATAAATTGGACATAAAGTAGCAACCTTCCTCACATCCTTATTAGTGTTCTTTCCCTGCAAAACCTCCCTTCACCATGTCTAAACCATATTCTGCTCCTGAAACCTCTTCAATGGTTTCCATTTTGCTTCTCTTTGGGCTGCTGATGGCCGGCATAAGCACGACAGGTCTTACGCTCTCAAAACATTTATGCACATTACATATATTCATATACTTGTGGCTTGTTAGATACACGTGCTCATATCTCACAGTTATGTATAAGTATACAAGTAAGTATGCATTAGTGTACGATAGCTCTTGCGTGCAGACCGGGTTCCCTAATTAGTAATTACATTGAGAAATCCATTTTTGGCTAAAACCAGGGATTACTTGCACTTTTACTAGCTTTTTTACAGTCATAATCATAACCCAGTTGATCAAAGAAAATATTACTATGCAGGTGCCCAAATAGGAGTTTGTTATGGAATGCAGGGAAACGACTTACCATCAAAACAAGAAGTGATAGATCTCTACAAGCAAAGAAGCATCAAGAGAATGAGACTCTATGATCCAAACCCAGAAGCTCTTCAAGCCCTTAGAGGCTCAGACATTGAACTCATGCTTGGTCTACCAAATGATGACCTTCAAAGGATTGCCTCCAGTCAAGCCAATGCAGACAGTTGGGTCCAAAACAATGTCAAGAACTATGATAATGTCAGGTTTAAATACATCGCCGTAGGAAATGAAGTGAAGCCGTCCTCTCCATCCGCGCAATTTCTAGTCCCTGCAATGCAGAACATCAAAAATGCACTATCCGGGGCCGGACTCGGAAATATTAAAGTCTCCACTGCTATTGACACTGGTACAATTGGTGTTTCTTTTCCACCATCTGCAGGCACTTTCAGTGGAGAGTACGGAGCACTAATCGACCCGATTGTTAAATTCTTAGTGAAAAACCAATCTCCATTGCTCCTTAACCTGTATCCTTACTTCAGTTACAGTGGTAACACTAAGGACATTCGTCTCGATTACGCGCTTTTCACAGCTCCATCCGTAGTCGTTTCAGACCCACCAAGGGAATACAAGAATCTGTTTGATGCAATCTTGGATTCTGTTTACGCCGCCTTGGAGAAAGTTAATGGTGGGTCTTTGGAGATCGTTGTGTCTGAGTCTGGGTGGCCTACAGCAGGAGGACCAGAAACATCAGTAGACAATGCAAGAACTTACAATAACAACTTGGTTCAGCATGTCAAAGGAGGGTCTCCAAGGAAGCCCGGGAAGCCTATTGAAACTTACATTTTTGCCTTGTTTGATGAGAATAACAAGACTCCTGAATTGGAGAAGCATTGGGGACTCTTTTCTCCAGATAAACAGCCCAAGTACCCCATGAATTTCAACTAATTATGCAAGAGAGCATTGAACAATGTGTTAGCAACTGAATACGGGCATTGTATGTGTAGTACTATCAATAATGGACTGTGACACAGCTCATGTATGCATGGCAAGAAATAAAATCAAAAATAAAGGATTTCAGGTTATATTTTTTTCGTATTTCTTGTATTCTTCCATCCCAAAATCTCTCCTCCCGACGCGAATGCTCTTGCCGAGCATAGCCTTTAATAGGTTCATTTCAACAAGTTTCCTGCACATCCAACTGTAAGTTGGTATGCTATTCATAAACTACTTCCTTCATATGATTTGCTTCACAATAGCCATAAAATTCACCTGCAACCCCTGTATTCTCCGAGAGATCAAGTCCTCTGTCTGAGATGGCAAAACAGACTTTGATCTGGCATTTCAGGTCAACTCCATAAAGTAAATTTTGAATATTCTGCTTTGCAGACACATGATAGGGATTCCAGGCCGGCCTCGGCCTCTGTCACGAACACTATGTATCCAAATTTGAGGTTTCCATGGTGTTTGACATTGTTTTGGAACCATGAATTAACAATAGTTCAACTACCTTGTTATAGCCACAGAGCTTGACATTTTCAAACTTCCCTCTCGAAACCCTACTAGGCAAGTGTCATGAAGATTTCTGATGAATGCTTGTGGAAAAGTCTTTAAAATGACAACCAAAGACATATAAGCCTGTCTTTTTTTCCATAACATTACATGTGTCTCATATCCTGAGAGATAAGAAGCATATACACAAAGAAAGCAATGTGTGTGGCTTGTTTTACCAGATTGAGTTGGTGCCACATCATTGAGAAAGAGAATTTGGACATCTACAATGTGACAAACTTAAGTAAGAAAATTCAAGCTACAGATTTTAAGAAGATAAGAAAGAGGCCGAAATGCTTGAACTAAAGAAAAATGTTGTATTAGATAGGATTAGCTATCTAGAAAGAATATACTGAGTTTGAATTTCCACTGGAGCAACATCTTTCTAACTACGCGCTGGGCTTTGTCCTAATTTATCATGCCGTCGGGAAACTTTTGTGTGTGCGGGTATGACGGAGAGTTTAATATTGAGGCTCAATATTACAATTTGGAGAAGTCAAGTGTTCATGAAATCAGATCTCAATATTCATGATTAAGGCTCCTTGATATTAATGAGACAGAGAACTTGATCTCTCGGAGAATACAAGGGTTGCAAGTGAATTTTATGGCTATTGTGAAGCAAATCATATGAAGGAAGTAGTTTATGAATAGCATTCAAACTTACAGTTAGATGTGCAGGAAACTTGGTGAAATGAACCTATTAAAGGCTATGCTCGGCAAGAGCATTCGCGTCGGGAGGAGAGATTTTGGGATGGAAGAATACAAGAAATACGAAAAAAATATAACCTGAAATCCTTTATTTTTGATTTTATTTCTTGCCATGCATACATGAGCTGTGTCACAGTCCATTATTGATAGTACTACACATAAAATGCCCTTATTCAGTTGCTAATACATTGTTCAATGCTCTCTTGCATAATTAGTTGAAATTCATGGGGTACTTGGGCCGTTTATCTGGAGAAAAGAGTCCCCAATGCTTCTCCAATTCAGGAGTCTTGTTATTCTCATCAAACAAGGCAAAAATGTAAGTTTCAATAGGCTTCCCGGGCTTCCTTGGAGACCCTCTTTTGACATGCTGAACCAAGTTGTTATTGTAAGTTCTTGCATTGTCTACTGATGTTCCTGGTCCTCCTGCTGTAGGCCACCCAGACTCAGACACAACGATCTCCGAAGACACACCATTGACTTTCTCCAAGGCGGCGTAAACAGAATCCAAGATTGCATCAAACAGATTCTTGTATTCCCTTGGTGGGTCTGAAACGACTACGGATGGAGCTGTGAAAAGCGCGTAATCGAGACGAATGTCCTTAGTGTTACCAATGTAACTGAAGTAAGGATACAGGTTAAGGAGCAATGGAGATTGGTTGCTCACTAAGAAGTTAACAATCTGGTTGATTAGTGCTCCGTACTCTCCACTGAAAGTGTTACGATTTGGACCTCAAACATGCAGCGGATTGGCACAAATCGACAAATCCCTTGTTTGAAAATCAAGAACAAAAACACATAGATCTAGTAGTAGAGAGAGATAATAAAGAGTAAAGAATCAACGAAGAACACAAGATTTACGTGGTTCGGCGTTTGCCTACATCCACGGGAGAAGGGTGATGATCTTGTATTGAGGTTTTGAGAGAGAGTACAGAGTTTTACAAGCCAGAATGTCTCTGGTCCATAAAACTGATTTTTGACCGCTTGAGCACACCTGGGCGCTCGAGCATGCTAAGCATGCCAGACTCTGTTTTCAACAAATCTCCACCTCGGCACATATTTTCAAATTTGTGACGACCACGTCTACACAGAAAAAACATCTAGTACATACTCCGTGCAGCAACAATCACCCAATACCGAAGATAAAATAGTTGCACCACAAAACAATCAACTACACAACTGCACCAAACAACACCCAATCTCCCAAACAACGGCTGGACCATCGCAATGGCTGCCTACGTACCCCTCAAGGATCAAGCCCATCGTAGTTCTATCAAATGCCTCCACCGAGGCTAACAACCAACAGAGAGAATATGGAGCAAGTCGAGACAGAGACTGAACTTACTCACCGGAACCACCTTGGTTAACATATCAGCTGGATTCTCCTTTGTATCAACCTTCTTCACAAATATGGCACCTTCCTCTAGAATCTTGCGGATGAAATGATACCTAATCTTAATGTGCTTGGTCTTCGGATGGTAAGCCTGATTCTTCGCCAAATGAATGGCCCCCATGTTATCACAATACACATCGAGCTTGCTTTGCAACAAACCCAACTCACCATACATACCAAGCAACCATTCAGCTTCCTTCACAGCCTCATTAAGGGCCATATACTCTGCCTCCGTAGACGACAAAGCCACAGTAGACTGTAAAGTAGACCTCCAACTAATTGGTCCACCTGCCAAATTAAAGACTAATCCAGTAGTAGACCGACTATTGTCCAAATCACCAGCAAAATCAGAATCCACATATCCAGCACTCAACACATTCTCATGCATAATTTTTTCAAACATTAAACCAACATCCACAGTACCATGCAAATACCGTAGAATCCATTTCACAGCTTGCCAATGACCCTTGCCAGGGTTATGCATATATCTACTCACCAAACTAACAGCATGTGAAATATCAGGTCTGGTACACACCATAGCATACATCAAGCTACCTACCGCATTAGCATATGGAACACGATCCATGTAATCACGTTCCTCATCGGTCTTTGGAGACATAGAAGCACACATTTTAAAATGAGAAGCAAGAGGTGTACTTACGGACTTTGTGTTTTCTTTCATTCCAAAACGTCGTAGTACCTTTTGCAAATATCCCTTTTGGGATAGATAAACTCTGCTCTTCTTTCGATCTCTATGAATCTCCATACCTAGAATTTTCTTGGCTTCACCAAGATCTTTGATTTCAAACTCAGAAGCTAACTGTCTCTTTAACTTCTCAATTTCATCATTGCTCCTGCAAGCTATAAGCATATCATCAACATATAAAAGCAAATAAATGAAATTACCATCCGGTAACTTGTTGTAGTAAACACAAGGATCTTGTTCACTCTCGGTGTACTTTAACCCAAGCATAAACCGATCAAACCGCTTGTTCCACTGTCTAGAAGACTGTTTCAACTCATAAAGCGATCTAGTCAATTTACATACCAAATTATCATCTTCAGCTTTAAACCCACACGGCTGAGTCATATAAATCTCCTCTTCTAAATCACCATGCAAAAACGCAGTTTTCACATCCAACTGAGCTAACTCAAAATCAAACTGTGCTACCAAAGCCAACAAAATACGAATGGAAGTATGTCTCACCACTGGAGAAAACACCTCATTATAATCAATACCTTCCCGTTGAGCATAGCCTTTAGCTACCAACCTAGCCTTGTAGCGAACAGTACCTTCAGGAGATCCTTCCTTCTTGTTGTAGACCCATTTGCACCCAATAGCTCTTCTACCCTTAGGTAACTCACAGAGCTCCCATGTTTGATTCTTTAGGAGAGACTACATCTCTTCCTCCATAGCCAACTGCCACTTATCAGCCTCAATGCTCTGAACAGCCTGCCGATAAGTAGTTGGAATATCATCATCAATAGCCGAAAGTGCATAGGCCACAATCATATTCTTCGTAAGCCAACTAGGTGCCTTTCTCTCACGGACACCTTTAGTTGTTGCAATAGGCTCATGTACAACAGGAATAGGAGCCTCAAAAGCTGAAACATCATCAACTGTATCTGGATCATCACCTCCATCAACCTGGGTTGCATCTGTGTTTACATCCATAGGAGGCTGACCCTCATAACCATTATCTACCTCAGTAGCATTCTCTAATACAGTACGAACTGGAATATTACCTGAAGGTGAAGCTGCATCTATCTCCACCTGCTACGAAACCTTCATGGAATTGGTTGAATTCTCCACCTGCTTGGAGACTTCCGGTTTCATCATGGAAACCTCATTAAAAGTCACATCTCTACTCAACACAATCTTCTTGTATTCTGGATCCCATAGCTTATAGCCTTTAACTCCCTTTTTCACACCCAAAAAAACAGATTTTCTAGCACGTGGTTCCAACTTACTATCTGTGACATGATAATAAGCAGGACACCAAAAAATATGAAGGGAATCATAATCCTGAGCAGGCTTACCAAACCATACCTCCATAGGAGTTTTACCTTGTAATGCAGCCGAAGGCAACCGATTGATGAGATGACAAGCATAAGTCAATGTCTCAGCCCAAAACGCTTTGCCCAATCCAGCATTAGACAACATACACCGTATCCTCTCCAGCAAAGTACGGTTCATGCGTTCTGCCACCCCATTCTGTTGCGGTGTTCCCCTTACTGTGAAGTGTCTTTGGATACCTTCATTCTGGCACAACTGCAAGAACGGATCAGAAGTGTACTCCCCACCATTATCTGAACGGAGTACCTTGATTTTTCTGCCAGTCTGATTCTCCATGACTTTCTTCCACCTCACAAACGTCTCTAGGACTTCATCTTTACGCCTCATGGTGTACACCCATAATCGCCTAGAATAACCATCAACAAAAGTCACAAAATAATGTTTCCCTCCAAGTGATGCATTCTTGGAAGGACCCCAAACATCTGTGTGCACATAATCCAGTATCCCACTAGTCTTGTGGATAGCTGTCCCAAATGTAGCTCTTTTCTGCTTGCCCAGAACACAATGCTCACAGAAATCTAACTTGCAGGCAACGACACCTTTCAATAATCCTTGCTGAACAAGTTTATGCAAAGATTTTTCACCTGTATGCGCCAATCGCATATGCCATAATCTGGTAGTCAACTTGGCTGCAGAATCTGTAGCCTCACTAGTAGCTGCTGCTAAGCCTGTAACTGTATTCCCTTTCAAGTAATACAAGTTACTCTCACGAGTGCCTTTCATTAAAACCATTGCTCCAGAAATTACCTTCAAAGTGCCATCTTGAATAGCAATTCGGTAACCTCTGCTTTCCAACAGCCCGATGGAGATGAGGTTCTTTGTCAGCCCTGGGACAAACCTAACATCTTTCAACTCTCTGACCACTCCATCATGCAACTTCAACTGGATGCTACCAATTCCCATAATCCGACAAGGTTGAGAATTCCCCATCAGAACAACACCACTCTCTAACTTCTCAATGCTAGAGAACCAATCCCTGTTGGGACACACATGGAATGTAGCGCCAGTGTCCAAGATCCACTCACTAGTACTTGCGGAACATACAACCGATGAAATGACCATTGAGTAATCTGAGTCCTCATCTTCACTCTTCTTTTGAGCAATATTAACCGACGAAGAAGTGGAGTTATTCTTCTTCTTTCCCACCTTTGGACAATCTTTCTTCCAATGCCCTTTCTCATGGCAAAAAGCACACTCATCCTTAGCAAGCTTTCGTCCTCCTCTTGATTTGGAACGACCCCGCGAGAAACCACCACCAGATTTCTTTCTATCTCTCGACCTCCCATCTCTTGCCAACAATGCCTCTGATTGTGAATCACGTGATGCCTCTTTATCCTTCTTTCTGAACTCAAAATTCAGCAATGCAGTAGACACTTCATTGTAGTTCAATTCTGTCTTCCCATGTATCAATGTGTTGACAAAGTTCTCAAACTCTTCAGGAAGTGAATTCAACAACAATAAGGCTTTCACCTCATCCTTGACAATTTCTTCTAAATTCGCCAAGTCAGCAAGCAATTTAGTGAACTCATTCAAGTGCTCACTCATAGATGCACCTCTCCTCATAGTGAAGTGATAAAGCTTCCTCAACAAATGGAGACGATTCTCAATGCTCTTCTTCATGTACTTATCCTCTAAAATCTGCCACATCTCCTTAGCCGAGCTCACATCAAGTACCAAGTACTTCAAATCCCTCGCTAAGCATTTTCGGATAGTACCACATGCACGTTTGTTCATATGTGCCCATTCTTTATCATCAATGTCATTCGGCTTGTCTTCCAACACTTCATCAAGATATTGATGCGCTAGAGCATCCATCACTTCGACACGCCATAAACCAAAATTATTTGTCCCATCAAATTTCTCTACATCCAATGACTCATTCGAAACAACCCTAGATTGTCTACCCGGAACCTTTCCACTACCCGAAGCACTTCCACTATCTTTGCCTTTGGTAGTTACAACCGGAATTTCTTCATCACTAGACATCCTTCAATAACTTGATTTCACAAAACAAGGCAGTAATTCCAAATAGATATCAAACCGGTAGAAGAATTGAACAAACGGAACCCAAATCACAAATCAAAATTCTCTCAAGAATTTTGTCAAACACTTTATGGGCACCAACCAAACAACTTCTCCACCCAAACCAAAATCTACTTAGAATCAACAAACGAACCCAAGGAAATCACTAACCTGGAGCTCCGATACCAATTGTTACGATTTGGACCTCAAATATGCAGCGGATTGGCACAAATCGACAAATCCCTTGTTTGAAAATCAAGAACAAAAACACATAGATCTAGTAGTAGAGAGAGATAATAAAGAGTAAAGAATCAACGAAGAACACAAGATTTACGTGGTTCGGCGTTTGCCTACATCCACGGGAGAAGGGTGATGATCTTGTATTGAGGTTTTGAGAGAGAGTACAGAGTTTTACAAAGAGAAAATGAAAGATATACTTTTTGGATCTATTTTCGCAACTTAATAATGTCAAAACATCATACTTCCGCTCGAGCGCTGCTGATCGCTCGAGCGTGCAACAAGCCAGAATGTCTCTGGTCCATAAAACCGATTTTTGACGGCTTGAGCACACCTGGGCGCTCGAGCATGTTAAGCATGCCAGACTCTGTTTTCAACAGAAAGTACCTTTAGATGGTGGAAAAGAAACACCAATTGTACTTGTGTCGATAGCAGTGGAGACTTTAATGTTTCCAAGTCCGGCCCTGGATAGTGCATTTTTGATGTTCCGCATTGCAGGGACTAGAAATTGCGCGGATGGAGACGACGGCTTCACTTCATTTCCTACAGAAATGTATTTAAACCTGACATTAGCATAGTTCTTGACATTTTTTTGGACCCAACTGTCTGCATTGGCTTGACTGGAGGCAATCCTTTGAAGGTCATCATTTGGTAGACCAAGCATGAGTTCAATGTTTGAGCCTCGAAGGGCTTGAAGAGCGTCTTGGTTTGGATCATAGAGTCTCATTCTCTTGATGCCTCTTTGCTTGTAGAGATCTATCACTTCTTGTTTTGGTGGTAAGTGGCTTCCAAGCATTCCATAACAAACTCCTATTTGGGCACCTGCAAAGTAATATTTTCTTTGATCAACTGGGTTATGATTATGACTGAAAAAAAGCTAGTAAAAGTGCAAGTAATCCCTGGTTTTAACCAAAAATGGATTTCTCAATGTAATTACTAATTAGGGAACCCGGTCTGCACGCAAGAGCTATCGTACACTAATGCATACTTACTTGTATACTTATACATAACTGTGAGATATCAGTCACATGTGTATCTTATCTAACAAGTCACAAGTATATGAATCTATGTAACGTGCATAAATGTTTTGAGAGCGTAAGACCTGTCGTGCTTATGCCGGCCATCAGCAGCCCAAAGAGAAGCAAAATGGAAACCATTGAAGAGGTTTCAGGAGCAGAATATGGTTTAGACATGGTGAAGGGAGGTTTTGTAGAGAAAGAACACTAATAAGGATGTGAGGAAGGTTGCTACTTTATGTCCAATTTATAGGGATGAAAAGCTCAAGATTTTTCCACAGAAACTCAAGCAATGCACGTTAATCTACCATTGTTCATAATCACTTTCTGAGAAAAGTCTTTCAACGTCCTTTTGTGCATGTGTCATTCTTAGGAGTCTCACAAGTTGTGAATACTTTTTTATGGCAAAATCCAAAAAATGGGTTGGAAAATAAATACAAACATTAATATGTGACAATGAGCTGGAAGAGTGATTCTAGGGTTGGAGGCTTTGACTATTCTTCAAGACAATCTAATTTTCCTCTCCTAACTAAGTTTAGCATAGACGTCCACAAGTCTCATGGAATTGGATGGCATTCAATGACAATTACTAGGGTTTTTGAGATGCATTTAATCTTTAAGAGTGCTTGGAAATGGAAGTGTTAGGACTTGGGTCCGTTTGGTATGCGTTTCCCACAGCTTAAAGCTGTGGGACCCACTAAAAATGTGGTGCATACTAAACAGACTCTTAAAAATTGCATTTTGGACCGCTTAAACGCGGTCCAAAACGAGACGCTGATACGTCTCATTGCGTTTCAAAGCCACAATTTCATTCAAGACGATTTTGCCCATGTTGAAGACGATCCTGCGCCCATATATGAAACCTTGGCTTGGCATTCTTTCCTGCTTTCCACAGATAGGGATTCATCCGTCTACGCACTCTTGTTTCAAGTCTACGCCTCTCGCAACAATTCCTCTGTCTCTCCCTCTTAGTCTATCGATCTCGACATATCAGGTACTTGTTTCTCTCTCTCTGTTCCTAGATTGAATTCTTGATGTGCTTTGTATGATACCTTGGTTAGTTGTAAGTAGTCGATCGGTAGATGTGGGTTATAAGTAAAATTCAATCTCTCTCTCAACCAAGATACAATTTTTTAGGACAAAACTGAACAGACCTTAAGTCTAAAACTGACAACACCTCTGATCAGAGTTGTTTGAGATGGATTTATGCGATGTTCTGATTGTTTGGGTTGGATTTATGTGGCGCTCTTACGAGTATCCAAACAAGTGTTCACTTATCGGGTCTCACATAACAAAGCTTACAAGTGTGAGTGAATGTGAAGACTTATATCACACATCGATTAAGTGTAAGCTGCCGATCATCCACTTCCAATCTAAGTCCCACACGAGCCTTCTTGATTAGGTTCCTTCAGAGTGAATTGATAATGTGGAAAATTGATTTATCGATTGATCCAAAGGGAAAAGACTGCATCTGTGGAAATTGTAGTCAAAGTGGAGAAATAACAGATTTTAGCTTCAGATTCGTAGGATAGGCTGCTTGGCGGGGCTAGGTGACAAGCGCAAATCATGGCAAGATAATTCAATGCTATTAGTTGATTCAAAATCTAACAAGAGAGATGCCTTGTTACAAAAACTATTCTTGTTTTGATTTTTGTGTGTAAAAAATTATACTGGTATTTAGATCAATTTTACAAATTAATCGATATATTTTTTGTTTAAAATAAAATCAAATTTAATATAAAAAAATGCATGATAATTATGATTATTGCATATAAAATAAAAAACATTTCATACACTTTATAGATTGTTTTTGATTTTTATTTCAAACAAAAAAATATCATTATCAAAAATACAAATATAATCTCTCTAAATTTTAAAAAAATATATTTCTTTTGGACCCCAAATATTAGTTCCTTATTTTAAGATCTAATACGAGAATTATAATTCGTATATTTATATACACAAAAGAAATTTTATAGTAAGAACTTCCTTATTTTAGTTAGAATAAATACCTCTACTTTTAAGCCGTTGGATCTAACTAAATGACTAAAATTAAACGTTAAGCCTTAAAAAAATTAACACTTAAGCGTAAACCAATTTGGTTTTTTAATTTTAATTTTTTTGCTTAAACCTCTTTCATAACCCCAAAAAGCTAACACAAGTGTAATCTTAGCCATTTGTTTAGGCTTAAAAGTAAAGATATTCTTGACCATAAATCTTATCACAAAACTAGTAATTGTTACGAAATTAATAAAAATTACAAGGTTCTGTTTTATGATCAAACACTATACACAGGAAAAAGCCTGAGCCTGTTTGAGCTTCAAGCACAAATTCTCAAACTGATACATGCACTTGAATGGTTCATCCATCTCGTTCCTATGTTTACTGATTGAACTAAGTGGCTACAATTGAATTTACCTTAAAAATCTCACCATTAATTCTCTCACATCATCTGTCATCATCATCCAATGTTGTTTCTGTGTAGCAGTGCTCTTTGCCTGGAGAAAATATTCAGTGGTCGCTGCGCACCACGTCATTATGCTGACCTGGTGCGCATATGCCATTAAATATTTGACACGTGGCATGAAAGCTCAGTCAGCAAACACTCTGCTATCAAGTTCACAAGATAAATGGCAGAGAGAGGAGAGAGAAAGAGAGATGCTTGAAGATGGAGATCTCTAGTTGGCGACCCAACGGGAAGCTGCTCAATTTATGATTATCACTAATCGAGTTGAAGCAACTGGCGGAGATCTTTGGTTGCATAGTCGTCGACGACAAGTTGCTGCTTCTTCGAGATGGAGATACCGCAAAAGCAAATCCGGCGGATCACGATTTCCGACACAATACCTAAATCTGAGCATCCTAAGTCCCCCGAGGCTTGAGCATTTTCCGGTCACAACCTAAATCGAAGAGAAATGTTTGCTTGTTCCCGTCACATTTAATCTTTCTTCCATTTGTTCTTATTCATATATAACAACATTTGATTAAATTAATCAACTAAATAGATTTAGCTGGTTCTTTTGTTTTTAAATCGAGAAGGATTATGGAGAAACCCACCTTACAAAACCCAGCAAATGACAATGGGGGATAGAAGGTACAAAACAAGAAACCCAAATCCAAAAGAGCACCATACTTCAGATACTAAACCCAAATCCAAAACAACATTTGATTAAATTAATCAACTAAATAGATTTAGCTGGTTCTTTTGTTTTTAAATCGAGAAGGATTAGGAAGAAACCCACCTTACAAAACCCAGCAAATGACAATGGGGGTTAGAAGGTACAAAACAAGAAACCCAAATCCAAAAGAGCACCATACTTCAGATCCAATCCAACAGCAGAAACCCACGATGACAAAACCAAAAATCACCAAACAAAATTTTCGTGTTCGATGACGAGAGAATAAGATAATTTTTAAAAAAATTTAACAACGATCTCTCACCCTCTCTTTTAACTGTTAAATTGAAGTTTGCCGACTAAGTTAGCTGACTGAGACTTCATACCACGTGTCAAATATTTAGTGGTCCATGCGCACCACGTCAGCATGATGACATGTTGCGCAATAACCACTGAATATTTTCTCCTTTGCCTGCTTGTTTGGAAACTATCAATCAAGCTTTTGCAAGAGCTCATAGAATCGAAGATCTAAAACTCGGTCCATTCACGAGCATTTCTTTCGAACAACTTTCTACGTACTTGTATGACAATGTTATCAAGAACGAAACTGTTTTCCGTCAGGTACTGCTCAGCTGCAAGTGTATTACCGAAAAATTCTCCGTCGATGAGAAAGTTACATCCTTCTTTCCCTATGATTCCATGTTCAGAAGCCAAATCCAAGACCTCAGATGCGCCACAGAAGCCTTTCCCGAACGCTAATTTCAGTTCAGCCTTTTTCAATTCAGGTGCCAGTTTATTCTTCACGACTTGCACGCAAATTCCTAGACCGCTTATCTGAAGAACGAATGAGAAATGATTGTAGCATAAGATGATAAAACAGGTTCAACCAAAACATCAGTAGCTTTCACCAATTGTATTGCTTTAGAGAACATTTCAAAAGCATACTAATCTTCAATTAGTATAGAGTCCATAGACCGATTTACCATTTCCTCATTCTTGAGCAATCCTGTCCGAATCATTCTCAATCGCACAGCTGAATAAAATTTCAAGGCATTTCCGCCATAAGTGACCTCTAAGCTTCCAAAATCAAGACCTGGTCTTGATCTAATCTGCAAGACAATGTTTCCCCAGCAAATTAATAAAAGGAGTTGAGTTCACAACATCCATTAAAGTTCAAAATGGGTTTAGAGCAGCCAAACCTGATTAACAAAAATAATTAGAGTTTGAGAGAGGCATAGTGAAGAATGAATTTTACGAAGTGCCTGGGTCATTATTCGCGATTGTACATCTCCATTACGGTCACCTATCGAATTATCAAGTTCATACTGGGGAACTAGGGCCGCAACCTGTGAAATCCATTAAGCAGAAGATTAGTACTAATGAAATTCAGTAAATCACGATGGAAAAAAACGACAATAGTAACTCGATAATCAAGGAACGATTATGACTGATGATTTACATCTATGAATATGCATCAAGCGCAGGGAACTGTGAATTTTAAGAGGCTTATGCGACCAGGAGCCTAAAATTATGAAATTAACATGTATGAAATTCAAAAGTGTCGACAAGCCCAAAATAATGTGCAATGAAAGGTTTGTCTGGAGAGAAGAGCCCCTAGTGTTTCTCAGTTTCTGGACCTTGCTTCCAGTTCTCATAAAACATGGCGAAAATGTAAGTTTCGATAGGCCTTCCTGGGTTCTTTGAAGTCCTTTTTTGACCATCATATTCATTTTCCAACCATCCTCTCCACCTATTGTCGGATTGTCGGAAAAAAGCACTCTAAGAACAAGATATTTGTGGCACAGATCAAGCCCATCCGGCCACCTCCAACTACATCTCCAATAAGTAACCCCATATTTGAACTCCACGAGTCGAGGGTAGTCTATTCATCCACTTTTCGGCATCCCGTGTCTACACTTAAGTTCTTATGTTTTAACATAAGCATCCAGAAATCTTAGTCGATGACGAGGTGTGCTAATTGACCTTGCCTTTGCCAGGGCAGATTCTGTTGCAGCCAAATAAGTTGGGAATACTGGAGCATATAGCAGGAGCTAATAATTTCTTTGGGTTTTGTGCTTCTTTCTGATGATTTGGTTCATTACTGGAGTCTGCATAATTACAAGGTCACTCTGCCTGCTTTAGCAGTTTCGTCTTTGTGGTTGGCTGGCCTTATTTTTTTGGCTGGTTTTCAGCTTGCTTCGGTCCAAACTTGGAGACTTCAATTCAAGGTCTCTCTGTCTGCTTTATCAGTTTCGTCATTCCGGCTGGCTGGTCAGTGGTGCTTGGTATTGTTTGGTTCGGTGCTAAGGGTTGTTGTTTGGTTTGCTGATAGGAGTTGATGATTTTTCATGACTTTGCAGCAGAGTCGAGGTCTGTTTGAGCTCGCTTCGGATTGGATTTTTGCTTTGATTTAATTTTAGTTTGTCTTCGGTCTATTGTTGTTCTGTGTTGGGTTTTCTGTCTCCTTCGTTTTGTAACCTCGATATTCCTCTATTTAAGTGAGGATATTAATAAAATTACGGAGGTATCGCCCCTATTAGTAAAAAAAAAAGAGAGAGAGTTGGGAATGCTGGAGAATTCAGGATGGAGCTGGCGTCATCTTCAGCTATATTCCTTTGCGTGTGACAAATTGATCTTCTCGGACATGAATGAGGCGAGTGTAGTCTTTCTGTGGAGTCTTGTTTTTGTGTATTCCTCAGTTTAACCCGTGCGGTGTCAAATATCTTGCTGGTAATAAGATTCGAACTAACAGTTCGTTTCAAAATCCCTGATGCTTCCCTGTCCTGTCCTTCAACATCTGTACATTGATATGTCCCCCAGCTTTCGTAACAAGGCATATCTCTTGTTTTATTTTGAATCAACTAATAGTATTGAATTATCTTGCCATGATTTGCGCTTGTCACGTAGCCACGCCAAGCAACCTCTTCTATGAATGTGAAGCTAAAATATGTTATTTCTCCACTTTGACTATTTCCACTGATTCAGTCTTTCCTTTTGGACCAATGAATAAATCAATTTTCCACATTATCAATTCACTGTGAAGGACCGTAAGCAAGAAGGCTGGTCTGTGACTTAGATTGGAAGTTGGTGATCGGCGGCTTACACTCAACGGATGTGGGATGTGAAACCTAAAGCGAACGCTTGTTTCGATACTCGCAAAAGCGTCGCATAAATTCAACCCAAACAATTCGAGCATAGCATAAATCATCTCAATCAACTATAAGAGGTATTGTCAGTTTTAGGCCTAAGACCTGTTCGGTTTTGTCCTAAGAAATATTATCATTGTTGAGATAAATATTGAATCTTTACTTGTAAACCACACCGACTTAAAATTAATTGAAGTGTCATACAAACTCCTAACACTTCCATTGACAAACCCCATTTCCAAGCAATCTTTAAGATTGAATGCATCTTAAAAACCCGAGTAATTGTCATTGAATGCCATCCAATTCCATGAGACTTGTGGACTTCTATGCTAAACTTAATTGGGATTGGAAAATTAGATTGTCTTGAAGAATAGTCAAGTCCTCCAACCCTAGAATCACTCTTCCAACTCATTATCACAAAATAATGTTTGTATTTATTTTCCAACCCATTTTTCGGGTTTTGTCATAAAAATGTATCCACAACTTGTGAGACTCCTAAGAATGACACATCCATTAAAGGACGTGGGAAGACTTTTCTCAGAAAGAAATTATGAACAATGGTAGATTAACGTCCACTGCTTGAGTTTGCTGTGGAAAAATCTTGAGCTTTTCCTCCCAATAAATTGGACATAAAGAAGCAACCTCCCTCACATCCTTATAAGTGTTCTTTCTCTGCAAAACCTCCCTTCACCATGTCTAAACCATATTCTGTTCCTGAAACCTCTTCAATGGTTTCCATTCTGCTTCTCTTTGGGCTGCTGATGGCCGGCATAAGCACGACAGGTCTTACGCTCTCAAAACATTAATGCACATTACATATATTCATATACTTGTGACTTGTTAGATACACATGTGACTCATATCCCACATCAATTACGTATCTCACTTTTACTAGTTTTGTTTCAGTCATAATCATAACCCAGTTGATCAAAGAAAATATTACTTTGCAGTTGCCCAAATAGGAGTTTGTTATGGAATGCTTGGAAGCAACTTACCACCAAAACAAGAAGTGATAGATCTCTACAAGCAAAGAGGCATCAAGAGAATGAGACTCTATGATCCAAACCAAGACGCTCTTCAAGCCCTTAGAGGCTCAAACATTGAACTCATGCTTGGTCTACCAAATGATGACCTTCAAAGGATTGCCTCCAGTCAAGCCAATGCAGACAGTTGGGTCCGAAAAAATGTCAAGAACTATGCCAATGTCATGTTTAAATACATCGCTGTAGGAAATGAAGTGCAGCCGTCCGATCAATCCGCGCAATTTCTAGTCCCTGCAATGCAGAACATCAAAAATGCACTATCCAGTGCCGGACTTGGAAACATTAAGGTCTCCACTGCTATTGACACTGGTACAATTGGTGTTTCTTTTCCACCATCTGCAGGCACTTTCAGGGAAGAGTACGGAGCACTAATCAACCCGATTGTTAACTTCTTAGTGAAAAACCAATCTCCATTGCTTCTTAACCTGTATCCTTACTTCAGTTACAGTGGTAACACTAAGAACATTCGTCTCGATTACGCGCTTTTCACAGCTACATCAGTAGTCGTTTCAGACCCACCAAGGGAATACAGGAATCTGTTTGATGCGATCTTGGATTCTTTTTACGCCGCCTTGGAGAAAGTTAATGGTGGGTCTTTGGAGATTGTTGTGTCTGAGACTGGGTGGCCTACAGCAGGAGGACCAGGAACATCAGTAGACAATGCAATAACTTACAATAACAACTTGGTTCAGCATGTCAAAGGAGGGTCTCCCAGGAAGCCCGGGAAGCCTATTGAAACTTACATTTTTGCCTTGTTTGATGAGGATTACAAGGCTCCTGAATTGGAGAAGCATTGGGGACTCTTTTCTCCAGATAAACAGCCCAAGTACCCTATGAATTTCAACTCATTATCACCCATTAATGTTTGTATTCCTGTTCCTGTTGGTGATGATATATTCTGAAGCTTAGAGCACTTTGACGTGTCTTGTTTGTGAACTTGGCATATGTTGACCAAGAGTTACTTGTATGTTGTGTTGACTGCCATGTTGTATGGCTTTAATGAATTTTATTTTTTATGGTGGGTGCTGCCAGGTGGAAGCAGTTCATGTACTGGAGTGACCAGTTCTAGAAAATGTCCTCTGTTTTTGTATCTTGTTCTATCTTACATGATTTCTCTGTTCTTGCGGCTGTTTTCTCTCTGAAGTTTGACAAGATTCAACTTTGCTGTCTTGGACACTTCTTAAACCTACAGTTGCTCAGGGAGTTGATCTTGATAAGTCTGTTTCAAACTTGTTATTCGTTTTAAATCTCTGTATCAACATTTCCAACCCCTTTTTTGGGTTTTTAACAAAAATGCATTCTCATGCAACAATACATTTTTAATGTTTCATTAAATTTAACAAATGGATGTTACAAAGTACAACTCTTAATACAATTAAATTGACATAATATATATTTTAATATTTCACATCAGTAAAACACATATCTCAATACAACATCATTATCCAAGTTAATCACTTTCTGATCCTCCATACTATCCCTATCAAATTTACATCAAAATCAAGACCGAGTCTCACTTTTATTACAAAAACTCAAGCCACACCATCATTCACATCACCAAAATATATATTTCAATACAATCACATTAACAAAACATATATTCCAATATATTCACATCATCAAAAATATAAATTTTCACATTATTTATTGATCCAGCAAACACCCACCATTAAGAGTGCTCTTATAACCGGTTGTCTTGGCTTAACCTAAAAAAATTAAATAAAATAATTAAAAAAACACACAAAAAAAAAAGATTCAAATCCCTTTTTCTTTATCTAAGATCCAAACCACGAAAGTCAAATATAAGTCAAAAAGAAAAAGAAACCCATTTTTTTCTTCTAAAACTCAAGGCCCATTTTGTTGTACCAAAAAGCAAAACATCCATCAGTACTCCCACAAGTCAAGCCCAAAACAGCAGCTCAGTTAGAAAACCCCAAGAAAATATCTTAAAAAAATGTGCTTGATCTCAAGGAAATCAAGGGACAGGATTTTTTGGGTTTTAAAATGGATATCAAAGATTTTTAGAGAGTAACATGGGGTACTCAAAAAAAGAAAGAGGAGTGAAATAGGTTTTAAAAGGAAGTGGAGGAATTTTTGGAAGATGACTTGGAAGTTAAAAAAAAAAAGAGTGAGATGGGGTAAAAAAAAGAAAAATAAAAGAATTTTAGGAGAGAATGATGTGTGGAGAGAAAGATAAGGAAATGAATAATTTAGAATTGATTGAGATGAGAGGAAGAAAAAGAAAAAAAAAAGAAAAAGAAGGAAGAATAAAAAAAGGAAATAGGTTTTGTTTTAAAAGAAGGGAGAGTTGCGTTGGAGAATAGAGACATGTGCTTCATGTATGGGTTTGTCAAATGTATGTGGCATGCTATAGCCCACGTGTAAGGCATTGAGTGGTAGAATATTTGACTAGAGAATTTTAGGTGTTGTGTATCTATTTATGTAAAGTGCTGCCGTGTAGTGTATTTAAGCATATCCATTTATACATTAGATAATTATTTAAAAAAAATTATATTAAAAATGTGTAAAATGGTAAAAAAAGAGTAGAAAATGATAAAAAAAAGGTATGAGAGATATGATGCTAATACTCGATATTTAAAGTGTTTATAAATGAAAAATGAAAAGTGAAAAAATTATATTAGAACCAAAAAATTACCACGAATAAAACAGTGACTGATTACGATGGGACCAAGAATCTTACGAAGGACGTTAATGATAAGAGTTTCAGTTCATATAAAAAAAATTGAATTTCGTTATACTTCTTTGACTGATTAGAATATTCGTTTTGTTAATATGATTGTATTGTGAGTTGTGTTTTGCTGTAATAGAAGTGAGACCGCACTATAAAATTTGGAGGGTTTCTCATTGAAGTAACAAGTGAAATACAAAGACCAACACTCTCTTTCTTCTTCTCTTGATTCTAACAAGTAGGTGTAGAGGAAAAAAAGAGAGGAAGTGAGTTAGGATGAAAATAGACAGAGGAGAAAAAAGAAAAGAAAAATGAGTTAGAGAGAAAGAGAGGAAGGTGTCGTTCATAGGGAGAAAAAGAGGAGAGGAGAGAGAGAGAGGAAATAAATAGGAAGAGAAAGTGGGGATAGGGAGCGCTGCAATGCACATTGTATGTGATGTGTCCTTTTTCTAAATTAACACCATTCAACGATGCATTGTAGTTGATGTATGTAGGAAATATTAGTCAATAATGAATGTTTTCCAAAGATATTATTAATATATATATGCAAGATATATCGATATCAAGAAACAACAAAATACAGATCTACCAATATTACAAGTTACCGAACAATGAGTTGAGGAGAGAGCAAGGTACGCTAGTGTGCGAATCTCCTTAAGGTGACAATGCCCCAGCCACAGGTGTCTGCTTTTCCGGGCAAGAACCTCCCAAGATACAATGCTCACTTCCGATGGTAGATGACACAGGTATACCGGCAGGATCGATCGAACCAACAGTGAAAGCACTCTTAGACAGAATTTCGAGAAGATGGAAAGCTATGGAGAAGTATTTCGATAGAGTAAAAATTCTATATTTTCCATACCATTTGGGCTACTATTTATAGTAGAACCCAAACCAAAAACCGACAAATAAATTCTGTAATGGATCAGTAATAAAATGAATTTAAAACTGTAACGGAAATTTGAATTAATTTCGTAACAGAAATTTTTGAATTTCGAATTAGCCTCATGTCCACATTCAACGAACCTTGTAGTGGGCTAGTGCAAAATATTGGGCCCAAATGGGCTACGTAAGCCCGAGCCCGAACAAAAGCTTGAGTGTCTTTGGGCCCAAGTCTTACATCCAACACTTGGGTTTATAAATCCAAGTCACACAACACAATTATGAAATGTGGGATTCCCACATTTCTATTATTTTGCACTCAATATAGCACGTATAACATGCCCACTTTGGAGTCAATTTCCATTCAACCAAAAAAAAAAGGTTTTGGACAACCTTTAACTCCAATCTCTAGTCTTCATATTGAAGATTAGAACCCACTAAATTACATTCAACTAATACTCAATTAGTTGTAAATAATTATTGGTCAAATAGTGGTTGACCACCATTTTTCCAACAATCCCCCACATTGAATGGAAACAGACGACAATTCGGACACAAAGATTTGTCTAAGATTGAAAACTTGTCTGAGAGTGCAGTAGGACCAATACTGCATCGAGATCGGTAGCTTTTGGCTTTGAACCTTCCCTAGTGAAAGTCTATCGGACTTACTCAACTAGTCAGTGGACTGACGCCTTGAACTGCCAGTTGTTTATGTAAGCCCAGACAATAAACCTCACACAGCAATGATCCAATTCACAATTGGTTCTCGGTTGTGTTCGTTGTTTCGGCCATGAACGTCTTGGGTTCAGCGAGTGCTTTAGAAAATATCGCCTTTTAAATATTTTCTTAGAGTCGGCCTTACTCTTCACTCACATAGGTGATGTCCTATCAAGAGTATTCTCTTATACTCTACTTGTATATTTACAAGATATAGGAATCATTAAAAGCATAGCTTAACCTTAACTCGCTTCTTAGCAGTTCTTAGGGCATCCAAGGAATGAGAAAGAGTAAAAACTCCACACTGCTCATACTTAAGTTATTCTCAACTTATGTTTTCCTATTGAACCTAGTCCATGGGATCTCCAATTGCTAGGTTAGGTTTCCATCGAGATAACCTATTTAGCTAAGGCTTTTAAGCCCATTCCCCTCGATGCACAGACTGTCACCTCTCTACTTAAACCTTTTGTAAACGGATCCGCTAGGTTTTCCTTAGATTTTACAAAATCTAAAGAAATTATTCCAGTAGAGAGTAACTGTCTAACGGTATTATGTCTACGATGAATATGTCTAGACTTTCCATTATATATCAAATTTTGTGCTCTAGCAATTGCAGCTTGATTATCACAATGAATGCAAATTGCAGGCACAGGCTTTGGCCATATTGGAATGTCCTCCAAGAAGTGATGAAGCCACTCTGCTTCTTCACCAGCTTTATCCAAAGCTATAAATTCCGATTCCATTGTAGATCGTGCTATGCACGTTTGCTTTGAGGACTTCCATGAAATAGCCGCCCCTCCTAGAAGGAATACATAACCACTTGTGGACTTTGATTCCTCTGAATCTGCAATCCAATTGGCATCACTGTATCCTTCTAAAACAGCCGGGTACTTACCATAGCTCAAAACATTAGTTTTTGTTTTGTTCAGATACCCTAATACTCTCAATAGAGCTTTCCAATGCTCATGTCCAGGATTACTTGTGTATCTGCTTAGTTTACTAACAGAGTACGCAATATCCGGCCTTGTGCAGTTCATGATGTACATCAAACTGCCTATAATTCGAGAGTATTTCAATTGTTGAATACTATCTCCAGTATTCTTATGTAAGACCAGATGAGGGAGAAACAGACTATTAGCATCTTTGATGCCATGTCCTTTAAACCTTTCAATCACTTTCTCAATATAATGTGATTGAGATAATGCTAGGCCTTCCGATGTTTTGGAAATTTTAATGCCTAGTATCACATCCGTTTCACCCATGTCTTTCATGTCAAAGTTTTTTGATAGCATTTTCTTGGTTTTGTTGATGATCTCAATATTTCGACCAAGAATTAGCATATCATCGACATATAGACAAATGATTACACAATCATTGTTTACCAATTTTGTGTAAACACATTTGTCACACTCGTTGATTCGAAATCCATCCCGAATCACTACTTGGTCAAATTTCTCATGCCATTGTTTTGGAGCTTGCTTTAGCCTATACAATGATTTGACAAGTTTACAAACCTTATGCTCTTGTCCTTTGACCTTGAACCCTTCGGGTTGTTCCATATATATCTCTTCATCGAGTTCACCATTTAGGAATGCCGTTTTTGCATCCATTTGGTGAATCATCAAGTCATATAGCGAGGCTATAGCAATTAACATCCGCACGGATGTAATTCTCATGACTGGTGAATAAGTATCAAAGTAATCTAGACCTTCCTTTTGTCTAAACCCTTTGGCTACAAGCCTTGCTTTGTACTTATCTATGGATCCGTCAGCCTTAAGCTTTTTCCTGAAGATCCATTTACATCCAATTGGTTTATTCCCGGGTGGGAGATCAACCAATTCCCAAGTATGGTTACTTAGAATGGATTCTATTTCGCTGTTTACAGCTTCTTTCCATAATGGAGCATCTGGCGTTGACATTGCTTCCTTGAATGTCTGAGGCTCCGTTTCTAACATATATGTTAGAAATTCAGGTCCAAAGGACTTTGAGACTTTTGGTCTCTTGCTCCTTCTCGGTTCCTCGACCTCTTGTTCTTCATTTTGTTCTTTCTCAGAAATTGAATCTCTATTCCTTTTCTGAGAGGTTTCGCTTCGTTTGTAAGGAAATATTTCCTCAAAAAATTCCGCGTCTCTCGTTTCCATGATTGTATTTACATGGATATCATCTATCTCAGATTTGTGTACCAAAAATCTGAATGCACTGCTATTTTGAGCATATCCCAAAAATATGCAATCCACAGTTTTAGGTCCAAGTTTGACTTGCTTTGGTGGAGGTACTGTCACCTTAGCTAGACACCCCCACACTTTCAAGTATTTGAAGGAGGGTGGTCTCTTATTCCACATCTCATATGGAATATTACCTGTTTTCTTGTGGGGTATTCTATTAAGAATATAATTAGCAGTTAGTACTGCTTCCCCCCACAAGTTTTGAGGTAAACCAGAACTTATTAACATGGAATTAAACATTTCTTTTAAAGTTCTATTTTTTCTTTCAGCAATTCCATTTTGCTGAGGTGTATACGGTGCTGTTGTTTAGTGGATAATACCAAACTCAGTACACAATTCATCAAAAAGAGTAGAATCATACTCTCCTCCTCTATCAGATCTTAATGTCTTGATCCTTTTACCAAGTTGATTCTCAACTTCATTTTTATACTTGACAAAGTTGTCCATTGCTTCGTTTTTGCTAGTTAACAAATAAACATAGCAATACCGAGTACAATCATCGATGAATGTAATGAAGTACTTCTTTCCACCTCTACTTTGAACAAATTTCAAGTCGCATAAATCACTATGAATTAATGCTAGAGGCTCAGAACTTCTTTCAATTGTATGAAAAGGTTTCTTGGCAAACTTCGCTTCAACACATGTTTCACATTTATGGTTGACATCCAAATTAAATTTGGGAATTAAACCTAAGTTTGCCAACTTTTTCATTGTACCATAGTTTACATGTCCTAATCTACCATGCCATAAGTATGGAGAGACAACAATGTAAACTGAAGACTCATCTTTATTCATAATAGATTTTGGGTACAGAAATTTGCTGTTTTTATCAATTACAGCAATGTTGGCTTTGAAAAGCCCATCACACATATACCCCTTCCCCACATAAGTTCCATCCTTTGAAACTACAAACTTATTGGATTCAAACACAACCTTGAATCCTTTGATTATCATCACAGGCACAGAAATCAGATTCTTGCGAATCTCTGGGACATGTAGTACATCTCGCAGTGCGAGCTTCCTGCCTGAGGTGAACTTCAAAACCACCTCTCCAGTCCCTTCAATAGTGGCTGAAGCTGAGTTGGCCATGTAGATCTTCTCTCCATCATCTTTCTTCTCATAAGATGTAAATAGGTCTTTATCGATGCAGATATGTTTGGTTGCACCGGTGTCCACCCACCAATCTTTGGTGTTTGTCACCAAGTTCACTTGGGTGACCACATCAGCCAACATCTCTTCAACATCACTGTTTTCAACCAGGTGAGCCTGTTTGGTAACTTTTGCCTTGCCTTTAGCCTTGGCCTTATCCTTCTCCTTGTTAGGACGTTTTCTACAATCCTTGGCTCGGTGACCAGGTTTGTCACAAACAAAGCAGGTGCCCTGGAACTTTTGAGGTTGTTCCTTCTGCTTTCCCTTGGCTTGGTACTCCCTCTTCCGTTTCCCATCAATCTTGGGCTTGGAAGTTTCCACCAAGTTGGCCTTTAGAGCTTTTGGAGGTGCCGTCTTCTTCCGATTGTCTTCCTCAATTCGAAGACGAACGACTAGATCCTCCATCTTGATTTCCTTGCGTTTGTGCTTCAAGTAATTCTTGAAGTCCAACCAACCAGGAGGCAACTTCTCAATGAGTGCTGCCACTCGGAAAGACTCACTTAGAGTCATTCCTTCTGCCAATACGTCATGCAGAATCAGCTGGTAGTCTTCAGCCTGAGTGACGACAGACTTGCTATCCACCATCTTGAAGTCCAGAAATTTGGCCACCACAAATTTCTTGGTACCGGCATCCTCAGTCTTGTACTTCTTCTCCAGAGAGCTCCATAGCTCCTTCGCTGAAGGTATGCCACAATACAGGTCATCAGCTAATCCACCCAGGACTAGATTCCTGCATATGTATTCTCCATCCTTCCAGGCATGCATTGCTGCCACAGTCGTTGGATCCGACTCACCCTCCCGAAGGACAGGGCATTTTTCCGTTAGGAATCGAGCATGATTCCCGGCAGTCAAGTAGAAGTGCATCTTTTGTTGCCACCTCTTGAAATCAATGCCCTTAAATTTTTCCGGCTTTTCAGCGGGAATTACAGGAACCACCCTGTTAGTCATAGGAACATTGTTTCCGATCTCAACGGTTGCAGCAGCAACAGGCACACCTCCAACAGGAGTTGCCATAGGCATACCTCCATTAGGAGCAGCCACGCCACCTTGGTTCACAACACCAGTGGCATTTTCATCACCTCCATTAAGGACGGTGGGTATCTCATTATATGCTTGTTGAATTTGTTCCATCTTTCACTGCAATATCAAATATTGGAGTGAGTAATCAAAAAAAATAAATAATATAATCACAGTAATAGTTCTTACACTCCTTAAAGGTATATACCTTGTCAAATAAAATTTGTAATTTAGAAAAATTAGCAACTAGGTTAGTTCCCAGGAAAGAGGGGGCCTTCCAAATAATATGGCGCGCAATTAAGAAACCCCTTTCCTAGACAGAACTTTCCAAGATACCACAATTCTAAATCACAAATAAAATGTGACGAGTTATGTACCACAATAAAATATTTGATATTAACAATTATCAATTCAATTTATTTTATGATAGCAAATTCATGCAAATATTGTATGTAATATGCAATAATAATAACCAAACCAATATAATAAATTAATTCAAAGAATTTAATAATGAAAATTTGTATGTCTTAAACACATGCACGTGTAATCAATGGCAATAGAGAAGGCTGAGATGACAACATATTTCAAAATTCAAATTGAATTAATTATTAGCTTTATACGTTAAAGTGAATGAATTGTAAGATGGTTAAAATCTCAATTTAAATTTTATTGTACTTTAAATGCAATAATCATATGAGACAATAAAAACACTTTCAAATTTGACTATTTAAATGCAATAATCATATGAGACAATAAAAACACTTTCAAATTTGACTATTTGAATAACAAAACATGCAGTATAATTGTTTTATAAAAAAGGTCAGTTACATAACAAATGACTTATAATTAATGACTATAATTTATATCATGAATTCACAAAACCAACGTTAGCCAATAGAATGAAACGCACAATAACATGCATATATTGTCTTTGAAATATATTTGTACTTTTAAAGCAATATAAATGTGCTTTAACTTGTAATCAATTGCCAGTTTAAAAATTGAACATCTTTAGTTTTAAGTGCATGTAATGATATTCATTTGACTAACGCATGTATGGATTCAACGAAAAATTCATTGGCAGAGTCGATTAAAAATACAAAACTCAATAAAAAGAGTTGAATCAACAATATTCACACGATTAACAAAACAAAGTTTACAGTCTATATTTCAATCAACGTGAACGAAATTCTTGATATCATGCAATTATATATATTGGTTGTTTCTGGGCATAAGAAAAGTTAATAGCATGCACGTACATGCTTATATGAACAAATATAAAAGCAACAGCTACTTGCAAATATAAAAAAATCATGCGGATAAAGCAGATGAGTATAAGCATTATCACCTTAAGAGTGTAGGAAATATTAGTCAATAATGAATGTTTTCCAAAGATATTATTAATATATATATGCAAGATATATCGATATCAAGAAACAACAAAATACAGATCTACCAATATTACAAGTTACCGAACAATGAGTTGAGGAGAGAGCAAGGTACGCTAGTGTGCGAATCTCCTTAAGGTGACAATGCCCCAGCCACAGGTGTCTGCTTTTCCGGGCAAGAACCTCCCAAGATACAATGCTCACTTCCGACGGTAGATGACACAGGTATACCGGCAGGATCGATCGAACCAACAGTGAAAGCACTCTTAGACAGAATTTCGAGAAAATGGAAAGCTATGGAGAAGTATTTCGATAGAGTAAAAATTCTATATTTTCCATACCATTTGGGCTACTATTTATAGTAGAACCCAAACCAAAAACCGACAAATAAATTCTGTAATGGATCAGTAATAAAATGAATTTAAAACTGTAACGGAAATTTGAATTAATTTCGTAACGGAAATTTTTGAATTTCGAATTAGCCTCATGTCCACATTCAACGAACCTTGTAGTGGGCTAGTGCAAAATATTGGGCCCAAATGGGCTACGTAAGCCCGAGCCCGAACAAAAGCTTGGGTGTCTTTGGGCCCAAGTCTTACATCCAACACTTGGGTTTATAAACCCAAGTCACACAACACAATTATGAAATGTGGGATTCCCACATTTCTATTATTTTGCACTCAATATAGCACGTATAACATGCCCACTTTGGAGTCAATTTCCATTCAACCAAAAAAATGGTTTTGGACAACCTTTAACTCCAATCTCTAGTCTTCATATTGAAGATTAGAACCCACTAAATTACATTCAACTACTACTCAATTAGTTGTAAATAATTATTGGTCAAATAGTGGTTGACCACCATTTTTCCAACAATGTATTGTCCTTGTTTTCAATCACTTGAATGGTGTTGATCGAAAACAAATATACATTGCATACAATTATATTGCAGCTCCCATCCCGGAGAAAGTGGTGTGTAGGTGGAAAAAAGCTTGTGTAACAAACTTTTCAATGTAACCCAATTATATGTGGCATTGTCACCTAAAGCTAGTGACATGGAAAGTGTGGTGATATGGGGAAGTATACATTTTAATTTTAATTTCACTATTATGTCTCCAGTTATCCTTTATTCAAAATTTGAAAATCAAATATTCCCTCATAAATTTCCCTTTTCGTTTCCACTTTCATCTTTTCTCTCATATGTTTCTCTCTGTAGAGGTCAAAGAAAGACCAACAATCGATTACATTATATTTTACCCTACAGAATGTGATTATATTGTTTTTTTCGCCATACATATGTGCAATGCATTATTTTTTCCAAATAAACATGTGATTGGATTTTTTTTTTCCTAGAAAGAACTTATATTACATTGTTTTTCCCCTAAAAGGCTAAAATGCTTCAATTACATTGTTTTTTCGTCATACAGACTTGAGATTACATTGTTTTCTCTAAATATAAATTTGTTTGTTTTGTTTTTTAACAGAAAGACCTGATATTACATTGTTTCTTCCTCACACAGCTTCCATTACATTGTTTTTCCTCCAAATAGACTTGAGATTACAATATCAATCAATAATAACAAGCAAGACATATCGTCTCAAAATCATATTCATTCAAATGATTGTCAAAATACAATACACGTTGTTTTTAATTTCCAAAAGTTGTAAAAAAAAAAAGAGAGAAGTTACATTTGTAGCTAGAGGTGGCCGAAGACATCGCTGAAAGTGGATGGATGGCTAGATCAACATATTACATTGTTTTTAAAGACAATGCAATCTGATCGAGTTCACTGGATTCCAATAGTTATGATGCCGAAAAGTGGATGAATAGGCTACCCTCGACTCGTGGAGTTCAAATATCTTGTTGTTAGGATGCTTTTTTCCGACAATCCGACAATGGGTGGAGAGGATGGTTGGAAAATGAATGTGATGGTCAAAAAAGGACTTCAAAGAACCCAGGAAGGCCTATCGAAACTTACATTTTCGCCATGTTTGATGAGAACTGGAAGCAAGGTCCAGAAACAGAGAAACACTGGGGGCTCTTCTCTCCAGACAAACGCCTAAATACCAGGTTAGTTTTAACTAAAAACAAGCAATAATAGTTTGTCAGTGGAATAAAGGCAGTAAGATAGTACTGATATCTTGGTACGAAAGTGACTAATTTAATAACAAATAAGCATACATTGTATGTCCAACCTTTCATCTTACAGTTTCCCAACACCAAACAAACCTGATCATCGCACATTATTGAATTTATATTTTTCTGTACATAATAACATATGCAGCAAAGAAGATAATACTTCAAGCCTTCACATTTTGTGAAAATGAAAACATAGATAAAGAAACAAAAAATACAAAGAAACATAAGAACTTAAGTGTAGACACGGGGTCTAAAAACTTTTTAAGCGTGTTAAAAATATTTTTATACTGCAATATCATCCTCTCAGTGATTTCTTCTTGTCTCTGGTTTTTGAACGGTCACATTAGAGCTTCATTGTAATATTACTCGCCATCAAATTCGGTGCATACTAAACTGCAAGCTTCACGTTTCGCAAAACCTCATCGCCTAAGAACTTAAGCCATCACGTCAACTTGAATACAGGGATTCGTGTTGAGTACCAGAGAGAATATCTTTCTATTTGAGTTAATGAAAATTCTTGTCTACAGACGCACCTGCTTAGAAGTACCACTCTTTGTATTGGTGCTAAAGGATTCACCCTTATAGGAAGACCAATAAGAGAGTTCATCTTTATGTGGCAAGCTGTTTTTAACATAAGCATCCAGAAATCTTAGTCGATGACGAGGTGCGCTAATTGACCTTGCCTTTGCCAGGGCAGATTCTGTTGCAGCCAAATAAGTTGGGAATACTGGAGAATTTGGGATGGAACTGGCATCATCTTCAGCTATATTCCTTTGACCGCGACAAATTGATCTTCTAGGACATGAATGAGGCGAGTGTAGTCCTATCGAGTCTTGCTTTTGTGTATTCCTTAGTTTAAGCTGCGCGGCGTCAAATATCTTGCCGGTAATCAGATTCGAACTAACAGTTCGTTTCAAAATCCCTGATGCTTCCCTGTCTTGTCCTTCAACATCTGTACATTGATATGTCCCCCAGCTTTTTCTGCCACTTCCCATCCTGGCCAATGATTCTTCAAGCATTTGAGTGTCTCTCCTTTCCTGAGATAGAAAATAATATTGTAAAATCTAAAAATGGGAATAAAATATTTGATATCTCACTTAATTTTCCAGGAAAAGTAGCATTTTTTAAGAAGAACAATTTTGGATGCTGCAAAATGTACTTTTGATCTTGCAATGAGCAACAGATAACCAGATTACCCGGCTGGAGAATGAGTATTTCATAATCCGCTCTCGTTTGCGATTGGCTTCTTGCTTTCTCAACCACATGGCTTCCTTATCTTCCTTCAAAAGCGAGCTGCAATCCCAGCCTCGTCTAGTGTTGCATTCAACCTGACAAGACAAAGTTTATGTCAGGCAAAAAAAGTGAAGCATTGTCTTTTGGTTCTAAAGAAATTAATTCATGTACCTTGATTTCCTTCTCTCCCAAGTCTTCCTTTGGCCAATGGAAAATTCTCTTATCACCATCTTTGTAATTTCCACCAGCAATCGGAGTGCTGTTTACTTGTATTTTCAGTGGGAATTTTTTATAGGGCAGCAAACACCATAGCTTGGCAGCTTGTCGTCTCACATTTTGGCCACGAACAAGGGCTTGAAGCCTCACCAATCCCCTCAATGCTCGCAGCGCTTTTCTTGCCTGTTTCACTCCCATTTGAAATTCAAATCAACCTAGGCCAATTCTTACTTGACACAGGGACAGACCATAATGTAACTCCTGTTTCATATCAGCGAGCTTAATGACATGAAACACTTCTGTCATTTTTTTGCAGGTAAGTTCATTTGTGACTGGATTATTGGTAATTCATGAATCATGACTAACCAACTATGTTTTTCCATTCAAGGTTTGGGCAATGAGTTACATCATCAACAAATCATCAGTTCTACTATAATTTCCCAAATACTCTTGTGGAAAATTATGACATTGAAGAGTTTTTATTATTATTATGAACTGTAACATTGAAGAGATAATTCAGATTCTCCCTATTTCCTAGCATTTCTTCAAATAATAAGTCCATATGATACAGTAAGACAGCCTTCCAATTTATTCGGAAGAAGTACAAGGATCAGACTAAATCCTTGATAGGGGAAGTACTAAGTGAAAATTATTCAGTCATTAGCAGAGCTTCATAAGACTCTTAATCCCAAAATAATAATCACATTACCATTACCCTTCTATAAAATCAAAAATTGGAGATGATTAAACAAATGAAAAAAGGAACTCACAAGATATGCACGGAAAGCGGTTTGTATCTTAACAGCAGCCAAGTTTTCATCTGCCTTTGTGAAATGATTGTGTGATTGAGGAGCAGCCGTAAGCCGAACAACCTCAGCAGCAGCTTGGGCAGCAGCAACTGCCGCCTCAGCTGCAGCTGCGGTTGCAATGGCGACTGTCAGAGCATGCTTTTTCTGCTCTTCTGTTGCTTCACTGAATGTTGTCTTTGGTGGAGCAAGTGCAGGATGTTGTCTGATCTTATTAAACCTTCCAATTACCCATCTCCACTTCTTTGATCTCTGAAGGTAAAAATAACAGAGATATTATTCAAACAGAAGTGCAGAAATTTCATCAGCTGAAAGACACAAAAAGGAAAACTCTGTATATCAACCTTTTCTGTCTTCGATTTCGCCTCAGAATCAAAGAGCTTGTTCACCCAACCAAACCAGCAGCTCTTCTTTGCCATTGAGAATTTGAGTCTATCATATTAAACACATTAACCCCTTCTGTGTTCTTCAAGCACGCCTTTAATTATATATAATTGAAAACATTCATTCAGATGTGAAAACTTTTTTTGTTTTTTTTTTTTTTTTTTTTTTTTTTTTTTTTTCAGATGTGAAAACTGACATTGAACACATTGAAAACTGGATCATAAAAATGAATCTAACACGTGCAGAGCTAATTCTCTGAAGAACTAAAAACAAAATGTCAATTTCAGGCTCTATCTACCCATAGCTTTCAGCCAAAGATCCAAAACGCACATCAAAATCTTAAATACGTTATTGGCCACAAGTGGGCATTTCGTCAAATACAAGGTATGCATCAACTACCAACACCCATAAAATTCCAAAGAAACAAAAGAGTCTCACTTTATCTACCACTACCGATCAAAAACATACCTGAAAATAGTACATATTCGTAGGGAAAACCAGAAATGAAGTTCTCTCTATAACTCCATGATCTTTAGACCTCCCAAATCCAATGAAGCTACTGAGTTTTTTGGTGTTCTCCTGTAAAGATCCAGGCTTTGTTTGGCTTGATTCGACTTGGAAGGGTATATATATATCAGTGAGAACTGGAGAGGAGAGTGATCGGTGGGGATGACTCATAACCGTTTAACCTCGTATGGGGCCACTAGTCTTCACAATTCTCTTCCAACTGTTACTTTCAAAACTGCCACTGACCATTTCTAAGCGGCTGGCCTCCACATACGTAGTTTTTGCATGTGAGAAAAGCCAAACAAATCACAAATGGGATACTATTCGTTCTAGACTTATAATATACTTTATATATTTTCTGTAGGTAAGTGGGGAATAGGGAAAGAGAAAGCTTCTGAACTGTTCAAATTAATGGTCTAAGGCATCATCCATTTTGAGGTTACTCATGAAAAGTACATGATATGATTACATATGTACATCTTTTCACTAAATTCTCTTATATGAAGTGGCCAAAAGAACATGGAGGAACTGATCATCAAAGCCAGACTTCAAGGGAAAAGACATAATATTATATTAAAATTATGCATATAGTTGAACCATGTGAGGGAAATTATGCCAAAATGAGAGAGAGAAAAACAAATAGTTTACTATCACCATAGCAATGATTACTCACATAAACCCACCCAATTGACACCACTGATCAATTGTTGACTGAAAACATCAGCTAGTTATAGATTGTGATTAATTTCTTCTTGACTCTGTTTTAACTAATCCAACATATATTTATTAATGGTTAATGGCTTTCTTGCTGCTGCAAGCGGCAGTGTCGTAATGCTCATAATTGATGGATTAAGATAGAGCTTGTTTTGTTTTAACTTAGAGGTAGAAATGTAACTCATGCAGAAATCCAGAAGAAGGAAGGATCGGAGAAGACGCAAGTGCTTGTATCAGTAAGTACTAAGTACTATATAGAGTCTTATATCTGTTACAAGAACAGAAGAACATGCAACAAAGACAAAAATATAAACTCATTACAGCTGGAGTACTGATTTACTCCTCGAGTTTGTTTAAGATTTAGGCCTTGTCCTTTAAAAGTTTATTATTTCATCTTATTTTTCTTAGAAATGAGATGAAGCTGTCCTTGTGTAATTATCTTCTATATTTGACTTTGCCCTACAACTTTCATGCTTTCTATATTTTCTCCATTAATGATCAAGTAAGCGATGATAAAGATGAACTTCAGCTGATACCAGCTTTGTTAATATGCATGTTTGTCCTTACAAAGATTTAGAGAAGTAAGTAACTTCTGACCCATCTGTCTCAATCTCTTGTTTTGTAAGTAATTGGACAGCTTTACTGAAAGTTCGGTGTTTATCACCAAGATCGTTAGTCAACAAATATCAAAACTAAATTGCGGAAAAACAAACGAAAACAACACCAAGAATTTTACGAGAAAATCTCAACCTGGAAAAACCTCGAGTTTATGAGCGACTAACCTTGAGAAACAATCCACTAAAAATAAAAACGAATCAGGAGTTACAACCCTATCTTTGATCTAAAGACATCGCTCATCCCTCCCATTCAATGTTTTGCTTCAACCTTACTCAACCTAACAAGGTAGACACATCTTTTGGATCCCCCAAGAGACTTCGCAAACAAGCAACTCAAGAAGAACAACTCTCAATACAAAAGCCCTCACTACAAATCACTCATTAAACTCTCAAATTCAGAATTTCACACACGAAACAATGAGATGACTTGCTTTTACGAAGTTACAAAAACCCAATGCTCAAATCTCACTCACTAGTAACTTCGGTCACCTCCAAAATAGCTTGGATGAAGTATTTATACCACACATGTGTCTTGAAGAGAAAGACTTCTTTTTCCACATTATCTTCTGAAAAGATACAACACACATCTATACTTGTATGATAACACACGCATGGTGAAAGATAATACACGGCATCCACACTAATTTAAATCCCAATAGAACACTAACATTATCATAGCCGTATGTGGACAACTCTCATAAGACTAGGACACCTATCATAATTATATAAGACATTCTATGAAACAAGAACTCATGTAAACCTGTGATAAAACCCATATTAAAGTAAGAATTTAAAGTCCATACGTTAGTTGAAATAACTTACTACGCCTAACTTACATCACTGCACATCATCACCCAATTGTCAAAATTTAATTGGTTAAATATATCTCACAATTGTTAATTAGGTTTTTTCTTAAATTAAAAACCAACATTTACCATGAAGTTTAATTTGACAAAAACTGATTTGTTATCTTGAAATGTCAGTTTGTATCTCCAATACGTAGAGGCACATTAAGACCTGATCTTTCCCTTGAGAAGAAAGTCATGAGTAAGAAAGCCTCTTTTTACTGCACATGAAACTTGACTTGTGCTAATACAAGACTTTGCCACTAGAATGACTGTTCACTTTTTCTAAACCCTAAACTACAACATCTTGATGTGGCCTTGCCACTATGACTCACTATCACATTCGAGTCAACATAGGCGCTTTAAAAGCATTGTAAATAATTAAAAAGTGTCATTATAGTTTTATTTTGAGGCTTCCAAAAGAAACGTACAAATGTCGTTGGTATACGGTGTTGTAAATATATTTACCGTGCTTAATGTCGTTAAGATTAACTATTTTAGAAAAGGTGTAGAATTTGTTTGGGCACATAATTTATGGTGGAGAATTTTAGAGTTTATAGTTTAGGATTTAAATTAACGAATACGAGTCGATAGACATTGAATTAGGGTTTTCTGTTTTCATATAATTAACTAATATAACTAATGAGTTATTCATTGATCATTTATGGTTTAAATATAAATATATATTATAATCTAAAAAGTTTGCTATGAAGTAGGGTTTGGAATCAAAATTCTTTATCAAAAGTCTACACCGAACCAAACATCAAATATTATAATATCTAAAAATCACACAGATCCGTAAACTATAAACAAAATCGGACCTAGTATTTTAGGTTAATTTCCGGTTGAGCTTACAGTTCGAATCGGTTTCTTCCCCTCCTAATCATTATTGGATTAAATTTGTGGAACACAACTGTGGGTAATTGCCCCAAAAAATAACAGAGTTCATTACAGTTATTTGGTGTGTTGATGCTAGAGAGGTACCCGTGAGGATTTTAGACCCTCTTTGGTCGAGACATTTGGAAGGAGTTTTAGCCATTCAGGCGGAAGAAGAGCTTCGTACCCACCAACATCGTGAATCTTCCAGTCTCACCTATAATCCTCATTCCCCGGCAGCCATAAGCGGCTTTGGATAGCATTGTCAAGGTGAGAGACCTCGATTTCTCTCTTTCCTTTTTCAATTTTTGGGCCATAAAGGTTATGGCACCGGTCTGCGGCTATCTTTCACCGCCTGTGATAATTTCCCTTTGATTTGTGAGGGTGGATAAAATTTTCCATACTTTTTTTGTGTGTGATCACTACCTGTTTGTTGATTTGTTTCACTGACGCTGTATCACTTATTGCGTGCGTTTATATCAAATTTGATCAATGTGCATCAACTGGTTAGCTTCTACATGTACTTGGCTAGTCAGATATACTGACCTGCAGCCCAGACGCCATTAGCGAGTACGTCAAATTTCTATCATTGTTTTCATTTTTGTTTGTTTCTTTGGTTGCGTCATCTTTTGTAAAAATACACGTTGATGATTGATCCCTGTGAACAAATATAATTTTTTTTCTGAATAATCTGTATTTTTTCATGGTCAGGTACTATGGCTGCTGATGAGGAAAACCCTGCATCCACTCCACCAGCAGAGCCTTCTCTTTCAGTCCCTGATGCTCCACCCGCAGTTTCGACGATTAATGTCACCCCGGTTCTACCAATACAACATATCAGTTCCCAAGTAATTCCCATTCAACCTTTGCCTACTATTGCGCCAATTCCTACAGTTCCTCTTGCCCCAGCTGCCCCGCCATTAGCCCCGCTTCCGATACCTGCACCTGTCTTAAGGGCACCTGTGCCACAAAATGGTGATGTCTGAGCCAGTGACTCTGACCATGATGACTTGGGTCCCTCCCGAACTGCTACTGGTTCTACAGAGTATGAGATTTCAGAAGAGAGTAAACTGGTGAGGGAGCGGCAGCAACAGGCTATGTGGGAGCTGATGACAAAGCGTCGTGCTGCTGCTCTCACAGTGCCTACTAATGACATGGCTGTCCGTGCTCGTCTTCGTCGGCTTGGTGAGCCCATAACGTCTTTTGGAGAGCGAGAGATGGAAGGCAGGAAAGGTTGCGTTTGATTATGGCAAAGCTGGATTCTGAAGGACAGCTGGAGAAGCTGATGAAAGCTCATGAGGAGGCAGCAGCTGCAACTGAGGATGTTGAGGAAGAAATGGTTCAGTACCCTTTCTGTACTGAAGGATCAAAGGAGCTATTGGATGCTAGAATTGATATAGCAAAATACTCAATTTTAAGAGCAGCATCACGTCTTGAACGTGCTCGTAGGAAAATGGATGATCCAGATGAAGATGTGAATGCAGAGATTGATTGGCCTCTAAAGCAAGCTGAAAGCTTAGTTCTTGAGTGAAGTGAGATTGGGGATGATAGGCCTCTTACCGGTTGTTCCATCTCACGCAATGGGGAAATGCTGGCACCCTGGTATCTCTCATTTTCTTCCATTTAAATTATTGTGAGTTAATAACCATTATATTCTGTGATTGCTTCTTGAATATTTGCCTATAAAGAATAAACGTTTGTCATAAAGTGGAAGGCCTAGGTTGAACATTTGAGCATTCTTTGTCCACTTCTCTTTGAGTATTTGCATCACATTGTGAATTTGTTGTTGAGTCTTTTACATTGATTGAAGTGAGAAATCATTTGACCTTTTGATGGTTGAGACATTTTTATTCCCTGCTGAAGCGTTGACCAGTTATTAGTAGTGTTGCCGTGAATTATGTGACTTTATGTGTATCATGCATTAAGGTCTCTGAACTAAATGTAATTTTTTTGTTTTTGATTTTATTTTGTTAGTTCTTGGAGCGGGGTTCCTAAACTGTGGAGCATGCCTCAACTAAACAAGGTTTCCGCCTTGAAGGGGCACACAGAACGTGCAACTGACGTTGCATTCTCTCCTGTGCATGACTATCTGGCTACTGCCTCAGCTGATCGAACTGTAAAATTATGGAAAACTGATGGATCCCTCCTGAAGACATTTGAGGGCCATCTGGATCGTATTGGACGTGTTTCTTTCCATCCTTCAGGAAAGTATTTGTGCTCGACTAGCTTTGACAAGACTTGGAGACTATGGGACATAAATACTGGGAGTGGAATTGTTTCTTCAAGAAGGTCATAGTAGAAGCGTATACGAGATTACCTTTCACCCTGATGGATCATTAGCAGCATCTTGTGGACTTGATTCCCTTGCACGTGTTTGGGACCTTCGTACTGGGAGAAGTATCCTCGCTCTGGAAGGTCATGTTCAGCCAGTAAGACTTCAAGACTAAACAGTTTTTTTTTCTTTTAAAAAAAAAATTCTGAGTGGATTGCAACTTATGTTCCAGATTTTCTCCACAGGTTCTTGGTGTCAGCTTTTCACCCAATGGATATTATTTGGTGTCTGGTGGTGAGGATAATTCTTGTCTCGTGTGGGATTTGAGGAAGAAAAAATATTTGTATACAATACCTGCACACTCAAAACTTATATCACTAGTAAAGTTTGAACCTCAAGAGGGTTACCTTTTAGTCACTTCGAGCGATATGCCATTAAAGGTTCAATTTCTTTCTCAAAATTATTGTTACTCCATGGAAGTTGAAGTCTTTGAATCGAAAGTTAGTTAGTGCATTTGTATAATTGCTTGTTTCATATGTCTTACCAGGTTTGGTCTGGCCGAGATTTCAAGCCCGTGAAGACTTTAACTGATCATGAAGCAAAAGTTAATTCTCTTGACATAAGTGCGGGTAAGTTTTCTTCCCTTTTGAACAAATGTTTGCTATCCTTTTTATTATTATTGAAGTATCTCTCCTCTGTTTCCTTGAATGCAAAGCTTTCAGTATATCTCAATTTCCTTCCAATATGATTCCTACTATGTGAATTATTATTATTATTTTTACCGTCATGTTATAAATTCAATTTTGAATCAGAAAAAAAAAAGGTTCTAGTTCATAAACAGGCTTGGCTGATATTTCTGAGGACATATAATTTAGAGTCATCATGAGTTGTAGCCAATACTTAAAAAAAACTCTGGGTACTTCATTGTGGCACCAAAATGTGAGGTTTTGGAGGATGAGTTTGACGTGGTAATGTTGTACAGTATTTTGTATTATTATATCAACAATGCTTCTATTGTCGTTAGTTCTAGTCTCTGAACATTGTCTGCCTCATGTACGATTAGATATTCTCGGTTATCCTTCCTTATGAAGCAAAAAATTGCAATTTATTTGTTCATAGATGTTGTCACTGGTTAACTTGTTGCTTTGTTTTGTTTCAAAGCCTGTCAAATTTGTGACTTAGCTTACAGATGATCCTAGTTGTTCTCTTTGGTTGGCAGACTCTCAATATATTGCGACCGTTTCTCATGACCGGACAATCAAGCTTTGGCGTGGAAGTAGCGATGGTGGGGAAGACCATATGAATATGGATTGTCAACCTCTAAATGTGAGCATCATCAATTTCGTTTCTCAATTTTTGCTTAAGAAGTTCTACTGAGGAGTTGACACAAAAGCATAGTTGCACCAGCACCGGCAGCGATACTTCCCATTCTGGCTTTGATTTTTGAGTTAGGCCTTCTGTTACACACATCATTTGTTGAAGTACCTATTGAACTTGGAGAATTAGCATATAATATATATAAATAAAATCTCCTATGAGATTCTAAATTAAGTCCCAATTTTTTAGGTCCAAATATTTGGAAAAAAAATGAAAAAAAAAATGTCATTTGATCGATTTTGCGAATTGAACGATATATTTTTTGTTTGAAACAACGTGAATCATTTTTTATATGGTATGTTAGAATTTGACTTTTGTTTCGAATAAAAAAAAATCATTTGATTCGTAAAATCCTTCAAAATAAAATTATATAAATTTAAATATATATTTTTTTCACCATAAAAATTAGTAGCTCATTTTAGGGTCTGAGAATATATTATATAACTAGTGTAGTTCCTGTGCTTCGCGTGATATAATTTTTAATTTTTTTAGACATTGTTTATCCACTTTTAAAATAGTTATAATGATTTTAGTAAAATATATGATTAATGGTTATTGGTTCTTTGTTGATGAAATATAATATCGTAACAACAATGATGAAAGTTATTATTGATATATTTTGCATGTCCAAAATGAACATTTTGAAATGATATCCTAATTTTTAGGGCTCAAATTTATATTTATTTTTTCTCTCTTTAAACCTATGACCTAAGCATCTTCATGTGGAGCATTCGTGAGACTTAAGATTAATTAAAAAAATTATACATCCAAGTACGTTAATTTTCTTCGTAGTAGAAGACTCTTTTCCTCGCATGTAAAATTGATATAACGGGATTCTTTGCTTTTACCTCAATAGATTAAATAATGAATGAATTACCTCAATAACTCTTAAAGAGATTAAAACTATTATATAAAAAGGATTGTTGAATAACTTTTAACTATTAAAATATTCAATCAGATTAAATTGAAATTAGAATGAATATGATACTAATTGAGTTTAGCCCCTCTTTTTAGAGTATATGTTAAGCGTATACTCTGTCAACCATATTTCTAGACACTTTCAACTTTTACATTTTATGATAATTTATATTATACGAAAGATACTCTCATTTATAAGGACAATAATTTTAAAAAATATTATTATCAATAATAAGCCATGATTTAACAAAGTCTGCAACTGCTACCCAGATGGCAACGTTTCATTGGTCCCATGACGCCACTTCCTTTAAAAAAAACTAAACTAAATCACACGCTATAAATTCCAAAGAGTGAGGGAGAGGAGACTGAAGAGAGAGCCAACAATGGGAGCTCGGAAAAGAGCGTCCGCAGAGCCTGCAGCTAAGCCGCCGCCGACGGCTGAATTGACACCGCAGCGGAAGCCCCGAGACAAAGAGGCGACTATCACGAATGAACTCCCGATTGTGCCGCCTAAGTCGGGCCTAATTTTCAAGCTCTCTTTTCTTTTACTGGCCCCGTACTTGTACCTCTTCTTCTACCAATACAGGATCGAGGAGGACCTCAAGAGATCTATCCTCATCAATGCGGGGCTTAGCCTTGGTGGCTTCTTTATCACTGTCAAGATGATCCCCACAGCTTCTCGATACGTATTGAGGCGCAATTTGTTTGGTTACGATATCAACAAGAAGGGTACTGCTCAAGGAACCGTTAAAGTGTGAGTGTGTTTTTATAATTCGAGATCTTTTTTTTTTTGCTCGTTCATTTTTTGTTGTTTAATGGTTCTGCGAGCTGAGTTTATGTGAAAATTCTTAGCTTTGGCACCTTAATATGCAATCCTCCCTCCAAGGTACACCAATAATTTTATTTTTCAAATTAGAAAAATGCAATCTTACACGTTATTTGTTCATTCAGACTTTAATTGCGACTGGTGAACTGGGTACATTTTCCATCAAAGTCACTTCAATTTCTGAATTGAAGTTTCTTTCTGTAATATAGATTGTTATATAAACTGTTCTGATTGAAAAACACAGCTTGAATTTCCTTAAATCTTAATCTATATGTTGAACTGGTAGACGTTTGTGTGTCTATTCCTCAAGACTCACCTTTGTTTTGCATTGAAGAGTTTTTATTTTTTATTTTTATGTTTTGTCCTGTTTCTTGGTGATCATCATCTTTCATAAAAAAATTAGTCGCTAGTTTGATTTATTGGATATGATATTTTATTTTATTTTATCAATGTACTGTAATCGATGTCTCCAATCACTGTGCAGTTCTGTTACAAATGGATTGATTAAATTTTAGATTTTCGGAATGCTTTTTTTCTTTCTTTCCCTATTATCTTGCTAATTGTGCCTGCATTTTATGTTTCTTCTTCCGGTATTTGAAAATAGTAAATTGAAATGTCTATATTATGGATCCAGCAGTTGGAAAGTGCTTTATAAGAACCAATAAATATAAGTTTTTTATCCTAAATTTGCTCTCTTTTTTTTGTCAGCATTAGCTGTTTCTTGTGTCGCTATGGGTCAGTGTCATAAATAATGGATTTTAAAGTGCTTTTTCATGCAAGATTGAAGAATAATTTGATTGGAACTCCCATGAGATGAGGTAAACCTGTGATAGTTGAGAGGAATAAATGGTTCATTTCGTTGTTTGTATCAGCCATTAAGTCTAATTACTCATTTTAGCCATAGTTTATAAGTTTTTTTAATGATATTTTTGGTGATTTGTAGGCCTGAGTCATTGGGTATTGCTGTTGGCATTGTCTTTTTGGTGTTGGCAATCTTGTTTCAGTATTTCAACTTCACAGAAGATTCAAATGTAGGTATTTTTTCAATTTTATAGCTTCCTCTCAATATTTTAATACTTTTGAAATTGGATGAGATATAAAAATAATAGTGTGGTTCTCCGTTCTACTAAATAATGCCAGTCATTTTTGGTGTTTGACACATTTTACTCGTCTAGGCATATTTGTTCTGATTACTGATTTACTCATCTCGCTTAGAACAGATGTTAGCATATTTTCCCCAGAGATCATCAATTTCCCAACTTTGATCCTTATACTTTCAATTGAATTGTGCCTGGAAAGTGAAATCTATGGCTAGACTGTTTCACCTCAAAAGAACTTTGCTAGTTCACTACTTCACTGCCAGAATGAAAGATCTTATGGAAACGTGAGGAGCCAATACATTTTTCATGGAGTTAAACCATTTAATACATATAATTTTTCCTTGAACGAGTTCCAGTTTGATTCATAGCCCTCTTCCTTTTTCCCTCATAATTATTTTATCTTTTATTCTCCTTCCTTCATTGTGTTTTCTGTTTATTAAGGGTTTGTTTAGGTAAGTGGGGCTGGGGGAAAACTATTAAGTTATCTGAGAGAAAACTATTAAGTTAGCTGAGAGAAAACTATCTGGTTGCTGTACTTATTCTTAAAAGTTAAAACAATATATGATATAAACACTCATCTATAGCCATTTATGATTTACTTGAATTTATTTCTACGGCTTGAGTACATGATTTAACTACTAGAAATTAAGAGTGACCATTTCATTCTTGCAGTGGCTTGTGGAGTACAATGCAGCACTGGCATCGATCTGCTTCATGATTTTGCTTGGATTTGTTGACGATGTTCTTGACATTCCCTGGAGGGTGTAAGTTCCCTTGTGTCCCATGTTTTTCATATTGATAACCTTTCGTGTTTTTTAAGCATTTGTTTCCTTTCGATGGTGTTGTGAACCGTCTTGTGTTGGCTCCTTACTTGCCTTTTTGTGATTGTTAAGAGCAGGAAATTGCTGCTGCCTTCATTTGCTGCTCTTCCCCTGTTGATGGCATATGCCGGACATACTACTATCATCATACCTAAGCCTTTTGTTCCTTACATTGGGGTTGAGGTTTTTGATTTAGGTATTGTGTGTAACTAAAGTTTGTATCCTAGTTTCTGCTTATTACATTTGAAAAGCTGATTGTTATTCTGTTTGCTGTGTTGTACATTCAGATATTCACGTGGAGTTGTACTTGACATTTAATTCCTTAAGTTACATCCTTGAGTTGCATCCTTCTATTCTTGCTTACAATGTATGTTTTGATGTGACAGGGTGGTTATATAAGCTATACATGGGACTTTTGGCGGTTTTTTGCACAAACTCAATCAACATTCATGCTGGCATAAATGGTCTTGAAGTTGGGCAGACAGTTGTGATTGCATCTGCTGTAAGCGCATGTACTAGTAAAACAGTTGGAGCTTACTACTATTCTTGCTAGCTAAAACATCTTAGTGATAACAGATTTTGATACATAATGTCATGCAAATTGGAGCATCTACAGATCCTGAGTATAAGCAGGCCCATGCATTTTCCATCTATCTTGTTCAACCTTTACTTGCGACTTCATTGGGTTTACTTTCTTACAACTGGTAATGGCACTGCTTTTGAATTATAGAGTTGGTTTCTTAAATTTCTTCCTATGTTGTAAAGTTAGTATCAGTATTTTTGTTTAATCTTGCTTCTCCTAGGTATCCCTCTTCTGTTTTTGTTGGAGATACTTACACGTACTTCGCTGGAATGACCATGGCTGTTGTTGGAATTTTAGGACATTACAGGTGAGTTCCTGAAAATCCTACAATGTTTCACGTATAGACATCATACCTTGAAGAGTGATTTTAAAACGGCTAATATGTGGAGCCTGCCTTCCATTGTTCAAACACATAATACTTAAAGTAACTCTGACATTTATTAAGACTCTTAAGTTATAAGTAGGTAAAATATCCTCAATAAAAGCTTGATTACAGAGGTCTATTGAATTCCATGCATACCTCAATTAACGAGCTTGACTTGAATTTCTCCACATCTTAAATATCATGCTTATCTCTGTGGACTTGACTAATGTACTATTAGTGTGTGTAAATCAAAACATCTGATTCTGACGTACGTTTCTGCTGCTGTAAGGCCAACATCAACAGTTACTAAACATGTTCGCCTCTTAATTCTTGTATAACTGCATTCCGGATTCCTTATCAATGATATTTTCTTAAATTTTCTGGTTACAGTGAGACACTTCTGATATTCTTCCTACCTCAAGTAGTGAACTTTCTCCTGTCACTGCCCCAGGTTTTATCTAATTACTCATCTCTCTCTCTCACTCACTCTCTCTCTCATGCACACACAGAGACGTCATGTAGTAAATTTGCGTTATGAAGATGGCATCTAATTGGGGTTTCTTCTGGTCAGCTTTCTGGTTTTGTAAAATGTCCCAGGCACCGTCTACCTAGGTAGATTTCTTGATTCTCTTCGGCCTTTTATGCTTTTAGAGCTGTAATAAGAAGCAATTTATTTGTTTTTCCTTTTTTTTTCTTTTCTTATTGGAATTTTCAGGTTTGATCCCCAGACTGGATTACTCACTGGGACGAGTGATGGAACACTTGTAAACTTCTACTTGAGAATGTTTGGCTGCATGTCAGAGAAGTCACTTTGTATTCAACTTCTTCTTGTTCAGGTGATTTATCATGTTCATTTCCCTTTGCTATTCATCCCGTGCCTTGTTCTATATTCTTTAAATGACGAGGCACTTAGAGCGATAAGCCATTGTGATAGCTTAAGTTTGTTGAATGTCAAGACGGGCCATTTGGATGCATTTGTATTCGTGCATGTATCGCCCTCCTTAAGAAAAATAAGTTGAAAAGGAATCATTTTGATTAGAGACATCTTTCACCCAGCATAGGAGGATGTGTGAAGATTGGAGTTGGTGCATGTGAGTGTGTTGAGCCGTTGTGCGAGTGCATTAGGCATTAGTCATTAGTCATTAGTCCTGTCCAGATGCCTTAATTGTTTCTAACTAGCTCATCCCCAAATCTGCCTACCTGTTTCAACAGGCTCTTGGATGCTGCTTCTGCTTTGTGCTGAGATATTTTCTTGCTGGTTGGTATAAATGAAAGCCGCACAACTTCTGATGAATATTCTTCATATAGTTATTAACAAGCAAGCATTTGGCATACTGACTGATTGTGTTGTATTGTATCACCTCCTGCTTAGCAGGATGGGTCTTTTTGAGGGAGAAGCGATTTTTCAGTTCAGATGTCACTTTGTTGTACCTATGATGAGGCCCAAAAATTTATTTATACCATATTGTCTCACGTATGTATATCACATGATTTTGAAACAAGAATGCATTTTCAGTTTGGAAGCTTTTTTATATGTCTAACAAGTTCCTTGTCAAACTTATTTCTTGATGGAACCTTCTTAGTGATATGTTTGTGCTTGTTATCGTTGGTATGATGCACTAAACTAGGTTTAATCTTTTATCACTTGGTCATAATAAGGATGTCAACGGAGCGGGTTTGGGGTGGGATCTCTTTGCCCGTACCCATAATCCTAATCTTCACCCTATTTTCATATCCGTTGGTGTGGGAAATTCTTGCCGCTTTATCCGTTTCTCCCGTTGCAATTGTGCAAATCCAGTCTAATTGTGCTGGCAATCATATGAAACTGAAAGCAAAATCATATCAGATGCAGGGGCAAAGCTATTGAATTAAATTATGATGGATTAATATTAAAATAATATTAAATTGGGATGAGCTAATGTTAAAGTAATATTATTTTGATCAGTCTGGAAAAAATTAAAATTTTACAAATCCCTATTCATTTTGATGTTTATGCGAAATGTATTAATTGAATTTTATAGAAGATCAGGATGAACATGATTTAAATTTAATCAGATAAATATTACTTTTAAAATTAAAAAATAGATCAACTAAAATTATGCATAAACTCTTATTCAAAATCATATGCTAGATGGAGGTAAACAATGACTTTGAAAAAGTAAAGAACAAGAAGAATACTGAACTATGCACGCGTTTTGCCTCTAACCTTTAAACAAGTCTTTGGAAAATAGTTGGAAAGTTCCTAAAAGACAACGTAGTAATCTGCTTCTAATTTTTTATTTCCAAGGGGAGCTTTGGTTGTTCTGAGTCTTCTGACCATAAACAAGACTAGAAGACTAGTTCTGAAGGTGCAGTTTTTTCTCACATTCTTCCATCAATAGCATAGTCATCTGCTATATCAGTATCATATGGCTGCTACGGCTTCTTCTTCTTCCACAACTCCTACTAAGAACAAGTATGATGTTTTCATTAGTTTCAGAGGAGCTGACACTCGCGACAACATTCTCAGTCATCTGCATGCTGCTTTGTGTAGAGCAAAAGTTGAAACCTTCATTGACAATGATCTCAGGAGAGGAGATGATGTTTCAGAGGCTCTTCTGAGAACAATCGAGGAATCAAAAATTTCCATAGTCATTTTCTCCGAAAACTATGCTGCTTCTAGGTGGTGTTTGGATGAACTTTTAAAAATCATCGAGTGCAAAGAAAAAAATGCACAAGTAGTTATACCAGTCTTCTTCAAAGTGGATCCATCACATGTGAGAAAGCAGTCAGGGACTTTTGCACAAGCTTTGGCTCAGCATGAAGATCATCCCAAGATACAAAGATGGAGGGATGCGTTGGCCAAAGCAGCTAATTTATCTGGATGGGTTTCACAGATCATGAGGTAATTTTTTCAGCTACTTCTCTCAATCCTCGTTTCTTTTTTCTCCCCAATTCTTGGCATGCTTATTGTTTGAGCAGAGATATCCTGTCTTCAAAATTAATGTATACTTAATGGATTTTCACTTTAAATGATTTTTTCCTATTGCTCAAACATAACCATTTGATCAGTGTAATTTGAAGAGGACTTTCGCCCATGTTAACACCCTTTTTTACCTATAAATCCCCAGTAGTTTATTCCTAACTCCACAGAATCACAATATGTTTTGTCTCTAAAATGCTGATTATGATTTTTTATTTGTGGTTACTGTTTAGTGAAAAGTCTAATGCACTATCTAGATCTCACTGTTATGCTATAACCATCATTTCCTGTTTTTTTAGGCCTGAGGCTACCCTTATCAAAAATATGGTGTCAGATATTTTGGGAAAACTTTACTATACATCCTCAAGCACTTTTGGTAGTCTGGTTGGAATGAGTTCTCACTTTGAGCAAATTGACATGATATTAAGCACGATTTCTGAAGAAGTTCGCATCATAGGATTTTGGGGGATGGGAGGCATCGGTAAGTCAACCCTTGCTAGAGCTTTCTTTAACCATGTTTTCTCACAATTCGAAGGGCATTGTATTATTGAAGATATCAGAGAAACATGTGAGAAGCATGGGCTAAACACCATACGAGAGAAACTTCTCACTGGAATACTGAAGGATGAGAATTTAAATGTAGGCACTCCTAATCTAGGCATTCCTTCTATAATGGACAGGCTCCGTCGCAAGAAGGTTCTTATTGTTTTGGATGATTTAGATGATTTTCAGCATATAGAACTTTTAGTTGGAAGACGTGAGTGCTTGGGTCGAGGAAGTATTATAATCATAACAAGTAGGAACAAACAAGTACTTAAGAGTGGAGTTGATAGGATCTACGAAGTTCCAGGATTGGACTACCATGACGCTCTTTGCCTTTTTGGCCAATATGCTTTCAAACAAAAGCATCCCAGAGATGGTCGTCATATGAGACTATCAAACAGGGCAATAAATTATGCTAAGGGTCATCCATTGGCTCTTAAAATCTTGGGTTCTTATTTATTTGGAAGGAGTGATGAAGAACTGGAAAGTGCATTGAGTAAATTAGAGAGAACTCCTAACATGGATGTTCAGAAAGTGTTGCGAATTAGTTATGATGGACTGGACAATGAAGAAAAGAATATTTTTCTCAACATTGCATGTTTCTTTAAAGGGGATTACGCTGATGAAGTAAAATGCTTCCACGATAGCGGCGGTTATTCCACAGATATTGGAATACGTGTTCTTATTGATAAATCTTTAATAACCATTCACATGGGTCAAGTATGGATGCATGATCTGCTACAGGAAATGGGAAAAGAAATTGTTCGCAAAGAATCCATTGAAGAGCCCGGGAAACGTAGCAGGCTATGGGATCATCATGACATCTCTCGTGTGTTGGCAAGGAACACGGTAATGGCCAAATGTATAATCTCTGTATTGCCTATAAAGATCCGTAGATATAAGAAGAATATGTATTGCATAAGTAGTTTCTCCTTTTTTGCAGCATGCTTATCATTTTATGTCACGACTTCCTTACCTTGATTTGTAGGGGACTGAGGCAGTTAAAGGCATAAGTCTGGATATGCATAACGTAAGAAGTTTCAGTATAAATCCTGCAGCATTTGAGAAGATGCACAGTCTTGAATTCCTCAAAATCAAACTTGACTTGTCTACTTTGGACCTTCCTCATGGCCTTGGATATCTTCCTAGTGCGTTAAGATATATGTATTGGGATCGATACCCTTTGGCATATTTGCCATCGAATTTTCACCTGGAGAATCTAGTTAAGCTTGTAATGCCCCACAGCCATGTTGAACAACTGTGGAATGGAAGACAGGTATGATGTAATATGTTTCTTTGTCAAGCAAACAATTCCACAGAAGCAATTCTCACTTCAAACCTTGCTATTGCACTTGAACCCATTTTGTTTGTTAAATATGCATGGTTCACTGCAGACAATATGCTAATTTTATTACAAAATTTGTTTGTATTTCTTGCATTAATAAAATTAGAAAAATAAACACTCAAGTTTTTATAATGTTTTTCATTTTTGTCACAGGACCTTGCGCACTTGAGCATGATTGACCTCTCTTACTCTGAGAAGTTGATCGAAATTCCAGACCTCTCACTGGCTACGAATCTTCAAAATCTGATTCTTGCAGACTGCAAAAGGCTTAAGAATCTTCCTAGCAGTCTTTCTAGTTTGAAGGCTCTTAATCTCAATGGCTGTTCCCACATCAAAAAGTTTCCAGAGGTCTCAATGAAAATCGAGTATTTAAATTTAGGATGGACGGCAATAGAAGAAGTTCCTTCATCAATTGACTGTTTCACGTCCCTAATTTCATTGAACCTTGGAGGATGCAAGAGACTTAAGAAACTACCCAACAGCATCTATAAATTGAAACCCCTCCGTTATTTTGGTCTCTATTTGCCGTCAAAGAAAAGGGAGCATCTACAAGAAGTTAATATACATCTAAGAGAGTTGAGTGACCATCTTGTTTGGTTATCTGCTGTAGAATTTCTAAATCTCTGTGGGAACAATTTCCAAGAACTACCTGTTGCTATCAAACAGCTTACTAACCTGCAATATCTTTACGTAGACGACTGCAAGAGGCTTCAATCCTTACCTCAACTTCCAATGCATGTCCAACGGATATATGCAAGGAATTGCATAGCACTAGAAATTGTGGCAAGCCCTTTAACCACAGCAACAAGAGGAAAATTTAATTCTGTTGCTGAGTACATTGGGTTCAATTTTTTCAATTGTTTCAAGTTGAATCAAAATGCAAAAAACAGCATTGTGGCAGATGCAGAATCGAAGTTGTTGCAATGGGAAGCTACTTGTCCGGAAACTTTTTCACAGGTCTACTTCTATGTTACTATCTCTCTGTCTCTGTCTCTGTCTTTCTCACTATATATATATTCACATATTTTAAATTAAAATTTATTATTATCGTGATGCAGAGAACCATAGTGGCTAGTATCTCATTTATGGGAGCTGAAATTCCAGATTGGTTCAACTATAAAAGCATGGGATCCTCACTAACTGCAAAGCTTCCAAAGAACTGGTGTAATGCTGAGTTATTCTGCCTGGTTTTCAGCGTTGTTCTTGAATTCAAGGACTTCCCTAGATATGGAAAATTCAATATTTTTAAGTACGATAGCCATATAAGAAACAATATCGGTGACAGCTCCAGTGACAAGGGTTGGTTCAATTTAGCAGGATGGGGAAGTAAAGATACTATTCAATCAGATCATGTCTTGTTAAGTTATGGACAATCCTTGATAAAGGATTGGAGAATGGTACCCAAAGAAGCAGGCAATGCAGATGTGATCTCAATTGAATTCTATGTTGGAGAAGATTCTAGAAACTATTGTAAGATCAAAGAGTGTGGGATCCATTTGCTATACCGTCATGACACAGAAGATGGATGTAGCACTTCAACGATTGAATTTAACTCTCCTAGTAGTCCAACCCAGTTTTCCTTCAATTGTGTGGATGATGATATCGAAGAAACAGTGATAGGAGAGGCTAAAAGCAATGGAGGCTATAATAACAATTGTTTCAATGGAGGCTATACTAATGATTGTTTCAATATGTGTAATCTCGTGGAATATTCCACTCCGGAGAGTAAGAAAATGAGAAAGTGAGATGGAAGGTAAATTCCTGTGGCTTCAGTGGAGACCAACTCTGAAGTCTGAAGTCCCCCTCTGGCCTCTTATTCCATTTTAAGCATTTCCTTCTTCAATCTTTTTATTCATTTTCCTTTTAGTAATGTTGTTTTTAAATATATATATACACATATTTTCATGTTATGCTACTTGATGTATTCTATTTCCAATAACTTCCCTTTCGTTGAAGCTTTTCTTTCCCGTGGGAAGCCTTCCAGCTGAGAACATATTTCTATATGATTATCAACACTGCTTTTCCAACCCAGCTGCATTGATCTTTATTTTGTGTGCTTGTATCAATCCGTGGATATATACTCTTCTTGTCATAACTGATCTGTTTACATTTCTGTCAAAGAAGGCGTCTTGTAAATCAAGGTTGACCTTTACTCAGAAATGTTATTAATACTGAAGCTCTGCTTGAGTGCTGCTTGTGGAAACCCTCTTCTTCCCAAATCCTGTTACATTGCGGGTTACTTCGAATAATTGTTGTCTTTGGTCCTTACCAATACTGTATTGGAACTTGATATTGTGGTTTTGACATTGTTCTTACCGACTATGATGTAGAAAATAAAGACAACAACCAACAGGAAGGAGCAAATTTTAATGGACCTTGACAGTTACTCTGACTTTATATAAGCCGTAGAAAGCATGTGATTACAAACTCATATCCTGTTTGACACATCTGTGTGGCTGTTAGATTCTCCCTGCTTGCAATTATGTGAATATTCTCTGAGTAAAGATGATTTTAATGTAACAGAAACTTTTATGTTCACCATCATATCATGTTCTTAATGCACTCTCCAACTGTTGCAGTGAGACTCCGATATTCTTTTAACAGTGAGCAAAGAAGTCTCTCTTTCACGTAGAAACAGAGTCAGACTGGTGCACATCATCAAGCAAATTGTGTTACATATGTATATGGCATCCGATTGTGGTTCCGTCTGGTCAGTTTTTGGCAAATGTCCTTGGCATTGTCTACCATGGTGTCTTTCTATAATCACTTGAGGCTTATCTGCTTTCAGAGCTGCAAGCCTGCAATGGGCCCCACTGTATATACATATCTAACGATTATACAGTAATTTTTGTTTCAGCTATCTTAAATGTTGTATGTTGTGATTGACACACGATTTTATATGGATCGTATGAGACATGTGAGATTCACGATTTCACATGGACCATGCTCATCTTCCCATTTAGAATAGTTGGAATAAAAATTCTTGACATTTTTGTTTTGTTTATGATTTTAGTAGGTTATTTAATAGCCCATGTTATTAGCAAGGAAAGAGATGATGTGTATGTTTGGTTGAGAGTATGTTTGACAGCGTATAAGTTGTGTAGCGTATAAACTGACAAATAAGTTGTGTGATGTTTGGTAGAGGGTAAATTTTAATAGCGTATAAGCTATCAATTTACAATTAAGGGTATATAAATTAATTTAATAATTAAATAAAAGTTATCGAATATGTGTCTTGTTGGAAAGATATTTATGAGTTGAGTTCGAATATCTATTTTTTTTCAAAATCTAACATATATTTTGAGAGATAAAAGGGCAAACGTGTGAAAGAACATGAACAATAGAGAAAATTGAGGGATTTTTTTTATATGTGACTTGACGTTATTATTGACTGGTGGAATTGAGCTTATAAGTTGAGCGTATAACCCAGTAGCTTTGGGTTAGTTTTAAAATGTATGGGCTGCTCTATAACATTGTACCGATGGGTCATAGTCATAAAAAAAATAGAAAAATTTATAAGATAACGAAACATGTTAAATATGGTCTTTTAAAAATTTAATTAATTAACTACATTCTAAAAAGTGAAATTAAATTATAATTTGAGACAGATAAATATATAAAAAAAAATAAGACTATCTCTATGGGAACGAGATGGTAGAGAATGAAGTGAGGTTGGAACTCAAAATTTGAAATTATATACCATATATAGTTCATTAAACTCGAGGTAACGCCATTTTGATTGGATTTAAAAGGGTGCCTATATTCCCACCCCTACCCTACCCAAACCCCCTATGTGGTTTTATCACTAGATATAAGAATTATTATTGATGTTTGTCTGGTGTAGTCATATCTCACTTAATATTCTTTCACATTTATTAATGTCTCTCAATTGTACTACATGTCATTTTTGGCATCGGCTCATACTCGATTGTTGAGCCTAGATAAATAATTTTGATTCAAGTTATTAGATACGCGTACTATATCAAGTAACATTAGTTAGTACGCATACCTTATTATAATTTTGAATTAGGTCACAGAGTACGGGTACCATGTGTGGTGTGAACCTTACATTACTCACGAACAAGCGATATACATCAGCGAAGGTCACACTATACCGCTTGATGCTATTGATAAATTTTGGAGGAAGTTTGACCTATTTCCATGTGAGTCACTTGAAGATGACGAGATTGACTATAGCGCCGATGTACAAATATTCACAGAACAGTTCAAGCAGCAGACAAGACCTGTTGATTGCTTCTGCATACAACGTGATATTACACGTTCTTAATCATCGAGAAAGCTTGACATATCTACCATTTCGTATAACACCCCCACCACCTTGGCACCATTACGCTATTGCTATAGGGCACGTGAATGGTAATCATTACGTCCAGGTTGGTTTGACGGGGGATTACTCAATGCCTCCTATTACGCCTGAGTGGATTCACTGTAGATATGTTTGTGCAGCTGAATGGGCTACTTCGTATGCTGAGCGATTAGATACGTATATACAGTCAATGTGATCCAAATTTTCTTCCAATGATCCTATTGATGTCCTTGATTAAATTTACATTTAATAATAAATTTTCAACAATTTGCATGCAATATGACCTGTTTTGTTAAACTTTCGAATTCGTCATATTAAATATAATAAATTTATTTATTTTAACACTGACAAATTTTATTTATATTTGTCAAAAACAAATGATATATAAGCCACAATTTGTCTTGGTTTCAATGCTTTCTTTCGTACATAAAAAGATTAAAAAAAGAGTGACAAGTCTGACAGCAGTACAGCTAGTATTAGTTCTCCCTTCCACCCAGTGTGGAGGTGTGTAAATAGATGTGGTCGGATTATCAAAACCCGATTTAAAAACAACAATAATCATTATCTAGGTTGGTGTTAGATCAGAATATCAGATCTTGCACGTGCCCCTTTGCTTGGGCTTTTATTTAACTTCTAGAACCACTCAACGTGGTGGATTGGACTTTCATCACTTTCATGTAAAGTTAGTGGACCAAAATTGTCTTTGAATACAATTAGAATCGATTTGATTAATATTAAAAAAAAATGCAGAAATTTTGAGATCATAAAAGTATATAATGTGTAAAACATCCTATCCACGTAAAATAAAACTTTCTATTAATTAAATTTTTTAATTTGTAAAGTAAGTGATTTTTTATTTTATTTTTTTGCATTTTATAATCATATCTTGTGCTGGTGTCCTGCAATACTAAATAAATGATGATTATAATCCAATCCAGTCTTTTTAACTTAATCCGATTCAATCAATTCATATAATTTTGGAGTCTTGAATTGCACTCTATGTTCATTTTTGTATTCACACATTATATGATATAATATATATATATATATATGTATATAATCAAAAATTGAAACCCCTAAAATATATATGAGTTTATCTCAAAAAAAAAATATATGAGGTGAAGATGTTGGAGGAAGTGAACCATGGAGTAGGATACTCTATCATGTTAGAAAAGGGTGTGTATTTTCTCCATTCCAACGATTTTGTTATGTTGCAAAATAAATCATTTTTGATGGAATAAGTACAAACTTTCATCGCAAAATCATAAGGGAAAAAAGTGAGAACTTTTGCGACGAAATTTATGAAGACTCTTAAAATATGAGTCTCGTTTTACTTCAAATCAATGCAAAGTATTTGATGTTAAGTGAATCCTATGTATATATTTAGTTATTTATAATCAATGTTAAAGATGAAGGGTTATTGGGTTGGGCCAGGTCTGCTCATAGAGTTCATGGGCTTCAGTTTCTTGCTGTATTGCATAAGATCTGGTTTGGTTTCTGTTTCTTCTCTTCAGTTTTTGAATTGCAACAGCAGCAACGATAACTTCTCTTTGATAAGACTTGTAGCCGTTGCCACTATGATGTCTCTAGCATCAATTGTATATTTAGTCTGAGTTTCATAGCTTTCTATATTATGAATCAATAGTAACATATTGATTACTTTCTTTCTTCTTCACCTCTGTTACTTCTTCTTCCTCTTCCTCTTGATTCTTGTTTTTTTTTTTTTGATAAAAGGCTCAACCACTGTAATAGAGCTGTAGTTATTAAACTTTTCATGGTATCGGAGCATCGATGGTACATACTAGATATGCTGTCAACGCATCAAACACATAGATGACTACTACTGGAAGCATTGAGACAAACATGACTGAAGCACAAAATCAGGGAATGACGAACAACAGTGTCGTGTCGCAAAGCACATTGTTGAATCCATATACGATCCTACCTGGGGATTTAACTACAAGCAGCTTGATTGCATTCAAGTTGAATGGTGAAAACTACACCATGTGGAGTCAAAGGACTGTCAAGGCTTTAAAAACCAGGAACAAGGTTGGATTCATTGATGGTACTCTAAAGATGCCACCTGCGGGTGATGCTAACTATGTGGCGTGGACAAGCTGCGACTGCATTATTCAAACATGGATCACAAATAGCATTTCTGAAAGTGTTTTGGCGAGTATGTCTGAAAAGGAGACAGCGTATGATCTCTGGATGGACATCAAAGATAGATTTTCTTCATTCAATGGTGCACGGTTCTTTGAGATCTCCAGACAGCTTTATTGTATGAGGCAGGATAACTCTACTGTGATGGAGTACTACACAAAGCTCAAATCTCTTTGGGAACAATATGACCAACTGGATGAGCAAGGGAGATGTGGGTGTAGCAAGTCTCTGGTCAAGAAGCACAGAGAAATGCTCACTCAATTCTTAATGGGATTGAATGATAATTATCGTGCTCTTAGTCGTCAAATCTGGATGATGGACCCACTGCCTGAAATTAATAAAGCTCTTGGCTTGATCAAGGAAGAGGAGACTCAGCTTAATATGAGTAGAATCAATCCTTCTGGGTAAGAGGTGATGGCCATGAATTTTCAAAGCCAGAACAGTGGTGCACCAACTCAATCCAAGAATAATAACTCTAAGGCTTACAAACCACCTCACAAAAAGGAGCAACTATTCTGTAAGTATTGTAAAAGAAACAACCACACAGTTGATCAGTGTTTTAAGTTGGTTGGATTCCCTGATGGAGTGAAGAGACAGAAATTTAACAATAGGAGTTATCAATCAAAGGCAAATCATGTGGAGGCTGCAGTTGCAGATGTATCAAAAATGGATATAGGAGATGCAAAATTGATGGAGCTGGTTTCATTCATCAAGAACAAATTCAGCAATGAAGAAGTTTCCACCTCTGTCAATCAAGTTAGTAACCCTGCAACAAATGCAGGAGGTAACATATCTAAACTCAATACTCATAAATGGATATTGGATAGTGGTGCTACTGACCACATTGTGTGCTCTGTGAGTTTGCTAAAAAATCATTATCCTGTTATGCATTCAACTGTGACCTTACCTGATGGTAGAAAATTGCCTATCACACATATTGGCACAGTAGACTTAGGTGAGAAATTATTGCTGAAAAATGTTTTATGTGTGCCAGGTTTCTCTTTTAATTTAATATCAGTAAGTAAACTAACACAAGACAATGATATATCACTAAATTTTACAAGGAACATGTGTATAATGCAGGAATTAAGCACCTTCAAGAAGAGTGGAATGGGGATTTTACATGAAGGTCTCTATTTGATGGATACTGGAGTTAAGAGGAGTCAAGAAGCTGGAAATAATCTGAACTATGTATCTAGTTTAAATTTTGTGTCTTCAAAGGTGTGGCATTATAGGTTAGGTCACCCTTCTCCCAATGTAACTAGGATGATGCCACACGGAATTAATGGTATTGAAGAATGTAATATCTGTCATTTTGGTAAAATGAAAAGAAGACCTTTTGGGATTAGTACATCTGTGACTCAAAGTATTTTTGAACTAGTTCACATAGACATATGGGGACCAAATCATATAGAATATGTGGATGGATTTCGATATTTTTAACATTGGTTGATGATCATTCTAGGGTGACTTGGGTATATCTTATGAAGACAAAATCTGAAACTAGAACTAATATTGAGGTTTTTGTTAAATATGTATTAACACAGTTTGATAAGCGGATCAAAATTATAAGAACTGATAATGGCAGTGAGTTTAACATGACTGATTTTTATTCCAAATATGGGATTTTACATCAAAGGACGTGTATATATACTCCCCAACAAAATGGAATTGTTGAGAGGAAGCACCAACATTTACTAAATGTTGCTAGGACAATTAGAATACAATCTGGTTTGCTTGAAGAATATTGGAGTTTTTGTGTATTAACAGCAGCATATTTGATTAATAGATTACCCACAACTATATTAGATAAGAGAACACCTTACACAATCCTATATGGAAAAGAAGTTGATTACAGTGAGTTGAAGGCCTTTGGTTGCTTCTGCATAGCTAAGTTAAATAGACCAATTATTTCTAAGTTTGAATCTAAATCTAAGGCATGTGTATTCTTAGGATATCCTTTTGGTATTAAAGGTTATAAAGTTATGGATTTGGAGACAAGAGATATATTTGTCAGTAGAGATGTCATTTTTCAGGAGGATCTTTTTCCTTTTCTAAGTCAAACAGATTCAGAGTTAAGTGAGAAACCTTCCATAACTAATAAACTAGAGGATGTGATACCTAAGGATGATAGAATAAATGATACACCAGCACATACAGATTTTTCTACTGGAAGGAGAGCTAGAAAACCTCCTCACTATTTAAAAGAATATGAATGTAACAATGTAACCTTACCTTGTACTGATTTACTGGTACATGATCATTGTAAAACAGTGAGCATGAAAACATTTACTGCTACCCATCAAACATTTCTTGCCACCATTGATAAACATTCAGAACCCACTAAATATAGTGAGGCCATTAAAAATAACAATTGGATTCAGGCAATGTCTAATGAAATATCAGCTTTAAGAGCCAACAATACATGGGACTTAGTAGAACTTCCACCGGGTAGAAAAGCCATAGGATCTAAATGGGTGTACAAAATTAAATATAACCCTAATGGCACAATTAAGAGATATAAAGCAAGGCTGGTAGCCTTGGGATATAGTCAGATAGCAGGTTATGATTACACTCAAACCTTTGCTCCTGTCATCAAAATCACCACAGTCAGATTGTTTCTTGCTTTAGCTAGCATAAATCAATGGCATGTGCATCATATTGATGTACACAATGCTTTCCTTAATGGTGATTTAGATGAAGAGGTATACATGAAACTTCCTCCTGGTTATGACAAGGATAATAAAGGCTTAGTCTGTAAGTTAAATAAATCACTATATGGATTGAAGCAAGCTTCTAGACAATGGAACCTTAAATGTAAAGAAGCCTTGTTAACATTTGGTTTTAAACAAAGTAGAGCTGACTACTCTTTGTTTTACTATAGAAGAAATAATAAAATTGTGTTGTTACTTCTTTATGTTGATGATATGGCTATTGGTGGAGATGATCTTGTTTTAATTACTGAGATTAAACAGTTTATTGGATCCTGTTTTAAGGTAAAAGACTTAGGCACCTTAACTTACTTTCTTGGTTTGGAAGTAGCTAAGTCACATGCAGGTTTTATTATCAACCAAAGGAAATATGCTCTTGATTTACTTAAGGAAACTGGTTTCTCAGATTGTAAAGCCTTGAATTCTCCAGTGGACATTAATCTAAAAATGTCTAGTACTTCTGGAGAATACTTGGAAGACCGTACTGAATATAGAAAGATTGTAGGAAAACTTATGTACATTACTATTACACGACCTGACTTGAGTTTTGTTGTGAATACTCTTGCTCAGTTTATGAACACACCAACTGAATTACATCTAAGAGGAGCACATAGAGTTTTAAGATACATTAGAGGCACTGTTGCATTAGGACTATTTTATCCTGCAACTAACAACTTGCAGGTAAGAGGTTATAGTGATTCGGAGTGGGCCTCTTGTATTGATACCAGAAAATCTGTTACTGGTTTTTGCATCAAGCTTGGAGATTCTTTAATATCATGGAAGTCTAAGAAGCAAAAGGTAGTCTCCAAATCCTCTGCAGAAGCTGAATATCGAGCAATGTTTATGACAGTAGCAGAGATGCAATGGATAGGTCATTTATTTCAAGAACTGAACCTTTACTTGCCATATCCAATGGAGCTTCATTGTGATAACCAAGCGGCCATGCACATAGCTAGTAACCCAGTTTTCCATGAAAGAACCAAGCACATAGACTTGGACTGCCATTTCACCAGAGATAAGGTTGCTCGAGGAATCATCAGACTACACTACATCAAGTCATCTGACCAACCTGGGGATTTGTTAACCAAAGGCATACCAATACTCAGTTTGAAGAAGCATCTTTCCAAGCTGAACATCCAGTGATATGCAGCTTGTGGGGGGATGTTAAAGATGAAGGGTTATTGGGCTGGGCCAGGTCTGCTCATAGAGTTCATGGGCTTCAGTTTCTTGCTGTATTGCATAAGATCTGGTTTGGTTTCTGTTTCTTCTCTTCAGTTTTTGAATTGCAACGGCAACAACGGTAACTTCTCTTTGATAACACTTGTAGCCGTTGCCACTATGATGTCTCTAGCATCAATTGTATATTTAGTCTGAGTTTCATAGCTTTCTATATTATGAATCAATGTAACATATTGATTACTTTATTTCTTCTTCACCTCTGTTACTTCTTCTTCCTCTTCCTCTTGATTCTTGTTATCTGCTCAACCATTGTAATAGAGCTGTAGTTATTAAACTTTTCAATCAATAATTATTTCACATGTCGATGTCATAGGATAAAAAAATTTAAGGATAAAATAGCGTCCTTTTAACTCAGATATACACATATAAAATTTTCATCGCAAAATCATAAGAAAAAAAAGTGAGAACTTTTGCGACAAAATTTATGAAGACTCTTAAAATATATGAGTTTCGTTTTACTTCAAATCAATGCGAAGTATTTGATGTTAAGTGAATCATATATACATATTTAATTATTTATAATCAATAATTATTTATAATCAATAATTATTTATAATCAATAATTATTTCATATGTCAATGTCGGAGGATAAAAAAATTTAAAGATAAAATAGTCTTTTTAACTCAGATATATACATATATAACTTTCAATATTAACCTCATTGAAAATCCTCACCATTGTAGACCCAACATCTACGTCAAAGTTGTGTTTTTCTTGCAAGCAATACCAACACAAGCACTCATCAACCATGTCGTTAAGCTTCGTAACACCGATAAATTTTATATTTATTGAAGCTTCCCACGTTTTCTTGTTTTTCAGTCATCAAATTTTCTTATAAGTAGACAATCTGATAATTGAAACTTCAAAGTTCAAACCATCCACATCGTTGTCTTCTAGCGACTCAGTCGTCAGTCCCTTCCTATCTTCCTTTTATGACAACACAGCAACAACACAATACCAATCCGAAAGTTTCACGCCGTCTCCCTATCCTCCCGATCAGCTCTGCGTCACCAATATCAATATCTTTATCTGTTCACAAATCTCAATGTCTCCCACATAATCGGTATTCAGTAGTTATATTTAGTTTCAGTTGCCGTTGCTATTATCCAATATCCAAATTGCATCATTGCCCATGAAACTTTTCTATTTTCTTGCCGAATTGTCTTAAATTCTTTGGATCACGGTTTGAGAAAAAAACCCAAGTGGGGGTTCATTTCTTTGGGTGTTTAAAGATTTTTGAGGTCCTGCTTTGACTTTTCCTTTTCTGGGTTCTCCTAGAATCGTAAGACCCAATTGCGATTTGACAGGCTGGGGTTTTTTTCTTTCCTTCATTTGAGGAGATTGGTTCTTGATTTTTTTAGGGTTTTGCCGGGCATTTGGGAGTCTGATTTGGGAACTTTCTTGTCTGTTGACATCGCTGGTGGCTGGTAACTTGTGGATTTGAAGATCTACCAGTTGTGTGATTTTGGGAGTTTTTGGGTCAATTCAGAGAAAGAGGTTGGAAATTGATTCTAGTGTCCATATGTTGTCATAATTTCTGCAATTAAATCTGCTATTGTTTCATCCATCGCAAAACCTTGGCCATATTCATTTCTCTAGATTGCATTCAAAAGCTTTCATTTTTCTTCTTGGAGGAAGAATCAGATTGCTGAATTGTTGTACATAGTTGGTTGAATCATTTGCTCGACTTGTGAGGTGCAGTCTTCTATAATTCATTTATTTTCAAAAAACTCGCAAAGTCCATATTCTTTGTGTGCAATCTCTTTTACTCTTCTACGCAATAATGAAACTTGGTTCCTCTGCAATCCCCTAGTTTGTACTTCCAAAATCAGTTCACTTGTTCCTTTGTCATCGTTCAGTGACAAATTGTCCTTTAACTCCAGTATACCATATTAAGAAGTCATTTTACTTTGTACAAGATATGGATATAAGTAATGAGGCCAGTGTTGATCCATTTTCTATTGGCCCTTCAACGATTGTTGGTCGGACAATTGCTTTTAGAATTTTATTCTGTAAGTCCATGTCACATTTTGTGCATCAGATTTTTAAGGTGATGTTGAGGTATATATATAGAACTGGAGACTTTTTGGCACCAGTATTATCATGGCTGCATCCCAGGAACCCACAAGGGATTTTAGCAATGGTGACGATAATTGCTTTTCTGTTGAAACGTTACACAAATGTGAAACTGAAAGCAGAAATGGCTTATAAGAGGAAATTTTGGAGAAATATGATGAGGGCTGCATTGACCTATGAGGAATGGGCTCACGCTGCTAGGATGCTTGATAAGGAGACCACAAAGATGAACGAGTCAGACTATTATGATGTAGAGCTTGTGAGAAATAAACTGCAAGAACTCCGCCACCGTCGCCAAGAGGGATCTCTTAGAGATATAATATTTTGCATGAGAGCTGATCTTGTAAGAAATCTTGGTAATATGTGCAACCCTGAGCTTCATAAGGGTAGGCTTCATGTGCCCAGACTAATCAAAGATTATATTGATGAAGTCACTACTCAGCTAAGAATGGTCTGTGACTCAGATTCGGAGGAGCTTTCACTGGAAGAGAAACTTTCTTTTATGCATGAAACGAGACATGGGTTTGGTAGGACGGCTTTGCTTTTGAGTGGGGGTGCTTCCCTCGGAGCTTTTCACATAGGTGTTGTAAAAACATTGGTGGAACATAAACTGTTGCCTCGGATAATCGCCGGTTCCAGTGTCGGATCGATAATATGTTCGCTCCTTGCCACTAGATCATGGCCTGAACTTCAAAGTTTTTTCGAGGATTCTTGGCTCTCTTTGCAGTTCTTTGATCAGCTGGGTGGGATATTTGCGGTTGTGAAGAGGGTCATGATACAGGGGGCTGTTCATGAAATTCAGCACTTACAGTGGATGTTAAGGCATCTCACCAGTAATCTTACATTTCAAGAAGCTTATGACATGACCGGTCGAATTCTTGCTATAACAGTTTGCTCTCCAAGGAGACATGAGCCACCTAGATGCCTTAACTACCTTACTTCACCTCATGTTGTTATATGGAGTGCAGTGACTGCTTCTTGTGCCTTTCCTGGCCTTTTTGAAGCCCAGGAGTTAATGGCAAAGGATAGAAGTGGAGAAATTGTTCCATACCATCCACCGTTTAAGTTGGATCCCGAGGAGGGCTCAGCCACAATTCGTCGGTGGAGGGATGGTAGCCTGGAGATTGATCTACCTATGATGCAAATAAAGGAACTTTTCAATGTTAATCATTTCATTGTGAGCCAGGCAAACCCTCATATTGCACCACTTCTGAGACTGAAGGAGCTTGTGAGAGCTTATGGAGGTAATTTTGCTGCTAAGGTATGTATATACCCATTCAAACCTACATATCTATGATAATTCTTCGTTTGCATCCATTTTAGTTTGAGGATTTGTTTATTTATGTCATTTTATCAACTTAGAAAGCTTGTAGAAGATGTGTCTGCCCTCTTCTTAATGATTTTCTTTGGTTACCCACATTTTATTATAGTCTAATGTTGATGACTTGGGAGTACTTTTCATTTACTGGGATGTTCAGAGGCACTAACTGTTAACTTTTAGCCTATATTTGATGGATTACAGCTTAGAAGGATTTTCAACAATTAATGATTGGTGTCATTGCGTAGCCTTGTGCACGGGAATTGTTTACCTCTACAACTCTAATGTTTGCTTCTTGTTGACATTAGTAAATCATGTATTCTATAAAACTCTCTGTATGACCATTTACACAATCAACCAAACCAAACATTTTTAAATATAAAAGCTTTAGAAGTTTAGGAATAGTTGAGTTAGTTTGCTTGTTTATTATTGTGTTTGCTTGTCTAGAGAAGGGGTATGTTCTGTATCTTCTTAGTCTTTTCTTTTCTTTTCTTTTCAGTTCTATAGCATTTTGGTTAAATTAAAGTAATCGATTTTGATGTTTTGACGTTGTAGTTTGCTCAACTGGCTGAGATGGAGGTAAAACATAGATGCCATCAGTTTCTGGAACTTGGTTTCCCATTAGGAGGACTTGCTAAGCTGTTTGCTCAAGATTGGGAGGGTGACGTTACCGTTGTTATGCCTGCCACAATTGCTCAGGTATGTCTAAAATACTCTTGGCATAAATTATATTCTCCCTATTTAATCTTTCAGCATGATTTCTAGTACTCTGTATCCTACTCACCTTTTCTCCAGCACTTAAAAGATAAATGTCAGAAACCTGAATGTTCAAAATAGTAACTTGAATATCGGGACTTTCATTGGGGTAAAGGGTTGCTTTGCGTGAAATTTCCAGAGTAATCATATAGTTAAATTAGAGCATTTCTGTTCACTCCAATAGTTGAATTCGTATAACGTTACTTACTAGCCTTCTCTATTTACGATGGCAGTATTTGAAAATTATCCAAAATCCATCTCATCTGGAGCTTCAGAAGGCAGCCAACCAAGGTAGAAGGTGCTCATGGGAGAAACTTTCAGCAATAAAAGCCAACTGTGGCATTGAACTTGCTCTCGATGAGTCTGTTGCTATTCTCAACCACATGCGTAAACTCAAAAGGAGTGCCGCGAGAGCTGCTGCAGCTTCCTACGGCCTATCTAGTACAGTGAAATTCAGTGCTTCAAGACGAATTCCTTCTTGGAACTGCATTGCTCGGGAGAACTCAACTAGCTCCCTCGAAGAATACTTCCTTACAGATGTTGCTTCTTCATTACAGCAAGGAGTTGGTAGTGCAGCAGCAGGAGCTCCTTCAAGTAGAAATCTTCGAACACTGCGTAATGCCCATGATGGAAGTGATGGTGAATCTGAAAGTGTAGAACTAAATAATTGGACAAGATCAGGTGGACCCTTGATGAGGACTACTTCTGCAAATAAATTTGTTGATTTTGTCCAAAATCTGGATATTGATCCTGAATTGGCCAAGACTTGGATGTCTCATCCCAACTCCCCTGGTAGTCAGATGGGCGTCAGGGATTCAAACAATCAGAGCCCACGGATGACATCACCAGGTAGAGTTTCAGAAAATATGTTTGAACAAAGAGATTTTAGTGGTAGAGGACCTGGAAATGGTTCTAGCATTTTGGTTACTGAAGGTGATCTTTTGCAGCCTGAAAGGATCAGTAATGGATTTGTGTTTAATATTGTGAAGAAAGAGGACCTTGCAATGTCAACTAGGGGTCACAATATGGAAAGTTGCGGCAATGATGTCGCTGAATGTGTGCAGCTTGACTGTCCAGAAAAGGATATGGACGCTAGCTCCTCTTCTGAATTCGAGGATGACGATGTCACATCAACAAACTTCGTTCGTGGAGCTGCATCCAGTGGTAATTGCATGGATCATTCCGGAGAAGACAATACTAATGATCAAGGACAAGGAGTGTTGGAGGATGGTCACGCTTGAGGGCCATTTAGCTTCAACATGTGATTTATTCCTGTTCATTCCCAGATTATTGTCAATATGAAGTCTCACAGACTACAAAATATAAGACAGATTTGTGACTTCAACAGAAGATCAAAGGTGAAAGCTAAGTGATTATCTCATTTTAACAACGGTAACTGAACCTTTCGGCATTACAAGTTGGTGGAGTTGAAATGCAGCCCTTTCCAGATATGTGCTTCAAACAAAGCTTGTCTCTGAGGTGTCAAAGACAAGCTGCTCACGCCATGACCAGAGGAATGTCACTGCTTGCCTGATCCTGGTATTTAGCGAAGATACACCATCTACTTTTGAATGAGCACTGTGAACTAATTTTTCCTGACCGGGCCAAGCTAAGCTCTAAATTCCCGTTCTTATTTTTGAATATGAGAAATGAGTATGCCCCCCCACCCCCTCGCTCTAGATGGTTGTGCATGTAAATAAAACTATAAAAGTGATATTCTTGTCTACATGATGTACTAGCAACGTTTATGAAGCACCGACACTGGATCAAGGAATTCTTTGGTTAGTTTTGATTACATCCAAATCAATTTCTCCGGAGATAAAATGTTTTTCTGCCTTCTTTTATTCTACTCCCTTCACATTCCAGCAAGACGAGAGTATGTCAATGTCAGAGTATTTCTTGCAGGAACAGCAAGCCCGGTACGTTTGTTTATCCTGATCTTCTCGAGGTTTTAGAACTATATGAATGTGGAGTTCAGTATCTGATAAATTCAATGAGAGATTCTGCTTGCTTGTTCTATGCAGCATTTGTGCTTTACCGGTATATGCGCATCACTGGCTAGATTTTCCTATTTTCCCCTTCTTGAATGTCAGCATTCCTACATGCTTAACACCCTGTGAGTTGCTGTTACTCATCATCATTAGGATAATAAAAAAATGATGTTGCTTAATCTTTGTTTAATTGTATAAACTCTCTCTTGGCCATGAAAAGTAAAGAAAAAAAAAACTCTCTTGAATGGGAGACTTGTATCTCAAATACTCAACTCTTGTTTAAGCTCATTGTCCCATGTTGATTCATGCTGAAGAGAGGGCCAGTGCACTTTTGCACTGGTTTATGGACGTCCCCTTAATTGCGAGCCCGACAAAGTGAACTGCATAGAAGTCCAATATTTTGGCCCACTCTTCTTTTCTTTCTGTTTTTTAGGCAAACAAGCAAACAACAAATAAATAAGGGCGTCCGAGAATGATCAAGCACAAGAACAATCTATTAGCTCAAGAAGTACAAAAATACAAATCATGGAAAGTGAGAGATGCTTTCCTTCACAGGCACTAGACCAAGTTCTAGTTTAGGTGAAGGAAGTATGACTGCTTTACCAATAGTTGAGACAATCGGGAGATGTTTCGAGTTATATTGATGCTAATATGATGGAAATATTCTTATCCGCTGATATGTTTAATGTTGGAATCAGACTGCTATTAATGTGGATATTTATGTCCCAAGAGTAGGGGATTCGCGGTCAAATTTAGAGTTATGAAACAAGTCGCAGGCAAATTAGAATTGGAATTGGCTCAATTTGCAGAATTAAAAGTCTTCACACAATTCGCTTCTGATCTCGATAAAGTTATTCATAATCAATTGGGGAGAGGTCCACAATTACGCGAGTTGTTGGAACAATCCCAATCTACTCGCAACCAAGACAATGAAGACCAATTTTGGAGACTCCATCCATCTAGCAAGGATGTGGCGCTGCTTCGACCAAGTTTAGGACTTCCTCGTCATGAAAAACAATGTTGTGGTGTTATCCTTCCGAGCAGTGTACCCAATGCTTTTGTTGTATTTGTTCACCAGCAGCCACAGAGAATGACCAAATCACATATGAATTTGCCATGTTAAACTAAACCAAAGCCCAATTGTATTTTTTTTTTTAAAGGACCAAAAGATACTGTACTATGCAATGATTGTACCAAATCTAAAGAATTCAAAGCCAAATATGTGGACACTAAAAATAGTTCGAAATTCATTTTTTAAAAGTGAGATTTAAAATTCTCCAATTTTAATTGAAATCCTATAATGGATGGATTTAATTAAAGATATATCCCTAGAGAATAAAGAGGTTAAGGAAATATCTTAAAAAATCTCTTTTTGCTGGAAAAAAACCCTCAAAATTTGAGCTGTATTAATGATAAAAAATTTACACTTTGACAAAAATTCCTAGTAAAAAAAACATGAGTCAATTAATGATAAATTTCAATCGCGTTAATTAGGTTCCAATAAAAGAATAAGTTATTCAATGGTCTGAGTGCATATCTCAGATAACATACTCAATCGTATTATTGATATCATATTAATATGCGTTATCTCCTCTACTTTTTAATTTACATCATCCTCGTATGGATGTATTCATACTCTTAAATATATAATGTGAAAATGTAACCAGATTGTTGAATAATTACTCCGAATAAAAGTACTGAAAATACAAACACTCCAAAAGAACAAACTTTCCTGTTTCCACCTAAAAGAGTCTTCCCCTATAAAACTTCTGCCACGCCACACGGCGCGCACACGCAAAATCCAACTAATAAATAAATTAATATTTAGATAACAATATATATATATATACATATTACACATAAAAAAAATAGAAAGTACGGGCAAAACTCAAAAGTGAAGCTTCCTGGAAGCTGCAATGGCACTCACCACACACTCTCCATTTAACCCCGCTACCTTCCTCTCTCTTTCGACAGACTCTCTTTCATTTTTCTCTCTGCATTGTCTTTGGCATCTTTGCTTCCTATCAATTTCCATTTGTGGGTGGGTCGTCTTCTTTTCGCTATGACACTCATCAAAATCAGCAAGCTCAGCCCGAAACGTCTCTTTCGGTCCAAGAAGGACCGGTCCATGGTCTCTAGATCAGACCCACCATCTTTTAGCTCCGGCACCGCTTCGTCCTCATCCTCCACCTCCTCCATCAACCACAAGCCCCGTTCGACCAGCGTCGGCGTCGATGCCGGGACACCTACGAGCGTCCTTCCCGAGATTTCGGGTGACTGGTCCGATATTTATGTGGAGCTTGTGCAGGCTTTCAAGATTCTAGACAAGGACAATGATGGGATTGTCTCGAGGGGCGAACTTGAAGCGTTACTTTGCCGGATCGGAGCGCAGCCGCCTAGCAGGGAGGAGGTGGCGACGATGGTGAGGGAGGTAGACAGTGACGACGACGGTTGTATAAGCGTGGAGGCCTTGATGAGCCGGATGGGGTCGGCTTACGAGCCGGCTTGTCATGCCGAGTTGAGAGAGGCTTTCGAGTTTTTCGATACAAATCACGACGGGAGGGTCACAGCGGAGGAGTTACAGGGTGTGTTCGCGGCTATCGGGGATGATCGGTGCACATTTGACGATTGCCGGCGCATGATTGCCAGGGTTGATAAAAACGGAGATGGATTCGTGTGCTTCGATGACTTCTGTCGTATGATGGAGCTTGAGGCCTGATGATCTTGAACCGTTCAAGTGCTTAATTTTTTCTGGTTTTTTTTTTTTGTGTGTGGGTTTAGCCGTTGGGGAGAGAAAATAGGTAAATCAGGGTAAAAACTGTGATCTCGAAAGAAAAGATCAATCCGACGGTTGATGATTGGTTGATAAAAAATTGTGCGGTCCTCCACCGTATATATTTATAAATATTATAAAAGCGACGCATTCCCTAATGATAATAATCTTTTATGATTTGGTTAAGCCATTTCTTCGAGTACTATTTGGTTTCTAGTTCTTATACCTAAGCTTGAAGAATTACATTGTGGAATTTGGGCTTTTGGTGGACCTATATTCATGTTCTTAATTTAAGTTTGAACCTAAGTTATTTGTTCGAAATTCGAGTTTAAACACAAAAATTATATCCGATTTAAAATGGATTGTGTTCAAAACACGAAAATCTAATCAGATTTAGTTGTTTGCTAATTTTGATTGTATTATTATTTAATTTATTTGTTCGGATTTAAATAAATATAATTATGATCAATTAAATACGTTTGAAAATTCAAATCAATATGAATTCGGACACACAAGTAATTGAAAACGACCAATGCAGTTCGACCTGTATCTCTCGAATCTAAATTTTTGCCACCCTAGACTTGTATATCTAATTTTCTTTTCTTATTTGATACGGCGCATTAGTAATTATAACATTATTCTTATATTTTTATTCATCATCATCTCTCAACCTTTAGAAGTTTGGGACATCGATCTATAAGAAAAGTTAAAAGGAGTTCGCTGCTTGTATACGTTTTCGCCGTTCAATTTTATCTTAAATCATATTTTCATTAAATCCTTTTAATTATATATCCTCTTGACTATGGCTCTCTTTCCGCTTATTATTTTCTCTTATACAATTTAGATTGATTCTTCACAATGCCGCACAAATATACATATTCGTCACATTAACAAATATACATATTCGTCACATTAAATCATTTTCTCGCAACTCTTAAATGAGAGTACGCGTCAAGTAAAAAAAAAATCCTTTTAATTATCCGCTATTAAGTACTCTTTTAATAACGAAAATTTCAAAAAAAATTATTTTCTGTAAAGTAATGCTCCGGAGTATGAACACAAATGTAAAACCCCTAAAATCTACCATGCCATCAGGTTAGGGTTTAAAATAAGTGTAAAAATGAAGAAAAGTAACATTTTCCTTAGCAACTGTAACAAAAATAGGTTGTTTTGTCTTGTTTAGTTGAGTTTAGTCTAGTCTAGTCACGTAGACACCAGATCCACATGTGACAGGAGGAAATGTCCGGGAAAAGAGCAGGTTTTTTGGCGTGGAGTCCGAAATCAAGCGTTTAACTTCTCGTGTTGGTTTAGGGTGGGAGAAAGTTTGGTAACAAGAGGATGAGTGCGGTTAGCTGTGGATCCGCTCTAGTTTTAATTAGGAGCATATAATTTTTTTTTGAAAAATTATGTGTATTTTGATTGAATTTATAAATTCAACAATATTTTTTTATTATCTTACACAAAAATTAAATTCAACATACAAAAAAAATTATGCGCGATTGAATGTAAACACGGAAATATTTTATGTATTTTTCAACAATTGAACGAAACAAAACTTATACAACAATCGCTGTCTTGACTCTTGACAGAGATCCATCGATATCAATATATACCTCTACTTGTATTTTCTATGTTCTTTAAACTTGTTTAATAATACTAATTCCATTTAATTAATCTTGTTTGGGGGACAGAAGGAAAATCAACATTTTCTGCTGCGTACACACCGCCATTGGTTGTTTTCTCCAATGTTGTCGTATAAGCTTCAACTTTCCAGGGCTTTAACTTTCCGGGAAATTTCCTCCCATCCCATCTCATAGGCTTTTGTCTTGCGTTTCTTGTTTGTTGGGGCAGAGCTGATGCTGAGGGTCCCCACCAGTAATTAATTTTTATAATTAATAACCTACTTTTTAGATGAGATTTAGGTCAGCATTTAACTTTTCTTGTTGGACGTGTTTGCCAATAATTCCTGATCTATTTATTTATTTATTTGTTTTTTGTGATAAAAAAACTTTTTCCCTCTGTTTTACCTCAGTGAAAAATAGGGGAACAATTACAAATTTGAAGATCACTCACAAAAAAAATATGGTCCGTTCTAAATTTTCACGGCCTAACATTGCTGCTGCTCAGGCCCTCAAAAGCCCTTTAAGGCTTTAACATGATAATGCAATTACATGGGCCTCGATCTTGGGTACATTGTGGGCCTTGCTTATCTAGGTCCAAGATCTGTCAAAAATCAAATTAAAACTCAAGAAACACAAGTGCGCTAATGGAAAGTTCTCCAATTTCATCCGCAACGTTGTCGCTTTGTCTTCTGGCCTATTCACTGCTTGCCAAAGTATCACCCCTAGTCACAACGCGCCGTCATCTTCCGCCATTATGGACTCCTTCTCGGCTGAGGAAATGGGTCGCGAGGTTCAAGGAAACGCAGGCAGAAAAGTTTCACTGTTTTGCTACTAAAGTTGGTTTATGTTGTGTTTTTCAGACTTCTTCATTGGATTTTTACGCCAAGTGTGGGAAATACGAAACTCCGATCGGAGGCTGTTTGGTGAAATCCTCGACAGCATTACTCGGAGGGCATCGAGATATATGTATATATGTTGGGTTGGGTTTCATTCAAAATGGATATTTCAATGGCGATGAGTGAAGGTCGTGAGGTTTATAATTCCATGAAGTTGAGATATGACATGGCATTGATCCAACTTTAGATCATCACACATGCCTGGTTGACATTCTCGGTGCAGCAGAAGTTGAGAGAGTTATGAATGAGAATAATTTGAGGAAGACATGAGGCGATGTGAGATTATAGCCTTAACACGGATCAATAATATTGGCTTTAGATTTTTGGGTTCATTGTGATTATATCGAATTTGTACGACTTTATTCTTCCTCAATTGTTACCATTGATATTTAGGCTCAAGAAAGACGATATAGGTTGTGTGCGTGAGTATTAGTGTTTGCTTATAAACCATGTTCTTTTGAATTCTTCAAGTGGGATTATAGCGTTAACCAGGGAGGAAATGATTCACGACTTTGTTTAAGAGATATGTCACACTCTTGAGTGGGAGAAATTTATAATTAAGTGTTTGATAGTTTAAATGTATCTAGGGTTAAGCAATTTTTATAGTATACAATTCACATCTAATGATTTGAGAGATAAGTCGCATCATTCTATATTTTTTTATGTGTTTTTTCATTTAGTTTATCATTCATTGTCAAATGAGAACTATAAAATCTAATAAATTTTAGAGTTATCTCGTCTAGTTTAAATAAGAATGTAATGCAATTGGGATAATCATATCAAATGCAATCGAATTTTGTGATATGTGCATTTCATTTGCATGGATAGACAAACTTGGTTTCCATAAATTTTAAAATTAAACTCTTATCATTTCTCAATCAGATCAATTACTATTAAAATTGAGGTTTATCAATCGTTCATTTCATTATTATTTAAAATTTATAAAATGACCCTCCTATCTCTTTTCATAATTTGTAAAATCGTAGAACTGTTTGATTAAATAAGATTTCACTTCTACACTTCAATCTGAGTTTTTTTTTTTAATACTAGGGATGAAGAATATCTAATAGAAATAAAGATATCTAATATGTCGATAGACTACATAAAGCTCTCGCTTCTTATAACTTTCATCATATTAGCGATAAATCTCTCTCTCAAAATCTCAAATTGAAATTAGAAGAGATTCGAAACATGCATAGTACCAAGACCAACCAGACTATCACTAGTTAGTCAATCTAAGATTATTTCATGATGAAATGATTTAACAAAAGACATAAAAACTTACTAATTCATTACAATTATTTGATAAATCACATTAATAAACACAACTTCACGTCACGAGCACTTCACATGCACTAACCGGCAACTCCAAAGCCGGTGGGAAGAAGCAATCTATTGTTCTTGGGTTTTTTTCCTAAAATAACCCTTTTTAAGAGCCAAATTATAACAATAACCCCACCTTTTTTTAAATATCTAAAATGACATTTTTGGCTATTGAAATGTCCTACATACCCTTAATAATCATTTCCCCCCAAAATCATTTACCAAATTAAAAAAAAAATTTAGGTCAAACCTTCACGCCTCCCAGTGCTCCTCATTCTTCATTGTTTCTTCTTCTGCAACTCATTCTCTCTCTCTAAGATAGAGGAAGAAGAAGAAGAAGGAAGGAAGAGGAAGAAGATTGTGTGCTCTTTGTCACTCTCTCTCTCTACCGTGCTATCTCACATTCTCTCTCTATAGTGTGCTCTCTCCCTTAATTGAGGTACTCTCTCACCATATTGAGGTACTCTCTCTCTCTCTCTCTTAATTGTCTCTCATAATTTTGCTTGATTATTCATTGAAATTGGTTTGTGGTTTTAGTTTTGTGAATATATATGGAGTTATTGAAAATTTGATTGTTTTTAGTTCATAAGACATTCATGTTTTTTCATTGGTTGAGAACCGATTGTTATTCAAGTTGAGAACAAAGTAATTGTGAGGTTGAGAATCGAACTGTTTGTTAGTAAATGAGAATTGAATTTTTTTGCATTGGTTGAGAACTGATTGTTTAGACGTGGTTGAGAACTGCCTATTTTGATTGGTTGAGAACTATTTTTTTTTATTGGTTGAGAACTGACTGTTCAGATGTGGTTGAGAACTGTCTGTTTTGACGTGGTTGAGAAATGTTTATTTATAGTAGGTTGAGAAATGTATGTTTATACTAGGTTGAGACATGTGTTTTTTGATTGGTTGAGAACTGAGTGTATTGACTTGGTTGAGAAATGACTATTTTGACAAGGTTGAGAAATGCATATTTTGAGTGGTTGAGAAATGCATGTTTTGATTGGTTGAGAAATTAATGTTTTGATTGGTTGAGAAATGACTATTTTGACTGGGTTGAGAAATGCATATTTTGAGTGGTTGAGAAATGCATGTTTTGATTGGTTGAGAAATGTCTGTTTTGATTGGTTGAGAACCGAGTGTATTGATTTGGTTGAAAAATGACTATTTTGATGTTGTTGAGAAATGCATGTTTTGATTGGTTGAGAAATGTCTGTTTTGATTGGTTGAGAAGTGAGTGTATTGATTTGGTTGAGAAATGACTATTTTGATCTGGTTGAGAAATGCATATTTTGAGTGGTTGAGAAATGCATGTTTTGATTGGTTGAGAAATTACTGTTTTGATTGGTTGAAAAATGCATATTTTGAGTGGTTGAGAAATGCATGTTTTGATTGGTTGAGAAATTACTGTTTTGATTGGTTGAGAAATGTCTGTTTTGATTAGTTGAGAATTGAGTGTATTGAATTGGTTGAGAAATGACTATTTTGACAAGGTTGAGAAATGCATATTTTGAGTGGTTGAGAAATGCATGTTTTGATTGGTTGAGAAATTTCTGTTTTGACTTGGTTGAGAAATGCATGTTTTGATTGGTTGAGAAATTACTATTTTGATTTGGTTGAGAAATGACTATTTTGACTGGTTGAGAAATACATGTTTTGAGTGGTTGAGAAATTACTGTTTTGATTGGTTGAGAAATGTCTGTTTTGATTGGTTGAGAACTGAGTGTATTGAATTGGTTGAGAAATGACTATTTTGACAAGGTTGAGAAATGCATATTTTGAGTGGTTGAGAAATGCATGTTTTGATTGGTTGAGAAATTACTGTTTTGATTTGGTTGAGAAATGACTATTTTGACTGGGTTGAGAAATGCATATTTTGAGTGGTTGAGAAATGCATATTTTGATTGGTTGAGAAATGTCTGTTTTGATTTGGTTGAGAAATGACTATTTTGACTGGGTTGAGAAATGCATATTTTGAGTGGTTGAGAAATGCATATTTTGATTGGTTGAGAAATGTCTGTTTTGATTGGTTGAGAACTGAGTCTATTGATTTGGTTGAGAAATGACTATTTTGATATGGTTGAGAAATGCATATTTTGAGTGGTTGAGAAATGCATGTTTTGATTGGTTGAGAAATTACTGTTTTGATTGGTTGAGAAATGACTATTTTGATTGGGTTGAGAAATGCATGTTTTGATTGGTTGAGAAATGACTATTTTGATCTGGTTGAGAAATGCATATTTTGATTGGTTGAGAAATGCATGTTTTGATTGGTTGAGAAATTACTGTTTTGATTGGTTGAGAAATGACTATTTTGATTGGGTTGAGAAATGCATGTTTTGATTGGTTGAGAAATGTCTGTTTTGACTTGGTTGAGAAATGATTATTTTGACTAGGTTGAGAAATGACTATTTTGACTAGTTGAGAAATGCATGTTTTCGTTGGTTGAGAAATTACTGTGTATTGACTTGGTTGAGAAATGCATATTTTGAGTGGTTGAGAAATGCATTATAATTGGTTGAGAACTGTTTGATGTTTGGTTGAGAGTAGAATATCTGAACTTTTGTTATGATGTTGCATTATGCAGGATGACTGATGTGAGTATAATGGTACGTTACTGTGGAGATTGGGAGAAATTGGACACCAATTATATGTATAGAGGTGGAAAGAGCAAATGTGTGATTGTTCAAAATGACATTTCATACGAGGCGTTGTTGGACATTGTGTACGGCATTACGAAGATTGATCGTCTGACATATGAAATTCAAATGAAGTATGTTATGAATGCACACGGTCCAATGGAGCCTGTTCATATTGAAGATGACAGTGATGTTAATTTCTTCCTTAGATGTAACATGGATAGAACATTGCCTGTGACATGTTTATGCACTTCATTTTCGAAGAGAAGATATGTGGATGATAATGATGACGATTTCGTGACTACTGCTGGATTATATTCAGATTTTGAAGGGATTGGGATAAGTAGGAATAATGACCTTGACTATGGCTCTCCCAATCCTCATTTCGAGCACCCACATATTGATGATGCGGATGGTGATCCACTTGTACATGTTGAAGCAAATGCAACTCTTAATTCGGGGTATAATGTTGGTGGTAATGCTAGCTCAAGTTCAATTGGCAACTCACAAATTCTTTCCAACAGAAACTCTGGCACTCCATCCGATGACTCACTTGGGATATTGGCTGTTGGAGAGCTGTTTGAGAACAAGAAGTCTTTGCTGAAAAAGGTGTCGATGTATGCATTGGAGTTACACTTTCAATTTAAAGTTGCTAAGTCGACCAAGTGTTTATTTGTGGTTAGTTGCTTGGTGAGTGAGTGCAAGTGGTGGCTTCGAGCAACTAGGGTGAAAGATACTGATTTCTTTGCTATCAAGGTGTTTCGCGACACACACATCTCCGCCTCTTGATTTACACATGATAGTCATCGACAAGCATCAAGTTGGGTCGTTGGTCAATGCATAAAATCAAAATATGAGGGGGTTGGATGCATTTATAGGCCGAAGGACATCGTCCAGGATTGGCAGAGATTGTATGGAGTGTCAATAAATTATGGCAAAGCTTGGAGAGCGAGAGAGAGTGCCATGGATTCTGTACATGGTTCGCCTGAAGCATCCTATGCTGATTTGCCTTTTTTTTTTGCACAGTTGCGGTCCAAGAATCCAGGATCAGTGACACATCTTGAGTATGACTCCCAAAACAAGTTTAAATATCTATTTATGGCTCTTGGTCCATGCTTAGCAGGTTTTCATTCTTCTATACGCCCTGTTATCTGTGTTGATGGAACTCACTTGAAAGGCAAATATCTCGAGACTTTATTTGTCGCAACTTGTTTGGATGGTAACAATCAAGTGTATCCAGTAGCCTTCGGAGTCGGTGACTCAGAGAATGATGCTTCATGGAATTGGTTTTTTGATAAATTGCGTGAGGCTATTGGAGATGTACAGTCTCTTGTTATTATATCTGACAGGAATCAAAGCATTGAGAAAGGTGTGCGTAATATTTTTCCTGAAGCATTGCATGGTTTCTGTATGTTTCACATCAGTCAAAACTTGAAGGCTAAGAAATTTCCAGAAGCTGTGATTCCTCTTTTTCTTAAAGCTGCAAAGTTGTACCAAGAAAGAGACTTTCTTGCTATTATGAATCAAATACGCTTCTTTGATCAGGGGAGAGTATACACATACCTTGCGGAAGCTGGGTTTCAGAAGTGGGCTAGGGCATATTTCCCAGGAAATCGATATAATGTCATGACTACAAATATTGCTGAGTGTTTAAATGGCATCATACGCGATGCTAGATCTCTTCCCATAACAAAATTGATGGAACATTTAGTGCATTTACTACAACGTTGGTTCCATGATCGTCGTGTGGCTGCTGTGGCAATGAGTACTGAGCTAACAAGTTATTACCAGAAGATTGCAGATGCTCGCCGTGAGAAGGCAAGATACTGCAATGTTGAACCGATTGCTATCAATGAGTTTTATGTGAGGGATGGTGATAATGGTGGACAAGTTGATTTGGTAAACAAACGTTGTTCATGCAAGGTTTTTGATATTGACCAGATGCCTTGTGTCCATGCATCTGCTGCATGTAGATTTAGAAATTTGTCAACAACAACTTATACATCTCATTACTACACTACGGAGATGTTGGTGCTTGCATATGCTCAACCAATTTTTCCAATATTGTCCACTGATGCCTATGATGTGGGAGAAGAGCATGTAGTTGTCTTACCTCCAGCAACTCGACATCCTCCTGGGAGGCCAAAGAGGCAAAGAATTCCATCGGCGGGAGAGACACAGCCACTTAGAATATGCAGCCGTTGCAAGAAGCGTGGACACAATCGTCAAACTTGCACAGAGCCTATATCATTGGGACCTAGTACATCCGCACCATAATGATCTAAGGTATTATTTGTACATTAATGTACTATATTGGTTTATGCAACTTCATTTCATATTTCAATACTTATATTCACAATTTTTATTATCCTGAATGTATTGTGCAGGGGAGTATTGATGCTAATGCACAAAATATGCCATGGACATGCAAAAGAGAAAGTAGGAGTGGCCATTGAAGTGCATATGATTTTTTTAAGTGTTTATCTTTATGATGGATATTTGGGAAATTTTTTTTTCAAGTTCTTTTGATGCAATGTTTTGGTTTTGCTGTTATATATTCAGCTGTTATGGATATTTGATAACTATTTCTCTAAGTTCATTTGATGGATATTTGGGAACTATTATGGATATGTGAGACCTATTTCTTTAAGTTCATTTTACAGTTTGAGATTTGTTATGGAACATGTTGAGAATTGTTGAAAACAGGTTGAGAATGTAACAAACATGTTGCTAATTGTTTTGGTCTTGAATTGGTTGAGAATATAACCAACAGGTTGAGAACAGTTATTGAGCAGGTTGAGAATAGCTATTTCGCGGATTGAGAATGTAACTTAACATGTTAATAATTGTTTTGGTCTTGACTTGGTTGAGAATATAACCAAGGGGTTGAGAACAGTAATTTCGCAGGTTGAGACTAGCTATTTTGCAGGTTGAGAATGTAACAAACATGTTGCTAATTGTTATGGTTTTGACTTGGTTGAGAATATAACCAACAGGTTGAGAACAGTTATTGAGCAGGTTGAGAATAGCTATTTCGCGGATTGAGAATGTAACTTAACATGTTAATAATTGTTTTGGTCTTGACTTGGTTGAGAATATAACCAAGGGGTTGAGAACAGTAATTTCGCAGGTTGAGACTAGCTATTTTGCAGGTTGAGAATGTAACAAACATGTTGCTAATTGTTATGGTTTTGACTTGGTTGAGAATATAACCAACAGGTTGAGAAAAGTTATTGAGCAGGTTGAGAATAGCTATTTCGCAGATTGAGAATGTAACTAACAGGTTGAGAATGTAACAAACAGGTTGAGAACAATTATTAAACAGGTTTTTTAAAAAAATTCGACAGCACCTCCCCATATATTGGAGAGCGCCAACCTATATCAAATAAACAACTATCATTTGAAGGCCTCAGGCCATCAATACAGCATCAAAACCACAACTCCTAGGCAGGGCCTCAGGCCATCTATTAGTATGCAATAATACCATAACAGTTTCATACATATAACATGTTTTCATAGTTAGTTAATAGCAAAATGGACCACAATATACAAGCAATCAAATTCTAAATTCCTGTTTGAAACACTCAATCGCAAATTTTTTCCTATAAAAAGGTATCTCATGTATCTTCAACTCTGAGAATGGGACATCCGAACTAAGCATTTCAATAAACTTTATACAAAACATCCCACAATCTGACCTGCATATATATGGAACACAATAGTAAGAAATTTACATACTAAGAACTAAGTTGAAAAAATTCAGAATTTGTTAAAAAACATACTCACCCATTATATTGTTGCGGACAGCTAGAAACCCTTTCAGTTGTCCAGGTCTTGTCATACTTTTCATCAACACGACCTAGGATCCTCGGCAGCATATTTTCTAAAGGTTTCATTCTCTTCGCAAATTCTGCTTTCCGAGTGTGCGACATTAAAGAGTCAAAAACTCAAATTTTCATGCCTTTTATATCCAGCTGAACACCTACCCAATGATCACCACCAATGTTCATAGGGAAGTAGACATAATCGAACATACTCCAAGGTTTGTTATTTCTGGACCCATCCACAAACCTTAAAATTGTGTCTTTATGATCCCAAACACTAGGGCCGCCTTTCTTTTGGAATAATGGGTAGCGCTGCTCAATGTAAGCCTGCATGAGAAATATTAAGTTCTCAACCAAGTAATCACACATTTCTCAACCAAGAAAAAATATAGATATTCAGTTCTCAACCAAGCAATCACACATTTCTCAAGCTAGAAAAAATATACAACCAAGTACTTACATGAAATTGAGTTTGGATAATGTCACAACTCTGGGGGAATATATTAGGATGCTCTGCCTTTCTTTTCAATATAAAATGGATGGCTGTATCGATATGCTGTGAACACATTGCGTAATAAACAATATGCGTTAGTATAATGTATTATAAAAAAATTATTTAGTAAATAGATTGATAAAGATTCAATTTATACCGTTTCATCAAACCATTTTGCAGGATCCATTGCAGTGTCAAACCATTCCTTTGATGCAGAGCATGTGGGAAATTCAATCACTTTGCTCCTACTATCCCCTCCAGAAAAATATGACATCATATCGTCTTCTCATTCTTGAGGAAACTCCCGAAACAGATTCACGTCGCTAAGAACCTCAATCTTCTTTTTCTCAGTTGGGTTGACGTAGGGTGATGTCACATATCGTCCTTTTTTGTGTGCACGTACTTGACGTGCATACACTTTCTCTTCCTCCTTCGCCTCTTCTTCCTTCTTTTTATCTTCTCTCTCTTTCTCTTCCTTCTCCTCTTTATTTTTTTTCTCTTGCTCTTTCTTCTTTTTTTCTTCCTCATTCTTCCTCCTCTCTTCCTCTCTCTTTTGTTTTTTCTCTTCCTCTTTCTTCTCTTTCTCCTCCTCTTTCTTCTTTTTTTTCTCTTGCTCTTTCTTCTCTTTTTCTTCCTCATTCTTCCTCTTCTCTTCCTCTCTATTCTGTTTTTTCTCTTTCTCCTTCTCTTTTTTCTTTTTTTTCTCTTCCTCTTTCTCCTCCTCAATCTTTTTTTTTTCTCCCCCTCTTTCTTGTTTTTTTTTCTCTTCCTCTTTCTCCTCGTCTCTCTTCTTTTTTCTCTCCACCATCTTTTTTATTTTTTTCTCTTCCTCTTTTTTTTTCCTATTCTCGTCCTCTTTTTTTATCTTTTCCTCCTCTCTCTTCCTCTTACCTTTCTTTTCCTCCATCTCTCTCTCTACCATAATAGTTTGGCTCCTAGTGAGCACTTTCCTCTCATCTTTCTTCTCCCCACTTCCTGCCGTCCCCAAGGATTTCTCAATCGAGGAAATCCTTTTGCTTAGGTCATCCAACCGGCCTGACAGCTTCTTGTCCAAGGCATCGATTCTCTCCCCCAATTGGGCTATCACTTCAACCTACAATAAGATAAAATGCAAACATAAATGCGTTAGTTGATGATATTATAAGTAGGAAAAAAACTATCACAACTGAAAATAAGCAAACACTATTTAATACCATTGTAATTTCAGATTGCTGAACTGATGGCTGACTTCGACTACTTGATCCTTTCATTCTCATCGCCTTAATAACAGGCGTTTTCACCACTAAGCCAACAACGGCATCACAGTAGGAGGTATAATTTTGCTCAAGTTCTTCATTGGTAGCCTCCGATGAAGCGTGTACTTCAATCTGTAATGTAACACAATAGACTCTCAACCAGTAAATAAACTGTTCTCAACCATCAGTTAAACTATTCTGAACCATTAGATACAGTTAATCAACAAAAATACTAAACTGTTCTCAACCATTAAATAAACTATTCTCAACCAATAAATAAACTGTTCTCAACCAGTAAATAAATTGTTCTCAACCAATAAATAAAGTATTCTCAACCATCAATTAAATTGTTCTCAACTATCAGATACAGTTAACCAACAAAAATCAATTGTTCTCAACCAATAAATAAAGTGTTCTCAACCATCAATTAAACTGTTCTCAACCATCAGATACAATTAACCAACAAATATAATAAACTGTTCTCAACCATCAAGAATGTTATTCTCAACGATATACCAACAATTCATAAAATTTACAGATATTCAAAAGGGAGAAAAACAGTAAGTGAATTCATTGGTTGATAACACTCACATTTTCCGATGATAAGATGTCAATAACATCAGCAGATTTTGGTGGGCAATCTGCTCTCCATTGCAGCATCCGTGGGGACCTCCTATCAAGCGCTGTAGCAAATCTCAAACCGACCGCTGGAATAGCCTCATAAATCCATATCTGGAGTCACAATATATTCAAATTACAATTAAAATATATCATGTTCTAGGAAAAAAAAAATGACTACCAATTAGATTTTAGAAATATAAGTATAAATTACCTGAAATGCAAAAGGGAATCCAACCAAACTATAAAAGTCCGACCCCTTTCCCTTTTGCTTGTTCTTCTCAGATCGACCAATCAGTGCGCTATTCAATGACTCTGCAGTCCGCTTGAATGATAGAGTTCCCCATGGGAAGTTGTTGAACTCCTCAACTGAGTCTACCAACTCTAGCCAATTGGTATTAATGAATAATTTCGGCTCCCTTCCCAATAGAACAAACTCTACCAAATACACAAGAGCCAATTTCAGTTTATCGTCGGATTCCTCACATGCAATGAACCGATCATGCAATGCATTGCATGTGATCCTCTGTTGGCCCTCAAACAGCTTTCGCACCATCACATCTCTCCCCTCCTGTAAGAATGTACTAAGTTCTGGAACTGGTGAGCATCGAAGATCAGTTATTAGGTTGAATTCTTTCACTGAGAATGTCAACTCATGTTCCCCAATCCTGAACAACAGCCTCCCTGCTGCTTCGTCTGCAGGAGAGAGCAATTGATGCATCAACACTTGATGTACAATTTGAGGAGCCCACTGAATCTCTGAAATGTCCATAAAATGCCCAAAACAGGATGCTCTAAAAGCCTCTAACTCGTCACCTACAAGCTTTAATTTAATTGTGTTTATAGCTTGTGCGAGTCTAGATCGGCTAACAACCTTGGATTGGAATCTTTCCTCCGTAGGAATTCTGAAATCCATAATATATAAATTCTGCACAAGACAAGTACATATTGTTAAAGGTAAAATTTTTGGACAATGAAAAGAAATAACTACAAAAAATTATATAGAAATAACTACTGATTCAAATAATAGTATAGCTAAAAAAATTAGTCACAAGTCACACTCCCCTATTTTCAGTTATCTATATAAATGAAAAATATAGTACAGAGAAATAAAATTGAAAAGATAGGTTTAAGGGACAACACCTATTGGGTTCAGGTTACAGTATTGGTGTTGGTGATGATATGTATGGGAGCAGCACAAGGCAGGGTTGGATCAATGCATTGTAGGGTGCGAGCAAGGCATAGTCAGATGCTCATCTAAGTGTGCAGCAAGGTCATACTCCTCACTAACTATGCAGGAGGTGGCATCATGTCTTGAAGATTGTGGTGCTCAAAATATAGGATGCTTGGGTGGCTGCTTTGCTACCAGCATTACATTGCTAGCAACAAAAATAACTGGGTACAATTGCATTGGATTTTAGATTCAGTTACTAAATGTATTGGGGGACTCTCTCCCATTTTAGAACAAATAAAGCTATAAAGACTCTTAATTAACAGACTGCAAGAAATTGAGTTATAGTATACTATCCAAATTAAAAGACTGCAAGAAATTGAGTTAGAGCAACATTTGAATGGACCTATAGTCACTGAGTAGATACGAAGCCATGAAATGTGGGCATATAAACAATAAAAGAAAAGTACCGAACCAACAATACTAATGTCCACTTATACTGTTGAAAAAATCTCTTAAACAACCGTAGGTTATTAAGATTCAATTCAATCTAACAAGCAGACTACCTTCGGCTACTACAAGATCTTTATAAACCAAAGAAGCTGAGCCTACTTTACCCACTTCCGTTTCCTCTTACATTTTTTTCTTCAGCATTCCTCAGTCATCAAATAAAGCTCGACTCTTTGAAATTGAAACCGAAAGCTTTAAAATCTCACAATAAAGGAGTCATTCTTATCGGCCAACCAGACATAAAATAAAAGAATCATTTTAATTTCAAATTATCCCATTGCCTCTTACATGTAAAGATTCAAACCAAAGATGAGATGACTTACCGCAATAGACACGGATGTCGCAACGGTGATGGTCAGGGAAGTGGCGTCACTGTGAGTAGAAGTATTCCCTCGAAAGGCTAGTTGAACTTGCTCTTACTCTTATTTGGGATTCCATTCCATTTTGCTGCTGAAATCGTGAAGAAACAGAGGTTGAGAGAGGGAGATAAAGCGTGGGTTGAGAGAGAGGAAGATATGTGCCCAGTAACCTAATTTTTATTTTTTTAAAATGATTTTTTAATTTGGTAAATGATTATGGGGGGAAATGATTATTAAGGGTATGTAGGACATTTCAATAGCCAAAAAGGTCATTTTAGATATTTAAAAAAAGGTGGAGTTATTGTTATAATTTGACTCTTAAAAAGGGTTCCTCTTCTTCAGCTCACACCCCACTTCTCACAGAAATTTCAGACTCTAGAGATCTATCTTCTATAACCCAATAAAAGTCCAATAAATCTACCTAATTACCTAAATCCAGTTATGGGAGGAGGGTACGCATTTGGGTCGGCTTTCGGTTCGAGATCAGGGCAGATGATAATGGTGGCACTGGTGCTCATGATTGGGTCATTCTACGCCGGCATTCTCTTTGGAAACAATGCCCCAGCTTTGGTCCCTCGACTCTCCAATTCTTCCTCCTCTCCTGGTATGTATGAACTATTTTACCATATACCTGCAAATGTTACTTTTCTTGGTGTATTTCTGTTAAAGCTACCCTGTTGAATCAGTAGTGTTCCCGAAAAAATTACAGTAAGGAAATCTAGGTTTTTGTTGTGTATATATTTATATGCGATTGCAAGCTATCATTGAACAGAGCAACAATGTAGCTTGATATATACATGCCTCACATGATATAGTTTAGAAATGCACACAAACAAGCTCATTTCTTAGACTCATTATGTCAATGAAATTAGAAGAAACTGGTCGTTTTTCAGAGGAGTCAACTTTCAGTTCTAAGAAATTTTAATTTTTCTGTTTTAAGCTTGCAGGTATATTAATGTTCACAAATAAGGTTGCTCTTACTTACCAAAGCAAACCACTTTTGATCCCTGAAAGTGGGATTGATGTATGCCCTTTATCATTCAATGAGTATATACCTTGCCACGGCGTTTCTTATGTGAAAAAGTTGCTTCCAAGCTTAGATGGTTCTAGAAGAGAAGACCTAGAGAGGCACTGTCCTCCACCTGAAGAACGTTTATTTTGCTTGGTACCGCCTCCCCAAGATTATAAGATACCAATAAGATGGCCGACCAGCAGGGATTATGTGTGGCGAAGCAATGTGAATCATACACGTCTTGCGAAGGTCAAGGGAGGGCAGAATTGGGTGCATGAGAAAAATGAATTGTGGTGGTTTCCTGGTGGTGGCACCCATTTCAAGCATGGGGCATCTGAATACATTCAGAGGTAGCTCATGAGCTATATGTACCTGATATTTTCCTTCCCATTGCATATTTTCCGTGGATTGGCTGTGGTCAGTATTTTTTTTTTTTTTTTTTTTAACATTCTAGGTAACTATTTATCAATTCTCCTAATGATCAATGGTGCTTTTTCTTGGCTGCAAGTGTCTTCTTACATGAGTTACATCATATGTAGTATCTTCCCTAAGAAAAGTGCAGCAGTTTGAAATAAATCACCTGACTGGAGAATGCAAAAGAGGAACTGAAAAGGCAAAATGAGAGAATGTGCTAATTGAATAAAAATAAAAGAAGACAATAATGTCTGTGTCACAAGATCTTATTCTTATGGCTTCTCAAAATGTTGCTTAAAATATCTAACAATGTTATCACCGTACTCAATTTTTAGAGCTGCTACTAGTATTGTTTTACCCTTTGGCCTTTAGTTGTACCATTAAATTTTAGATTTGCTTATAAATTTCAAGTTTGGATTTAGTAGCGAAATTTTATTTCTCTTGTTATTGGGTGAAATAAATGGTTATCAATGATCTGTTTATCTGGTTCTTTGTTGAGGAGTCCCAGACCTCTTGTGGCTAGGTTCTCTGCTGCTCATTGTGGATCTGATGATTCAGATTCTCATAAATGTGTGCATAGAAACCAAAATATATGTGCCATACAGAGATAGCCGAATTTGTAATATGTCATACCCTGTTTGTGCCTAATTACCGCAGTCCCAAACCAACTCGCCATCACTTTTAATAGAAGCAAGCGACGCAAATCTGTCTGCTTTATTAGCTGTTAATCTCTGAAGTTGCACGGTGGTACTTTTATATATCTTGTCAGCATACTTTGTAGTCATGATGGTTGTATTTCTAGGTTGTCTTAAATACTAAACCATCATTTGAGGAGTCACAATGATCCATGACTTCCCTAGCACATGTTTTCTGGTAGGTGGACATATTCAACTTGATTAAAAAAAATTACAGAGGCACCTTATGTCTACTGGATGATTTGGAACTTGTGTTGAATTATGTTGAAAATGTAATCATTATCTATTAAATTAATTTATTTCTAAAAGTTTTTTGAAGTTGTACTTACATAAATTGTTCAAGCCAGGTGTATGCCATAATTTGATTTTTATGGCATGTCCAGTATTTGCAATCTCTCCGTATAATCATGTATCTCTCTCAATGTCTTATTTGATTACAACTTGTTGAAATTTAACTTCACTCATCCTCGCTCCCCGTTTTTCCGGTAAATGCAGGTTAGGAGACATGGTTACCAATGAAACTGGTGATTTATGTTCAGCAGGAGTAGCTCAAGTTCTTGATGTTGGTTGTGGGGTTGCAAGCTTTGCAGCTTTTCTTCTGCCCTTGGATATAAAAACCATGTCTTTTGCTCCCAAAGATGGTCACGAAAACCAGATTCAATTTGCTTTAGAGCGAGGGATTGGTGCAATGCTCTCTGCCATAGCCACAAAACAATTACCATATCCTTCCAACTCTTTTGAGATGGTTCATTGTTCGAGGTGTCGTGTTGATTGGCATGCAAATGGTATTTTAGTATCTAATCACACAAATGTGTATGTTAACTTTCAAATGATGCCCATTTATATTAAATGATGTACTCAAATGTGTCTTAATATTTGAATTTTGTTTCTACATTAAAAAATGCCGCACAATATTTGTCACCTCGGCGATGTTTATAGACCAAAACGGAGCTTCACTTACTACTATTATGTTAATGCTTTACATGAAAATCGCATCTTGAGATACGAAGCTTGATGCATGTAAGTATTTCAGCCTGCTTCTGTGTACCATACTTTATTTGTTGTTTTATACATACTGTGAACAATTCATCAACAATTCTTGCTGTTGTTATGTTTGTTGCAGAAAGACCAATTATGTTTCTCATGTTTAGATTCTGTCAATAGTTAATGCATGGCTCTGTGAAAACTATTGTTAAGAATTATTGAGCGATTTTTATAGTAAAAAATTAATTGGGTAATCGAGAGCTACTTGTATTGATTCATATACTTGAAATTAATTTCATATTCTTGATAACATTTTTACAATGTTGCATTATTATTGACCATTTGATCATGCTTGGAGAGAAAATGACTTCAGCCTTTTCCCTTTTCTGCATTTCCCATTTTTGTACTAATTATTTGATACTCTAGTGTCTATTTCTTTTTTAACCCTTTTTTTTTCTTATCTTGTTTCTGGCAGATGGTATTTTGCTCAAAGAAGTGGATCGTCTTTTACGTCCAAATGGATACTTTGTCTATTCAGCTCCACCAGCTTATAGGAAAGACAAAGATTATCCAGTGATTTGGGATAAGTTGGTAAATTATGCTTCAGCAATGTGCTGGAAACTCATTGCTCGAAAAGTTCAGACAGCGATCTGGATCAAACAAGAAAACAAGGCATGCCTCCAGCGGAATGCAGGGCTCAAGCACATAACTATTTGTGACTCGGTGGACGATTCTAAACCATCATGGAATATCCCATTGAGGAACTGTATACTGCGTACATCAGAATATTCTAAAAAATCCCCCTCTAGGTCAGATCGTCTTTTGGTGTATTCAAAGAGTCTTAACAGAATAGGTTTGTCCATCGTCTTCTATAATTTCAGATCACCAATTTAAAATCTGATTGTGGCTTATTTCTCAAAGTACGTGTTCTATAATTTCTCAGTTTTTGGCATAAACATTAATGTTCTGCTCTCTCTCTTACATTTATATGGGACAAAATTATGCTATTTGGTTGATATGCAAAAGCTTGCCTAAGATTATCAGTGGTAACTTGAGTGTTAGTTGCTTCAACAAAAAATGATATTACCTCACTATAACGGTTGTTTAATAGCCTAATAGTAGAATTGGTTTGTGTGAGATTTCAAATTGTACTCTTGATTGTGCTTATTATTTCTAAGGGTGGTGTGGTTGTAAGCTTGTTTGTTGCCTTGCTCCATCTTAGGGCATAAGTTGCTCCTCCCACAATCAAGGCGGTGGGCATTAAATTGAAGATGCTTAATATTTGTGTAGAGAACACAAATGGACCACTGGCATTTTGCTTGTCATTCTGGTGCTCTTACAAAGTCACTTGGAAATTTGTTTTGACAGTGTGACATGCTAGAAGTGAGCCTCATTTTAAAGCAGTAATTTATGCATTTGTTTATGACAGGTGTCGGTGAAGAAGAATTTACTTCAGATACCATCTTCTGGCGTGATCAAGTTCACCAATACTGGAAGCTGATGAGTATTCATGAAACAGAAATAAGAAACGTCATGGACATGAATGCATTTGTTGGAGGTCTTGCCGTGGCTTTGAATGAATTCCCTGTTTGGGTGATGAATATAGTTCCTGAAAGCATGAATAATACGTTAACGGCTATTTATAATCGGGGCCTTTTAGGTGCTTTTCATGATTGGTAAGATTTATCACACAACTTTTTTCTCACGTTTTCTTGGGCAATGGGCCTGCGATATTCTATTTAGCTTTATATATGTATGTTTATACTCCAGGTGTGAACCCTTCTCAACATATCCACGCACATATGATTTGTTGCATGCCGATCATCTATTCAGTCACTATAAAGACCGTGGAGAAGGTTGCTTACTGGAGAATGTCATGCTGGAAATGGATCGCATTCTACGGCCTCAAGTAATTACTTTGATAAGATTCACCCTTTTATGGAACATTGGATAAGTTGAAACAAAATGCTGTTAGTAATTCGATGTTGAAATCTAAAGCCATTGCCAGATTTTCCGCAAGGAATAGCCTTATAATAATTAAACATAATAATCTCACTTCCTATAACTAACATCATTGCCATGCTGAATGAGAATATTTAATTGATAAGTTAATTTCATATTGTATTACGTATACTAGCTAAGGAATCACTCTGATATGCTGACTGTATGCACCTGGAAACATTCTATAAAATTCATTCATACAGTTTGTGGCCGCTTCTTCTCATTGCTATATATCATGTGGGCTTTGCAGTCTATCCTAACTATAAGAAAAGTACCATTCCACCTGATATTCATACCCATTATGTTTTACGTATTGATCCATGCATCTAATTGCATATATGATAGGTGGTAAAGCTAGAGTTGAGCTGAATTTAGCGGTTAGGATATATAACTATATTGTGCTTGTACTTACAGGATGTCATGTAGCTAGTCATTAGCCTGGAGAAGAATGAGTTCATTTTGATATCTAATTGAGTTGTATCATTGTGCAGGGTTTTGTTATTATTAGAGACGTGGACTCCATTACGTCGAGAATCCGGGACGTTGCTTCCAAATTTTTGTGGGAGGTGGAATCACACCTTCTTGAAAGTAAAGAAAAGAAGAGGGAAACTGTGCTAATTTGTAGAAAGAAATTCTGGGCAGTTGTCTAAAGCATGCCAACGTTTTCAACTTTAATAACACCTACAGGTTGCTTTCGACCTTTCATCCTCGAATACTCTCTTTGCTTAGTGAGATTAATATAGTTTTTTCTTTCTTTTTGCTCTATATCTATCTGTATATATGCTTACTGAACTCAGAAAGTATCATAGGTCTATGCTGACATTTTAAGTGTTGACACTCCAGCATTATGCTTTCATCATGTATTCAAAACGAAAATGCAGGCAAGAGCCAGGCCAGAGCTTACCTGGGCTGATTGCAAAATTCCAGCCCAGATACCAAACAGGATAAGGAGGCACTCCACCCTTTACGAAGTGCATCCCAATTTCTTTAAAGAACTGGCTCTCTATGAACACTCATTGACCCTACCTATTAAACGGCTCATTCTTGTGTCTCCTCTCCTTCCTCAACCCTACTCCCGCCTCCTGACGTCTTCTCTGTCTTTCTATCGACGTCTCGACAGCGAAGAACCTGAGCAACACAGGATATCGGTATATGTATTCTCCTACTTTTTTTGCCACTATTGAGAGATTCTGTTGATTCCTTTTAATATAATCAAGTAAAGGGCTAGATTGTGATGACCATTGAGAGTCAGATCCTGTGGCCATTGCGAGGGAGGCGTCTGACGAGGTCCATTGGTGTAGCAGCGGGTGGGACTTGTGGTGATTGCGAGAGAGGATGAGACAGAGACTTGTAATGTATGCTCTAATTGACACAAAAATGGGCATAACGTCGACCAACATTCATAAATATTTAATTAATTAAGCAATCTGCTGTCTTTTTCTCTTCTTAATTATATGTGAATCAATTGGTTTCAATCATCAAACAATATTTAAGCCTTATTATATCATGAAAATCTAATTAATTTTTATTTTGCACAAGGAATTACAATAAACACATGCAGTCTAAACTCATGACATAATTGGTGTTTCAGATGATTTCAAAATCGAATTATATCAGAAGAAGCCTGTCACGTAATCACGTTTAACAATGATCTATGCTGTAATTATTACATTAGAGATTGTTATATAATTAATCCATATAATAATAAATAAATAAATAAAAAGCTTTATTATTGATGATTTTGTTGACCTTGATTAGAAAATCAATGTCAAATCACTTGGTTTCGTTGTCACAAAAGTGGGTCTCCATAATGACATGGAAATTCAGAGAGGAGCATTAGCTAGGATTATAATTATTGTACACAAAAAATCAACCTAATACTTCTTAAATTGGTGATGGCCCCCCACCCCCAATTAGTGTAGTAGTGATCAACAGAATATATTATGTCATGTAGAATATAATTACGGAATATTTGATTGCTAATTTAACCAGTGTGAGTGATTCTCACTCTTATCTCGTTTCATTCCACTCCAAATGTTAACCAAATGTTTAATTTATTTTCCCTCAACTTGATAATTAACCCCTTTAATTAATCAACTCAAAAAAAATAAAATTATATTAAGCAATTAAAACATTATATTACATGCACTATTTTATCAATTATCTTTATAATCACACTGTTTACTTATTTAATATTTTCATTTCATTTTTTATTTAAATACCTCAGCCGCCCGGCTTAGCCATCCATCTTGCTCTGTCTCTCTCTCAAAAAACGATTCTCCCTCCATAGAGAGAGAAAGAATCTCTCTCTCTCCACCGTCGTCAACCTCGGTCTCTTTAGAAGCAAAAAAAAAATCCCATCATTAGCAACACAGAAATGGAGTCAACAATCTCTTCTTCTTCTTGAATTCCCACACCGACAACAGCCCTACAGAGAGGAGAGAATTATACATATATAGAGAGAGAGAGAGTAATAAGCTATGACTCTTGAAGAGTCTTTGAAATCTTTGTCTTTGGACTGCTTGAATCTTCTAATCAATGGACAGGCCTTCTCGGATGTTACTTTTACTGTGGAGGGTAGGCTTGTTCATGCTCACAGGTGTATTCTTGCAGCAAGGAGCCTTTTTTTCAGGAAATTCTTTTGTGGGCCGGACCCTCCTTCTGGACTGGACCCGGGCTCATGGATGAGCCCAGGATCCACAGGTGAGACGGTTAGGTCTGGAGGAGGAGGAGGAGTGATACCGGTGAATTCGGTAGGGTACGAGGTGTTCTTGTTGATGTTGCAGTTTTTGTATAGTGGACAAGTCTCAATTGTGCCACAGAAGCATGAACCAAGGCCAAATTGTGGTGAGAGAGGGTGTTGGCACACGCATTGCTCCTCTGCCGTTGATCTTGCCCTTCAAACCCTCTCTGCCGCTAGATCATTTGGTGTTGAACAGCTCGCATTGCTTTCTCAGGTAATTCAATTTCTTCAATCAATTCCCTCTAATCCTTAAGTTTTTGTTTTTATTTTATTTTTTGAAATGGGTTTCTTCGTTCCTGTTTGAATTTTGTTACTTCATGACCAACGACCAATTTAGTGGGTGGGATTTGGTGTTTTGGCGACAATTTGCTCTCTCATCAAAATAATACTACTATTTATCAGTTAGTGATTCAATTATTGCTTCTATATATGTATTATCCTATTCAATCTTGTTTTCTTGAATTGGCTCTCTCTCTCTCTCTCTCTCTCTCTCTCTCTCCAGTCTTGTCATTACAACAGTAAAACATTCCACAACTTTCCCAAACATATGGTGCAACTTTTCTCATTTGGGTAATTTTGATGTTTGAACCTTATATTATTGTTTTCTGTACGTGTGTTCCAATATCTCAGAAACAATTGGCTAGCATGGTAGAGAAGGCATCAATTGAGGATGTAATGAAAGTACTAATAGCTTCAAGAAAGCAAGACTTGCACCAACTTTGGACTACTTGTTCTCACTTAGTAGCCAAATCAGGCTTACCACCAGAAGTCCTAGCCAAACACCTTCCAATTGATGTTGTCGCCAAAATTGAAGAGCTCCGGCTCAAATCTTCCATCGCTCGCGGCTCCTTAATCCCCCAACACCACCACCACCACCACTACGACCTCTCCGCTGCTGCTGATCTAGAAAACCAAAAGATTCGTCGAATGAGGCTTGCATTGGACGCGTCCGATGTTGAGTTAGTCAAGCTTATGGTAATGGGGGAAGGTCTAAATCTTGATGAGGCATTGGCATTGCATTATGCTGTGGAAAATTGTATCCGGGAAGTTGTCAAGGCATTGCTTGAACTTGGTGCTGCTGATGTTAATTTCCCAGCCGGACCGGCCGGGAAAACCCCGCTCCACATTGCTGCAGAGATGGTGTCACCAGACATGGTGGCGGTGCTTCTCGATCACCATGCCGATCCTAATGTTCGGACAGTCGATGGTGTCACACCACTTGATATCTTAAGAACCCTAACATCTGATTTCTTGTTCAAAGGGACTGTGCCTGGATTGACTCACATTGAACCCAACAAGCTTAGGCTTTGTTTAGAGCTTGTACAATCAGCTGCATTAGTAATTTCACGCGAAGAAGGGATGAATGGGAATATTGCACCTTCTCCGACGCCTATTAATCCGACGACAAGTGATGATCAACATAATAGCAGCAGCAGTGGTGGGAGTAGTGGTGGTCTTGGTAATCTTAATTTGGATTCAAGATTGGTTTACTTGGATCTTGGAGCGGCGGGTTCGGGTCAAATGGGCGGAGGAGATGGTGATCATAATAGTCACAATAGCCAGAGAGAAGTAAAGAACCGCCACGATCCGACAATGTACCATCACCACCACTCATGATCATCAGTTCTAGATAATTATATAAGCTCCTCCTCTATCTGTATATTACTTTGATCTCTAGCTAGATCTATATATATAGCTTATATGATCCATCTATTGCATGATAAAACTTTTTTGTGGAGATCAATGAATTATATATATACATCTTTTAATTTTATCAATTCTTTGTCCTCTGTGGGTGTTTTTTTTCTTCATTTGGTAAGATGATTCAATGGTCATGAAGATATGAAGATTTGTGTGATGGGATTTAATTGTGTTGTGGGGTTGGAGAGGAGGGAGGCAGGAGGTCAATCTTGTCAACTTTTGCATTTGTTTTTATATGATGGGTTTTGGTAGAAATAATCCTGATTGGGTTTTTTATATATTGGTCTCTTCTTGATTCTATAGAGGTAAATTATTTATTTTACCATTTTTATATTGAACTCTCTCTCTCTCTCTCTCTCTCATCGTTGGCATTCACGCATTAGTGTGTTTGTATATATGTATATATAACACGCATTAGTAGTACATATATGCTATAATTATTCTCTTCTATATTCTCTTTTTATTTATTACATATGTATAGTGTATGGACTGCTGATCCATCATAACACCGACAAATTTCATTTATATGAAAAGAGAAACTTTTGCTTCTTTGTACTCGAAAACATTAAACCATTAATTGCAACTCAATTAATTTTCCACATTCAACCATAAATTTAATTTCTTCACCAACTACAGATCCCATGCAAACATATATATGTTTGGGGTCATGAATTATTCTTGCAAAAATCTTTAATTTCTTTTGCATTTAATATATATGCAAAACATGGAAGCAATGGGAAAATACTGCATCTTCTTTGCATGCCTCATATTTAGTTAAAAGGCAGGCATGCATGTTGTTGATTTTGTGAAGGAAACTGAGAAATGCATGTGTGTTGTGTTATGTCTTGTCAGAAGATCACCATAAAAACCCACGAGTGAAAGAAGAGATGATAAATAATTTTTTTTGCCGGAATTTGAGTTGGATAACGTTGAGAGAGAATAATTAAGCAAGCAAGAGTGAAGAAAATTCAAACATCGCTAGATATGGCTTTAAAAATTGATGTGATATGTGAATGTGAGAATGTGCTTTTGGCTCCTAGTTAGCTTCTGTTTCATCAATTGACCAGTGGATTAGGGTTGCAATTTTGAAGGGGGAACAACAGAATTTTTAGTTTTCATAAATGTATTAGCCACAAGAAGTGCTTTTCTTGGGAAGCATCAGCATCAAAGCATTATCTACACTACAAGCTTTTTTAGTGCAAAATTTAATGTCTGCCATTGTTAACCTAAAGTAATGAAAATGATGAGATTTGAACAAAACTCAACCCAGTACACCTTGTGGTTGTGTTTCCAACTCCATTCATTCTTCACAATAATAGTCATAGATTATGTTAAATTGGAGTTATTATATAAGCCTTTTGCTTTTGATTTGTAAGAAATATTAGATACCAAATTCAATGGCAGAAGTACTTTTTTTAGAACCAAGTTTTTTTGGCACATAGAAGCATACACGTGTGCAATAAACAGATATACAAATATGTTGGTTGGGAGATTTAAACCCCGCACACTGGGCACGAAAATATACTTTCTTCTTCTTGTATCAGCTGATCAGAGCATCGGGTTTTTTAAGACTTGTGAGTATTGTAACCACAAGTGAAGTGATGATTGTTGTGCAGACAAAATCCTGATTACGCGGCATATATAGTGGGAGGGGGGTTGGGTCTGATAAATGGTTTGTGAGGGACAGTCTCATGTTAAGTTACTCCATGGAAGTTGAAAGCACGATAGTCTTCACAAATCAATAAATTTGAATGAGACATGTGAACTAACACATATTCGCAAATCTAATTGGTGGTTTACCTAGTCAGAATCACTGCAACTAATGTTGCAGACAACTCATTTTCATGATGAAGCTCATATAACTCAAAACTCAGAACCAGCCCAAGACTAATAGGCTTGGCCTAACAACCCAATCTCCAAGTCTCTTTCATTCTTTCATCATAATATATTCATTCTCCACTTCTCCAAGCAATCTCAATCTTATGAACCTAAAAATGGTGTCTGGTCCTCAATCTCGGATGCATATCTAAAGATACTAGTGGCAAGCTTTTGACGGGTGTAATGGAAAAGGCTTGAGAAAGATAAGCAAGAACACTTGGAAGTATATCAACCCTTTTATTTATTAATTTTCTAAACTGCTACTAGTATGAAGAAAATGGAGATAAAGGTTTTGATCAACTAAAATTGCTTTACAGTAAATAATCTGACTGTTTAGAATCTCTCTAGGACTATTTAACTCACTGACCTGTCGTAAATGCAAACTTTACGAATTGATTCCTGCCAGACAACTAAGTCAAAATTCTTCTATCCATCACAAAGGATATGAGGCAGATAACCACCAAAATTCCTCGTCTTTCAATGGATTAAGACGAATTTCGACAAATCAGTATATCATAGTCTGATAATCCATTATCATCAGTTTTTGCAGTTAAAATACTTCTGCTGTATGCGACACTGAATCCAAGTTTTGAGTTGGTGATTTGAAATGCCATATCATATAGACATTCTTCTAATCCAGGAAAAAAAATATACCAAAAGGCACGAGGGGACTACAAACCTTTCTTTTCTTGTCCCTAGTGCTAATTTTGATCGTCTCCATTCTTTTTTGCTCTTAATTGTCGGCCTCTTTGCTTTGTGCTGCTAATGGCTCTGCGAAGAATGCTGCTGAACTTCTGAAAGAAACAAAATTCACGCATCAGTTTCCCAGTGTCTTGTTCTACTTTTTTCTGTGATTATGTTAACTAATAAAAATATATTTGTTGTGTCAAAAGTCATCTTCAGCATGTATTAAGCATAAGAAATTCAGTCATTCTTTTCCTTTCGATCCAGTGGCGGTTCCACCTTAGCCCGTCCAAAATAAATAAATTTTTATAAATTATTTATTTTAGCTTAAAGTCGAGCACTAATGCGAAAAGCCCCCTCAAAAGCTAAAACTAAACCCATTTCATATAGATTTAGTGTTAGAATTCTAATTTCTAAGTCTAGATTCCTGAGCCCATTCCGTATAGGTTTTATGTGTGTGTAGATATATGACTATCTAGATATTTACTTATTCCGTATAGGTTTTATGACTATCTTGATATTTACTTATTTCCGGTCTCCTTTCGGTAAATAGTACTAAAAAAAGTAAAAATCGGGAGTGCTGACCCCCAACCCCCGTCAACCTTTGCTGACCTCCTATAAATTCCTAAATCTACCATTAACCAAGCTCCCCCACTGAAATTATTTCCTAGATTCACCACTGTTTTGATCTTCATTTGTATCATATATTTTTATTTCTTAGAATGCATCGAGGACTATGACTACATGATGCATTAACAACACCCTCCTCCCACCCACCCCCTTTTTGGGAAAAAAGTTCCTATTCGCAGAGGATGCAATTCACCATAAGCTTAGGAATATATATGTTCTCATTCCATTACACATTGATTTCTGATTCTCTGGCTCAGTATTTATTCCATGGGGTACAAGCCAGAATAAGCTAATGAGATTAAAATTTAGAACAAAGTAACAAGCACTTGAGCAAACCACCCATAAAACTTCAAAACTGATACCCATTTCTTCTATGCAAGGTGAGAATCATAAATTGTTTTCCATTTACACCTTTTCCAAGGCAACTCTTGGCAAAAGTTGCGTGGAGGCTCTACTTTTCCGTTAATATCTTAATACCAAACGGTCAGTACATAGCTTTGCAAAACTCATCTAAAGTTGATGGTTTTCAAAACTCAAAACATAATAATAACTGATCGGAACTGAAACATGCTCAAACCATCAGATCAACTCCAAGTTTTAGTGCCGTCTGCACATAGCTGAGAAATATTATTTATGTTATCCAAGTCCCAATCCTTCATCTTTTCATCCCTAAGGAGAAAAATATAGTCATATAAGCCACTCGATTGCTTTCAGCTATGCTTTTACCATTCCCTTTACTACCAATTTCCGTTCACCTCAGTCCTCAGATTTCTTCCCACCAGATCAGCTCAAATATGACAGCATATAAAAGAATCTGCAGAGAATTTTTTTTAGATATTTCTCTAAAAGATTGACAAAACAAAACTAATTATTATTAATTGAAATTAATTCCTTGCCTCAAGAGTCGTCATTTTGAAAAAGCTGGCTCAACGTGGAATTTATATTTAAACTGAATAGAACAGAAACTGAAACACCGTACCTTGTAACCACCTTTTACCCAAGTAATCAGAGCAGCTGGAAATTAAGACACCAATAAATGAAGCTAATAAACCTCAGAGGCTCAGACTTACATTAAGTTCTTTATTATGCATCACAGGTGTAATAATATACATCGTTTCACTCAGTTTAATTTACAGTCAGGATCATGTGGTGAAAGATGCTAGCAAGAAATTTGACGAAAGGACTAAAAATTCAAAATAATAAAGGTAAGAAACTAACCAATAAAGGATGCTTTCAAATGTTATCTGACAATGGAAACAACTTTTCCAGAATATGATTAGAAAGGATCCTATTGGGGTCCAACTCCTTTCGTGCTTTATTATATTCATCCACTGGGAAACGCTTTCTTAGCCTTGCTTGGAGTGCGGCAAGTTCTTCATTGTCCTTCGGAACCTGAACAGAGTAAAGTGAATTTGAATGATACAAAGTTCTAAAGTAACATCTCTTATCCACAATTAAAGGCGAAAAATTCATGTAATCACCATTCACCAATAGTGAATCCGATGGAGGGGAAGAATTTCACATACTAGTCTAAAAATTTGCTGAAGCAAGGGAAAAGGTTTACTGTTCAAGATAAACTCCAACACTCTTAAATGATGACACACACAGTATCTCAACATTGACAATATTTCATGTGAAGCATAAAAATCCGAGGCATCAGAATTCTACCAAACAATGATTTGAGATTTGACATTGAATTAAATATATGGAAGTGAAATTTAAAGAAGTTGAAGTGGAATTCAGATGTAATAATAATAATTATTATAATAACAATAATTTGAGATAACACATAAAATGATCTCCTAAAGTTTGGACCAAAGAGTAAAAAGGAGCGCAGTGGGAAGGTTTAATCAATACCTCAATCTTAGCCCAATGTTCATAGGCAGAATACTGATCCCACAATTGACTCTGGGTTAGATGTCTGTAGTGGAAGAATTCTTCCGTTATATCTTTTCTTTGGCGTGCATCCATAGTGGGGAGATACATGATTATGCCCACCTGATGCAACAAAAAAAAAAAAAAAAATTGAGTACAAGAATATTAAAATTGATGGAAATATTTGCAGTGGATTAGATATTCAAGCTTGGAATTATGCATCTAAGTCGCAAATGGAAGGAGCTGTAGATGAGCTTTTGAACAAAAGGGAAAGAGTTTAAAAATATTAAAGAATACTTGGTTACATAATTTATGTAGCTGGTTTAATGAGCTATATGTCACAGTGATTGTACAGTGCCCGACATCATCAATTGTTTAAATGAACGAAATGATTAAAGAACAAAAACTGTTTCTCTCACTTAAAAGATCAAAAAACGAAAATTTTCCTCCATTTTTTTGAAGGAGACACTATTATATAATCTTCAATAGGCCTACGAAAAGAAAGCAAAGCAAAGAGGAGGGAGATAAGAATTACCCATGAGAATATGTCATCCTCTGCTGAGCTGGAAGACAGACTCATACGGCTCTGGCTGCAAGCTGTCCATCTCTGCTCTATAGGAGCTGGTGCAGGTATATCTTCTTTCTCAATGAGTTGCTTCAGTTCTTCTATGTAGTCAAGGTCCATCATACTTGGCTTCCGAAGGGTGCCAGCAGGAAAACAAATTTCTGACACCCACTGTTGGCCACCACAGTCAAAGCCCAAAATTTCATCACTCCATCCCACTCTGTAACCTTCTGACTTCCTCCAGAACTCAGCCTCAGCTTGATTGATTTTTATTACATGGTCTTTGTTGAGCGGATCAAGAGCAAGTAATTTGTCTCTTAACTCTGTGAATGAGAGCTGATCAATGTCTGGTTCTTCATTTCCTGAAGGTTGAGCAGATACTTCTCTAGCCCTGCAAATAACCAAGTCATGGGAACAATAAACCAAAAAAACATGCTTATCCACAAAATAGAGAAACATAAAATAGAAAGAAGCTAATAAGTAGATGAAATAACAAAAGATAAGAAAGAAAAATGGAAGCAAGGATTAAAACAGATCGACCAGTACTGACATATGCACTAAAAAAATGACAGTTAAATTTAAAAATCAAAGCCCACTAGCGTGCATTCACTGCCAAGAGCTTTCTTCTAAAATATGATAATGCTGGTAGCAAAGAGTTCCCTTGGAAAACTGTGTCTGAAATAGCAAAAGTCCCAACCAAATTTCTAAAAGAGGAACGTAAGGAGTTCACAGCTATGTCTACTAGCAATGAGAAAAGGAAGTTCATTTCAACGTCACCTCTGCTAATGTGTTGGAAACTTTGGCTGGAAAGAAACAAATGAGCTTTTGAAGGGATAGAACCACAGATAGGAAAAGCATTAGGTGACTGGTTTAACACTCTGAGTACGTGGTTTCCACATCAAGATGATAATAGCATCTGTTCATGTTCTCGATTATCTTGCAGCAACTTAATCGTTTGCATTTTATTCTCCCTGTACTGTCTCGGATGGCAACCCCCTTGCCGCCCTTCTATGAAGGCTTTTCCATTCAGAAAAAGAAAGCATCAAAGCCCACTAGACTGTTTTACAAACGTGTGTGTATAATTTAGGTGGTCTTTGCCTGGATTGGCTCAGATGATTTCAACCCCGAACCAATAAACAATTGCATTTACTTTTGAAAACCTTACTTCACCCCGATGCATTTTTTGTTTAGTGTTACTGTGTGCATCATCTTCCATGGGAAACAATCAAATCCTCTTTATCAATTCAAAAGAATCAAGACAACAATTTACATGTAAAGCTGTGAACCAATGCCAGCAAGGCAAATATGTAGCTGAATTATAAAATTGAATAAGGAACCAGCAGTCATGCCTATATTTTCTGAGAGACTCTCTGTAAAGGCCTCGGACATGCTCCAGAGCTTCATCTTCAGTATATTTGGGTTTGAATTTTGGTGGACCTCTCCATTTCGAAACGGGGTTGCAAGTCACAACCACAACAGAGTCAGTATAGGGAATATAAAGATATTTGACATGCTTGTTCTCAGAAAGCAACTTCCTGCAATAAGAAAATTGAGAAGGTTTAACTCATAAAAAAAACTAAAGATCATGAATTATCTAATTTTTCGTCAAGCCTTCAACTTTCAGGTCAAGGCAGCAAGTAAATGAAAGAGAGAAGATTGGGTGTTAGAAAGCAAGAAGATGTGTATTCCAAATATCTCGAACAAAGTGAGTCGTTGAACATCAAAATTCTATCAGAGACACATGAAAACACATGACTTTATGGAATTTATTACACCTACAGAAAAGCTCATATAACCAGACACAAAACAAAAAAATTCGGGAATAAAGCCTTATAAATTTAGAATAAATAGAGAAGTATTAACTTGTAATATCAGAAATCATCCTAGGGTTCGTGATTCCAGATCCTAGAAACAGCCTCTCTGCATAAGGAGAACTTTTTTTGAAAACATCTTGCACTTTGCCAATCTCACCTCTGCTGTGGGAGCCGTGTGAGCAGGAACCGTTAATCTTTTCATATCAGTAAATAATACTTGTCATTTACAACATTAATGTCAGAAGTGGAGCTCAACACATGCTTATTTCAACTGAATTTTTAATTGAATAAATAGTCTCACCATCTCCATCGCAAGTTGCAAACTAACATACCAATAAGGTGCTTACATCACCTTGTATGAAAGATAACTAATGGTTTCACAGAGTAAAAGGAAGAATAATAACTTGTGGTTCTTCTTTAGCTCTTTCATGCTTGAAACAACTGTGTGCTCCACAAGCTCTTGCCTATCAACACATTGTAAGGTGACTTCAGCAACTACTCCAAGCCCACCAAGACCAACACGAGCGAGATAAAAAAGCTCGGGATTATTCTCCTTTGAAATCTCCATTGTTCCTTTGGCAGGAGTCACCAGTTTCATGCTAACAACCTGCTCATCAATGGGAGGCAATCTTGCACCAGTTCCGTGTGCACCAACCTAAAAAGAAATGAGGAAGTGACGGACTAGACGAGTAAGCAAAAAAAGGTATATGCTACAACAGAAAATTAGCTCATCACAATCTAAAAATGCATTAACTTTCTTTTCAAAAAACTATCACTGCTTATGAGTTGCAAACGCTTGTTGGAGCACCAGAAAATTCGTACTGAAGTGAAGAATAAGAACTCTATTGTTTTTCGTCAATGGCGAAACTGTTCACTTATCCTTCCTTAAAATAGTTTTTTAAGCGGAAAGACTACATGCAATGTACACTTCAATTTAAAAGGTAAACTTAGTGAGAAGAAACTATAAGTTATGTCATGATCCTTAAAAATAGTAATAAAGAGGGGAATTGATAAAGTAATAAATACAACAAACTAGTAATAATTTGATACAATAGCAAGAGATGGATCATGGATTACTGTTAAAATTTCCAACAAATATTTCCACCATAAATTACACTCAAACAACCTGAACTTTAATGAAGATTACATGGGTAATTATATACCAAGAAAGCCACCAAATATGAAAGTTCAATATAAGACAACAGAGATGAATATGCCCATGAGTAATACATAAATGCAGCATTAAAATGCTTATCTCAATCCTAATTTGCATTAACTTAATTTCAATTGGTTGTTTCAACACTGTATCTTATTACAAGAGCTATTTTGTCAGAATGAGACTCATTCTGTAGCTGATAAAGCAACACAATCAACGGAAAGTTTCTCTAATTTATTTCAAAATTCAAACAACTTTTCTCTAAATGAACTCCACTATGCCCACTAAAAGCAGCAAACAAGTAATATCAATATCCAAACTTTGAAATAATATAACAAACAAACGCACATAAATTGTCCTCAGCCATTAGAGTGTTTTGTTCGACTTACATTATCCCATTCAGAGCAATAATTTGTTAAACCTGCAGCTTATTATTGATTGGAGATTACCACTAATATCTGAGAAAAAAAAAGTGTACTTGTGTAATTCTTTGTGCACCTATGGTCAATTAAAGGTTAGGGGTGCAGAGAAAAGTATAGCCAGTACATTACAATGCATGATTGGGATTTTTATTTATAATCATATATTCAACTTAGGGTTTCTGCAAGAGTTTGAAAAAATTAGCATTGTAACTTATGGAACGACTTACTATTCTTTCGATAGGAGAATGGATGCAGAAAATGGAACCACTTAAAATGTGTGACTTCTTGTGTGTGCCATTATTTATTGTTTTTTGGATTTATTTATTTGTTGAATGAAAAGTAATTTAAGTAAGAGTTTGCAAGGGGCTACCATCCAAGTAAGAGGTTACGAACCTTGCAGTTACAATGGCTAGAGAACTAAACTAAATGAGTTGAATCAACGAAGTGGAGCAAAATCAGAGAGAGAGTTATTGAACTTTACCTGAACAATGCCTCCAATCTGTTGTTCTCTAATGGATGCAAAATTTTGCAATGTAAGCCCGTGGTCCTTAATCCCATCGACCAGCTGCTGTACCCTGATCCCTGCCTGCACTCTCACTCTCTTCTTCTCTTTATCCACCTCCAAAACCTGATCCATCAACGCCAAATTCACCATCCCGGCCTTAGCTAGCCCAATACCGTTGGGAGATAATCCGGACCCAACCGGCCGAATTTTGGCCTTCTTTTCATTTGATTCATTGACCAATTTCTCCAATTCAGCTAGATTCTCCGGCTGGTGAAATTCCCGGGTCAGGACCTCGTGAGTTCCACTCCAATTGGAAACGGTGTGGAGGTCATCCGGCATCGGAGCGTAGCGGAAGAGCTGTGCCTTCTTCTGCATAGCGTCTTCGGGGAAATAATAGTATGTAGCAGCGCCACAGAATATCATAAGCGCCCCATATCCGAGGTACTTGCGGACCTTGGCTTCGGTGGAAGAGGAAGGTTCGGGGGATGTGCAAAATGTGCGATTAGAATTTGTAAGGAAACGAGTGCCGGTGGATTTGGAAGTGAAACCGGAGGTTGGGGTTTGGCGATGGTAGAAAGATCGGAGGGATCGACGGAGAGTCAGGGACCTCAGCATTTTCTGTGGAAACAGTGGAATTTAGTGGCGAGGAGAGAGTGAGAAAGTGGAGTGACTAGTGAGGGGATGAAGCACAGAGGGTTTCGGGTTGCGGTGGCATTTAGTGGCGAGGAGAGAGTGAGAAAGTGGAGTGACTAGTGAGGGGATGAAGCACAGAGGGTTTTGGGTTGCGGTGGCATTTGACCATCAGGGAATGGGTTGGTTTCATGATTTTGATGAAATCGTTTAATCATTTATTTGTTGATTATGTATATTTTTGATTGAATTTTTAATTTATTATATTAAAAGATGTGTAGATTTTTTTTTTAAAAAAATACGGATTAATTAAATCTGTTTCAATTTTGTTGATTTTTTTGAGTCTTAATGGCATCCGTTGCCTAGTCATTCAATTAAAATTTGTTGAGTTCAATTAAATCAAATTTGAGAAACACAAAAATTATCTTTAAAATTGAGATTGGACCTTGCACAAAGATTTTATTCGATTTAAAATTGAAAATCTTATCCGATTAGAATTTGTCAAGTTGGATTAAATCAAATTTGACAAACACAAAAATTGTCTTGTTTAAATTTGAGATCGAACAAACCCAGTGTTCTAAAATTCACTACCTAGACCGCCTAGACAATTGTTGGATGAATGTATATATAACTAATATTTTTATACATATATGTTCAGTTATTCAACATTTATTTTGGTCAACATATCTCTTGTATAGACAAATAAACAATGAAATGAAAATACAATGTGGTTATTACATATTAATATTAGTTATAAGATTCTGACTCATAAGTTCAAGATAAGATTTTATCTTTATTGTTATAATTCTGACAATTAAGTGAGCTAGACGGCCGACCGCATAGAACAACAGAACTACTCTTATTCAATGCAGCCGATTGCCGTCTAGCGCCTAGACAGGCCTCAACGGGGCATTTTAAAACATTGCCTAAACCCTAAACCTAAGTCAAAACATAAAAATCTTATCCAATTTAATTATCAGATTAAATTATGATTTGATTTACTTATCCAAATTCAAATAAATACGAATATGAAAATGCAAACATTTCTTAACCATCTTATGCCTTAAAACCGAGGAAAACTCAATTTTTTGCCATCCCTAATTTTAAGTTTGATTAATATTTTTTTTTTCTTTATATACTCATAAAACTTAATTATTTCTTTTTTGTGCCAACCTTTTGTGTGTCAATGCTTTGTGATCCTGATCATGCCAATTCCAACCTTTTTCTATAGCTAGTCTCTTATTCGAGTCATACAGCAAGACAAGTTGCAAACGAGGAACTGATTATGTTTGGCATACAAGCACGGTCTGATATATATATATATACAATTTTTGTATTCATATAATAGCCACAAATGTAGCAGAATCTTCATGTCAATTGCTCTGGGTTGGTTGTCATTGATATGAAAACCAGAGCTAAGACATATATTCTCTTGCTTGCGATCTCTCTTCATATCTGCCAAAGGAGTATGCCATTGTGGAAGGCACCTCGGTCACGCGAAGTGGATCTGGTTCGATGCCATAGTCTGTTAATGGTCTATGCTCAAGAACATCATCATGGCTTTTCACAAATTCAGGAATCTCGATCTCTCTCTTCTTTATGTCATCCCAAAGGTACTGGATTCGGCTAACATACTTGATCTTCCGATACAGGCTGTTACATGGAAGCAGCTCAGTGCAAAAATAAAATTGAAAATACAGTGTCAATCTAGATTCAGCTAATGAAATCAAATTCACCCTCTGAGGGCAATTTAAAGTAGAGTTGCTGTGACAAATCCATGTTCAAAAAACATAAATGAAGAGGTCAGGAAAATATATAATCCGCAAGAAATTCCAGAAAATCCAAAGACAAATGAGGAAAGTGTATATATGATTGTATCATACTTCCCATTCCAGAGACCTATATAAGGTTGACGGTGAAAAGTATACAATTTTTATCCATGACAATTATTGGCTTCTTTATTCAGCAATCAGCATTGCAGTAATAGGCCTATGCATGCCATAAGCCAACAGTGATAACGCCTGCTTATTGCATACTCAAGTATGACAAGGGCTATAATGTCATTATTTTTTATATTTCTGAATTTACTGAAGAAATTATTGGTATAATGAATCACTTGTTCGAAAACTCAACAAATTTTAGCAACAAGCCAGATTCATGTTTTCTTGGGATGTTATACTCACCTTCCACTTAAGAAGAAGCGGCCAAGAGTTGCAAAGGCAAGCCTAGATCGAAGCCCAGGGTGAATGAAGTACACAACTTGAAGCCTGTCTTTAATCTCCGCTGGAAGTTCTTCATAAATCCACCTTACGATAGTAATGCCAGGAGAATTGTCCTCCTTTTGCACAGTACTGTGCATGTAAACAATGCAAAATGGCCCTTCAGGCAACTCACTGCATATTTTGTGGAAGATATACCTCTTCAGTCTCTCTGCACTGACAACTGGAGCTGCAAATCATCAATGAACATGAGTCAAATGATCTATAAGAAATAAGACCAACGACTGGACTGGTCCATGGTAGAAAAGTTGATCATGAGTTACTAAAAAGTATCACTTTTCCCCAGGCTGATTCCAAGATCCATTAGTGGCTTCATAGAGTAAAGCAAAATAGATAGTGCTGATTAAAAATTAAAATGGTTGGTCCACCCGTCCATCATTAATTGAGCAATCAAGAACCTACATTCCCACAAAGTATGCACAGAGAAATTGAGGATGACAAGACTAATCAGAGGTGATTCAAACAAGATATTCAACTAAGTTTGATTCGTTTATGCTAAACAAGAGGCAAATCAAACTAGAGAAAATATGAGAATGACTTTGACATGTTAAGTGCTCTGAAGGTCAAGGACTGAACAATTGGGAAGACAAGCTTAATCTAAGTAAAAGGTTCCACACCACAGCTGTGCGACAAAAAGAGTAGGAAAATGGAAACTATAAATACAAGCATTTTGATTCTTGAACCTTCGAGAAAAATCTCATTTCCAATGATGAATCAAACACTCTGTCCCTGGGTAGATCTTGAAAGCAAAAGATTTGAACAGCCATCCCATGCGGTCAGGTTACAATCAGAGCCACATAAAGTTAAACTACAATGTTAAATTCACTTTTTCCCCAAGTTTTGGAACAAGTATTCTATTGATAACAACCATTTTTAAAATAGAAGGCACTATTCTGAATTATTGTAACTGCTGATTAGTAATATCAAACCAGAAAGATAATACTTTCTAAATTATTGGCAATAGGATCAGATTCAGACACAGATTAGAGACATATCCAGTATGCTAGTCATATAAAAAGAACAACAAGGGCATTCTTACCCAAGTTAATAAGTACACTCCTGGAGGGGAAGGGAAAGAAAAACACCATTTCCCACCATTTCCTCATCACCAACTTTGCATTCTATTTTATCTTAACAAAATTTCCCACCGGAAATGTTTAATGGACCACTGAGCTAATCGTATTTCCTCCCACAGTTAAAAGTGAAATTCACTGCCCCTTAACCCTGAGTCATTGAAAGGATCCTGGTGGCTTAAATAAACCAAAATAGATTTCAAATTCCCGCAATAGTCTCCTTTGTATGATAAAATACCACCCCTTCGTATAATATGCTCCAGTTTCACTACATTCGACACTTGTATTAACTAAATTAACAAGTGAAACTCAAAGAGGAGAACAAAATTTCAAAGATACAACAAGAATATAGAACAATTGAAACTGAAAAAGGAAAACAATACTACAAGGATTCCAAATCAGTCGCAGACTCGGAAACATAAGTTATGAGCGAAATCAAGCCAAAACGATGCCCATGAATCAAAACAAAACCAATGTAAAGGGAGAAGGCTAGATAATGGAAAGACGGAATGCTCGGTTACCGGGAAAGTACTTCCCGACTATGCGCAAAATACGGTTTCCGGACTTATCGTAGCCCTCGAGGCGAAAAAAGTGCAGCAAATCGAGGTCAGAGAAGTCCTCATCCGGAGAGAGATACTGAGAGCAATCGTGCCAGTCCTCCTCGTGCTCTTCGCTCTCTGTCTCTCGCTGATTTGGTGACAAGAAAGGGCGCGCGTCTATTCCTAGATCAGATGCCAGTACCACCACCGAGAAATCATCAACGGAAGAGTTATCCATCTCCGAATCAATAATTCCTGTTATGTTCCTCCTTTTCCCCCTCCTGTCCCCGACTCTCTTTCCGATACTTCGAGCCGCTAGGGGATGTTTAGGATAACAAGTCCAGGCAGGGTTGGGTACGTGGCAGACCGAGATTGTTTTTTTTTTTCTTTTCTTGAGACACGAAAGTAATAAAGTGAACTGCAAAACTGGCGCACTTGTGCGATCATCCACCGTTAATCCATGATTAATGTTATCTGAAGCCTCCATTAAAATCATAATGCCAAAAATATCCTCACTGAGACGACAACACGTGACTTGGAGTTGCACCACCGAATCCAATAGGCCCAAATCGAGTTGTCAAACAAGACACCTCAAAAGGCCCAGATTGAGAAATTGATACCTGAGCTGTCCGACCCGAGAAGATAGGACATCTTGGTAGGGTGGAAGAAATCGGACCAATTCGAAATCCGAACCGTAAAATAGAGTTCGGTTCGGTTTACAATTTATCGGTCCGACTTCGGTTTTATATTTTTGAGAAGATCGTTTTTCGGTTCAATTTTAATTTATGAAAATTAATTTTGATTTTAAACCGAAAATCGAAGTTCATTTACATGTTTTAACTTATATATATATAATATATTAATTAGTTATTACTTATTTACTTATTAGGTAGGTAATGTATGGTAAAAATACTCAAATACAACATACATTCGACAAATCGGTTTAAACCGAAAAATGGAACAATATTAAACGTTTCGGTTCAGTTTGACATATTTGGGTAAGTTCGGTTTTCGATTTTTTCGGTTTCAGTCTCAAACCGAACCAAAAATCCAAACTTCCACCCCTACACCTTGGTACAAAATCAAAGTGAGTGACCACAAAAATCGCAAGTGACTGAACACTCAAGGGAAATGAGGATCATGAAAGAATCAGGAGAAGAATCACCATATGAGTAATCATTATGAAAATCCTCTCAAATATCTCACACAAACTCATACAAAATGGGACCTTTAAGTCACGTAAATAGATTTTGTACTCTTTAACTTATTATTATTATTATTAGTGAAAGCTTCAACCACTGAGCACATCTCACCTCTGAAATAGTCTTTTAAATTCAGTTTTAACTAACTTGATTGTCAGAACATCTGCATGATAATTCACTTCGGATAACCCATTACAGAGATTTTCTCATGTGCATACTGCAAAAGTTCACCAAGAAGTCAATCCTAACATTTAGTCTGACCAATTGATACGCCATTAGGACCAAATCCGTTTCGAACGTTATCAAAGTAAATTAACATAAGGGCAACCACAATGGTTGTTCCCTATTGGGGGCAGCAAATGTTATTGAGATATTTGTTTTGTTGATTTGGTTGAGTATGTGACTTGATTTTTGAGTAATAGAGGTAATATCCAATATTAATTTTAGTTGAGAAAATGATTGAGGAATTAGATATTAATGGTTTGACTTTTGAAAAATGAGAAAATTATATTGAAAAATGTGTCTTATTGATGTAGTTGTATTGAGAAAGGTGTTATATTGATCTGGATAAATATGTGTGACCACTTTTTGTGTAATAGAAATGAAACTTAATTGGAAAACAATTTCTTTGCTTTACAAGTACTTTATCAGGTAAACGATATTTAAACCCTCCCAAAATGATAACCAAACCTCTCAATTTTTTTTAATAATTTTGTCTACCTCTGAATCAATGTATTATTATTAATATGTTATTAATAAAAATTTATTTTATCTAAATACCTATTATACCCTTATGAGTTAGTATTTTTATCTCTTAACTTAGTATCATTGCCCTCTATCTCACATGTTACTCATCATTACAAAAAAAAATTATTTATTATTATTATTTATTATAAATGCTGTCTTTTACTTTTTATTAACAACTTTAAATATTTTTTAATATATTTGATATTATTTAATTATGTATGAAATTCTTTATTATTTTTAATTTTAATTTTATTAGGCACATCGAATTTGTCTTCTAATTTTTTAATTTATAAATATATTTGATATTTGTCATTTCTAAATATTTGTTATATTCAATTATTGCATTATTGATATGACATTTTTATATTTCATTTTTTAAATTTCCGTGAGCATTTGTTTTTTTTTACAATCATTCATGCTTATTCAATAGTTTGTTTACAAACATTTTTGAATAACTTTTGTTTGTAATCTTCGTTTTTTCCCTTTAAATATTACTGCAGAATTTTTGGAAAGTTTCAATAATAATAGAGGCAAAGTTGTTTATTTACACAGACCAATAATTTCTGATATCGTATGTGTCCATTACTTCATACAGAATAAAATAATTCCAAATATATTAAAAAATCTTCAACGTTATTATTAAATTCATAATGAAAAGTAAAAGACAAAACTTATAATAAATAATAATAATAATAAAAAGTTAAAAAAATTAGGAGGACCTGGTTATCGTTGTGGGTGAGTTTAAATACCGTTTCCCATTTTTTTTCCTTGGAGGATGTACTGTTTTCGTGTGACACTCGCACGCCACAACCCACCAGTGACCAGACTATATCACATCCATGAATTATTATTTTTGTTAATTATTATCTTCTTCTTTTTTATTGTCTTTGTTTGCTGTCAATTTAAAGCGTTTAAATGGAATGTCTAAAAGCCCCCACTCCCGTTTGTGGTTTGAGGACAAACCACCACCACCACCACCACAACCTTTAGTGATCCTCAGCTTTTCTGGGACTCCAGCTTCTCGGTAGCAAACTGTTTCTTCTTCGGGGTGAGTCTTTCGATTTCACAATCTTCTTTAATTCAGTGGATAGCTTCAGTTCTTAGTAGAGTTGTTACTGTCAATTAGAAATCCGAATACCCTCCTCATCTTGGTGTTATTTCGATTAATTTGGGTTGTTTTTGTCGAGAAATGAATAGTTTTTGAAGCAAAGACTGGGTTTTTGGTTTTTATAGCAAGCCTTTCAAACAGAGTTTTGATCTCAAGGGAGGTAGTTTAGGAAATCCATGGATACGTTACTGAAGACGCATAACAAGCTTGAATTTTTGCCTCAACTTCATGGATTTCTGCAAAAAGAGGGCAATTTGAGCTCCTCAACGTTTCAGAACCGGGACTTTAGGTTTGGTTCTAGGAAATCGAATCTCAAAAGGGGTAAAAATGGGGGTGTAAAAGCCAGCAATAGTGCTCTTTTGGAGCTTGTACCTGAAACCAAGAAAGAAAACCTGGATTTTGAACTTCCAATCTATGACCCATCCAAGGGCATTGTAGTAGACCTAGCAGTTGTAGGAGGTGGCCCGGCTGGGCTCGCTGTTGCCCAACAAGTTTCGGAGGCAGGACTTTCTGTTTGTTCAATCGATCCTTCTCCTAAATTGATCTGGCCTAACAATTATGGTGTTTGGGTGGATGAGTTTGAGGATATGGGTTTGCTTGATTGCCTTGATACAACCTGGTCTGGTGCTGCTGTGTTCATTGATGACAATGTCAAGAAAGATCTTGGCAGACCTTATGGGAGGGTTAACAGGAAGCAGTTGAAGTCTAAGATGTTACAAAAATGCATATCCAATGGAGTGAAGTTTCACCAAGCTAAAGTTATTAAGGTTATTCACGAGGAATTAAAATCCTTGATAATATGCAGTGATGGTGTCACAGTACAGGCTTCGGTAGTTCTCGATGCAACTGGCTTTTCTAGATGCCTTGTTCAGTATGATAAGCCTTATAATCCTGGCTACCAGGTGGCTTATGGGATATTGGCAGAGGTGGAAGAGCACCCTTTTGATGTAGATAAGATGGTTTTTATGGACTGGAGAGATTCTCATCTGAATTACAACTTGGAACTAAAACAAAGGAACAGTAAGATCCCTACTTTTCTGTATGCAATGCCTTTCTCAAAGAACAAGATATTTCTGGAAGAAACTTCACTCGTAGCTCGGCCAGGATTACCCATGAAGGATATCCAGGAAAGAATGGTGGCTCGACTAAAGCACTTGGGCATAAAAGTGAAGAGCATTGAAGAAGATGAACATTGTGTGATTCCAATGGGTGGTCCTCTCCCTGCTCTTCCTCAGAGAGTTGTTGGAATCGGTGGTACTGCTGGGATGGTTCATCCATCAACTGGGTATATGGTAGCTAGGACTCTTGCAGCTGCTCCCATCATTGCAAATTCTATAGTTCAGTACCTCGGTTCTGAGAGAAAGCTTTCAGGCAATGACTTGTCGGCAGAAGCTTGGAAAGATCTATGGCCCATAGAGAGAAGGAGACAGAGAGAGTTCTTCTGTTTTGGCATGGATATTCTGCTCAAGCTTGATTTACAAGGCACTAGGAGGTTTTTTAATGCATTCTTCGATCTGGAACCTCGATATTGGCATGGATTCTTGTCATCTCGACTGTTTCTGCCCGAGCTTATATTTTTTGGACTTTCTTTGTTCAGCCATGCTTCCAACACTTCTAGAATAGAGATTATGGCAAAGGGAACTCTTCCTCTGGCTAACATGATTGGCAACTTAATACGTGATAATGATTAAGGTATGGAGGGCTCATTTGCTATTTCCATCATATGTTGATTCGTCTGCATCTGCATCTTCAAGATTACTGACGGGGACTCAAATTTGTCAATTATAAATTATATTTACAACTCTAGCTTATTTATCATGGTTTAGAGAAATTTCTAAACAGAGAAGTTTTCGGATATATTCCACCTTTGTTGTTTCATGTCTTGCATTCTCTATAAAATTAGCTTGTTTTTCATTCAGGACTCTTTTTGTTCAGTTAAAACTGCAGTTTCTGCTAGAAAAGATCAGCATAGATAAATCTCTAATGTTAGGGAAAAAGAGAACTTTGAACTTTTGGTTATGGACAAGTAAAAGGAAGGGCCAAAAGTTCATTGTTAAAATTAATGACAAAAACAAAGGGATTCGTTATTCATGTTTGCCAATGCTGCTGCTGCTGCTATGGAAAGAATATGAATAATTAAAACATGTAATCTTAGTTTTGTGCAGCCACTCCTCCATCAGCCAAGGCCTCACTTGCGAAAAATATATATATGCTGGACTACTACCACTGAGCAAATTTTCAAAAAGGATAGTCTTAATATAACAAACTGAAGATATGTACACTAGAGAAATTCGAGGAAGACAGAGAGCCACTTAGAAAGTTTTTCCACCCAGGTGACGAGTATTCTTATAAGAAAAGAAAGAAAGAGAAGAAAAAAAAGAGGCAACAAGAGGATCTCTGTTCTTTTGATGATAAACATCATACCTCGGGCCATTGACTGCATCAAACAATCTCATCAGCTCTCCATAAGCCTTTGTAATGTGAGTTTTAAATTGATTTCTAAGGTGCTTGCTAATCAGTTGAAGGTGACGCTTCCATCGATTATTTCTGATAATCAACATGAAGTGTTTTTGAGTCGGGTATACAGATTTTTGACAATGTTATGATGGCTATTCGCTCATGAAACTATGCGCTAAGAAGGGAAGGGTTGGGTATGTTGTGATCAAACTGGACATTGTAAATGCTCTGAATCAGTATAAATAAATGGAAAGCAAAAATGCTATGAGTATCGAATATACATGTGATGAAGTTGGTCAAGTTCTGATTCTTGGATTTATCATGAGCTACACTTTGAACTTAATTTCTATCGCCAAAGATATGTCTGCAAAAAATGTATGGCCAAAGGCATAATCATATAAACAGACATCACGACACGCTGCAGCGCGACATGTGAGCTTGAGCCATAATGTCATCCTCCAGCGATGGAAAAGCCAAAGAACGTACCAGACAAGTATATTTTGGTAGGACTTAAAAATCTTTGAAGCTACAGTGTCCACCAATAAAGAGTTAAGGACGATTTCTGTCTTGCAAAATTGTCATGTATGCATTCATGTATGAGAACCAAGACGTTGAGGTAAACAAACCTGCAAATCTTTCAATTTTAACGAGAAAACCCATTCAAGACAAAGTTATATTGGAGCACATCCTACATGATAAATCTCAGACACGTGGGATCCCCCGTACACTAATTTCATACGCACCAAACAATTAGAAGGCTTTCGATCCATAGAATTAGCTCCAAAGAAATTTGTTGTTGAACCTAAGACCTAATACATTGGTCAACAACGGCCAACTTATCTGAATTTTTGGAGGAAACGCTCATTCACGACCTTGCTTGGGATGTCAGCACCGGCCAGGCTGCTCGCTCAGTGAGTCGCCACGATTTCATTCCTCCATTGTTTGAAATTATCGATTACCCTTTTCTGTCAAAAGTCATTATTTGTTGCAAAATTAGCACTTTGTATCAGATTAATGTTGGGTTTTTCTCTAATTCAACTTATTGTACGTGATTTTTCACCTATCTTTGATATACAAGAACGTAATAGGCCTGTCACAAGCTCAAAACAGCTTGAATTTGCACCAAAACATCCCAATGTGAGGTACCATCAAACACCAACCATGAACTTTCTGAACTAACCCAGATTGTGGCACCAGAATCAACTGTTGATCTGGTCACTATTGCTCAAGCCCTCCATTGGTCCAATGATCTTGAAACATTTTACCAACAAGTGAAATGGGTGCTTAAAAAACCCAATGGAGTCATTGCTGCTTGGGACTACACAGTTCCGGAGGTCAGCAATGCTGTTTTTTTACTATCCTATGCCGTTGATTCTGTTCTTTTTTTTTTTTTCTTTTTTTTTTGTATCTAACAAATGTTAGAGACACGTGAAAGAAATAGAGACATCACAATTTGCATCTGTTAGTATTGCCGACATACAGCTTCTTCAGGTTGCTGTATCTTCAAGCAGAGAATGTTGCTCGAGTATTGTCACAGTTTCTTCCTTGGCACTGAAAATACACCACAGACAAAGCAGTTAAGTATTCACATCCTTACATATACAGGCGAGTCTTGTATATAAAAAAGACAGACAATGGAAGTTATAAAAAATAAAGAAGAAGAAGATGATGAGACGGGGGAGTACGAGCGAAGTATGTATTTCATAAGGAGCAATATTTCAATATATGTCCAACCATGTCCTCCCTAATGCTAAGTGTTGCTCCAATTAGATGAATATCATATCAAAATCAACAGTTATGAAGCACTTGCTGCCACCAAAATGTAAAACTAAATACAGCAAAATAGAAAAATATGATGTATGCAAATCATCCTTGTCAATGTCGATGCACAGTGGAGCAAGAGACATGAGCCAGGCATATCAACCTAATAGTTATTGTAAAGCACCAGTTCCTCGCCAAAGCTCAAAGACTGAAGTAACTTCCTCTGTCAATAATACTTATAAATGAACAAAATACTTCATCCTAGAATGCATGTGATGATTTGATTTAAAGCAGAGTACTGCAAATGGAATTTTATCATAATTTTGCAATCACCTGACTACTAAAGCTATTGCAACTCAGAACATCCCACTCTCAGCATAGTCAATTACATGATAGGATGAGTATTTTCATAAAGTTGATGCTTACCTTCCTGGTCTAAGAATCTTATACTTTCCTAGCTCGGTAAGGTCCACAACTGTCGATCCTGCTCGACCTGATGGAAGCACACCGCCATCATAAACATAAGCACAATGTTCCCACAGGGTCTCAAAATCCTTAATGCAAACACTACTAGGCTGTCCGCTTAGGTTAGCACTGGTTAGGGCCAGTGCACTTCCAGAACCTCGGGCAACCACCCTGATAAAGTCATGGTCAGGGACTCGGACACCTATGCTTTCCAATCCTGGGTTCAAGGACTTCTCAAGAATACTGGACTCACCTGCAATTCTTAGGCCATGTCAATATTTGAGAAAGTCAATAGTACAAACATAGTGTACAAAGCAATGGTTTTCATTATAATTTAATTCTAGATCATTGAAGAGATTATTTAGGTGGGGTAACGTTACTAGTATATTTTTCTTTCTCTATGTATGGGCACGTAAGAGTTACATACCTCGTTGTAATACAACAGTGACTGGTCCAGGAAGGAGAGCATCAAGCAAGCCATGAGGCAGATGATCTGTGAAAGCAAAGCGCCTTATGTCTGATACATCTCCAACACAGATTGCAAGAGGGCTTGTATATTTACGTCCCTTGATCTCATAAATTCTATGTACTGCCTCCAAGGAACTGTATAGATTAAACCAAAAAAAGAAATGACAAATCTTACAGGACTATAAAATTAAAGTGAACAGATAAAAAGTTAAGACATATTACAGAATTGTGCAAAGCAAGCATGTTTTCTTCCCCCTATAACAATTATTGAATAACCCCGAAAGAACCTAGATTATTAAAACTTACTTCTTTTTATTCGTTTGATAAGTGACGAGACATTAGATCACACACAGGAAGAGACCAATCAAGCGAAATGTAGCACGACCAGAGCGTAAAGGATGATTATAAGAAGCGCAGAACCTAACCTAAAGTTAGGTGAGTAAATGAAATCTGAAGAAGATTCAGAGAGATTGTTAAAATTTTGTTTCATTAAGTTAAACATCTTCCAAGGGCAAATAATGAAATAATATCCACCAAAAGTGTTGGTTAAAGAGTGCTTCATAACAGAATCCTAAAAGTGCTTAAACTAAACAATATCTATGTTTAAATAGTAGTGCCGCAAGAAAATTGGTCATCTACATAAGTAACATTCCTTGTGAAATAAAGTTAAAAGATGACACCTTTACTTCAATTTGTAAAGCAGGGCATAATGCTCCAGTCATTCCAGCGCAAAGTACGCAAAAAGAAAACTAATTGAGCTTCATATTACCGAAGACCACTAACCGCCAAAAAATTTCATTGAAACTGAAAAAGGCCCTCAACACACCAGTCCAATCCATTTACTTGATTCATTGTCTTGTTCAAGCGACAAAGCAACAAGAATTATACGGATCAGATAAGCCCTATAAAAATGTCCAGAGTCAACTATTTCCCTGTTGACATCCTTCAATAGCACTCTACCCACAGCAAAGCATAACACAAATCTAAAAACGAAAACATTATACATATTTTCGAAGATAAAGAATTAGATAAGATCATACGATGGCCAATCAAAACTATATTAAAAATGAGGATTACCATGCATCGCAAGCGAATCCATAGAGTGTGTCAGTGGGCACCGCAACGACTTTGCCAGCTCTCACGGTCTTAACAGCCTCTTCAACGTGATCTTCTGCAGCAGGGCGAACCACACCCAATTGGTTTCCAACACCAACTTCGCAGTTATTTATAGTCCAAGACATTTTCAATGGAGAAATCATGCCCAATTTCCTTTTATGGTCCCAAAATGGTGCAAACCTAAAACTGGACACACCTGAGAGTAGGTGTAGAGTAAACGAAAATCAGGAACACAAGTGCGGAAACTGGTATAGGATGCAAACGAGAGATAGGAAGAGACTAATAATTGTGGTTAGGGAGCACCCCTTAGCGGAAGACAGGAAATGAGGGAAGTTGATTTCTCTGCAATTCTTGTAGGAATGTTCATACTTGATACTCTGCTCTGTTTCTTTCAGTTTGCCGGTCTGTTTTGTTCAACATAAAAAAGCCCTAGATTCTGTCAAGCTGCATTAATAAACTTGATTTTTTTTTTCTTTTGCCCTTTTTTTTAAGTACGGAAGGGAAAAATATACAGGTGGGCGGGGCTGTAGGGGCATATCGGCCCAAAAATAATATTTTATTATTTAAAAATTATGAACGTGTTCTGATCGAAAGTACGAGCCCAACAGTATATTGTCAAACAAAAATCAAAGAAACAGTGAAAATCGAGATAAAATGTTTCAAATTTATATTTAACGGTTTATAATCATCTTAACTTTTTTACGACTCATTTGATTTTTGTTTCGCTCAAATAATATATTGTTAGACTAATAAACTCGGTCAGAACACATTCATAATTTTTAAATAATAAAATAATTTTGTTACGAGGAAAAAATTTTACAGCAGGCCCCACCCTCTAAAATTAAAATTTTTCATAAAAACAATCTATTATCTACCCAATCTAATACTTTTAATTCTAAAGTACCTAAAAAGGACCTCCCTGTGGCGAGTTTAAGGCTTTTTCATACCCGCCGTTCAAACGATGCAGCACCTGTTCAATTCAAAGATCTCTACTTAACTCTTTCATCAAAATCCTTTGTCATACCTCACCCAGACCTGATTCAATCTCTCTCCTTTTTCCCATCAAAATATGTCAATTCCCAACTCTCTGACAAATTTTTTGCTGGTGATTGTGGTGTTTTCACTTCGATTTGAGTACATTGCCATGATTCAAACTCTCTCTTTTCCCCCATCAAAATCTACGATCGTCCAACTTTCACACAAAATTCTACGCGTGCTTGATTGTGATTGTGATTGTGGTTGTTTCCACTTCGATTGAGTTCATAAATCTTTGTAGTAAGTCTTCGCCCAAATTTCAGGTGCAACGAAGCTAGATTGTATTTGGATCTTTGTTTCTCAGCAGAGATGACGCTTGCTTCTGTTTTTATTTGCTTTGAATGGATTGTAATAAATATAAAAATATATTATTATCCTTTATAATAAATTGACAATTTTAAAATGAATGTTAAATTAGTCATTTTAAAAAATATGTTATTCTTCCCGTGGGAACAATAGCCGAGTTAACCCCCATATTGAAGAATATGAGCTCATGGGCCATGGTTCATATGAACCAAACAAGAAAATGAGTTTTGATAAAATTTTCTTGCCTCGCCTCTTATTATCTCCAACCAAACGTGGGGTTAGTGCATGACTTGCTTGAAAGAAGGAAAAAAAACAAACTCAACTCTTAAATAGTATAAGAAACTACAAACAATCACTCATACAGTGACCGTCATCATGCTTTCCAAACTTTTGCTTACAAGGATTCATTGGAGGGTTAATTTCATGATGTCCCGCGTGTGAGAGTCCATGAACTTGAAGAATGATGATGAGGTTATTGATGTCGAAATGATATTTATTGATGAAAATATGTGTCGATATGGTGTTGTGTTATATCATTTTTGTCATTAATTGATTCGATTTATGTTTGTACTCAACTTTTTTCATTTTGCTTGAAGGAGACAATGATGTATGCAATGATTCGGCAACGTCGAATGTGTATGTTTAAAGGGAAATTGAAGCATTGCACATGATTTGAAAACTCATAAGACGGTATGACATTTCAAATTAAATATAAATTAAAAGTACTATACTATTACTATTAAAATTAAAGATAATTCAATATGAAAGAAAAACGACACACGCGTAGCATGGACTTCAGTCTAGCTTACTATGAAAGAGTAGCATTAAGTATTCAACTTAAACGAATCCCAAATAATTCAATTGACGAATTTGCTTATATACAATCTTAAACGAATCTCATACCTTCATCTTATTAAAAAAAATTAAAGTTATAATCTCCAATTCTAAATTCGAACCCACCCCGTCTTAATAAAAATATATTAAAATTATAATAAACAAAATCCAAAATGATAAAACTATTTTTATCTCTCATCAAACGTCTTCCCAACAGCTTATGAGCTACCCCAAACATATCGCAAAGTGGATTTGAATCTGCCATGTTAATCTAAAGGAACTGACTTTAATGAATTGTCTTAACAATTCTCGTCCATAATGTTATTTACCTACAAAACTCAAATATAAATCAAATCTAAAATACTAATAAGTCACCTATCTAGAGGATAGTTGAGTTAGTCGTGAATGAGTCCTTCCAATTAAAGAACTTAAGTTCAACGATTTTATATTGACATTTTACGACTTATCAAATACTTGAAGGATAATTGAGTTAGTTGTGGACGAGTGCTTCCAATTCCAATTAAAGATGTTAAGTTCGACGATTTTACATTGACATTTTACGACTTATCGAGTACTTAAAAGAAGAATAAAATATGCAAGATTTACATGCAAGAATGCGACCATGCAAGTAAGTATTAAAGTGAGGATATCTCTATAATTAAAATTCATAATCTTACGTAAAAAAAAATCCTTGCTTATTGAGCAACCTTTTTTCTTTGTCTATTAAATATTTAAATGACAAAGCAAGTTATAATTTTTTGGGTAATTTTTTTACATTGTTGCATCAAACCAAAAATGAAATTGTGACACGTGTTCTTACTTATCTTAGATTTTCTTGGTCTTCAAGCGAAGCTGTGAAGGTCCTACATTTTACGCGGTCTGTCCACTGAAATCTCTCAATGCGGGGAAAAAATCCCACCCAAAACCTATAAATTAAAAAAGCCCTAAAGCCCAAATCCATCGATCGCCCTCACTGTTTGTTCTTCAGGTCTACTTCCGATTTCAAACAACTGTTTAATCACTTGACAAATGGAAGCGAAGATCAGCGGGTTCTTCGACTCCGTGGCTGCCTTCTTTGGGGGCGGTGATCAGATCCCATGGTGCGACCGCGACGTAATCCACGTAATGCATTGCCCTATATACTTTTTATCGCTCTGTATTGAGGTGTCTTCTACTGTTTGGCTTTCTAGATAGATAAGTGAGGCTTGTGAACAGTGATATGAAGTGGATGGATTTCTTGCTCGAGTTGAATTCTTGTTTCTTTGATGGAAATTGATCGTATGTCCGTGAGTGATTTTTATTGGGCTACTTTTGATTTTCAGTGGATCCGAATACGTTTTTTCTTTGTTTTTTTGTTTGTTAGTTTTGGGTTTTTTCAGGTTGAACATGTATTAATTTCTCGGAGGATGGTTTAGCTTTTTTCCATGCTTTATACGAAATTTCGATTTTATGATTTGTTTTCTTTATCCTCTGTGTGCATGTACATGTCTGTGTCTGTGCTCGCTGTGGTTCTTGTTTCATCAGGCTTTGCAACTTTGGTAAAAAAAACCAATGAGAGATGGAATAGAACCTTGAGTCATTTCAATTACTGTTTTTCCAGCGCTACCAATTGGACCTGCAAGGATGGGTTTTGCTTATGTTATTATTTTTTATTACATTTCTTGATTCTCATTTCCCATATAATGCATCCTAGCGGAAAGGGAATGGAACTATGGATTAGTTGTAACTAGGGAGATCTTGGATTTAAATCTCATTTACTGTTCTTAGATTTCATATGATTTTGTGTTTTGTTTTGCGGGTGACTATTACTATCTCCTAGGTTTTAGAATTTTAGTCTTCATGAGTGGTCCAATGTGGGGCCATATCGCGAAGAGTTTTGACATATTTCAAGAAACAAAAAAAGGAATTGACTCCTAGAAATTTCGTGTTCTTTTGGTGCAAAGCAATGTTTTTCCTCTAGGTTATTTGTGAGAGGGTGGCGCCATGGTAAAGTTGCTCCATAGCAAATTAAGCATCATAGGTAAACTGCAGAAACAGCCCTCTATATTACAGGACTAATGCAACTTGCATTCGCCCTTCATTGACCCTGTAAATGCTATGGGAGCCTATTGAATTGGGCTTTTAAGAAATTACAAGTTTTCTTGGCAGTTTTTCTGGGCATTTCATAAATGTTCACTTTTGAACCTTGCCTTTCGTTGGCAGGGATGTGAGAGAGAAGTCGCAGATGCTGCTGATGGTGATTCGGAGGACCTCAAGCGTGAGAGTATCATGCGTTTGTCATGGGCTCTTGTTCACTCTAGACAACCAGAAGATGTGCAGCGTGGGATAGCTATGCTCGAAGGTGAAGTAAATAAACTAAACATTCCAGTTGGCTTTAACTGTAACGGGTGAGAAAATTCTATTTTCAGAATCATTGTAGTCACTTTTAGTCCTTTATCTTCTATGTGAATGTTGATACTTTTGTTATACTTATGGTCTAGGCGCCCATGTGACAGTTGATGCTATTATCAATTCTCAGATTGCCTCAAAATTAGATTTATTTTCGCCATATATGTATATATAAAACTATAGTTTTGACATTTTCTTGATTAACATTGTTTCGCTCCTTGGATGCATTTTTCTGTCTTTTTATGTGTTTTGTTTCATGACATACTTCATAAATCATAGTCATTCCTCCATTGATCTTCTCCAATATGTTTATTGAAATGTGGTGGCACAGCTCCCTTATGTATTTTAGGGAGCAAAGCTTCATCATTTCTCGGTATGATCAATGCATAATTTGTCTACTTGACCTTTATGAAATCTCTGTTTCATCATTTTCTCTATCCCCCTATTTCTTCTGTTATACATAGTTCTGTTTGCTCTTTCTTCCTACTTTCGTTTATTTGTTTCTGAACTTGTCCTGGAAATCTTGTAGATGTATAATGTTTCTCAGTCACCCGACTTTTGAAACTTCATATCATACTTCATTTTATTTTAGATATCCGGCTGTTGTTACTGTGCAGAGTGCTGCATAAAGTACCACTTTTACAATTGATAGATTTGTTACCCTATTGCTATAGCAATTATTTGTATTTTCTTTCTTGTGGTGATAATCTTCTTTTTTTACAGCATCGCTAGCCAATGATAGCACACCTTTGCAGCACAGAGAGAAGCTTTTTCTCTTGGCTGTTGGATACTTTAGAAGTGGTCAATATTCAAGGAGTCGACAGCTTGTAGAACAATGTTTGGAGGTTTGCTCCTTGCCATTAATTTTTTTTGCCTTTTGAACTTTGAATCACTTAATAATGTGAAATATCACTAGTTTGGCTTCGATTCATTGCGCCACGCCAAGTCATGGATTCTCGGCTACCAAAAATTTTGGAGAAAAAAAAAGAATAGTGATAATTAGGCATCTTCCCCCAGCCCTCGAAGAGCTTCACTAGTTCAAGTGGTCAAGCTCCTCACCACCCAGCCTAAGCACATGACTGAAGCCCCCATCCCCATTGAACAATCAAACAAAATCTCTCTACAGGAGATAATGTTTTAATCGATCTTCCCTATGTTTTCTTTTCATTTATCTTAATATATTAGGATAAAATTTCTTTTTTTACGATATGATAATAAGCTCAGGCTGATTGTTTAGCTCTTTTTTTTTGTTTTGTCATTTTCTATCATTATTATTAGCATGGGAAGAGACTCTAACCTCACCCTTGGTTCAAGCCCTACGGAGTGCTGATAGTTTAGTTGAAAAGCATTTTGTTTGCAACAATGAGCTATTGCACCACTTTGGTAGACACGATTTTTAAATGTAAAAACCATATATTTTGTTATCTAATATGGTTTCTAGGCGTAATCTTTGGCTTCTAATCATATGTGGTTTTTGGATTTGTAGATTGCACCTGATTGGAGGCAGGCTCTGTCCCTTAAGAAGGCAATTGAAGATAAAATAGCAAAGGGTAAGGCTTAGAATGTCTGTGGAGTTTTTCTGATATCATGACAGTTTCAAACTTGAGGATTTAATACATTTGTTGCCTTGCAGATGGTGTTATTGGAATAGGCATTACTGCCACTGCCGTGGGACTTATTGCTGGTGGTGTTGCTGCAGCATTGGCTCGCAAGAAATGACGGTCGCCATCCTAATATGCAAAATAAATAATATTCAAGACGTGGATTGTTTTGGGTGTCATGTACTTTTTGCGAAACTAACGGCTTAAATAAAGGATCTGAATAAGGAGCGTTTGTCTGTGGTGTAAACACTAAATTAGAACTACCTATATATACACATACATAACATATCAGGCTTTCTCCTATGGGCTGCAGCTCAAACAACTCTATTTGAGCTGAAATGATCCTGGCCGTTGATTTCTCTTAAGTTAGATCTTACGGTTCATACTTATTTCGCATTTGCTTCTTCCATCAAAAACACCAGCCCTCGACATCGCCTCAGTCGCGTCTCTTCTCTGGCCTTTGCCCTCGCTTCGCCCGCCCTCGCGTCGATCAGCTTCTCCGCTGCCCCTCTCCTCCAGTCAATCGCGCCTCCTTCCTGGCCCTTTCCCTCGCGGCCAGTCACGTCCTCTTCTGCCCCTCTCAATCGCACCCGACAGCTGCCCATCTCCTCCGGTCAGTCGCACCTTCGTCTATCTCAAAAGGAGAGGTACGTTAATTGGGGTTCAAAGAGCATTTTGAATGTGAATTTAAATTTATATCGATGTTAACAAATGCTTTGATTTTCAATATATTTCTTGGATTTCCATGCTTTGAGATTGATGTCAATTCCAGATGATTTTCAATGCTCCTTTAAGAAATAAGTGCATTATAGTATTCTTTAGTTGTAAACTTTTATTCAAACTAACAGTGGCAATCAATAAAATGGGATGTTACTGAAAATGATATTGAAAATCATATGTTGAGAAAGATGATCCAATTGAAAATCAATTGCCAGCAATTGAGAAAGATAATCCACTTTTATTGATAAAATGGAATGCCTTCACTTTTACAGACTTGGCTCATAATAGTGACTCTAAATCCTTAATTGACACCTAATAATAAAGAGTACATTATTGACTTGATCTAAGCCTTCTCTATTACAAAATTGACTCTTTATGATAGTGCCTCCTTCCATAATTATGCTCCCAAAGTTGTGTGCCCTCCAGATTTTGGCCATCAATTTGTTCTGCCATGCCATTCGTGTCATGCAGCTGGTCCCTATACTAGCTTCCTTTTGCTTGTATCTTTTGGACATTTCCTGAACATGAGCATGAAAGATGACAACAATAAAGGACCAATTCAAAAGCAGCAGTTTTTCTAGACATGAACAATGCATTTTCTGGCAGTAGCATGAAACATAAGAACAATAAAGAATACCACATCAAGAGCAGCAGTTTTTTCGGTCCAATTCTCATATCCAACTACAAAATAATCAACTCAACTCAACCTTAAAAAAAATTCAGTTCTCATATCCAATTCTCATCAATAGCAAAAAACACAAAGTCTAATCCAATTCTCATATCCAACTACAAAATAATCAACTCAACTCAACCTTAAAAAAAAATCAGTTCTCATATCCAATTCTCATCAACAACACAAAACACAAAGACTAATGTAATTCTCATATTCAACTGAAAAAAATCAACTCAACTTAACCTTTAAAAAATTCCATGTCTGAACTCCAATGTAGGCAAGGACACCGGCTTCACTGCAAGAGCAATCCAACATATGAAATCAATTTAAAAAAATTCAACAGCACAAAACACAAAAACTAATCCAATTCTCATGTCCAACTACAAAAAAAAAAATCAACTCAACCCAACGCCCAAAAAAATTACATGCATAAAATCCAACGCAGGGACTCCGACCAAAATAGAAGAGAAATAATGAATCAATGCATGGAGATGGGACTGACCGGACTGATGCGAGGCGAGGGAGATGCGACTAATCGGACTGATGCGAGCGGAGAGCAAGGGAGAAAAGAGGAGTCGCGAGGGAGAAGGGAAGAGGCGCGACTGACCGGAGGAGATGGGCAGCTGTCGGGTGCGATTGAGAGGGGCAGAAGAGGACGTGACTGGCCGCGAGGGAAAGGGCCAGGAAGGAGGCGCGATTGACTGGAGGAGAGGGGCAGCGGAGAAGCTGGTCGACGCGAGGGCGGGCGAAGCGAGGGCAAGGGCCAGAGAAGAGGCGCGACTGAGGCGATGTCGAGGGCTGGTGTTTTTGACGGAAGAAGCAAATGCGAAATAAGTATGAACCGTAAGATCTAACTTAAGAGAAGTCAACGGCCAGGATCATTTCAGCTCAAATAGAGTTACATGATCATTTCTAGCCAAGTTACATGGCGAGTATGGCATCAAATTGTCATATGTAAATTAATGAGTTGCTTTTGTAGTAGATTATACTATTATAGTCTCAGATTGTAAGGTGCAGTTTTTGGGTTTTGCTTGGAATATAGTTTCAGGTTTGCATAAAAATTCTGACCGGCATGACCTGAGTTCAGCCAGCCGAGCATCAGCCACATTGATAATAGGGAGGCGATCAAATGTAGTTGAGGCGAGGCGGTAGCCTCAGTCGTAATTAAAAAAAAAAAACCTTAACGTATAAAATTATCCATTTGATAAAAACATGAAATCAACACACAAATCATCCATATCATTATAAAATCATATCACCTTAGTCATCACTCATCATTACAATTCAGTAAACTATCATTTGTTTTTAATGACATAAAATGCAGATTGAATGTTTCATCTCTTCCATCAAAAACTCTCTAAATTAGGTTATTCACGGGCTATGAAATGGACTGTTTTGTTGGCTTAAGTCATCATTAAATGGTTGATTGATTTGAAGAAAATGATATTATTTGCTTGGCTTTTGGAAAATGGTGGGCTGTTCTTGAGCTTATGTCATCATATTACCGTCTGGATCTGGCAAGGCAGATTTGGGCATCTTCCCGAACTAAGGCTATTATTCAAGGTGATGAAGACTCGGGCATTGACTTTACTCTTATATGAGATGCTAAAATATATAGGTTCAGAAAAATTTCCAGTGTGCTCCAAGAATGTCACAGTTAATACTCTGTCTTGGCTTCACTTTCAAGTCCATTAAAACTTCCAATGCTACCACACACCAAAAAAAGCATACAAAATGAGCAAGAGAAATGATCATCAGCTTAATAAAGCAAGAAAGTAAATACTTCAGTGGTACATTAAAAGAGAGGAAACACAGAATGACTAATATTCCCTGGTCTGCTAATCTGAGGTGGAAAGTGCTGAATGCAATACATCCTCGAGATACTTCTCGGCACCAGCATACTGCCTTTTCTTGTCCTCAATTGCTAATGCAGCTAAAGCTTTATCCTGCAAATGCCCAAAGAAAATGAGACCCAGGAAAAAAATTCACTAATCCCGCAATGAAAAGAGTTGTATGCGTGGCATTCATGAAATGTCAACCATAGAATTACCGGAGGTAAGTCTTGGTAACTCCTCAGTGTCTCTAAGATGGGCTTAGTTTTCTTTTCTAGCTCTTTTCTGTGCTCAGCCATTTCCACCAACACACCATGGCTAATCTCTGGTGTGTAACCTACACGATTGAGAAGTGCCTGCAACAAAAGCTTTCCGGTATGAAATGCAGCAAATATTTTCAAAAAAATGAAAGTAAGCTAGTGAATGAGCCAACCAATGACTTTATAAAAGAAAAACCTAAACGTCACACACCAAAAATTCCCCATATGCTTATTTCAACACATATGTCATGATACATGTAGCCATTGTAATTAAACAACTCAGTACTAGCAATTAGATATACTCAATGCATAAATAATATTTTCCATCCATTATCCAAGTTGCCTTGATAGTTTAATACCTGAGAACTATCACAGTTTCCCTATTGTTCAAAGAAAACCTTATCTGTTGATTTACGAGTTATCATAATTATCCAAAACCAAAAGGAAATCGTTCCCTTTACAATCAGTACCACACAGAAACTCGTAGCAGAAGAACTTAAAAAGAATCACATAAATGATTACTATGATTGATTCTCATGAATGAATATATTCTTTGCAGCTTCAGCTTTTCAATTCTGTAAGTTGGCAACTTAGTAGGTAACAGAGAATTGATACCTTGTAGTTTGAATACTGCAGCAGGTATTGGCGCTCCTTTGAGGCCATGACTTGCAAGTTTGTTTTCCAATTCTTCATTTGAGCCTCACAAGGGACAATCTCATCTTCTAGTTGCGCAAGTGTTCTAGCACAATAAATTCAGAGAACATTACAGATAATGTTAATCATTTTGTAGAATAGGCTCTCTTTAGATCCCCATAGAGTTCAGTGTTTTCTCAGGGAGGTGGGGAGAGAGAGAGGAGGGACATTTCAATATGTCCAATTAACATTTCTTCCACCAACTTACCGTTTTAAATAAGTGAGCCTTGCTATGGCTTTCCGAGTGTAGTCGAGGAGAATTTTGGATTCCTTCTGCACTTTAGCCCGCTTCTCCTCCACTCCAATCTTTCTTAAAGAAATATCCCCCATTGCTACAAGAAAACTGAGTGCAATTCCCAAAATTAAAACTTTTTAAAAACCTAGAGAGAAAAGAAAATGACGCACAGAAATGAAATCTAACCTACTCAGTTCAGTGTCTCTTATATTCAACAAATTCGCCACATTTGCAAGAACTTGTGCTGATGCAACCACATTTGATGGCAAGCTCTCCTGGGCTAATCCCGCACTCTCCAATATCTCCCTAATCCTCGCAGCTACAGCCATATTATTAACAGAAAGATTGTTCTCTAAGTTAGTAATGAACAACAAAAAAGATGTAAAAAAAACTTATTTAGCAACGCTTTCTCTGCAGAAAAACTATCCATGATAGACAAACCCAATGAAAAACCATTTTAAAGGCACATTGGATTTTCCATGATGCTGATTAAGATTACCCTTCTGAGATAATGAACGTCAAAATGTTGGTAAGTAAGCTCTAATTTCAGAACTACTCTTTACTGTGGAAAGGAACCGAGAGAGAGAGAGAGAGAGAGAGAGAGAGAGAGATCCTTGTTTGAATGAATATGCATATTCACCTCACGCTTGAGATGCGTATACATATATGTGTGTGTGTGGGTGTTATTTATAGATATATATACCAAACAAGGAGAGCTAGGTAACGCTAGCTATACACTTTTACATTCAACATCTACCAAAACCAAGTTTTAAACAAAGAAAAAAATGGTTCTAATAACTACTATTTGATATTTGGTCCTATTGCACAATCAAATTCATTTAGCATCCACCATTTAGATCCTCCTTGGCTTCTCAACCCTATCTAAGCAACAATGTTTAAATAAAAAAACAATTGTTAATGGGTATTTGTAAGAAAATCCCTAAATACCTTGCGAGCGATACTCAGAGGCCTTTTGGCGGAAATCGTTAGTGACAATGCTGGCAGCCTGGGTCTTGGCTTGTGAAACAGTTGCTAAATTATACAAATGAGAGACGCTGCGAGGGGTGTACTCAAACTCAGGGACTTCTTTTCCAACAGCATCAAATTGTGAAGCAAGCCACGCCTTCACTTCTGCAATACGAGAAGCATCAGTTCCCGCTTTCGCAGCAGATGCTTCAGTTCCCGGATTATCAACAACTCCAGAGATTATATCACTCATTTCTATCTGGTTCTCTCAATTGGGACTCACAATCAAATTCGCCAGAACCTACCGCATAAAGAACATGGAGCATCATATATCGTTGCAATAGATTTAAATAGCAAAAAAGTTAACAATGAAATCGAGATAGATGAGGTCGAGAGAATGTAGTCGAAGAAACATATTCTAGAACCATCAGTGACGATACCTTGATGCGTCGCCGGCTCTAGAGATGAATAACGTGAGTGAGTGCCAGAGCAGGGAGATCTGACGAGAGAGACGATTGGGTGATAACATAGAACCGTCGCCGGCCGAGATCAGCGACTACGTTGATGGAGAGTTGAAGCAAAGGTAATGACAGATGGCCGAAGAAATCGAAAGAGAGGGCAATATCGCAAAAGCCTTAATTCAAATTAAATTAAACAAAAAAATAAAATTTATTTTCTTTTTTCCATTCTTCCCCATTTGTAGTAGGTCTTTTAGATAAAAAAAAGGTTGAAAATAAAGCAATATCTACTTAAATATTAATTTAAAAACGCTTTATGATTTTTACAAATAAAAATAATTTAAATTATCTCTAACATAATTAAAGTGCCTTCGAAATTTGAATCCATATAATCTATGTTTGTTAAGCGAATTCACCTTTTATTTTTAAATTAATAACATCATATAAATTTGTCATTTTAAACATTCGATATAGTCATTTTAACATTTGATAAGTCTAAATTCTGATCGTAAATAAATTTTCTAACATTTGATATAGGCCTAAATCCGATCGTTATATTCTACATATAAATTTTTCATTTGACGACAAAACAAATTTGGCCAAAACACTATATGCAACCACAGAGTATTTCAAATTAGGTTTTACAAATATTAATTTAAAAATGCTTTATGATTTTTACAAATTAAAAGAATTTGAATTATCTCCAACATAATTTAGGTGCCTTTGAAACTTGAATTCATGTAATATATGCTTGTTAAGATAATTCACTTTCTATTTTTAAATCAATAACATTATATAAGTTTGTCAACTTAGACATTCAATATAATCATTATAATTCACTTTCTATTTTTAAATCAATAACATTATATAAGTTTGTCAACTTAGACATTCAATATAATCATTTAAACAATTGACAAGTCTAAACTCGAATCATAAAAAAAATTCATTTGAACATTTGATATAGGTCTAAATCCGATTGCATTGCAGGGCTTCACATAAATTTTTCATTTGACGACAAAATAAATTTGGCCAAAACCCTATGTGACCACAAGAGTATTGCAAATTAGGTTTTAAAATACTTGAACCCATTCACATCATTGACAACTTAATTGGGTTAAAGATACTTGACCTCAGTACATTTGCTAGAATATACAGAGACAATGCTGAATGATTTCAAATTTCACAAGTCTTAAGGTAATCAAAGCTTCAAGTGAGCTTTGTTAATCATGAATTTGATAATCAAGTTAGTTACTGACTGGATTTCTGAACAAAATGACTTCAAACAAGATCCTTGGAGGCACAACATATAGTACAAAAGGGTCGGTCAAGTAAGTCCAAAGATGCTTATGAACCACTTCCAATGCCCACTAAGGGCCACCACGAACAAGGCTCTAAGTCAAACAACAACTGATATTTGGCCAAATATAAAACATGTCCATTAGTTGCAAAAAAAGCAAGCAGCTGTGTTTCCACAAGTCTAAAAAACCACAAAATCCTGATACAGAGAAAGAACTGCGCTAAAAAGCATTACCAGACACACCGGTAAGTAACATGAGACTTGGTAATTCCACTGTTATATATAATTTTCACCACCTGCCCTCTCTGGAGTCCATAATATCGTGCTATTGCGTCGGTCTTTAACATCCGAGGAAGCTGAATGATGTAACAAAAATATGTGAGGATAAATTTCAACCATCTATAAAGTTACGACAGAAATTACCATTCGGGTCTATGACAAGTTTAAGTTTTCCTTCCAGTTTTAAACAAACCTGCTTTTCTTCAATATTGTAGTTCTTCAAGAGGTTTTGTTTTTCTGCTTTGCTCAGAATCCGATGCTTTGGCTTCAACACATGCTTTGTGATGTTCACCAGCAAGTCAGTGATCTGGCAAGTGGCAACAAACCAATTCATGTTGAGACAGTATACGCATAACATGAGAAACTTCTTGTGCATAACATTATATGCAAAAACCAACAAAAGAGCAGTGACAGTCAAATGATTGTTTCTCATCATCATGCTCAATGATCGAATTGCATTTATAATGAGAAGCCTCTACACATTCAAAAACACCCTATAACTGGAGCATCATACAAACACCTAGTAGACATGAAATTCAGATAAAATTCAAGAGGTAAACTAAGCATTTGATCAGTATAGCGGGAAACTACCAAACAGGGGTGTTATGATTCAAGCTGGCACTGCTTCCCGCTATCCTCTGGGGTTCATGAACACATACCACAAAGACAAAAATTTGGCTTTCCCGCCATTGGGATTGTTTTCCCAAAGAATATGCATTTCAGCTGCCAATGAACACAAATTCCATAACCACATCATAATATCCCAAGAGATATATGCAAAGAGGTATCCACACAGGTACACAGAACTGTGCTGCATAATCACTTATATTCTTCTCAATTCAATGACATAGATTTTGTTGAAACTACAAGAGTTTAAATTAAGTCAGTCAACTTCAACAAGAATTAGGAAGACCATGTTTACATTCCTAGTCTTCCAGGAACTCTTGTAGTAGGTAGGTCAATTCAAGAACTAGCCGACAGACATATCAATCTACGACTTCAACTCCGATGCACCTATTAGAGTTGAACTCTAGCTGTTAAATCCGCAATCTTCAATGTTCAACTAGAATTCATGGAAAAGATTATCTAGATATGTGATCCCCAAACAAGATGCAAAATGCAATCTCATTCACTTATTGAAATTCTTTCAATTAGTCATAACAGAACAAAGGGCCAAGAAATCCAAAAATGAAGATGCAGTCCTGGAAACTTGTAAAGCTTGTCAGTTCTACGATACATAAAGTGGTATGTACTCTGCAACAGTTAATCCACCACATGTACATCATCAAAAAATTTCCCAAAACAGAGAAGTGACTAAAAGAAAAAAAACAAGTAACAGATTCCACAGCAGCAAACTACCTGGAATATCTCAACTTTAAATGAGAAGAGATCCACAGCTTTCAGGGCCGGATTTGTTATTCGGTTTTCTAAAATCAATATCATCCCACTATAACTGCCGTGGTTGCCAATCTGACCTGCAAGATTGCGGATCATGTGGACTTTAACCACACCAGGGCCACTGAAAATGACCTTAATCTGCAATTAAAGCAAAAGTTTAATATTAGTTATAATACACTGAGAAATCGCTAGACTACATCAAGTTCTGCCTTTCTGCTGTAAATAACTCCAAATAATATATCTGCTTGGAAAATATGACCCAGAAACCAATGATGTACCCCAAACAAATTAGCGGTATGAGATGAAAAAATCATTACAAAATGTGAAGATGAAAGGCACAACTCAAGAGGCTTTTTCATTCCATATCAAGTAAATGATAGTACTATTAACTTATACAAATCCAATAGTAAACGTACAAAATATCATATCTACATTCGAAAGTTAGTTACTGATAATGAAATGTCATAATCCATTTTTCATCAGAAAATACAATAAGAGGAAAGAAACAGAAGAACAGTGATTTGGTTCAGGTTCAAAAGAGGTAAAGTATAGTCATAAATGAAAGAAAAAAAAAACTTAAGGACAGTAAATTGGGGACAACCTCATGTGATTTGTCCAAGAAAAGAAACTGGTTGAAAAATAGCTTGATTTAGCAAAGTCGTGCAAATTGCAATGGAGTAATGGACATCCACTGTCACTTCACAGTTCACACCCAGTAATACAAACTATTTATAAGCCAAACAAACGAAACTTTCACTCAAACTGGTCCTGATGCAGCCAATTCAGACCCAGCAAGAAAAAACTCATACGCAACCCAAAAGGAACAAGAAAACCGCAGGCATCTAAAATTTTCCTCAATTTCCCTCCAAATTCTTTCGTTTTCCCGGCAACCAAACAGGGCCTCAAGATGAGCCAAAGCAAATATAAGATTTACTACTTTTTTTTTTTACCTTCTTAGAGGGATGAGACCTGTGGGAGAAGGAGACGCTGAGAAGATCGAGGTTGGGGGTCTGGCCGTAAATGGCTCGAAACTCTTGGAGAGTGACTTGAATCTGCTCAATTGGAACCGCATAGCCTCTGTCCTTCAACATCTCCATCACTGTTCTCCGTGACAGATAGTATCTGTGGCTCTCCGTGCTCCCTTCGTCCACGTAACTGCTCAGGCAAGTCATCTGTGTTTCTGTACGGACAACTTCTTCTTCTTCTCTAACAAAGGTTTCAAGATCCATCTCTCCCTCTCTTTCGCCGGGGAATCGAGACTGTGGAACAGTGGCGTCTGGTTCCGTCATATTTGATGAGGTCGTTCTCATTGTAGGTATGGTGAACTCTTCTCCCTGGTTAAATTGGGTAGTTAACTTTTTACCCTACAAGTGAGTCAGGTTAACTAGTCCTGGCGGTTCTGGTTAGATTGTGTGACGTCATTTCTATCGAGCAGTATTAAAAATTAAAAATCCACCTGAATATATAGCGCGTGCAATTCACTTGAGTCAAAGACGATGGCCTGGGCTTCGCCCATCCTGATCTCTTGAAATTGAATGCTTGGGCTTCTTTGTTGGGCCTCGTTAGTTTGCTAGGTTTGAGTCCAGATTCAATGAAAACTGCACTATGAAGACTACCAGTATCAATTGGTTTCTGTAAAAAAATATATAGAGGATAATGGGGACGTCCATAACTCCATATCCATTGAAATTAATGGGTGTGTAATCTCAGTTATTAGTTCACATCTGACTGAGACGAAAGTGAGAGAAAAAAAAATTTGTTTCACAAGATAAGGCATTTTGCATCGCCAAATTACGTTGAATATTTCAGCCGGAAATTTACGGTTGATGGTCGGAGGGGACATCAAAATTGGCCAGATCGACAACGAGAAAAGGCGGCAGCACCGCGACTTTAAGCTCAATTCCGACGTAATTCAGGCTGTGACTAGCCGAAACAAAATTAATTTTAATGAAAGACCTCCATGAGAGAATGACTATTATATATATCAATTGGTGTAGTTTAGACATTGGAGAGGGAGATGAGCCACAAAAGTGATCAAGATTCATTATTTCATTGAGAATTTTCCGGGGCCACCGAATATTTGGTGCCAAAGAAAAAGACCCCCATCACTTTATCTGAAAAGAGATGCCAAGAAATGATGTCTTCCTGTGAAGCAGACTAAAAAAAAATTGGGACCTTTAATGGGCACGATAGTGAATTAGTGGAAATAGAAGCTAAAGAACATCATGAAGAAGGCAAAAAAGAAAGTGGCAAAAGAAATCCTATCAGAAGTACTAGACATAGAATGTCATTCTTGCCAACACAGACTGCAAATAGGAGCACTAGGCCAAAGGAATACAGAGATTTGATCAACTAGTCATACCAAAATCCTCAAAATTTTGGATTCGGCGATCGGAAAACTTACTTGTTGACATCATTTACAGGCAACATAACAAGTTGGTAAACATCATCACCAGAAATATCAAGTCTTCCTCACAGGAATCATGAATAAAGCAACATTTTAAGCACAGTAGTGATCCTGGCAACCAACTTCCAAGTATTTGATGATTCAAGTCACAGATGGAGTTGTGAGGCGTCTTAAGTTAGATATCAGCAAAGAAACTCAGCTAGAAAACTAACCAGTACTAAACTCTTTACCCGCCAATTTTGAGTCGTGATTCTGTGTCTTGAGAGCGGCTTTAACATCCATGCTTTCGATCAATCCATGCCAACCAAATCAAGATTGGGATTACTTGTGTAGCTCTAAGGTTGTATCAATCTCCTCGTCATTGAATGAACATGATATATCGAATCACAGAAGGCGATTCTTAGGACTTCCTTATTGCAATGACAACCAGATAAGGTAATGTTACTGCCAGCCTGACCTCAGAGCATGGAGGTCATCGCCATTTTGATTGTGAACAAACATCACTGAATTCAAATATACTGCTTCTCGCCCAAGAGTTTAATTTTTCCCACTCGAAAATACCATTGAGATTTCCAATTTTAGTTTGCAAGTTTGCTAATGTATGCAATCATACTTGCTATATGCTACAAAATGAAGGAAAAGGTAACAATTCAAGTAGGGAGCAATTCACAGCCTAAGGAGTAAATTCACTGCAGAGCACAAGGGAGCATAGAACATGACTCATAAAATCACTTCATCTAGCCCAGGAAAATATACATAGCAGAAACAATTTACATTTGTAATTCAATATCGAGAAGCTAAAACACAATAACTTCTACAAAAGGAAACGAACACTGATGAATTGATTTTTTTTATATCATGATTTCTTGTTGCTCAGGGAGAGAATGAGCATTAACATCCAGAAATCTGAACATCATATAGACATATTAAAATAGACAATTCGTAAGCAAAAACCCTAAAAAATAGACACAAATGCAGCAAAATGAAGCAGGTTTCTTTAGAGTTCCTCAAACAATTACCAAAAGTTATGGCATCAGCAGCACCAATTAGTCTCATCAGCAGCAGCAGCCAGGGCAACGAATCAAGCCATTCTCGTTACAATCCAAACACTTTCTCAACCGCCCCTCCTCTTCGTCAAACACCTTTCTACTACCATTACAGTTTGGGCATGGCAAGAACCTCGCATCCCCACAGCTCTCACAAACCAACCTAGGATCCCTAATAGGGAACCCCTCCAGAAGCTTTGTCAATTCACCAATCTCATTGAGCTGCCTGATCTCATCCACACCCCCAATGTACTTACCCCTGATAAACACTTGGGGCAAACTAACCACTTTTCCCTTGAGTGCACTTTGCAACTCCTTTCTATACGTTGAATCCATAGAAATATCCCTCTCTTCAACGGGAACCCGGAAACCCCTAAATATCATTTTAACAGCACAACAATCTTCGTAAGTCTTTCGAATTCCTCTCAAACTAGTAAAATAAACCACAATCTTGTTCTCTGTGCCTGGTAGATGATATAAACTACTGACTTTTGATATAATACACATGGGACTAGACTCCATGGACTTAATGCTTTTGAGAGGACTATTGGTATAGCCCAATTGCCTAGATGACAATGCACGCCTATAACTGGAAACCACATTTGGGTCTAACTTTGATAGCAGTGATTCCTCTGATAAATGCTTCCACAAGGGCTTTCTATCTTCAGACACAACTGAATCAAGACAGTCTTGACAAACATTGACGTTAACAGAAACTGACATGGGTTTCGAGGGATACTCGATTTGAATGTCATGGTTGGACGAAATGGGGTTTAGAGATGGACCCATTTCGAGATCAAGTTCGTCGTCAAGGCCATCCATCAGCTCCCAGGTATTGATGACCGAGTCAGGGGACAATGACTCAACTGGAGGGTCTAGGGTAGTTGAGTTATGAGCCTTGTTTTTTATGGGGGTTTTGGGTGGCGATGATAGGTGTTGCTTATTAGGGAGATCCCGGCCGTTCAACTTGGGTTTGATGGGGTCAATGAGGAGGAGAGAGCCATAGGTGGTGGAGGTTAGAGAAACAAGGTGGTGGGTGTCCCCTTTCTTCACAGCTGGGTGGTGAACCAAAGGGGTAGGGAGAGAGAGAGCTCTAGGGGCTGCTGAAGAAAATGCAGACTCTAGAGACGAAGAGGAAGGTGGGTTTTCTTCTGGGTTGTGGGAGTGGCTTTTGGTGAGGAGAGTACTGGGTCTTGAAGCAGAGCAGCCCATGGATGTCTTTCTCCCTATAAAAACTGCCTTTAGTTCCTCCTCTGTTACTCTTCTTTTTGGGATTGGATTTTTCAACGCTGATTGAGAAAGTTCTTCTCTCTCTTTTACTATGCTTTTGGGTTTGTGGTGTCTTGCATTTGGGAGACTTTGTGATGGTTTTTCCTGTTTGGTTAGAGAGAAATCTAGACACAGAAGAAAAAGAAGGTTGTGTTGGTGAAAGACAGCTTTCAAGAAGAGTTGGGGAGGTAAAAAAGAACTAATGACATTAATGCTGTTCTTGCTGTAATGATGAGGATGGCGATGATGAAAGGTCCTACCGGATTTGATGCATACAATATGTTTGATTAATGTCCTAAATGGGTTTTTGTGCCTTTTCAATTGGTAAGTTTTGGCAAGTGTGTGTTTTTTCCTATTAGCATCATCCCGTAACCAGAACTTTTAATTAGGAAACAACAATGCCTAAAACATAAGGCATAAGGCTTTTGATATTGGTTTCTGAAAAAGTTGATCACTTTCATTTCATACTTTCTTAACCATTCTTGAAAGCTCTGTCACAACTCAACTTTATTTTATATGATTTGTTTCTGAAATTAGAAGAAGAAAAAACATGTTTTGAACCTATTTACCAAATTCTCTATCTCCTCAATTTAATGGGCTTGATTATGACTTTAATTGTCATGTAGCAGTTTCATCATTTTGTCTTCGAGTAAAATCTTCTTAGTTAGTGATTATACATATAATGATATCTCTATTTTGTCTTCAAGTGCTTTGATGGAATAAAAACATGTGTAATGGTATAGCAAGAAAGAAGTATTGATTGTAAAAAAATTGACTCGTTTCAATTTAGTAACCAAAATTTGAACTCATTTAATTAAGAATCGTGATTTTATTTTTATTTTTAAATTAATCACTAGACAAATTTTCACTTTTATTGTAATACCTTGATGTGACATAAATAATTATATTTTTGTTAACAATTACCTAACAATTCATGGAGTGTAATTTTTTTTTCTTTTTCAAAAGTAATTGATAAAAAATAACCCCAAAAAAATAAAAACTCAAAAATCTTAAATCTCATTTCTTCTTCCTTGCACAACCTCCCCCAATTCAAACCCTAACCCAAAATTAAATCCCTCAATTACCACCCAATCTCTTCTTGCTCTTGATATCGCATTCACAAACTGAGCCAGAGAACCAAAGAAAGTCAAGAGCTATCGGAAGCGACTACTTACTTTCTTCTTCACAACTAAGAGTGAAGTAAAAAGAGACGATTATTGAGACTAGGATGTAGTGTGGCATGGGGTTAATTGGCTTGGCTGGGGAATTGGCATGAATCGTAAATAATACATGCTTGACAAATATCGAGAGAGAAAAATGTATAATAATTTGTGTTTGTTGATGTGGATGAATATGTGACTTGACTTTTTATTTAATAGAGATGAGACACAATATATAATTTTGACGGGTTAGCAAAAATTTGCTGTTGCATTTTGCTCTTATAAAAACTTGGATATAATTTCTAGGTGTACAGAAGGAACTGGATACAATTTATGGTGTTTTTTTAGTTTAATTTTTATCTAAATCAATTTTTTATAATTTTTTTTATAAGAATCATTCAAAATATATTTTCAATGTCAAGTCAACATTTGACTTGCCCGGACACAGCAAAGCTGACCGATGATCAATTTTGGAACAAAAAGAAAATCATGATTCCTTAATTGAATAAATTGAAACCTTGATAAATGAATTAGAACGAATAAATTCTTTCAGTAACCAAAAATACAATTAACCCAAACAAAAGAAGAAATAATTGCAAATATATTCAAGTTGAAATTTTAAAGTGACATTCCACTGCTAATTTAACCATTTTTAACCGAGAAATATATTATACAAATTTGTCCAAGAGACATTCCATGTAGGTCTAAACTCTCGTTGTCATATCCCACAAGCACAAAAATTTATCCGGATGACGATGCAGGTTCAACAAAAACTCAACGTTTGATCACAATAATATTATTCTCAGAAAGAATCAAATTTATAACCTTCCAAATACATTTGTTTTGCCCCAAACACTAAACTATCACCTAAATAATTAATTAACAATCAACAGTTGGGATTAATTATCTAAAAATGTAAAATTAAAACATGGCATGATAGGTGCCAGGAGCAAGCAGACTGAAATGGACATAGGACAAATGGGCTGGACCACACCATTGGCATTCAGCAGTCTAGCCAATTTTAATCCAAGCATGACCAAAGCTAAAATTGTTTCAGTGTGAGATAGAGCCAGTGAGGTCCTTGTCTCATCCATTTCCATGCTCTATACCTTTCAAATTTCAACTCTCTTTCTAATTTTTAAAGGGAAAATATCTTGCTCACATGCAAAAGTATGCATTGTCAATATCAGCTGAGTGTATATCTGAATCACCCAATTTAAGTTCCTTTGTAACAAGAACTAGGAAATTATTTTAGTGGACCTCACCAGAAAGTGATTCCCACAAATTTTTTAGGTCAACAAATATGTCCAGTTTACAGGTAGAAATAACTGTGACTCGAACTGCTGGAATAAACCAGCTGCAAGAAGGAAAAAAAATCGATTCATATTTTTCTTTTCTGGGACTAACCACAACAATGATCTAGCAAAGTTTGGCCAACAAAATTGAAAGAAGATGAAAATATCTGAAAATCAAAGCATATTAACAAGTTCATATTAATTACAAAGAAATCCAAAACCAAAGTTGTTGTTGACTGACAACTACTACTGTTTTTGGTTTTCATATGTTTGTAACCAATATAGTTTCAAGAATGTAGCATATCTGGCCACTCTTTTCTTCACAATTTACTATGCAAGAGTAATGCTTCCATCGGATATATATTAGAACCTTACTAGGGATGATCTCAAGATATTCAAACCCCTGAGGCAAGAGACTAACCTTACCTTGTATGCAGATATAGTTTTTGTGCCATGCATTCATCACAACCAAATGCCAGCTATGCAGTCCAAAAGAGAGGAATCAGAGTGTGCCTGCAGAATGGTCAAGCTCCTGGGTAGAAGTAACAGTTGAGAGAGAGCAGCAGACTATCATGGCCCTGCATGAATTCAACAAACCATACGAAGATAACAAAACCTAGGTCCTTGTTGTGGCCCAAAAGAGAGAAGTAAAACTAAGCATAACAACAAAATCATAGACAATCTCTCCCATAGCTTAGTTAGTCATCCAATAGTTGGTTTTGGAAGCTTTGGTTCCCGTTCCGCTGTATTCTCATGTGTCAATTTCTACAATGGGCATCACTTGATTACATAATAAGGTGACATTGGTTGAAAAAAATGGTAAATGAGCTCAAATCCAATGATACCAACAAGGCCAATGATCTGAGAATTACAAATTAACAGCCCCAATTATCCCTCTAATGAGTAATGCAACAACTATAATACCTATTCTCCATCGTCAGTAGGTGACTGTCTCTCCATAAGATTGGTAACCAAATTGAATCAGTCATAATATCTCCTTCTCTGAGCTTCAACAGATATGATCTCAAAGGCAATGATTATCAGCATTTTTCTTTAATAATTTCAAGGATCAAAGCCAACCATAAAACTGATTCTCCACTTCAAAATCAAAACAGTATGATTTAACTCTTTTCAGTATCAAATTTGAAAAGAAAAAAGAGAGAGACAATAATCATGTTACTGCAAAATTCTCATCCAGTATTGAACTATTATTTGGTATACATGATTGTTAAACATAGAGAAAGGTTCTTCCAGCAAAATAGAGGTTGTTATTGAAAAAACAGATTGCATACCACGACGGTTCGTCAGAGTCCACAAAAGTATTTACAACTCAAGAGTTGGAAACAGCCACGAAATTTTTTGCTGAGAGTAGAATCATCGGTCAAGGAGTCCATGGAACAGCGTACAAAGGTCTTTTCCTAACATCATCATAGGTGCCATGAAGAAGTCAAAGATAGTAGAAAAGATCCAGATTGAATAGTTCATCAGTGAGGTTGTTATACTTAATCAACCACGTTAATGTAGTGAAGCTCTTGGGCTGCCATTCAGAGACCAAAATCCCCTAACTGGTGTATGAATTTATGTCCAATGGGAGCCTTGGTGATCACATTCATAGTCACAGAGGAATTCGTTTCTTACCATGGGTAAACGTTTGAGAGTATCTGCAGAAACAGCAGTTTCCCTTGCCTATCTGCATTCTACAACATCAACAGCAATCATTCACCGTGATATCAAGTCTGCCAATATGTTATTGGATAACAATTACAGTCCCAAAGTTTCTGATTTTGGAGCTCCAAGGCTAGTTCCTCTAGATGAAACTCAATTGACCACGATTGTGCAAGGAATGCTTGGTTACCTGGATCCTGAATACTTTCAAACAAGTCAGCTGACAGAAAAAAGTGATGTCTACAGCTTTGGAGTAGTTCACATAGAACTGCTAACCACAGAGAAGCCTGTATCTTTTGAGAGACTAAAACCTGAAAGAAGCCTTTCAACTTATTTTATTTAGTCAAATGAAACAGAATTGCCTGTTACAGATTATCGAGGCTCCAATAGTAAGAGAGAGTAACTCCAGGCACATTGAAACAGCACCAGAGCTTGCCGAGAAATGTGTAAGGTTGAAGGGATGCAAAAGACCGACAATGAAACTAGTGGCTGTCGAGCTGGAAAAGTTAAAAACATTTGGGAGGCTCCCATGGGACGACCAAGCTAACCACATGAAACTTTGGGCTTGCCAGATGAACATGAAACATTAGGTTTGTAACTAGAAGGAAACTCATCCAGCAGTCCTCGTGATGGAGCATCATCTGGAAATTTAAGTACCGAGAATTCTGAGCATCATTACACTCCCGAGGTTAGTGCTTTTGCTATGTTATTGTGGATGTGGAAGAAAATCACTTTTGAAGATTTTTTCAGTCAGTGTAGTTTGGTCATTAGTCAATTACTCCTGCAATTTCCAAGTGATGACTACATTAGGTTATTTTTTCCCGGGGTCAGTACCTGTTTCTTTCTCTCGAACAATAAGTAACTGGTAATTTTGCTAGTGATGATACTATAATTTAATTCACTGAGATACATGGTTAGCCCTGCATAGTTAAACCGATCTTCTAGGCGTACCGTAACTGCAGTCCCACAAAAACCAATCCAATATTGTTGACAGATATTCATAGGTGAAAATAACCAGTGGGTAAGTTTGTATTATTTCAGTAGTCAGGGAAATGTTTCCAGGAATTCTAGCTTGACACAAGGAAAAACAATGCAAATTTGCATTTATTCCGCCGCATTCCCCAGAAAATCAACAGGGAAATTGGGAACCTATAAATAAAACACTTTCTCCGCTGTCATTTAATAGTGCACAATTGTGCATCAGTGAATAAGGAGGTGCTTGTGCTAATTTTTTTTTCTTTCTGAAACATCTAACCGGATGGTGAACTACAGTCTTCATCAAAATGTATAGTCATTATCCAGTTCTCTATTCATACCAAATTGATTTATTCAAATACGTGTACTGAGGGGCGCATTATCTACAATCCCAATGTTGGTCTCAACTGATCATCTTCCTAAGGTTTTGCATCGCTACTTTAATCCTTTGGGTTGATTTTGTCACCATAAGACTCTTCTGCCTTTTCACTATCACATTTTAGTCGTGTAAAGTAGGCACGCATCAATGTATGATAAGAGGCAAAATACCAGTATATATACTTCCATTCTTATTATGAATAATAGTTTTAAGATCCAGCTGAGAATTGTAAGGAAAACAAGAAATATAACTGAAAAAAGTTTTGGCTGCAATTTGAATGCGGTAAATGCACAAGACCAGTTCAGCAACGTGGCCTTAAGGTATTGACTTGCATGCCCTTCAATGTTAATGCAATTCCTCTCACGTTCAACGATATTTATTTACCAACAAATAACTGGTTCAAAAGCCTGTGCTTAGATCCCCATCGATTCATTTTATTTCATATCAAGCAACTAGAAAACACCAACACAACAAGAAAATCATAACCAAAGTAGATTCTTGAAGCAATCAATTCGTAAAATCCTCTCGTATGTGGTTTTTCCTTCTTCTTGGAAGGGCAATGACTTGGCACAAACTGAATTTGGAAATCCCAACCACTGGTCAAATACAAACCATTAGAAGGGATCAAAAAGAAGAAGAAAAAAGAGCAAACTCAAACCAGGAATGACATTACATATTTAGTGACTACAACTAGCAGAGAAGAAACTACGTCTTTCAAGCGCTGCGCCACAAGTGAACAACCAGACACGTTTTAATTGATCGAGAAAAAACATAACCAATTGATAATGATTAACTGAATAAATTTCCATGACCAAACAACTCCATCCCAACATAGCATGAAACAGGATAATCAGCTCAATATTAAGTAATTCAAGAACAATAAACAAGAAAAGAACGCCCAAATCTATAAGAACAATCATGGAACTAGCCAACTATTATCTCTAATATCAGTATTCAAATTCTAAAAACTTCAACAAGAACCACCAACTACCAGCTGGAATTACATACAAATACACAAACACAAGCAAGACGAGTTTACAAAAGACGAACCAGATAGAATTTTCTTGAATGATCATCCAACATAGAAGGCACCGATATCGCCGTTTCGCAGAGACCTGGCAAGCTCATCAGCAACAGTCAAACAAGAAGAGACCCAGCCCGCCAAAGCCAACCACACCATCTCCGCCATCCATAAAACCATGCTCCATGGCATCGCCATTTTCTTTAACCCAATTATTTTCTTTGGATTCTAAACGATGGGTAGAAAACCATTTGATGATAGGATTAAAGACTTTGCGGAAAGAAAGAAGTTCGATTTTACAGTGAAGTGCAGTAGAAGGGAAAGGCCTCTCCTTTGACAAAACTTGTAGATTTTGACTATGGCGGAGAAATGTTTTTAAACGAATGAGGTCTTGACACGTATATTAGTATATTATAATATATTGATATTATTTTACGAAGAAATTCATGAAAATTTGTTTATTTAAAAATAAATAAATATTGGCACGGACCAAATGGACCCGACCGGCGACAGACGGACAAAGACCCACCCGAAAAGATCCATGGACATTCCCGCTTCTCCAACACTTTCGATTCCATTTGAAACCTGTATGCCGCTCTCACTCCTCTCTCTCTCTCTCTTTCTAGAAAACCATAACTTTTACAGTTTTACTATCCAAAGTCCAAACGCATCTCTCTGTATCTGTAGATTTCTCTATTCTCTCTGCGGGTGTACAGAGACCAATGGCTCCTCAATTCTTGTTCCCCAAAAACCTCAGAGCCCTAGAGGAAGAGCAAGAAGACAATCGGCTCTACGTTCAGAACGCTACCGACGTCGCTTCGCTCCGCCCTTCCGAACTCGAAGAATTTGTCAAAGGTAATTTCTGTCTCCTCTCAAAATTGTGCTGTTTCCCTCCATTTCCCCATCTATTCTGTTTGGTTATCGAGAAAATTCCGGAAAAATAGAAGAGAAAAGATCCGGTTAGTTGTATTTTTGTAGGGTCTTTGAAGAAACGTTCCTTGCTAGGATTTATATTTTTATTATTTTTAGTCGACCAAGCTGGAAGTCGATTGATTTCTTTAGCTTACACTGCCCTAATCAGTGGGAAATATTTGCTGGGCTGCCGAGAAAGTGAAGTAAGAGCGTAGAAAATTGAATATAAAGAATGCATTATCTATTTAGATAACATGCCGGAAGATAAATATTGATCGAAATAAATCGTTTTATATTTACTTACCTGTTTTTTGTTTGAATTCTGACTTTCTGAGTTTTAAAGGAACTAAACTGCGTATTGTGGGCAAGGAATGAAACAGTCAAAAATTGAAAACAATCCTACGTAAGAGAACCTAATAATATTTATGACTTATATATGTAAAAAATAAGAAGTGCAAAAGGATGGGGGAGAAAATTTTTGTGAACGTTTCTTGGTTTTCCAAGTATCGATCAAAATAATGACAATTGTTATCTTATTGTCCTTTGCCTAGTCAAAATTGTGGAGTTAAAGCAACATATTCACCAAAAATTAAATAATGAGTATCATTTTCTTTGATACTAAACGGGTATTAAACTCTCAAACTCAAATGCTTCCTTTTACTGCAAATAGGTGTATCCTTTGATCTCTCTGATAAAGAGCTCTTTTGCATCGAGGAGCAAGATGTCTTTGATCGTGTGTACTCATTGATTAAGTGTTTCTCTAGTCTCACCCCATCATGCAAGCTCAATCTTGTAGAGAGTCTTCGATCCAATCTTAGTGTTCTTCTCCCGAATGTTGACATGCTATCACGTGGTTTCCAAGGCCAGGATGATGACGGTATTATGGTTTTGGATCGGATCATTTCGCACCGTAATGCTTTTAAGATATACACGTTCTTTCTTCTTAGCATTGTGCTCATTGAAAAGTCAAATGTCACTCCCACTCAAAATTCAAAGGTATTTCCTCCCTCCTCGTCTTAATACGTTACTGATAAATATTATTTCTCTTTAGTCCTTTCATCTCTCGTTCTCTCATATGTGTTACAACTGAGTTTATGTGCCTGCATATATCTACTTTTTTATATATACATATATATATTGTATGTGTTGGAAGTACAAATACTACTAGTGCTTCCATTTCAGTGATGCTAATTGGTCCTGGGTTTAGGTGACAGCAAGTACCAGGAAGAAACAGCCAATTAACTCATGGAATTGGGAGTTACAAAGGGGTCGTATACTTAACTTGATTGCTAATTCCCTAGAGATCAACCTGGCGTTACTCTTTGGGTCATCAGACCTGGACGAAAATTATTTGTCTTTCATAGTGAAGTAAGCTGGATTATTAAACTATCTCATTTATGTTTAGTTTTGTCATTGTTTTTGTTAATCTTAGGACTTGATTCATATATTTTGATTTTCTTTCAGAAATGTTTTTTCTATGTTTGAAAATGCAACACTAATGAAAGACTCAGATACAAAAGATGCCCTTTGTCGCATTATTGGAGCTTGCGCTGCAAAATACCACTACACAGCACAGGTTTGTGCATCCATCATGCACCTGATTCACAAATTTGATTTTGTTGTTACCCCCATTGCTGATGCGGTTACTGGGGCTGAAAAGAAGTATGCTGATACAACCCTAGCAGCTACTCTTGTAAGGGAGATTGGACGTACCAATCCAAAAGCCTATACTAAGGACACTGTAGGGGCTGAAAACATTGGGCGTTTTTTGGTGGACCTTGCGGATCGGCTGCCAAAGTTTTTCTCTACGAACATTGGACTCCTTATCCCACACTTTGGTGGTGAATCTTACAAGATAAGGAATGCTCTTGTTGGAGTTTTGGGGAAGTTGGTTGCAAAGGCATTTAACGATGTTGAGGGAGAAGTGAGTACTAAATCAATTCGTCTCCGCACTAAGCAGGCCATGTTGGAAATCTTGCTTGAAAGATGTCGAGATGTTTCAGCTTATACTAGAAGTCGAGTCCTTCAAGTTTGGGCTGAGCTTTGTGAAGGGCATTGTGTTTCAATAGGATTGTGGAATGAGGTTGCAGCAGTTGCTGCTGGGAGGTTAGAGGATAAAAGTGCCATCGTTAGAAAATCTGCATTAAATTTACTTATCATGATGCTGCAGCATAATCCATTTGGTCCACAACTTCGAATATTATTATTTGAAGCAACCTTAGAGCAGTATAAGAAGAAACTGAGTGATCTTGAACCAGAGAAAGCAGCAGAAAGTGGTACTGACGGTTTACAATCTGATAATGAAACTGGCAATGTAGATGGTGAGGTTGATAATGAAAATGCTGAAGGGGCACCGAAAGAGCTGCAAGAGAGTTTAACTGATAGTTGTTTGCCTCAAGTAGAAGGAAACTGTCAGAAGGATACTTCCGTGCCAGATCTTGGGAACTTGGAGCAGACAAGGGCCTTGGTTGCATCACTTGAGGCTGGCTTGAGGTTTTCTAAGTGCATATCTGCCACCATGCCCATACTTGTTCAGTTGATGGCTTCATCTTCTGCAACTGATGTTGAAAACACAATTCTGTTATTTATGAGGTGCAAACAGTTTCAAATTGAGGGTGCCGAAGCCTGCCTCCATAAGATGTTACCACTGGTAAGCCGTTGTTTTGCTCATTTCCTCTTAAGTCTTAACTAGTTAAATGTGAGAATCAGTGAGATAATTGGAGTGAAGATTGATTTTTCTTTATCGCGAGCAAGGAATCCTGTTTTTAGATTTGATCCTGGATGCGTACTAACATGGCTAGCATTATCTCTATGTGGCTTCTGTAGGTTTTTTCCCAGGATAAATCCATCTATGAAGCTGTTGAAAATGCCTTTGTTACAATTTATGTAAGGAAAAATCCAGTAGAAACTGCAAAGAATCTTTTGAATCTTGCAGTAGATTCAAATATAGGAGATCTGGCAGCTCTGGAATTTATTGTTGATGCCTTGGTGTCAAAAGGTGATATATCTACCAGCATGGTGCGTTCCTCTTATTTTCTCTGGACAATAACTGCTACAAATTCGTCTATATGTTAAAAAAGAGCTTTTCCAGCACATGTCAATCTTGATTTGACATTTATGAGTATATAGTCCTTTTCTTTAATGCTTTTGTGTAATAATGGAGATATCATTCTGATTTGAATTAAAAAAACAAATTTGATATGCTATTGTGGCTCTTGTGAATATGTTGAAAATTGTTTTGTATGAAATCTCTAGGTCACTTTGTAACAATAAATGAGGAGATTTGAGTTGATATAATGAGTTTCTATTTCTTTCTATTGACTTTCGCGATCATATTCCTGAATTGATATTCTTCAAATGGCTGAAGAAATAACTTAGTTTTGGACATAAGTTGAAAAGCAGCTATGAAACTCTTGAGAATTCATAAATCATCAGTCCAGGAATTTCATGAACTTTACGGATCTCTTCAGTCAAGATTCAACTAATCAGGGTTAGATATTGGTTGGGTTTATATTTTGAACATATTACTGTAAATCTATTAAATTTAAATGTGGAAAAAGTATGTGGTCATGCCTTATATCAGTAAAAAAACTTGCACATCTATTTTCACGGTATGTTTTAGTTCAAAAGGTTCCTCTTTATGTATAAAAGGAAGCAAACTTTCCAACTTGTGTATGCGATAAATGTGGGCTTGAGACTGCATAATAACTAATTATATATCTACTTAAGAAAAATAAGTTTTTCAAGTTTCAGCTAAAGTTGTGTAAAGAGGGCCCTTGATTTGAAACTTGAGGCTTCTATTTTTGCCAAAACATATGTGATCAATCCTATGAGTGATTTTTTTATATTGAAGAAAGTTGTCACTAAATTTGAGTATAATTTTACTTTTGAATAGGTAGAGCAGCTGTGTACTTTTCTTGATATTTTCTTATCATGGCTATGTTCACATTTGAATGAACTGAAAGAAATGGGAAATATTTGTATTCTTTTAGCTCAATGTTAATCTATGAGAGGAATGCAGATAAAAAATATGATGTAATATCATTCAGGTTGATTGGACTGTTGGATCTGTCCTGTATGTTTTAGAGTGGACTGGTAAAGGCAAAGTTTCAAGTATTTTACCTTCCTCTCATCAAGGTCTTTGTTATAGCCATATAAGGGTCACAATTTTGACAAAGTTTTTGCTTTTTGCAGATATCAGCATTGTGGGATTTCTTTTGCTTTAATGTTAGCGGAACAACTGCAGAACAGAGTCGAGGTGCTTTAACCATTCTCTGTATGGCAGCGAAATCATCCACTGGAATTTTCGGCTCCCACCTACAAGATATTATGGACATTGGTTTTGGTCGGTGGGCTAAAGTGGAACCTTTGCTTGCAAGAACATCTTGCATGGCCATTCAGAGGCTATCTGAAGAGGACAGGAATAGGTTGTTACTGACCAATGGTAGCCGGCTATTTGGTGTACTAGAAAGCCTAATTATTGGTCTCTGGCTTCCAGATTCCATTTGGTATGCTGCTGCTGATAAAGCAATAAGTGCCATATATACAATTCATCCAAGCCCAGAAACCTTAGCTGCTGATATTGTTAGAAAATCTCTTAACTCTGTATTTGAATCTGGTGGAGGGGATGTGCTACAGAATGATATTGACAGCTGTAGCTCCAGCTTTCTTACCACAGTTCAAGTAGAAAAACTTAGTAGGTTTTTGTTCATGGTAAGTCATGTTGCCATGAACCAGTTGTTGTACATTGAATCCTGTGTGCGGAAGATTCAAAAACAGAAAGCTAGGAAGGAAAAAGTAGCTGCTGATGACCAAAATGTTCTTGACAATGGTACCGCACATGTTAACACACCAAAGGTAAATATATGTGAATGTTAATATCTAAAGAAATAAAAGATCATTGATGGTTACCATATATATTAGCAACATAATTCTCCTTCAGCTAAAAAATGTCCATCTCTGGTGATACTTGCAGGAGAATAATATCAATACCGAGTTAGGTGTTGCTGCCTCTGAAGATGCCATACTTGATTCATTATCTGATAGAGCAGAGAAAGAAATTATTTCTGGTGGCTCCAGTGAGAAAAATTTGATAGGACACTGTGCGACTTTCCTATCAAAGCTTTGTCGAAATTTTAGTTTGATGCATAAGGTGGTAGCCTTTTCCTCCCCCTTTGACACTTTCACATTGTTTAGATTCCTTGTGGTGCATCTCGTAACTGATCAAAATGAAATAATTGCATCATTTTTCCCATAATAGTTAGTACTGGAAAAAATGTTTCGGAAGTCCTATAAGTCTTGTAGTTAGTGCTGTCATTGGCACAACTAGATGTAACACCTTATAAGTCTTGTAGTCATTTAGTTGATAGCAAGCAACAACGAAATGGTTATTTTTCTCTCTGCATCCTTGTAGCATGTTCTTATTTAGGTATGCTTACCCTTTTATTCTTCAATCTTTCTTCCCCCATACCCCAAAAAAATATGCAAATTATTTAATAAACAGCCTGACTTCTTATGTGTTCCAGTACCCAGAGCTTCAGGCATCTGCAATGCTAGCTCTCTGCAGATTTATGACTATTGATGCAGATTTTTGGTGAGATTTAAGTCTCTCTCTCTCCCCCACACACACACACAGATCCACATGCAAACACACTGACGCTCACAAAGACAAGAATGCATGATTTGTTAAATGTTTTTTTTCTTTTCCAGTGGAGCAAATCTCCAGCTTCTCTTTACTGTTGTGGAGAGTGCGCCATCTGAAGTAGTTCGTTCCAATTGTACCATTGCTCTTGGAGATTTGGCAGTTCGCTTCCCTAATCTTTTGGAGCCATGGACCGAAAACATGTATTCGCGATTAAGAGATCCTTCTGTTTCTGTTAGAAAGAATGCTGTCCTTGTGCTCTCACATATGATATTAAACGATATGATGAAGGTCTCAGATGGTCTCCTACTAGTGTTTGTTCTTTCTCTACTCTTATAGGATTTGGAGTCTAAATTTGGACACTGCATGATCAGGTAAAAGGTTACATAAATGAAATGGCGGTACGATTAGAAGATGAAGATGAAAGAATTTCAAATCTGGCTAGGCTTTTCTTTCACGAGTTGTCCAAGAAAGGTAAGTGGTATACCAACTGGTGACATTAAACTGATGACTAGCACATTCTTTTCTTGGTCATTATTTTTGTTAAATGAACATTGTTTGTTGTTTTTCCATCTGCAGGAAGCAATCCGATATACAATTTGCTTCCAGATATTCTTGGCAAGCTATCAAATCAGGATCTTAAGTGGTATAGCTTCTGCAACATCATGCAGTTCTTAATTGGTTCAATTAAAAAGGTATGGATTGGTCAACTTAATTGGAGTGCCAACTGCTAATTTGTTGTGTTATCTTCACATTAATTTCCTTTACTTTCTCTAGGACAAACAAATGGAGGCTCTTGTTGAAAAGCTGTGCAATAGGTTTAATGGAGTCACAGGTATTGCTTTTTGTTTTCTACCATTATCATTTTACTTGGGAACTAGACAGTCTTCTTGTCGTGTCGGCAACCTGGCTTTCAACGTTCAACCGTTGCACAAATTAAAGCTCAAGTTCATGATCTTAGCATTTAAGTTCTGCCAAATGAAATCCGAATAATATGTAGCTCGTTGTGGTATTCATCGAAAATATATAATTGCTTCGAATTTGAGCAGTTGAGCTACCTAGAAATAATATTTTGTTTCATCATTCAAATTTTTTAAGTGTACTTTAATTAAATTTCTGTGTGCTTTCTAAATTAATAGGCTAAACATTGAATCAAAAATAAAAAATCAGGGAAGAGTGGAATAGATGCCTTGATACCTGGGAATAAAACTTATGCTTGATAGAAATATTAGATCGTATGGAATCGACAACTGTGAAACATATTTTTTGAAATTCAGAAACTGATTGAAATTTATCATATTGATTAGGAATAGCAATTTCTCAGTTTGAGTACGTGCTTTACTAGGCATATTTGGATACAGTAGTACTCCATCATTTACCCTTGAGATCTCCTGGTGGCCTACAGAATTTACTTCCCCTGTTGTGTCTTTTTAATTTGTTACACTTTGTTACCAATGTCCACAATTTTCTTATGGAAAACTGTTGTTTATAGTTAATTGTTAATTGTTGGTGTCAGCAAAGCAGTGAACCATTTGAAGCTGTTCATAGAAGCATCATATTTGAAATCAATTAGTAATGATTCTAAGTATATTCATTCTCAATAATATTGTGACTGCTAAATTTATCTAATTCATGGCCATTATTGTAATACTTTTTTCCAAAATTATTTCTTGCTGAAGCCTGAAAACATTTAGTTACTGTAACAGCTTGCTTAATATGGAGGAGAAAATTCATATAGCAGAAGTATTCGATTACAAGTAGAACACCGAAAAAGACGGCATCAAAAAGAAAAACAGGAGACAAAGAAGACATTAGAAAACCAAAGGAAACACACATAAAATGCCAAGCGAAAAATAACTAATCCTCCCTTCGCAGGAAGCCTGCCGCGAGAGTGATTTGAACCGCGAAACTTAGTTGTTGACGCAATCTAGACAAGATAACAGGAGGAGGCTCTCCCTTGACATCCGCTAAGGTCACCGATAGCTTTCGGATTATACATTCCGCTTCTGAGCCAAAGCCACCAGTTGACTCCATCACAAAAGGTTTGAAGACAGCTCTAGACTCTCTACAGAGTCTCTCGTATTTGTCTCGTTTTAGTTTTTCCGCTCGAGTAGCCGACACACCCGCCATCTGCACCAAAGGTTGGCGAGTGAAGGGAGATACAACAGTGAAGTCGATACAAACATCGAGCCCCCTCTCCCATAATGGCACTAGTATGTCAGCGGGCCTGTCAGCTCCCTCGCCAAGGAACATAGAAACCTCCTTCCGGGGTCCTAGATGCGCGTCATTAGCCAAGGTAAAGAAGACATCTCGTAGATGATTATGTCTTTTAATAAGTCTTCCTTTGCCTGCACAAAATGAGTCATGATCCCCATAACTATCTGAGACTTGATTCCTAGAGCACAAGGAGCATGGCTTAGACTCATTGAAGATAAGGTGCCCGGATCGATAACGAAGAGCTAGGCGAAAAAGTTCTGGGCGCATGACGGTACCCCATGCCGGCACTGGTAGAGCAGTGGTCCAAGCACCACTATGATTGTACCCATTTGCATATATAAGGGTTTTAAAACGTGGCTCAGAGGAGGAGATGAGAGTAGCCCGAATAACTTCATGCGCCCGCCCATTTAAAAATTGTTGGGGTTTTGAGGCGGTAGCAATCTCATCCAGGGTGGTACGCTCACTACCCACAAACTGCAAGTTCCAATCATCCACAAGAGTATCCATATCAGAATTTACCACATCTGACAAATTGATAAGAAGACGTTGTAGGTCCAAAGTTTGAAACCTCGAACCCAGATAGGCCGATGGAGCAGCCGAGGAAGGAACAGGAATCCCAAAACCTCCCAGGCGGATTGGGAGTCCAATCAAAGTGCGTTGTTGCCTTGAAATACCACAGTTCCATATATCTTCCAGCGCTGAGTGGATCATCTCATCAATAATAGAAATAGTGTTAGGAATCCAATCTGGGGGGGCCGAGCGCAAAAGGTGGTTTATTTTAGGAAAGCCCGTGCACGCTCTAAGGAGAAGCAACTGTAACTGAGGATCATGTAAGTCTCTACAAGCCCCTAAAATGTGTTTCAAGTCATCTGCAGGTTTTGCAAGGAGTATTTCCACCTCTTCCCCGGTAGGGGAGATAGGACATCCCAAGAGTGAGGATGCCCGCCCAAAGGAGAATGTTGCTTGTTGAGGAAAATCTGCCCAACAAGTCAGCCTATTAGGCAGCCAAATATTTGTTTTCTGAAAGTTAAGCATGAGTCCCAAGCAAGGCCCTTGTGATTGCAGAATTGCAAGAGCCTTCAGTAAATCTGTCTTATTGCCAATCATTACACCGTCATCCAGATACCAACTATGGAGGAGGAGGGTTGGGCATTCCTCCCGAATGCGAAGAACCAATGGATGTAGCGCGAGAGCAAAAAGCAGAGGGCCCAAAGGGTCTCCTTGCTGCACACCAGTGCAACTGTATAATCTGTTGTCACCAGCATAGAGGATAGCTTGGTTGCCATAACAGTACTCAACCCATGCGCTAATAGGAGGGCATATATCACGCACTACTCTAAAAAAGTGCGCCCTGGAGATGAGATTGAAGGCGTTGGAAAAATCAATTTTAAGCACACCGATATCACGCATATTCTGTGTTGCCCGTAGGACAGAATTTACGGCATGAGTCACTGCTTCACCACCAGCTTTAACCCCAACTCCCACCTGCAGAGGGGATAGGTAATCGGTCATTGCTGCCCGACAAGCTTGTTGCGCAACTTTGGATACTAAGCGGCGCCAAATCTCACCGATTGCAATAGGTCGAATGCCACCCGATTGCTTTTGAAGCGCCACAATAGGTGCACTAGCAATGTAAGGGGCCAAAGTAGAGGGTGCAATGCCTTTGAGCAGCAAATTGACAAATTCCAGCATTTGTCTTCCAAAAGTAGGACGTATAGGGTCATTAGAAAAGCCAGCCATAATGTCCATAAGGTGTTGGGCACGCAACCCATCACGCCCACAAGCAGTTGCCCTCGGAAAAGACTTGATACAACTCAAAATAGCAGGCCAATCTGCCATAAGAGGCTCAGGAGCTCCCCCTGGGGGGAGAGATGGAATTTGGAGTTGTGGGTGCTTCTCCCGCAGCTCCTGCATAACGCTTTCGGTAAAACCAGCAACACCAGCACTTGTAAGCGCCTTGCACGCATCTGAAAGTCGACCATGCCCTGCCAACTTTCTTGCCCTTTTAATGTTATTCTTCTTCAAATCATTAGGGAGCAATGTAACAGTTCTTGCTTTCCTTTTGGGGCCATTGACAATTTGTTGCCACAAATTTCTAATCGAGGACCCCCCCTTGTCCCATTCGTCAAGGTTGGAAGAGACACAATCAGCCGGGCTTCCCCCAAAAAATCCCTTGTTATCCGAGTGTCGACTCAAAACGCACTTTGGAAACATTTGAAGCATGACCCATTTATTCAAATCAGATGGGTTAGAAGTAACATCTTGCAAAAGTGTCAAAAATATTTGACCCACCCTCCGCCGACATCGCATTGGAATATAAGGTAAAGTGTGAACCTTGGCCACACGTATACCATCAAAAATATTTTCATTGTCATCATAGGGCAAGAAAACATCTGTAGGGGCCAAATCATCTTGCATGTTGCTAGGGCACATACGCGGTAGGTCTTGGCCAGGAGGCAAGATGATTGGGAGGTCAGCAGCATTAGCAAAAGTAACACCACAAATGCATCCTCTGTTTTGCTTAAGAATTTTAGAGCAACCACCACAGAACCATCGACTATCTCCTCTTAAATAAGCTGTAAAATCATTAAGGCCCCTACCACTCAAACAATCTAGTCTTGAGGACCCCAAGTGGCGCCGTTCTAAGTGATTTTTGAGAGCATTCGAATCTCGAAAATGAGTTCGATTAGGACAAAAAGAGAAAGGGCAATAAAAGCTTTGCAAGTGTGGGTGCTGAATGTCATAGAGGAAAGAAACTGCATCAACTGGAGTGTTTTGGGATGTTATTGGTGGGCTGGTAATAATATTTTGAGGCAATTGAGTAGAGGGAGGATGAGCACGATGGATTGGCAGGTTATCTTCATCACTAATGTCAGGCAAGAGATGAGAAAAACAAGATGTGCTAGCTTTGCATTTGCCAGCACCAGCATTATGAGAAACAAACCCTGGTAATTCTGGAAGAGTTTTCTTATACTGTGAATTACTAATGGACTTCTGTTTCTTCTTGTATTTCAAGGCAAAACGCGCATCCTCGTCACAAATAACCAGACTCATTTTGGTTCAAGCGAAGACAGCAGACAGATGCACCGAACTAGAGCAAGAACCTCAGGGGCAATCCACAGCTCGAACTTGCTCTAGCTGACACATTGCCACAGCTGCACAACAAAATGACCAAACAGCAACCTGGCGTTGCCCTAACCCATGTCCAACTTCTGCAGCGGCCTCAGAAACCAAGAACAAATTGCATAAAACAAGAAAACTGCATCACCGGTGTAATCTGGGTCGATTTTTAGATTCTGTGCGAAAATCTGGGTGGCGCGTGAGGCCACGCGCAGGACAGGTGGCGGCGCGTGCGGCGCGTGACGTCAACTCCGGTGGCCGACGATGAGCGGGATGGTGCTGCGAAGGTCGCCTGTTCTTTCCGATTCTAATGGCATAGTACGATCATCCAAGTGCGCGCGGAAGCTGCACCTTTCTTCACAGCTTGTATGGCGACAAGAAGCACGTAGCGTAGCGTCTTATCAAAGTACTGGTGACTGGGGTAAATGCTAAAAAGCTGTCGATCAGTGGTATTACCTACTAGAAAACTGCAGTAGACGATTTGGTGTAAGAAAAACATAGAAACACTTGTCGATTGAAACTAAATACCAGGCTTCGTTGGGTGTGGTCGAATGGTCGGAGTCGAAGGCTTCTTCGGGTGTTACAGGGTTCACAGGTCGTCGCAAGCCTCGCTGGTCGCCGACGCAGACTCCGTCTCACTGATCACATACTGTTAATTGAATGTCATTGCTAGGATTTTGAGCATGCAGTGAAAAAGGAGGAATGAGTCGTCGCTCACTTGAAGACGCAAAGCTTGAAGAAAACTGCATCATTTGTTTTGAGATTTTGCCCTATCCTTGCTTAATATTGTAAGGAGGTTCCCTGCATTTCGCCTCAAATTCTAATTTGATTACAAATATACTACATTATTTTCTTATCTTTTTTGTGTTACTTAGTTCCTCATAGCAAATCTTGAAGACAAGTAAAGTAGTTAAGTAACAACTTTTGTCCATATAAAGGATGAAATATTTCATGTTCACAATTGGGACTTTTTTTTTTTTTTGCAGACATTAGACAATGGGAATATATTTCTTACTGCCTCTCCCAGCTGGCATTTACTGAAAAGGGGATGAAAAAACTCATCGATTCATTTAAGACATTTGAACATGTGCTAAGCGAGGACTTAGTCATGGATCATTTTAGAAACATAATAAACAAGGTATTGATTTCTCCGATGTTCTCAACTCTCTGTTATTGATGTTCAGTGGTATCATCGTGCTTCATATTTATTTTGAGCAGAGTAAGAAGTTTGCAAAACCAGAACTTAAATTGTGTATTGAAGAATTTGAGGAGAAGCTTAATAAGTTCCACATGGAAAAGAAGGAGCAAGAAGTAACTGCAAAAAATGCTCAAATTCATCAACAGAAGGTTGGTAGCATTGAAGGTTTGGGGGCTAGAAATGCTGTAGAAGCTGATGCAGAATCTGATATTACTGAAGGTTGGTGCATTAATTTATGCTGTGGTATAATTTATGTTCTTTTAAGCACTTTACCTGTTTACCATGCTTAGTCATGAAAAGATTGTGTGTTTGGTAATGATTTTCAAAACAGTTTTCTGTTTTGAAAAATCAAATGATTGCTTAAAATTCATTTGCCTAATTTGTTTTGAGTATTTATTTTTAAAAACAGTTTTCATTTTTCAGTTTTAAAAACTAAAAAATCAAAACAACATTTTGTTGTTTTGTAGGATTTTCAAGTGGCATAATTGTAATTAAGATGAATTTATTTTATTTTATTTTTCTCTCTCTTCTCTCACTCCCAACGGTGACTCGCCTCTCTTCACCGACATCGTCGTCCGGCCACCGGACGGCCTTGCTCCGGTGTTGACCCAAAATCACCTTCATTTTTACCCGATTGATGAATTTGAATTTCATTTTGAAAAATTTGAGTTTTATTTGGATGAATTTCAATTTCATTTGACTAAATTTCAATTTTAATTTCATGTTTTTCGGTTTCCGAAAACAAAGTCAAATATCACCAACCAAATGAATTTTTTAACAGTTTTTTTCTTCCTAAAAAGTGTTTCTAAAAACTATACCCAAAATCATTTTTAAAAACTAAAAAAGAAAATAATATCCAAACATAGTGAATTACCATGCTTATGAATTTCCTGGGCTCTGAGAGTTTCAATTAAAAGATTCAATCATAAATTATAGTGTCGGGCAGATTTTATTATTGATTTCTCTGGTTGTGACGTAAGCAAGCCATGCATACTTGTTCTTGCACGAAGTGGATGAATCTACACATTGGATTCATATTTGGTATTTCTGTAACCAACCTGTGAATAGAGTTTTTTTTTTCCCTTTCTGGATTACTATATGAATATTGTTTTGTGTCATTGGCAATACAAAATGAATTTGCTGTCAACGAGGATGTATAACTAGTTTCTTTATCTTACCAAATCTGATAAAAAAAAAATTAAAAGCACTTAAGCGTGTATTGAGTTTGTGCAACAATGATATCAAACATCTTTTAGTTGCATTTCTTTTGTAAAAGTCGATAGAACTTTTGAACAACTCTTTCTGCTTTAGAGAACAGCAAGGTAGACCAAAATTTATCTGTAAATTAGAGATCATAAATGAAGTATACAAAGAGTTGATGCTGATGCAATGCTATTAACGAACTCCAGTAACTTATGTCGTTGTAAATGCAAAACAAGTAACAAATGTAGTAACAGGCTTTGCAATTCAGATGGGTAAACAACTGAATAATTTTACACGAGATGATATTGGGTGTCCATTATTTCCTAATGCCTCTTAACCAAAATGTCATAGCACTGCTGCTTGCTTCTAGGATGGTTTATTTCCATGAATTTTGATTATGTTCTGTGCTAAATGGTGGTTTCTTATAGATAAAACAGATGATGAAGAGGCTGATCCTTCCATGGAAAATATAAGTCGGACAACAAAGGATTTGGAGTCAAATGAATGTTCTGGTGTTTCAAGTGAAGTGGCAGAGTCGGAACCAGATGACATGGAAGTTCAGTCTCCAAAAGTTAATATGAAAGGTATATTTACTTTTGATAATTTATTTGAAAGGTATCTTCTATATCTGTTTATCAAATAGTTGAAGTAATGCGCTTGCAGTTACAGGGGTATCCAAATCCAGAGCTAAGGAAAGCAACACAAAAGTCGAATCAGCATCCAGTGGTAGATATACCAAGTCGGGGCAAAGGTAGGTTTCTAGGTGCTTTCATATATCTGTATGTGCGGGTGGAGCTTTTCCAGTTGTATTATCACAATTACAAGTGCTGTAATCTATGAGTGATGTATCATGCCTACTTCCCTCTGGGACAAAGGTATATGATCTTTTGTAACTCTTTATGTAAAATATTAGTTGCATCCCCATTTGAGAAGTGAAGAAAAAGAAGAAAATATACCTGTTTTGAGTGCAATCTGGATAATGTTGTTCACACTCATGATGCAACAAGGTCTGGTGTGAAGCTGGCAATAAATGATCTTGACCCTCCCTCCCAGGGCTAGATGTTGCTTTGGAAATGCGATGTACATTTTTCTCCACTAGGCCTTTGGGCCCCGAAAACGATTTTACTAAGTTGGAAAATTTGGTCTGTTTGCTGCTTTGCCTATGCGAATTGAGATTTAGAGTCTGGCCTGTTATATTATGATCTTTGCTTCTTTGCCTATGTGAATTGAGATTTAGAGTCTTGAGCCCCTTCGCCAGTAACTCGCCCAATATCGCCAACTTTTACACTATATGGGCTAGTGATCCCACTCACTCAAGTTGGGTTCTACATTGCCTAGACAGTCACCTTTTACACAAATGAGAGTATAAAAGCAATGCCCGTCAAAATGGTCATATTATCAACAGTCAATAGACCAAGTTGACGTGCATTCACTGAACATATGTTCTCACAATTTACCCTTTTGCATTGATTTCTTCTCAAACTTCTCTCTTACAAAATGTCTCACGTTCAATGATACACTAAAATGTTCACTCATTCGTAACAAATCTTAATGGGTAGAATAACTGTAAGCCCAATAGAAGTACAATCACTCTTACTTATATTTCGTCCTCCTCAAAGGGATCACGTTCGGGATAGTCGCCAACCTGGAGAAAAAACATTATTGGAGAATCAGATATTTAAAGAAATCAAGCAATAGAAATGTAAACTAAAGGGGTTCTGAGTGTGGAAGTGCAAAGATGAGCCATGGTTCATCTCAGTTTGATAATGAGTACTATGCTAGATGTTTAAGTTCCAATATATAAGCATAGTAACAAACAAAAAAGCTCTGGTATACAAAGTTACAAACCTTGACTTTGTCAGGCCTAACCATTGCACCATGAAGTGGAGGGGACTCAAAATAGCGTGTTCCTTTTACCCTGCAACATGATCAAGACTTATTTTAATAAGTGAAAATGTGGCATGTAACATCTTACCCTACCCAACCCCCGTTTCCACTGCAGAAGCCTTGTGCAAGGGGAATTATCTCTTTAATTCTTACCTGAAATTAGATTAATTCCGTAATGTGGAATTTAAGCGACAAGCTACAAATAAGAGGGACAAATCCATTTCCAGGAAATAGGGAAGATCTCTTAAAGCGAGCTATGATGTAATTACAAGAAGTTATAAATTACTACAGCATTAACATTTCCACAATAATGTCATACACTATGAGCCAAAGGATATATGAGTGGGCTAAGATGTTATTTTTGATCTAGAATTATTATATGGATTATTAAGCTTTGACGATTATCATTTCCCCCATTTCAAATAATTGAGTAGTAGTATTTGTAATTATATTCTTCATCACTCTATCCTTTCATCCTTCAATAACACCAATTAATAACAAGTTACTCCTGAGATGACGTCAACATCACCACAAACAATATTATAAATAGAAACAATGGCTTGGGTATAAGTAAGACAAATTAGAAAACATTCTAAAGTTTCCAAGTCAATCAGAGAGAAGTGTTCACGTACATGCCATCATTTTTTCCCAACGGTTCATCATACTGAATTCCAACCCAAAAACCAGGTGCAATAGATTCTGCTCGACCCACATACTTGACGACCCCTCTTTTCTCCCCAGGTTCAACTTCACATCTATCTCCGACCTAATTATTTAGAATTGTAAAAGAAAAGAGGGGCGAAAATGACAAATAGTTAAATATAAGAAAAGGAAATAGTCATCTGATCTGTGTTTGGAATTAAATAAAAAAATGCTATGCGCTTCAAGATTAGAAAACAGGACAAAGAATTGTGGAAGAGATTAATAAATAGTGAGATATATCAACAGCTAAAATTTCTAAAACCAAATGTGAATCCTCCAAGGGTCCAACTTGCAAGGTGTATTTATAGTCATGAGTATTTATTCACACTAGTCCAGCTCCAAGAATTCATTCGCCAGTGATTCAAAATTTTCGATGACCAGAACTAGCAGAGAGCAGATATAACATCAATGGTGTAGTGTAAATAGTTCCCATTTCCACTTTTAACTACAGAATTTTAAAATTAAGAAGAAGCATTCAAGACCAGGAAGAATTAAAAGGTCAAAAAGTGTTGAGTCTGTCAACTTGAGAAGAAAGCAATTAAGTAATATTCTTTTATCCCAGCTTCATTGTGAGGCGAAACACATTGTTATACGGCTAACACTAAACAGAACAAATAAATTATTTGAACCATTCCCTTTGCCAAATCATGGACTTCATAGAAATCAGGAGCACTTTTAAACTAAAAGAGATTGCAATGCAAGCCTTTTGCATTAATAAGCCACAGGTTTTCTTCAGTTATTGCTAAAAAAATCAACCATTTCAAAAAGCTATCAGTTTTACAAAACTACTAATTCCAAAAGAGAAATACAGAGTCACGAACCTTGATGTTTGCACAGAGCTCTTCCATATAGTTTTCTGATATCTGTAAATGTGGAAAGAAAAAATTAACTCAGTCCCCCATAATTTCCAGCTAATCCTATTAACAGCAAATTACAACAGAACAGAGATGGTAATCAATGAAGCCTTACTTTGGACTCAAAAGCCGATCGATTTTGAGATGCAACCTTTTCTTTGAATTTCCTGAAAGTGCCTGAAATGCATGAACACCTTGCAATTGTTAGATAGTAATTGCTCCTACACCAATATAACAACAAAAGTGAGTAAAACCTTGAACCTCATAGTAAAGGAAGAAATGAAAAAGAAATTTCAGATGAAATGGAAATTCACAGATTCTGGAATCGAGAGCAAGTCAATTACCACAATTTCCAGTATGCTCAATTCAATTAAAATGATTGAGCACACCTGCATAACAATTTTTGTAAAAACAAGTTCAAGTAAGCTAACCCAATTTCCACATTTGAAAAATGCAAGCTTATAGTAAATCCAAGTTAACAAATGCATGTCTTAATCTTCAAGACACCAACAACAATCAAAGCTCCAAAATTCTCACTTGAAACACATAAGCATAGCTATCCACAGAGAAAGAGAAAAGAGTAATAAGATTTCCATTAATTTTTCTGCATATGGCCGCCCATTCAATCAAAAGCATAAATGATCCAAAATCATAAACTTCTTCACACAAATTCTGGAAATTTACCATCAAGTTTCCCGTAGGCTTCATCCGAAATGGAGTACTTTTCAACCAGTGAAGTGTCCTCCAACCAGCCACCAGAGGTTACTGATGCCGGATCAAGATCTATAACATGTATCCGAAACCTAATTCAATTGAAACAATTTGCCCTTCAACACCATAAAACATATAAAACTACTAAATAATCCACTTACATTGAAATGAAACCTGGATATGCTACATTGCAATCAAGCATTCAAAGCATCCTACACTAACTAATCCCTAATTCACATACAACAACAACTTTTTTACTTGCATAAAATAACGAACTTTCCTAAAACATTTGACGGGGGAGGGAACTAACCCATCTAGAGGAGAGTAAAACCCGAAGGGTTTAGCATCATCGACCAAATCAGAGATTTTATTGTTGGCGTCATCGTACAGCTCCAAGCGCATTGAGTTCACCGAGGTTCCGCATTTTTTCCACAGCTTCTCTTTCACAGCTTCCACCGTCATCTAGAACCAAAACATAAAACTGATAATCCGACTACATTTACATAACATTCGAATACTGAATCATATAGTTATTAGTAGATAGTAGATTTACGGAGACCGGTACCTGAAGTGAGAAGCGAACTTCGGCAGAGAAGGACTTGAGGTTCGAGTGAGTGACTCGTAAGAGTACCGACTCGTCCCCCTGAATCTGCAAGCGAGATGTCATTCTGTTAGGAAAAACTCTCGCTACCGCGCCTCTCTACTCTCTTGATTCAGAGCAGCAAAAGCGCTCGATCATGGTGACAGTTGCAGTCTCGTAGTCCGATAAATGGGCCGATTAGGTGCACAAGACTGCACAGTGGACAATGCACTCCAAAAGGCCTTATTGGACTATATTGGGCCCAACCCATATTAAGTAACTGACCATGATGAGCCCACATTTAGGTAAGTGACGACGATGAGCCCGAATTTACACTCAGTTTCTTTCTCAATTGGATTGATTTTCTTCCTTGTTTCTTAATTTTCTTTTTCTGTTTCTCAATTTATATGATTTGCGTCCCTATTTTCTGAGTTCCTAATTTTATAATTTCTTAATTGTATTCTCTCTTTCTTAATTTTTTATAATTTATTATTCTAATACTATTATATATGAGTATATGACAAACAAGTCGTAACGGTTTAAGCCGCACGCGCTCTTAATCAGTCATGGCTGCTTCGCTTTCTCTCAGATCGGCCATAACCTCTTTCAACGCCGCCGATCTGAGCGACGACGTAATGTTCTATCTTAAATTTTTGAATTTTGTTTGAAATTTTTGGCGTCTTTGTTTTTTTCAGTTCCGTCGCCGAGAGAGAATGTAGAGTCAAATTCAGTTTAGGTTTTTTTTTTATTATCATTCCGTGTGTACTGGAACCTAGACAGGAGAAAGGTTTGGATGTTTTATCGGTGCTGATTTTTCTTCTTTTTGTTGCTCCATTGATTGATTGTGTAGGTTTCCAAGCTTCGGAGTCGGGCAGCAAAGTTGGAGATCAAGTATAACTCGACGGGAAGGCAGCTAAAGTTCCGAATGAATTGCTCACTAGAGAAAGAGACGGTCTTCAGCACATCGGCTTTAGCTGATAGTGTTGTTGATTGCTTAAATGGTAAAGACAGCTGCATATTTGTTTCTGTTGTATCTAATCCTTTTTTATTGCTTTGCTTATGGTGTTAAGCAATTTTTAGATGATGCGGAATTGATGGTTAGGGAGGTTAAAGAGCCTAGTGTTTCAACTATATTGATGAATTTCGAGAACAAGTTTGATCCATATGATGCAATGAGCGTACCACTCTATCAAACAGCTACATTTAAGCAGGTATGATTGTTCAAGTAATCTTTTATGCAAGGATTCGCACATGAAATCATAGCTTCGGTCTTTGTCCTACATAATAATTTTTATTTTACATGTTTCATCCAGGTTATGTTTGTACTCTGTTTTGCAGCCATCGGCGACTGAAAATGGCCCCTACGATTATACGAGAAGTGGAAATCCAACACGTGATGCTTTGGAAAGGTTTGATTTTGCTTCTTGTCTACACGATGTAGTTAAAACTTATTCTAGTATATACAGAAGATGGTTTCTCTTTTTTTCATTGATATTTTGATTGTACATCTGAGATTTGTGGTCTTCGTGATTTTTTTTGCTTAGCCTTTTAGCCAAGATTGAAAAGGCAGATCGAGCATTTTGCTTCACGAGTGGAATGGCTGCTTTGGCTGCTGCTACTCATCTTGTTAGAGAAGGTTAATTTCACTATGTTTCATTTTCCTTGTTATATTAGTCCCTATATAAGTTTGATTCATATGGAGTTATTTCTCTAACTTGAAGCTCTAACTTGAAGTTCTCAAGATGGTTAAGAAACTAAGATAAAGTAAATAAAACACTTGATTCAGCAGCCATTGTCATTGTCAACTGTCAGTTGATTATCTCCATACTTGCGTTCAAAACTCAAAACTGTCATAGGCGCTGTCCCTCGTAGATTTATTTCTATGATTATGAGAGTTTGACATCAATCTATTTGTGATTCTGACTTCTTGCTTTGATCTCCTGGCATTTTCTCTGTTTTGGAATTCTGACGTCTTGCTTTTATCTGTTAGCATTTTCTCTGTTCAAATTTATACTTACTAAGCCTATCAAATGCCTGTTTAATTATTAATATTTTGTATTTTATGTACTAATTGATGAGAACCTAATTTTAGGTGAGGAAATTATTGCCGGGGATGACATATATGGAGGTTCTGATCGATTGTTGTCACAAGTAACTCCAAGAAGTGGAGTGGTGGTGAAGTTCGTATAATGCTTGTCATTCCTGCCTCCCAACCTCATTAATTTCAGCTACAAAAATGTGAAGTCTTGCTTAATATTGTAATCATGTGCAGACGAGTGAATACAAGTGACCTAGGCGAGGTGGCATCTGCAATCAATGAGCGGACAAAGCTCGTGTGGTTAGAGAGTCCAACAAACCCGCGACAGCAAATTTCTGATATTCGTGTAACATCTCTTACTTTCCTGTAGTTCTTTGTGTAAAAATTTCTCATTAGTTACTTTGATTTTTCTGATTGCCACAATAATGGCTGAAATGGGAACTTGCCAACTTGACCATTGCAAATATATATGGTGCTCGATGGTTTATAATTTTGACTGTAAGCCTGTGCTTGGGATTTTTATGGTGGGTTTTGAGGTGTTTTTCAAAGTATGGGTTTTGAGGTATTTAGGTGGTTTGGGTTTTGAGTTTTCTTTAACAATGGGTTTTGGAGACGTTTAAACATATGCTTGAGAGTTTATTTTTCATACGGGTTTTCCAAAAAAAAAAGTTAAGTCTGAAAATGTCCTAAACGCCCTTATATCAAACTCATGAAAACCCATCCTAAAATCTCCCAAGTATGGGTTACATAAATAACCTCAACACTACCTCCAAAAACCCATGAATTTTGAACTCCCAGGTATAGGCTAACTGGCTAAGTTTCCATCTCTAACTGCATCTCAATAAACTAAAAAATTCTCGTTTGATTCCTGCTATAGTTGGGGGTTATTGTTACTAACTTCTTTTTTTTCATATAATGCAGTCCTGCATTTGCATATGAATGCTAACTTTGGATATTAGGAAAGATTACCCATCCTTTTACTTTCCTCATTGCTCGTCCTAGCTTGGCTGAAACTTTTTAAACGTGTTATATTTCTTTCATGTCTTTCTAGAGAATTGCGGAGGTGGCTCATTCATGCGGTGCTCTTGTCTTAGTGGACAATAGTATTATGTCTCCTGTGTTATCACAACCCTTGGAACTTGGTGCAGGTATCACTAATGTGATGCTCAGTTGTTCATGTGACTTAAAGTTTGCTTAGCTCTAATTTTCTTGCTGCTAATTTTGGTTGTCTGCCCTCCTTTCAGACATTGTAATGCACTCAGCCACTAAATTTATTGCTGGACACAGTGATGTCATGGCAGGTGTGCTTGCAGTAAAAGGGGAAAGGTTGTAGCTCTCTCTCTCTCTCTCTCTCTCTCTATGTAATTCTAGCTGCATATTGTAAAAGATGTCACTAATTTCCTTCTAGAACTTACGTAACAACTCATACCTCTATTTTTGAATACAAAAACAGACTTTTGTTTGTTAATTCAAGAACTGATTTACAATGTGTGGTTTTGGATGGGCTGTGGCTGTGGCTGTCATTCTATCTTCCTCTGCAATGGAAACAGCTTGTGAAGATCTGTTTTTTTTGAACTTGTCGTACTTGTGACAGTGCATTACAGTGTCATTTGACACTGTAGATCCACGATCTTCTTAATCGGATTTGTCATTTGTTGCAAACATTTCCTTGTTTTCTATCACGTACTATTTATCTGAGTTTTTTTTATCTTTCAACTCCCTTTTTACTGTTTAAGTACCTGCTGTTTTTCTTATGTATTTTTACAACTAGAATACAGATATGTTTAAGCGGCAGATGTATTTCTCCAATGTTCGAAATCCATCAAGCATGCACATGTATGCTTCAATTTCTGTTAAGTTGATAGTCCAGGATCTTGGTGCATTCTTGTCATTTGTTACCTTGTTGGATATCATTACAGTGTTATTACTCTCCGTTTCAGGTGTTTGTACAAATATATTTAAATTTTCACAAAACATTCACATTCCAGCTCTATCTAATGTTGATCACTGCTGTTTTTATATTACTAGGCTGGCAAAAGATTTGTATTTCCTACAAAATGCAGAAGGGTCTGGCTTAGCTCCATTTGACTGTTGGCTCTGCTTACGAGGTATTAAGACCTTGGCCTTACGTGTTGAAAAGCAACAGGTATTACTTCAAATCCACTATAGGTATATTTTAGGCTTTTAGCTTTCTTTTTCGTCTTGGATTACTTCAAATCCACTATAGGTATATTATGAGCCTTGTGCTGAGTCAATTCATGGATTCCCACATCCAGTAAGGAACAGTTAAAATGACTCTTTCCGTGGTTAAATCATACTTCCACAAATAAAATTTGGTCATGGAACCATCATTGAAAGTGATGATCCTCCATTCAAAGCATTACCTTTTTCTCCTGTCTGTAAAATATATGGAACAAGTTTATAACAACTGATTTCTAATTTTGCTATGTGAACTGAGATGAGTGATGAAAAAGAAATAGAACATCCATTTTCATTCAACTGCATGAATACCTGTACTAATGTGTCGCCTGCTGCTTTATGTTATCTAATAAAATTAAGATTCTTCCTTAGCTTGTTTCATCAAAATGAGAAATGAGAAAATGATAATCTCATTGTCAATGAAAAGCTGAATGTCCTATATTATGGAAGTGTCAGAGAACAGACATGTTGGATGTCAAAGTTGCAACTAAGGCATGAGGATACTGAAATTCGTGAGTGTGTGTATGTGTGCGTGTGTAGACAAAGACATGCACATACATGGTGACACGTAAAGGGTGATGCCGCTACCTGGCATAATTACTTGTTGACTACATATGATACAAATTTTGTCATGCAAAACCTGCACAAGCATCTTAGCATCATAAATCATCTCTCATGTTGAGCCACCTGCTGGGGAGTTGGGGAGAAGCTGCAGATACCAATCTTATGGTGTCTTCAGAACTCCTTTATTTTCTATTGCAATTATCAGAATTGTCCAGTTACTTCTAATTGGGCATTGATTTTCTTGCATCTTCTGCAGGAGAATGCACAGAAGATAGCTGAGTTTCTTGCTTCACATTCACGAGTGAAGAAAGTTAATTATGCTGGTCTTCCTGAGCATCCTGGACGCGTTTTGCATTATTCTCAGGTGCTAAGCCTTTGAGATTCATGCGATGGTCTCAATGAACCTTTTCTAGTAGACAGCTCATGTTCATTTTTTGCAGGCGAAGGGTGCGGGATCTGTCCTTAGCTTTTTGACTGGGTCACTGGAACTTTCAAAGCATATTGTTGAGAATACCAAGTACTTCAGTATTACTGTCAGTTTTGGTAATTATTTTCTGACTCTAAATAATTTCGTTAACGACAGTGAGAAGCCCACCGCATTATCCATGTTGGTGAAGGAGAAACACCTGAAGTTTCTTACCGGCCACTAACAAACTCTTATTGAATTGAGCATCATGAAAAACTTGTATATCTCAAAGGTGGAAAAAAAATGGAAATATATGCATGAAACTTCGATACTGAGTATCCAAACGAAAGTTCTGAATGTCTAATTTATTCTTAATAAGGTTCCAAACAATTTATGATGTAGCACTTCATTAGTTTTTCCCACTAACAGTCATTTTGATTGTATGTCTTCTGTATTTACAATTTTTCATTATCCCGTGTTTATAGAATGTATAGTCCATTCTGACCATGCAAGGTTTAGAAAGTTTTCTCATTCTCGAAAACGTTAAGGTGCTCCCTTTTGATGCTAACTCACCACTCCATGATGTTTATGTAAATATCAGGTAGTGTGAAGTCACTCATCAGCATGCCTTGCTTTATGTCCCATGCTTCAATTCCAGCATCAGTACGAGAAGCCAGGGGTCTAACCGAGGATCTTATTCGAATATCAGTGGGCATTGAGGATGTTGATGATCTGATCGCTGATCTAGACAGTGCACTAAGAACTGGGCCTCTTTAGGTTTTCTAGCTTTGAATTTGTCCAATGTTAAGCTTTCCATAATTATTTCACCCAGTTAGACACGATGTGGAATGTAACTTTTAGCTAAAAATTTTGGGTGTTTATTTAAATGCTTTTCCTATTTTAACATGCTTGATGGATTTTGTCCATTTCTTTTGGCACAAGTCAGTATTGGTTACAAAATTTTGAACTCAATCTAACCCTTTGGCTTTACATAGAATACGTGCACAGAATGCCTCGGGCCTACTTACACGTTCTTTTCTGGTGTGCCAATTATTGTTATTGTAGCATTTAAAAATTGTTTACAAGACTGTTGTTAACCAGTTTGGTGATAGCAAAATTGTATGAACTCGAAATGGTCTTTGAGTTAAATTCTCACTGGACAATATTATTGTGAGGCTCAATTTATTTGTGAAAAACTTCTTTCCTTTACTCAGGTTTGATGATCCGAGTTCATGGCTCTATCTCAGGTTTCCTTTACTCAGGTTTGATGATCCGAGTTCATGGCTCTATCTCAGGTGCCTGAGTTTGAGGCTATATCAGATGTCCTGAATTCGATTCTTATTAAGAGCAACACGCTATGAGATATCATCTCTTTGTTTTAGTATTATTGTGTCTAAAGTGAAAAATTTCGTTCGCTCGGTTTGTTGTCTGATGGAGATGATTTGACAGCCTAAGTTCAGGAAAAAAAAATAAAAAAACAAATAAACTTTCGAATTTCGTTGCCTCTGCAGCCATATTATTGGATTGAAACGGAAGAAAAAAAAATGACAATTGAATCTCGAAGAAGTTTTACTTAGTGCAAGTTCGGCTTGACGACCTACGAATTACAAAGTTTTCATTGCAGATGGGTCAATTCACATGCATCTTCTCAAAGGGCATCTTTCACAAATCACTTCATTTTACAGTTTGTACTTCCCTACAATCAAATTATTCATTCACATACAAACCAGGACATCGCCATAATCACCAACACCAAGATGACAATAGAGCATTATTAAACAAGCCTTGTAAGAACTAAGAATTCACTTCCGTGGATTCCCAAGGTTACAACAAACAAACAAAAAAACCATTTAATTGTGCTATTACTAAATTTTCTTTCATGCCCCAAGAACATTCCTTATATCAATCGTCATTATCAAATATTCCGTCAAAGAACTCTTTTCGATACACCAATAGATCTTGCTTTCTTCAAGTACACTACTAAATCTCAAGCTTCTCCACCTTTGAAATGCTATATACAAACAAAGCCTTCTACTGACCTGCAGCAGAAAAGCACAACCTGTAACAGATTCCGAGTACAATTAATATATAACAAGTTACTGCATAAAAAGTTTAATTTTCTTTTGCAGAACTCATTATAGGTGTCCTCAATACCTTTCTTAACTTTTGCATTAAAATTGATGATACTAAAACAAAGAGATGATACTAAAACAAAGAGAGCATGTTCTGTTAAAAAACAACAGTAAAAGAAATAAACAGTGAAGACAGAAGACTACCAAGAGTGGTTTACAACTGCGAAATTGATATCATTGTCATAGTCAAAGTCAATCTTAATCCCAAAATTCAGAATTGACCAAGTTAAAAAAAAATCACTTTTTGTTATTATTATTATTAGCATAAGAGAGGATTAGTTGTGCCCCCACCTGGATCCACCATTGTTTATGACATGGCCAAATATCATGTCATTGCAACAATAGAACTGCTAACTGACATTATATAGTAAGTTCAGTCGTATGCAAGACAAGTGCATTGCTGACTCCAAACTTAAGAGTCACTATAAAGCAACATTGAAGTTACTCAAACCTCAAAAAAGGTTGAAATGTAGGATTCTATTAGGAGCCTAGCTCAACCACTAGAGAGCGTTGGCAAGTGTCGAGATAAGCCCTTATAACCTAGGACACATGATCGTGAATGAGGACCACAGAGCAACAAAGCATTCAACTTTCCTTGTCTAATCTCATTCGGCAGATTCTACCGAACATAGTATATTGTACTATTGATGCAACAGTCAAACAAAGTCAAGAAAAAAGAACGAATGCAGATCAGCAGCCTAAACACTTTTTTCCACAAAAATCTGAAAGTACCTCACCACCTCCCATGACAGATATAGGTAGTACCAAAAAATCCTTCTGCCACTAATCACTTCCAAAATCTTCATAGCTCAGACCTTCTGATATAGTGTCCAACCTTTTATTGTCTCCTGTAGCACCAAGATACCAGCAATTCAACATGCTATGTGACAAATTGAAAGGATGCAACTTTGTCCTCAGATTCTGAGGAAGGGGAAAGACAAACCTTGGTGCTCTCCTTCATGCGAATCCAGGAAGTTTTCTGTACTTGTTGCAAGGAAGGGTGAACGAGAGTAGCTTTCCAGTATATCTGAAAGATTTAAAGCGAATCTTTCAGATAAACTGAGCATAAATAAATAAATGTTACCATTTGAAAAGGTAAAATCAATTAAAATAAAATAGATACATGTGCGTATGTACCCAAATTTCAAGTCTAGTCCAACTAACAAACCTGCACTTTGAGAGAAGTCTGCTGTCAGGTCTGAGAAACTGAAAACTCGAGGAATCTGATTGAAATAACCAAATGAAGCAGAGTCTGCATTCAAAAGTGTTTCATTCAGGGATCTTGTGCTGGACCCTACGCTACTAAAAGATGCAACAGATGTATCCCCAATTGGTGGGCGGGCTTCCAGGACATGGCCATCAACATCAAACGTGTAAGGAGAACTGCCATAATAACCAATTTCATTTTCGATCATCCCTCCATTGAGACCTTGATTCAAACCAATATTTGAGCTCTGAGTTGGAAGCAGGTTATGGGGGACATCAATTCTACTCGCATGGGCAGACATATCAATGACATCGTGCATATTTGTGTGTAATGAAGACCCGCCGTTGGTGAATGCATTAGGTAAACGAGAAACAATGTCATGCTGCACATTTTCCTGCTTCAGAGATGGTCCTGCCTGTTCTGTGGCATATAATGCTGAGTTGTGATGCACTGTCGGAACAAGTAGAATCAATTCATGAGATGCATTTCCACAAACTGAAATGTGAGTACAACTACAAAGACAGGGAGTTTTACATTGTGGGATATGAGACCCATTAGATGTAGGCATTGACGCAACTTCAGCAGGCTGTATCTGATGCTGCATCAACCGCACCTGGTGCTCAAGCAGCTTGTTGAATTTAATTATTTGGTGCTTCACCATCAATCTCATATAATAAGCCCTAAAGAAATCTTGATTCTCTTTCTCAAGCTTCTGCCAAACTGGAAAGCACTTAAAGATTTATGACCTCAGTAGCGGAGTATGAAAATGCCTTAAGGGATTTTTGCAGAAGATACTACTGGAAGGAGGAATCTCAAGATAGAAAAAGAAACAATATCGCTTCGATCAAAAGACAAAAGAAGGAACATTATCAGGTTCTCTTTCTTGTCTCTTTCCCTCTCTCTTAATGTGAGAAAGCAGCATTCATAATTTCAACCACCCACATTCCCAGAAAGGGAAATACACATAAAATGTTCATAACAGCAATAATACCCCCGCCCAGCCACCCCTTCCCCCACGAACCCAACACACACAATTTCCTTAAAAACACCCACAAAAGGCGTAGGAAAAACAGACACAAAACCAAACAAAGATAAGCCCAACTTGAGCACATTAAGTAGAACAATCTGTAAGTACTGTTGTCTTCAGTGAATTATGAACCCAAAAGCTATAATAAAAGCCAGAGAACTAGTGTCTTTCTAGCAATAAAAATGAAAATCTAACAATTAAGGCATTGTTAGAGGAGATTGCAGACCTAGTAAAAATGGAATTGATAATGAAACAAAAAAAAAAGCAGGAAAAGAATAATAAAAAGGGAATCATGGATACCAAGTTCTGTAAAACCAGGCTCTATCTTTGCTTGCGCCAACAGAGTTTCCACAACTTCTTTCTGGTTCATGTATAGTTGTAGACATCGTTCTATAAGATTTTGCACCTGAAATCAGGTATAGATCAGCCAAGATAGAATAACCGGGACAGTAGAAGAATTTATGTCTCTATGGTTAAAGAAAAAAGGCAATGCAAAGAAACAAAATATGAGCACTTATTAAGTTAATTTCGAAAAGACCCACCTCAATGCTAGCTCCTACAAAGTTATATCAGTTTGTGGCGATGGGATTTTCAGAATTCAAAGAAATAATGTTACCAAAATAACTACGAAGTCAATGCCGCAGTTTTGTTTAAAAAAATATACATCTACAGAGACGAATCTTCAATCAAAATATTAATATAAAGAGAAAAACTTTAAGATCAAAGCTATCATAATAGTCACAAACCTTTCGAAAAACTCAATAAAAAAAGACTCACACAGCAACACAATAATGTTCTTCACTGTAAAGTACCGGGAAGAAACCTAGCAAAAGAATCCTTTTGCCAAATTGTAGATAAAGATGTCAAAAAATATGCTAAAAGGAGACATAAAAACTTTAGTTAATCGGCCCTTACACAACAGTTAAAAATTGTATTTTTAAGTTCAAGTGTTAAAAGAACTGAAAGTATAAGAAACTGACGAAATAAAGTCAGTTGACTTAAAAATTTTCCTCTTCAAATTGACATATAGCATGCTTTTAAAACTGAAATAGATATTACAGTATACACAATTGAAGATTTGAAGGAAATGGACAAAAAAATCACATATGTATGCAAAATGATAGAACCTAGCAAAATTAAAAGTGCATCATCTTACCAATTGTATATCTTTGGGTAAAACCCTTCTTACTGGTCCGCTTGACATCTCTTTAGAACAAAAAGAAACTTGTGTAAGAGACCCTCAACAGCGTTACAGAATCTTACAAATATAGAATGTCTATGAATCAGAGGAAAAATGCAAAGTAAAAAATGTTAACATTAACCGAAAATTGAGGGAAAAGAACCAGCTTCCTCTATTATATGCATTGTTACTGATGTAGACAGTATGGATTAAGCATATATAACTTCCCCAAAATATTGCTTTTGAGTTTTGGCACATAAGTTGATGCCCTAGGAAGCCAGAACAAAATCTTCGGGACACAAGTACGACCTCCAAGTTCCTACCATTATTCAACTCCCTCGTATAAGAAAAAAGAAAGGGAAAAGAATGCAAGGATACAAGTTATGCCAAATCTTAAATTATGTACTAAGGACCTTCGTATTCTAGTTCTACTATTTGCAACTGTAGCTTTCCATTCCATCATTGATATTAGAAACCAATTGGGGAGTCAGCTATTCCCATGGCACCATATAGATTCCTAACACTTCCAGCAGCCCACTTCCCACACTTCTCCAAGCACTTCACTTCCACATTTCATATCCTTTTACTTGTGGTTTCTCTCATCCAACACAACACAAATTTAACTTTTCATAAAGGAGAACAAGCTCTCTCTTGAAATTTTGGAGTTTGGATTCTACCAAGCACTATAACACCAATAAAGCAGCAAAAAATTGAATTTTACGATTCTCTATTCCAGCAATTCATCAGGCCGTCTAAATTTAGTATTAAAAAATTGCCAAAACACCACCTGTTGGAATTTAAGACCCCCATAGTAATCGTTAAACATGTGAATATGCATTAAAATCTCCCACTAAGACGGAATTTGGCACTTAACGTGAAACAGATATTTGAATTACAACATTAAAAGTAATAATAACTGTCAGGTAAATCTAGGATTCTTTTTACTCGACCAAAGGAACAACATTCAAGAAAACTAATGTTATTTTTCTCCAGACTTCCAAAATGGAGGTTTTCTCCAACAGGAATACGAAAAAGGGCCACCATAAAGAAACTTGAAAGTTCCTTTAATGAGTGAGCCAAACTCAAGCCTAGTAGAGCTCACCCGGTAGACTCAGAAGCCTTTACTGACATATTCTTCTCCAACAGGGATAAGAAAAAGGGCATTTTCATATCAGCCAAACAAAAATTTATTTTTTATGCAAATTCGAACTCAAGCTGAGGTCAAACTTTTAGTCAAGGCTAAATTCAAGCTGAAAGCTCAAGCTCGACAAATTTTAATTGAAATAAAACTTGAAGTCTAATTTTAAAGCTCGAACAAGTAGGGATGAGCTCAGGTGGATTACTTCAAAAAAAAAAACAATTTTGTTTTTTCATCACTAGAAGCTCAATACTCTTGAGAATCAAACCGGACGCAATGATTCAATTGCTTCAACGATTCCCGTAGAGATCATATAAGTAAAGAAAGAATCGATCACCGAAAACAAAAATAGAGTATGAAAACCCTAGAATCAATAAAACCAAATAACCCGGGAAAGCAAGTAAACCTGCGTGCAACTACATATCAAAGCAAAACACCTAGTAACTGAAACTGATCACATAGATATACGGATATTATCACCTGATCTCAGGTAGATAATTCCAAATCAACTATAATTGATAAACATAAAAGAATCAAGAATTAACATCGAAAAAAGCAGAATTGGAATTAATAGTAGAGGAATTACGAAGCTCGATCTCACCTTCTCTTCGAAACCCAAGACGATTAGATTGAGAATAGAAGTGTGATTAGAGGAAAAGACGTATAAAAATTTTCGCTGCGTCCAATACTCTGATTCTAGTTCTCTGTTTGCATTAGCGTTTTCGCTTTTTCTATTATTTTTTGTTTAAATTTATTATTGTGAGATGAGAATGTTTTATGAGGCATGGGCGAATAATCACGACAAGTGGAGAGTTGTGAAACGTTCGGGACCCACATTGACTGAGATCAGGTGATTGATTGGGACTACCTCCACCATCCGATTTTTTTTTTTTAAGTGGTGGTTTGTTGAGTTGTGATTTGGACCTTCGTTTAAAAAATTTCCTCGCCAGCCAATGGACCGCCGCAACTGGCTCCGTCTCCACACAAGTCCATGAGTCAACAAATTGCCTACAGGAAGTAGCCAATGAGGCAATGACGGACGGTGTTGAGTCGTTATTTGTTTTTTGGGTCATACTCTATTACATATACTCGAAGGCCCAATGACTTCATTCTAGGCCCAAAGGCCCCAAACTTTGTCATCTCTAAGTTTCAAGAAGGGGCCGCACGTGTTTCAAGGCCCAAAACAATACTCAAATGTTTGATGGCTCAAATCTGATCATCTTTAAAGTCTATTCATAAAACATACCTGGCCTAAGAAATAACAAGATGACTACGTGTATCATTGTCATACTCGATTACAAGTATTCCATATTTCCATGGAACAATGGCTCACTATCAAATAACCTGCAAAGCCCATAAACCAGCCCAAAATTCTTGGGCCTATCCCAACATTCAAAGTTTTCATACCTCAACAGTCAACATTTTTATTTTTTAATTATGCATTATAGAGCGGACACAATGCATGAACACAAATTGAAACTGGACACAAATCCTTCAATATATATATATATATTCAGCTGTGCAAATTCATCAAATTTCATTATATAGGAGCAGCCGAGCACCTGTGCAAAATAGATTAATATATAGCTGGACAGTGGACACAAATTCATCAAATTTCAATGCATAGCAATGGATGGAACCTGCTTCATCTAACCAGCTCATCTTCAAAATATATTAATATATAGCATCAATTGCATGTGCCAAGAGTCCAAGACCTGTTTCATCTTCATTCCAGCAGCACTACATTTCACATTTTCACATCATATCCATATTTGTACAAAGAAACAAAAATTGAGGATCCATCCCATAGTAGTTGAGACTTGAGAACAAGTTTTCATTCTTTAGAACACCAACAGTTATCGAAATTGGTAAGAATATGATATGGAAATGAGGTTGCCAGAGCCTACTATCACTGTGCAAAATAGAAACAAAAATTCATGCAAAATCCAGTGTGATCTATATCTACTTATCTAGGCAGTAGGCACTAGCAGTGGTCCAATATATGAAAATTTACATACACAATTCACAAACTAAACAAAAGAAATTAAAATTGCAAACTAACAATCCACAATTCCAACTTCCAAGACATACAACACAAATCAAACCAAACATAACCAAAAAAAAATCCAAAGTTCCAAAATCCAAACCAATTTCATCAGTCAAGAGTCTTCTAGATAGCACCACTGCCACCATCACCCATTTCTGCTAAAAAAAAGAGACAACATTAATTAAAACATAACCCAAAAAAAATCCAAAGTTCCAAAATCCAAACCAATTTCAAAAATCAAGAGTCTTCTAGATAGCACCACTACCACCATCACCTATTTCTGCTCAAAAAAAAGAGACAACATTAATTTAAAAAAATCAGGACAATAATTTTTCTTAAAAAAAACATACAAAAAAATTAATAGGGGTTATTAACTTACCTTCCGTAGCAACAGTTTCCACTTCTTGAGCAAATTCGTCATCTAAGATCTCCTCGTTGGGTTCAATGCAAATGACATTTTTCAACCAACTTTGTGTGCACAACAAAGCTTCCACAGTTCTTGGCAACAAAGAACTACGACGATCCGTAATAACACGGCCACCGGTGCTAAAAGCAGATTTTGAAGCCACCGTGGAGGAGGGGATTGCAAATATATCACGTGCAATTGATGAAAGAATGGGAAATCTACCCTCCATCACTTGCCAGAACCTCAACAAATCAAAGTCTTCTGTTGGTGACTCAAGATCATCTGCCAAGTACTTATCTATCTCTGATTTAGAGTTAGAAGTCACATGTTCAGAATGACCACCAACTCTATCCCACAAACTTGGAGCAGATGATCTACCACCTCTATTATTTTTCTGTGATACTCGTGTTATTTGTGTGCTTGATTGCGGGAGTTCAGTAGCTGATTGATATTTCTCAAATAATTCCTGCAATAATTTTGTTATCCCCTCGAACAATTTTGTGCTAGTAGTTTCATCAAAAGCTAGCTATAAACCCCGCTTGAAAATTTCAAATTTGCTCCTCGGATCAAGCACCAAAACAACATACACAAGCATATTCACTTTCTCAAGGTTTCCAAAATATTGATCATATTTCACCTGCATCTCCTTTGCCACTTCGGAAACCACTTTGCACGTACTGAATTCAGATTCTTTTAGATGATCGCGGATAAGCTGAAACAAAGAAAAGTACTCATTGATAGTGACATAAGTACTCCCAGAAAGTTTTGTAGTAGAATCATAACATGGCTCTAGAAAAGGGATTAGCTTCCTAGCATCCGCCCAATCATTATAACTTGGAGCACCAACAACCTTACCACTCAAAAAATAGTTACGATAACCACTATCTTCACCACTTAATCGATCAAATACAAGTTCATACCTCACGGCAACCTCCAACATCAAATAAGTGGAGTTCCAACGTGTGGGAACATCAAGACACACAGATTTAGTAACCTCCACATCAACATGTCTTGCACATTCCAAGAACTTGGAGAGTCTTTTTGGAGATGACCTCACATACTTGACCGCATTCCTAATTCTTTCCACTGCATCAACACATTGTTGTAAGCCATGTTTCACAATCAAATTCAATATATGAGCAAAGCACCTAACATGAAGATATTTTCCCTCAAACAAATTCTTAGACCCATATTTCTTCATCCAGTCTACTGCGCCATCATTTGCTGAAGCATTATCAACTGTTATACACATAATCTTCTCAATCCCCCAATCTTTAGTGACATTTTCCAGCTGTTTACCAATGCCCTCACCCGTATGATCATCGACCATGCAAAAACTGATGATCCGCTTGTGCAACTTCCAGCCTTTATCAATGAAGTGCGCTGTTACACACATATAGCTTGTGTTGTTGGAAGAAGTCCACATATCAGTGGTGAGACTAACTCTCCCAACAGAACTTTTCAAAGCCTCTTTCAATTTGATCTTATGAGCATTGTATATTCTGAAGATATGCCTAGAAACTGTCATACGCGATGGCACAATAAATCTCGGCTCCAAAGCCTTGCAAAACTCTATGAATTTCTCACTTTGAACAATCGTAAAAGGGAGTTCTTCACAAATTATCCACTCAATCAATTTATCCCGTATGAAATCAGCATCAAACTTATGAAGCATCATCTCATTTGTGCCAGTACCACCTTTACCACTATAAGATATGGTGTAGGTGTCCATAGGACCACTGGATGCAGCTTGCAAAACTTTGCACTTCGAGATGTGCAGTTTCAAATTCTTCGTACCATGCTTGTTAGGATCTGCCATGTACTTAGCACCACAATGGTTACATGCAGCTTCAGGTAGGTCATTTTCATCTCTGTCCTTTAACCTCTTAAAATGAACCCATGCTTTCGAACGATCCTTTCTCTTCTTAGTCTTAGATTCATTTGGAGATGTGACGGTTGCGTTGGTCACCCCAGTTGAGGGTGTGGGTATATGGCCTGAAGGCATAATTTCCTCTTCAGAATTAGAACTCTCAACTTCTTCAATCCTTTGTGCCTCTAGTGGTGGAAGTCGCTCCATTGAAGGTGGAAGTGGAGGAGGATGACCCACAGTTCTCATTTTAGTTCTAGCCATCTAAAATAAAAGAAATTAAAATGCAATTGTAAAACACTTTAATTACAATAAAGTGATAAACTAACCCCAAAACAAGACAACCAAGCTAATTCGTTATCGGGCCGGACCGGGTTGGCCCGATAATGACCGGGTTGCACCGGGTTACCGGGTCGGGCATGAAACCCGGTACTCGTGTGCAGCACTTTACAACAGTACTTAATTGCTTATAAATGGGTCATTCAACCCACAGTACTTTAGGACGTTACAAATTCAGGCCCAAAAGGTGCAAAGATACTCGAAGCCCATTTATTTGTAAATTCGTCTAGACAACCAACATTGCCAGAAAGCGCGTCCCAGATTAATAGACCATGATTTCTTCCAGGTCTGACTGGTTTTTTTAACAAAGAAAAAAAATGAAACTTGGAGTTTCCTTGAAACAGCCAGCCCTCGATCCAGGCAAAAAGCAATGGCGAAGTTTTGGTTGGTTCAAGAAACAAGAAACCAGGAATTTAGGCCAACAGAGAGGATCTTCAGGGACCAAAATCTGCCATTGGAGTCAAAATACAGTTATTGTGTGGAAAATATCAGATTATGCAAAACCAATATAGACAACAACCCAACCACGAGAATGCAGTCTCAACTGTTTCCTCTTTTTTTTCCAAATTTTCTTTGTGATTTCCATCAACAAAAAACAGAATTGGATTGTTTACATGACATGCTCTATCTCTAAGTTCCTATCAAGCCTGTAAATGAAACTGTTAAAAAAATTGACAAAGAGAGAGGAAGGTGTAGCAGAGGTTATATGAATTACATTTGTCGAAGTAGATATATGAGTTTCTGAAAGAAAACTTTTATATTTTCCAAGATTATCAGACCATAGTGGTAATGCTACTGTATCTGGGTCTTGTTCTATCTGGCGAAAGACCTTCTTCCATATTCTTCCTCTTGTTATTATTGATGGATTGTTGTTGTTGTTGTTGCTGCTGCTGCTGAAGCAATTGAGAGTCTGACACTTCTGGTTTATGTTCTTCCTGCTGTTGTTTTTCTTGTATAATTTCTTGCTTTTCGTTCCTCATTTTTGTTCTTATCATATGAGATTTAAGCCTATTCACATCTGATAATCTCATTGGCTTCAAGAAAAACTCTTCTGCTCCTCCCTCCAAACATCTGTTAATCCAGCAATCATTTACCCAATTAGCCACTTCAACCTCAAAATCATATTCCGTATAAAAGATTTACAGATTAAAAAATTATGATCATCAAACACAAAAACCATATGTTTTTCTCTAGGATTAATGTTTAGTACTAGATTTTGACCCCAAAAAAAAACACCAACTGCCAACCAATGTATGAAAAAGTAATTATCTTGATCATCTGTTTACCTGCTGATCCTTGAAGGAACATTCTCAGATGACATGATCACTACTGGGATGTTTTTCAGTGATGATGATTCCTGCAAAACCATAGACAATTCTATTAACTTCTTAGTCTTGTCTGATTGTCGTATTGAGAGGTAGATTTTTCTTTTTATTATTTCAGAATGAAAATCTAGTGATGGAGATGGATCCAAAGGGAAATCAAAGACAATCTTTGACATATCTATGCATTGATTTGTTTAGATTCGAAGTTGGGTGGGAAAATATACCAAAAGATTTTCTGACATCTTCAAGCTAGTGGTGAGATTGACCCATGAGGCCAATTGGCAACATCACCAATTTGGAATTGAAATATCAACGAACAGGAAGGACTTTCATGGGAAAAATCCATTCCTACCAGGAAAAGAAAATGATCTACTAACGGACAAAAGGAATAGAAACCAAAAGCAAACCTTGATTTTCTTGAGCAAGTCATAGCCTGTCATTCCTGGCATGCAATAATCTGTGATAATGAGATTCACTTCTACTTCCTGTTAAAACACAAAAATAAAGCACCATATCAGATACCCAGAAAAAGGAAGTCGAATAATAACAAACAAAAATAAAATAAAAGGCAGAAGAAAACCAAGGAAGAGAAGCATACCAGCTGTTGATTATTCGGGGAAAGAGAAGGTGTATTGAGGCTGATTTGGTCATGTTCCTGCAAACCCAGAAATTCTAGGGCCTTGCTACCAGAATCAACTGTAGTAACTGCCACGAAATCCAAAATGACAAAATCAGAAACCCATCTAGAAAAAGAAAAATAAACTTCCAAAATAAGAAACAATGAGAGAATTCCAGCAATGTTTCTTGGTACCTTGATATGAAGATGTCTTGAGGAGCCTCTCAATGAGTTTCCTATCGATGAGGCTGTCATCGACAGCTAAGACATGAAACTGAGATTCAGCTGCTGCCATACCCATTGCCACCCGTTTGATTTAGATCGAAGAAAGAACCAGAACCGAAGGAGAAAGATGCCAATGAAGAGAAAATTAAAGAGGAAGAGAGACAGAGCGGGGGAGAGAGAGAGAGAGATGGGAATAGGAGGTGGAGAAGAGAAGAGATGACAAAGTGGAGTCTTTGTATTGAAAAATTGAAATAAGACCCACCAAAAATCCACCCACAAAGCAAAGCAAGATCCGACCAGCTTTCCTCCCAAATCTTCCAATTTTTCCCAAGTCGATAATTATTATTATTATTATTACAGAGCAAGCAATGCCAAAAAAAAAAATTAATAAAATCACCAAAATGAACAGAATATACAACAACAAAAAAACCTACTGGTTAAAAGGCAATACCAACATCTTTTATTTGTGGGAGAGAATTGGATTTTATTTATATTTATAACATACCCAGACTGCAGAGCTATGGTGGGGGAGGAATAGAGTGAGAGAAATCCAAAAAGGAAGTGTAAGAAAGAAAAATGAGAAAGAAATAAAGTTTCGGATGAAAGCAAAAGAAAGAAAGAGGGTTGAGGACTTGAGAGCAGGGAGATTTGGGACCCACCAAAATCCCCACAAAAGATGCAGGGGATGTCAGCAATTGTTTCTCTCTTTCTCTCACTAAAATGTGAAATCATGTAAAAGCTTGAGCAGGTGGAGGTGACATGCAAGGGAGAAAGAAGTGGGGGGCAATTTTCTCACCCTATTTGATTCCCTTTTAAGATTTTCTTCCCATGCCCATCCATCATGTGCACATGCCAATGCATCTAATTCTCAGATAAAATTTAATTAATTTTTTCTTTCTGATAATAATAATTTTGTGATTCTTTTTTCTTAGATCACTTATTTATAAGATACAAATCACACGGCACAAATAAACTCTACTCTCTAAAATCACTTCACAAACTCTAAAATAATTTCTTCAACCTCATTTCTCTATGTATACTATCAAAGTTTCAACTATCTCTTTACACGTCCATTTATATCTCCTAAAAATATTTTCTCCCTACTTAAAATATTCTAAACAATCTCATTGAAATCATTCCAAAATTGTTTCTTGATATTTTTATCAAATCTAATTTGCAGGATGTAAACACTTTGTGATGTTAATCACCTACTTTTCTAAAAACAATTTAACTATTAAGATTCTATGGTCTTTTCTTTTTCTCTCTATTTTTTACAATATTTTATTTTAATTTGCTATCTATTTATATCCATACAACGTTTATATTTTATATAAATTTCAATGCACTATAATTTTTAACCTGCATTTTCAATCTCTCTATATTTTCACCCACCCATTAATGCGTCGCTTTAGGGGATGCTTTGGCATGTCCTTGCTCATTTATCGTTACATCTGGGGTCTGATTTAGAATCGTATCGTTATTGAGAGACGTCAGTCTTAGCCCTCGCTCATATATCTATGAGCTCGAGTTTGATGCAATGCATTGCGAATAAGGAACATCCTAACAAAATTGAATGTCGACTTGTAAAAAAGCCTCACACAAATAACTTTTAGATATATTGTTCGCTTTGAACTTTAAATCCACACATTTTTGTACTTAAAGTTGAGTTTTAACTTATTAAAAAAAATTCAAAATTTTGATGTGATAAATTTTATCTTTACATACTTATCGCAACACTTGTCATTTATCTAGACTTGGAATCTACTGCAAGCCAGAGCAAAGATTGAACCATAGTCAATATGTCATACAATGTATGACAAATACTTCATCCGCAGAGTTTTCATCAATTTGATGGACTATTGAATATCATAGACATGCGGGAAAAAAGATTATTAGTATATTCAAGATTTGGTGATTAACTTTCAAGGTATATACACACAATTCAATTTCATTTTCTTTCAATGTCATCATGAAAATCATTCAAGGATCTCTTATAATCGAAAGGGATCATAGAAAATCAAGAGAGTATGATATGTTAAAATCACGTGTTGGGCTTGTCCAAGTCAAGGCCCACACATACGAGCGGGTGTGTTGTACATAATACACATCCCACATCGACTCGAAATCAAGTGAAGGACTAGAATATAAGCTTGGATCTTCCCTCCTGTTAATAGGTCTTTCAGTAGGGAGTAATAGTATAAGACCCCGCTCATTTATCAATGAGCCCGGGTTCGACGCAATGCATCATAAGTAAGGAACATCCTGAAAAAATTGAACTGTCGACTTGTCAGAAAGTCTCACCCAAACAGCTTATAAAATATATTGTTCGCTTTGAATCTTAGAGCCACACATTTTTGTTGTTAAAGTTTAATGTGACTTATAAAACACCTTAATTTTCCACAACTTTTCAATGTACAGGCGAAGTTTGGACCATAGTCAATATGTCATGCAGTGTATGACAAATACTTCATACGAAAGTTTTCATCAATTTGATTGACTATTGAATATCATAGACATGCGGGAAAAAAATTTCTTAGTAAATTCAAGATTTGGTGATTAACTTTCAAGATATATACACACAATTCAAATTTATTTTCCTACAATGCCACCATGAAAATCATTCAAAGATCTTGTAATCAAAGGGAATCAAAGAAAATGAGGAGAGTATGATCATATTGACCCTTGTAGAACAAGAGAAATAACAAAGCAAGCTGTTCATCATCTTGATTTCTCCAATTCCAACTATTGTTGGAAGAATTCTCATATCTTTGTTGCAGAAATATCACACGACAATAGAGAAAATTGAAACAGAAAAGTGCAACAATCATAACACAAGAATTTAACGTGGAAAACTCCAAATCCGGAGAAAAACCACCAAGAGAAAAATCAACTATGTAGAAAATTTGTACAACTACACAGCTCTAGAAGTTTCTCTTATTTTTGGCCCCCATAAACTCTAATAAACCACTAATATTTATAGAAGAGTCAAGTCTTCAAATTCTATTTTACCTAGGAATCTCTTATGGATTATCTAGTGAAAATTGAAGAAAAAATAAATGTTGATTTAATGAAAAAGTTATCGTAATATCTTTGTAATAATTAAACTACACATCACAAGTTAAAACATAAAATATTCAATGTATAAAAAAAATTATGTAAATTGTGTTTGACGATCTTTTATTATGTAGAAATCATCTATAATCGGGTCTAAATTCACACGAGATGAATATATTTTTTCATTTAAATCACCACCATATAATACTATCATTATGATATTTTTTGTGGTATCACTTAATAAAAGTCAATTAAATTTTATTCTTTAAGTAGTATATATAAAAAATTTCAAAAAAATTTGGATTTATTATGTTCCGCCTCTGCTTCTCTGCCTTAAAAAATTAACAATATAATATAAAAAAATGTTTTTTGTGATAAGCAAAAATGTTCTGTTGTTAGAGGATGTGGTTGGTCATTGCCGTCCCTACCTCTATTTGCATTCAAAAATAAATTTATGTGAAAATTGACGGAGGAGTGCTATGTCATCAAATATTTTGCAACTCTCACACAATAAACACGTTTTATGGCCTAAATATTACCGAGATGATGAACAAAATGTACGGGCGTATAGATGTGTTTCACGTTTTATGACCTAAATATTACGGAGATGGTGAAAAAATTGCACGTGCATATAGATGTGTGTTGGGTTTGGATTTTCTATTCAATTTCATGTCTAAAAAATCCAGTAATTTAAGGCTATACACAATTTCATGGCAACCGCTTCTCTAGTTGTCCAGTCTTCGACGATTGAATTGGCAGAGATTTTCGCAATTCAGGAAGGTATTAAATTAGCTAAACTCTCCGATGCAACAGTGATGCATATTATCAGTGATTCCCTTAGTGTAATTCAGAAGCTAAAGTCTCCTACTATGTATTATAACGAGATTGGTTTTGTGCTTGAGGATATTAAAAAATAAAAATAAAAATTAGATATATTAATATATGCCAAAGAGACACAGTGATGCAGACATAAAATCGATACTTAATGCTAGTGAGGGAGACTATTGTTTCATTTGTTTGTTGAAAATCATGTGAGATTTGTGCGTTTCTTTTTTAGGAGGAGATTTTGGTTTTTAATTTTCTGATCATCTGGGATTCTTTTGGACATTGGAGACCATTGTTTTGGGCGAGCGAGCCAAGTTATAGTGGCCCTGATTGTTCGATTTTGTGACAATTCACAAGAGTCAAGACCAGTGAGACAGTGAAGGCTGCTTGGTAGTGTTTATAATGTATCTGCCAGTTTTGTTCTTTAACAGTTTTTTATTTTCATGTGAGCTTAGTTATGTTGAAATTTTTATTCCCATATGTAAGTACTTTTAATTCACATGTTTCTCAATCCAACTTTGATAAATAACACTAAAAAAAATACAGGGACAATGCCCCGAATCACCACCAACTTACCGGCTCCACTGAGTGTGAGCTCCCAGCTCCGTTCCTGTCTATTGGGTTGAGTTATGAGATTTATTTTTCACTTAAAAAAAAATAAAACACAGTAAAAAATAAAATTTTACACTTGGCATACATACATTGCCCTTGTTATAACACGTAGCAGATAGTCTGGTACCACTGCTTTTTTTCTCCTACGAAAAGATTCCCGACACACTTTAATGTACAGTAAACCTGTCACATGTGATCCCCGCTTCGCTCAATTACAAAACATGCTTGGTGGCCCCATATATGATCGACTGTTTCTCATCCCTACCAAACTTGCAATCGAGAATTGACCAAAAAAATATATCATTGACTAAATTTTTAAAAATTTAGTCTAGTTTAGTTTAGTTTTTTTTTTCTTTTTCAAGTGTCTAACATAAGGAGAGAAACTTCAAAAAAAATGTATGTACATACATACATATATATATTTGCGCAACTCATGCAAGTTGCAAACATTAGAAAGTTATAACTGTGCCTGTCTGCCATGTAAGGAACCTCACATGTGTCCTGCTTATCAAATTCCATCATCACTTGACCCTAGCTACTATTGTTTTCAAGGATTAATCAGTGTCTTTTGGACCGAAAAGAAATCAATCCCAAGATCGCATGGGACTATACTTTACAAGATTTGGTGTATGATTAAAGGTAAATAACTCTCAGCATAAAACTCTTGTAATTGATAGGATCACCTGTAGAGAATGGGCACTAGTCATAATTTCCAATATTTTTTAAACTACCATATAGATTTTTGGTAGTTAATTAGATATGGCTCTTAGTGAATTGAATTGGATTAGATTGTATAACAACATTCAACGTACTGACATTTTTTAAATAAATTATTTTACGTACTTTTAACATTTAGCATGCGTTTGGTACAGCTTATAATAAGCTCAATTTTATCGATCAACAATCACATCAGTTACATATAAAAAAATTCTTTCAATTTCACTTATTGATCTTATTCTCTCACACGTTTGTCATTTTATATCTCAGAATATATGTTAGATTCCAAAAAATAATTACATATTCTAACTCAACGTGTAAAACTCTTTCTAATAAGACCCATATTCAATATTTTTTTTTCATTATTAAATTATTTTACATATCCTAATAGTAAATTGACAACTTATACGCTATTAAAATTTACGTTATACTAAACAGTACACAGTTTATTTGGCAACTTATACGCTACACAACTTATCCGTCAGCTTATACGCTATCAGATACTCTCAAATGTAGTGATAATTTTGAATAAATTATTTTTTAATTAGTTTTTCAGTTGGTAACAATTAAAATTTCCAACTCAAATTGTACTAATTAAGGAAGTAATATATACTTTCTAAATTCAATTTTAGTATTTGACTTTTATATGTGTAGATGGAGGTCAATATCGTAAAAATGTGACTTAGATATGGTGGACCATAGTAGATTCTCAATGAAATAGTGACATTATTTATAAAGATAGTGACCTTAGGTGGTGCCATATTTCGACTAAACTAACCCAACCCATTAATAGAAAAAAAAAGGCATGGATTAGTGAACTTTAAATCAACTAATCGGAGCCGCACAATGTCCAAGAAAGTCAACAAAAATATATATTCAAATTTTCACAAATATTATTCACATAATTTATTTCAAAAAATGTATATCTTATATTAATAAAATTATAATCAAGTTAGAGTTAACAATGCATATTTTGCAGGTATAACCAATAATATTACATTGATAATTAATTATTTGGCCTGGTACAGTGAACCTCCACCTCACAGGAAAAGTTTATTAGATTTAAGAGATACGGTTGTATTTTTAGGATCTCCTTGGATAATATATTACGATTATATATTGTAGTTAATTAATTAATTCCATATTTGTTTATTAGTGATGAGTAAAGAATTTAGAACTACTACGCACGCAAACTTACACATTCTCAAAAGGTAACAATTAAAGTATAAAAAGACGAATTTCGGCTCTAGTGATGCTACCTAATCAATTCATTCGAAACTTTGACACTTTTTTTGAGAATTTGAGAACGATATTATATAAATTTAAATTTGAATCGTCACATTTATGAGTGTATTTTTTTTAACAGACAGTAAATTAAATTAGGTTATTTGTCTCTTACTATCATTTTTGATTTGACCATTATTGTCATTTTTTATTATTCTAAAAATGCACATTTGTAACAATGTTGTGGTCAAAAAACTAGGAGCTTGTCCAGATAATTTATTGTCAAGCAATTGAGTCCCAAACAAAAATTGGGTTGTTCAACAATTCAAGCTCGATAGAAATGAATTATGAGATAATTAAAAAAAAAAATTGATTTGCCCAAAATATGAGTAGATACGGTGTGCCTTTTCCTCTAATCAACAGTGATTATAATATGCATGGACATTTTAGTTAGTCAGCAAGCAACCTGCTTCATACTTCAAGCTAAATTAGATCATTGTTGACTTCTACAAACATAAAATTAAAAAATTAAAAAAAATAATATAAATTGAATTCAAATTTTTTAAGGGTATGTACTTAATGTACAGTCTATGTATGTACATATATACACACATAGATACATATATATAAAAATGATCTTGTTTTCAGGAATAGAGGAGGCCAGTGCATTGCATTTACAAGTGCATTTTATCACTATAAATTAAAAATAGAGAGAAAAAAAAATATACTCATTAATATACCCGCTAAATGTGTCTAATGGTGCAAATATGCACTACTTAAAAATCAGTGCAAAAGTACACTGACCCTCCTCTAAAGTCTAAACCCTTGTTGTTAGCTTTATCAGTAGTAGAGTATTAATAAACTCTCTAATTGGAATTTACAAACCACTAAGAAGATTTTAGTGACTAAGTTCATGTATCGTCTATTTTAAATTAGTATTTTGTGTCTTGCTGCATTGATCAAGCATCTTACATTATTAGCTACCTTGATTACATGTTAATTTTTATAATACATTTTTTTTATTGATTTGTTTTTATCTTGGACAATTTTGAGTAACCCTCAGGTCCCTCACGGCCTCACCAATAGAAAACATTGTGGCCTTACCTACCGGGGTACGTGTGAAAGTGTCTTGGGAAGTCATGTTGGGGCACCAAATCTCCTGCCAAAATCCCAACTTGTGTTGGAAGCACATGTGTATGGATATGATAATTACCAAATATCTTTAGGGTGTAGTCAAAAAAATTCCAAATCCAGAAAAATATCATACAAATTTATATTTAAATCTTTCATATGAATTTAAAATCAAACAGTCATGTCTGCATATATAAAATTTTATTACTAGACTCTAGGTCTTAAGCTATAAAAGGACACCTAAAACACTCCCAAAATAAAATCGACCAAATCAATAAAAATCCTGATTGGGTTTTTTCTCGAGATCTATAAAAGAGCAATCCCGATAGGCGAAAATGAACAAACCTGGCTAGGATGTCAAAGTTGGACTAGTCTAGTCTGAGTTCAGGCAATACACTCTTGATGGCAGACCAGATGAATGTGTGTGCAATTTAGTGTTCCTTTAAAGTCACTTTTTTCCCCAATGTAAAGATTGTCTACCAGAGTTGTCAAACAATCAACATATATATATATATATATATATACATACAGGTAGCATATATCTATAGATATATACAGGTAGCATATATCTATAGATATATACAGGTAGCATATATCTCTTCCTTTTTTACTATTTCTTTAACCTTTTTTTGGTTAGTACGAGTACTATATTTTGTTAGAATCACAATTGTAAACAAAGATGGGAACGACACTATTGTAAACAAAGACGGGTCATTATAACGACAAAAAAATTTGCCCTAGTCTTCAAGACCATATGAATGTAAGCATTTCAAAGATGCTTGTTTGAAATAAATTAAAGCTTTAATAATGTCAATCTTTCAATAGATTGATTTCACTTCAAAGTGTTGTGTAAAGAAACAAAAACTTTTGGACTAAAAAGTCTTGTCCTAAAGATTATATGACATCAAAAGCAAAACTAAAAATTCAAAGATCAACTTCTCTCAATTTCTTCACAAGTCTCTCAACTTCTCTTAATTTCTCAAATCGGCAATCTAATCGGATGGCTAGAGATCCTTCTTCTCCACCTCCTCCCCCTTTTGTTTTCTTTATTTTTCGTGGGCAACCTTAGTATGCTTCTTGAATTATTTGAATTATCTGTGTTAGAACGATAATGAAAAAGAAGAAGATGATGTCAATTCTCTTTTGATCTACACTCGGATCAACTTTTGTTCTCAGATATGCTTTGATGTTGCTAGGAATTGTTGGATCTATCATGGATACGGTTTGAGACTGACAAATCTAATTCTACATATGCAGGCTTATTGTTTTCATCTTTACCTCAATGTGAAGATAAGAGTCTCCGTTTTTTTTTTGTTTTTTTTTCTTAGTCTGTTTGAGTTTATTCTGAGACCCTTTTTTTTTTCTCTGGGATAGTGTTAATCCGATGTGTACTTTTTTTTGTTTTTATTGTACGTAAGTGTCTTTATTCTCTCGATTTTGGTTTGTAGACTACAAAACTATTTTTGCAGCGTTTAATGTCACTTTGTTATTGTGAAATGAATGTGGGTTTGTCTGAATTTACTCTCCCATTTTCAAAATAAAAATAATAATAATAATTCAACATGGAATAAATAATTGGAATCAAGATGGGTAATTATTACTCCATTAAATAAGTTTTGATTGCTTTTCTTTAGGTTCTTTGAATAGGTAGGTGTTTAATATGGTAAAGTAAGGGGAGTATTAAGACTATTTTGTTTTAAATCGGTAAGAGATCCACAATTTTTGTACTAACTGTGGATTAGACATTTTTGTGCTTTGGGGCCATTCATTTTTAATAATATGGGAGATAAGTCTAATTAGTGAATCTCTTTGAAACATAATGATTCGGGCTCGTGAGATTTAAATTTGATTATCACTGAGAGCAATATATACTTTTTTGATCACATGCTACTCACTATGTCATCCAATAAAAAATATATGTGCGCACAATTTGACGGTGCGAGTTTGAATCCATATCAAAAACCCTAAATGTAAATTTGTATAATCTTATTCTCGACTAAAAATAAATCACTTTAGTACCCATAATAATTCTGTAATAGTTAACTCTCTTCGCACAGCCCAAAGATTCCAAAATCTATCATGCACACAGATGAATTAAAAAAATAAAAAATAAAAAAACCCAATCATAATTTTGATGCTTCAATCTCATCGTATCAATCTTCTGTATTATTAATATTAATTTATTTGAATATGGGCCAAGAAAGTTTTCAATATCATTTGCATGACTGTCCATAATGAGCTTCACATGTTGCGGTGAATGTGGATTGTGGCCGAACGCAGCTCATAAAAAAGATTGCGAGGCCCAACATCGTAAGGCCCAAACCCACAACTTCTGTTTATGTCGTCGATCTCAGGCCCAAACTATATTTTTCGTTTAAGATTTTTTTTTTATCAGAGTAAAATTAAAGCAGTAAAAGAAAAACCATGAGCGCAAGATCACTCTGATACCCAATTGTATTTGAAAGAAAACCAACATCTGAAATGGTGAATAGGATTGATGGATTCCTAAATAGAATCTAGGTGGAGAAAGAACAGGAAGGCTGGCTAGTGAAATATGACAAACAAGTGACAATTCTTCTCAATCACGTAAGTGAATATCAAAACTTCATCGTCTTCGCAGAGAAAACGAAATGTAGAATCTGTAAATGTTGGCTTAAAACATAAAAAGCTAGAACTGTCGAGGTTATTGCCGCTATGCCAGGATTTCGATACCACATCAAGAGAATCTTGAAGAAGGCTTTAGGATAATGAAGTAAACAACTTCCGTACACAAGACTTTTGAAATAAGTGAAGTCAATTGTAGAGAATATATGTACATGTCTTACTCCACATAATACAAGGCTTTTTTTAGTGAGTAAGTGAAGTCGATGATAGAGAATATGTAACATGCCTTACCCACATAATATGTGAACAAACATTCAAATCAAATAATTGCATTGGGGTGCTTAAGTTGCTATTACTTTGGGAGAGTTCACTCAATTTTGATTGCCAAGTTTGGAGGAAAAAGTGGGGGGGGTGTAAGATTGAGTGAGGACGGTGAGCCCTTGGTGTTGTTTGAGGACGAGATAGGGAAGAAAGTGATGTCTCTAATGAGGTCATTTTTCAGAGGTCTCGAGCATTATCCTAACCAAAATTAATGTTTATTTCATATGGTTATCCTAATGTGCTTTTATTGCCAGATAAAGACAGAGAAGGAATTTGTGGTATTGCAAAATTTGAAAGCTTCTATCATTGGAAGGCAAAAGTTTATGGTCATTAGGAACTTCCTTGATGTTCTGGTAGGGTTGTCTCTGTCTTAATTGTCAATAGACAGGGTCACTAACCCCCCGAAGATGACGGGCCCTAAGTGGGCCTGGCGGTCAGAATCTGATGTGGCCCACTTTACTTTTTTTTTTCGTGGCTTATATTTGTAGTCCAGTCCACACGTCGTTTTTTATATTGTCAATTTATTTTCCACCAATACATTTCATCCTCAAAACAACGTATGTGGCCTAAATCTATTAGTGGCTCAAATTTTGTGTAATTTGTACGTGGCGTCCGATATTTTGGGCCACAAATTTATTTCTTTTTATTTAATTATTTTGTAAACTAAAAATTGCGCATAAAAATATGGGTCTATCCGAAGATGGTTAGAAACATTACACTGTCACCCTTTTTAATTATTATTTAATACAAAAACATTTCCAAGAGACTTTGTTTTAATGCATTATTAATATTTTAGGTGATTTTTAAGCTGGTAAAATATTACGAATCTCAAATAGTTTAGTTGACGAGTTGAATCGTATTTAATTTTGATATAAATATTTGATTAAAAGTGAGAGTCATTAGCTTATACACGGGTAGATTTCTATTGGAGAATGAATAATATATATGAATGTATATTTGATTGATAAGATTAATATTGAAAAGTTTGTTTTATTGTTGTGAATGAAATCCGTCCACCTTGTTTTTAATCTTAGAACCCATCTCGACTTTTGCGTAATAAATGCGTGATCAATATTGATTTTGATATAGTTTTGTCGAGATAACACGAAGGCCAACAATATTGCTAATATGAGGAAAGAAAAGAGGTATAATCAATATTGTTTTTGGAATAGTTTTGTTTGGGATAACATGAAGACCAACAATCTTGCTAAGGGCAACCACAATGGTTGCACTGTTAATGGCCAAACAATTTTGTTTTTGGATCCCACATCTATGTCATAAAAACACAACTCTCAATACAATCAAATCAGCATAACACATATTCCAATACTACCACATCAACAAAACACATATCTCAATACAAAACCATTATCCAACCCAACTACTTTTCTATCATTCATATTATCCCCATCAAATTTACACCAAAATCAAGGCTGGGTCGTAGGGATGACAAAAAAACCCGATCTGCACACTATCCCTAGGGTATCCGAACCATTTAAAAATCGAAAACCAATTTTATAGGGTTTGGAACGATTTTGGTTATTTTTTAAAAATTCGTCACGGTTTCGAGTTGGTTTTGGTATTTGATACCGGGTTTAGGGTGCCCGAACCGATTAATAAATGGTTTGGCTACCCGAACCGAAATCGTACCCAGAACCATAACCGACCCTACCCTTAATTACAAATAAATTATTAAAAACATTAGTACATATGTTAGAGAAAAGATTTGAACCTTACACGTGTATAAAAAAGTAAATCACTTAGCCACTAGAATCACTTAACCACTAGTCTAATTTTAATTTATTTGTCATAAACTTTCGTAGTTTATAAATATATATTGAGTATGGATTTTGGTTGTGGATAATAAAGTTTAGACTTTTACTTTTATGATTATAATGTATATGAAGATTAAAAGTTTGATATCATTTTAAATAATAAATTAAAGTGTTTAAAGAAAAAAAAATAAAAAAAATGCAATAAACATTATTACGAAGCCACGAACCCCAATTTCTCTCTCAAAGAATTCATAATCTGAAATGTACTCGTTAACACTGTACCGAAAAAAAATCAAACAGACTAAATATAAACTAATAAAATTTGAATTTATTACATGGATCTTGCTGTCTTGTTGATGCAATGAAGTGATTAATGACTAAGGAGTAATAATATGGTATTATCATGTAATTCATCAAGACATTAGACTCATTTCTATTTCTATATCGTTGTATTATTTAATATCTTCATCATTAATAAGTATCTAAGACTTGTCAAAAAATATTATTGATTTCATTTTTTAATTGAATTAGTTAAATGGTAAGCGGGTATCCGACGGTAAACGGTTATGGAACGATTTCGATTTTGGAAATCTAAATTATTTTTTAAACGGTTTTGGAATAGGATACATTAAATGGTAACGGTTTTGATATTTCTTAAATGAAAGGGTACCTGACCCGTTGCCATCCCTACTGGTCCCACATTTATTACAAAAAGTCAAGCCACATCATCATCCACATCATCAAAATACATATCTCAATACAACCACATCAACAAAACACATTTTTTCAATACAGCCACATCAGCAAAACACATTAACTTTATTGACCCATTAACTTTACACCATTAATATGAGGAAAGAATAATGTATAACGATTTTGCGTTTTGTCGACGTGACTGTATTAGAAGCAGTGATGATAAATAATTCGAGGCTAAACATACCATATTGTCTCCCATTATATTGTAACATCATGTTCCATTGTAGAACTTAGAATCAAATATGATATTTCAATAAAATATTACAATCAAATATGACATTCCATCATTACATGTGCTTACAAATTACATGAGGTGAAATTAACAATATATAAAACAAAATTGTTTTGTTTTCACATATAATAATGTCCAAACACAAAAACCCATGGATCTTTTCATTTTTGAGAATTCTGCAACTTTTCGTTTAAATAAATTGAGAACATCCATCTTTTGCATCATATTTAATTATTATTTATTTTTGTCCAACCCAAAGTCCAAATGCATAATTGAAAATTTGAAATATCTAAAAATATCCATGGGCCTGAAAGAAAGAGAGTGCCATTTAGAGAGGGACAGAGCATCGCTACTCAGTTAACGAGAGTGACAGAGCATCCGGAGTCCGGCAATAATTCATGGGCTGGCATAAAAGACATGGACCCACATTGAATAACGGGGCCTACATTTCGATATAGTTGATGGCCGCGAACGAGAATTTGCTGACGTGCCTTTCAACAAATTCCATCCGTTGCCACGTCATACTACTCCAGCATTCTTTGGCAAAGCTCCGGGGATGCACGCCACAAAAGCAACAAATCGCACAAGCTTTCAGTCTAAATTACGATATTACCTGACTAGGAGAATCGTAATAAATATAATGTGAAGGGGCATTCTCTTGCAAGAACATCTGAAACAATTAAATAACAGAGTAAAGAGGATCTCAAAATGCATAGAAGTTGACAAAAAAGAGAGAGAAGGAAATGGCTCTAACCAGAAGCAGCATCAGCAGCAAGCTCCCGAGACTCGTTCTCGCTGCTCTGTTGGGCCCCCGATCGAATGGGCCGACGTGGCGGCGCCACTCCTCCTCCGCTGCAGCAGCTGCGAGCGGAGTTGAGATAGTCAATTCGAGGCGCGTGGGGGAGTTGTTCGGAGGAGTGAAGGAGTACGAGGAATACAGGAGGTCTCTCTATGGAGAAATAACGCACAAGGCCCTTCTTGTCGATGCTGCTGGTACTCTCCTCGTTCCTTCCCAACCTATGGCCCAGGTCTCACTCTTCTCCTCTGAATGCTTTCCCACACTGACACCCACACACGCTGCATGTATTAAGATTGTTGATTTTTGGGCGTTTGCTTGAATTTTTTGCATATAATTTTATTTGTTCGTGTTTAATCCTTTAATCCGTGATTTTTTTGGCTTCGGTTTTGGTATGTATTTAGTTGTCTTCACCTTTGAGAGGTTTAGTTTGTTTTCCCCTCTCTCCGTCTCTCTGTGTCTGTAACTACTCTCATTTGTGGATTTGATTTTCTGATTTTTTTGCATAACTGGTTGTAGATTTATAGACAAATTGGTGAGAAGTATGGAGTTGAGTACTCCGAGGATGAGATATTGAACAGATACAGATGGGCATATGAGCAGCCTTGGGGCCGATCACGACTAAGGTTCGCTCCAAGGCTATGTAGTTCTTTATCATTTGATTAATGAAGTTGTTTTGGGAATTTTTTCTCCTAATGTGGGTTTTTCATTATTATCTTCCTAATAGAGAATGTGAGATCCGATTTAATAGTTCTAACTTGCAATAAAATGTACATATCGGGTTTTTAACTCACCATAAACAATATTGGGTTTTTAAAAGACTCACTCCTTTCATAGCTATGTGAGACCAGATTCACTGAAGCTCATACTGGATTTTTATATTTATCTTACTTAGACGCATTGAGACTTCACCAGATTTTCCTTAGCATCCAACATTTTATTTATTTTTAGAACTTTGATACAGGGTTGCAATAAAACCACATGGTACAAGGTTAATCTTTTATGAAGGATATAAATTGACGAATCTATGAATACTGTGGGCCTTTGGGGTGGCTCTTGAAAATGCTATGAAAGGGCAGAAATGCCTATGTATGCAATCAATTAGAAGCTACTTCTTCTAAATAGTTATGTAATGCATAGAAAGGTTGCTTTTTTAACATATCACACGTTGGTCTTTAATTTTTTTTTTGTGTAAATTTTGTGTTCAACGATATAAGTATTGTATTCGCTTTTATTACAGATATGTGAATGATGGGAGGCCATTCTGGCAATTCATAGTCAGTTCATCCACAGGCTGTTCAGATTCTCAGTACTTTGAAGAACTTTATCACTACTATACCACTGACAAGGTAGGTTGATCATCCGTCCTGATGAACAGTGTTTTAATTATTTTGTGATTTAACTTGGAAGCATAGATTTTCTCATTGGTTTAAGTTTTGCCTAATGCTTCTATCTCAAGGCTTGGCACCTCTGCGATCCTGAAGCTGAGAAAGTATTCAGGTCTCTAAGAAAAGCAGGTGTAAAGTTGGCCGTTGTGTCAAATTTTGATACTCGTCTGAGAACTGTATTGCGAGCTTTAAATTGTGAGCATTGGTTTGATGCTGTGGCAGTTTCGGCAGAAGTAAGTAAATCTGTTTTCTTTCCTTCCTTTTTCATTTTACCTTGTCTTTCTTTGGGTTAAGTGGTGGGGGGCATTAAGTATAATTATATGTCTACACAGTTTTTGGCCAATCATTTATATGCATACAGATTTTGGATCTTTTGCTTCCAAATTCTTTCTTTTGTATCTGCTAATGAAATTACTGAGCATGTATGGCTACACACACACATTTCAGATCTTCTTTCAACCGAAAAGAAAGAAGATTTTTTTCTGTTTTTTTTCACATGTTGCTGTTGGAACATTGGTGAGCTTCAGCCTGATCATTGGTACCTCAATTGAACTTGGTTCTATTGAGTATTGGCATTGAGGGATAAAATCCTAAGTTCATAAACTTGTGTAGTTTTAATTTTATTTCTGCATTTTTGTTCCCAAACATGTCCAGAATTGCAGGAGTTTCTGGTTGCATGACGGGATAAAAGAAACCACTTTTTGTCCATCTCATTATCGTTGAAATTGTTGTATTAATGACCGTACTGGTTGCATATCTATTTTTCATTCAAAGATCACCTTTGCATATGCCACCGTTGATAATTTTATTCCCTGGGTCTGTCTAAGCAGGTGGCAGCTGAGAAGCCAAATCCAACAATATTCCTGAAAGCTTGTGAGTTATTAGGAGTAAACCCTGAGGATGCTGTACATGTAGGGGATGATCGCAGAAACGATATATGGGGTGCCAGAGATGCTGGTTGTGATGCTTGGCTTTGGGGAAGTGATGTTCACTCTTTCAAGGAGGTACGTGGTTGGATTACAATCGAAAACTTAATTAAAAAAAATAGGCCATATATGGAAACCTTTAGTGCATTCTTTCCCTCTCACTTCCATTTAGTAGAATCATGATAATCATTTGAAATCAATTCATCACACCTGATATCATCTGCAATACTATTCTTGAGTGTAAAACATATGAAAAAGTATTTTGGAGTTGATAATTATCCTTGAAATTTCTGCAGGTTGCTTTACGTATTGGGGTCCAGGTTTGAGACAACTCACCTCACACTGTCACACAATAACAACACCCATGTACAGGTTCCTTTAAGCTTTTTGTAAGAGGTTTTGTAGATTCTCAGGGGTTTTTTTAGTCTCTCTTAATATGCAGGCATAAGGATATATAACTAGTTCTATCCTATGACTCATAGATGTAGTAATATGTAATTAGACGAATACCTTCCCTTTTATATTCCGGACAGTATTCTCTCTTTTGAATAAATGTTATGTCATTCCTCCTTTTCCAAGTTGTGTTATCTCCTTTTCCTCCCTTTTCAAGTTGTGTTGTGTGTATATCTCATGTGGCATATTCCACATTTAGTGTGATTGTCATTAATATGTATTTTATCATATTTTTTATTAATTGATATCATCTCCAAGTGGATGTCATTCACACTCATAACCTTTTGAGTGTGTCGGAAAATGTCCCGACTATGCAATAATTTTCTTTAGTTAATGTATATTGTTTCCAATTTGATTTAATTTATTAATTTTTGAAAACTATTGTGCGTCAATGTCGGCCCAATAGCGTGCTTTTGCCGTTTGTGCTGTCCAATCCACATTAACGGAACCAACTGCATCACGAGCCCAAACCCAATATCAGCATGCCATGTGCCATAATGGCGGTTAATTTTTGAATTTTCAAACCTTCTTGGAAGGTTGCGCCCCATTTGTTTTCGGGCAAAAACCTCCTCATCCTATAAAATAGACTCGGAAAGCAAACTATAACTGACCCTTGTTTGTCTTCCGATCCACATCAACACACAAAAGTAATCTCGATTAGAGAAAGAACACAAGGCAATCTCCCAGTTTTTTGCGTACTTAAGATTTCCATTTTCGGATTCAAAATGGCTCCAACCTCACTATCTACTCGATTCGGACAATCCGTCACTCCAAATGCTCTCAGGTCATATCTTGCCGAGTTCATCTCTACATTCCTCTACGTATTTTCTGTTATAGGATCAACAATGGCTACGCGTAAGTCCTCATTAGCATAATATTTGAATCTCTTGTGGACTAATTACTACAAATTAAACACTCTTCATATGTCCTTTGTTCTTGAATTGCAGAGAGAATGATGATAAATTCAGCGGCAGATCCATCCAGTCTGGTGATTATTGCAATCGCAAATGCATTTGCGTTGTCCTCAGCCGTGTACATTGCGGTTAATATCTCAGGCGGGCATGTGAATCCCGCCATTACTTTTAGCATGGCAGTTGGAGGTCACATTAGTGTCCCAACCGCCCTGTTTTACTGGAATTCTCAAATGCTCGCATCCGTTATGGCTTGTATTCTCTTGAGAGTCTGCACTGTTTCACAGGTAACATACAAAACATGACTAAGTTAAAATCGAGAATTATCTCCTACATCGGATTGACACGACTCAACCTAATATTTTTTTGGTCTTAAACGGCCTAGAAGAATAACCCGTGTTGGCTTGAGGTCTAAACGAACAATATTTGTTAATGTGTTTGATTTCTAACATTTCAGTGAAGTGTAAATTAAATTTTGTGTTTTGACATTGCAGCATGTTCCAACTTATACAATCACAAGTGAAATGACGGGATTTGGGGCATCAATATTGGAAGGCGTTATGGCATTTGCTCTGGTGTACACCGTCTATGCTGCCTTGGATCCTAGACGTGGGCCACTAGGTGCCATTGGGCCATTAATAATTGGGCTTGTGGCAGGAGCCAATGTGTTGGCAGCAGGGCCCTTTTCAGGTGGTTCAATGAACCCGGCTTGCGCATTTGGTTCTGCAGTTGTTGCTGGTAGTTTCAAGAACCAAGCAGTTTATTGGGTTGGACCTTTGGTCGGAGCCACAGTGGCAGGACTTGTGTATGACAATGTGGTGTTCCCTTCTCAAGCGTTGGATTCTATCAGAGGGATTTCAGAATGTGGTGTTGGGGTTTAGCCGGAACTCTGGTTGGCACGGTGGTACCGTAAATACCTCTAGCGGTACAGCTTTGGGAACCGCTTCACCAAATAGATGTACTATTCTTTCGTTTGAATATTTGTGTAGTTTCCTTATGAACTTAAATTTTGAGCGATAATTTGTCAACTTAAATTCGCAAGAATATAAAATTTTCACCTAACCATAATTTTTTTTTTCTTTTGGGAGAAAGCCGGCCTGCAAAAGCAAAAATGGAGAAACGAATTAGATTTGCGGGCTTTGCGTTTCGACTTTCGGTCTTTCTAGCCCAATAAATAGGCCCAAGAGCCCAAATTTGATTGATATATAGTAATCAAAATAAAATAAAAATTGCGGAGCCCCTTGGAAGTTGACCAGTGTCAGCTTGGCCTACACGTGACATGCGACCGCATGGCACGTGGATACGATGGGCAAGCACAGAGAGTCCTCGTGCTGCCATGCAAACTACACGTACTCTTTTTTCTTATAATTTCCTCTCTTAAATATGGATGAGGCTTCACAAAGATTTTTTTTTTTTAATAATTCGCACAAAATATAAGTTGATTTAAAAAAGCGCCGAAGGTGTCATTCATGAGATCATCGACATATATATATATATCCAGTACTGTATGGTCTGTAGGGTGACATAAAATTTCATAATTAAGAAATTAATTTAATTCTCTATTGCAATCATTGTCGCAAGGTTAAATTAATTAAGATTATGAGGGCGCAAATTAATGGAATATTCCCAAACACGTGTGATCGCACATAAGATCCAGTATTAATGGAATATTCCCAAACACATGTGACCGCACATAAGATCCAGTTAAGTAAAGGCAAGACGCTTTTTCAAGATAATTCTTTCATTTAACAGTTTTGTTTTAATAGACACTCGTGCATATTTTGCTCTAATAAATTCATAAATTTTAAATCAATATTTCAAAAATGACAAAATTTAAACAAATATTTTTAATTGATCATAATAACCTCAATTAGGTTATTTAAGTTTTTATTATTTTTGTTAAATCAAAAATAAGATTTCTTAACATAGACAGTTTATAATTTTTGTCAATATTTCTAAACTTCTTTTTGAGTTGTCCATATTGAAACAAACCTATATTATTGTCTTTATATGTAAATTTTCCTAAAAAAAATGTAGATCAGTTTTCAAATAGCGAAGTGCTAATATTGAATACATTCTAGTTACATCATCTACAAGATTTAGAGATTATTTAATAAACATTGTCCTAAAAAAATCAAACAAGCGGACAAGTGAAAACGTATACACAGTCCCACACATTTTTTTTATATCAAGCAGGGTAAATATCCAACAAAAACAAGGAGGTTCAATGGGCTACATAAAAAAAAGTTAGTCATTTCCCTTTTACAGCTCTCATCGTAATGACGATAAATCTCACTCAAATTGATAGCAGAGAGATTCAAACACAATAGGAAGACCAACCAAACTACCACACATATTATATATATACACACATAATTGGTCCTATACGCAAGCCCGTAAAATTTATGGGCTTCAAAATCTTAGTCATTAGATCATATGAAATAAAAGAAACCAATTTCATAGTCGTTTGGCATCTACACGGGACTTCGAAACGAGGCTCCTGACCTCAACAAACCTTTTTCCAACCAACCATAATTTAAATCACGCCTTAAATTGAGTTTGAAGTCGCGGCACGCCACCTCTTTCCATCGTTGATCCGGCCAACTCTGATGTCCTCTGATCCACATTATCATTCAATTCGTCTCAACGAGTCACGCCTTCCCCAACCAATTTTCGATCAAAAAAATGGCCGAAATCCTGCATCATGTATCGATGCCGAATAACGATGAATTCGAGTTTTTATTTATTTTCATTTTTTATTTACTTTAATCTCAGTCATTGTTGTGAACCAACAGTCAAGATTTGAAATCCATCAATTTTAAAACTTACCAGCTTGCGTATAGGAGCAATTATATATATATATATATATATATATATATATATATATATATATAGTTTGAGCATCAATTACTGGGCATAGCTTCAAGTAGAATTGGTCCAAAGAATAATGATGTTAGATTTATCTCCTTTGTTCTCAACATTTGGATGCCCTTTAGAGAAACCCCTATACCATGATGAATTAGCTTATAGTAATAGAGACACAGAGACTACTCCTGAGTCTCTATTTGATCATCAATATCTTACTCTTCCTCCTCATGATCATCAGCCACAATTAGGGCTTCTTGGTGCTATCGCATCTTCATATGGCACTGCTGCTGCTGAACCCAACAAAGTCATTAAGAAGCTCAATCACAACGCCAGCGAACGCGATCGTCGCAAGAAAATCAATTGCTTGTATTCATTCCTCCGATCACTTCTCCCCGGTGAGGATCAAATGGTATGTATGTACTTAATTGCTACCTAATTTTCTTAATTTGTCCACTAGGTTTTTGAATTTCTCTTCCTACGTATGACTCGAACCTTGTTCCAAACAGTTTGGGGTCGGATACATGAATATATTCATGTAAAATCAATGAAAATTCTTTACATGAATTATTTTTTCGCCAAAAATTGTAATATGTGTGTGTGGAATTGCAGAAGAAACTAAGCATACCAGGGACAGTTTCTCGCGCACTGAAGTACATACCAGAATTGCAAGAACAAGTGGAGAGATTGATTAAAAAGAGAGAAGAGCTTTGGTCAATACTATCAAGTTCAAGGCAACAAGATGCAGTCCATAATCAAGAAAGCCAAGTGACTAATAATCAGCTGGCTCTTTCAAGCTCAAGTAGAGTTTCAGTGGCAAGGGTTAGCGATACAGAAGTTGCAGTGCAGATTACCAATTCAAAAATAATGCTGCATCAAGACTCCTCACTCTCTCTCATCTTACATAGCTTAGAACAGGATGGCCTCCTCTTGATCAGTGCTAATTCATTTGTGTCTCCAGGAGGGATAATCTTCTACAACTTACATCTTCAGGTACTTTATTAATATTTAATTATTTTAATTACACATGATATTTTGTTTGATAAGTTTGAGATTCTGATCAATTTGAAAATAAATGTTTTATATAATTAATGCTTATTATCTCTTTGTTTGATTGGTGTAATTTTGCGTTATTTGCAGGTGGAAAGAAGTTGTAATTTGGAGATTGAAGTTTTAAGTAAGAAGATTTTGTCAATGCAGGAGAAGAGAGAATACTTATTTTCGTGAAAATTAAAGAATTAAGCAGTACAAGTATTACGTATTTGCTCGGTCTGTGTTGTTATTCCATACAATATCAGTGCAGGGTATATGTGTGTGTGTGTGTATGTATATACATACACACATCAGTTGGTAATAGCTCTTCTGATACAAATGAAATTGGATATTGATAAATGTTGCTAGAAGAAGGCTAGAACTAGTTAACAACATGTAGACAAAAACGGACGTGGGCTCAAGGTTTGATCCAAAACTCCATTGGACCTCCATGTACAAATTGGGCTGAATTGTATCACTTAATTGGGCTTCTTGAACACGTAACAGTTTGATACTGATCTGATCACCTGACCTCCGGAGTATATATGCTTTTTTTATAGTTATTCTTTATACTAATGAAGGCCCAAATATGCAAAAGTCGGATGTAAGATTTGGGCCTCAATGGGCCCGGAACAGCTATAACTTATATAAGATTTAGTGTTACCATCATTGTAACATAGTCACTTGAGCAACAGAAAAGAAATAATTCAAAGAAATGTCAAGCTCACCGGATTCTGCATGAGCCATTTCTGGTAACTCAAGGTGGGGCCACTATTTATGGTGAACATGATTCATTTTGCTAGTTAGGGCAACCACAATGTTGCACTTTGAATGGCTCAACAATTTTGTTTTTGGATCTCATATCTATCTCACAAAAACACAATTATCAATACAATCAAATCAGAATAACACATATTTCAATACTGTCATCAGCAAAATACAACTCCCAATACAAAACTATTATTCAACCCAACTACTTTCGTATCCTTCATATTATCCTCATCAAATTGAAACCAAAATCAAAGCTGGGTCCCACTTTTATTACAAAAAGTCAAGCCACATCATCATCCACATCACCAAAATACATATCTCAATACAACCACATCAACAAAACACATTTTTCAATACAACCACATTAGCAAAACACATTAACTTAGTTGACCCATTAACTTTATACCATTGCAATTGCCCTTATTAACGCAAATAATATTATTATTATTTTGGTGTTTTTTATTATTTTAAATTTTCAGATAGTCTAATTATCGTAATTTCAAATCATATTGATTAATTGTCAATTCTCAACTGCTATATATATATATATATATGCTTTTACAGCAGTGGTCTCTATCTATCATCTTTTCTTCTCTCAAATCTAGCTACCTAGAAAAAACCATACTTTTTTTTTTCTTTTGTAAAATTAAATTAACTCAAATCTAGTTCACCATATAATCTCAGTATATATAATTAATTGTAAATTGAATAAGAATGTAAGAACGCCAACTAGTTTGCTTTATCAGTAAGTTTTGCCGTAACTAGCTAGGCAGGGCTCGGTTCGTACGGTACAGTCCAGGCTCACTGTATTTTACTTTTCTTTCCTAGCCAACTAGCTAGGCATGCATAGCATGACCCAAATTTTTGTCCACTAGGTTTTTTAATTTGTCCACTAGGTTTTTGAATTTCTCTTCCTACGTATGACTCGAACCTTGTTCCAAACAGTTTGGGGTCGGATACATGAATATATTCATGTAAAATCAATGAAAATTCTTTACATGAATTATTTTTTCGCCAAAAATTGTAATATGTGTGTGTGGAATTGCAGAAGAAACTAAGCATACCAGGGACAGTTTCTCGCGCACTGAAGTACATACCAGAATTGCAAGAACAAGTGGAGAGATTGATTAAAAAGAGAGAAGAGCTTTGGTCAATACTATCAAGTTCAAGGCAACAAGATGCAGTCCATAATCAAGAAAGCCAAGTGACTAATAATCAGCTGGCTCTTTCAAGCTCAAGTAGAGTTTCAGTGGCAAGGGTTAGCGATACAGAAGTTGCAGTGCAGATTACCAATTCAAAAATAATGCTGCATCAAGACTCCTCACTCTCTCTCATCTTACATAGCTTAGAACAGGATGGCCTCCTCTTGATCAGTGCTAATTCATTTGTGTCTCCAGGAGGGATAATCTTCTACAACTTACATCTTCAGGTACTTTATTAATATTTAATTATTTTAATTACACATGATATTTTGTTTGATAAGTTTGAGATTCTGATCAATTTGAAAATAAATGTTTTATATAATTAATGCTTATTATCTCTTTGTTTGATTGGTGTAATTTTGCGTTATTTGCAGGTGGAAAGAAGTTGTAATTTGGAGATTGAAGTTTTAAGTAAGAAGATTTTGTCAATGCAGGAGAAGAGAGAATACTTATTTTCGTGAAAATTAAAGAATTAAGCAGTACAAGTATTACGTATTTGCTCGGTCTGTGTTGTTATTCCATACAATATCAGTGCAGGGTATATGTGTGTGTGTGTGTGTATGTATATACATACACACATCAGTTGGTAATAGCTCTTCTGATACAAATGAAATTGGATATTGATAAATGTTGCTCGAAGAAGGCTAGAACTAGTTAACAACATGTAGACAAAAACGGACGTGGGCTCAAGGTTTGATCCAAAACTCCATTGGACCTCCATGTACAAATTGGGCTGAATTGTATCACTTAATTGGGCTTCTTGAACACGTAACAGTTTGATACTGATCTGATCACCTGACCTCCGGAGTATATATGCTTTTTTTATAGTTATTCTTTATACTAATGAAGGCCCAAATATGCAAAAGTCGGATGTAAGATTTGGGCCTCAATGGGCCCGGAACAGCTATAACTTATATAAGATTTAGTGTTACCATCATTGTAACATAGTCACTTGAGCAACAGAAAAGAAATAATTCAAAGAAATGTCAAGCTCACCGGATTCTGCATGAGCCATTTCTGGTAACTCAAGGTGGGGCCACTATTTATGGTGAACATGATTCATTTTGCTAGTTAGGGCAACCACAATGTTGCACTTTGAATGGCTCAACAATTTTGTTTTTGGATCTCATATCTATCTCACAAAAACACAATTATCAATACAATCAAATCAGAATAACACATATTTCAATACTGTCATCAGCAAAATACAACTCCCAATACAAAACTATTATTCAACCCAACTACTTTCGTATCCTTCATATTATCCTCATCAAATTGAAACCAAAATCAAAGCTGGGTCCCACTTTTATTACAAAAAGTCAAGCCACATCATCATCCACATCACCAAAATACATATCTCAATACAACCACATCAACAAAACACATTTTTCAATACAACCACATTAGCAAAACACATTAACTTAGTTGACCCATTAACTTTATACCATTGCAATTGCCCTTATTAACGCAAATAATATTATTATTATTTTGGTGTTTTTTATTATTTTAAATTTTCAGATAGTCTAATTATCGTAATTTCAAATCATATTGATTAATTGTCAATTCTCAACTGCTATATATATATATATATATGCTTTTACAGCAGTGGTCTCTATCTATCATCTTTTCTTCTCTCAAATCTAGCTACCTAGAAAAAACCATACTTTTTTTTTTCTTTTGTAAAATTAAATTAACTCAAATCTAGTTCACCATATAATCTCAGTATATATAATTAATTGTAAATTGAATAAGAATGTAAGAACGCCAACTAGTTTGCTTTATCAGTAAGTTTTGCCGTAACTAGCTAGGCAGGGCTCGGTTCGTACGGTACAGTCCAGGCTCACTGTATTTTACTTTTCTTTCCTAGCCAACTAGCTAGGCATGCATAGCATGACCCAAATTTTTGTCCACTAGGTTTTTTAATTTGTCCACTAGGTTTTTGAATTTCTCTTCCTACGTATGACTCGAACCTTGTTCCAAACAGTTTGGGGTCGGATACATGAATATATTCATGTAAAATCAATGAAAATTCTTTACATGAATTATTTTTTCGCCAAAAATTGTAATATGTGTGTGTGGAATTGCAGAAGAAACTAAGCATACCAGGGACAGTTTCTCGCGCACTGAAGTACATACCAGAATTGCAAGAACAAGTGGAGAGATTGATTAAAAAGAGAGAAGAGCTTTGGTCAATACTATCAAGTTCAAGGCAACAAGATGCAGTCCATAATCAAGAAAGCCAAGTGACTAATAATCAGCTGGCTCTTTCAAGCTCAAGTAGAGTTTCAGTGGCAAGGGTTAGCGATACAGAAGTTGCAGTGCAGATTACCAATTCAAAAATAATGCTGCATCAAGACTCCTCACTCTCTCTCATCTTACATAGCTTAGAACAGGATGGCCTCCTCTTGATCAGTGCTAATTCATTTGTGTCTCCAGGAGGGATAATCTTCTACAACTTACATCTTCAGGTACTTTATTAATATTTAATTATTTTAATTACACATGATATTTTGTTTGATAAGTTTGAGATTCTGATCAATTTGAAAATAAATGTTTTATATAATTAATGCTTATTATCTCTTTGTTTGATTGGTGTAATTTTGCGTTATTTGCAGGTGGAAAGAAGTTGTAATTTGGAGATTGAAGTTTTAAGTAAGAAGATTTTGTCAATGCAGGAGAAGAGAGAATACTTATTTTCGTGAAAATTAAAGAATTAAGCAGTACAAGTATTACGTATTTGCTCGGTCTGTGTTGTTATTCCATACAATATCAGTGCAGGGTATATGTGTGTGTGTGTGTATGTATATACATACACACATCAGTTGGTAATAGCTCTTCTGATACAAATGAAATTGGATATTGATAAATGTTGCTAGAAGAAGGCTAGAACTAGTTAACAACATGTAGACAAAAACGGACGTGGGCTCAAGGTTTGATCCAAAACTCCATTGGACCTCCATGTACAAATTGGGCTGAATTGTATCACTTAATTGGGCTTCTTGAACACGTAACAGTTTGATACTGATCTGATCACCTGACCTCCGGAGTATATATGCTTTTTTTATAGTTATTCTTTATACTAATGAAGGCCCAAATATGCAAAAGTCGGATGTAAGATTTGGGCCTCAATGGGCCCGGAACAGCTATAACTTATATAAGATTTAGTGTTACCATCATTGTAACATAGTCACTTGAGCAACAGAAAAGAAATAATTCAAAGAAATGTCAAGCTCACCGGATTCTGCATGAGCCATTTCTGGTAACTCAAGGTGGGGCCACTATTTATGGTGAACATGATTCATTTTGCTAGTTAGGGCAACCACAATGTTGCACTTTGAATGGCTCAACAATTTTGTTTTTGGATCTCATATCTATCTCACAAAAACACAATTATCAATACAATCAAATCAGAATAACACATATTTCAATACTGTCATCAGCAAAATACAACTCCCAATACAAAACTATTATTCAACCCAACTACTTTCGTATCCTTCATATTATCCTCATCAAATTGAAACCAAAATCAAAGCTGGGTCCCACTTTTATTACAAAAAGTCAAGCCACATCATCATCCACATCACCAAAATACATATCTCAATACAACCACATCAACAAAACACATTTTTCAATACAACCACATTAGCAAAACACATTAACTTAGTTGACCCATTAACTTTATACCATTGCAATTGCCCTTATTAACGCAAATAATATTATTATTATTTTGGTGTTTTTTATTATTTTAAATTTTCAGATAGTCTAATTATCGTAATTTCAAATCATATTGATTAATTGTCAATTCTCAACTGCTATATATATATATATATATGCTTTTACAGCAGTGGT